>CM035428.1:33002246-34274746 GCA_020310875.1 Ceratopteris richardii
CAAAGTAAAAGAGATCTCGGATGCCCTTGGTTCAATAGGATGTGTTGTAGATGATGCTGATGACCTAGTTGCCCACACACTTAATGGGCTTAAAGAAGATGACAAATGGAAGGCATTCACAACCTCTGTGTATGTAAGGGATTCATTACCAGATTTTGAGAAACTTACTTCTCCTATGGTGACTGAGGAGCTCAACCATGGAGGCAACAAGTCAAAGGGCAGCCAAGACCAACTCTTGTATGCAGGCAAAGGAGGAAGAGGCAAAGGCAATAGAGGTGCTTTAAGAGGAAGAGGTAGAAGCAACTGCCAACAAGGTAGCCAACGCTATCAAGGGAGTCAATCAAGCCAAGATGAAGGTCAATCATCAAGAGGAAGAGGAAGAGGAAGAGGTAGAGGAGGTAAATATGGAGGTCGAGGCTACTCCAACTCAAATGTATGCTTCAATTGTGGGAAGCAAGGACACTATGCCAAAGATTGTTGGCAAAAGCAAGGTGGGAACAATTACAAGGGCAAGGTAATTACTCCTCAACAAATTCAGAAAATGAGCATTTGTTAGCTATGAAGCATAAAAGTGAAGTTCAACCACATGATGAGGTGTGGTATATAGATAGTGGTTGTAGTAACCACATGTCAGGTAACGAGGAGTACTTCAACAATCTTCAAGCCCCCAAGCAAAGAGGTTTTGCGGAGACAGGAGACAACACAGAGCATGAGATTCAACAAATGGGAGATGTGAAGCTTGAAGGCAACCACAAAGCAAAAGGACTATCTGAGGTATTGCATGTTCCTACTATTACAAAGAACTTAATCTCAAAAGAGAAACCAAGCCAAGCTCAACCACAATGGATGCTTTATTGAAGACCCAAGGAATGGCTATGAGCTGATAGCCAAAGGAAAGAAGGAAGGAAGGATGTTCACTCTTGACATTGGCAAATGACAAAGCAACAAGGCAATGTTCGTCACCTATGGCAACAAGAAGATTGAAGATTTGGATTTGTGGCATAAAAGGTGTGGTCACATGAACATTCAAAGGTTGAAAGACATGGAGAAGAGGAAATCGGTAAGAGGTTTACCCATTTTTCATTACAAATGTTGCATGAGATGTGTGAAGCTTGTAAACTAGGCAAGTTTACTAGGTATCGCTTCAAGAAGAGTGGATATGTAGCACATGGTGTCTTAGATCTTGTGCACACAAACGTGTGGGGGCCAACCAAAGAGCCCTCTCTTGTAGGTAATAGGTACTTTGTAACGTTCATAGATGACTACTCAAGAAAAGTATGGTTGTATTGTATAAAGCAAAAATCAGATGTGTTTGATGTATTCAAAAGATTCAAGGCACAAGTTGAAAAGGAGACAGGTTGCTACATAAAAATCTTAAGGTCCGAAGGAGGGGGAGAATACTTCTCCCATGTTTTTTGTGATTTCTTGCAGGACCAAGGTATAAAGAGGAAAATCACTTGCAGGTATACTCCCCAACAAAATGGAGTGGCAGAGAGGAAGAATAGGTATATTGCTGAAATTTCTAGGAGTATGTTAAATGAAATTAATGTGCCTTTAACATATTGGGCAGATGTGGTATCTACTACTCTGTACTTGATGAATAGGTGTCCCACATCACGGGTACATGACATGACACTTGAGGAGGCATGGAATGGAAGGAAACCAGACCTTTCACACATTAGAATCTTTGGTTGTGTATGCTACACACATGTGCCACAAGAGTTGAGAGGTAAGATGGATGCAAGGGCTGAAAGATGTATGTTTATTTGTTATGCTATGGAGCAAAAAGGTTACAGGTGCTACAATCCTAATTCAAAGGAGTTAAAGGTATCTAGACATGTAGTGTTTGATGAACTCAAACCATGATATGCTTCCAAAGTTCCATTGCACGATGAAGACATTGAAGAGGCAGAGAGAATATATGAAGCTAGGTTTCAAGATAGCTTGGAAATCAGTGGTCCACGCATACAAAGGAGTTCAATCATGGATTCATCCCATCAATCAGTGAATAAAGGAAAAGCAAGATTGGTAGAGCTTGATGAAGATGGACATGAAGTTGAAGACTTTGAAGAACCTATGTTAGAAGGGGGAGCTACATCAAAAGCAGAAATCAAGGCACCAAGGCAAAGAAGGTTCATTTCACCAAAAGGAGAAGAAAGGAGGTCAATAAGGGTAAAACATCTAATATCAATGCTTGTTTATGATAGTTATATTGCTAGGCATTATGCTTTCATGACTAAGGTTATCAAAGATCATGAACCTTCTACCTATGAAGAGGCCAAAGACACAAGGAGTGGCAAGAAGCTATGGAAGAAGAGTACAAAGCTATTGAAGACAACAATGCATGGAGTCTTGTTCCAAGACAAGAAGGGATGAAGGTAATTGGCAACAAATGGGTCTATAAAGTGCAGAGAAATTTGGTGATTCAATTGCTAGGTACAAAGCAAGGCTTGTGGCAAAAGGATTTGCTCAATCCTATGGATTGACTATGAAGAAACATTCAGCCCGGTTGCAAAGATGACCACAATTAGGGCAATCATTGGGGTTGCCACATCTAAGAGGTGGCCAATATATCAATTGGATGTAAAGAATGCTTTTCTTAATGGTGATTTGCAGGAGACAGTCTACATGACTCAACCATTAGGGTTTGAGAACCCTAAATATTCAGATTTTATTTGTAAACTTAGAAAAGCATTGTATGGTTTAAAGAAAGCTCCTAGGGCATGGAATCAAAGGCTTGTGGAGTATTTGTCCAGGTGTGGATACAAGCCAAGTGATGGAGATCCTTCCTTATACCTCAAGAAGTAAGGATGACTAGTTGTCTATGTATGCATATATGTGGATGACTTGATTATAATAAGCAGTGATGATGCAGGTATCACATGGATCAAAGCCAAGCTTGGAAATGAATGCAAGATTTCATATCTTGGTGTTCTTAAATACTTTCTTGGGATTTAAGTTATTTATGTGGAAAATGGAATTTAGCTTGCTCAAAGGAAATACTTGCTAGATGTACTTTATAAGTATGGTATGAGTGGATGTAAGCCACTCACACAACCTATGGATCCAAACACTAAGTTATGTGTAGGTGAAGGACAACCTCTTGAAGATATTTCGGCATATAGAAGCATAATTGGAAGCCTTAATTATGCTACCATCACAAGACCTGATTTGTCTTATGTTGTAGGAGTTCTTTCTCAATTTCTAAATTCAACAACTGATGTTCATATGAATGCAGCCAAGAGTGTGCTTAGGTACATCAAGCACACTATCAACCAAGGGTTGTACTACCCTTATGGAGATGGATTACAACCTCAAGGATTTAGTGATGCTAAATGGGCTAGTTCAAAGGAGGATAGAAGGAGCACATCAGGCTATGTCTTCATGCTAGGTCAAAGAGTCATTTCATGGATGTGCAAGAAGCAACCTACAGTTGCATTATCATCTACTAAGGCTGAGTATAGACCTTTAGCACTTACTACATGTGAGATCATGTGGCTCAAGAAGCTCTTCAAAGACTCGGATGTGGAGGTCAAAGAGTTCACTCTATTTGGAGATAACATGTCAAGCATTCATCTAGCAAGCAACCCTATGTTCCATGCAAGAAGCAAGCACATAGAGATCCATTATCACTTCATCAGAGAGAAGGTACTAGCAAAAGAAGTGGACATCAAATACATCAACACCAAGGATCAGCTAGCAGATATCATGACCAAGTTTATGGATGCAAGCAAGTTGGAGAAGTTCAAGATCAACCTCAACTAGAAGGAGATCAATGGAGACTAACACTTGAGCTTGAGACGGAGTGTTAGTATTTTAGCAATCTCAAGTGTGGGAACTCATGCTAAGTTGAAGTGCCACATCAATCACACTTTTTGGTAGGATATACAACCACTTTTCCACGAGTTTCCTTAGCTCTTTGCTCACCTAATTGATGGAGAAAAGTTGGGAGCATTTGGAGGGCATCTTTTAATTCAAATCTACAACTACCTTTTTGAGCATTATATAAGCAAAAACATGGAGCAAAGTTGTGGCCATCCTCCTCTACCATTTGAGAATTTGTAGCCTCTCATTAGGAGTGTTTACTCCAGGTCTAAGCAAGCCCCTTGCTTGCTGGAGTTTTCTCATATTAAGTGATCTTTGATCACACATATCTCTTTGTGTAGTAGTCCGATTCATTTGCAAGATAGCTCATTTTGTTCCTATGATTGTAAGATTTGTTTTCGATGTAATCCTAGTATCATGTGTTTCTTAACCTTGATTATATTGAGATTGAAAGCTCTCTAGTCTAATCTCTGCATATCCCCAAGTATATGTGTATTGGAAGGTATACATAGGTGCAAGCTACCAGTTTGGGCATATTTTGATCTATCTTGTACAAGGAGGTTGACATAGGTCACATTCTCCAAAATTGAGTGATCGATGGCTTCTTGGAAAGGTTAGAGAACCTATTTTTAGTATGCAAAAGTTCATAAGTTCAGTCCTCAGGTCGAGAGAGCAATTCAATTTTTGGTGGACTCTGGTAGTGAACTGTTTGGTCCTAGGAAGGGCCTATCATTCTTCTGCTGCAACTAGGAGTAGATATACTCCATCAGTGGTATCAGAGCTCATCATTGAGCATTGAAGACAACAAGAGGGGCCTTGAAGTTGCTTGAGAGCCAAGGATTGAAGCAAAGGCCAGCAAGATTTGAAGAAGGATTTGAAGTAAGGGGGAGCTTCTATCATCATCGAAAGTTCACGACAAGTGGAGACTCTTGTGGGATGCGAACATATCATTCTTTCTCACATCTATCACAATCCAAGGAGGGATTAGGATCCACATATAGTTTCATACACAATGGGAGACTATAATACTCAGATTGAGAAGCTTGAAAAGAGAAATCACCAACCTTGGAAGTTTAGAATCTCTAACTTCCTCATGGAAAAGGGTCTTTGGGGATTGGTTAGTGGTACTGAGTTGAAGCCATACATAGATCCACAAAGGAGAGCCATTAGAGAATAGGAAGAAAGGGATAGGAGAGTGATCTTCATTCTTTCTCAACACATAAACGATTCCATGATAGGTCATATCCAAGACCTAGATACATCTAAGAAGGTTTGGAAGTGTTTAGAAAGGTTGTACTCTACCTCTACAAAGGCTTGAAAAATTCAGCTCAAGAATGAGCTCAAAAACCTTAGGAAGTCATCAAATCAGAGCACTAATGACTTCATACTCAAAGTAAAAGAGATCTCGGATGCACTTGGTTCAACAGGATGTGTTGTAGATGATGATGACCTAGTTGCCCACACACTTAATGGGCTTAGAGAAGATGATAAATGGAAGGCATTCACAACCTCTATGTATGTAAGGGATTCATTACCAAATTTTGAGCAACTAACTTCTCTTATGGTGACTAAGGAGCTCAACCATGGAGGCAACAAGTCAAAGGGCAGCCAAGACTAACTCTTCTATGCAGGCAAAGGAGGAAGAGGCAAAGGCAATAGAGGTGCTTTAAGAGGAAGAGATAGAAGCAACTACCAACAAGGTAGCCAAAACTACCAAGGAGTCAATCAAGCCACGATGAAGGTCAATCATCAAGAGGAAGAGGGAGAGGAAGACGTAGAGGAGGAAGATATGGAGGTCAAGGCTACTCCAACTCAAATGGATGCTTCAATTGTGGAAAACAAGGACACTATGCCAAAGATTGCTGGCAGAAGCAAAGTGGGAACAATTACAAAGGGCAAGGTAATTATGATAATTCCTCAACAAATTCAAAAAATGAGCATTTGTTAGCTATGAAGCATAAAAGTGAAGTTCAACCACATGATGAGGTGTGGTATATAGATAATGATTGTAGTAACCACATGACAGGTAAAGAGTGTGAAGAGATGGATAGGTATGTGTTGAAGATGAAGAGGTGTTGCAAAATCTTTGCTCTACACTAGCCAAATGAACTCCAGGAGTAGATGGTGGGCCCTTTTAGCTTGCCAATGGATGTATTAGACACCCTATGTACCTTGGAAGATCACTCTCAAAAAGATAGATCAAAACAGATAAGTTGGAGTTAGCTCAGAGGTGAAAACTTGCTATTCTTGGTTAATACACCTGTCCAGTGTTTTACATAATTCTCTGAGCACAGCAGCAATTAGATTAATTCCTCTTGGGAAAGGCTAGGTAGCTTAAAGAGCTAACTTTAGAGAGTAATATCATCAAAAATAACAAACCACACACTGAGAATGACTTTTAACAAGTGATGACATCATCCCGATTTTCACGGGCTGCTACAGAAATAGACCAGTGAGTAGAAAAATTAACATAACTCAAGATGTAAGAATCCAATGATCATGAAAATTTGTATTCTTATACTAGACATTAAGCTGAATTCAACAAGCTTGAAATCACTGAATTTGGATGAGTAAACACTGAGAAATGACTCTGACAAGATGACTGAAAAAGTCGGGTACCTGACAGAGAAGTGAAGATGAACATACCCTGTTGACTTCAAATGAACATAACTGAAGATTCCAACATCCAAATGACATGAAAATTTGTGAGCATATAGTAGCCTAATAGAGCTAACTTTACCAAGTTAAATCACTGAAAATGATGAACCAAGTGCAGAGAAACAATCTCTGCAAGCTGACTGAGAAAAACTGAAGTAATGGCAGTGAGTAGTACACATCACAAGAACATGGAAAGATGAACTCAAATAATCATGAAAATGAAAGTATATTGCTTGTACAATACAATGACTTACTGATACATATGTGTGCCTTGTAATCACACCTTGATATGGCATAAAGCTCAGCTCTTGGAGGTCTTCACATAGGTCTCTCTAACCACGACTAAAACTGCCATCTATTTATAGTTGAGTTTGGGAGGCTAACTTCCCTCAATCACTCTCCAATCAATCAATGATTGATTTGATTCTCTACCTACCACAAATCACGAATTCGTGGCTCCTCTTTCCATTCTTGATCAAGTGGACTCAACCACTTAAGATTCTCTTACTTTTACATTAAGTAAACTCTTCAAAAGTTACAAGAGGTAGTTCACAAGTGAACTTTACATAGTCTTCATTTTAAGGCTTTTTCTATGACTTTGTGGGACTCAAGCCAATACTTAGGCTTGTCATAGACTTGCTCCAACAGCTCCCCCTCAAGCCAAGTATGCTTGAGGTCTTCAATCTTCCAAGATTACCTGCAAACCAATCATAGCCTTGAATTTGCAAAGCTTTGTACCATCCAATGCTTTGGTTAGAATATCTGCACATTGTTGATGAGTGGACACATATGATATTTGAATCTCTTTGCTTAGAACCTTCTCTCGTACATAGTGATAATGAACTTCAATATGTTTAGTCCTTGCATGAAAAATAGGATTAGCAGCCAAATGAATAGAACTCATATTGTCACCAAAAATAGTTGGAGTTCCAAACTCCAATCCAAGATCTTTGAATAATGTCTTCATCCACATAGCTTCTTGTGTAGCTATAGCAAGACCTCTATATTCAGCTTCAGTAGAAGAGAGAGCAACTGTGGGTTGCTTCTTGGATGACCATGAAATAAGCTTTGAACCTGCAAAGGTAAGATAACCTGAAGTGCTCCTTCTATCTTCCTTGGAGCCAGCCCAATCTGCATCAGAAAATAGCTTCAAACCTAAATCAGATACATAAGGATAGTAAAGTCCTTCATTTATGGTTCCTTTGAGATATTTGAGTATCCTTTTGGCAGCATCCATATGTGGTTTCCTTGGTGTGTGCATAAATTGGCTTAGCACACTCACACTGTAACATATATCTACTCTTGTCAATGTGGCATAGTTGAGACTACCCACTAGACTTTGATATGATGTGATGTCCTCTATGAGTTCACCTTCATGTGAGCTCAATTTGTGATTAACCTCCATTGGAGTACCTGCAATCTTACAATCTTGCATCTTGAATTTTGCCAACATGTCCTTAATGTACTTTCTTTGAGTGAGAAACAAACCATGATCTTTGTAGACAACTTCCAAACCTAGGAAGTAGGTAAGTGAACCCAAATCACTTATCTTGAACTCTTCTCTCATCTGATCTTTGATCTTCTTCATACCATCTGCATCATTTCCTATCAATATAATATCATCTACATATACACATAGGTAGATGACCTCGGAATTACTCTTTTTAATAAAGAGTGAAGGATCTGCTTTGCTTGGTTGAAAGCCTTTGTCCTGCAAGAATGAAACAAGCCTGAAATTCCAAGCTCTTGGAGCTTGCTTGAGACCATACAATGCTTTGTTAAGTTTACACACATAATCAGGATAAACTTGATTCTCAAAACCAGGTGGTTGTGCCATATATACCTCTTCTGTTATCCAACCATTCAAAAATGCATTCTTTACATCTAGTTGAAGTATCTTCCAATTCTTGGAAGAGGCAATACTAAGCAAAAACCTAATAGTAGGCATCTTTGCCACAGGAGAGAAAGTCTCCTCATAATCAATTCCCTGAGTTTGTGCAAAGCCTTTTGCCACAAGCCTTGCCTTATACCTGTTAATTGAACCATCATAATTTTTCTTGAGTTTATAGACCCATCTTGAGCCTATTACCTTCATGGATGAAGTCTTGGGCACCAAATTCCAAGTGTTGTTTTCCTCAAGTGCTTCAATCTCTTCCTTCATTGCATGCTTCCATTCTGTTTTTGCTTTGGCCTCTTCAAATGATGATGGCTCCTCTTGGTTTATGTCCTGTGCTATGTAGATAGAATGTTTAGTTACTAATGAGGTGTCAAACCCATACCTTTCTGGTTTTTTCTTTTCCCTCATAGATCTTCTTAGGCCATGATGTGATGATTCTGCCTCATGTCCAAGTTCCTGCAATTTTGCTTTACCTTTAGACTTCCATGCTTTGATCTTTTCCATCTGACATTCTTCATCATCCTCTGAGGTGTCTTGTTCTTCAATCTTTGATTGTTCTCTACCAAGCTTTGGAAAATCTTCTTCAAGATCATATGGTAAATTGACCTTCCTGCATGAATCTTCATACCATGAATTGTTCTCATCAAAAACTACATCTCTGCTTACCAAGAATCCTTTGTTGGTAGGGTTGTATAACCTATAGCCCTTTTGATTGTTGTCATATCCAATAAATACACACCTTTCTGCTTTTGGATCCATCTTGCCTCTAACCTGTGAAGGAACATGAGCAAAAGCAATACATCCAAAAATTTTACAATGATCTAAACTTGGTCTTCTTCCATTCCAAGCCTCATATGGATTCATCCCATCAAGGGATTTTGAAGGCAACCTGTTAATCAAGTAAGTGGCTGTAGATACAGCCTCAGCCCATAAGTAATTAGGTAAATGCTTTTCATTTAACATAGACCTTGCAGCTTCAACAATTGTCCTATTCCTCCTTTCTGCCACTCCATTTTGCTCAGGAGTGTACCTTGTAGTTACCTCTCTTTTGATTCCTCTTTCTTGAAGAAAAGAATCAAACTCATGGGAGAAGTATTCTCCCCCTCCATCTGACCTTAGCCTTTTTAGTGATTTACCTGTTTGATTCTCCACAAGAGCCAAATATCTTTTGAAACATGAAAAAACTTCATCTTTGTGTTTCATAAAGAATAGGATAGTCCATCTGCTGCAATCATCAATAAAGGAAACATAATACCTTGATCCTGATATTGAAGCTTCCTTGCTTGGTCCCCATACATCTGTATGAACCAACTCCAAGAGATCTCCATGCATATAACCTTTCTTCATGAATGGTAACCTGTGAGACTTTCCAAATTGACATGCACTGCACTTATAAATCATATGTTGTTTTGACAAATTAGGAAGTCCAAGTACACTTTGGTCCCTGCATATTTGCTTTAATGACCTTTCACCAATATGTGCTAACCTTTTGTGCCATACTTCCAATTCTGTGAGTGTCTGACTACCATAATTAAAGAGAGCAATGTTTCTAGTGTCCTGTAATTCAAATGTGAACAATCTACCTATCTTTTCACCTTTTGCAATTCTTCTGAATCCTTGACTTGGATCTTCAACAAATGCTCCTGCTTTTGTGAACCTGACTTGCAACCCTTTCTCTACTATCTGCCCAACACTTATCAAATTCTTTGTTATGGTAGGGACATAGAGTACCTTACTGAGTAGGTTGATGTTTCCATCAGGTGCTTTGACATTGCCTATTTTCTCCACAGGATGTTTTGTATCATCTCCTGTTTGTACCTCATGCTTATTCCTTGGATCTTCTAAATCTGATAGGAGTGCCACATTTCCTGCCACATGATTTGAACAACCTGAATCTATGTAGAAAACATGCTCATCAGATTTACCTTGTGGCATAGCCATGTTCATGATCAATAATGAATCCTCTTTGTTTGAGTCTTCTGCGTAGTTATTGTAGTCTCTCCTTCCTTTGTAGCCTCCTTGATAGTTTGAATGATTGTAGTTGTTGTAGTTGCCATGGTAGTTGTTGAACCTTCCTCTTGAGTAGCCATAACTTCCTCTATTGTATCCTCTGCCTCTTTGATTCCTGGAATTCCTAAAGCAATTTTCAGTTGTATGATTAGTTAATCCACAAATAGAACATGAGTTGGAGTCTTGGGATCTCCCCCTGCCTTGTCTACCTCCTCTTCCTCTACCTCTGCCATGTCTTCCTCTACCTGCATAGTTAGCTTGATATGTACCTGCTTCATCATCCACTTTCTTTGCCTTTCCTTTGTTATCTTTAGACTTGCTTTTATCCGTGTATAAAGCTGAAGATTGATTACCTTTAGAGCTTTCTCCATTTTTGATAAGCTTTGCCTCTTGAGTAAGTAATTGTCCAATGAGTGTGTTGAAATCAGGTACATGCATGTCCATGTACAAATCCATAGCTGTGGTGAATGCTTCCCACTTGTCATCTGCCTTCAAGCCATTGATGACCTGCCTTACAATTTGCTCTTCATCTATTACCTCTCCAATGCTTCCCAACTGATCTGCTATGTCCTTGAGCTTTGTGACAAAATCAGTCACATTTTGTTTGGGAGCCTTCTTGAGAGTTGTGAAATCCAGCCATAGTTGATGCTTCCTAGCTTTAGTACTTGAAGCAAAGAAAGCTTCAAGTGCATCCCACACTTCCTGAGATGTCTTACAACTTCTAATGTGAGGCAACAAAAAATCTGAGATAGAGTTGAGGAGATAAGACCTTGCAAGTGCATCCTTGGAGCACCATGTGCTCAATCTTTCTTGCTCTTCTTGTGTTGGTTGACTTTTGTTCCTGAAACTTGGCATAACTTCATCTCCAGCCACATAACCATATAAACTTCTACCTTGGAGATAAGCTTCCATTCTTAATGACCAAGCTGAGTAGTTACCTCTGTCCAATTTGTCAATTGATGAAGGAAATCCATCTGCCATGTTGTCCAACCTTGCTCTGATACCACTGTGAAGAGATGGATAGGTATGTGTTGAAGATGAAGAGGTGTTGCAAAATCTTTGCTCTACACTAGCCAAATGAACTCCAGGAGTAGATGGTGGGCCCTTTTAGCTTGCCAATGGATGTATTAGACACCCTATGTACCTTGGAAGATCACTCTCAAAAAGATAGATCAAAACAGATAAGTTGGAGTTAGCTCAGAGGTGAAAACTTGCTATTCTTGGTTAATACACCTGTCCAGTGTTTTACATAATTCTCTGAGCACAGCAGCAATTAGATTAATTCCTCTTGGGAAAGGCTAGGTAGCTTAAAGAGCTAACTTTAGAGAGTAATATCATCAAAAATAACAAACCACACACTGAGAATGACTTTTAACAAGTGATGACATCATCCCGATTTTCACGGGCTGCTACAGAAATAGACCAGTGAGTAGAAAAATTAGCATAACTCAAGATGTAAGAATCCAATGATCATGAAAATTTGTATGCTTATACTAGACAGTAAGCTGAATTCAACAAGCTTAAAATCACTGAATTTGGATGAGTAAACACTGAGAAATGACTCTGACAAGATGACTGAAAAAGTCGGGTACCTGACAGAGAAGTGAAGATGAACATACCCTGTTGACTTCAAATGAACATAACTGAAGATTCCAACATCCAAATGACATGAAAATTTGTGAGCATATAGTAGCCTTATAGAGCTAACTTTACCAAGTTAAATCACTGAAAATGATGAACCAAGTGCAGATAAACAATCTCTGCAAGCTGACTGAGAAAAACTGAAGTAATGGCAGTGAGTAGTACACATCACAAGAACATGGAAAGATGAACTCAAATAATCATGAAAATGAAAGTATATTGCTTGTACAATACAATGACTTACTGATACATATGTGTGCCTTGTAATCACACCTTGATATGGCATAAAGCTCAGCTCTTGGAGGTCTTCACATAGGTCTCTCTAACCACGACTAAAACTGCCATCTATTTATAGTTGAGTTTGGGAGGCTAACTTCCCTCAATCACTCTCCAATCAATCAATGATTGATTTGATTCTCTACCTACCACAAATCACGAATTCGTGGCTCCTCTTTCCATTCTTGATCAAGTGGACTCAACCACTTAAGATTCTCTTACTTTTACATTAAGTAAACTCTTCAAAAGTTACAAGAGGTAGTTCACAAGTGAATTTTACATAGTCTTCATTTTAAGGCTTTTTCTATGACTTTGTGGGACTCAAGCCAATACTTAGGCTTGTCATAGACTTGCTCCAACAAAGAGGAGTACTTCAGCAATCTTCAAGCACCCAAGCAAAGAGGTTTATTGGAGAGAGGAGACAACAAAGAGCATGAGATGCAACAAATGGGAGATGTGAAGCTTGAAGGCAACAACAAAGCAAAAGGACTATCTAAGGTATTGCATGTTCCTACTATTAAAAAATCTTAATCTCTGTTGGACAGATGGTTGAAAAGGGATACCAAGTCAAGTTCAACCACAATGGATGCTTTATTGAAGACCCAAGGAATGGCTATGAGCTGATAGCCAAAGGAAAGAAGGAAGGAAGGATGTTCACTCTTGACATTGGCAAAGGACAAAGCAACAAGGCTATGTTCATCACATATGGCGACAAGAAGATTGGAGATTTGGATTTGTGGCATAAAAGGTGTGGTCACATCAACATTCAAAGGTTGAAAGACATGGAGAAGAGGCAATTGGTAAGAGGTTTACCACATTTTTTATTAAAAATTTTGCATGAGATGTGTGAAGCTTGTCAACTAGGTAAGTCTATTAGGCAGCCCTTCAAGAAGAGTGGATATATAGCACATGGTGTGTTAGACCTTGTGCACACAAATGAGTGGGGGCGAACCAAAGATCTCTCTCTTGCAGGTGATAGGAACTTTGTAACGTTCATAGATGACTACTCAAGAAAAGTATGGTTGTATTGTATAAAGCAAAAATCATATGTGTTTGATGTATTCAAAAGATTCAAGGCACAAGTTGAAAGGGAGATAGGTTGCTACATCAAAACCTTAAGGTCCGACGGAGGGGGAGAATACTTCTCCCATGCTTCTTCTGATTTCTTGTAGGACCAAGGTATAAAGAGACAAATCACTTGCAGTTATACTCCCCAACAAAATGGGGTGGCAGAGAGGAAGAATAGGTATATTGCTGAATTTTGCTAGGAGTATGTTAAAAGAAATTATTGTGCCTTTAATATATTGGGAGATGCTCTATCTATTGTTGTGTACTTGATGATAGGTGTCTCACATCAGGGGTACATGACAGGACACCTCAGGAGGCATGGAGTGGAAGGAAACCAAACCTTTTATACATTAGAATCTTTGGTTGTGTATGCTACACACATGTGCCAAGAGTTGAGAGGTAAGATGGATGCAAGGGCTAAAAGATGTATGTTTATTGGTTATGCTATGGAGCAAAAAGGTTACAGATGCTACAATCCTAATACAAAGGAGTTAAAGTTATCTAGAGATGTAGTGTTTGATGAACTCAAACCATGGTATGCTTCCAAAGTTCCATTGCAGGATGAAGACATTGAAGAGGCACAGAGAAGATATGAAGCTAGGTTTCAAGATAGCTTGGAAATCAGTGGTCCAAGCATTCAAAGGAGTTCAAGCATGGATTCAGCCCATCAATCAGTGAATAAAGGAAAAGCAAGATTGGTAGAGCTTGATGAAGATGGACATGAAGTTGAAGACTTTGAAGAACCTATGTTAGAAGGGGGAGCTACATCAAAAGCAAAAATCAAGGCACCAAGGCAAAGAAGGTTCATTCCACCAAAAGGAGAAGAAAGGAGGTCAAAAAGGGTAAAACATCGAATCTCAAGGCTTGTTTATGATAGGTATATTGCTAAGCATTATGTTTTCATGACGAAGGTTATCAAAGATTATGAATCTTCTACCTATGAAGAGGCCAAAGACACAAAGGAGTGGCAAGAAGCTATGGAAGAAGAGTACAAGGCCCTTGAAGACAACAACACATGGAGTCTTGTTCCAAGTCAAGAAGGGATGAAGGTAATTGGCAACAAATGGGTCTATAAAGTGAAGAGAAATTCAGATGGTTCAATTGCTAGGTACAAAGCAGGGCTTGTGGCAAAAGGATTTGCTCAATCCTATGGGATTGACTATGAAGAAAGATTCAGCTCGGTTGCAAAGATGACCATAATTAGGGCAATCATTGGGGTTGCCACATCTAAGAGGTGGCCAATATATGAATTGGATGTAAAGAGTGCTTTTCTTAATAATGATTTGCAGGAGACAATCTACATGACTCAACCATTAGGGTTTGAGAACCTTAAATATTCAGATTTTGTTTGTAAACCTAGAAAAGCATTGTATGGTTTAAAGCTCTAGGGGCTTGTTTTAGCCCATATAATGCCTTCTTCTACTTACATACCTTGTTCTCTGAATGGGAAGCCTCCAACCCTGGTGGCTGAGACACATATACCTCCTCCTTGAGGTCTCCGTTCAAGAACGCTGATTTAACATCCATGTGATAGACTGGCCAACACTTATGTGCAGCCACATCTAGTACTACTCGGATAGTAGTCATTCTTGCAATCGGGGCAAATGATTCACAAAAGTCAATGCCTTCAACTTGTGAGTAGCCCTGTGCAACAAGTCTTGCTTTATATTTTTCTAGAGTACCATCAGCCTTGTACTTTAGCTTCCAAACCCACTTGGTGCCAATGACTTTACGCTTAGGGGGTCGATCCACTAGCTCCCAAGTTCCATTTTTTATGATATTGTTGTATTCTGTTTGCATGGCAGCCCTCCAATTCGGATCATGGAGTGCCTCTTCCACATTGGTTGGTTCCTTTTCTTCTTCTTGAATGAGATCAGCCATCAAGGCTGTGTTTACAATATGGGCGCTTGCCCGTCTCTGTTCCTCTCTCTGTGATCGCCTCGATCCATCTGCAACCTGTTCTAGTGACTGTGGGATGGGGTTTGCAAAATCATAGAGCTGCCTCACCCAACGTGGCAATGACTTTTCCACTTGGGTGTCGGCAGGTTGGTGACCTTCAGACTCATCATGTGAAGATGATGCTTCCTTCTCTTGTGTAGAAGGGATAGCTCTTGGGCCAGGTTCATAGTGGATTGCCCCTTTGCCTGATGATAAAGTGGAAGCTCTCTTTTCCTCCTCCACTGCATGTGGCTGCTCCTCCTTAAACACCACATCACGACTCGCCATGATCTTCTTAGCCTCAGGGTCATAAAGCTTATAAGTCTTCTTATCTTCATTGTACCCTAGGAAGATACATTTGATGCTTTTTGGTTGAAGCTTGTTTCTCTCCCTATCTAGAACATGTACATAACATTCACTTCCAAATACTTTGAAATGGGAAATAGAAGGCTTTTTACCAGTGTAGGCTTCTTGTGGAGTCTTTCCATCAAGTGCCTTGGTGTAGCTTCGATTCAAGATGCACACAGCAGTGTTGATAGCTTCTGCCCAAAATTGATTAGACAAACCCTTTCCTTTCAACATGCACCTTGCCATCTCCATGATGGTTCGATTCTGAGGTTCTGCAACACCGTTCTGTTGAGGACTATGTGCCACTGTGAGTTGATGCTTGATTCCCTTACTCTTGCAGAAATCTTCAAACTCTGTTGATGTGAACTCACCACTGCCGTCTGTCCTGAATTTCTTCATCTTCTTCCCTGTTTCAGTTTCAACAAGCTGAAGCCATTCTTTAAACTTACCAAAAGCTTGAGCCTTATCGCATAGGAAGTACACCCACATCTTCCTGCTATAGTCGTTGACAAGTAACATGAAGTAGGAAGATCCGCCCAAGGCTTGTGTAGGCATTTTTCCGCACAAGTCAGCATGCACCAACTCTAGAGGATAGCTTGCCCTGTTCTTGCTTTCTTGTGGAAACGCCTTCCTCTATTGCTTGCCCATCATGCAAGCTTCACATGGTTCCTTCATTTCTGAAATCGATGGTAGGTGTGCAACCATACCTCTACGATGCATCTCCTTTAGTACAAGGTATCCAATGTGGCCAAATCTCTCATGCCATAGCTTACTTGTGCCCAGGTTTGTAGTGGTTGTAAGAGCACACAACTCATACAGGTTGTTCCTCCTTATGCCAGTCCCAACAATGTTGTTGTTATCGTCCATAATCTTAGCTCCTGTCTTACTGAAAGATACTTGATGACCTTGATCAGTTATAGAAGCTACTGAAAGTAGATTTCGTTTTATTTGTGGAACATACAACACATTTGAAAGCCTTCTGATATCACCATTAGAGTTAATGAAAGAAACCATACCTTCGCCCTCTGCAGGACATCTTGCATTGTTCCCTACCTTTACTGTGATGGGTTCCTTTAGAGGCTGTAAGGAACTGTAAAGGTCTTTTCTACTCGTCATGTGACGAGATGCACCACTGTCCAACACCCATGAGTCATCTGTTCCTGAATCTTCAGTCGAGGAGCACACCTCCTCTATCGTAACAAATAACTCAAGCTCTGTTTCTGCTGTGTTGGCAGACTCCTTGCCCTTGCCACCTTTTGAAGAGCCACTCTTCTCTTCTGCCTTCTTGATGTGACAGTCTTGGAATCTGTGTCCTTTCTTCTTGCAGTGGAAACACTCTCCCTTGAACTTCTTTTTGTCGTTCTAAGTCTTTTTGTCTCCATCTTTTGAAGAGTCCGCTTTGCCTCCTTTGGCATTTGTTGTGAATGCAACATCTCCTTTGCTACCAACACTCCTTGCCTTGAGCCGCAGCTCCTCCTCCATGAGTAAGGCACTAAATTCTTCAAAAGTTAGTGGTTGAGGTCTGATTTGAGTGTTAAGAGCAGCTACCAGACCATCAAACTTAGGTGGACAGATTCGAAGACAACGACGAGCTATCTCCTCACTTGACTTTTGAACACCTGCTCCCTTCATTTGATCTCGTAGATTCTTTATGTGAGTGATAAACACCTCTGCAGTCTCCCCATCAGCAAACCGTTCTGCTGCAAGCTGATTCTCCAAGTTCTGAATCCGTGTCTGATTACGAGTTTCATATTGATTTCTCAATATGTTCCATGCTTCACATGCCTTCGTAGTATGCTGAATGAGAGTCAGAACACTATCAGAAGTACTTGTAACTAGAGCACAAAGTGCATCTGCATTTCTACGTTTCCAAGCACGTAGAAGATCAGCGTCAGGAGGAATCATTCGACCAGGATTATTTGGATCAGGTCTTTCTTGGGGCTCATGATCAGTCCCAAGAACAGTCTCCAAAAGCTCATACGAACAAGAATAGAAGTGATTTTGAACTTCCACAGGATGTAGTTCGTACCATCAAGTTTACCTTCTGTGAAGGCTGGTGGCCGTATCCGCAATGTTGGGATGACCGGCATCATTCCTGCTCCTGCTTGTGCGCCCCCTACTCCTGTTGATGAACCACCTTGGCCCCCAGTCATAGATGATGACGCACCGCTTGACATTTTCTCTCTTTTGTTGTTCAGACCCCTACAAACTCTGTGTTTCTGCTTCTGCACCACTCAGAGCCTCCTGAGCTCTGATACCATGTAAGAAAATAACAGCACAGCGGAATAGACCTGTAGATAGAGTTGAGAGAAAAACGCAGACAAAGATAGACATAGACTAAGAGATAGAGAACTCAAATTTTCAGATTGCCAAGCATAAAACAGTTACAATGATGGTGCTGTCCACCCGTGCGCTCCCACTATGGAGCTTAGATGGCGATCTAGACAGACTCTAGATGAAGGGCTTACTAGTGCGCAATGCTATGTAAAGCTCAACCTGGGCCGTGCTTATATAGCTTTTACAAGGCGGTTCAGTATAGATAAACGTAGTCGGGAGATACAAAATAGTTGGTAAAATATATGATCCGACAATATCTCCACGACCAGAAGTCTTACCGTCTCGGCCCTACGAGCCGGGGGGATAGGCCCCCCGGACCTCGCAGAAGGGGCCAAGCCCCTCTCTGCACTCCCCCCATTAAGGTTCTATGGGGAAACTGCGCGACACCACAGGGCATTTATTTTCACCTTAAATGGCAACCCAATGGCCTGGAAGTTTATGCCCTACCTAACCTAATGGCTAGGCTCACAAAGATCATCTACAACCATCAAGAGTCACACATAGACCTCATCTAACTTGGAAGTTAGGGTTCGACAAATGTCCGGGCTCTCATAATGGCTTCTCCTCTTAATGGGGGCCTTACAACTTAGAGCACCATGGATCATTTGTGGTCACATGAGGGTGGAGTATTGAGCATATCTAACAGCAACCACATGCACTGGAGGAAGAAAAGAGAGCTTCCACTTTATCATTAGGCGAAGGGGCAATCCACTATGAACCTGGCCCAAGAGCTATCCCTTTTACACAAGTGATGGAAGCATCATCTTCAGATGATGAGTCTGAAAGTCACCAACCTGCCAACACCCAAGTGGAAAATCCATTGCCACGTTGGGTGAGGCGGCTCTATGATTATGCAAACCCCATCCCACATTCACTAGAACAGGTTGTAGATGGACCAAGGCAATCAAGAGAATAGAGGGACAAGGACACACAAGTGCCCATATTGTAAACATAGCCCTGATGGCTGATCTCATTCAAGAGGAAGCAAAGGAACCAACAAATGTGGAAGAGGCACTCCATGATCCGAATTGGAGAGCTGCCATGCACATAGAATACAACAGTATCATGAAGAATGGAACTTGGGAGCTAGTGGATCTACCCCCTAAGTGTAAAGTCGTTGGCACCAAGTGGGTCTGGAAGCTAAAGTACAAGGCTGATGGTACTCTAGAAAAGTACAAAGCAGGACTTTTTGCACAGGTCTACTCACAAGTTGAAGGCATTGATTTTGTGAATCATTTGCCCCGACTGTAAGAATGACTACTATTCAAGTAGTACTAGCTTTGGTTGCACATAAGCATTGACCAATCTATCACATGGATGTGGAATCAGCATTCTTGAATGAAGACCTTAAGGAGGAGGTATATGTGTCTCAACCACTAGGGTTTGAGGCTCCCCATTTAGAGAACAAGGTGTGTAAGCTGAAGAAGGCATTATATGGGTTGAAACAAGCCCCTAAAGCATGGTACAAATGGATAGATAAGTATGTCTTGGATCTAGGTTTCAAAAGATGTGCGTTTGATGCTAACTTGTATGTTCTAAAGAGAGTAGGGAAGGCAATTGTGCTTGTACTCTATGTAGATGACCTTGTGATTACACGAAATGATGATGCTCTTCTTCAACAAACAAAAGATGCCCTGTTGCAGAGCTAAGAAGAGCACAAGACAGAGAAAAAGAAGGGCCCCAAATTTTTTTGGAGTTGGACACTTTATTTTTGTATCATAACCACTTTGTAACATATTTTCCGTTGTAAAAGCACTAGAGGAGTCCTCTAGATGCATACCCATGGAGATTAGTAGCTTACCTTTGTAAATTAGTAGGAAATTAACCTTTTAGTGAATAAAGTGTCGGTCTCTTGTGTGAAAGGACCATTTTTAGGGCACATGTATATAAGTCAATTTGTGACTCTTTGTAAAGACTTTTTGCCATTGTGAGAATCAAGAGCACAAGATTTCGAACTTGTGTCTTCTCCTCTCTGTATCATCTTCTTTGTGAGCTTGTATGCATGTGTGTTGCTTGAAAAGAGTGTTAGGAAGTGTTGTCTATCTATGAAAGTGTTTGTTTGTTGTTGTTAAGGTGTGTGTGAAGTGTAGGAAGTGCTGAAGTGTAGGAAGGTCATTCCTGCGACTCAGTATTTTGCTCATAACTTGAAGTAGAAGTGTCAGAATTGAGTGAAGATACAACCATTGGATGCGTCTTCTTGAGAGCTTCGAAATGCATATGCTATTTGCTATATTCGGAGTTTGGAGTTGAGAGAAAAGCTCAATTTACTATTGGGTGCTGCTTCAAGTATCACGACACCATAACTGACAGTTGACGCTTGTTTGGAATAGGTTTGATCTTGTTTGCACTCTTTGGGAAGCTTATTTGCATTGACCATCATTTGAATGCATGTCTTCATACACTCGGCTAGGTTTTGATACTCCTCGGATTGATAAATAAAGCGTGAATCCCCACTATATGCACTTGAGGGGGATCGAGGTATAGTCTCTTTCTCCACAAGTCCCTGTTTGTCCTTAGGTACACACATTTTTGGCACCGTTGCCGGGGAGTGTCGAATCAAACCAAGGCATTCGTGTGATGGTAAGTAGCTCTTAGCATTGAAGCGAATAGAGGAGTTGTGAATTTCTCTTCTTTGGTAAGTCACATTCATCCGCACTTACTACTTCTCACTCTTGAAGTGTGTGTAGTAAGTTGTTAGTCTAGGGAAGTGAGTGGAGAGAGTAGAGAAGTTAGGAAGTTAGAGTAGCTTTTAACCTTTGTCTTGTTGGTCTTTGTAGTTAGGAGGTCTTTTCAAAGAAAGGTATAAAACCCAAAAAATTGTCTTTTTCCAAGTCACTTGTTTTTCTGAGCAAGTATCGTGAGAGTCATTAGTCGAGTATCGCGTTCTGACAACAAGGAGATTGGGGGCAGTGCAGGGCAAATAGGAGTGTTAGGAGAGTTGGAAAAAGCTTCCAAGGTGAGCACACTGATCCTTTGTGCATAACACCCTTTCAAATCAAGTTTCCAGTAAAACGATCTGTAGTAAGTATCGTGGGGGTCTTTCAGGGTTAAGAAAGTTTATTTTTGATGATACAGATGGTCAGGAGAGGGTAGATGAGCTTTAGAAACACTTGTATCCATTTAAAATCCAAAAACTCCAGTAAAAAGATTGAGAAAGTGTCAAGTATCGTGTTCTCCCTCGGTTGAGTATCGCGATACCTGAGTATCATGATCTCCTGTGGTTGAGTATTGCGATACTTGGCCTTGCTGAATATCGTGTATTGTTGAACTCTTTTCACGATACCTGTCAAGTATCGAGTATCGTTGAATTGGGTCTAGCGATATTTGTCACGTATCGTGTATTGTTGAGAAGTCTTCATGATACTAGTCGGATATCGCATATCGTGTATCGTGAAATTCTGATCACGATACCTATTGGGTATCGTGTATCGTGAGTCTCTGATCACGATACTTGCTGGATATCATGTATCGTAGAGGCAACCTTCCCGATGCCTAGCAAATATCGAGTATCATCGGGAATTTTCTCGCGATACTTGTGGACTATCGAGTATCGTGATTGACACAGTAAGGTCTAGCATCGAGTATCGTGGAAATTTTATGGTGGAATATCGTGTATCGTGTATCGCAGATTTCTGATCGCGATACCGGTCAAGTATCGAGTATCGTATTCTTCAAGTATCGTGTTTCCTGAAGTATCGTGTATCAAGTTTTTTCAAGTATAGTGTATCGTGACCTTTTGTAGTGAGTCAAGTATCGACTATCGTGGATTTTTGAGGCGATACTTCTGGAGTATCGAGTATCGTGGTTTTTGTTTGGGTCAAGTATCGTGTGTTGTGACTTCTTGGTCAGTTTTAATCCAACACATATCCCCTAGAATTCAGACTCAAAGAACTCTGGGATTTGGAGGTTAACCAAGTGAGGTTGGAAGTTGTTAATTGAATGAACCTAAGGTCTGGGAGAACCCTAGGAAGCTGAAGAAGTGTGATTTCCTCTATAGAAAGTGTAGCCGAACCAAGTAGCCGTTCTCAGTACTCTGAAACCTCTAGTGAGTCAGAGGAAGAAATTCCCATGGCTTCAGAGGACATGCAAAATACAGTACCAATGATTGGCATGATGTCAATTATTGAGGGAGAATATCAGACATCTTTAGAATATGTGAACACCAACCAACATGAGATACCTATCTACCTAGATGGTCTAAACCGATCAGTGGCCAGACTAAAGAAAGCTTCAGATGCTTACATAGTGCCTAGGCCAGCAGTTAAGTATGTAGGAGGGTTTTATATGGACAAAAGAGATATTCAGTATGTTGTTACGGAGCACCCTGAGAGCATCAATGAACAAGGGGAAGAAGGCAATGCTCACAACCCTAATGAAGAGGGACATGAAGAGCAGGTGACCACCCCTAGAGGGAGATCCACGGCTGTTAGGGTTTGGACAGGAGACCTAGTTCCCCAAGATGACTCCTTAATGGATGTGTATTTAATCAATGGAATGGAGCATCTCCTTAGATCCCACTCTTCATTATGCAAAGTAACCCCTAACCCAGTTACTATCTACGAGTTACAAGATCCTGAATTCCCCACCATCATCACATATTTGGACAAAAACCGTAGGAGGTATCTGGCCTCTAACGGAGTTAGAAAGAGCAGGGTTGGAATATCAGAACATTCCAGTGGTTCCTCCTAGGGATCAAGCCACTACTTCACAAAACCCCCATGGAACTTTTCAAGATAATTCATATCAGCATTCTGGACGAACACAACAAACACATATACCTGTCAGACCACATGTGCAATTTGCTATGCCGGCCAATAACCCTAACTATCGGCCTCAACCACCTGTTGAACCAAGGAATAGAATCCCGGTCCCAGATAGATCCCCTGTAGTAAGAGGACCTGGTATACCCATAGGAAGACCAGTTTTCCCTATGATGCATAGACCACCTAAAGCAGGAAGAAGATTAAGACCGATTCAAGTTGTTAAATGCATGAGAAACCATTATGACGGCTCTAGTGAACCATACAATCATATAGCTGAATTTAAGCAAGTAATCAGAGCTGAACAAGTGGAAGATTTCTTGATCCAATATGAATCCTTTGGTCTAACTTTGACATATATAGCTTTAGCTTGGTTCCAACCATTAGACGCTAATAATTTTCAAAACATGGAACAAGTCTATCAAGAATTGATTGAAGAATTCACCAAATCTGGGATTAAAAACAACTCTTCCTCATTGATCCATAGTTTTAAGCAAGCCCCTATGGAATCAGTGAGATTGGCAGCAAGAAGATTTAAGCAATATGTGGATAGATGTCCAGTTGAAGAGAGACCCACTCAAAACAAAATGGTGTCATTGTTTTTGGAAGGGTTAGTGAATGGATCATTAAGATCTCTGGTATATGTGAAAAGAGTTCAAACTCTGCAAGAGTGTATGAAAGAATGTATTGACCTAGAGGACAATCTAGCAGAAGATATGAAAATACCCCAAGGTAGCGTGAAAAGTGAAGATTCTGCCAGTAGCACATCAAACCCTAAGAACAGTGTGGAGGAAATAGCCGACTTAGTAGCAAAGAAACTGAATGTTCAAGGACAGAGGAACTACCCCAACAACCCAATGAGAGTACCCATGCTTAGAAGATGTATGCATTGTGGAGGTGATCACCCTTCTCATATGTGCACTAGGGGAGTAGCCCCACCACCTGCTTATGCTTACAATAGACCACCTGCTCCGGGCCCTTTACAATATTGCAGCATAGAACAAAAATACACAAATCACAGCACAGAAAATTGTCCTTACAATAGACAATCAAGACCGGTACAACCTCTCATGAGACCTTATGGATACCCTCAGAGAGATCAAGGAGGAGAAGCCTTCAGATGTCCCACATATCAGCAACAGACACCATTACCACGACCTTATGCTTATCAAAGTTACACTCAGCCACAACCGGTGTTAGGTCAACAACCACCCCACCCTCAAAATGTTGTCTCAGTGAAAGTAGCTCGACAAGAAGAGAACCCTGAGAGAGCAATAGTTCCAGCCACGCCTTTGACTAGTAACGAACCATATGAATCATCTTATGACCATAGTCAAGGAGATTACTCCGCTTACGAGAGCTCAATAATTGAGTATGGACATATGTATGAGCCATATGCCTATGGCATGGGAGGACCAGATATTTCTTATGGATATGAGCAGGATTATGTGTCATTAATGTATAATGCTCCTAGAGCATCCATACCCCCCCGACCTATGAATAGACCACCTGTACCTAGAGGACCATGTTACCCCCAAGAACCCCAACAAAGTTAAATCGAGTGTGTAGATCAACGTGATAGAAGCGATAGAGTCGTTAGGGAGTGACAAGGAGTACACTGTGCCATTGAAAGCAATAACAAGAGCTAAAGCTAGAGAGCCCCTAGAAAAAATAGGAGAGAATGATCAAAGCAACAGAGAAGTGAATATACCTACAACCCAAGTAGTTGAAGACTCAGAAGAGCCTCGAAAATGTGTTACAAGTAAACAAACACAAAGGTGGAAGAATTGTAGAGACAGGATAAAGGAAAAGAAACTACAACAAAAGAAAGAGAATGAGCAAGATGAAAAAGAAACACAGAAACTTGAAGAAGAAAATCAAACAGCAAAGTATAAAAAAGAAGAGGTAGGATCAGTTTTAGCAGATCCCATGCCAGAAGAGTTAGCCATGTGGATTCAGGCGTACCAGGCACGAATAAGAGCAGGACCAACCATTGAAAAACATGAAAAAGAATATCCTAGAAGTGACTTAGAGAAAGAAAGGTTGGAGATATGCAAAAAATTAATTGAAGTAGCTCAACAAACCCTAGAAAAACCTGTTCTTCAACTACCCAATTTATGAATTCCCAAAAAAAAATTCCAAGAGTGTGTCATCCATAATGATCCTGAGAAAGGAAAAGAAGGTGAGACATCTAATGGAAATTTCCATGAGGATAGAAGAGAAGGATCCGTTGTCCCCGAAGTAGATGGGGAATGGCCTAAAGACTTGTGGGCAAGAGTCCAAGAAGACAGATGGAAAAAAGTGGAAGGAATTGAACCACCCTTTGAGGAGCTAGAAGCAGAAGGCAAATTGGAAGACTCAATACCTGAACTGAATTTAGAAGGATTAGTACAATTTGACAAGAGCGACAAGGAGGATGACAGTGTGAAGGTTTTGCCAAATTACACAGGGGAGTACGAACATAATTCAGAATTATACTTCATTCCCTCAATAAGAAAAAAAGAGAAGAACCCCTGAATTCAAACATTGGACATTATACAACATCTTAGAAAGGTAAAAATCCCTTGTACTTTGACATTGGAAGAACTTTTAAAGATAAAACCACATTTGAGGGAAAAGTTAACCAGCCAATTGGAGATCAAGTCAGAAGAGAAGGAGATGCTTGATGAAGTGACCACAGTCAAAATCCCAGTTGATAAGGTTGGGGATTTCAGTGAGGGAGATGAAGGAAACACATGCCTTCCAATTACCTATAGGGGTTATACCACTAAAGCCATCTTAGATTCTGGAGCTGGAGTAGGAATTGCTACTAAAGAAATCTGGGAGAAATGGGGAAAACCAGCTCTAAGACCAACACGCATGAAGATACAAATGGCAGATGGACACACTGAACGATCCTTGGGATTATTGGAAAGAGTCACTTTCACCACTTGTGGAGTTGAATTCGAGCACACCTTAGCGATCTGTCAATTTGAAAGGGCTAGTAATTATGAAATGATACTTGGAAGACCCTTCATGAGACAGCTAAAGGTAGTGCAAGATTGGGGAAAAGACGCAGTATACTTACAGCATGAAGGAACCACAACAAGAATAAATCTCCACACATACACATATCAAGATGTTCCCCCATTGCAATGGAATCTGATTCATAAAGAGGAAGACAATCAATCTATTCACAGTATAGGATCAAGTGACCAATCGTGGATGAACAAAGACACTCATCTATGGATATGCCAAACTGCGAAAAAGGAAGAGGATGGAAGTAAAGGATGGTAGCAAGGGCAAGGGGTTGCTAGGTCTGTACAAGATCCAGCCTACATGCCTCAAATATTCCTAGATGAAGAATTCGAACCTCATGGTTGGATGGAGATTTTAGCTACTCTAGATGTGTGTGTAAATGAAGAAGTGATAACTATGAATGAATGCATTGACGAGGAAGGATATGACGTTAGTCTATATGTGGTAGTTCTTCAAGAGGTGGAAGAAGGAGAAGTAATCGAAAAAGAATGGAAGGAGGATTATGAGAGCAAGCCTCAAGATCAATTTGAAGTGCTTGCCCACTTCAAAAAATATGAAGTAGAAGAAAGGAAAATTGCGATTCAAATGCCAAAATGAGAAGCACAACCAGGAATAGCATACAATAACAAAGAACAGACCAAGAAAATTGTAGTAACCTTAGAGGAAGGAGAAGAACGATGTACTTTTATAGGACAAGATGTCTCAATGGAAGAAGAACAAGAGTTAATACGACTCATATGAGAATACATGGATGTCTTTGCTTGGACATATAAGGATTTGAAAGGAGTAGATCCTTCTATTTGTGCCCATATAATCCCTATGACATCTAAAGCTAAACCTTCCAAACAAAGAGGGTACACATATAACGATGTTTACTCAGCAAAAATCAAGGAAGAGATCGATAAGTTGTTAGATGCTGGATTCATATATGAGATCGAACACATGGAATGGGTGTCACCTTTGGTGGTCGTGTCGAAAAAAAATGGAAAGTTAAGGGTATGCATTAACTTGAAAAAAGTAAATGCTGCCACCATAAGAGATAGTTACCCATTACCCATCACGGATCATCTTTTGGAAAGAGTAGCAGGGAAGGAAGTTTATAGTTTTCTAGAGGGCTTTTCAGGGTACAATCAGGTAGCTATTGCTCCTGAGGACCAACATAAAACAACCTTTGCAACTGAATGGGGAGTGTACGCCTTTAGGGTTATGCCTTTTGGTCTAACCAATGCCCCATCCACTTTCCAAAGATTGATGTGTCATGTATTCAAGGAGTTCTTGAGAAAGAGCATGGAGGTATACATGGACGATTTATGCACTTATTCAGCTATACGATCAGAACATATTCCTGAACTAGGAAAGATCTTTGCTAAATGTCGACAATATAGAGTATGCCTCAATCCAGAAAAGTGTGTCTTCATGGTTCTACAAGGAAAGATTTTTGGACACATTGTCTCTAAAAATGGAATTTCAACTGATGAAGACAAAATCAAAGTGATCCTAGATTTGCCGAGACCAGAGCGAATCAGGAAACGAAAAGAGTGGATGAGAGAGAGAGACTAGAGATATCGACAGGCAGAAGAACTCATCCCAATGGCTAACTTTAGAGCCACTAAAAACCTCGGTCAGCAAATGATGCAACCTTATTTGAATTTGGGTGCTGGAACAAAGGAATACTACTTAGTGGATGCACTTATTGACACAGGAGCAGCCATAAGTTGTATCAAATTTTCCTTGACCCAGAAGCTCAAGGAAGACTTGCGCCCTTCTAAGGCACAACTGATTGGAATAGGAGGAAAACATATGCTACGATCAGGACTTATTAGAAGAACTCGTGTTAGGCCAAGATTGGATATACGAATATGAAGTGACTATTCAACTGGCCCTAGGATACATCTTGGCCAAGATAGGACATCATGAGGTATTCAGCATGTTAGATGAACAACCAGTCAAAGCCAAATGTATAGACCTAAGAGATCACTCAAACGAGCGTGATGATGAATGCATGTTCACTCACACTATGGAAATCACTCCACCAAATACTTCTTGTGAGAATGCACCAAATCTTACTCTCACACAATCTTCTAATCCAGTCAATCACATGATTAGTGTTCTATCCAATACTAGCCCCAGTGAGGAACCAAGCACGAGAGGGACTAGTCAGCACGACTGTCAAAAACCTGCACACATTAGAATTTACCCTATTCATTACATTAGACAGGCTTGGATCAGAAAGGATCAAGTGGCAGCATATCTTCAACAAACAAACCACTATCGACATCGAAAACGACCACAGAATCACAATGCAAGTTACATTGGACACCCTGTTCCACAAAGCATAGCTAAGGTATGGATTCCGAAGAAGGTGATAGCCACCCAACCTCCCAGAACGCAAATATGGATTCCCAAGTCATGTGACCGAGTGACAATCATAAAAAAGGACGAGTCAAAGCACAAGGAGAAGTAGTACGATCTAAAGGAAATACGACAGAAGATAAACCACTACAGGATAGAGCAAGAACCCCGCCATGCAACAAAAATCATTCAAAGATTTGAACAGTAGAGCCAAGGCCAATGTGTCCTATTGACGAGGTAGAGGTACGTCCTCTATCTCCCCCGATTTATAATTCTCCAATAACAGAGCAGATGGAAGAACCATGTGATGATCATCCAATGCCATATACTACAGAAATAGGTCAGAAGGAATGGGCACTATTGGTGTCCCGATTGACAGAGAATTTTGAAAGTGAAGTGATCAAAGTAATGAAGGAAGCAAAAATAAAGGGCAAAGACTTGGATACCATAATGAAGCCCTTCAACATTCCGTACGGATTATTGAAAGAGAAAACAAGGAAATACATAAAGAAGATCACACAGAGAAGTCCAGACGAGCAGTTGCACTTCAAAGATGACACATTCAATTATACTCAAGAAGAATTTGAAGCTACACAGCCGGTATGGAGAAGAAATTTTTTGGAGAAAAATCCGACTTTGCGGGTGCACTGACAAGCAGCACCGTATTTATTATAGGTAAACCCTTCATTTTGCCCAACACCCCGTCACAAAGAAGCAAGAGAATTTTTAGACATGCAGAAGAATGGTATGATCAATAAACAGTGGCTGAATTATCTGCTACTTCCAAGCCCACCTCATAATTATTTACCGATGCAGGATTACATGGTAAAAACCATTGAATTTTGGCTGCATTGTTATGCAACAGTACTCGATTTAACCATCAAGATGACGAATAAAATCCTAAGCATGATTCTTACAGTTTTGAAGGTGTTCAAGCACGCGGCATATACATTTTTAAATTTCATTGGCATTAATCAGGGAAAAAATATCCTCATTTTTTATTTGTCTGTTATGCCTAGCCGACCTACAATAATGGCCTATTATTCTAGGCTCATGTTTTTACCAAGTACATATATGCAAACCTTCGAAGAAGCTTTCTTCAAAGGATTTTTTGAAATAGATTCGGAGATTTTCTTAAAGATGTCAATGAACTTGAATGCCAGATTAGTGGCATATGAGCTAAGCTTCTTCATTGATCATAGACAGCCACCACATGACGGTGTGAAAGCAGAACAGTGGAAGCAACTCATGATACGTGAAGCTAATCTGCTTAACGAAACAGAGCAAAGAGTGTACAGAACATACTCCCGTCGACTTCCAAAGCTTGTCGGGGACGACAGAGTTCACAAGGGGGGTAGTGTTGAGGGAGAGTCAAACAAAAAGAAGAAAAGAAGAAGACAAAGGAAGAAGCTTCACTAAAAGATCATATTTGAAGATATATCTCTGCAAGAAGCCCCACAAGGGCGCAACACCCATCTCTCCAAAGAACCCTGTAGGGGCACACATCAAGTAAAAGCACGTAGGTGGGAAGGAGGAACCAAGGCCAGGAAGTATCCATGAAGAAGTGCAAGAAGATATCCGGCAGTTCCAAAACCCAAAGAAGGTGCTTCAACCCCTTGATCTTTGGAAGGTCCAGATCGAAGGCTGAAGAACCACACCTTCATACCTTCCACTGGTGGTGTGCATGGCAACCCGACTTAACACAGCAACCTAGATTTAAGGAGCAATTGGAAAATGATCCACGGGTTGCGGGCGATGAAAAGAAAAGAACAGGCAAAACGAATGCATCAGGCCCAGAGGATGTAAAAGAAGAATCAAGAACAGGGCCATCGAAACGTAATGCCAGTCTGACAAAGAGGCAAAACTGACCAAGAGATGCATGCGAAAAACAAGGGATAGACAAGAAGTAAAGCCTCTCAAGGGACAACAGAGACAAAGAGGGGGAGAGTGTTGCAGAGCTAAGAAGAGCACAAGACAGAGAAAAAGAAGGGCCCCAAATTTTTTCCGATTTGGACACTTTATTTTTGTATCATAACCACTTTTTAACATATTTTCCATTCTAAAAGCACTAGAGGAGTCCTCTAGATGCATACCCATGGCAATTAGTAGCTTATCTTTGTAAATTAGTAGGAAATTAACCTTTTAGTGAATAAAGTGCCGGTCTCTTGTGTGAAAGGACCATTTTTAGGGCACATGTATATAAGTCAATTTGTGACTCTCTGTAAAGACTTTTTGCCATTGTGAGAATCAAGAGCACAAAATTTCAAATTTGTGTCTTCTCCTCTCTGTATCATCTTCTTTGTGAGCTTGTATGCATGCGTGTTGCTTGAAAAGAGTGTTAGGAAGTGTTGTCTATCCATGAAAGTGTTTGTTTACTGTTGTTAAGGTGTGTGTGTGAAGTGTAGGAAGTGCTGAAGTGTAGGAAGGTCATTCCCGCGACTCAGTATTTTGCTCATAACTTGAAGTAAAAGTGTCAGAATTGAGTGAAAATACAACCATTGGATGCTTCTTCTTGAGAGCTTCGAAACGCATATGCTATTTTGTATATTCGGAGTTTGGAGTTGAGAGAAAAGCTCAATTTACTATTGACTGCTGCTCCAAGTATCGCGACACCATAACTGATAGTTGACGCTTGTTTGGAATAGGTTTGATCTTGTTTGCACTCTTTGGGAAGCTTATTTGCATTGACCATCATTTGAATGCATATCTTCATACACTCGGCTAGGTTTTGATGCTCCTCAGATTGATAAATAAAACGTGAATCCCCACTATATGCATTTGAGGGGGATCGAGGTAAAGTCTCTTTCTCCACAAGTCCCTAGGTTTGTCCTTAGGTACACATGCCCTGAGTTCAGAATTTGAAATGATAGACTTGGGCTTAATGCAGTATCACTTAGGCCTTGAAGTTTGGCAAGAACCAAGGAAGATTTTCATCTCTCAACAAAAGTATGCAAGAAAGATATTGAAGGCATTTGACATGGAGAATTACAAGGAAATTTCTACACCTATGGAGGTCAATACAAAATTATCTATTGAAGATACTTCACCTCCACTAGATATTGGAAAATACAGGAAGCTAGTTGGAAGTCTCATCTACGTGTGCAATAGCAGGCCAGATATCTCTTATGGTGTTGGAGTAGTAAGCATGTTCTCTAATAAGCCTTGACAAACTCATTGGAAGGCAATCATGTGGATACTGAGGTATGTGAAAGGAACCACTAATTATGGAATTCTTTATGAAGAAGGATCATCTCTGGTTGGATATTGTGACTCAAATTGGGCAAGAGATATTGATACCAGAAAATCACTTTCTAGGAATTGCTTTTCTTTAGGATCACGGATCTTCTCTTGGATCAGCAAGAAGCAACCGACTGTAGCATTATCTTCTACTGACGCAAAGCTGCATGTGTTACAGCATGTGAAGTAGTATGGTTGAGAGGATCATATGGCACATAGGAATACAAGGACAAGAGGCTACAGAGTTGAAGTGTGACAACCAAAGTTACATGGCCATCACAAAGAATCATATGTTCCTTGCACATACCAAGCACATAGAAATTCAGTATCACTATGTGCATGATTTGATTGAGGATAGGCTCGTGGAGATAAGCTATTGTCCAACTGAAGAAAATGGAGCAAACATGTTCACCAAGGCTCTTGGGAGAGAGCAACTTCTTTGACACTTTTCGAATTGGGATTGGACCAAGGAGGTAGTTCACCATAGGGTGGACATGGAGGGAGGGTGTTATGTTAGGTATGTAAGGTTTATGTGACCTTACCCCTATATTCATATATATATATATATATATATATATATATATATATATATATATATATATATATATATATATATATATATATATATATATCATTTATAGAGCATTGCCTCAACAGAGATCATTATATGGGTTTTGAAGCTCCTACGCATGTGTGCACATCTCTTCTCTTGTTTCTCTCCTTCCATCTCCTCCTTGCTCCTCTTGTTCTACACACCAAAGCCCTTCATTGGTATCAGAGCTTGTTGAAAGCTCATGTTCAAGAAGCTTCAATGGAAGCTTAGGTCACAAGAGGTGAAAGTGCAGGTCGGCATCTCTCAACATCTACTTAGTATTTCGGCCATAGACGCCATAACGTGAGCTAAAAAGCTCGGATTGATGCATTTAAAGTTGTATGCATAGTCAAGACAAAGAGCTAAAACTTCACAGAAGTGCACATAACCTTGTTCAGAGTTCTAGATTGCCAAAAATTCAAAAAACACAGACTGATGTAGAAGACGAATCTTGAATCACTTGCACAGTAGGTCAGTGTTTGGGCTGTAACTTGAGTTTTACAAGTCTGATTTAATCGACTCAACTTAGGTTCAATGTTTACTAGAACGTAAGTCCAGATCCTGAGTGATAGGTTGCCGAAATTGCAAAATACAAAGCAGTAGTGTTGCAGGTGAAGGTGAATTTGATAGCTGATGATTGTTTTGTGTATATCTTGAGCTACACACCTCCAATTGAGGTGTTATTTATATCATTGCGTAGATAAGAAATGGTTCTTGAAGTTTGTTGAAGAGAAAAAGTTCAAATTTAGAGGTTGTCACCTCTAAAACAGCAAAACAAAAAGCAGCATAGTTTCACCATAAGAACCATAATTGCATTTGGAGGTTCATTTTGTTGTGGAACTTCTTCGAGAGAGAACTTTTTGGCGTGCGAGCTCTTAATTTTAGATCGTGAAGGCATTATCACTATGTATGATCACTATATGACAGTAGAGCATGACCTTGTCACGTGTTTGGCATGTGAGATGACATTGTAGTATACTCTTTTTTGAGGTTATGTCATCATGAGATTGATCATAGCATTGTCAGTGGATGTATAGTGGCATTGTGGTCTCTATCTTGTTTATGCCACTTGGATACGGATGTACTTGCCAGTTTCGTATAATTTTATGAGAGTTGATGTTGGATCTTAGTTGGTACTTGTATGTTTGTTTTCTTTGCAGGTACATGATCGAAATTGGAGCCTCAATTGCACATCCATTTGTCACCTCATTGGCTATTATTTTAGCATATGATCATTGATTTTATATCTTATTTGCCACTGTGATTCTTAGCATACGTGGATGGTGATTCCCACATGGTTTATTTGGTTCTAGAGTCCATTTTACAAAGGAGATGTTGCCAAAATTTTGTCAGCTTTTTTATTCTAGATAGGTTGTCTAGTAGATCATTTATGCTTTTTAGATAGCTTTGAATTATTACTCATCTCCATTCATTTGGACTTGGTCATATGTTATTTGTGACAAGTTGGACTATCTTACAGGATTTATGCTTGACTGGGAGGTGTATCGCCATTGTATTAGAATGTATTACCATCAGTTTTTGGCATATGTATTTGCCATTATCTTTGGTTGGATCAGTGACAGGTGGTGATAGATTACTCATTGTTCTTTTGATGTTGGTTATCTTGTTTGTTTGCTTAGTTTATAGGGATACTCTGTTGAATTTTTCCCAGGATTCTTTCATATCTACTTGATCAGTTTGGAGACTTGGTGAGCAAGCTTATGCTCATGGGTTCATGTGCATGCTAGATGCATGGTCATGTGACAGGTGGTTCACATGGTTTCTTCTCTAGTGAGATATTTGTGATGTGAGTTATGCATATGGATATGCAGGTGTGATCCTATTGGTGACAGAGTATTGTTTCTAGTCTCTTGTTACATTTCTAGTCTCTTGGATTGCTAGCATGGTGTCTTTTTGGTTTGATGACACTAACTTTCTAAGATGGAAGTCTTAGATGTGGCATACATTGGTTTGTGCAAGGTTACACATGTATATGCATAGAGATGCACAAAGGCCTCGTGACATGCTCGACCATGTATGGACTCATATATAGAATCCACTATTCGATTACAGCTTGTGGATTCTATATATGAGTCTGTTATGCATGAGAAGACGAGTAGTGCATTATGGCAGAGACTACATGATATGTATGCAAGTCCATTGACTCATGTGAGACATAGATCACATCGACTGTATATGTACATGTATATGTATATGTATATGTACATGTATATGTACATGTACATGTAGATGTAGATGTATATGTATATGTATATGTATATGTATATGTATATGTATATGTATATGTATATGTATATGTATATGTATATGTATATGTATATGTATATGTATATGTATATGTATATATATATGTATATGTATATGTATATGTATATGTATATGTATATGTATATGTATATGTATATGTATATGTATATGTACATGTATTCGATGTTGGCACTGTGGTTGTGAGGGCCATATTCGACAATGTTGCTTCAGATGAATATGATGACGACATCAGAGATATGCACACAATGCAGATTAGGTAGTGATTTCAAAAGAGTCTATGGCAATTGATTAAGCTAGTGATGGTGATATGCAGGGTAAAAAATAAGACCACCCCCCTCACTCAAAAGTATCTAAATATGGGTGAATTTCTCTAAGTATCTCATATTATAAGTATAAATATTTGGTGAATTTTGATAATAATTTCCATTTGAAAAATAAAAAAAGTTGGCGAATTTTAGTGATAACTTATATTTGAAATATAAACTCTTAAGCGAATTTTTATAATAACCATTTGCTATGTCAAATCACCTCTACTATCTTTGCTTTGTAATCCTCTTCACTCTTGCTATCTTCCTTTTTTTTAGGAAAACATAGATAAAATATATTGATGAAAAAAATGTTACAATAAGTGTAAGGGGAGGCCCCCATGGATCTCAAGTCTACAACAAGAGGATAATCAAAACTCCAAACAGTAGGATAAGATATATATTGGTGTCAGTGAAGCCATCCATCGACAAAATCATCTTAATTACAATTATAATCCATCTGTAGAACTAATCAATCCATAAGGGAAAAGGCCATAAGAAATCTGGTAGGAGAGTCCATTCTTAGGAGAGTACTTGTGGTATCTCCAACAAGATTGAAACATTATACATACCTGCCCAAAATTCACAACAACATGAAATGCATATACATACTTGCACATACGTGACATACATATCAATCAAAGTAAATACAAAGCATATACATACCTGCACATAACAACCAGCACATACATATGAATCAAAGCAGATACATAGATACATGCCTATACCAAGAAGTCAAGCATATACATACATGTGCATATACATAGCTGCCCATAATTGCCCACACATGCATCGTCAATCAAAGCATATACATAACATACTTGCACATACCTTCCCTCACCTACATATACATTTCAATTGCCATGCCCTATGCGTATACATACATGTGCATATAAATACATAACACATATCAATCAAAGAATCTACATACATGTGCATATCAGCCCACATCTGCACACCCCTTGCATACACATCAATCAAAGCATATGCATACCTATGCATATACATAGGACTAAATTCCCATTTTCCAACAATCTTAAATACAAAATAAGGGCCAAGAACAACAACTACAATGTTTAGACAACATTCGATTGCAAATATTTGGAGCACAATGAGTGACGAAAACCATGAAATTTAGACACCCTATCAAAAATATTTTAAACAGATTCCCAGACCACTGAGAGGTCTTCTCCACTTCACTCTCTACGGAGCTAGATGGAATAATTTCCCACAGTACTTCGTCAAACAAAGTGAATAGCATCTGAGCTAGGCACAAACATTAAGTAACATGTCCAAGAAACTAACTAGCAATCAAAGTGTGTACTATGATGCAACATTTACCGCCACTCCAACAGGATGCCCAACATATTAAGAGAAGTAATCAACAAACAAGCTGTCAAAAGAACCAAAGGCAATAGCTCCTACGTTGGCCCCTCCTTCTAGAATGTCTTTTGCAGATATGAATGCTATCACCCCTACTGATGAAAGTGCTTGATTAGGATCAATTGTCTTAATTTTTTGCAGCTGCTTTTGTTCAGGCAACATAGGCTACAAAAAGACACTAGTCTAGAGAAGGAATATCATCCACATACACTGCCTCACCTGCACAATGCATGCATGCTGAGAAAGAGAAAAAGGGAGAGGAAGGAAAAAGAAGAGACCAAGGGTTCGAGAGTAATAGAGAACAACAAAACTAAAACAATTGTCTCCTTAGCAACACATGCAAATTACACCTGCAGCTTGTATACGATCCTCTGTTTTCTCCATAGCTTTATGGATTAGGTGATCCTCCTCCAAGCTAGGCACAATTTGATTCCTAGAGAAGCATGTCCTTTCCTTGGTGATTTCATCATTTTGAGAAAGGATCTTGCTCTTCCCATCCACATTAGATGATAAGCCACTCTCAATACTAGGAGTACCAGTGAACTTTCCAACAGAGGAGAGAAGAAACTAGAGAAGTAATCCACAGCAAGGCAGCTAGCCTTTTTCAACATAAAGAAGGTTGAAGTTCACTTTTTAAAGGATCAATCTCTCTCTCTCTTCTCTTCTCTTGTTTTCTCTCAACCTATCTTATTCTCCTCTCTTCTTTCTCACTTACTCAACCCTTCTCTCTCTTCACCTCTCTTCCTCTCCATCATTTCTCTCCTCTCCTTCCTCTTGTCTCTCTCAACCTATCATATACTCTTTCTCAATTTCCTTCCTTCAACCGAGCCTAAACTCTCTCTTTCACTTGACCTTGCTTTCACTTCTCTTCCTTCCCTCCTTATCTTTCTTCCTCTTCTCTTCAATCTTAGCCTATCTCCGCCTTTCTCTTATCTTCCTTTCTCTCAATCCTTCCCCTCTTTTCTCTTTTCTTCACTCTCAGCCTATCTTGTCTTTTTTCTTCACCTCATCCTATCTCGTCTTCCCTCTCTAATCCTTTTTCTTCTTCTTTTCTCGTTTCTTCACTTCTCAACCCTCTTTCTCTTCACCTCTCTTCTCTTCACCTCTCTTCTCTTCACTCATCCTATTTTTCTTTCTCTTCTCTCTTTTCCTCTCAGCTCATTGTTTCTCCTCTCTTCTCTTTTTTCCTCTCAGCTCATTGCTTCTCCTCTCTTCTCTCCATTCAGCCCTTCCTCTTGTTTCTTTCCTCCTCTCCTCTCTTTCACTCTTTTTATACTTCCCTTCTCTTCTCCTTTCTTTTCCTCTTCACCTCCTCCTTTCTTTGTCTCATACTCTTCTCTCCTTTTCTCTCCTCTTGTAATTCCCTCTCGTTACTTCACATGCCATTCCTCTTTATTTTAACCTCTCTTCTTCATTAATTCTAAGCCTACTTCTCTTTCTCTTCCCCTCTCATTTCATCTCACCTCCTCACTTCCCCTCCCATCTATCCACTCAGCCCTTCTTCTTATTTTTTTCCTTCTCCTCTCTATTGTTCTCACATCCTCTTCACTCTTCTCCTTTCCCCTCTACTCCTTTTCCTTCCTCTATTCTCCTTTCTTCTTCATCCTCTCCTCTCTTCCCTTCTTTCTCTCACCCTTTCCTCTCTTCTGGCATCTCCTCTTTTCTCTTGTCTTCCTTTCACTCAGCCCTTCCCCTCTTTTCTCTTTTCTTCTAAGCCTTTCTCACTTCATTTCTCTTTTCAACCAACTTCTCACTCACCTTCAGCCTTTCTTTTTCTCTTCCATTCTTCTCTTCTTTCCACACTATCCTCAACCTTCTTTTTATTTCAGCCTCTCCCTCTTTTCACTCAACCTCAGTCCAACACTCCCTCCTATCTTCACACACCTCTCCACACAATGAACAATATAAGGATGAATTGACCAGCATCAGATCAATATAGAATCAATAGATATAGGTTCTTCAACTTCCATAGATGACATAGCTCAAATGCCTACACATTCTGTGTGTGTGTGTAATGTGGACGGATTGAGGATGCATGTTGTGCAAAAGTAGAAGGCAGCCAATGCCCACTGGAGTGTAGAAAATGACCAAAAGAAGTTATCCCTTTTGTATGAAAGTTGCAATTGAATATCCAAGATAATCTTGCCACAAGTGCAACATGAAGAAGGGACAATAAAAGACTCCAATAAGGAGTTACCATCAGGTCTTGTTCTACCATCCCAATGAAGAAGAGGAAACATGGATGCTTAGTACATTTTTGAAACATGAACCAAAGTCAACATCAACATGGAGAGGATCTCTCAAAGATTTTGATGGCAATCTGCTCGCTACCAAAGAAAACTTCAATTGTGATTTTGAATCCAAATCTGAAGTAACAAATCTACTCATACTCAACAATCTTGACACCTTGTTTACACAACCCTTCATACTGTCAAAGCTATTACATTTACAAATCTATCCTTGTGAACATTATGAAGCTTCTAAAACTGCAATAATCATATACTATGGACTCAATGGAATCTCAAAATCATAACGAGCAGGGGATGCTTTGTTAGACTTGAAAGAAGGAGAATCTAACTGATGGAAAGCAACCATGAAAAAATGAAAATCAGCCATGTGAAGAAAGAGGGAGGCTGGACAGTGAGAGCAGCCATAGAAAGGAAAGGAAGCTTATGCTCATGTATGTGGATCTAAGGATGATTGAAGCTTTCCAACAAAAACAAATACAGAGATGCCAATCCAAATACGTAACATGTAAATGAAGGTGCATTCTTCCAATTCATAGAGAAAGATGTTTCATATCTTATTCTTCATTTTTCTATACATACAAAGATGAATCCAGGCAAACCCCAAATTCACCCTCAAACAAAAATGCAACTATAAGCTCATGGTAGTCAAGCACAAGACTATACAATCATTAGCTCCATAGTATCAAATCAAGACTATGGCAACCCCACTAACATCATCACTACGCAATAGTACGTGTACAACAAAGAAAAAATGCATGCTCACACACACGCACCCCATGTTGCACACACCACAAGCATGATATAGTCCATTGATCATAATCAAACACTTGCACGTACTATGTCATCATAGAGTCCTTTCATGAGTCTATGAAAATGACCATTATCAGCACTTGCCATCATAACAAGCTTTTAGAAATCCAATGTTCATTGAGAAAAACTAAAGATAGGTAGGTAGGGCCTTTCTTAGATCATCTAAATGACATAAGGACAACTGATGGGATGCATTAATAGTTACAAGAAATCCTGTTGATATTTTTAGAGTGAGTTGAACTACATTGAGGCATGATTTGCTGGCTTGCATTATTAGAGATGTTGAGAGGATCAACTCAAAAACATGAAGGTTAAACAGAAGAATATTAATGTCGAAATGTTAAAACCAAAGCTGAACCTTTTTCTTTCCAAAGCTCAACCTTTTTCTTTTAATTTCATTTTCATTGATTAGACCTTGAAAGCTCTTGAAGCCACATGACTGAATTCCAGTTACACAACCATCACAAACTCCCATTAAAGTATGAACAAGCTAGCTAATGCTCAGATCATGTGTGTGCCTGAACGTAGATCTACAAATAGTGCATCCAAGAATATATCCATGGCACTATAGGCATCGATATTTATCACTTTAACAAGTATCCCATGCATCATGTAGAAGAACCAAATGAATAAATTATACAAATTATGTGCTCAACAATGCCACATTGCATGAAGATAATCCAATTGCCCACATCCAGCCCCCAAGACACACACAAACCTACACCCATATCTACACATGCACACAAACATAGAGAGATAAAAATCAATGGCATAGAAACACATGAAAGTCAGTTCAATCATATGACAGGCTTAACTCTTTTCTTCTTTGTCTTTCTGTCTGCTTGAATATCTCGAAAAGATGTCCATGGTTACTGAGCAAGAACGCCAAACCTAGTGGCATAACAACTCTACCTACAGAGCATTTCCTTTAGGCCCTAGAAAATTATTGAAATCGGAGTATTTTGATACTACATTTTTAGCATAGATGAATTTTCAAGAACTAACAGAATTAGTCCCAAGTATTAACTTTCAAACAAAACGTCACCTGAAGGCATTCTTGATAATTCCTTTCTCCACAACAACTTACCACCACATATGATGCCTATTAACATTCCAAACAAAATAAAGTACGATCAACATACTTCATACATTTGAAAAATATCAACTCATGCACAAACAAGCTAACTGAAATATTTGAGGAAAAAGACAACAAAAACTGGAGAGAGAGAGAGAGAGAAGAAGAAGATAAGTATGAGTAAAATAAAGGCAAAACTAGCTATATTTTCAAACAGACGAGTATCATGGAAGTAATCCACTTGGTTGGCCTGCAAACATTACTTGTGCAGCCAAAGACTTAATTACACCTTTTGTAGCTTTACATTTTGCTGCTTCCTTTTCTACTATACATAGGGCTTCATTTAGGTGTTTTTGCATAATGTTTAAGCTTTGCATCTTGCAACTGGCAGCGACGTGTCAAATTTTCAACCTGAAACCAGATACACAGAAAGATTTGGTAAATATATTCATTACCAGAAAACATCCTGTCTTTGCAGCATTCTGAATACAGTCATAAGAATGGTTTCCTTCTTTCTTTCTTCTCTCTCTCTCTCAGGGAGACATGGATAGCACCATGGGAGCCTCTTATCACAAAGAGGCAACATTGCAGAGAGCACTTCTTGACATTGACAACAGATGGTTTCATTCAGAGACCACGAGACGTGGATACATACTTGGCACCAGCAGTGAGAGTGGCCATTGGGTAGCTCAGAGTATCATCACACCAACTCGAGATTGAGGTTGGGTAAGCGACACATACACCCAGGGATGAGAGATTATGTAGGATATGCCAAGAGGAGGTGGAGGACGAGGAGCATTACACATGTAGATGCCCATGTATATGAGGATATCAGAGACTGCTACCCATAGCTCTTTAGGGGGCCCAGAGAGATCAGTGCTTTATTGGAGACGGAGGACTAGCACCCTCTAGGTCGTTTCCTAGTAGAGATCCAACATCGCCGTGCCTGAATCCTCCAGGAGATGGAGATGCATCCAGCCCCCCAGACTCATATTACAGATTTCTTCATGTTGGTGCAAAGTTCACGCCTAAACATTTGGTTAGAAGTTCATGAACAAATCAAGCTTCATGGAAACCATTGCTAGGAAGATCTTTTATCTTTACCATTTGTAAAAAGTCATTTTTGACTTGGGAGAATCATTGTAACCACCTCTAAACTCGTGGAGTTTGTTAGATGAAAAGTCACGACTTTATATTGAGAGAATAACTCCTAGATTGGTGGATTACTTTTAGAGAGATCCAAAAGTTGAATTCAAATTCAAAATTGAATGTAACACTTATAAAAGTGACTTGAAAAAAGTCACGGTGTTTGACTCCATATTTCGAGTTTTCCATTGCCATATTGTAAGAGAGTGAGGTCTAAATTGTAGCCTACACTACTCACCATAATTAGGCTATGATTGTCAAGCCTATGATCTTGTATAACATTGTTCATTAATACAATAGATCTACATTGCTCTCTCTATCATCTCTCTGCTCATATCTCACTTATTTCTCAACCATTTTCAATATTCTATAGCTTGTTGGAATCAGCTCCAAGTTCTCTACATGCTTACAAATTTTGAAGGAAATCCATTTAGCCAATTTGGAAAAAAGCGTGTCGAAGCACTCAGTGGTCAAACTCTGTAGAGGTCCTAAAAAATCGGGGGTAATGATTCAAATGCTAAGTTGATTGCTCTCTGTATAGTGCATCAGTTTAAATGATTCCACTTGGAATCATTATCTTACTAAGCTAATTTGATATGTCTAAAAGGAATGTTTCTAATTCCTACTGTACTAGAAGCACTAAGCATAACAAGCAGTAGGTGTGTGAAGGAAATTAGAAGGTTTTCATTGATCCTTCAACTTGGAAGTAGTCTATTTTTGGTTCAATTATTTCTCACACCATTTTGAAAGTACATAGGCACTTGTATAGTGTCATTGGAAAGCTAAGAGGATCCACAACTCAACTCTAAAGCTACAAGGGGATGGTACAAAGCAGGATTTGGAAGTACCTACTCATTTCTTGGAGTGTCCATCCATCTTTCCCAACAGTGGTATCAGAGCAAAGTTAAGGTAAAATGGGAGATGGTTTTCCTTCTTTCATTGATAAATTGGATAGGAAAAACTATCAAGCATGGTCCTTGAGGATGAAGACATACTTGCAAGGAAGAAGCCTTTGTGGATACATCTTAGGAGATGAGGAGATGCCCATATTTTGAAGCAAAGGACAACCTACAAGAGAGGAGCATGAAATACTCAACACATGGTGTGCCAAGGATGCATTAGCAAGGTCCTACTTACTTAACTCAATCTCTGATTTTCTTCTTCCACATATTAGGAATTGTAAGACATCCCAAGAGACTTGGGAAACATTTTCTTCTTATTTCTCTTCCAACACAAGGGCTAGGAAGAACCAATTGTGGATTGAGTTTACCACTCAAAGAAAGCAACCCAAGCAAGGCATCTCAAAGTATGTGACCAAAGTCAAAGATGTAGCATATCAATTGGCAAAGCATAGGAGAAGAAATTGAAGAGGAGCAGATTGTAAGAAAAGTAATCAATGGTATTAAAGCTGATGATAAACGGGAGAGCTTCACAACTGCCATGGACTTGTACATGGACATGCAGATTCTAGACCTTACCACTCTCATGGGGCAACTATTTACTCATGAAGCCAAGCTCTACAAGAATGGAGATTCATCAAGAGGTAATAGCTCTTCTGCCCTATACACTGATAAAAGTAAGTCCAAAGAGAAAGGAAAGAACAAGAAGGTTGAAGATGAAGGAACTACCTCCCAAGCCAACTAAGCAGGGAGAGGTAGAACCTCAAGAGGAAGGGGCAGAGGAGGTAATCAAGGTAGGGGGAGGCCCTATAACTCCTCACCATGTAATATTTGTGGATTGTCAAATCATACTAGAGATGAGTGTTACAGGAACTTCAAGAATCAGAGAGGTAGAGGATACCAAAGAGGTGGAGATAGACAATCAAGAGGAAGATTCAATCACCATCAAGGATACAACAACTACAACAACAACTACAATAGCAATTACCAAGGAAGCTACAAATCAAGGAAAGATTACAACAACTATACAAAGGAGCAAGAAGATTCTCTTCTGATTATGAATATGACTTCAAAATTAGGTATAAATGATGACCATCTCTTCTACATTGATTCAAGATGCTCAAACCATGTGGCAGGCAATCTAGCTCTTCTCTCTGACCTTGAAGAACCAAAGGGTAAACATCAGGTACAAACAGGTGATGACACCAAGCACTCAGTGATTAAAGTAGGAAATGTTAAGACCTCTGATGGAAACAAGAACCTGTTGAGCATGGTTCTATATGTACCTACAATTACCAAGAATTTGATGAGTGTTGGACAGATTGTGGAAAAGGATTTGGGTTCAATCAATATGGAGCATTTGTGGAGGATCCCCAACATGGATTCAAAAGAATTGCCAAAGGAGAAAAGACAGGTAGATTATTCACTTTTGAACTTGAGGATACAAGGAATATTGCACTCTATAGCTACAAAGATCAAACATATCAGAACTTGAAATTTGGCCTAAGAGATTAGAGCATGTTGGTGAGAGAACCTTAAAATAAATATGTAGAGACCAATGTGTGCTTGGGATACCTAATGTATCCAAGCAACACATGATTTATAAATGTGGTGCTTGTCAGTTTGGAAAATCTCACAGGTTACCCTTCTCAAGGAAAGGCTACATGCATGAGGATTACCTAGATCTTGTCCATATAGATGTATGGGGACCAAGTAAGGATCCCTCAATCTCTATATCAAGGTATTATGTATCTTTCATTGATGATTACAGTAGGTGGACTGTATTGTACTTTATAAAGCATAAAGATGAAGTATTCAGTTGCTTTAAAAAGTATCTTGCACTTGTTGAGAACCAAACAAGAAAAAACGTAAAGCGACTAAGGTCAGATGGAGGAGGTGAGTACTTCCCAAATGAGTTTGATGTATTCTTGCAGGACAGAGGAATCAAGAGAGAAATCACAACAAGGTATACCCCTCCACAAAATGGGGTGGCAGAGAGGAGAAATAGATTAATTGTTGAAATAGCTAGGTCAATGTTAAATGAGAAAAAACAACCTAATTACTTGTGGGCTGAGAGTGTATCTACTTCCACTTATCTTGTAAATAGGTTGCCATCCAAATCTCTTGATGGGATGACCCCATATGAAGCATGGCATGGTAGAAAACCTTCACTTGATCATTGCAGGATCTTTGGATGTGTTGCTTATGTGCATATCCCTTCTCAAATAAGAGGTAAGCTAGACCCTAAGGAAGAGAAGTGCATCTTCATAGGGTAGGACTTGAATCAGAAAGGATACAGGTTCTACAATCCTTCAAACAAAGGATTCATGGTCAGTAAAGATGTTTTGTTTGATGAGAATGACTCTTGGTTTGATAGTAAATGCAAGAAAGTAAAACTACCTGATTAGGAGGAGGAGTTTCCAAGCCTCACTAAGGAGGAGCCTACTTAGAATGGAGACATCAACTCAGATGATGAAGACATCATTAACCTAGAAGAGTTCAAGGCATGGAAGTCCAAAGGCAAAGTCAGGATGAAGAAGTTGGAGGATATACCTGAATCATCCAACCAAGCAATCAAAAGATCACAGAGGGAGAGCAAGAAGCCAATCAGATATGGGTATGACACTATAGCTCAAGCGTAAGCACCACCTCCTTTACTTGTCAATCCACAGAGACATGAGGACTGGTATGACCATGAGCAAGTGAAGGCACAAGTGCGTGACTGAAAGCACATAAACATGCACACACACACACGCACAAGGCAAGATCAAAGAGAGGAACAATGGAAGGACTTGATTACACAAGAGTTCTCTTACAAAAGCTCTATTCTCTAACAAGCTAACCCCAAAAATGAGCTCTCTAGCTCTTTTTATAGCCTTTTGGCTAGTTTTGACCCTGTCCAGACCTAGTGTCCGGCCTAGTTAAAGATTAGGTTCCAGGGCTTATTTGAGGGCTCAAAACAAGTCTAAAAATTATGAAAATTGGTAGGATGATACTTCTAATACTCCTCAAGCTTGAGGACTCGTCGGCTTGAACAAAATGGAGTTACAAAAATGGAAAATGGTATTTACAATGGTTTTTAGTGATGAAAATCACTATTTTTGTAGGGATTTCTTTTGAAAATTTAACATACACTTCTTGGAGCTCCCTACTTGCTCCTCTTCTTGTGTGTCCACTTCTTTGAAGCATTCCTTTGCCTTGTGCTTGACCTTGAGTTCCAACACTCCCCCCCTCTCAAGTCTGTCATCCCTGACAGACCCTTGTTGTAATGGTTGTTCCATGTAGTGCTTTGAGAGGTAGTGTACCTCCTTTGTATGTGCTTCGTCCTTGTATTCCAGTGAGAATGTGTCGTTGTAAACTTCCACAAACTGCTAGTTTCTCAAAAGAGGTTGTCAAGGTTGAGTTGGAGCCACTGCAGGCTACGAATCATGTCCTAGGTATTGATGTTCTCCTCGTGATGTCTTCTCGACCGTCCAAAGGTGATGTTCATAGTAGTCATGCCAAGGACTCATAACCCATAATGAATGATGTGTAAATGTGTTCGTGCATGGGTTGAGGAAAATATGTGCCTTGTGCACGGCCTTGTAATGTAGCCCTATGCAAGCTTACTTGGAAAATGCATTGGAAGAAGTATGGTGCAAAAATTGGGGTCTTAAGCTAAGTGCTCAAGGGTAAGCCGACGAAGAGGTTTCCTAATCTATCATGGTTATGGTGTTGCCAAAGTAAAGATACTTACCATGGTGAAGGGTCGATCAATGTTTATCTCTTCGTGTTGTACACCCAGCCTTTGGGATGGAGCATTGTTGATGAATGTCAGTGTTGATGGTCCACTGATGAGATTTTTTTAATGGCTAGTCCTGTCTCCTCTTTTCAAAGCAACATTTGCCAAATACTGAGAATTGAATTTCTTTATATTCCTTGACAAACAACATGGGGTAACTACACCCAGCTTAGTTTCACATATTCTCTTTAGCTCACCATAAGCAAGAGTCTTCTCACCCAGTATTCAAACAAGAATTATCAGGGTACCAAACTAACCCTTGCATATATCTCCTTGGATGCTCTCGTACATACAGTAGTTAAGCATCGCTCAAGTTGTGGACCTTCAAGATCTTCCCTCCTACCATGGTAAGGGGAAACAATAGTTGTGGATGCCATGTTCATGCCAAGTGCTTGATATCTACTAGATAAAGCAGAAATAATATCATCTGCTAGCGGAGACACACTTCTATCCAAACTGATAAATGCCCAAGAATTCACGGTTCCATTTTTCAACTAAGCATAACTCATTCATGTTCCATGAGCCAAACCTGGGAACAAATTCTTTCTCTCTCTTTTTTTCTTCCCCCCTTTTTTATTTTTTTTTGAAATAACGTCACAAAACAAGAAGACAAAGGTTAGTATCAAAAAATGGTTTACATGTGTCAATGTGCTCTTGTGCATGTGACTCTCAATTGTGTCTATGCACGGCCATGTAATGTGGCCCTATATTAATGCATACTTTGGAAATGCATGACCTGAATGGTGCAAAAGACAGGGTTGTGCAAGGAGCACATGGTTGTTGCTTGTCGAGGCTTTCGATGTTATTTGAGGATGTTGATGCCCTTTTTTGTGGAGGTATCCACTGGATCTCGAGATGACAACTGATCCTTCCTCCTTATAGGGATCCATGTGAGAATGGTCTTCGACTGTTTAGTGATCTCCTTTGACTGCTTCCTATTTGGATGGTTTCTTGAGGGTTTCATCCTTCGTGGTTGGCTCTTTGGTTCTGTGGGGGCCTTGGGTGCTTTTGGCTTCCAAACCCATATCCTTGATAATTGTCTTCTTACCATTGTTGAAGAGGTGATTTGATCTTCTTTCGGTCTCTGTGCTTGGTTTTGACCCTTTTCCCTCCTTGGCTTCTTTGTTGAGACCTTTTGCATGGTGGAGAGCATAGGGCGTTGTGCATGTAAGAGTTTCTTGGGTACCCACATGTGTGATTGCCCTTGTTGAGCTACCACTAATTTTTTAGGTACCCAAACTTGTCAAATACCTTTTGGTTGAACTTTTCCTAGTTGCTTGGTTCTTCTTTTAGCATGGTCGGCCTGCCTAGATAGGAATTGTGGTGGCAAAGTTGGTGGTTGCTCTCCTTTTCGTACCCAGATCTGCTTCACACCAATAACTTCATTCTTCTTGAAATTTGTTTGTCTAGTTGATAGAGGAGTGGTCTTGTACTATTGCTCTGGCCTGTGTGGTTGAACTGTTACAGATGGTTGAGACTTCGTACAAGAAGGAAGTCTCAATGGGTCTTCGACTCTTTTGTTGGAGGCAACATCCTTCTGCATCATAGAGCCTTGAACACATACAACTACTTCTTCTCTAAGATTAGTCCTAAGAGAATGTGTGACACCATGATCTGTGAGCATGCAGTTTTCTAACTCTAATGTAATACATTTTTCATGCACCCAAACTTGAAGAAGTTGAGTTCTTAAATTTGAGTTGACTGCATGATCATAGATCCAATCTTGTCCCAAGAAAAGTGGCTCTGTAAGGTCCTCATCCTGACACATAGCATTTTGACTATCATTGGAACATCTTGAAGGTAGATGGGAAGTTCCACCTCGCCCAAACAAGGGGTTTCCACACCTCCCAATCCTATGAGATAGGCTTCTATGGGATTGATGTCCAACTGCAGGTCTTGGCAGTAGGAAAGTCTAACTGCACTAGTTGCTGCACCTGAGTCAATCAATGCTTTCACAATCCTTGCACTCTTTCCTTGTCCTATCTCTATGGTCACAAAGGGACGTCGGTCAATTATTTGAGAAGTAGTTATGCTCGATTTTTGGCACATGTCCATGTGATATTTTGGGGCTTTCGGATTGACATCTAGGCCCAGTCGCCTTAACTTATTTTTCCTAATGCGCTCTCTGGCCTCTGCATGTGCTTCTTCTCTCACCCTTAACTCTTCTTCTTTTCGCTTCTTAACAATGTTGAATCTCATTAGCATATCCTCTGTAAGAGGTTCTTGATATAGCTTGACTCGACATCCACTAATATAGCTTGGCAAGATGTCACCCTCTAGAGTGGCCAATTGAACCGCACCACTAGTGGAAATTCTATTAATGATCATGTGTCCGTATCCTCTTTTTTCCAACTAACAGGCATGTTGCTTTAGCGTATAAACCAGCACTAGGTCTCCCTCTTTCAATCCTTTATCTTTGATGCGTGCATCAAAGCATGCCTTTTCTCTTTTCTTTGCAGCATAGATGCCTACTGCTGCTCGTAGCCTCATCTTGCCTAAGCATTCTAGATCAAAGATCCTAGAGGTTCATGTCCATTCCACTCATGCTCTTGTGCTACTTTTAAGGCTGGGATGAGCAAGTCCAATGGAAGCACAACATTCTATCGGAAGAGCATCTGAAATGGGGTGGCGTTGAGTACCGTTTTGTAGGCAACTCGATAAGTCCAAACAGCATGATGAAGTTGTTTGTCCCAATCAGAGCATTTATTATTTACCAGTTTTGTCAATACGTTACAGAGGATCTTATTGGTGCTCTCGACTTGTCCATTAGCTTGTGGATGATAGGGGGGCGACTTCTTATGTATCACCAAGAATTCCTGGAGAAGGTTTTCAATAACTTCATTCAAGAAGTGTGTGCCTCTATCACTTACTAACTCTATTGGTAATCTGTATCTGGTGAACACATTCTCGAATAAGAACTTAGCCGTCGTTTGAGCATCATTCTTTGTTGTGGCTTTTACTTCTACCCACTTGGTAAAGTAATCTATGGCTACAATAATGTACTCTACATGGGAGTTTCTAGTTGGGGGGTTAATAGGACCTACAAAGTCTATACCCCACTTTGAGAATGCATGCCCTCCCATCATTGGTCTCAAGGGCATCTCGTCCTTTCTAACCGGATATTGTGCACGTTGGCATGTGTCACATTTCTTCACATAGGTATATGCATCCATATGAAGAGTGGGCCACCAAATTCCTGAGAATAGAATGGTCTTGATTACTCAGTCAGGACCAAAATGTTCCCCTGCAACACCATTGTGTGCAATTTCTAAGACTTTCAAATAGTCTGATTCATGAATGCATAATCTTAGGTAAGCATCTTTGCCTCTTTGGTATAGCTTTTCTCCAACTAAGGCATAATCCTGAGCCTCTTGCTCCATGCTTCGTCTTCTTGCTAGACTAGCCTCTTTGGGTAATGTTCTTGATCTCATAAATTCTACCGATGGAGCACTCCAATCTAGAATTAATGACATGTGATAAAGGGTAGCATGCCCCACTGGGGGTTTCTCCTGGCATACTGGACAATTCTTAATCCACTCATGGATTTCTTTATCCATGCTAGGACAATACACTCCTAAACATTTCAGATTCTGCAATGTTCGTTGTTTAGAATAGTGATTTCCTAGCAATCCTTCATGGGCATGTTGCAATCAACTACTATGTTCGTCATCTTCAACACAACAAGCTAGTACACCTTCTATATCTTGTTTGTACATGCTTCCTGCCAATATGTGATATTTTTGTGATTTTACAATTTCTTCTTGTGATGTTTTCACATTCTTATTCGCGGGTCCAAAGGTTAGGGCAGGTAACAACTTATTTGCCCATTTAGGAACAACTTCTAAATTGAACAGGTAAGCATTTGGCAGGTGACTCACCTGAAGTGATGTGAGAAAGGTGATCTGCCCTGAGGTGGGTTCTACCTTTCCTAACAACAACTTCAAATTCATATTCCATTACTAAGAGGAACCATCTTACTAAGCATCCTGTATTGCAAGGTTTATTGACCAAAAATAACAAAGCTTGATGATTCGTGAAAAACTTGAATTCGTTGGCCAATAGGTAGTGTCTAAACTTCTTCACAGCATATACCATGCCTAAGCCCTCTCGCTCAATTGTGGTGTAGTTTCGTTCAGCTGCAGTTAGCTGTCTGCTAGCATATGCTATGGGTAAATCTAAATTTCCTTCATCGATGGTTTGTGCTAGCACACATCCTATGGCGTGATTGGATGCATCCACATGGACATGGAATGGCTTATTCCAATCAGGAATGGTTAGTATAGGTGTTGTGCACAAACGTCTCTTCAACTCATTGAAGGAATTCTCGCATTCATCGGTCCACCCAAAATTTATCAATAAACCATAAAGTGGTTTAGCTATGATCGCATACATGTGGATAAACTTGCGGTAATATCCACAATGGCCCATAAAGGCTTGTACCTCTTTAACATTCCTTGGCCTAGTCAATTCTTCTATGGCTCTAACTTTGTCCTCATCTGTTGATATTCCATTTCTTCGAAACAATGTGACCTAAGATTTTACCTTGTCCTACCATGAATGCACACTTCTCTGGGTTCAGACACACTCGATATTCTCTACACTTGTTGAAAATCTGTCTGAGCCTAGTGATGTGGTATTTTCTTTGTTGGGAATGAGCACATAAATCATCCACATATACTTCTAAGCTCTTTCGCAAGAACCCTTTGAAGACATGACACATGAGCCTCTGGAATGTTGGAGGTGCATTTGTGAGCCCAAATGGCATCACACGAAATGCAAAGATTCCTCATTTAGTGGCAAAAGCCGTCTTGTGTTGATCTTCTGGGCCAATGGCTACTTGGTTGTAACCTAAAAATCCATCAAGGAAGCTATAAACTTCCTTGCCTGCAACACGTTCCAATAAATGCTCAGTGATTGGAAATAGATAACTATCTCTGATCATAGCGGCATTAACTTTTTTAAGGTTAATACACACTCGTAACTTCCCATTCTTCTTTGGCACTACTACAATGGGGGATACCCATTTAGTATGCTCAATCTCATAGATAAATCCATCTTCAATCAGTCTATCAATTTCTTCTTTTATTTTAGCTGCATACGTGTCATTATATGTGTAGGGCTTCTGTTTGGTAGGTTTTGCATCAGCAGTCATGGGGATAGTATGAGAGCAAATTCTTGGATCTACATCCTTTAGGCCTCTATAGTGTCACACAAACACGTCCCTATATTCCCTTAATAGAGCTACAAGATCTGCTTCTTCTTTTGCACTTAGGTCATCTCCTATGTTTGTACATCTCTCTTCATTTCCTTCAATGGTTACTACAATTTTTTTGGTCTTTTCTTTGTTATCATATGCTTCTCCTATGATGGCCTCTCTCTTAGGCATTCGTACCAAAATTTTTCGATCTTCCACTTCATATTTCTTGAAGTTTTCTGGTACTTCAAACAATGATTCCTCCTCTTCTTGTTTCACTACTTTTCTTTTCTTTTTCTTTTGACTGATCTCACTTCCATCCTTTGAATTTACTGTTTTAATGCTTGTGAGAGGTTCTTCTTCTTTTTGAGTAAATACTCCGACATCTTCTAGATAGTGCTTCTCTGAATTAAAGCAACTATCCATCACAATGGACTCTAGATCCTCATCATTCTCTTCTTCTTCTATGAAGTCACTAGGATTGCATTCTTCTAGCAAGGGCTGACACATGAACACTGAAATATCATAACCCTCCTCATCACAATGAGGTGTCCATTGTTCTTCATTGACAACAATGTCCATGGTGGCTAAGATTTCTGGCCAGCCATGAGGCTCAAATTCCTCATCTAGAAAGATCATCGGTGTGTAGGCCGGTTCTTTAATTGGTCTATCTCCTGGAGAAGTTCCTTCTTCTCTTGCCTTCAAGCGTTTTTCCTCTTCCTCCGTGACCTTGCACATCCACAAATGAGTATCTTCATGCAACCAGGATGGATGGTGAACTTCCAGAATGCACAGAGATAGAATCTTCTTTCACTTTGTGGATAGGATTCCACTATAGGGGTGGTACATCTCTGAAGTTGTAATCCTTCAAATTGACCTTGGTGGTGACCCCTAAGTGTTGTAAGTACAAGGAGTTGGTTCCCCAATCCTGTACTATTTGCAATTGTCATAGGAAGGGTCTTCCTAGGATCATCTCATAGACATTATTTTTCTCAAAGTCATATATAGCAAATGTATGTTCAAACTCTACACCACAGGTGGTTAGAGTTATCCCTTCTAACAATCCTAGAGGTCTTTCAAAATGATCGTCTGCCATTTGAAGCTTCATTCTAGTTGGTCTTAATGTGGGTTTGCCCCATCGCTTCCACAAGGAGGTGGTTGTGATAGCAACACCAGCACCTGAATCTATGATCGCCTTGGTTGTGTTACCTTGGTAGGTGATTGGAAGATAAGTGTTACCTTCTTCACCTTCACTCATGTCCCCTATTTTGTCTAGAGGTATCTCTGGTACTTTTTTCTTAGAGCCTCCTTTTGGCATATTGGAATCAAGCTTTGGGACCTGATCCTTCACATGATTCCATAGCTCAGGTTTTGCTTTGAGAAGCTCTTCTACAGTGAGATGACATTGAACCTTAGTGTTCTTCATGACATCAGTGTTCCTTGGGACCACTGAGTCTTCATGTCTTACTAGTATTGTGGGAGCCCTGATCTGAAGAGATTCAGATTCCCATGGGCCTGTGAATTGTGGCAACTCTTGTAAAGAATTAGATTCAAAATCTAATCTTTCATCTTCGTGTTGCTCTACTTGGTCTCCATAGATAGATGGTATGTCTTGGGGAAATTGATCATGAAGGTCATCAAACTCAGGAATAGGAGGGGGATTATCCTTCTCCTTGGCCCATTTCTCTTCTTGTATTTCCCGCAAGAACTCTTGAGAGTACTCTTAAATTGAAAGAGGTGTTCCAGCATCTGTGGAATTAGGAACATAAGCTTCCCTTGGTGGTGAGCTTTCTCTTTCAGCAGCTGGTTGAGCCTGTGGAGGTAAAGAAACTTGCGACTTGTTTACCAACTGCTCTAATCTATCTAGTAAGCCTTGGAAATGCAAATCCGGTTTGACAGAGTTTGTTTGATTGAACTTTTGACTAGTCTTGAGCATAGCTTGAGCTTTTTCTACCATTTTCATGCACATTTTCATCCGTTCAATCTCTAAATCTGCTCTAGGATACCTCTTGTCTAGGTTTGTAGTTGTTGGCCCTTCTTGCAGTCGAGCCTCGTAGGCCTTGAACATCATGTCCAAGCCTTTTGGGGTCGGATCTGCAAGAACAGACCCTGGTTGTGGTTTATTTACAATGGGTGGTGGGGTGGGATGAGGTGGAGTGGACGGAGTTTCGTCATGCGAGGGACTTTGAGATGCTTGTCTTCTATCTTTGTTTTGCTTCTTTCAAGCTTTCTTCTAGTTTTGATAACTTTTTATTCCACTTGTGATTGGCCTTCTCTCTGGTATCTTTCCATGTTCTTGTTTTCCTCTTACTAGGCTCTCCTGATTCACTCGACTCTGATTGCTCTGCTGTTTTATCTTGTTTTGATGCTTGTGCTCTAGTGACAGCTTGTATAGGAGCCACATTATTGCTACTTGAACTTGAATCGACCACTAAGCCTACCACATTAATGGGTGTAACCTTGGGCGAACTAGAGGGGTTTCTTGGACAATCTCTGGGGAGATGATCTTTGCCACACTCAGGACAAAAGGTTTGTATTGTGATGTTCTGTCCTTGTCCCAGAGTTCGTAAGTGGGGACATTCACGAATGAAATGGTCACCCTCACACCTAAAACATGATCCTCTAGGGGCTTGTGGTCTCATTTGTCTCAATTGGGGCCTAGGGTTAGGATTTGTGTACATGACATTGGAGTATTCTGGCTCCCAATTTTGTTCCATAGGTGGTGCCTCATATTGATATGGATAAGTCTCACTATGCTCAGGCGACTCTATGTAATAAGCATGTGCACTACCTTCATGGGAGTAGTCTGAACTTTGAGCATGAGAGTCATTCTCTGAGATCAGTGGGGTCACTGGCACCAATGCTCTATTAAGGTTCTCTTCTGCCACTGCATACTTAACTGGAATTACATTGGCAGGCGCTGGTGGTTGGTTTCCTAGGACTGGTTGTGGCCTATATGGTGCCTGATATTGTTGTTGTGGTCGATAATATGGCTGTTGGTATTGGTTCTCATACCTACCCTGTTGGTAAGGTTGCCAATAAGTTTGTCTAACAGCTTGCCTATTGTAGGGACAATCTTGAGCCGTATGGTTTGTATATTTCCTTTCAATAGTGCAATATGGAGCACTCCTTTCTCTCATATTCTGGTTGTGCAATGGGCATACATTAGCCATGTGGTCACCTCCACAATTATAACATCGATTCAATGAGGTGACTCTTGGTGCTTGTCTATTTTGAACTCCTAGCTTCTTGGCAACTTGCTCTGCTATCTCATCCAACTTAGTGGAGGCTCTAGAGGTATGACGAGTAGAACTATCAGAGTCTTTATAGAGCTTGGATAGTCCTAACTCCTCACCCAAGCTGTCTTCTATGTCAATGCAGGTCCGCACACAGTCTTCTATGCTTCTAGGCTCTTTCAAGTACACATATGATCTTAACTTGGTGCTTAGTAAGCCATCTAAAAACAATGCCACTTGTTTGGCTGGTGTGGGTAACTCTAGAGCAGTGCATCTTTCTAGGTACTGTCTGAACCTTCTTCCTACTAGTCACACTGTTTCTTGGGGTGTCTGCTTGAAGTTTTGGATCAAAGATGATGTGTTATGCCTGATACCACTCTTGGAAAATTCTACAATGAATTCATCTAGTAGTTGATCTATATCGCGATAGTTGCGACTACTCAGTGGTTGAAACCAAGCTAAGGCAGTGCCCTTAAGAGTCAAACCAAATGCCTCGTACTGGGTGAACAAATCCTCAACCTTTTCAGCTCTTAACACTTGTTTGAACTCGGCCACATGATCATAAGGATCTCCTGCCCCGTCAAAATAATTCTTCATTGCCTTGATCACTTGAGTGGGTCTAAGGGTTCTTCGGTGCTCTCGAGGTCTAGGCAATGGAAAACCATGTTCATCCCTTTGTTGCCTATGTGCCTGATGTCTCTCTCTTTCAGGTCTATCATTTTCAAATCTTGATCTATTTCTGCCCACAGTGTATGCAAAACTTACCTCAGGTCTCTCTCTAGTTCTTTCTCTCTAGACTTCATGAGCTTGGGATGATCCTACTTCTTGGAGGCCATGGGAAATATTGGATCTTGGTGGAGGGAAAATCAATTCACTCTTCCAAGTATATGCATGTCTATCATGTTCTATTACCAAGAACATTTTCTCTGATGTGTTATCTAGGTAGACAACTTTGCCTGGTATCTCTAGATCCTTGAACTCGTAGATGATGCCTATGCCCGATTGGCTAGGTTGATCTGGCTTGAATCTCCAAAAGGCTTCCTCTGTTTCTCTATTCAAGAATATTTCTATGCTTTTGTTGTCTTGAGGGATCCAATCTAGAGTGATCACTCTGGTCAAAACTGACTTGCCTCTAGGAGTCGTGGGTTCTCGTCCTACATCTCCTTGCTTTAAGTCTCCTATCTCACTCTTAGGAATGACGTTTTCAAACTCATCTGTCCTATCAGGTAGGCTGGTGACCACATATATGGTTCCTTCCTTATCAATGTATGAACCTTCTTCAAACTTGAGTACGGTGTTCAAGTCCAAAGGGTTGATCTGGATTTTTGAGTTGGACCACTAATCGTCTTAGGCTGTCCTCATAGATGCCAGCACCTAATCGGTTGGTCCAAATATATTCCAGCTGTGTCTTATATGGACCTTCGACTGTTTGTAGATAGCCAGTCCTTGAGCCACCTGTAGGTTTCCCCATGCTAAAAGACATTTCTGAGTCACTTGTGTCAGAGTTTAGTACGTAAGGATAACCACTTAGTTGTTGTGCCCAAGACTTACTTGTATGGTTGACACTTCCCTTAGAAGATCTAATGCTTTGTTTATCCTTTCCTAGATGTCTACCAGATCTCAGGTTCATAAGCTTTGGTTAAGAGTCCAAAATCTCTCCTTGGTATGGTTCAAAATCCTTTGTAGTCCCCTTGATTTCCTAGTCCTACCTGAGGGTCAACTTTTGATGAAAAAGTTATAGAGCTTTCCAATGAGCTATAGAGCTCAAAAAATGGACTTTTGATGAAAAAGTTATGTCAAATCAAGCTCTTGGGGGTCAAAACAGGCAAACAGGATCTTTTGAAAAAATCACGATTTTGTGTGAAAATCGTGATTTTGGGAGGTCTAAAAATCATGATGCTGAACACTTATAGGTGCGTAGCTACACCATGTTGGGTTCCTTTTTCAAATGAAATAAAAAAGGTGCAACATTTTTACTTCAACATTTAATAAACTATGAAAATCGGATGCTGAGCAACCACAAAAATCACGATTTTGTGAAATCATGAAAATCGCGATGCTGAGCATTGATGAAAATCGCGATTTTGAGCAATCCCCAAAAAATGTGATTTTGGCTGAAAATCATGAAAACGCGATTTTGAATGAAAATCGTGAAAAACACGATTTTGGCTGAGAATCGTGAAAAACGCGATTTTGAGTGTGATCACAAAATCGTGATTTTGAATGAAAATCGTGTTTTTTACATGAAAATCACGATTTTGAATTAAAATCGTGTTTGGTCAAAATCGTAATTTTGGTCTGAAAATCACGATTTTAAGAATGACCAGAAAATTGCGATTTTGAGAATGATCAGAAAATCGCGATTTTTATTGAAAATCATGTTTTGAAAATCGCCATTTTGTACCTTAGTAAAAATCGTGTTTTCGAAGATCATGGAAATTGGGATTTTGGATGAAAATCGTGTTTTTGAAAATCGTGGAAATCACGATTTTGGATAAAAATCGTGTTTTTGAAAATCGCAATTTTGGAGCCACAGAGAAGTGTGTTTTCACAAAATTGTGTTTTTGGCTGAAAATCGTGATTTGTGAAAATCGCAATTTTGAGCCCACTGAAAATCGTGTCTTCTAAGAGTCGTGTTTTTGAGAAATTTAGAGAATCGCGATTTTGAGCACAGAGAATCGCGATTCTGAGAATGACCCCAGAATCATGTTCTTTTCAAAAAGCTTTTAGGCAGGAAATAGAAAATCATATTTTTTGAAAAAATTTGAATTTTATGAAAATCGCAATTTTTTGTTAGAATCGTGTTTTTTGGCGGGAAATTCAAATTTCTGAGCATCGAGCAATGGCGAGCTGTTTTCACAAAATCATGTTTTTGGCTGAAAATTGTGATTTGTGAAAATCATAATTTTGAGCCCACTGAAAATCGTGTCTTCTCAAAATTGTGTTTTTGAGAAATTTAGAGAATCGCAATTTTGAGCACAACCAAAGAATCGCAATTCTGAGAATGACCCCAGAATCATGTTCTTTTCAAAAAGCTTTTAGGCGAGAAATAGAAAATCATTTTTTTTGAAAAAATTTGAATTTTATGAAAATCGCAATTTTTTGTTAGATCATGTTTTTTGGCGGGAAATTTAAATTTCTGAGCGTCGAGCAATGGCGAGCTCCGTATGTGCAAAAAATCATGAAAAAACACAGGCGCTTGCTCTCCCTTGCACCTCCTAACTCCTCACACAATAATGCATGAAATGTGGCATGAAAATGGTGAAAATGCACTAAAAAACAAGAAATTTCTATGAAGATGAAGATGGAAGAAGATGGAGATGGTGATGATGATGAAGATGAAGATGAAAGAAGATGGAGATGGTGATGATGATGAAGATGAAAAGGAAAAATCAGAAAATGAACAGAAATGACAGTTTTTTTACCTTCCAACATCGCAAATCTACGATCTTACCATCACAACGCTCGTCCTCGAAGCTCTCTCCCCGGCAATGGCGCCAAAATTTGGTGTAGCTCAAGCGTAAGCAGCACCTCCTTTACTTGTCAATCTGCAGACACGTGAGGACCGGTATGAAGACCATGAGCAAGTGAAAGCACAAATGCATGAGTGAAAGCACACAAACATGCACACACATACACACACACATGCAAGGCAAGATCAAAGAGAGGAACAATGGAAGGACTTGATTACACAAGAGTTCTCTTACAAAAGCTCTATTCTCTAACAAGCTAACCCCAAAAATGAGCTCTCTAGCTCTTTTTATAGCCTTTCGACTAGTTTTGACCCTGTCCAGACTTAGTGTCCGGCCTAGTTAAAAATTAGGTTCCAGGGCTTATTTGAGGGCTCAAACAAAGTCTAAAAATTATGAAAATTGGTAGGATGATACTTCTAATACTCCTCAAGCTTGAGGACTCCTCGGCTTGAACAAAATGGAGTTACAAAAATGGAAAATGGTATTTACAATGGTTTCTAGTGATGAAAATCACTATTTTTGTAGGGATTTCTTCTGAAAATTTGACATACACTTCTTGGAGCTCCCTACTTGCTCCTCTTCTTGTGTGTCCACTTCTTTGAAGCATTCCTTTGCCTTGTGCTTGACCTTGAGTTCCAACCGACACTTCCTTAGTAACTAAGCACTCTTTTTATCTTGCAAAGGACTTGTCACTTGAAGAACATCATCATATGAAGAGGCGAAGACCAAGGCAGGATGGAAGGAAGCTATGGATCAGGAAATTGAAGCACTCAAGGAGAATGATACTTGGAAACTAGTACCAAAAAGGGAGTCTATGAAGGTAATTGGTTCTAGATGGATCTATAAGATCAAAAGGTATTCTGATGGATCAATAAGCAAGTACAAAGCTAGACTTATGGCTAAGGGTTTTGCACAAACCCAAGGAGTTTATTATGAAGAAACCTTCTCACCTGTGGCCAAAATGCCAACCATCAGGGTATTGGTAAGTGTGCCTACATCAAAGAATTAGAACATGTATCAATTGGATGTAAAAAATGCATTTCTGAATGGTTGGATTTCAGAGGAGGTGTACATGTCTCAACCTCTTGATTATGAGGACCCATATAAGGTAACATATGTATGTAAATTGAACAAAGCTCTTTAAGGATTGAAGCAGGCACCTAGGGCATGGAACCGTAGATTGACTACATACCTTCAAGATCAAGGATTTATCATGAACAAAGCAGATTGTACTAGAAGCACTAAGCATAACAAGCAGCAAGTGTGTGAACAAAATTAGAAAGTTTTCATTGATACTTCAACTTGGAAGTAGTCTATTTTTTGTTCAATCATTTCTCACATCATTTCAAAAGTACATAGGCACTTTTATAGTGTCATTGGAAAGCTAAGAGGGTCCACAAATCAACTCTGAAGCTACAAGGGACTGGTACAAAGTAGGATTTGGCAGTACCTGCTCATTTCTTGGAGTGTTCAGCCATCTTTCCCAACAGTGGTATCAGAGCAAAGTTAAGGTAAAATGGGAGATGGTTTTCCTTCTTTCATTGATAAATTGGATAGGAATAACTATCAAGCATGGTCCTTGAGGTTGAAGACATACTTGCAAGGAAGAAGCCTTTATGGATACATCTCAGGAGATGAGGAGATGCCCATATTCAGAAGCAAAGGACAACCTACAAGAGAGGAGCATGAAAGACTCAACACATGGTGTGCAAGGATGCATTAGTAGATGCATTACCAAGGTAGCTATTATCAACTCCTTTTATACTCTATTTTATACTCACACTTTATTTTCCTTTTGGGATGATAATGGATTGGATCATACTGATGTATATGTTTTGTCTAATAGGCCAATTTTGGCCTCTAATAGACGTTAAAAAGTCTTTCTTTCTTTTCTCTCTCTCTCTCTCTCTCTCTCTCAAGTAAGTGAGTTTGGAACGGGAGTCAAACCAATCTTGGCTTAGAAGATAAACGATAGAATATCAAATGAGGAACTAATGAGAATTGAATCATTGATCATTGAAAGAAAGAAATTCATTGCAAAGATGTTACAAGATTTTCTCATTCTCTAAATCTGTTTGAGTTTGAATGAAAGAAAGAAACTCGTTGCAAAGATGTTACGAGATTTTCCCATTCTCCAAATCAGTTTGAGTTTGAATGAGTAATAAATTAAGCATATTTCAATGGTTGAAGTGTCTTTGCATGAAATAATTCATCTTGGAGCTCTGTTTATGCATCACACTAGCTCTCTCTTTCTCTCTCTTTCTCTCTCTCTCTCTCTCTCTCTCTCTCTCTCTCTCTGAGCTGAAGCAAAAACTACTTGTAAATCGATACCTATCGAGCATTTGAAGTATATCAATGAGTACGTATTGAATAACACAAGCCTAATCGAAGTAGATCTTTGAAATACAACATTTGATTTCCATCAACTCAAGCCCAAGAGCATATAATCAATGATAACAAAGTAGTCTTGATGAATTTGACAGCTTAGAGATGGCAAAAGTAGAGAAGAAGTACTCGCACAGAGTTCACTAAAAGATGCGATTTTTAGGTCTTTCGAAAATGAGAGTAAATGGCAATGAGGGAGAAATATTTACATATTATTTTGCTCAAAAATTATTATTTGGGGCTATTTTTTATCTTTGAAAACATCAAGAAATAGATTTTTTTCTCTATTTTGATTTAAATTTGTTTTCGAGCAAAAATTCACCCCTATATTTTTCATTGGTGATATCACTTTCTCCTATGGTCCATCTCAAGATTCCTCCTGTTCATTAGATACCACATATATGGATTGGTTGCTTGATGCATTAGCTAGATTTCATGTTACTCCACATCGTGAGTGGTTTTGTCGATCCTCAAGTGAGATTCATGGATGTCTGCATATGTCTGGTGGTATGACATATGTCATTGAGGGTGCAGGAGATATATGCCTTATGCTACCTAGTGGATCATCACTTATACTCAAACATGTATGATATGCCTTCATTCTCTATGAGCTTGATTTCAGTTAGCCAGTTACAGGAGAGCAGATGTTATGCATTCCTTGGTGAGCATCATTTTCAGTTGTAGTTGGGACAGCTTATGCTTGTCAAAGGTGCCAAGATTGGGCACAGGTATCCATTGCAAGTACTCCATGTGAGAGACAGTCTCGTCTCAGTGGGAGTTCATCCTTATGTGCAGTGTGAGACTCGACATGTCTCATTTTGTCTACCTACAGATAGGTCTATTGGCATTCATCATGCACATGTATGGCAGGATTCAAATGCCCAGATGGATGCACATGTAGAGCATGTTTTGGAAGCTCATGATGCTTACGGAGAGCATGGTTTGGTTGATCATGTGGATGCTCCTGTAGAGCACACTTTGGATGATCAATTGGATGCTTTAGAGCATGATGTAGATGCTCATGTGGAGCATTGTGATGATACTCAATTAGAGTTTGATCATCTGTTTGATCTTGGTGTTGATGTTGTGTAGTTAGCTCATGTGGAGCATGATGATGTACTTAGTGTGGTAGAGCAGGATAGCTCTTATGATGCACAATGTATGCCAGAGCATACTAGCTCTCAGGGTGCACAGCTAGACACATCCTTGGTTGAGAGGATTACTAATTTAGATGTTGATGAGTCAGCGATCATGGAGTCATTCTTGGATTAGCTCATGCCAGATGTTGACACAGATATGTTAGGACAAGTTGTTCTTGATGATGATGCTTTAGATGCCTTGGATATAGGCATGGCTGACATGCTTAGGTTAGCCAAGATAGCATAGGTTTTGTCAACATTCGAGAGTCTGATGTACGAGTTGTTATGCTCGAGACCAGATGTTGCAGCTGCTATTGGAGCATTTGCACTTGGAGTTGTCAGTCGTTTGATGATTGACACAAGCATAGAGTGAGTGAGAGCTTTGTAGGAACTTCATCAGTTCTTGCATCAGTCAGATGTGAGCTCGACTCTTATTTGATATGAGTCTAGAGCAGTTTGAGGTGCATGGATACACCTTTTTTGAGATAGTTGGTGTAGGCTGATCGGTATGGGTTGAGATCCAGACTCTTCCCATACATTTGTGTATACTCCTACATCGTTCTTTGTATATTTTTCCACTTATGGTCACATTGACCCTTAAGTGGGAAATTTTTAGGGATGTAAGGGTCATGTGACCTTACCCCTATATTCATATATATATATATATATATATATATATATATATATATATATATATATATATATATATATATATATATATATATATATGCATCATTTATAGAGCATTGCCTCAATAGAGATCATTATGTGGGTTTCGAGGCTCTCACGCATGTGTGCGCATCTCTTCTCTTCTCTCTCTCCTTCCATCTCCTCCTTGCTCCTCTCGTTCTCCACACCAAAGCCCATAATGTTAGATATGCTTAATATTCCACCCTCAAGTGACCACAAATGATCCATAGTACATAAGTTGTAAGATCCCCATTATGAGGAGAGCCATTGTGGGAGCCCGGACATTTGTGGAACCCTAACTTCCAAGTTAGATGAGGTCTATGTGTGATCCTATATGGTTATGGATGATCTATGTGAGCCTAGCCATTAGGTTAGGTAAGGCATAAACTTTTGGACCATTGGTTGCTATTCAAGGCAAAAATAAACGCCCTCTCATGTCGTACAGTTTCCCCATAGAACCTTAATGGGGGGGAGTGTAGAGGGGGTCTTGCCCCCTTCTACGAGGTTCGGGGAGCCTATCCCTCTGGCCCATAGGGCCGAGACGGTAGGACTTCTGATCATGGAGATATTGTCGGATTGTATATTTTGTCAACTATTGAGTATCTTTCGACTGCGCTTATCTATATTGACTCCCCTTGTAAAAGCTATATAAGCATGGCCCAGGTTGAGCTTTACACAGCATTGTGCACTAGTAAGCCTTTAATCTAGAGTCTATCTAGATCGCCATCTAAGCTCCACATTGGGAGTGAATTGATGGATAGCACCATCATTGTAACTTCATTATGCTCGGTAATCTAATCTCCCAAGTAGTTGAGAAGAGCACAGCTCCTGTGAATACTTCAATTCCCCGATGAGGCATCGAAAGACCCTTAATTGGCCACGCACACCTCAAACCTTGCTCTCCACAAAACCCAGTTCTTCCGCTCTGGATGCACGTTCAATGTACCTACGTAGCATACCCAAAATCGAGCGAAGTTTGATATTTGGCGTGCACTACCACGTTAGACTACAGTTCCTTATTCTATTTCAGGCGCTAAGAGCCTTTGTGAAAGAAAAAATGACAGTGATGAGCTAATCATTCAGATTCCTTTGCAAAATGGGCTTTCAATTTGACGCAGAATGAGCTAACTAATTCCGATAACGGATCACTGTAGAATGATTTCATAGCAGGACTGATGTCAGATAGCATCCGTCACTGAATCAGATTCCCTCTAGGATCACTTGATCAAGTGCCCATTGTGTTACCATGTCATATGCCCTCCTGGCGCACATCGAGCTGCTGGTAGAGACTAGCAAATTCCACAGTAGTAGAGGTTGGCGCAGGTCTGATCTCTCTATCATTCCCCTCTCTAGCAGGAGCTCTGAGGTAGAAGCGAGACTGAGGAGTTGTACGAGTAGAAGGATGTGTTAAGGTTCTCACTCTCTCTCTCTCTTTCGTGCAGATGTCTGTTCCGACTCTGTCTGTTGACAAAGATGTGCTTTTTCTTCTACACGATGGTAGCTTCACGCTGCTCACACAACAATAGTGAACGACTATAGGCATCATCTTTACCGCGCTTCTTGCTGTCTGTTGTGGATCTCGTAGTCATGCTTCTTAAAATATTGTCATCCTCCTCTCTTGTTGGCGTGGTTGTTGTCGATTAGACAGTGTCTGCTCCTTATCGCAATGTCTTGGTTTGACCAGCAACACTATTCACTTACCACCTTTGCCTCCCCATTCGTGCTTTTGTAAATCCTGATGCTGCTCAAAATAATGCTGATACCACTCATAGTCTATACTTTGGGCAATTAAGTGATACACATGCGATTACATACGTATAAGAAGAAATGCTTGCTCCCTGCCGCATTGAGTCCTCTAGTTCCAGGCAGGTTATCGAGCTGTGGGTACTCCTCTCTCTCTTACAGACTATACTGCATGTTCAAGTAGTGATGCACGTTTGTGAGCAGGTGTAAACACATAGTAAGTGCAAGATTAAAATCCCTTTTAAGGGTTGAATCGAATATTTATGAGGTAGACACACAGTATGTCTTAGCATGACCGATCACAATAGTGTTGAGAAACACTAACCGTGTTACTGCATTAAGCAAAATGTCAACAAACAAAGGGACGACCTCTAAAGTTTTTATACACACTTTAATAACAGAGATTTATCACTAAATGGATGAATGTGACCACATACATGGAATAAACCATGAGCTCTTGACACAAAAAGCATGGGTAGGAGGGAAAAATGGGGTTAAAGTGGTACAAAATGATGAAGAATAAGGGTGGGAGGGTGGGCAAATGGGCAAAATGAGTCGCAACAATTGATGGCAAAAGGCTTCTCTCAATGAGGAGAAAGCACACCACCAAAGTAAATCACCACCACCACCAAAGTAAATCACCACCACCACCAAAATCACCGCCAAAGGCACCACCAAGACCTCCACCTAGCGCTCTGATACCATGTAGAGAATATGCATGCGGAAGCAAAATGAAAAGTAAAGTACTCTTACAAAACAAAGAATGTGTGAGACATAAAATGAGTAGACCATGAAATGGGTAAACTCATGTGTATTAGAAATGAGCTTGCCAAGAGCATGGACTAGGCTCCTCAAGCTTCTAACCAAGTACAAATGAGGGGAGAGGTCCTCCTTATATAGATTTGGGAGGGGCTCTCAAAAGTACATCATATGTGGGATAAGTCTCTTGAAAGGAGAATGAATACAACTGGTAGAAGCACATGGCAAGGTACCCAAATATTAAGGAAATACAATATAAAATGGAAATAGATTAGACATGGAGTGCCTCCTGTATACAAAATGGAGATGCACTCATGCGGATACAAATGTAGATAAAGTAGGAGCAATCATGTCGTCAACAATAGGCAGGCTATTAGACAAAATTATCAGCAACCTTACTAGCAGGGCAGGTATCAGAATCAATACCAACAGCCATATTATAGACTGCAACAACAATATCAGGCACCATATAGGCCACAACCAGTCTTAGGAAACCAACCACCAGCTCTTGCCAATGTGATCCTAGTTAAGTATGCAGTGGCAAAGGGGAACCTTAATAGAGCATTGGTGCCACTAACCCCATTGGTCTCAGAAAATGACTCTCATGCTCATAGTTCAGACTACTCCCATGAAGATAGTCCACAAGCTTATTACACAAAGTCACCAGAGCATAGTGAGGCTTATTCCTATCAATACGAGACACCACCTATGGAACAAAACTGGGAGCCAGAATACTCCAATATCATGTATACGAATCCAAACCCTAGGCCCCAAGTGAGACAAGTAAGACCACAATCCCCTAGAGGTCCATGTTTTAGATGTCAGGGAGACCATTTCATTCATGAATGTCCCCACTCACTCACTCCAGGACAAGGACAAAACATCACCATACAAGGCTTTTGCCCTGAGTGCGGCAAGGAACATCTTCCAAGAGAGTGTCCTAGGAATCCCTCTAGTATGCTCAAGGTTACACCCATCAATGTGGTAGGCTTAGTGGCGGATTCAAATTCAAGTAGCAGTAATGTGGCTCCTATACAAGCAGTTACTAGAGCACAAGCATTAAAATAGGATAAACCAGCTGAACAATCCGAGTCAAGTGAATCAGGAGAGCCTAGTAAGAGGAAAACAAGAACATGGAAGGATACCAGGGAGAGAACCAATTGCAAGTGCAATAAAAAGATATCTAAACTAGAAGAAAGCATGAAGGATGCCAAAACAAAAATAGAAGACATTGCATCTCAAAGCCTCTCGTTTGCCGAAGCTCCATCCACTCCACCTCATTCCATCCCACCACTCATTGTAAATAAACCACAATCAGGGTCTGTTTTAGCATATCCAACCCCAAAAGGCTTGGACATGATGTTCAAGGCCTACCAAGCTCAACTTCAAGAAGAGCCAACGGCTGCAAACCTAGACAAGGAGTTACCCTAGAGCAGACTTAGAGATTGAACGGACAAAAATGTGCATGAAAATGGTAGAGCTAGCACAAGCTATGCTCGAGACCAATCAATCGTTCAATCAGACAAACTCTGTAAGGCAGATTTGCATTTCCAGGGCTTACTAGAAACATTAGTGCACTTGGTAAACAAGCCCCAGGTTTCTTTACCTCCATAGGCTCAACCAATAGTTGAAAGAGAAAGCTCACCACCAATGAAAGCTTATGTTCTTGATTCTGTGGTTGATGGAACACCTCTTTCAATTCAGCAATACTCTCAAGAGTTCTTGCGGAAAATAAAGAAGAGAAATGGGCCAAGGAGAAGGGTAATCCCCCTCCTATTCCTGAAATTGATGAACTTCATGATCAATTTTCCCAAGACATTACCTCTATCTATGGAGATCAAGCAGAGCAACAAGAAGATGAAAAATGAAAGATTAGATTTTGAATCTAATTCTTTACAAGAGTTGCCACAATTCACATGCCTGTGGGAATCTAAATCTCTTCAGATCAGAGCTCCCACAATATTGGTAAGAAATGAAGACTTAGTGGTTCCTAGAAATACTGACTTCATGAAGAACACTAAGGTTCAGTGCCATCTCACTGTAGAAGAGCTTCTCAAAGCAAAACCGAAGCCATGGAATCATGTGAAGGATCAGGTTCCACAACTTGATTCCAATATGCCAAAAGTAGGCTCTAAGAAAAAAGTTCCAGAGATACCTCTCGATAAAATAGGAGACGAGCAAAGGTGAAGAAGGTAATACTTATCTTCCAATCACCTACCAGGGTTACAAAACCAAAGCAATCGTAGATTCAGGTGCTAGTGTTGCTATTGTGACCACCCCCTTGTGGAAGCAATGGGGCAAACCCACATTAAGACCAACTAGAATGAAGCTTCAAATGGCAGACAGTCATTTTGAAAGACCTCTAGGATTGCTCGAAGGGATAACTCTAACCACTTGTTGTGTAGAGTTTGAACACACATTTGCTATATGTGACTTTGAGAAAAATAATGTCTATGAGATGATCCTAGGAAGACCCTTCCTACGACAATTGCAAATAGTACAGGATTGGGGCACCAACTCATTGTACTTACAGCACTTAGGGGTCACAACCAAGGTCAATTTGAAGGATTACACCTTCAGAGATGTGCCACCCCTATAGTGGAATCCTATGCACAAAGCAAAAGAAGATTCAATCTTTGTGCATTCTGGAAGTTCACCTGATCCATCATGGCTGCATGAAGATACTCACTTGTGGATGTGCAAGGTCGCAGAGGAAGAGGAAAAGCGCCTAAAAGCGAGAGAAGAAGGAACTTCTCAAGGAGAAAGACCAATTAAAGACCCAGCCTATACACCGATGATCTTTCCAGATGAGGAATTTGAGCCTCATGGTTGGGCAGAAATCTTGGCCACCATGGACATTGTTGTCAATGAAAAACAGTGGACTCCTCATTGTGATGAGGAGGGTTATGATATTTTAGTGTTCATGTGTTAGCCCTTGTTGGAAGAATGTGACCCTAGTGATGTCATAGAAGAAGAAGAAAACGATGATAATCTATAGTCCATTGTAATGGATAGTTGCTTTAATTCAGAAAAGCACTATTTAGAAGATGTAGGAGAGTTTAACCAACAAGAAGAAGAACCTCTCACAAGCATTAAACGGTAAATTCAAACGATGGAAGTGAGGGTAGTCAAAAGAAAACGAAAAGAAAAGCAATGAAACAAGAAGAGGAATCATTGTTCGAGGTACCAAAAAATTTTAAGAAATACGAAGTGGAAGACCGAAAAATTTTGGTACGAATGCTTAAAAGAGAGGCCATCATAGGAGAAGCGTATGACAATAAAGAAAAGACCAAAAAGATTGTTGTGACCATTGAAGGGAACGAAGAGCGATGTACTTACATAGTAGATGACCTAAGTGCAAAAGAAGAAGTAGAGCTTGTAGCTCTATTAATGGAATACAGGGACGTGTTTGCATGGCACTATAGAGATTTGAAGGGAGTAGATCCAAAAATTTTCTCTCATACGATGCCCATGATTGCTGATGCCAAGCCTAGCTAATAGAAACCCTACACATATAATGACACTTATTCAACTAAAAACAAAGAAGAAATTGACAAGTTGATTGAAGCTGGATTTATCAATGAGATTGAGCATACTGAATGGGTGTCCCCCATTGTGGTGGTGCCCAAGAAGAATGGAAAATTGCGAGTGTGTATTAACCTTAATATCATTTAAGGCCGCTACAATAAGAGATAGCTATCCACTTCCAATCACAGAACATTTATTGGAGCGTGTTGTAGGCAAGGAAGTTTATAGCTTCCTTGATGGATTTTCAGGTTACAACCAAGTAGCCATTGCCCTAGAAGATCAACACAAAACAACTTTTGCCACAGAATGGGGAATCTTTGCATTCCGTGTGATGCCATTTGGTCTCACCAATGCACCTGCAACATTCCAAAGGCTCATGTGCCTTGTCTTCAAGGAGTTCTTGCAAAAGAGCTTGGAAGTATATGTGGATGATTTATGTGCTCATTCCCAACAAAGAAGATACCACATTCTTGAGCTCAGACATATTTTCAACAAGTGTAGAGAATATCAAGTGTGTCTGCTAGAAAAGTGTGTGTTCATGGTACGTCAAGGTAAGATCTTAGGTCATATTGTTTCTAAGAACGGAATATCAACAGATGTGGACAATGTAAAAGCCATTGCCCACGCCAAGGAACGTTAAAGAGGTACAAGCCTTTATGGGCCATTGTGGATATTATCGCAAGTTCATCCACATGTATGAAATCATAGACAAACCTCTTAATGCCTTGCTAACAAACTTTGAGTGGAACGATGAATGTGAAAAATCCTTCAATGAGCTAAAAAGACATTTGTGCTCAGCACCAATATTGACCACTCCTAATTGGAATAAACCCTTCCATGTCCATGTAGATGCTTCCAATCATGCCATAGGATGTATGCTAGCACAACCCACAGGTGAAGGAAATCTAGATTTACCAATAGTATATGCTAGTAGGCAATTAAATGCAGCTGAACAAAACTATACGACAACTGAGGGAGAAGGTTTAGGCATGGTATATGCTGTGAAGAAGTTTAGACACTATGTATTGGCCGACAAGTTCAAGCTTTTCACTGATCATCAAGCTTTACTATATTTGGTCAATAAACCTTGCAATACAGGACGCTTAGTAAGATGGTTTCTCTTACTACTAGAATACGACTTTGAAGTGGTTGTCAGGAAAGGTAGGACCCACCTTAGGGCGGATCATCTTTCTTGCATCAGTTTAGGAGAGCCACTGCAAGGAGTGTCTGATGAACTACCTGACGCTTATTTGTTCAATTTAGAAGTTGTTCCTAAATGGGCAAATAAGTTGGTACCTATCCTAACCTTTGGACCCGCAAATAAGAATGTAAAAACAAACAAAGATGAAATTATAAAATCGCAAAAATATCAAATATTGGCAGGAAGTATGTACAAGCAAGGTACAAAGGAGGTATTAGCTTTTTTGTGTTGAGGACGATGAACATGGCAGTTGGTTGCAACAAGCCCATGAAGGATTGCTAGGAATTCACTACTCTAAACAATGAACATTGCAGAATCTAAAACCTTTAGGAGTGTATTGGCCTAGCATGGACAAAGAAATACATAAGTGGATTAAGAATTGTCCAGTGTGCCAGGAGAGACCCCCAGTGGAGCATGCGACTTTGTATCATGTGTCATTAATTTCATATTGGAGTACTCCATTGGTAGAATTTATGAAATCAGGAACACCACCGAACGAGGCTAGTCTAGCAAGAAGACGAAGCATGGAGCAAGAGGCTCATGACTATGCCTTAGTTGAAGAAAACCTATACCGAAGAGGAAAAGATAGGTACCTAAGATTGTGCGTTCATGAATCAGAATATTTGAAAGTCTTAGAAACTGCACATAGTGGTGTTGCAGGTGGACACTTTGGTCCTAACCGAGTAATTAAGGCCATTCTATTCTTAGGACTTTGGTGGCCCACTCTTCATATGGATGCACATACCTATGTGAAGAAATGTGATACCTGCCAACGTGCACAATATCCGATCAGAAAAGATGAGATGCCTCTGAGACCAATGATAGGAGGACGTGCATTTTCAAAATGGGGTATAGACTTTATAGGTCCCATTAGCCCCCTAGCAAGAAACTCCCATGCCGAATACATTATTGTCGCCATAGATTACCTTACAAAGTGGGTACAAGTAAAAGACACGACAAAGAATGATGCTCAAACAACGGCTAAGTTCTTATTTGGGAGCATGTTCACCAGATATGGGTTACCAATAGAGTTAGTGAGGGATAGAGGCACGCACTTCTTGAATGAAGTTATTGAAAACCTTCTTCAAGAATTATTGGTAATACATAAGAAGTCTGCTCCCTATCATCCATAAGCTAACGGACAAGCCAAGAGCACGAATAAGATCCTATGGTAACCTATTGACAAAACTCGTAAATAATAAATGCTCTAATTGGGACAAACAACTTCATCATGTTGTTTGGGCTTATCGAGTTGCCTACAAAACGGTACTCAATGCCACCCCATTTCAGATGGTCTTTGGACAAAATTTTGTGCTACCATTAGATTTCCTAATCCAAGCTTTGAAAGTGCACAAGAGCATGAGTGGAATGGACACGAGTTGTCCTCCAGGATCTTTGATCTAGAACGCTTAGGTGAGACGAGGCTACGAGCGGCAGCAGGCATTTATGCTGCAAAGAAACGGCAAAAGGCATTGATGCCCATATAAAGGATAAAGGATTGAAAGAAGGAGATCTAGTGATGTTTTATACACTAAAGCAACATGCTCGTAAATTGGAAAAAAGAGGATATGGACCCATGATCATTAATCGAATTTCCACTAGTGGTGCTGTTCAATTGGCCACTTTAGAAGGTGATATCTTGCCAAACTATATCAGTGGTTGTCGAGTCAAGTTATATCAAGAACCTCTTACAGAAGATATGCTAATGAGACTCAATACTGCTAAGAAGCGAAAAGAAGAGGAGTTAAGGGTTAGAGAAGAAGCACAAGCAAAGGCTAGAGAGCGCATAAGGCAAAATAAGTTAAGGCAATTAGGCCTAGATGTTAACACAAAAGCCCCAAAATATCACATGGACATGTGCCAAAAATCGGACATAAGTACTTCTCGAATAATTGACCGACGCCCTTTGTGACTGTAGAGGTTAGACAAGGAAAGAGTGTAAGGACAGTGAGAGCATTGGTTGATTCAGGTGCAGCAACTAGTGGAGTTAGACTTTCATACTACCAAGACCTGCAATTGGACATCAAGCCCTAGAAGCCTATCTCATAGGATTGGGAGGTGTGGAAACCCTTTGTTTGGGCGAGGTGGAACTTCCCATCTACCTTCAAGATGTTCCAATGAAATTCAAAATGCTAGTGTGTCACGATGAGGACCTTACAAGGCCACTTGTTTTGGGTCAAGACTTGATTTACAACCATGCAGTCAACTTGAACCTAAGAAGTCAACTTCTTCAAGTTTGGGTACGGGAACAATGCATCACATTAGAATTAGAGAATTGCATGCTCACAAATCTAGATGTCACACATTCTCTTAGTTCTTCTAGGGTTAATCTTAGCAAAAAAGATGTTTTATGTGTCAAAAGCTTTGTGTTCCAGAAGAACTCAATCATGGAAGAACTGGCTCAAAGACAAGCATACTCCTCCTCTCATGCAAGGACTAATGCCGAAACCATGACTCAACCACAAGGGCAAGCAAAACAGTACAAGACAACAACTATATCAAATAGACAAAGAGATTTCAAGAAGAAAGTAGTTTTGGGCATGAAACAGATCTGGGTACGAAAAGGAGAGAAACCACGAGCCTCGCCAACACAATTAGGCAAGCCAACCATGCGAAGACAAGAAACAAACAACCAGGACCACCTCAACCAAAAGATCCCCGATAAATCTGGGTTCCTAAGAAATTAGCTGGAGCTCAACAAGGGTGATTATAGATGTGGGTACCTAAGAAGCTCTTACATACACAAAGGCCTATGAACGAACCACTCCGGATACAAAATTTAAGCAACCAACCAAAGATGAAGAAGTCAACAAGGACTTGTATGTAGCCCAACATTGTTATGAAATGGGTCCCTAAAATCAGTTGTCCTTTTGACATCCAATGGATACCTCCAACAAGGGCTGCATCAACATCTGCAAGAACATTGAAAGCCTCGACGTGCAACAACCATGTGCCTTTGGCATAACCTTGTCTTTTGTACCATTGAGGTCATGCACTTCCAAAGTATGCATCAACATAGGGCCATCGTTTCCCTTCCTAGTCCAAGGAAAGTGCACACACACAATGGTATTTGGCTAAACTTTCTGATGTTAGGTTAGTTTTGATCACCCTAAATCCACAATTACACTCTGATGTACCGCGGGAAAATATGGGCAAATACCTGCACTAAGGGGCCTTCAACTCTAGTGGCTACCTTTTAGCAAACTCTCTTCTCTCTCTCACACATGCCTATGCTTTCGCACACTCTAATGCACTCTTACTTCCCCTTTCCCTCTGTTCCTTTCCGTTCTCCTCTTACACACATGCACACACCAACACTTATACACCCTCTCACACGCTGTGGTCGGGTTCAAGCGCGCTTAGGGGTGCACACAGGGTGCTTGAAGCAAATTCAAGCATCGTGATCAACTCAAAGTCAGCATAATTGCAAAATCATATCAAGAACTTTAGGAAGCACAAAGTCATGTTTGCTTGCTCCTCATATTTGATGGTATCCTTATCATTATATAGTAATGCTTTAGCCAAAAAATACAATTCTTTTTTAGTTCTTCCCTTGATTACTTCTCTTGCTTAGTGTGTATAGACTCACACTTCGATCATGTATCTAATCACAAACGAATTTCATTAATGTTCCCTAATAGTGCTTATGAACCTTGGCATAATGCTGTGAATATCGATTTCTCATAATAACTCAGCCTTTATTTTCACTCAAATAAGATTTTCTTTTCTATGTAGCTTTCGACTTTCTCATACGCTGGAAACAAGAATGCAATACTTTAAGTTCTGAGAACATAAGCTATTACAAGAATAGATTCTATTATTTGAGGTCCAGGGAATGGCTTTCTAGAAGTTTTCAAAGTTTATTCATCATCAAGCGTGAGTTTTAATAAGGACAGTCTTAAACATTCAAAATATCTTTAACAGTATCGCACGTGAAGAATGAAGCAATCGAACTCAAATTGCCAAAGCTACCGCACTGTTTTAAGAATCATGTTCATTATTTAGGGAATATCAACTGTGATCATATCAACCGAAGCACTTTTCCAGCAACGCGTTCAATGGAGTGTAAACAACAACAACAAAAAAACCATGGCAGTAAAGCGACCAAAGTACAAACTCGTCTAATACTGAAAAATATTACTAGTCTACGCATCTTATGAAAAATGTTTTGTCAGAAGTCGACTAAAAGATACATAGTAACAAACGACTGTTATCTCACACTAATTCGATTGACTATAAAAGCATGAAGACGATTCTTTGCCAGATATGCATAAGGTTAATCTCCAGTCAAATTCTATTAATACCGAGGTCAAATTCTATTCATGACATCATCACATATTCTTTTAGTCATTTCGGAGGCTATACTCATTTGTGCTGTATAATTCAATCTGGGACTTCACATGTGCAAAATTAAGACAGAACTAAGTATCATTTAGGGAGAGACGAAAGAAGAGAATTATCACAATTGCTCGAGTTAGAACAAGGCAAATTTCACATTTAAAATTTGTTTTCTGAAAAAAACATCTTATGACATCAGCGCATGAGAAAACAAAACTACTGCATCATAAGTTTACGCCTTTCATCATATTTGCATAATTCTTATTACTTGCCACTATTCACCAATTCAGTGCGTGTCAGAGCATACCGTAGACTGATCGGACTTTAGCTTACATCCAAAATCAAGAACGAGAGCAGATCTTAAGAAAACACGTGAGATTCTTTTTGTTGGAATTTCCCAGAACTCTATCAGATAGATTGTTGATGGATAAGCTCCGTCCTCGATGTCAGATCTTTGGATCTCTCTTCCGTTCGAACATTCAGCATCAGCTATTATTTCCCATCATCTTCTGTAACAGCAGATGGATTCTTCGAGCATTATCTTCTTCCTGAAACTTCCTCGTAACTGCAGCGCCAGATTCTCCTATGAACTTCAAAGTCTATTCTGATTAACAGTGCATTTGCCGATCTCTGATAACAATCTTTGTATTCTTTAGTCCGCCCCTCCGAGATAGCTTCTCTGTCAGGCCTTCTCTCCCCTCTGTTGTTCTCTTCCTCCAGCCATATGCCAAAGAGCTCCTTGACTCTGCAACCACCAGCCCCTCCCTTCTCAAACACCTCCGACAGCAGCGCACATCTCCTGATTGCCTCCTCTGAAAACGCTACCCCCCTTCGACCTCCACGATGGGAGCTGCTCCTCAACCCAAAAGGATACCTTCTCAAGCAGCCTCCAAGGATAGCCTGAATCTCCTGTACACCACAAAGCGAGCAGAGAGATACCTCCCCTTCAGTCCATGCTCATCCGCCCCCAAAAGAGGAACCCCTCGTCGTCCAAAAAAAACCCCCAATTATACAGAGCAGCCCCCCCCCCAGCCGAGCGGGAGAGTCCAAAAAAAAAGAACCCGCCTTCTCTCTGCAATTCCAGAAAAAAACAATAAAAACCACCTTCTCCCTTTTCTGTTTCTCCCGTCAGAACAACGGGGAAGAAAAAAACAAACCCCCCCACCAGAAAAGACCAGCGAGAGAGCCCACTTTTTGACAATGGAAAAGCTGCCAATGAAACAGCATCTGAAAATTGAACATTAGAAGGAATTTCAAAACCATCAATCATCAATCTCAACATGTGGTTCTCTGCCCTTGCGACCTGAATAGGAACAAGACATAGAAGCTTCTGTATCGAGTCTCCAATATTTTGCTTCTCAGCTGGATAAGAGGTCCATTCCTCATGAGAGCCTTGAACATCAACTTCAAATCAAGCCCCCAGAATACTTTTCCTTTTCCTTCAAGACTTTGAATATAGGACTTCACATGGTTTTCACAGTTTCTCTTTGCTATGTTGTCTTCCCAACCATGGCAAGGGGGCCAAGCAGAAAAATAAGACTGAGGGTCCGACGTTCCTGACATAAAAGAGGACTAACTGCATACTTATCAAAACCATGATAGATATAATTCAATGCAGCGAGGCTTTCATTGCAAGGTACATCATGTATCTTATCACCATCAAGAAATGTTGCACGTGTTTCTTTGTGAGAGTCAATAGCATGTAGCTGATATTTCTGTTGAGGAGAGGATACGTCAATGAGATATGACATCAATGCATAACTGTGTATCTCAGAAGAAAGGATGACAAGGTGCAGTTGAGGTCCAAAGAGTTTGCACACCAGATGCAAGTCCTGTATATTTTTTCTACTCGGAAAACCCAGAGGTAACCGTTTCAGTTCTGTGAATGAGTCATCCAGCAAATAGACAACAGCAAACCTTTCTTCCAAGCTATCTTTTCTGTTCTTCTCTATGGTTTCACACTCATTTTCTATATCTATCAAAGCACAGATCACCACAAAACACAGGGCATCAGGTGTGATAAAAGCTTTCATAAGTTGAGCTGGTAATATAGTGTGCCAATGCCTCATCATTCTCCGATGAAGTGTGAATTCATACATGCACAATCTCTTTTCATCATCCACCAGCAACATCTCTCACTTTCCAGGAACAAGGCCAATCCAGATGATGTCTCTAACGTCTGCATACTCAGACAGTTGCATCTCTCCATAAGTGTAGCCTCCAAGGGGTAATACTAGAGGTGCTTCACATGCAGCATGGCATGGTAATGTGAATCGGAACTGGTTGTCACCAAAAGCTCCTCTTGTGTCACCAAAGGGTTCCCAGGCCTCATGTCCGTAGGAGGGGCTCTACACACTCCAATTACTTCTCATCAATCATCAAATCCACTCTTCAAGTACCTGAAATCAAACGTATTTTCCTGCCAAATAGACCCACATTAGTGCATAAAAACCAACCATTTTGTGAGCTAACATACTCCCCTCTTCTTATTTGCGAAGTCGTCCTCGACGAGCCACTACATGCTGCAATAAAATCCAAACAACCATGAACATGTCAATTTATAACTTGGTTGCATACCTTTTCATCAAGCTGTCACTTCCACTGAACCTGCACTCATCGAAGCTATTAGTGCTCAAAAAATCACTCATGAATACATACAAATCAGTCACTTCCAAAAGGATCCAAGAATATGCACATATATGCAATTCCATTTCCAACATGCATCAAATTGCTCATGCATTCCATTATGAAAATAGTTTCAACCAAAATAACACATGCATACCTTTCCATGTTTTACACATGCAACTGTATTGCGAAAAACAGAAACGGAAATATCGAAATGAACAACAACGACTGAAATGAATTCAACTGGAGATGCAACATACCCAAAATGCATACCCCATTATTGCACCTACCATTCGCTATGTACAATTATTCCATGATTAGGCGTTCCCGAAGAATCCCCATCGTCGTCCTACAAAAGCCATCGAGACCCGAGTACAAGTCGAGACCGGTATAAAACACCTTGGAGTGTCCCGCACACTTGAAACCCTCGGATAGAGCACACAAGTTACAAAGCAAGACCGTCGTATTACCTCGCTAAAGGTCTCATCTATAAGTACACATGCAGTATTCGTGCCTTTGAGAATGTTGATTCAGAGCGAGCTGATCTGTCACAAGCCACCATACCAATCACACAAGCAAATAACGTTCCCTTCCAGATGATCATCACCCTCTCCTCTCTCTCTCTCCCCCTCAGGAGTGGAGAATAATTTCATATGTACATTTTATTTATAATCACACGTTGGTCTGCATTGACATTGGATGCGATTCGTGGACCTGACCACCCGATCAGGTTAATTCCACCCATCTACCAATGCAATGCAGCGCACAACACACAAACACACAATGATAACACATAACATATATCAGCTAGCCCATAACGAAGCTGGATACGGCTCGTGGTCGTGACTACCCAGCCACGATGGCTCCACCTACCTACCAACCCGTTTTGGCGTGTAGCTAAGACATAAACATATACATCCCAAGCCTATGGCGAAACTAGCTGCGGCTCGTGGTCCTAACCACCCGGCTAGGATAAATCCACCCACCTACTAGCCCACCATAGCGCATTGGTACGATCACAGCAACACAAATTTTTTCTTTTCTTTTCTTTTTCTTCTCTTTTTTTTTCATAGTTAATTAATTTACCCAAGTCCTGAGAATTAGGGAGAGGAAGAAAGGGATTTTCCCACTTTTCCCTCACATGCATGCAAACATATACACTCTAGCCTTTGACAGATCAACCACCTCTTCACTCCATTCTCTCAATTACAGACACTACATATGTATTCATCGATTTGACTTTTCACTAGGTAACTACAGCCGGCTATGCCTTAGTCCCTCATGTACCTATCCTTAGATGATCTAGAATGTGGGTCCCCTGGATGTCTCATATAGCCTCACCTCGTACTCGCATCCCGACGACTTCCCTAGGGCGAGTCAGGCTAAACTTCAAGAGCTCCGTCATCACTTCCTATCGTCAACACATCTGCCCAAGCCCAAGTGATATCGTTCTCTTCGTTAGGCATTTCCCTCGAAGGGTCGAAATAGTAATATCGATCCCCCGCCCATCCTACATGTCGGGTCAGGTATTCCTCAAAAACACTCAATATAAAACATAACATCCAAACCCTGGTTTATGAAGCATACCAGCCAATGCGCTTCCTCCACATCATATTCCGTCTCAAAGTCGTCGACATCTATGTCCATGCGGGCGAATGTTTGGTCCGAGAAGTATATCCTTAGCTCGTACAAATAGAGTTGAGTTATTTGATCTGCCATTTTATTACCAGTTTATAACAGTCTCTGCGCAACACAAGAAAAATAATTAGAAGTCCAAAATTCTTGAGCCAGCAAGGAAGAATATTTATGACACACAAATCATAGCTTACATATGCGCATATATATATATATATATATATATATATATATATATATATATATATATATATATATATATATATATATATATATATATATATATATATATATATATAACTATACATCTATGTACAAGGAGTCTACTACGTCCTTCTGCTTGGATCTCGTCTGGCTTCTCTCGTCCTAATGTCACTTGAAATATGGTTTAACTCGAAGCGCATTAACCTTCATGGGGGCACATTCTTCTCCTAAATCTTGAATTTGCATGGAACCATTAGAGTTGAGTTCCACCACCTTAAACGGTCCTGCCCATCTTGTCTGTAACTTCCCCGGGAATTTATAATATTTACTATCATAAACTAGCACCAAATCCCCTTCTTGAATCGCATAGGTCCTGAGATTTTTGTCATGCTTCTCTTTACGTCTTCTCTGAATAGCTTCCAGACTTTGCTGTGCAATGAGTCTCTTTTCTTCTAGCTTGACCAATTGTATGTACCTCTCCTTCAATGACTCTTCCTCTCCAAGTCTGGCCTCTATGGTTACTCTTAAGGTCGGAACTTCTTTTTCGATGGGAAAGATGGCTTCCTCGCCATATACTAGGGAGAACGGAGTGCTCTTGTATGCTCTTAGAATTATTTGAGCCGTTGGAATCAGGGCCATTGATTTTGCTCCATCTCAAAATCATCAGGAGACGGTGTTGGACCAAGAGCTTGGATATGCACCAAAAGAGATATACTTTACGAAAGCTTCTAACCATTGAGTCGAAGCTTGAATTCAGTCCTTCCAATGATCTTCAGATAGTCAAAGTGAGACCTCAAAGCTGACCAGAACTGTAAGAAGAAAATCATTAGCTCGTCATGCTCACCAAAATCAAAAGAACTAAAATAATCAATTGAATTAGCTCTTTAAGTTTTTCATCTGTCTGATAAACAAGCGTATACATTGATGCTGTTAGTTACATACAGTTGGGAAAGAATTGTAAGGCACATTGAATTCCTTGCAGGTCTCCTTGACAATCGGTTGTATATTCGGGTAATAAAGATGGCACAGCCCAGGAAAAAGATGATGCTCAATCTGTAGCAAAAGGAACAAACAAATTCATTAAAATAACACAGGAGCTTTCATCTGGAGCAAGACAATCAGGCCTGGTGAACCACATTGTCAAAGAAATATCTTCACTAAGATTCAGTGCAACTCCTTGACAGATGATAAACACTACTTCAATGATATGAGACCTCTTGGAAATGGTGTAGATGGTGACCACAAAAAGGTGTAAAAATCCTTTTTGTTGCGAAACAACAAAAGGTATTCATGACGGTGATAATATCCAGCCCATGTTCTTGGTTCTCCAAACTACAAAAATAAAATTAGGGTTTTTCTTCTTACATCAGTTTATCCTTTTTCAAGCCACAGGGTTTTTTTTTTGTGGGCTTCATGCAATCAAAAAATGCCATGATGAATATTCATTCTAAGTTCTTTTCTAGAGTTAATACAGGATAAACCGGAATTCACTTATCAAAAAATGAGCAGCTGTATTATTATGTTGTTCCATACACTACCATATTCTTAGGATACTAACGAGCACACAGTTGGCACCACAGAAGTCACAATACAATCACATGTGCACTGATGTCATGAGCTCAAAATATGGACACAGTAAAGTCCCAAAATATGCACACACATCTATATGAAGATGCAAAAGATACAAATGCCCAACCGATTTCCTGCCACTCTTCTCTGATAGTGCAGATTCAACCTACAGGACTAATACTTTTGACTTCTGAAACATAGAGCTTTTAATTCCTATACTGATAGAGAGAGAGCTGGATACATAGCAAATACTATCACAGAAGCACAAATTTATTCTGATTAAGACCAAATGTTGCTCATTTATCCAACAAGATTGAATTCAGCTAACACCAGTTTCTCCATAAAATCCTGTTTGGTATTACTTTCGTGAAAGAAAAACAATTATTGTACCTGAAAATTTAGACCACCACTCACGTGGAGCCAAAACAGAGAATCTGTTGAGAAATTATTTGTCGTCCTGACCTGAAAACCCAGCACAAATTGTTTAAAAAGAAAAAACATGGTAAACCTCTTCTACAAAACGTAATTGAAGGATAGATTTCAAGAAATAGAGTCACTGGGGGTAACAAAAGGAAACATGCATCCATTGTTCATAACCACTAGACATGTAATTACTCATTGACTTGAGCCATCTCCCTAGACTAAATTCCAACCATAATAAGCATATATTTGTTTGGATTAAATATCAGAAAGGCATATTAATCTAGTTCTCAGGAGGCTCACATGCCTTAGTCTGGATGGGAGTCTAGCAATGGGCAACTGGCTGGCAATTAGAGGTTGTGAGCCTTGCTCGGACTGCTGCAACCAGAGGTCTCAAAGAGATTTCATTTGGAAGTGACAAGCTGCCCAGGAGATCTAGCTCAAGGTCCTTTGTCTCATGGTGTGTATTGTCCAATCCCCACCAAGGTGCCCAGAAGAACTGCTTGTCAACCTTCTAAGGAGTGGGACATCTCTGAATTGTAACAACTCACCCCAGTCCCGACTTGTCTATGAGTATGAAACAAGTAATATAGATTCAGATTATAAAAGGACATGATCCACCAACCTTGTTAAACCTGGCCCAGTAGATGAAGACCATCTACCAAGGGACACCACATTTCTTCAACCAAATGTTCATGATTCTCAGAACATGCTGATCAACTCTCTCTCAATCCAGCTGGTCTTCCAGATAGAGTAGCAAGAACTCAAAATAGTGACACTGAAGCCTCATAAGTTTACTAAGGGGATATCTGCTCTATGTTAGCAACATGGAGGTAATCCTCAGCCTACAAGCTGCCCCCATGAGTTTCCCCACTCCTTGTCCTTCAGACCTGACCTAAATTGAAAGGAATGCGACTGCTAAACTTCCCAGCTATGGAGAGAGGCTAAAGCCTTGGTTTGTTCGTAAAAAAGGCAATTCCTGTAACTAATGCATGGAATTTTGGAGGGTGATTTTTGTTTCTTTGTTTCTTCAATAAGCAGTACCTGAAGCTCTGCCCAGCCTTCGGATACTTTTGAGATTCCATCTTTCTTCTCTAGGACTGGAAAGTCGGCCTTCTCTACAACATGGGCCACTTGAAACATGAAGGCAAGAGTCCACCCAGCTATCAACTGCAATATCAAAGCCTCACATCGATAACAATTGGGTAGAAATGTTCATGACAGCCAAACAATCTTTCCAAGGGCAATACCTGGCTTATCAAATACAGAATAGCCACTTGAAAACCACTGTGGCAGCCAAAACAATGAGGCAAAACCAGCATGTACAAAGCATAGAACAACTTCCCACCCCAAAAGATGCATGATTCCAATGAAGTCATTTTTGGGAGTTTGATCCTGGTGGAAGAATAATTGAATGAAGAAAAATATTAGTGCAAAAATGTTCTCCACAACATACTTGGGGGCAAATGTGAACTTGAAGAAAACTACACAGTTTGAATCACTTACCGGCCAATCGAGCTTGATTTGAGTGCAACAAAATCATCCATAAATATGCTTTTGAGAGCAAGAAGCCCATAGAACCATGCTAGATACCAATGCTGCACAGATCACAACAGTTACTAAGTTGGACTCTAACAAAAATCCGTACATCATACTTATCCTAAGTCTTACCTGGAAATAATGATACTTTCGCCTTGGCTGATCTTTTGTAACCCTTCTCAGATCAGGATCGCTCACTCCTAACACAATATAAGAACAACATAAAGCTCTTTAATCTTGAACATCGCAAGCCTATAAGAGATGGTAAAGACATTCAGTTTCAAATAAAACACATGTCACCAGAACAAATGCAAGCTACCATGATAATTATACAACACAGAAGCAAGCTTACTTATATCTGGATCATAGCCATCAACATTTGTAAAACTGTGATGGCCGACAACATGTTGCTGCCTCCACATAAAGCTGTACATCGATCCAAAATTCAACACATAAACTTTTTTAGGGGAATCAGCAAACTGAGCTTTTTAGTAAAAGCATACAACCATTAACCAAATAAATAACTGACCTGCTTGCTCCAACAAGGTCCAGAGAGGTGCTCATCAGATAGCCTAATGCCTTACAATTTGAATATGCTCCTGCAAAATTTATTCAGTCAAGATTTTGCAAACCGAATGACTGAACATTAGAAAGGCATGTATCCTACCATGATTGGCATCATGTTGTATACATATGCCGATTTCCGCAACCATAAATCCCATGAGAACTGTAGTAAAAATGGACAGCAAGAAACTTCCTCCCCAGTAAAAGGTGAAGAGATAGCTCATCATGTAAATAGCCAATAATAGAATTGACTTCATAAACATGTGAGGATGCACCCTTGAATTCACCTGAAACACAATTCCAACAAACAATAGAAATGAACAGCCACACAAACCAAATGATAATCCAAATACGTTAAACATGGAGCTGTTTTCTCCACCTTCATCATTCTGAAATAATTTTCCACACGGCTTTTAAGTGTAAGATAAAAATCTTCTCCTCCTGAATTTTTGTATTGGACAGAGCAAACATCTGTATATGGATTCTCTCCCAGTTTTAAGGAGCCTATACAATATCTCTCAAGTAATTTCCTGTCCAACATAAACAAAAAATCAACATTAAGAAGCATTATACAAGCATGAAATTTGTTACCAGGGAGAACACTAGCGCCTAATACATACAAAATGCTATGGCACATAGTAAACTCACGGTTCAGAATCAGAAAATTCATAAACTGCAGAAAGAATAGAACGTAACAAAATGGATAACATGAAGCATCTGAAGATAATTTTATCATATATAAAATTAGTATCATGAAAAACATTAGAATCGCTAAATGCAAGAATATAATCTGAGAAGAGGATATCACTTGATTATTATTTCCAAAGTGGACATTCTGACTTCCTACGATGCTTGAATGTATAAAAGTCCTGGAGAAATGAAGGCTGTGCCGATATGAAAAAATGAGAAATGTCAAATGGATTTCTTCAAATAGAATAATCATTTGAAAACTGCTTCCGTACAAGGTCATAACATGAGCACTCAACAAGCAATACGCTTTCATGATTACAATTCTTACAAGTATCCACTATTCTTGCCATGGCATGTCAAAGCAAATTATGCATCATGCACATGCACCATTCTTAGAGTGACATGCACCATTCTTAGAGTGACATGCTTTAATATTCTGAATCAAATAAATAGCAACATTTAGGGTTTGACTCTAAGAAGCTCCAAAGCTGATTAGAAACGAAATCTGCAGTCCTGCAGATAAAAGCTTGAGCACTTAAAAACTCAGGTCGTCCGCCCCTCTTTAACCGACATAGCATGGAAACGACTACAACATCATCTGACTGGATGTCGTTCGACTACAAGAGTCACCAAGTCACACCACTCCAGAACTAATTCTTTGCTTTTCTTCTTCTTTGCTTTTCTTCTTCTTTGCTTTTCGTGCACAAAAGGTAGGGCTGGAACTACAACAAAAAGTTCAACTCCAACTAGAGTACGTAACGTGAACTACGCAGACAACTTCAGGTCCAAACTTAAGCCTATGTTTCTTGCTTGTTAGGCACGATGTGTTTGCGATACTCCTGCCCGCTAATGCTCATTACAAGTGGCCTGTTATCCATACCACAAGGTTCTCATGCCAGGTAACACAGACCCACGCTCAGGCACTTAGAATAATACCTGACATGGAGAGGATGATAAGAATCAAAAAGCTGTGTAGAATCCTTTCCTGCATTGACATGTATGAGGGAGCCACCGGGATGATGGGGAACCCTGAAAACAAAGGAAGGGAAGTCATTTCGAGTACAGCATGTACTGCAAGAGCTACTGCATCAAGTAAGCATAGAAGCTCAAATAACACTCACCAAGATGTAACATCATAAACGTTTCCATGTATAATCAGCCAGCAGTCTTCAGGTGTGTTGTGGGATAGAACTTCTTCAGGGGTAAATATGGTCCCGGTGCAGGCTATCGTGTCATCGAGTGGTACAGGAAATTGTCCTTCGAAACCAAGACGAGGTGCCATTGTGTTTAATGCCAAACCACACTCAGTGGGCAAACACCACTTCTACAAACACAATGTTCAGCGTCAACGAGGTGTATAATAGACCAAAATCCTACGCAAAGAAAATGCTTGCAAAAGGACAATGCTTGTCGTAATTTGTGTTGTATCCATGTGCAAACATAGTTATCATTCAGAAAACGCAGCTGTCTACTGATTCTGTACCTGATACACGGGGCGCAATCGATTGGACGCAGACCGAGACGCAACTATGCCCACCAAAAAAAAGTTCAGGCGCTATGTGCACGAATGCTTGTGTGTGTGTGTGTGTGTGTTTGTGTGTGTGTATGTGTGTGAGAGAGAGAGAGAGAGAGAGAGAGAGAGAGAGAGAGAGAGAGAGAGAGCGAGATTGGCTGGGTACGAGGGTGTCAGCCGTAAACGTAATCAATCATAGGCCTTGCTATAGTATTTATATGTGCAAACTGATAGTCGTCGAGAGTCCGCTTGGTGTCGGGATAGTCAGTTAGTAACTATGAAATCACGTCGTATGAATTTGACAAATTTTCAGCTCACAGAGTCGACAATTTTTTGTGAGACACATAATACGAGAAGAAGACTCGCAAAAAGAAAGAATAATAATAATAATAATAAATGATAATGATAATAATAAATAAAACATTGACAATAATAATAATAATAATAAATAAGAAAAGAAAATTTAAAATTAAGGTAGATTAATTAGAGACACTTCGAATTATTTTTCCAAAGTCAACACCAAGTTACGAATTAAGCACACGGCAAAAATGGAGCATACGTTGAGGACTCAACTCCCCCAACCCTCAACATCATCGAGTCTCAAGAGTCCAAGATGTCAAATCGACCAATACAAGGAGCATTCCATTAGAAGTCAATGAATACAAATGTATGAGCAAGACATCTACACTCCTCAACACACATACTACACACATGCAAAGAGAGTGAAAGCACTTAGAAAGCAACCTTTGTGAATCATGAAGTGGAAGTGGAGATCACTTCCCAGTGGCAAAAGTTTTAACAGACCACTCTCCATGGGATGGGAGGAACGTCCCTATGCATGTGTGGTTAGCTCAGTTGATGTTATTTATAATTCCTTTATGTTGAAAGTCAATAGAATCACTACCCCATGTTGCACCAATCTCAACTACAACATAAATGGTCTTTCTAGGATCATTTCATCTTTGTTGGTCTTGACTAAGTTACAAATTTCTAGCATGTATTTGAGCTCAACATCAATTCTCTTCACTATCACCTCTTCCAAAAGCCTGATCGGTCTCGTTATATATCGATTTGCCAATTGAAACTTAAGTTTCCTGAAGGTTGCCTTGCCCCAATTTTCCCATAAAGGTAAATTCCTCCTCCCCTATCTTGTATGGATTTTTTTGAATACCTATCGAATTCAACGGAGAGACACTTTGTTAGACGCTATTTATTCTAACTGTCAGAAGTGCGTTTAAGCGATTCTTGAGTTCTTGGGAGTGGAAGGGGTCTGTTAGACAGAGGCCCTGTACTTAGTTCCCAAACTAACTACTTACACACAACAATAGACTGATGCTGAGAGCTCTATCAAGAATCTGTTGTACTTAGACATTACAGTTCACAGTTTAGCTCAGCCACATGTACCGAATACGCTAAGATGCTATATTGCATCTGCACATAACTTACTAGAAATACCAGAAACAAGAGTAAGCGTTCAACCTTTATCGAATAGGTACCACAATCCTACCAATGTCTGAAGACACAGAGAATCCAAGCGTTTAGATACACCGTACTGAAGGTTCAGTACGCAACCCAAGAAATCTTTACTGGAGCTTAATTTTTACCATAGGAGGACAGATTCTCAATACTGAAGGCAATACAGTACAGATCTGTATCCCAAACACACGACCACGACCACACAGACTTCCTCAGCACGTCACGGTGTATTATCAGAAGATTAACACCACGATACACCTACTTAGTTGCACAATACCATAGAAACTCCGCAGAATACTCGCTCAGACCACAGTCGGATAATCTTCTGAGCAACTATGAACTCACCAATAGACAGGTATCGACAGATAACAAATCAGAAATAAGAGCAATATACTCAGGAATGCTCCACAACAACACAGTAACGTTCACTTAACCACCTAGATAGACAGTCTGGTGATCTTCCCGATCGTCTATAAAGTTAACAAACAGAACAGATGTCGACGGCAGACAAGACAAGAGGTGAACATAAAACTCAGAATACTTGAAATTATGCAAACAACGCTACAGTAACGCCTCGCTCAGTCACCCAGACAGACAGTCTGGTGATCCACCACGAAACCGTCACTGGCGCATCTTTCTTTGATTTATATAACTTTTACAAACTGTCTGTAACAACTTTTCGCTCGTGCGAACAAGATTCAGTTATACATTTCCAATCCAGCAGCCGCTAACACTCTGGCACGCACGGTGGACTCGAACCCGTAGGTTTACAAAACTACTGCTCATCTATAATGCCTTCTAAGTACATATTTCTAGCTAATCTAAAGGTGCGGGTGATCTTTTTCTTTAGAGTTTCTAATAATTGTTTGAGGGTGTCTGGTTCTATTAGCTGTGCATCTATTCTTATAGAGCTTAGAGCTATGGCTTCGGTGAGCAAAATTTCTGCTTGGGTCTGCAGAAAGGCTTCCTGTAAATAAAATTCGTTTGCGAGCGCCGCATCTCTGGATACCTTCATACCTTCCAAGAACGGTGCTACCACTTTGGCATTATAAATTGTACATGGAGATTGTATATGGGTTGGGTTCTTATCTTTAGACTTTTGTTTGGATATGTTTTGGCCTTGATGTGAGGGCTTGACTTGATGTATTTGATCTTGGTGGGTGTGATGGAACCGGTGTCCTCGGGCATGAGTGATGTGGAGGCTCGCGGATTGAAACACTCTTCAAGATTAGGTGTGTCCCTTTGATTGTATGACATGATGTATAAAGGTTCCCAACCTATAAATGGTTCCCATGTAATTTTCATCTTGTTGAGGGGGGTATCACTTATCAAGGGATGTGGAAGTTCAAGTCCACCGTGCGTGCCAATGTTAAGGGCACATTTGGGCACATTTTCATTTATTGTACTAAGGTTCATTTGGAGGGTGAGTTAGAGAATGAGTGGGAAGAGCCTTTAAGGCCACCTTTTTGTATAAATATGGCACTTGGTTAATGAACAAACTCTCTCTCTTTTTGTGTTGCCAATATGGCTTCCAACGTGTTTATTTGCATTTCTTTTGTGAGTTAGTTTTTTGTTGTTTCTTGATGTCTAGGTATGCGTGCTGAACCGTCTTCTTGATGTTCTGATCGTAAAAATGGCGACGTCTCTGTTCCTCTCTCTCTCTTTCTGTTACATGGAGGCGTTGCCTCCAAGTAAACAACTTGCTTCACAACTGTATCCACATCAAATTTGCTATCCTCTACTTGGGATTATTGTATCACCCTCTTGGCCTTTGTTTGCATTAGCAAGTCAACACTCCTTGTGGTTTTTCTAGACAGATATCTCTCCTCCTGGTGGATTGAATTTTTTCTTGAGGGTTCTTTTATCCATCTCCTTCTTTTAACCTTATTCCAAAGGTCCTCCAACCACTCCTCCTCTATGGTTTCTCTTGGTCTTGAATCAATTTCTTAGTTGAGCTTAGATTTTCTAGTGGATATTTGCTACTCAATGTCTAAAGTTTTTCTATTGATACTCATCTCTCCCTTTCTAGTTCTCAATTTCTAGTTCTCTATTCATAGTGCCTAGAACAAATCTTATCTATACCTATGTTGTATTATCTATCTTCTGTTGTAAAAAAAATGTTTTTAAGGTCTCGCATTTTCTTGGTCCACTTCCTCTAATTAAGATGTTTTTTGTATTTTTCGATGAGATTTTCTATTTTAATTTAGTAGGTTCTTGTTCTATGGATCCCTTTTACCACTAGGAGTTGAGGGTCTTCTTCTTCTTTATGTGTTTCTTTCGCTTACACTCTTTGTGAATACTTTAAATAGCATTGTCTCATTACCTTCACTTCCTAGTAACTCCATAATTTCTATACTATTTAGTGGGATAGTTCAATGGAAAATCTTTGAAGAAGTTTTCCCTCTACCAATCTTCACAAAATCATACGCGGTTCCTAGGCAATATTCTTGATGGCTTAGAAATATCTTTGATAAAGTGACTTCCACCACATGTATAACACACACCCAAGGGATACATTAATTTGGTTTGAACTTCTAAGGAACCAATACCTTTTCCAAATATGTTACATTTGAATTTTCAATTAGTCAACTACTTACTCTACACAATATTTCAAAATCCATTTTGGAGTACTCCTCAATGTATGGTCCCTCCTCAACTTGTTTTAACTTGTTTTAACTTGTTTTAACTTGTTTTAACTACAGATTTTTGGTGTACTAGCACTATGTATCTTCAAGCTTCCCTCAATGTATTTACTTGCACAAAATTAGAAGGTGAATGTGTTTTTTGGCCTAGGATAGGTTTTGATGGTTCAAAGTTACCTTGATCAAATATAGGACAAGGTTGCTTATAATAGGGCTCTCCCATCAGTTCTCTTTGTGTGTCCCTACAAATGTGCGTAGGTTGATACATATGTTTTGGGAGGTATTCTTGTCTAGAAGGTGTAGTGATCAACACACTTCTACTCGATCACACAAAAATGCATGGGTCTTTAGTCCACTAGAGGATGACAAGGCCCCTAGTTGCACATATATGTAGGGTGGTCCCCATTGCAATGTTAAAAACAGGTAATCGCCTAAGCTCAATGAGGGTAATGTAGGTTTCTCATATCATTTCCTTGTTCTTAGTTCAATTTCTCACCTATTAAGGTAACTATCTCATCTATGGATGAACGAGAGGAACTTGTGAATGCAACTTTACTTTTGACATTCAAAAGTAGAATCTTCAAGTTTGTGGATGAATTGTCCTCATGATCCACACATTCCTTTATCAACTCATTCGAGGTAGACAACGTTTGGATGCACACTAAAGATGTTACCTACATTTTGATCAATCCATCAAGGAACAAATATTTGAACTTCTCTTCTAAGGGTCATTCCCTAAGAGGAAATCTATCCACATATTTCTTATATCTCCTAGCAGTTATTCAAACCTATTCTTGAATCATTTGTTTGAAGTTAGATAAGAGAGGAAGAGTTCTCTTTCAAGGTATCTAGGTTTTCTAAAGGCATCTAATATTGTTAGTTCTTGGAACCAAGCTTGAGTTTTTTCCTATTAAAAAAGGCTAGATATGTGTATTACATAAAATAATCCATTATTTTCTCAACTATAAGGATGCTCAAAACTAGCTCTGTGGTTTCATGGATTTGTGCTTATACTATAAGAAATTTTCATGCTTTTTGCCACGCTTGAGAGGGTTAAAGGTGTCTTCCTAGCTCATTAGGTAAAATATTCTCACTTCCCACAAGTATCATGTGCTCGTTTGGGTGACCCCTTAGCCTCATTATAACTTGGGATGACCCATGTTAAAATCTAAACATGAACTCGTCATTTAAGTTCTCAAGTAGTATGGTTGTTCATCCAACAATTGGATTCACACCTCCTCTCAATTCTTCCTCATCTGCCTTAGACATCTTGTCCCTATTTAGTGCTACACTTCCTAGTACTCCTCCCATCAAGGATTGAGAATCTATGCCCATGGGGTTGAGGTTACTCGTCCTTCCCTTCTCCACCTCACTTATGGATAGTAAGTACTTCTTGGCTTATCTATATGCATTGTGGGATATTAAAAGTTTTTATACTCTCTAGCATCACATCAAGCATCACATCAAGAGTGTTCCGCATCATTGCGTTATCCATGGATGTTGGCAAAAACTCATCAAACTATTTGTCCACGTCATCATCACTATGTCACATTACCTCACCAACGTCATAATTAGTATATTTAGGATATTTTAAAAAAGGATATACGATGTCCTCCTTGTCCTTGTGGTGGTGGACACAAATCTTGATTGCCAGCATAGCCATGCTTTAGTTCAATTCATCTAATTTCTACAACTAAATTATTGTACCCTCAAATTGAAGGACTTTCATATAGTCATAGATCAAAGGTCCTAGTTCACTTGGGTTTATTGGGTTTCCATCTCCTTCCACTAGAAGTTTAAATAATTACCTTACGACCCTAGTTTGGCTCTAGAAATTTCTCAAGTTGGTAATGGATATCAGAGATATATGGCTTTTGATTGATTTTCATTGGCCAATATTTTTTTTTCTTGACCATAAGTGTATCAAGTGACAATGCACTTCTAGGCTTTAGATCTATCTTTCTATTCACTTCTACTACTTGAATGCTCTATCTTACTGAAGTGTTTCAACGGCGATGCACCACAGTGCGCTCTCCTTCTCGAGAGCTCCACGACGGTATGCTTGGATTAGAAAACCGAGCTCCTGAGGCCACACACAGTACTCCACGCAGAGACTGTAGAATACGCAGAAAACACAGTACACAGGAGGCACGAAGACAGACTTCTTAGGTCTTACAAATGCGGTCGAACTTATAGTCCGTGACTGACCAGGCCACTATATGTTTTATTAAAGAACATATACAAAGAAGTGTCCGGTGGCCATTTGGCCTTTCACATGGACACTAACGGTAACACTTACTATGGTTTGTATCCATGCTTGACGATACTTAAGGTACTTTAACATGATGCATATGCCTTAAGTCACACTACTTTGAAATCTCTAGAAGCTTGGATTGATTCCAAAAATTTACCAAAAACCTTGCCTTTTGTTGAGATCCCAAGCTCAACATGTGATGATCCAGGATGACACGTATCACTTTTTCATTTCTCTGACATATATAGTGGTGATCTCAATATATTTTAGGGATTCTTCATTGAACTTTATTAGATTTATCTACCAAGAGTGATAGCACATTTGTTTCTTTCCAGCTCACTCATTCGTGGATATTAGGATTTTCCTTATGCACTGTTCTTTATATATTGCACTTGTTGTATTGTTGTTTTAGGTCATTCTTGTATATTCCTTTTATGTAATAGAAGAAGAAGAAGAAGATTATTCTTCCTTGCCTCAATCTATGTGTGTGCTCCTCTTTGAGTGTGAGAGTGTGTGAGTGAGATCTCTTCCTTATCTCATTGCTCGTGACATGGTATCAAAGCCAGCTTGGCTTTAAGAGAGCTTGTGGAGAAGGCCAACGATAAAGAGTGTGTGAGAAGGCGTGGACAAATCACGATTCACAAATGACCTGAAATTGCTACAAAAGTTGGTGTGAAGGTAGAAGGCATCAAAATATTTTCAAGAGTTATCCCTTTAGGGTCACTTTTTTTGTCAGATTTATGTTTCAACAGAGCCATCTTGACCTCCATTTCTAGCCTGCAAGGTGAGGCCTACAAAAAAACCAAGTCAATTTGCAAAATTATAACTTGTATCCTGTTTGGAAACACTCAAAGATCCACAATTTCAAGTGATTTCATGTACAATTGATACATTCAATCTGTGGTTTTGTGAGATTGAACTGTCACGTCATAGTGTAACAGTGTTCAAGCAAAAGTTCTACTTGTAGTATCTTTGCAGTCTTGTGAATTGCTCCAGAAATGGCAAACACAGATGGAAGAAGTCAGCTTATGAGTGATAAGCTAGACAAGGACAAATTCCATGATTGGAGATTCAGAATGAAAAATTTCTTGATGGAAAAAGGCTACTAGAAGTACATCAAATGAGAGAACAAAAATGCTCCATGGCTACCAAAGAGGAATCAGACTTTGGACTAGTTAAGAGCATATGAGGAATGGAATCAAGGAGCATGAAAGGTAATGTATTGGCTATTTGTTAGCATACATGATAGCATGATTGGGCACATACAAGATGCCAAGACCCAAAAGAGGTTTCAAATAGTTTGGTCACATTGTATGAGACCAATACAAAGGCATGAAAATTGCAACTCAAGAACGAGTTGCATACACTAGAGAAAAAGGGCATGTTAGTAAGTGACTAAATCCTGAAAATCAAAAGCATATGTGAGTCACTTGCATCTATTGGTGTGAATGTAGATGATGATGATAAGGTGGAAGTGTGCCTTCATGGTTTAGGAGTAACATATAAGAAGTTCAGAACATCTATTCAGTCAATGAAAAATATTTTGAATTTTGTTGATTTGGTGTCCATGTTGATTATTGAAGAAAAGAATCTTAGTGAGGACTTGAATTCCCAAGGAAAACCTAGTTTTGAGCAAGTATTCTACTTTGGCAAAGGAAGAGTCAGAGGTAGAGGCTTTGGAAGTGGAAGAGGACACAATAACCAAGACCAAGGTCAACAACAGAATCATGCAGGAGATAGAGGATAATTTCGAGGTAGGGGAGCCAAAGAGGCTGTAGAAAATTTCAAAGATGTGCTTAATCGCTTTCCAATGCTTGACACCTTGGCAATGCATAAGCCTAATCATCTGAGAGACAAAAAAATGAATACCACATGATTTATGCATAAGTAAATCAAGGATCCAATAGCCTGTTGATAGAGAACAACATCAGTGCATCTCCCATATATATATATATATATATATATATATATATATATATATATATATATATATATATATATATATATATATATATATATATATATATATATATATATATATATATATATATATATATATATATATATATATATATATATAAGCAATGCATATCGTGCATTATATATATATATATGTGTGTGTATATATATATATATATATATATATATATATATATATATATATATATATATATATATATATATATATATATATATATATATATGTGTGTGTGTGTGTGTGTGTGTGTGTGTGTGTGTGTATATAGATACATACATACATACATACATACATACATACATACATACATACATACATACATACATAGATACATGCATACATACACACACACACACACACACACACACACATATATATATATATATATATATATATATATATATATATATATATATATATATATATATATATATATATAAACCCCAAATATAACAAATAAAATCAATGCATATCGTGCATTATCAGGACGATGTGCCATGAGTATCCGCATCTTTTTTAGGCACCACTTATGTGACCACCGAGTGCTGAATTATGTCTCCAATCAACTAAGAATATATGTTTTGTCTCTCTCATCAAACTCAGAGCAAAAAAAATAAAAATAATAAAAATCATATAATTAAAACATTAAATATTTATCTCAATTTATATGTAAAACTCAACTTACTTCAATTTCAAGTGAACAAGATGTAGGTAGGAGTCACATAAAGCTCTCATTCTTCTTTTGAACTCCAACCCATGCCTCATGTACACCATACTCCCTCAAAGTCTATATCGCACTCCATCCCTAGGCTACGTATGCATGTCCTCATACGCACATCTGTTGTGCTCTGATGAGCTGGAGGTGGTATAGGTCTCTTGAAAATAAATAGATAAAAATGAACAGAAACATGTGTTATGATATTATTAAAAATATTAATTTATGAAAAGAAACATACGTATGGGAAGATAAGTCTCTTACTGCATATGGAGCCATAGAGGAGCCTTCCTCTCGCAGCTAGGTAAGCATTTGTATGGTGAAGTCTAGTTCCTCATCGCGCATGTCCGCATACTCATGGACGATAGCTCCTAAGGAATTAGGCAGAACTTTCTCTCTCGTAAGATTCTTTATGAGAGTAAGTTTCACCTTTCTCTCTCTACTACAATCATAATATATGTACATATAAAACAAAATGGATTACATATATATATATATATATATATATATTGTCATGGACACAAAGGAAACCATCCTGAACCTTAGATTTCATGTCACTTTCTATATCTCATGATTGGTTCAAAGTTTGGAGAAACCAATGCTCCTATTGCCTCTACAACATGCCAAAACCCCAAGATCAACTGCCTATTTGTTGAATTCTGACACCTGGAGGTCTTATTTCCAATTGATGACATCATCAACTTGTAAGCACCCTTGGAAAACCTATGTAAGGAGGGGTTAGCCACATTCATTCTCTAGTCTTGCCAATGCCAGTCTTGGGAGCTCAAGGAGTCTTGATCACCAAGTAAGTACTATCAAGTTCTAGTTGGAGTTCTAGGCTTGTCTCTTGCTCTAGTCTTGTCTAGTCTTGTATCTTGGACATACTCTCTTGTCCTATTGCAATCTTGTAGTACGAGATATTTTCTAGTTTCTTCTTGTATCTAGTTCATCTCCCTGAAGGGAATTCTTGTAATCGAGATATCTTGTTTCATACCTACGGTCCCGGGATGTGGGATCTCCTGTATCATCCCTAGTCCAGTTTTCCATACCTAACGGTCCCGGGTTGTGGGACGTCTTGTATGAGTTGTGTATTCTTGTACTCCTCTATGGGTGTTCTTGTATTGGAAAGTGTGATTTAGAAATCTTGTTTGGTCCAGTCAGAGGGCACAATCTAGTGCTCCCCTGATATTTTGGCAAGACTGAGAATGAATGTGGCCAATCCCTCCTTATATAGGTTTTCCAAGGGTGGTTGAAGGGTAGTTACGAGTTGATGATGTCATCAACTGGAAACAAGGACTCCAAGTGTCAGAATTCAACAAATATACAATCGATCTTGGGGTTTTGGCACATTCTGGATGCAATGGAAGCATTGGTTTCTCCAAACTTTGAACAAATCATGAGATATATAAAGTGACATGAAATCTAAGGTTTAGGATGGTTTCCTTTGTGTCCATGACACACACACACATACATACACACACACACATATATATATATATGTGTGTGTGTGTATGTGTATGTATGTGTGTATATGTGTATGCGGGTGTATGTATGTGTGTATACTTGTATGTGGGTGTGTATGTGTTTGTATGCATTTGAGATGGACACTTGGGATTTGGTTCCAATGTCATCCAATCAAAAGTAATTGGTTGTAGATGGGTATATAAAGTTAAACAAAACTCAATTGGATCAGTTTGCAAGTACAAAGCAAGATTACTTGTCAAAGGATGTGTTTGGCTTCTAAGCCCAAGGAAAAGTGCCTATACACAATGATATTTTGCCTAAACTTTCTAATGCTTGGTCAATTTTGGTCTCCCTAAGTCCACAATTTCACTCCAATGTATTGATGGAGGATCTGGGCAAATACATGCACAAATGGGTATCCAACTTTAGTGATTACCTATCGCGACCCTTCTCTCTCTTTCTCACCCACTCGCACTCTTACCTTTTACCTCGGGCCCACTCACTCACTCACGCACCCTCATTATCCACACGCATACTTTGTTACAACCTCACTTCCTCACCTTTTTTTTTACTCGCTGTCCCTCTCTCCTTTTCGTATTCTCTTCCACACTACCCTCTCTTACCCTCACCCATTCACCCTTCCTTCTTTTCACAGTCTTATACGATCCTTCTCCTTCTCGCATACATCCCTACACTCTTACTTATATATTCATATACACACTCCCTCAATCACATTGGTTACTCCTTAACCAAAAGGAAGAATGGAAAATCGAAGGTCTCCATTTAGAGGTATTCGAGGGCTCCTTAAAATTCTTAATAACGACTTTTTCAAGCATACAACGAAAAAGATGGTTACAATGATCTCTTCCCACTATTACGCATATGAATTCAAGTTTCCTTTTTGTCATGTCCTATCACTTAGGTGAAGTCCTAACCCATGAACAAGTAGCATACTTAAGTCCAAAATGTGTGTGTGATGCTCTAGTCCAAATCGTAGTAGTTCAGAGAGTGATGATTTATGCTTCGTTGAGTAAGGTTTCCTGCGATATCTCAAGTGACCCTGTTCTTATACATGTTCAAAAATCCCCCCCCCCCGGATTGAAATGTATGCGCAGATCCTTATTTCTTCTTCACGAACAATTTCTAGTCATTTCCCTTTTGCCATTCGCTTTCATACTCATTGAAATCGCAAAATCTAACTCTTTCCTAAAGAAAACACCTGTATTACCATAGAATTAGCTGACTTTGCATTTTTTGTATAGCCTAATGGTTATTCAACCTGTCCTAATGAAATTCACCAGTGGATCAGGTGCCTTACATATGCGGAGAAGGACTCATCATGGAGCACTTAAAGAATTGCAAGGTAAGAAACTAGTTCACTTGATTTTCTAAGCGCAGATTTAACTTCAATCACATTAAAATATGCAAGAAAGAAATTTTTTCTTTTGGAGCAAAACCATCAGCCTCCACGAATTTTGATTCACAATACATCATGGACGGAAGACAATACATCGATGCATAGCAGAAAATCACGCATAATGCACAAGCAAAGCTAAAATGCCAACACGGACCTCTTACACTAGTAAACAATGTTGTTCAACTATAGTTCTGAACACTATGTAAACAAATGGCTTATCAACGTCACAATGCAGTTGTAATTCGTTTGTCACCAGAGACTTAAATATTCAATACTCAATGAAGTCATCTTGTTGCAGCACTTTTCTCATCATATGTCAAGCTCACTACTTCGGATAATCCATGAGGGTTTGCACTACTCAGATACTGGCAAGTCTAAGCATACCAAACATACTTTTATCTTCTACTAGGCGGTCGAGCCAACAGATCAATGCTCTGCAGATGCAGATGTATTTTCATCATGAGCAGCCGGAAGGTTCAGTATGTAGCCTAGAAAAACAACTCGAACGTATTCAAAATCAACACACAGCTCTATGACTTACGGCGACAAATTTTCGAGCTTCCAGAGTAAAGTTTCCAGGCACCATTCGATAAGAAGCCATTGATTTGTTCGATACAATCATCATCCTTCAGCTTATTATTCGAATTCACAAGCATGTACAGTAAACGCTTAGTATAGGGGATGATGTGACCTTTAATCTGCAACGTTGAATTGAACAGCTCCTCGAGAAAGATGCACTGTTCTCTACTTTGTCCTCCTTGCAGCGCCCTGTGGGTTCCTCTTTACTGGTGCCCCGCAACACTCTTCCCCTGATGTCTGCCTCCCAGTATGCAGAGCAAAGAGTCGCTCACACCACCGAACGTCCCTATCGATGCTTCCTCCTCAGAATGGATGGTTCCCCCTCTTCGTGTTATTCTCTTCTTCCCTCCTTTATGCCAGAAAAGAACTAAATGCCTCCGAAGTTGTAGATCTTTCCTACACAGCAAACTGCTGAACCACCTGATGCGCATAGAGTTTCGTCCTCCTTGACCGTCTTGTGGTTATCACTGATGGTGCTCCCACACCTAATCGAACACCAAAAAACACAAGGACAGAGGGATTCCCCCCCATTCAAGTGGCCTCGAATCTTCTTTTCTCCCCTCTCTTGCTCATCCGACGAGAGACTTCCACAAAACCTTTCGCTTAGGGTATATATCCTTGGCCAACAACAAAGCACGAATAGATAAGATGCCCAGCAGCCACAAACCCATCATGTATGCCCAAATTTTTAGAGGGGCCTTCCCCTCAATTCCTGACTCCACACCTCCGTAAGATTTTCCACCTTTTTCCTCTGCTCCAGCTGCCACACAAAATCAACTGTCCTCTTCGATTATCCACCTACAAAAGAAAGGTCCTCCACACCTTGTTCTGGTTATCACCAAAATCTCCTCTTGTGTCACCAAAGAGTTCCCAAGCCTCATGTTCTGCTTCAAAGAATCCAATTTTAATGCGACATTGCATGCCGAAAGCTCCTGCAAACCTGAAATCAAACATATTTTCCTGCCAAATAGAACCGCATTAGTGCATGAAAACCAACCATTTTGTGAGCTAACAGGATGCTCACAAACTCATGGTATAAACTATGAGGAAACATTCTCACCAATTGAAAAGATGACTACAAGCAAAACATTCATAAGTATAGCTGTTGCAAGAAATTAGAGACTCCTCCAACTTGATGTAAGAAATACATTTCTAAATAGTTGGATAAGTGAAGAGGTATACATGTCACAACCACCAGGTTTTGAAAACCCTAATCATACATCTTATATTTGCATACTTCAGAAAGCATTGTATGGATTGAAGCATGCTCCTAGAGCTTGGAATTATAGGTTGGTTACATACCTTCAAGATCAAATGTTCAAACCTAACAACTCAGATCCTTCTCTATACATCAAAAGGGATCACAATGAGGTTATCTATCTGTGTGTATCTGTAGATGATATTATTATGATAGGTGATTATCTGAATGGCATTCAAATGATCTAGAGACACATACAAGAGAAGGTGATTATCTATCTGTGTGTATCTGTAGATGATATTATTATGATAGGTGATTATCTGAATGGCATTCAAATGATCTAGAGACACTAAACCGGGAGGTACACCTTTGGAGATGAATCATAAACTTAGTGTTTATGAAGGTGAGAAAATTGAAGGCATCAAAGAATATCAAAGCTTGGTAGGTAGCTTGATATATGCTACTCATACATGGGCAAACATCTCATATAGTGTGGGAGTGCTTAGTCAATTCATGCACTCACCGAGAAGATCACACATGGATGCAACGAAGAGAGTACTTAAGTATCTCAAAGGTACAATCAATGAAGGTATATTCTATCCTTACTCTTCATATTTGGATATCAAAATCTATTTAGATGCAAATTGGGAAGGAGCAAAGGATGATAGAAGAAGTACCTGTGGTTACTTAGCACTTGGAGGTTCAAAGCTAGTGTCATGGAGTTCCAAGAAGCAACCAACAGTTGCTTTTTCCTCAAATGAATAAGAGTATAGAGTTTTCACCATAGCAACTGAAGAGCCAATATGGTTAAAAGCATTGTCTATAGATTTGGGACTTGTGAGTTCAAAACCTCACATCTTTGGAGATAATGTAAGTTCCATGCATCTAGCACCAAACCCTATTTTCCATGCAAGAACCAAAAACATAGAGGTTCATTACCACTTCATCAAGGAGAAGCTCATGGCAAATGAGATTGACATTTCTTTTGTTCCAACTAAATAGCAAGTAGCAGATATGGTAACAAAGGCACTTCATGGAATAAAGCTTTGCAGATGTAAATCAATGGCATGTATTCAACCTATTAGAGAATGAAGTCTCAAGCATACTTTAGCTTGAGGGGGAGCTATTGGAACATCAAGATTATACTATGTTTGAGGTGGATTCGATCTACATCAAAAAGGCTATGCTTTGGATTATGCCAAAATATCCACTGAAGCATTCTTTTACCTATGCTCATTTATTGTATATTTTTTTTTAGATTTTTCATGGATCATTTACCATTTTAAAAGCCTAGAGCTTTACACATGCAAAAGGATAAAAATAGAGTCCAAATTCCACGAATTTGTGGTGGTTGATGTTGGAGATAGATGTCTACGGAAGCACGCAAACAACATAAGGAAGGAGAAGAAGCTTGGAGCACAACACACAATACTGAATGTATTACTAGAGAATGTACAAAGATAAGTAGCCCATTAGGGCAATAGGCATATATACAAGGGGGGGGGGGAAAAACCTCCTAAAGAGGGAAAAAAGTGCCCCGATGGTCCTAGTGTGTTCACACACACCACTACCTAAATATATCAACAAATCCCCCCTGGGAGTGATGCGGTGAACAAGGAGCTGGCACTCATGTTTAAGGAAGTGCCAAGCAATGTGGAAATCACTCCGCAAAAGGAAGTAAGCCCAAAGCTTTGAGGAAATCTTCAAATTTCTCCCTAGGCAAAGCCTTCGTGAAAAGGTCTACAATGTTCTCCTACGTGGGCACATATGCCAAGCTGATCTCCCTAGCAGAGAACCTCTCCTTGACATAGTGATAATGCACCTCAATGTCGTTTGTGCGAGCATGGAACACAGGGTTCTTCGCAACTGCCAATGCGCTTTAGTGAAGATGGTGGTGGCAGAAGACTGACCAACACCCAAATCAGCCATAAGGCGTCTGAGCCACACACACTCAACAGTCGCTATGAAAGTTGCCCTATACTCAGCCTCACAATTGGAAGTGGCCATAGTAGGCTGCTTTTTGCTCAACCAAGATATACATGAGCTACCAAGCATGAAGCAAAAACCACTAGTGGACACATGAGTGTCATAGCAACCAGCCCAATCAGAGTCAGAAAAAGCATGCGAATCTAGCGGTAGTGATTCCCCCTTGGGATAAAACAACCCAAGTAGCCGAGTACCACTCAAGTAGCGAAAGATGTGCTTAACCGCCTGCCAATGCTTAACTCCTAGGCAATGCATAGACCTGCTCATATGTGAGACAACAAACTAAATATCTGGCCCAGTAATGCATAAGTAAATCAAGCATCCAACAGCCTGCTTATAGAGAACACCATCAAATGCATCTCCAGTATCATGATGGCTCAATCGTAAACCTGTCTCCATAGGAGTGGCAATAGGCTTACAGTCTTCAAGGCCAAAATGCTGCAATAATGTGTCAATATATTTCTTTTGACACAAAGCCATTCCACCATCAACTTGCATAAACTGAATGCCCAAATAGTGATGCAAATGCCCCAAATTAGACATCTCAAATGAGGCATGCAAATCAGCCTTAAAATCAGCAATATGCTTCTCAATAGGACTAGTGAGCAGCATGTCGTCAACATAGACAACAATGATCAGAAGTACATCATTAGCACGCTTAACATATAAGGTGCTTTCAGTTGGACTGTTCTCAAAACCATGTGCAATCAAATAGGCATGTATCTTCTCATACCAAGCACGTGGTGCTTGCTTTAAACCATATAATGCCTTCTTTAACCTGCACACTTGGTTTTCATGCCCTTTTTGCACAAAACCACGGGGCTGAAAACATACACTTCTTCATGTAAGTCACCATTCAGAAATGTTGTTTTAATGTCTAACTGATGTACATTCCAACCATGATGAGCTGCAAGTGCACAGACGCTACGAATTGTAGTCGTTCAGCAAGTAGGTGCAAAGGTCTCATCAAAATCAATGCCTCTTTTCTGTGCATAACCCTTTGCAACAAGTCTAGCCTTATACCTGTCAACTGTACCATCAGGCTTATGCTTCAGCTTGTATACCCACTTAGTCCCAATGGCCTTCTTGCCAGGAGGCAAGTCACATAAAAAACAAGTACCATTCTTCATTATAGCATCATATTAAGATTCCATAGCAGCCATCCAATTTTTTGAATTTTGTGTTTCATCAAACGAAACAAGATCATTCTCATCACAGAGACTAGATGCAACCATATCATAGAAATCTGATGCAAAAGAGGCACTATGAGAGCCTTTTTGCCTGCTCAACATCAGCTCTCTCATCAACTAGTGCATCATGTAAATCTACATAAAAAATGGAATGATCTGCATCATCACATGAAACCTACAAAGGCTGAGAAGTTGCCTCATTGGGACTAGCACTAGACTGTCCACCTGTAAAAAGAGGCAACAAAGTATCATACATGTCTTTGGAGCTAACAGATGTCTGCCACATACAAACTTATGCATACACATGCACACACACACATACATACATACATAGACATATACATACACACACATGTGCATACATAATCACATGCATTCGTACACACACATGCATATGAATACATACATAGACACAAGCACATACACACACATATGCATACACACATATACACATACACATACAAATACTTACACATACATATACACACATAGACACACACACACACACACACATACACTCACATGCATACATACACTCATATGCATACATACACACACATGCATATGCATACATACATACACAAATGCATACATACACACACACATACACACACATACACTCACATGCACATACATACACACATATGCATATATAAATATAGAGACACACACATACACATAGACACACATACATAAATATGCATATACAATGCACATATGTATGCATACATACATACATGCATGCATACACATCCATACACACCCACATACACATACACACATATACAAATACTCACATACACACCTACATACACATATACATACATATATATACGTACACACACATATACATACATGCATATACACATGCAACACACATACATACACACATGCATACACACATACATACACATATGCATACATATATACATACATACATACATACATACATACATATGCATACACATATATATACATACACATATATATACATACACACATAAACATACATACGCACATATGTACACACACACATGTTCGAGGAGATGGTGGATAATCACAAGAGATGAATTGGTGCAGCTAAGACCTGCTTCACACCTACTGCAAGTGATGGCTAGAGAGTGTTGTGGGCCTCTTTAGCTAGCTAATAAGCATAATTAATCACATATGTTGCTTGGAAGATGATCCACTAATGGTAGGATCAAAATAGATAGGTTGGAATATACTCCAAGGTCCAAAACTTGCTATTTTGGTTGATACACCTATTCAGTGTTTTGAAGCATTCTCTGAGTACAGGAGCAATTGACTAAATTCCTTTCAAGGAACTCTAATTAGCTTAACAAGTGACCAATCATGAGTGATATCATAAATATTGATGGACTATATGCAGAGAAATATGTTTAGCAAATCATACATGTAACCCAATATTTACGGGCTGTGACAATGTGCAGACTGTTGAAAGTTTTTCAAGCTCAAGAGTGTGGGAACATGCCCCAAATTGAACCTTCCACATCATCCACAATCAAAGGAGGCTGATTTCCACGAGTTGGAGGCATCCAATTATGTCCATCATGGAAAGAAGTTGATTAGAGAAGATTTAGCTCCTCTTGATGTGATTGGACCTCACTTTTGACATGTATATGCTTTTGATTGGTTAAAGAGGTTAGTATGTGGTCTTTAAAACCTATAATGAGTTTTATTATGACTTATAGTCGTGGAAATACGTGCCCAAGCTGCCCCCTTGCTTAAGCACACCCCCTACTAGCTGTTCTCTGCATATTTTGCAAAAATTTCACTTTTACACACTCTATCTATCTAGATGTTTTTGGCAGACCCCCCGATCTTGTAATTGTTGTTTCTCCTTCATCCGGAATTCATTTGCAATTATTTTTGTCTTGTTGGAAAGATTATAAGTTCTACTTTGTCTGGTATAAGTCTCAGGTTCAGTACCTGCACATGTGTAGAGAAATGTCCAGAATAGTGTCTATCTAGTTAGCTCATACTCTGTGAAGAGATCAAGTTATCTGTTTTGTTGCAGATGGTTGAGGCATCATCTAGTGTCCAAATGGAGTGATTTTACTCTCATTTGAAAGCTCTTAAAGTCTAGTTTATGCCTGCAAAATTTGATTATCATTCTCGGCATATACTCAGAGAAACGCAGAAAATACAGAGCCTATGTCTGAAAAATTTCAGGATCCTAGGAGGGTTCATTTGCTTTTGTTGTGCACATAGGAGTGTTTATCCTCCAACAGTGGTATCAGAGCTATAAATGGAGTATCAAAGAGAGAAGAAGGAGCTACTGAAGTGAATTGAAGACTTCATCAAAGTTTGAAGGAAGGAAGCAAAGAACGGGCACATCAACAACAAGGGGAAGCAAATACATCATCAAATCAAAGATGAAGCTTCATCAAGAGGAGTAGCTCTATTTTTTGAGGTAAAAGCCATCCTTTTCAACTTCATTGCATCAAGGGGGAGGTTCAAAAGAGTTAAGAGGCACCATGGCTGATCTCAATGCTCAGATTGAGAAGCTCGAAAAAGGAAACTACCAACCATGGCGATTTAGAATAAGCAATTTTTTGATGGGGAAAGGTTTGTGGGGACTTGTGAGTGATGGAGAGCCAAAACCCTACATAGATGAGGTAAATCCAACCAATGACCAGAGAAGAGCAGTAAGAGAGTGGGATGAAAGGGACAAAAGGGTCATTTTCATTTTATCTCAGCATATTAGCAACTCTATGGTAGGGCATATTCAAGATTTGGATACATCGAAGAAGGTGTGGGAGTGCTTGGAGAGATTGTACTCAACCTCCACAAAAGCTAGAAAAATTCAGCTCAAGAATGAGCTAAATAATCTTAGGAAAAGCCCCTCTCAAGGTGCTAATGATTACATATTAAAGGTTAAAGAGCTTGCAGATGCACTAGGGTCAATCGGTTGTGCCCTAGATGATGACGATCTTGTCGCCCACACCATAAATGGACTTAGGGATGATGAAAAATGGAGGGCTTTCACAACTTCAGTGTATGTAAGGGACTCTCTTCCTGATTTTGATCAACTAATCACTCTCATGGTGACAGAGGAGATGAACCTTGGTGGTCATAACGCCAAGGATAGCCAAGGGCAATTGTTGTATGCAGGTAGAGGAAGAGGAAGACACAACGGAGGTGCTACAAGAGGAAGAGGAAGATATCAAAACAACCAAGGAGGTCAAGGACAACAAGAAAATGCAGGTCAAAGAGGTGGAAGAGCCACAAATAGAGGAAGAGGTGCAAGATTTGGTGGAAGAGGACAAACCACTTCAAATGGATGCTTTGTATGCGGTAAGCCCAGTCATTTTGCAAATGAATGCTATCATAGAGCTCAAAGACAAGGGAATCAAAGAAACAACAACAATTATAGAGGGCAAGGTAATTATGCAAACACATCATCCAACCAAGGGAATGATTATTTACTTGCCATGAGGTATGGTGAAGATACAACTCAAGCTAGTGAAGATGTATGGTATGTAGACAGTGGATGTAGCAATCATATGTCATGTCGAAAGGATCTTTTTAGTAATTTGCAGGTCCCAAAGCATCAAGGGCATGTGGAAATAGGTGATAACTCAGAGCATACCTGTTGAAGCTCAAGGTCAAGGACAAAGCATGGAAGCACATCAAGGAAGTGGACACACAAGAAGAAGGAGCAAGTAGGGAGCTCCAAGAAGCACCTGTCAAATTTTCAGAAGAAATCCCTAAAAAAATAGTGATTTTTATCACTAAAAACCATTGTAAATACCATTTCCCATTTTTATAACTCCATTTTGTTCAAGCCGAGGAGTCCTCGAGCTTGAGGAGTATTAGAACTACCATCCTACCAATTCTCATAATTTTTAGACTCCGTTTTCAGAAATCCCTAAAAAAATAGTGATTTTTATCACTAAAAACCATTGTAAATACCATTTCCCATTTTTATAACTCCATTTTGTTCAAGCCGAGGAGTCCTCGAGCTTGAGGAGTATTAGAACTACCATCCTACCAATTTTCATAATTTTTAGACTCCGTTTGAGCCCCCAAATAAGCCCTGGAACCTATTTTTTAACTAGGCCGGACACTAGGTTTGGACAGGGCCAAAACCACTCAAAAACTATAAAAAGGGCTGGAGAGCTCATTTTTGGGGCCAGCTTGTAGTAGATTTCAGTTTTGTAAGAGAGCTCTTTGGTAATCGAAGCTTTCCATTGTTCCACTCTTTGCTCTTACCTTGTGCGCGTGTGTGTGTATGTGTGTGCATGCTTGTGTGCTTTCACTCACGCACTTGTGCCATCACTTGCTCACGGTCTTCATACCGGTCCTCACGTCTCCACGGATTGACATTTATGAGGTGTATCTCCTCACGTTGGTACTCACCATTGTGCTAGAGTGACACCAAATTTTGGCGCCGTTGCCGGGGAGAGAGCTTGGAGGACGAGCGTGTGACCGTAAGACGTAGAGTAGCAACGTTGGAAGGTAAAAAATCACCATTTTCAGTTCAGTTTCTGAGTTTTTTCTTCTTCTTCATCTTCACCTTCATCATCATCTTCTTCCCTCTTCGTATTCTCTGATTTTTTCCATTTTCGTCACTACATTCACTCGTTTTTTACTCGTGGCTGTGAGGAACAAGCTTAGGAGGAGCTGAGAACCAAAAACGCTGAAGAAAAACACTGAAAAACTCTCACAAACACCAGAATCTGAGCGGTGGTATCGCGGCGTGAGAGGAACAGCGCCTGGTATCGCGAGCGTTGTATCGTGACTTTGGAGAGCGACTTTGCATCTACAGGCTGATAGAAGTGACAAGGAGGACATAAGGTACACAAATCTGCAAAAATTTTTGAATTTGGGTGTCAAAATCTCCAAGTATCGTGTCCGGTTGAGTTGTGGTATCGCGATACCAGAACTCCCGTGTATCGCGATACTTGTTGAGGTATCGTATCGTGCATGCCCACTTGAGGTATCGCGATACCATTCTGGTATCGTATCGTCAAGTGTTGGTATCGCGATCACGGTCGCCTCGGTAGTATCGTATCGTCGGCCAAGTTGGTATCGTATCGCCTGGAAGATATCGTATCGTCTATTGTGCGGTATCGTATCGCTTGCAAACAGGTATCGTATCGTGGGCTATACTAGTATCGTATCGCATCAAATTTCTGGTATCGTATCGCCCACCTAGTGGTGTCGTATCGTGGGTCAACCGAGTATCGTGTCGTCTCTTATTCTGGTATCGTATCGTGCACTTTGTGGTATCGTATCGCGTGGCACAAGCAGTATCGTATCGCGGTTGGAGTGGTATCGTATCGTCCAAATCACTGGTATCGTATCGTCAAGTGTTGGTATCGCGATCACAGTTGCCTCAGTGGTATCGTATTGCGACGGTCACAGTATCGTATCGTTGACCGGGTGGTATCGTATCGTGAGGTTGGTATCGTATCGCGCAAATTAGAGATATCGTATCGTGACCACTTTCAGTATCGTATCGTCTACGAGAGCAGTATCGTATCGTGAGGTTGGTATCGCGACCGCAGTTATCCTAGTGGTATCGTATCGTCTAAGTGGTATCGTCTGAAGGGGTATCGTGTAAGATAAAGGTATCGTATCGCCGAAAATCTGGTATCGTATCGCCTGTTCTGAGTCCCCAGAGAGATCCTGTTTCCCTGTTTTAAACCCCAGAACCCTGAACTGGCATAACTTTCTCATACGAAATCCGTTTGCTGTGATTTTGGTTTTGTTGGAAAGCTCGTGGGGAGTACAACAAAAACATCGACTGGTTACGGTTAAATTAATACCAGGATTATTAGATAGGGTATTTTGAATTTGACCCTCAGGAAAACTAGAAAACTAAGGTGTTCCAAAGGATTTTGAGCAATATAAGAGAACTTTGGGACTAGAAGCCAAGGCTTATGAACCTGAGATCTGGCAGACACTTAGGAAAGGATAGACAAAGCATTAGGTCATCTGAGGCTAGTGTCAACCATACAGCCAAGTCTTGGGCTCAACAGCTTAGTGGTTATCCTTACACATGAAGCTCAGAAACCAGTGATTCGGAAATGTCTTTTAGCATGGAAAGACCCACACGTAGCTCAGGCACTGCCTATTTACAGACACCAGAAGGTCCCTATAAGACCCAATTGGAGTATATCAGAACCAACCAATTAGGTGCTCGCATCTATGAAGATGGTCTAAGACGATCAGTGGTTCAACTCAAGAATCCTGACCAACCCTTTGGACTCGAACACCCAGTGGTCAAGTTTGAAGAGGGTGCTTACATTGATAAGGAAGGAACAATGTATGTGGTTACCAACTTACCAGATAGGACAGATGAGTTTGGAAATATCATTCCTGAGAATGAGATAGGAGACCTAGAGAAAGGGGACCTAGGAGGGGAACCCACGACCCCTAGAGGTAAGTCAGTCTTGACTAGAGTGATCACTCCAGAATGGATTCCTCAAGATAACAAAAGCATAGAACTATTCGTGAATAGAGAAACTGAGGAAGCCTTTTGGAGATTTAGGCCAGATCAACCCAGCCCAGTAGTCACCATCTATGAATTCAAGGATCCAGAGACACCAGGGAAAGTTGTCTATCTAGATCACACATCTCAGAAATTATTCCTGGTATCAGATCATGACAGACATGCTTACACTTGGCAAGGTGAATCAATTTTCCCTCCACCAAGATCTAATGTTTCTTAGGGCCTCCAAGGAGTCGGATCATCCAAGGCTCATGAAACCCAGAGGGAAAGAACTAGAGAGAGACCGGAGGTAAGCTTTGCAGACACTATGGGCAGAGACAGATCAGGATATGGAACGGAAAGACCTGAAAGGGAGAGACATAGAGTTTATAGGCATCAAAGAGATGATCATGATTTCCCACTGCCTAGACCACAAGAGCACTCAAGAACCCTTAGACCCTCTCAAGTGGTTAAGACAATGAAGAACTACTTTGATGGATTTGGAGATCCTTATGATCATGTGGCGGAGTTCAAACAAGTGCTAAGAGCTGAACAGGTTGAAGACTTGTTCACCCAGTTCGAGGCATTCGGTTTGACTCTTAAGGGTACTGCCTTCGCTTGGTTTCAACCTCTAAACAGTCGCAAATATAGAGAGATAGGTCAGCTGCTAGAAGAATTCATTGTGGAATTTTCCAAAAGTGGTATCAGGCATAACACATCATCCTTGATCCACAGCTTCAAGCAGACACCCCAAGAAACAGTGCGACTTGCAGGAAGAAGGTTTAGACAGTACTTGGAAAGATGCCCTGTACCAGAATTACCCACATCAGCCAAACAGGTGGCACTGTTTTTAGATGGCCTATTGAGCACAAAATTAAGGTCATATGTATACTTGAAGGAGCCTAGATCCATAGAAGAGTGTATACGGATATGCATTGACATAGAAGACAACTTGGGTGAAGAGTTAGGACTATCCAAACTCTATAAGGACTCTGATAGTTCTACAAGTCATACCTCTAAAACCTCCACTGAGATAGATGAGATAGCTGAGCAAGTGGCCAAAAAGCTAGGAGTTCAAAATAGACAAATGCCAAGGGTCACTTCAGTGAAGCGATGTTATACATGTGGAGGAGATCACACGGCTAATGTTTGCCCATTGACGACTCAACCCCAAGGAAAACCCTAATGCTCTGTATTGCACCATTGAGAGAAAATACACAAATCATACGGCTCAAGATTGTCCCTATAACAGGCAGGCTGTTAGACAAAATTATCAGCAACCTTACCAGCAGGGTAGGTATCAGAATCAATACCAACAGCCATATTATAGGCCACAACAAAATCAACCTCAATACCAGCAGCAATATCAGGCACCATATAGGCCACAACCAATCCTAGGAAACCAACCGCCAGCTCCTGTCAATGTGATCCCAGCTAAATATACGATGGCGGAGGAGAACCCTAATAGAGCATTGGTGCCACTAACCCCATTGGTCTCAGGAAATGATTCTCACGCTCATGGTTCAGACTACTTCCATGAAGATAGTCCACATGCTTATTATATAGAGTCACCTGAGCAAAGTGAGACTTCTCAGTGTCAATATGAGACACCACCTATGGAACAAAATTGGGAGCCAGAATACTCCAATGTCATGTATACGAATCCAAATCCTAGGCCCCAATTGAGACAAGTAAGACCACAAGCCCCTAGAGGACCATGCTTTAGATGTCAGGGCGACCATTTCATTCGTGAATGCCCCCACCAACCAGCTCTGGGACAAGGGCAAAACATTACGATACAAGGATTTTGTCCTGAGTGCGGCAAGGAACATCTTCCTAGAGAGTGTCCCAGGAATCCCTCTAGTGCACCCAAGGTCACACCCATCAACGTGGTAGGCTTAGTGGCAGATTCAAGTTCAAGTAGCAGTAATGTGGCTCCTGTACAGGCAGTTACTAGGGCACAGGCTGCACAACAAGCAAAACCATCCGAGCAATCGGAGTCAAGTGAGTCAGGAGAGCCTAGTAAGAGGAAGCCAAGAACATGGAAGGATACCAGAGAGAAGGCTAATCGCAAGTGGAACAAAAAGATATCTGAAATAGAAGAAAGTCTAAAAGATGCCAAAACAAAAATAGAAGACATTGCATCTCAAAGCCCCTCACATACCGAAGCTCCATCCACTCCACCTCATTCCACCCCACCACCCATTGTAAATAACCCACAACCAGGGTCTGTTCTTGCAGATCCAACCCCAGAAGGCTTGGACATGATGTTCAAGGCCTACCGGGCTCGTCTTCAAGAAGGGCCAACAGCTGCAAACCTAGACAAGAGTTATCCTAGAGCAGATTTAGAGATTGAACGGATGAAAATGTGCATGAAAATGGTAGAACAAGCTCAAGCTATACTTGAGGCTAGTCAAAAGTTCAATCAGACAAACTCTGTCAAACCAGATTTGCATTTCCAAAGCTTACTAGAAAGATTAGAGCAGTTGGTAAACAAACCACAAGTTTCTTTACCTCCACAGGCTCAACCAGTTATTGGGAGAGGAAGCTCACCATCAATGGGAGCTTATGTTCCTAATTCCACGGATGCTGGAATACCTCCTTCAATTCAACAGTACTCTCAAGAGTTCTTGCGGGAAATACAAGAAGAGAAATGGGCCAAGGAGAAGGGTAACTTCCCTCCTATTCCTGAGATTGATGATCTTCATGATCAATTTCCCCAAGACATCCCGTCTATCTATGGAGACCAAGCAGAGCAACAAGAAGACCAAAGATTAGATTTTGAATCTAATTCTTTACAAGAGTTGCCTCATTTCACAGGCCCATGGGAATCTGAATCTATCCAGATCAGAGCTCCCACAATATTGGTGAGAAATGAAGACTCAGTGATTCCAAGAAACACTGATGTGGTTAAGAACACTAAGGTTCAATGTCATCTCACTGTGGAAGAGCTGCTCAAAGCAAAACCTGAGCTCTGGAATCATGTGAAGGATCAGGTTCCAGAACTTGAATCCAATATGCCAAAAGTAGGCTCTAAGCAAAAAGTTCCAGAGATACCTCTCGACAAGATAGGAGACATGAGCGAAGGTGAAGAAGGTAATACTTATCTTCCAATCAGCTATCAAGGTTACACAACCAAAGCAATTGTAGATTCGGGTGCTGGTGTTGCTATCGCGACCACCTCCTTGTGGAAGCGATGGGGCAAACCCACATTAAGACCAACGAGAATGAAACTTCAAATGGCAGATGGTCATTTTGAAAGACCTCTAGGATTGCTTGAAGGGATAACTCTAACCACTTGTGGTGTAGAGTTTGAACATACATTTGCTATATGTGACTTTGAGAAAAATAATGTCTACGAGATGATCCTAGGAAGACCCTTCCTACGACAGTTGCAAATAGTACAGGATTGGGGGACCAACTCCTTGTACTTACAACACTTAGGGGTCACCACCAAGGTCAATCTGAAGGATTACACCTTCAGAGATGTACCACCCCTACAATGGAACCCTATCCACAAAGCGAAAGAAGATTCTATCTCCGTGCATTCTGGAAGTTCACCTGATCCATCATGGCTGCATGAAGATACTCACTTGTGGATGTGCAAGGTCGCAGAGGCAGAGGAAAAGCGCCTAAAAGCGAGAGAAGAAGGAACTCCCCCAAGAGATAGACCAATAAAGGACCCAGCCTATACACCGATGATATTTCCAGATGAGGAATTTGAGCCTCATGGTTGGGCAGAAATCTTAGCTACCATGGACATAGCAGTCAATGAAGAACAATGGACACCTCATTGTGATGAGGAGGGTTATGATATCTCAGTGTTCATGTGTCAGCCCCTGTTGGAAGAGTGTGATCCTAGTGAGTTCATAGAAGAAGAAGAGAATGACGATGATCTAGAATCCATTGTGATGGATACTTACTTTGACTCAGAGGAACACTATTTAGAAGACATAGGAGTGTTAACCCAAAAAGAAGAAGAACCCCTCACGAGTATTAAAACAATAAATTCGAAGGAAGGAAGTGAAGGAGGTCAAAAGAAAAAGAAAAGAAAAGCGGTGAAACAAGAAGAGGAAGAATCATTGTTTGAAGTACCAGAAAATTTCAAGAAATATGAAGTGGAAGACCGAAAAATTTTGGTACGGATGCCTAAGAGAGAGGCCATTATAGGAGAAGCATATGACAATAAAGAAAAGACCAAAAAAATTGTAGTGACCATTGAAGGGAACGAAGAACGATGTACGTACATAGGAGATGACCTAAGTGCAAAAGAAGAAGCAGAGCTTGTAGCTCTATTAAGGGAATATAGGGATGTGTTCGCATGGCACTATAGAGACTTGAAAGGAGTAGATCCAAAAATTTTCTCTCATACGATTCCGATGACCGCTGATGCCAAGCCCACCAAACAAAAGCCCTACACATATAATGACAATTATGCAGCCAAAATAAAGGAGGAAATTGACAGGCTGATTGAAGCTGGATTCATCTATGAGATTGAGCACACTGAATGGGTGTCCCCCATTGTGGTGGTGCCCAAGAAGAATGGGAAATTGCGAGTGTGCATTAACCTTAAAAAAGTTAATGCCGCTACAATCAGAGATAGTTATCCACTTCCAATCACCGAACATCTATTGGAGCGTGTTGCAAGCAAGGAAGTTTATAGCTTCCTTGATGGATTTTCAGGTTACAACCAAGTAGCCATTGCCCCCGAAGATCAACACAAAACGGCATTTGCCACAGAATGGGGAATCTTTGCATTTCGTGTGATGCCATTTGGGCTCACCAATGCACCTGCAACATTCCAAAGGCTCATGTGTCATGTCTTCAAAGAGTTCTTGCGGAAGAGCTTAGAAGTATATGTGGATGATTTATGTGCGCATTCCCAACAAAGAAGTTACCACATCCCTGAGCTCAGACAAATCTTCAACAAGTGTAGAGATTATCGAGTGTGTCTGAACCCAGAGAAGTGTGTGTTCATGGTACGACAAGGTAAAATCTTAGGTCACATTGTTTCTAAGAATGGGATATCAACAGATGAAGACAAGGTAAGAGCGATAGCAGAGTTGCCAAGACCGAGGAATGTTAAAGAGGTACAAGCCTTTATGGGCCATTGTGGATATTACTGTAGGTTTATACACATGTATGCCATCATAGCTAAACCTCTTTATGGGTTGTTAACAAATTTTGAGTGGAACGAGGAATGCGAGAATTCCTTCAACGAGCTGAAAAGACGTTTGTGCACAGCACCAATATTGACTACTCCGGATTGGAGCAAACCCTTTCATGTCCATGTAGATGCCTCCAATCATGCAATAGGATGTGTGCTAGCACAACCCACAGGTGAAGGAAACCTAGATTTGCCGATAGCATATGCTAGTAGGCAATTGAATGCAGCTGAACAAAATTATACCACAACGGAGAGAGAAGGCTTAGGCATGGTATATGCTGTGAAGAAGTTTAGACACTATCTATTGGCCAATAAGTTCAAGTTTTTCACTGATCATCAGGCTTTACTATATTTGGTCAATAAACCTTGCAATACAGGCCGCTTAGTAAGATGGTTCCTCTTACTAATGGAATACGACTTTGAAGTTGTTGTCAGGAAAGGTAGAACCCATCTTAGGGCAGACCATCTTTCTCGCATCACTTCAGGGGAGCCACCGCAAGGAGTGTCTGATGAATTGCCAGATGCTTATCTGTTCAATTTAGAAGTTGTTCCTAAATGGGCAAATAAGTTGGTACCGGTCCTAACCTTCGGGCCTGCAAATAAAAATGTGAAGACAAGCAAAGAAGAAATTGTAAAATCACAAAAGTATAAAATATTGGGCGGAAGTATGTACAAGCAAGATACCGAGGGCGTATTAGCCTGTTGTGTTGAGGACGACGAACATGCTAGTTGGATGCAACAAGCCCATGAGGGATTGCTAGGAAATCACTACTCTAAACAACGAACGTTGCAGAATCTAAAACGTTTAGGAGTGTATTGGCCTAGCATGGACAAAGAAATACAGGAGTGGATCCAGAATTGTCCAGTGTGCCAGAAGAGACCCCCAGTGGAGCATGCCACTCTTTATCATGTGTCATTAATCCCAGATTGGAGTGCTCCATTGGTTGAGTTCATGAGATCGGGAACATTACCCAATCATGCTAGTCTTGCAAGAAAACGGAGCATGGAGCAAGAGGCTCAAGACTATGCCTTAGTAGGAGACAACCTATATCGAAGAGGCAAGGATGGTTACCTAAGACTGTGCGTTCATGAATCAGACTATTTGAAAGTCTTAGAAACTGCACACAGCGGTGCTGCAGGTGGACACTTTGGGCCTGACAGAGTAATTAAGACCATTCTATTCTCAGGACTTTGGTGGCCCACTCTTCATATGGATGCACATACTTATGTGAAGAAATGTGACACATGCCAACGTGCCCAATATCCGATAAGAAAAGACGAGATGCCTTTAAGGCCAATGATGGGAGGACGTGCATTTTCAAAGTGGGGTATAGACTTTGTAGGTCCCATCAACCCCCCAGCTAGAAACTCCCATGCAGAATACATTATTGTGGCCACAGATTACCTTACAAAGTGGGTGGAAGTAAAAGCCACGACAAAGAATGATGCTCAAACAACGGCTAAGTTCTTATTCGAAAATGTGTTCACTAGATATGGGTTACCAATAGAGTTGGTTAGTGATAGAGGTACGCACTTCTTGAATGAGGTCATTGAAAATCTCCTTCAAGAATTCATGGTGATACACAAGAAGTCCGCCCCTTATCACCCACAAGCCAACGGACAAGCCGAGAGCACGAATAAGATCCTATGCAACGTATTAACAAAACTGGTAAATAATAAACGCTCTGATTGGGACAAACAACTTCATCATGCTGTTTGGGCATACCGAGTTGCCTACAAAACGGTACTCAATGCTACCCCATTTCAGATGGTCTTTGGACAGAATGCTGTGCTACCATTAGACTTCCTAATCCCTGCCTTGAAAGTAGCACAAGAGCATGAGTGGAATGGACATGAGTTGTCTTCCAGGATCCTTCATCTAGAACGCTTAGGTGAGACGAGGCTACGGGCAGCAGCAGGCATTTATGCTGCAAAGAAAAGGCAAAAGGCATACTTTGATGCCCATGTAAAGGATAAAGGATTGAAGGAAGGAGATCTAGTGCTTGTTTATACGCTAAAGCAACATGCCCGCAAATTGGAGAAACGAGGATATGGACCCATGATCATTAATAGAATCTCCACTAGCGGTGCGGTTCAATTGGCCACTTTAGAAGGTGATATCCTACCAAACTATATTAGTGGATGCCGAGTCAAGTTATATCAAGAACCTCTTACAGAGGAAATGCTCATGAGACTCAACACTGCTAAGAAGCGAAAAGAAGAGGAGTTAAGGGTTAGAGAAGAAGCACAAGCAGAGGCAAGAGAGCGCATCAGAAGAAATAAGCTACGGCGGCTAGGCCTAGATGTCAACACGAAAGCTCCAAAATATCACATGGACATGTGCCAAAAATCGGGCATAACTACTTCTCAAATAATTGATCGACGGCCCTTTGTGACTATAGAGGTAGGACAAGGAAAGAGTGTAAAGACTGTGAGAGCATTAGTTGATTCAGGTGCAGCAACTAGTGCAGTTCGACTTTCATACTGATAAGACCTGCAATTGGACATCAAGCCCATAGAAGCCTATCTCATAGGATTAGGAGGCGTGGAAACACCCTGTTTGGGCGAGGTGGAACTTCCCATCTACCTTCAAGAAGTTCCAATAAAAGTCAAAATTCTAGTGTGTCATGATGAGGACCTCACAGAGCCACTTGTCTTGGGTCAAGATTGGATTTATGACCATGCTGTCAACTTGAACCTAAGAAGTCAACTTCTTCAAGTGTGGGTATATAATCAATGCATTACATTAGAATTGGAGAATCGCATGCCCACTGACACTAACACCACACACTCTCTTTGTTTCTCTAAGGCTAATCTTCTCGAACAAGATGTTGTAGATGTCAAAAGCTCTATGATCCAGACGGACTCAATCACGGAAGGGCAGTCGCAAAGGCAAGATGAACCTTCTTCTTGTTTTTCAAAGAGTAAAGCATCCACAGTAGTTCAACCTCAGAAACAAGCAAAACAGTGCAAAACAGCCAGTCTATCAAATAGACAAGGAGCCTTCAAGCAGAAAGAAGTTATGGGCATGACGCAGATCTGGGTGAAGAAAGGAGTGCAACCATCGATGTGGCCTCAAAGACTTCCACCCAACCAGATCGACCATGAAAAAAGAAGGACCAATCACCTACGATAGGCTCAAGCACGAAGAATCCAACAAATTTGGGTACCGAAGCTATCAAGGAAGGTCGACCACAATCAGGTACAAATTTGGGTGCCTAAAAAATTAGCTACAGCTCAACAAGGACTATTACAGATGTGGGTACCCAAGAAGCTCTTACACGTACAAAGGCCTATGCTCCCCACCATGCGAAAGGCCTCAACAAAGAAGCCAAGGAAAGCAAAGGGTAAGAACAAAGCACAAAGACCAAAAGAAGATAAACTCAACCCTTCTACAAAAATAAACAGGCACTCACCCAGGATATGGGTTTGGAAGCCAAAAGCACAAGCAACATCCACAGAACCAAGGGGCCTACCACACTGGATACCTAAGTTGGGACAGCATCCAAAGAAGAAGTGGCCTGAGGTGATCTCTACAGGGCTAAACCCTATTCCAACATGGGTTCCAATCCGGAGGATTACATCATTTTGAGATCCAATAGACACCTCCAATCAAGGAATTCATCAAGTATACAAGTAACATCAAAGCCTCGACCAGCAGCAACCATGTGCCTTTGGCATAACCTTGTCTTTTGCACCATTCAGGGCATGCATTTACAAAGTCTGCATCAATATAGGGCCACCTTACATGGCCGTGCATAGACAAAATTGAGAAATCCCAGGCACATGAGACACAATTTTCACATGAAAAATAGGTTATTGATACTAACCTCTTTCTTCTTGTTTGATGCCATCGTTCCACTCTTAAAAAAAAAAAAAAAAAAAAAAAAGAGACTATGTGCTTGAAAATGCTCATCAGCGAGCTTCCAGCAAGGACATCCCTCAACAAAAAGGACAAGCCGACAGTCACACACCATGAGGGAACCACAACACGAAGAGATGAAGATCAATGAACCCTCCACCATGGTAAGACGTGCATGCTTCAACAACACTCTAACCATGATAGATTAGGAAACCTCTTCGTCAGCATACCCTTGAGCACTTCGCTCAAGACCCAATCTCTTGCACCATACTTCTTGCCATGCATTTTCCAAGTACGCATATGTAGGGCCACATTACAAGGCCATGCACAAGGCACATATTTCGTTCAACCCATGCACTAATGCACTTACCCACCATTCGTTATGGGTTACCAGTACTTGGCATGAAAACTATGAAAAGCCATCTTTGGAAGAACGAGACGACATCAAGATGACCACAACAAGAGCAAGGACACCATCCACCACCGAGAGTTGCTCACAATCAACATTGACCACCTCCTTTGAGCAGCTAGCAGTTTTGGAAAACTCACAAATGCACCATCCAGATGGCATACAAGGCAGAAGTACGTACAAAGGGACTACAAACTGCAAGAGATAACAGTGGAAAAGTGAAGAACCAGACAAACGATCAAGATACATTGGGAAGTGGGATAGCCCCTGTTGGACGCAAAGGACGCTACCTCCCAAGGTACTACATGGAACGACCACTACAACCAGGGTCTGTCAGGGACGACAGACTCAAGAGGGGGGGAGTGTTGAAGCTCAAGGTCAAGGACAAAGCATGGAAGCGCATCAAGGAAGTGGACACACAAGAAGAAGGAGCAAGTAGGGAGCTCCAAGAAGCACCTGTCAAATTTTCAGAAGAAATCCCTACAAAAATAGTGATTTTTATCACTAAAAACCATTGTAAATACCATTTCCCATTTTTATAACTCCATTTTGTTCAAGCCGAGGAGTCCTCGAGCTTGAGGAGTATTAGAACTACCATCCTACCAATTTTCATAATTTTTAGACTCCGTTTGAGCCCCCAAATAAGCCCTGGAACCTATTTTTTAACTAGGCCGGACACTAGGTCTGGACAGGGCCAAAACCACTCAAAAACTATAAAAAGGGCTGGAGAGCTCATTTTTGGGGCCAGCTTGTAGTAGATTTCAGTTTTGTAAGAGAGCTCTTTGGTAATCGAAGCTTTCCATTGTTCCACTCTTTGCTCTTACCTTGTGCGCGTGTGTGTGTATGTGTGTGCATGCTTGTGTGCTTTCACTCACGCACTTGTGCCATCACTTGCTCACGGTCTTCATACCGGTCCTCACGTCTCCACGGATTGACATTTATGAGGTGTATCTCCTCACGTTGGTACTCACCATTGTGCTAGAGTGACACCAATACCATTCAACGTGTGGGAGATATCAGTTTGGAAGGAAATCAAAGAGCAAAGTGCTTATCAGAGGTATTACATGTCCCTACTATTACCAAAAACTTGATTTCGGTAGGCCAAATGGTAGAAAAAGGCTATCAAGTTAGGTTCAATGAAAGAGGATGTTTTGTTGAGGATCCAAGGGCAGGTTTCAAGCTCATAGCAAAAGGAAAAAAGCAAGGGAGAATGTTCACAATGGATATAAATCAGCCACACCATTCAATGTATGTCACATATGGAGACAAGAGGATAGCAGATTTGGATCTATGGCATAAACGAATAGGTCACATCAACCTACAAAAGCTCAAGGACATGCAAAGGAGGAGCTTGGTAAGAGGCCTACCAAATTTTACATCTAAAATGTTGCATGAAATTTGTGTAGCTTGCCAACAAGGAAAACAATCAAGGCTGCCCTTCAAAAAGAGTACCTATGTAAGTGCAAATGTTTTAGACCTCATTCACACGGATGTTTGGGGTCCAACAAGAGAAGCATCCCTTGCTGGAAATAGGTATTTTGTAACCTTCATTGATGACTTTTCAAGAAAAGTGTGGTTGTATTGCATTAGAAACAAATCAGATGTGTTCCACTACTTCAAGAAATTCAAAGCACAGGTGGAGAAGGAATCTCGCAAGTTTATCAAAACTTTGAGATCCGATGGAGGGGGAGAGTACTTCTCCCATGAATTTTCTGAATTTTTGCAGGTAAATGGCATCAAAAGACAATTTACATGCAGGTATACCACTTAACAAAATGGGATAGCAGAGAGAAAGAACAGTCACATAGCAGAGGTAGCAAGGTGTATGCTCAACGAAATGAATATGCCGCATTGTTATTGGGGAGAGGCTACATATATAGCCACATTCATCATGAATAGATGTCCTACATCAGGTATACATCATCTAACCCCTGAGGAAGCATGGAGTGGAAGAAAACCTTGCATTTCACATCTTAGAGTCTTTGGTTGTATATGCTATGTATATGTACCTCAAGAGTTGAGGTCAAAGTTAGATGCCAAATCTGAAAGGTGTATTTTTTTGGGATATTCTATGGAACAAAAGGGGTATAAATGCTATAATCCCATCACCAAGGAGCTGAAGGTAAGTAGGGATGTTGTCTTTGATGAGTCGAAGCCTTGGTATGCATGCACAAGTCCATTGCAGGTTGAAGACATAGGTGAGACATATTTGAAGAATGATGATAGAGTTCAAGAAAGCATGGATTTAAGTGGTCCAAGCAACTCATGCAACACAAGGACACCCTCACCATGGAGTGGAAGGCTTAGGGAAAGAGAGACCATCTCTGAAGAAATCAAAGTCAAAGGCAATGAGAAGAATTCAGTTGAAGAAGGAAGCTATGTGGACGAGAGCATGTTGGAAGATGAAGAGATAGAAGAAATTCAAACTCCGGGAGTGGCAAAACAAAGAAAGAAGATGGCAACCACATCTAAAGGAAGTGAAAGAAGGTCTTCAAGAGTAAGATATCCAGTACAAAGGTTAACATATGATAATTTCATTGCAAATCATTATGCATACATGACTCAGGTAATCAAGGAAAAAGAACCAACTAGTTATGAAGAAGCTAAGGATTGCAAGGAATGGCAAGAGGCAATGAAGGAAGAGCTCAAAGCACTTGATGAGAACCATACTTGGAGTTTGGTACCAGCTCAAGAAGGCATGAAGGTGATAGGTAAAAAGTGGGTTTACAAAATAAAAAGAAATTCAGATGGTTCCATTGCTAGGTACAAAGCAAGGTTGGTGGCGAAAGGCTTCTCCCAAAGCTACGGGATAGATTATGATGAAACTTTCAGCCCCGTATCCAAGATGCCAACAATTAGGACTTTGATTGCAATGGCCACATCAAGGAAATGGAGCTTATATCAGTTGGATGTGAAGAATGCCTTCCTCAATGGAGAGCTTGAAGAAGTAGTCTACATGAGCCAACCTCAAGGATTTGCTAGTATGAGGTACCCAAATCATGTTTGCAAGCTAAGGAAAGCATTATATGGACTAAAGCAAGCCCCAAGGGCCTAGAATCAGAGGTTAGTGGATTATTTATCAAGTTGTGGATACAAAGAAAGTGTTGCAGATCCATCACTTTACATGAAGAAGCAAGGAGACAAGACGGTATATATATATGCATCTATGTGGACGATTTGATCATCACAGGAAGTGATATTGCAGGTATTAAAGATATCAAATCAAAGCTAGGGAAGGAGTTCAAGATATTTGATCTTGGAACACTAAAGTACTTCTTGGGAATAGAGGTAATCTATGCACACAATGGCATCTTCTTGATTCAAAGAAAATACTTGTTGGATGTGCTATACAGGTTTGGTATGAGTGGTTGTAAGCCACTTTCTCAGCCCATGGAGCCCAATACAAAGTTGGTTGCAGGTCAAGGAGAGGCTATGCAAGATATTACACTATATAGAAGCATAATTGGTTCATTAATTTATGCTACATTCACTAGACCTGATCTTGCATATGTAGTAGGTGTTCTCTCTCAATTTTTGCATGCACCTACTCATGATCATCTTATGGCAGCAAGAAAGGTGCTTTGTTACATCAAGCACACCATCAACCAAGGTCTATTTTACTCATATGATGCTGATCTAAGTGTCAAAGGATATAGTGATGCTGATTGGGAAGGTAGCAAGGATGATCCAAGGAGTACATCGGGTTATGTTTTCATGATAGGTACAAAAGTGATCTCTTGGAGCTCTAAGAAGCAACCCACTGTTGCTCTTTCATCCACAGAGGCTGAGTACAGAGGTTTAGAATTGGCTACATGTGAGCTATTATGGCTTAAGAAGCTACTTAAGGACTTAGAAGTAGAAGTGGAGGAGTTTCCTCTTTATGGAGACAACATTTCAAGCATCTATCTAGCTAACAATCCCATGTTTCATGCAAGGAGCAAGCACATAGAGGTTCATTACCACTTCGTTAGAGAAAAGGTGATGGCAAAAGAGCTAGATATAAGGTATGTGAACACTAAAATGCAGGTTGCAGACATGATGACAAAGTTTCTTGAAGGTACAAAGCTTGGAGGATTCAAGGAAGCTATCAACATAAGAGACATAGGCTGAAGCAACGAAAGGAAAAGACTTGAGCTTGAGGGGGAGTGTTGAAAGTTTTTCAAGCTCAAGAGTGTGGGAACATGCCCCAAATTGAACCTTCCACATCATCCACAATCAAAGGAGGCTGATTTCCACGAGTTGGAGGCATCCAATTATGCCCATAATGGAAAGAAGTTGATTAGAGAAGATTTAGCTCACCTCTTGATGTGATTGGACCTCACTTTTGACATGTATATGCTTTTGATTGGTTAAAGAGGTTAGTATGTGGTCTTTAAAACCTATAATGAGTTGTATTATGACTTAGAGTCATGGAAATACGTTTCCAAGCTGGCCCCTTGCTTAAGCACACCCCCTACTAGATGTTCTCTGCATATTTTGCAAAAATTTCACTTTTACACACTCTATCTATCTAGATGTTTTTGGCAGACCCCCCGATCTTGTAACTGTTGTTTCTCCTTCATCCGAAATCCATTTGCAATGAGTTTTGTCTTGTTGGAAAGCTTATAAGTTCTACTTTGTCTGGTATAAGTCGCAGGTTCAGTGCCTGCACATATGCAAAGAAATGTCCAGAATAGTGTCTGTCTAGTTAGCTCATACTCTATGAAGAGATCAAGTTATCTGTTTTGTTGCAGATGGTTGAGGCATTATCCAGTGTCCAAATGGAGTAGTTTTACTCTCATGTGAAAGCTCTTGAAGTCTAGTTTATGTCTGCAAAATTTCATTATCATTCGCTGCATATACTCAGAGAAACTCAGAAAATACAGAGCCTATGTTTGAAAAATTTCAGGATCCTAGGAGGGTTCATTTGCTTTTGTTGTGCACATAGGAGTGTTTATCCTCCAACACAGACTAGCGAGTAAACATGAGATGATATCTGATGATTGTGAGAAGCATTACCAATGAAACTTTTTAGGATTACAATAGACAATATGTTGGATCTATCATGCTTTAAATCATAATAATTGATCAACTATAGAGTTAGAACAAGCTCTGACAAAATCACTGTTCTAATGGAGTTATGAGAGAGAAATGGAAGAAGTAATGATCATGTATGTATTAAATCATGTAAAAGTACAATGTCATTGGCAATCAACCATTGCTCAATGAGTGAGAAGTGAGTGAGCTATGAGGTGAGCTCTTCTTCTCAATGAAAGTACATCAAAATGATCTCCGAATCTTGAGATAGATGCGGGCCTTTCATATCCTCTTTTTATAGTTATTGTTGGAGCCAAAGGATTTGAATTCAAATTCAAATATCTACCTAAAAGTGAATGCTAAAGTATAGGACTGACTCTCTCTTGATTCAACTACCAAATGATAGGAGATTATGTGCTTCCTAACTCCTCGTGGGTATAATTCACTTTACAAAATTAAATGTGAAGTAGAATTACAAGAGATTGAACATATGAAGCCTTCCAAGTGTTATGCCAATAAATCAATCTTAAGTGAGGTGATCAATTATGTAGGCTTGGGACTAACTGCACCAACAACTCCCCCTCAAGCCTAACATGCTTGGTCTTCATTGCTCCTTGATTTCTTGCAAACCAATCATCAATTTGAACCACTTCATCTTTATTCCATCCAATGCTTTGGTAAGTATATTTGCACATTGTAAATGAGTTGACACATAGGATAACTGGATATCCTTGCTAATCAATTTCTCCCTTACATAATGATAGTGCACTTCAATGTGCTTAGTCCTTGCATGGTATACAGGATTAGTAGCCAAATGAAGTGAACTGGTGCTATCTCGATAGATAATTGGAGTGTAGGAATATATCTCCAAATCTGCATATAATTTCTTAAGCCACATAGCTTCCTGAGTTGCATTCGCCAAACCTCTATATTCTGCTTCTGTGGAAGATAAGTACACAGTTGGTTGCTTCTTGGATGACCAAGATATGAGTTTTGAACCTGTAAAAGATAGGTACCCTCAAGTGCTCCTCCTATCATCATTGGAGCCAGCCCAATTTGCATCAAAATACATCTTTATATCTATGTCAAAAGTGAAGGGATGGAACAACCCCTCATTCATTGTACCCTTTAGATACTTAAGCACCCTCTTTGCAGCTTCCATATGAGGCTTCCTTGGTACATGCCATTAGGGGAAAAAATAAACCCTTCATGGGCCTTTTAGATTAAGGAGTGATTAAGGATGGACCAATGAGAGGAGGATGGTGGCCACAGTCTAGTACTAGACTAGGAGTAGGCTTCCCTTGGTTTCTCCTAGTCAAAGCCTCCAAAACCACTACCAACTCATGGTTTTTATGAGAAGAGTAGTTTCAAATTTCAATAGTTTGATTTATAACCATTGGATGGTCCAAATGATCCAAGGGATGGTATTCTTTTGCAAAAGTCAAGGCTTCATGAAGCATAGACCGTTGGATCATTGAAGGATCGTGTGGTTCTTCTTTGCAAGGCAAAAAAACTGCACCTTTTGTTTGGTACCCTTGGATCAATCCATCATCCAATGGATGAGAATGACTGCACAAAAGTTTGTAATGATGGATACCTTACGAATCAGCGTGAAATGCAGAAAACCGTTCGATTTCGATTGCATCCAACAAAGCCGAGTGACTCAGATGTGCGGAACAGCCTCGATCGCATGGAGCCATTGGATATTGTACAAATCATGGGCACTGATTGACTGTGCAAGTTCTCCTCTCTCTCTACTGTGCTGTTAAAAGCTCCATTCAATCATTGATGGTCTTCCCTTCTTCTCTTAATCCTAGCCCTCCAAACTTTGATATCCAATGGCGTCAATTGAATTCGACTGAGCATTCAGTGAAGACCTTTTTTCTCTTATATTTTAATAGAGAAAACCACTGATGGTTTTTCTTGTCCCCTTAACCCCTTACAACCTTAATCTTAATCCCTAAAAATTAGGGATCCTTACAAGGCCCATGCAAGGCTCACTTTTTCCCCTAATGCATAAACTGAATCGATGTACTTACTGCATAGGCAATGTCTAGTTTTGTTAAATTAGCATAATTAAGACTACCCACAAGTTGTTGATAACTTGTAACATCTTCAAGTAGTTCACCTTCATGTGAACTTAGCTTATGGTTGAGCTCCATAGGGATACCTGCAACTTTAGTGTTCTCCAACTTAAACTTTACCAACATATCATGTATGTACTTCCTTTGTGTGCTTAATATACTTGAATCTGTATACACAAGTTCTAAGCCAAGGAAGTAGACTAATAACCCTAGATCATTGATTTTGAATTCCTTCATTAATTGAGCCTTGACTTGCTTGATACCATCAGAACTATTCCTTGTAATAATGATATCATCTACATAGATAGATAAGTAAATGACTTCTGATTTGTTCTTCTTAAAAAATAAAGAAGAGTCTGCCTTGCTTGCTATAAAGACTTGGTCCTGCATGTTACTCTTAGTGTCCATTTCAAAGGACAAATGGCCATCGGAAACTTCTTTGTATATGTTCTTTAATAAAAGATATAGTGGCCTGGTCAGTCAGAGACTGTAAGTTTGACCACATTTGTGAGATCTAAGAAATCTATCTTCGTGATCCCTGTGTACTGTGTTTTTCTGTGTATTCTACAGCCTCTATGCCTAGTATTGTGTGTGGCCTTAGGATCTATGTTTCCTACTCCGAGGATATCTTCATGGAGCTCTCGATAAGGAGAGCGCACCATGGTGCATCACCATCAAATCCCTTCACTGGTATCAGAGTGGTTCGACGCAAAAACCTTGTACCTTTTGTGCGAGTGAAGCGAGCACCTCCCCGCACCCCGCTTTCTCCAAGGCTTACAACTAAGACGAGGACCAAGGCATAGACCTTGGCATACCTTGTCATCCGAGTCACCAAAGTCATCATTAACACCATTGGTTGCATGCGAGGGAGGACCTCAATGATCAAGGAAGATAGAGGTTCCCGGTACTTCTCGAGAGGTCACCCATCCTAGTACTGTTCCCCCTAGAGCTTTCTTAACTGTGGCAATCTCTTGCCACTAACCTAAACTCTTGTGGTGTTTGAAGAAGGGGAAAGACTAAGGTTGACATTACCTTGAACATGTTTTAGCCCCTCAAAACTTCATTCCTTGCTTTCAAAGCCTACTTTTGAAGCATTTTTGGGGTGTCTTTTGTAGCCATTTTGGAGTATTTTTGCACATAGTTCTCTTCACAAAGGTCCAAGAACATCAAGAATAGTGTTCTTTGTACTTCTTTGACAATAAATATCAACCTTTGGGGCTCTGTTTCCAGCCACAATCGTAAAACTACAGGTTTCTTGAAAGGTTTTCAGTTTTGGTGGGAGCAACCGCTGCAAATTTATGCAGGTTTTTTGAGCTTAAAATGTCAGAGTTGATAAACACTTGCAGGTGTTGTTGGCTAGTTTTTGGGCTGTGCATTCAGCCTTTTAGCATCATTTTACTGCATATATTGAGCACATACACACCATGTACGCTTCTGTGCATACCACTTATGTATGTCCATGTGGTCATTGATATAGCGGCTATGTTTTTTGTATAAAGCCTTTTACATTTGATAAAGAGGGTCGTGGTGAGGTTTTCTTAACTGGGAGACACCTAGGTGTCGGGGTCTCTTTGGTGATGTAGGTGGAAGATGTATGATAGTTGTTCATAGGTGCTCAATAAACCTAGTTGGCTTCTATTGGGTAATTGATTATATGCAACAGAGTCAATGATTCACTATGCAGGTAAACATGTCAATTCTTGCAGTTTTATGATATCTTGACATTGGTCATATGTCATTTTGGAGAGGATACTTTGGCAAAATTTTCCCAAAATTTTGGTTTAGTCAACTATACAATGGTCAATTTACTCTTTGATACACTTATTCGTTGGTGTTTCGACTTTTCTAGCTCCATTATCACTCTATTCAATTCTCTACCATCATGGCATCAGAGGTCTGAGGCACATATGGTGGATCAAGATCTAGTGCCAGTGTTCCAAGGAGGAGCTATAACTTTAAGGGAAAGAACAATTTGAGATCCGAAAATTTGATGGCACAAACTTTGCTCTATGCAAGAATCAGAGTAAAGATGTGCTGATTCAAAGGAGGCAATGGAAGCTAGTAAATGGAATTTCAAAGAAGCTTGCTGACATGGATGAAGATGATTGGGATGAGTTAGATGAAATGGCCAGGTCTACCATTCACTTGCACCTGGGAGATAATGTTTACTTTACAGTATTAGACTTTGAAAGTGCACAGGAGTTTTGGAAGAAGTTATGCAATACATATGAAAAAGAGACGACATCAAATAAAGTGTATATGATGAGAAAATTATATGACCTTCGCATGAAGGACACAGATAGTGTTGCTGCTCATCTAAATGAGTTTGATGCTATATTCTCCCAATTACAGGTTCAAAAAATGGATATAGATAATGAAATGAAAGCAGTATTGTTGTTAAGCACCATGCCATCATCATGGGATACGTTTTGCACAGCTATTAGCAATAGTGCACGTGGTGGTAAACTCGTCTATGATGACATATATGGAGCACTCTTGAGTGAGGAGATTCATAGAAAATCTATGGTTGGCACTCAGAGTGGAGATACATATAATGTTTGTGAAATCGAATGCCATTATTGTCATAAGAAAGGACATATGAAGAAATATTGTTATGCATTAAAGAATGCCAAAGGTAAAGGACAGAATGTTGATTGGCATCTTAAACAGTTACCTGCACCATCTACTTTGACTGTGAAGATTGAAGAAATGAATGCTATTTCTGATGATGCTGATTGTTAAAAATAAAGAAGTAAGATCGTATATATTTTTGCAAAAAGGATTTTCTTCAAGTAGAAGGAAAATACAAAAATGAAAAATAGAAGCATTTACTTCAGCAAGTAGTGGAGGACAAAAGAGAATCATTCAAAAGAGAATCAAATCCAAAAACTGAATTGTAAGAGGAGTGGCTGTCCAAAGTAGTGGAGAAATGATGAAAAAGAGCTCTCAAACTCATCATGAGAGTTTTTGGTCACTTGGCTATAAAAGAGGCAAGAGAGGACACTCAAGGATAGAGGAAGAAGGCGTGGAACTCCCCTTGTAGCTAGTTCATTTGGTTTGAGTCATTTCGTTCAGTTCACTCTCATAGAGTATGTCCAGCCGCACACCCATTTCTGGGTAGTCTACTTGTGAGAGTCATATCTCTCAATATATGTATCCAATTTTAGTGTTTAAACATTCTTTGGAAATATTATCTTGAGTACTTCCTCTTTCGAAAACAGTTTTATGAAATTCTTTATGCTCTGTGAGTTATTCAGTTTTTAGTGAAGTCCAGTTTTCAGCCTAACTGAGTGGACAGGTAGCCTGTTTTGTATCAACAAGTTGCCAACCCAAATCTACTCCAAATTGAATTTTTGATAGCTCATTTTAAAGCTATAGGTGTCTAGTTTGAGTGACCAAAGTTTCAAGTTCATTGCATTTTTCAATTGGTACCAGTTTTCATTTGAAGGTTCAGCTATTGGCAAGAGTCTTGATCCTGAGAAGGTCTTCTACACTTTCCGTTGTGATTAGGAGAGGAATTCTCCAACAATCGGTATCAGAGCATTGGATTTTGAAGAGACAAAGCATTGGAACTGAAGTGAAGCAAAGGAGAAGCTACAAATCAAGGGGCAGCTTCATAAAGTCAAGGAAGAGTGCCACACAATACTTGAGGCAAACTTCAATCTTGGAAGTTTTCAATGGCTGATTTAGGACAACAAGTTGAGAAGTTAGACAAAGATAATTTTCAGTCTTGGAGGTATAGAATGATAAATTACCTTAAAGGTAAAGGTTTATGGAGTCTAGTTAGTGGAGACGATCCACAACCGGTGGACCTTGAAGATCCCAACATTACTCCGGCACAAAGGAGACAATTTGTTGATTGGGAAGAGAGGAATCGAAGGGTGATGTTCCTCATCTCACGAGTTATTTCTAACACTATGATTGGTCATGTGCAAAGCTTAGAAACAGCCAAGGAAGTTTGGGAAGCATTGGAGAAGGTGTATGCTACCTCAACAAGGTCTCGGAGGACGCAACTCAAGAACGAGCTCAACAACATGAAGAAAAGCTCAAACCAAAGCATTAGTGAGTATACATTGAGGATCAAGGAGCTTCGAGATCAGCTAGCATCAGTTGGATGCAAGATAGAAGAGGAAGACATCGTCCAAACAACCCTCAATGGTTTGAGGAGTGAAGAAAAGTGGAATCCCCTCATCACAAACATTCTTTATAGAGATCCTCTACCAACATTCGACGAGATTATACCGAATCTTGTGGCTGAAGAGGTTGCTCAATAAGGAGAAGGCAACAAAGGTAAGGACAGCCATAGTCAAATGCTATATGCAGGATGAGGTAGAGGAAGGAACTCAAGAGGAGGCTCGAGAGGAAGAGGAAGAAGCTACAACAACACAAATTTCAGCCAACACAACTCGGAGGACAACAAGGAAAACTCAAATGACAACACACATGGAAGAGGTCGAGGAAGAAATAGAGGAAGAGGTCAAGGTTCATACAATCCTCATAAAGGTATAACATGTTATCATTGTGGTAAACTAGGACATTATGAAAATGATTGTTGGCAAAAGAATGGAAGGCTGACTGGAGGCAACCAAAGGAGCCAAAATAACTATGTGAGTACATCAAGTGAAGGAGACAAGCAAACCATGCTTGCCATGAAGCATGACTACAACAACTCAAGAAGTGATGACCAAAAATGGTTCATAGATTCAGGTTGCAGCAACCATATGACATGCCAAGGAGATTTATTCACAAAGCTACAAGCTCCAAGTGGAAAAGGATGTGTGGAGACCGGCGATGAAACTCAACACGCAATTGAGCATGTTGGAGATATCAAGCTTGGAGATAGAAAGGTATTGGCTGATGTTCTTCATGTTCCTACTATTGCAAAGAATTTGATTTCAGTAGGACAAATGGTAGAGAAAGGATATCATGTTATCTTCAATGAAAAAGACTGCTTTATAAAGAATTGAAAAGAAGGATTCAAGGTCATTGCTCAAGGAAGGAAAGAAGGTAGGATGTTCACCTTGGACATTCAACAACCACATGGAAAGGTGATGTATATTCAGTTTGGAAACAAGAGGATTGCTGAAATCGATTTGTGGCACAAAAGGTTTGGACATATCAACATTCCCAAGCTCAAGAGACATGAGCAACCATGAAGTGGTAAGAGGTCTTCCAAGATTCAATGATGCTGGACTACATGAGTTTTGTGAAGCATGCCAACTAGGAAAGCAAACTCGACAACCATTCAAGAAGAGCAACTATGTGGCAAGGAATGTCCTCGACTTGATACACACGGATGTATGGGGACCATCACAACAACCATCAGTGGCTGGTAATAGATATTTTGTCAGTTTTATCGATGATCATTCAAGAAAAGTATGGATGTTTTGCATAAAACAAAAATAAGATGTGTTCTCCATGTTCAAGAGATTTAAAGCACAGGTAGAAAAGGAAACAGGACGCTACATAAAGACCTTGAGGTCCGATGGAGGAGGAGAATATTTCTCCAAAGAATCTTCAGATTTTCTTTATGAAAATGGCATCAAGAGACAATTTACATGTAGGTACACACCTCAACAAAATGGAATAGCTGAAAGGAAAAATCGACATATCACAGAAGTTGCAAGATGCATGCTCAACGAGATGAAGATGCCACTAAACTATTGGGCTGAAGCAACTAGTACGGCCGTTTATTTGATGAACAAGTGCACAACGACTGGAGTGCATAATCTAACTCCCGACGAGGTTTATTCCGGTAAGAAACCTAACCTTACACATCTCAAAGTTTTTGGATGTGTGTGTTATGTTCACATTCCTCAAGAACTAAGGACAAAGATGGAGGCAAAGTCTGAAAAATGTATTTTTATTGGATATTCATCGGAGCAAAAGGGATATAGGTGCTACAATCCGGTGACAAAGGAGCTATGAGTCTCACGAGATGTGGTATTTGATGAGTTAAGACCATGGTTTGGAGACAAAGGGAAAGAGAAGATTCTTGAAGAATATTGCGAAGATGATGGAGGTGTTGTCCAAGAAGAATTTCAGCAAACAAGCACTCAAATGTCAGGTCTATAAGCTTCTACATCACTTGGAGAAAGCTCAACATGGAAGGGGAGGCTAAGGAGTCATTCCTCATCACCAACATCAGCTTATGAAAGATCTAAAGCTGAAAGTGCTGCCCAAAATAGTGATTCAAATGCAAGCGAAGAAGAGTATGAAGAGGTGATCACACCAAAGGTAAAGTTGAACCGATTGAAGAAGCAATGTTCAAAAGGAAATGAAAGGAGGTCTTCAAGAGAAAGGTATCCAATTGAAAGGCTAAGCTATGATAGTTTTATTGCAAAGCATTTTGCATATATGACACAGGTGGTCAAAGACAAAGAACCGGATGCATATGAAGAAGCATGTACACAAAAATACTGGCAAGAAGCTATGCAAGAAGAGATAAAAGCTCTCAAGGATAATCACACATGGGAGCTAGTTCCAAAGGCTGAAGGTATGAAGATTGTTCCAAATAAATGGGTGTTTAAAATAAAGAGAAATGGTGATGGTTCTCTAGCTAGGCATAAAGCTAGACTAGTAGCAAAAGGATTCAAGCAAACTCACGGCATCGACTATGAAGAGACTTTCAGCCCGGTTGCAAAGATGGGAACAATTAGAACCTTGATTGGAGTGAGTGCAACAAGAAGATGGCCATTGTACCAACTTGACATAAAAAATGCTTTTCTCAATGGTGAACTTCAAGAAGAGGTATACATGAGTCAACCGATTGGATTTGAAGATAGAAAGCATCCAGATTTCGTTTGTAGATTGAAGAAAGCTTTGTATGGGCTGAACCAAGCACCACGTGCTTGGAATCAAAGATTGGTCGAGTACCTCACAAGGTGTGGGTATAGTCCAAGTAATGCAGATCCCTCTCTCTACATGAAGAAAGAAGAAGGAAAGCACGTATATATTTGCATATATGTTAATGATGTCATCATAACAGGAAGTAATGTTACAAGAATACAAGAGATCAAAAGGAAAGGATAAGGAGTTTAAAATTTCATATCTTGGTGAGCTGAAATACTTTTTAGGCATTGAGATAGTCTATGGGAAAAATGGCATCTACTTGATGCAAAGAAAGTACTTGTTGGATGTTCTTTTCAAATTTGGAATGAGTGAATACAAACCATTCACTCAACCTATGGAGACAAATGTGAAGCTATGCTCAAATGATGGAGAGAAGTTACATGATGTAACGACATACAGGAGTATTATAGGTTCCTTGATCTATGCTACGATCACAAGACCAGATTTGTGTGAAGCTATGCTCAAATGATGGAGAGAAGTTACATGATGTAACGACATACAGGAGTATTATAGGTTCCTTGATCTATGCTACGATCTATGTTGGAGTTCTTTCTCAATTTATGCAAGCTCCTACAAGTGAACATTTAAATCCAGCCAAACGAGTGTTAAGATATGTGAAGCACACTATCAATCATGCATTGTTTTATAGATATGATGAAGAATTGCAGGTAAAGGGCTTCAGTGATGCTGATTGGGCTGTTCGAAGGAAGATAGAAGATCCACTTCAGGTTATGTGTTTACGATAGGTAGCAAACCTATCACATGGAGCTCAAAGAAGCAACCTAATGTTGCACTATCATCTACAGAAGCTGAATATAGAGGTTTAGCCTTTGCAACTTGTGAAGCTATGTGGATTAAGAATCTCTTGGCTATCTTGATGTGCAGGTGGAGACCATTCCAATTTATGGTGACAACATGTCAAACATTCACTTGACAAACAATCCAATGTTTCATGCATGAAGCAAGCACATAGAAGTGCATTATCATTATGTTTGAGAAAAAGTTTTGAGCAAGGATGTGGATATCAAGTTCATTGGAAGTAATGACTTGGTTGCAGACATGTTTACAAAGTCCTTAGATGCTTCTAAGCTAAAGAGGTTCAAGGATGACATCAACTTGCAGGATATGGTTGAAGGTGCAACCTCACATGTGAACTTGAGGGGGAGTGTTAAAAATAAAGAAGTAAGCTCGTATATATTTTTGCAAAAAGGATTTTCTTCAAGTAGAAGGAAAATACAAAAATGAAAAATAGAAGCATTTACTTCAGCAAGTAGTGGAGGCCAAAAGAGAATCATTCAAAAGAGAATCAAATCCAAAAACTGAATTGTAAGAGGAGTGGTTGTCCAAAGTAGTGGAGAAATGATGGAGAAGAGCTCTCAAACTCATCATGAGATTTTTTGGTCACTGAGGCAAGAGAGGACACTCAAGGATAGAGGAAGAAGGCGTGGAACTCCCCTTGTAGCTAGTTCATTTGGTTTGAGTCATTTCGTTCAGTTCATTGTCATAGAGTATGTCCAGCCGCACACCCATTTCTGGGTAGTCTACTTGTGAGAGTCATATCTCTCAATATATGTATCCAATTTTAGAATTTTAAACATTCTTTGGAAAGCTTATCTTGAGTACGTCCTCTATCTAAAATAGTTTTATGAAATTCTTTATGCTCTATGAGTTATTCAATTTTTAGTGAAGTCCAGTTTTTAGCCTAACTCAATGGATAGGTAGCCTGTTTTGTATCAACGAGTTGCCAACCCAAATCTACTCCAAATTGAGTGTTTGATAGCTCATTTTAAAGCTATAGGTGTCTAGTTTGAGTGACCAAAGTTTCAAGTTCATTGAATTTTTCACTTGGTACCAGTTTTCATTTGAAGATTCAGCTATTGGCAAGAGTCTTGATCTTGAGAAGGTCTTCTACACTTTTCGCTGCAATCAGGAGAGGAATTCTCCAACACTGATGTGTTGAAACTTGATAGGACAATGAAAATTGAGGCTCTTATGGCAGATTCTCTTTCCCACATGTGGCTACTAGATTCTAGTGTTTCTCTCCATGTGACACCACACAGAGAATGGTTCTCTAATTATGTAGCAAAGTCTCTTGGTACCATGAGACATGGTGACTCTTACCAGTGTGATGTTGTGGGGATTGGAGATATGGTTGTGGAGTTCGTTGATGGTTCAAAATTTACTATGCATAATGTAAACCATGTACCTCAGTTATCACGTAGTTTGATGTCAGTTGGTCAACTTGATGACCTTGGTTATAAGGCGGTCTTCTATGCTCAGTCCTTTTGTATATCAAAGGGAAATATGGTTATTGCAAAAGGAAGCAAATTTGGCTCACTTTATCCTTTATTTGTATCACAGAAAGAACACTTGTTAGTTGTTACTGAATAGCCTATGGCTTGTATTTGGCATGGTAGTTTGGGCCATATATCTTGTAGTGGAATGGAAAATCTTTCTTTCTCTAGCTACTTACCTGTATTATCTTTCTCTGATTTTTCATTTTGTCAGCATTGTCAATATGGAAAGCAAACCAGAAATGTGCATAGAATGCACATTGACTCTTCAATTCAGCCTTTAGATCTCGTTCATACAGATGTATGTGGTCCCATGCCCACTAGGTCCTTAGGTGGTTCTCTTTACTTTGTCACTTTCATAGATGATGCTACTAGAAAAGTTTGGGCATATCCTATCAAATCGAAGGATGAAGTATTCCCTACTTTCATAAAATGTCTTGCTTCAGTTGAGACTAAAAAAGGAACTAAGCTTAAGGCTTTATGCTCAGATAATGGGGGCAAGTATACCTCATATGAATTCAGCCTTTTCTGTCAGTGTAGAGGGATTCGTAGAGATTTTACAGCTCCTTATACCTCGGTACAAAATGATGTAGCTGAAAGGATGAATAGAACTATTCAAGATAGAGTAGTTTCTATGTTGCATCATGCAAACCTCTCACAAGGATTTTGGGCAGAAGCAGTATTGACTGCAGTTCATGTGATTAACCTTTCACCTAGTACTGCCAAAGGTCTGAAAGTGGCACAAGAGTTATGGACAGGGAAGCCACCGTATTATGATCATCTTCAAGTTTTTGGGTGTGAAGCATATGTTCATATACCCAACAATCTTAGACAAAAGTTGGACCATAAGTCAAAGAAATGCATTTTTCTTGGATATGGTCTAGAAGGACAATTTGGATATCGCTTATGGGATCTTGAAACACGGTCAACGATCAAAAGTAGTGATGTCATTTTCAATGATTCTAAGATGCATAACCAACCCATTAAGGAGGTTGAAGTGAGAAGAGTGGTGTTTGAGGATACTAGTCCTCCGGTTAGCATGCATAAAAATGCTGCACATAGGGACATTCAAGAGAATGTCCGATCAGATCGATCTGCACATGTTCCTCTTCAGCAACCATTGAGACGCTCTACACGTGTCTCACATCCACTTGATAGATATGTTCCATGTTTAGATTTTGTTATGCTAACAGATGCCTGTGAGCCTTCTTGCTACAAAGAGGCTATGCAGACAGAGGATCATGTCAAGTGTGAGCATGCCATGAAGAGTGAGTTGGATTATGTTATCAAGAATGGTACTTGGGATTTAGTACCTTTGCCAAATGGTAGGAAAGCTTTACCATGTAAATGGGTATATAATCTGAAATCCACATCACATAGTGCTTCTCCAAAGTATAAAGCACGACTTGTTGCAAAGGTTTTTAGGCAAAAATATGGTCTTGATTTCGAGGAAATCTTCTCTCCAGTGATCAAGATGACCTACCCTACACATGTTGCTTGGCTTCATTGCAATGGAGGACTTAGAGCTAGTCCAAATGGATTTGAAAACTGCATTCTTACAGGGAGATCTTACAGATGAGATCTATATGGAACAACAAGAGGGTTATGTGGTTCTTGGCAAGGAAAGTCTAGTTTGTAAGCTCAAGAAGAGCTTGTATGGACTTAAATAGTCCCCTAGACAATGATACCAAACGTTTGATGCTTTTATGAAGTCTCAAGGCTATTCTCGAAGCAATACGGATCGTAGTCTCTACACAAAGAGATGCTCAGATGGCAGCTTGATATGCTTGATACTTTATGTCGATGATATGTTGATTGCTAGGAAGTCCTCTTATGACTTATCAATTTTAAAAAAGAAGTTGAGTTAGACAATTGATATGAAGGATTTGGGGGATGCCAAACATATTCTTGGCATGTGCATTACTTGTGACAAGAGTAAAAGATGCATATACTTGTCTCAAAGTGAGTACATATCCAAAGTACTTCATAGGTTCAATATGCAGGGTGCAAAGGCATTGAGTATACCTTTACCCACATATGTGAAGTTGAGCAAGGATGATTGCCCCAAATCAGATGAGGAAAAGGAATTCATGACCAAAATTCCCTATCAGTCGATCTTGTCTTCAAGAATGTACAGTTGTTTCTGCCACAGAAGCAGAGTATGTTGCAGCAAGTGAGGCATGTAAGGAAGCATTCTCGCTCTCTCGTGTTGCTTGTGATATGGGTTTACCTCAGCATGTACCTCATTTGCTCAGTGACAGTGCTTTGGCTAAGAATGTGGTCTATCATGCAAAGACCAAGCACATTGAGGTGAGGTATCACTTCATAAGAGATTGCTTAGCCACTAAGTGCATCATTCTTGAGAAGGTTCACACTCGCGATAATGGTGCAGATGCTTTGACTAAAGCTCTACCACATGATAGCTTTCAATACTATTGTCACTTGATAGGGGTTACTATTGATATATTTAGGTAGTGATGTGTGTGAACACTCTAGGACCATCGGGACACTTTTTTCCCTCTTTAGGCAGTTTTTTTCCCCCATCTTGTATATACATCTATTTCCCTAACTCGCTACTTATCTTTGTACATTCTAGTGGTAATACATTCAGTCTTGTGTGTTGTGCTCCAAGCTTCTTCTTCTTCCTTGTGCTATTTGTATGCTTTCGCAGACGTCTAACTCCAACAACTGGTATCAGACCAGGTCATCGCTTCATCTAGGGCATCGTCGACACCTCTTCAGTTGTAGTCTTAGAATCACACGAATTTTGCTGAGCATACTCAGGGTGTTTCTGAGATCAAAACTGCTTCACTTTGTCATGCCGAAATCACGATCTGAGTTTGTTTCGGCCTCCGAATGCACTATCGTAGTGCTTGTGTAGGCTATTTTTTCTTTTTGTGCCAAAGGTATATACCAGTTTTGGTTTCCCAATATAAGCGTCTCGAAGTCTGCTACAGGTTTAGTAGAATTGGTCTTGATAGTTTTGTTCAACTTTTTGAGATACTATAAATTTTTTGCATCAAGCTATTTTAGTCACCAGCCATGGTTGAAAGCAGTGATGTATTCCGTATGTTGGTTGTTGAGGATAAGTTGGATGGTACCAACTACCTCGTTATGGGCTTATATGATGCAACATGTATTGGTCGCAAAAGGACTGTGGAACATTGTGCAAGGTGTTGAAAAACGTCCTATCACATCTACAACTGTTACAATTGTAGGTACTGAAGCTGATGTAGAAGGTGTCGAAGATGATGATAGCATATTCTTGTTCGTGTTGTGGTTTTTGCTGCACCTATTGCAGAGCAAATTTGTTGGGATGGCAGAGATGCCCAGACAAATGCATTGATAGCTTTGTCAGTCAAACGTGCCATTATTCCTCACATTCACTCTTGCATAATAGCTAAGGATGCTTGGGATACACTTACCACATTGTACCAAGCTAGGAATGAGGCTTGTGTTGCTTACCTCCAAAAATAGTTGGAGAGTGAGCACATGAATGAAGGTGATTCTATGGACAGTTTTCTAACAAAGATCAAAGACTTGAAGGAATAGTTGATTTCTACTGATGAAGTTATACGAGATATCTCACTTGTGCAGACCGTTCTGAATGGTCTTCTTAATTCATATCAGAGTTTTGCTTTTACTCTTTGGTTGATGCTGAAAGGCAATCCAAATGCCTTATCATTTGAGGAGTTAGTCTTTGTTCTGTTACAAGAAGATCAGTCAAGGCAGAACAAGTCCATTATACGTGTTGCAGATCAAGCTTTCCTAGCTAGTCAAAAGGGCAAAGGAAAATGGAGCTCTTCAACTAGCAAGCAAAAATCTGCAAATTCTGCACATTCGAAGAAGGAAGAAAAAAACGAGAAGAAATCAGAAAAGCAAAAATTGTTTTTCAAGTACTGTAAAGGAAATGATCATATCATAAAGAACTCTCCTAAACTGGCTGCAGAAGAGGCAAAGAAAAAAGAGGCTGGAATGGCTGTTGCAGAGGCCTCTATTCCAAAAACAGAGTCTCCTAACCTTGTGAAGGATAAAGAATGGTTGTTTACTACTGTTTGCAGTTTTGACCCATCTTCTCATGAGCAGTGCATGTCTATTGTAGACTCAGATGTTTGGTACCTTGATAGTGGGGCGACCAAACATATAACCTTGCAGCGTAATTTCTTCTCTTCACTCGAGCCTGCCCCTACAGGGAATATTGTTACATGCACCAACAACTCATGTTATCCTGTTATGGGAGTTGGTAAGATCATTCTGACTACTACTAATGGTAGTTCTTTCACCTTGTCAGATGCTTTATTTGTGCGAGGGATAAAGAAGAATCTATTATCAGTTTTTGCATTAGCCAAGATTGGCTTGGTTGTGAAATTTGTTGATGACAGATGTACAGTTCATGATCTATCAAATGGCGATGTTATTATAACTTCTGGCATTTCATGTCATGGGTTGTATAAGCTCATAGACTACGAGAAATCTATGAATGATTTGGCATGTGCAGTACATGATTCTCAGGCTATGTCAGATGCAAAGCTTTGGCATGCATGCTTTTGTCATCTGAACTTTGCTAGTTTGCTACACCTGTAGAAATTTGAAATGGTGTCCTCTTTGCCCAAACTTGAGGCACCTGGTAAACATGTATGTGAAGGCTGTATTTTGGGCAAAATGCAGCGTTCCTCATTTCCAAAAGATGGTTCAGTTCAGGCTACTCAGAAATTGCAGCTTGTTCATAGCGATGTCTGTGCTCCTATGCAGACACCTTCTTTTGGAAACTATCTTTACTTCATGACTTTCATTGATGATTTTTCTAGGTGTGCATGGGTATATCCACTCAAAGAAAAGTTCGAAGTGTTTATATGCTTCAAACAATTTCTAGTTTTGGTTAAAAATCTATGAGCACCCTCCATTGGGATCGAGGGGGGGGTATATGTCTTCTGACTTTAATGCATTTTTGGTGTTTCTGGCTGAACGTGGGATAAAACACCAGTGTAGAGTGCCATATACATCTCAATAGAATGGATTTTCTGAAGGGAAGAGTAGGCCACTCATGGAGATGGCAAGGTGTATGTTTAAGGGTCAGGCTTTATCACATAGTTTCTAGCTTGAGGCTATCATGTGTGCAGCATATGTACTTAACAAGTGTCCCACTAAAGCATTGTATTCTATCACTCCATATGAGGCTTGGCATGATTGAAAGCCATATGTTTCTCATCTGTGTGTTTTTTGTTGTTTGGCATATGCATTAGTGCCTGAAGAGCATCACAAAAAATTGGATAATAAAGCAATAAAATATATTTTTGTTGGGTTTAGTTCTGAAAGTAAAGGCTATCATCTGTATCATCCATAGACTAAAGGCATTCTGGTTAGTCGTGATGTTGTCTTTGTGGAAGATGCCATTCAGCCATTGCTTTCATGTACTAAGGAGACATCTGTTAGCTCCAAAGACATGTATGCTACTTTGGTGCATCTTTTTATAGGTGGATAGTCTAGTGTTGGTCCTAATGAGGCAACTTCTCACGCTTTGTAGGTTTCATGTGATGATGTAGATCATCCCATTTCTGATGCAGATTTACACGATGCACTTGTTGCTTAGAGAGTTGATATTGAGGAGGCAAAAAACATGCCAAAATGGTTGGTGCAGACATTGTGTGATAGCAAATTAGATACACCTCTATCATATCATACTCGTTTAGGCTCTCATAGTGCCTCTTTTGCATCAGATTGTTATGCTATGGCTGCATCTAGTCTCTATGATGAGAATGAGCCTGTTTCATTTGATGAAGCACAAAATTCAAAAAATTGGATGGTTGCTATGCAATCTAAATATGATGCTATAATGAAGAATGATACTTGGTCTTTGTGTGACTTGCCTCCTGGCAAGAAGGCCATTGGCACTAAGTGGGTTAGCTGAAGCATAAACCTGATGGAACAGTTGATAGGTATAAGGCTAGGCTTGTTGCAAAGGGTTATGCACAGGAAAGAGGCATTGATTTTGATGAGACCTTTGCACCTACATGTCGTATGACTACTGTTCTGAGCATTGGTGCACTTGCAACCCATCATGGTTGGAATGTACATCACGTGGACATTAAAACAACATTTCTGAATGGTGACTTGCATGAAGAAGTGTATGTTTTTCAGCCCCATGGCTTTGTGCAGAAAGGGCATGAAAACCAATTGTGTAGGTTAAAGAAGGCATTATATGGTTTAAAGCAAGCACCACGTGCTTGGTATGAGAAAATACATGCCTATCTGATTGCACATGGTTTGGAGAACAATCCAACTGAAAGCACCTTATATGTTAAGCATGCTAATGATGTGCTTCTGATCATTGTTGTCTATGTTGATGAGATGCTGCTCACTGGTCCTATTAAGAAGCATATTGCTGATTTTAAGGCTGATTTGCATGCCTCATTTGAGATGTCTGATTTGGGGCATTTGCATCATTATTTGGGCATTCCGTTTATGCACATTGATGGTGGAATGGCTTTGTGTCAAACAAAATATATTGACACATTATTGCAGTGTTTTGGCATCGAAGACTGTAAACAGGTTTAGGATTGAGTCTTCATGATGCTAGAGATGCATTTGATGTTGTTCTCTATCAACACGCTATTGGATGCGTGATTTACTCATGCATTACTTGGCCAGATATTCAGTTTGCTATCTCACAGATGAGCAAGTTTATGCATTTCCGAGGTGTCGAGCATTGGTAGGTGGTTAAGCACTACTTGAGTGGTACTTGGATACTTGGGTTGTTTTATCCCGAGGGGGGATCACTACTGCCTGATTTGCATGCTTTTTCAGACTTTGACTGGGCTGGTTGCTATGACACTCATGTGTCCACTAGTGGTTTTTGCTTCATGCTTGGTGGCTCATGTATATCTTGGTTGAGCAAGAAGTAGCCTACTGTCGCCACTTCCAGATGTGAGGCTGACTATAGGGTAGCTTTCACAACTACTGTTGAGTGTGTGTGGCTCAGATGCCTTATGGCTGATTTGAGTGTTGGTCAGTCTTATGCCACCACCATCTTCATTGATAGTTAGAGCGCATTGATTGTTGCGAGGAACCCTGTGTTCCATGCTCGCACTAAGCACATTGAGGTACATTATCATTATGTCAAGGAGAGGTTCTCTGCTAGGGAGATCAGCTTGGCATATGTGCCCACGTATGAGAACATTGCAGACCTTTTCACGAAGGCTTTGCCTAGGGAGAAGTTTGAAGCTTTCTGCAAAGCTTTGGGCTTACTTCCTTTTGTGGAGTGATTTCCATATAGCTTGGCACTTCCTTATATATGATGCGAGCTCCTTGTTCACCACATCACTCCCAGGGGCAACTTGTTGATATATTTAGGTAGTGATGTGTGTGAACACTCTAGGACCGTCGGGGCGCTTTTTTCCCTCTTTAGGAGGTTTTTTCCCCCGGCTTGTATATACACCTATTGCCCTAATGGGCTACTTATCTTTGTACATTCTAGTGGTAATACATTCAGTATTGTGTGTTGTGCTCCAAGCTTCTTCTTCTTCCTTGTGCTATTTGTGTGCTTCTGTAGACGTCTAACTCCAACAGTTACTTGATACATGATCTTACATAGTCACTTGTATACTGTGTAACATACCCATCAGGTAGGAGGTATAGTCTGTATACTTACACTCATGTATTCTTTATCATTCTTTATTTTTTCTCCCATGATTACTTTGGCCATATTGGCCTTTAGTGGGAGATTCTTACCGTTAGCATCCATGTGAAAGGCCAAATGGCCATCGGACACTTCTTTGTATATGTTCTTTAATAAAACATATAGTGGCCTGGTCAGTCACAGACTATAAGTTTGACCGCATTTGTGAGAGCTAAGAAGTCTATCTTTGTGCTCCGTGTGTACTATGTTTTTCTGCGTATTCTATAGCCTCTGTACACAGTACTGTGTGCGGGCTTAGGAGCTTTGTGTCCTACTCTGAGGATATCATCATGGAGCTCTCGATATGGAGAGTGCAACGTGGTGCATCGCCATCGAATCCCTTCACTACAAATAGGTAACAAGCCTATGGTTCCAAGCTCTAGGTGCTTGACCAAGACCATAGAGTGCTTTTCTAAGCTTGCATACATAACGTGCTTTTTCTTCATCTTCAAAACCTAGTGGTTGTGCCATATACACTTCTTCTGATATCCAACCATTTAAGAATGCATTCTTGACATCTAACTGATATAAGTTCCAATTTTTAGAAGCAACAAGACTTACCAATACCCTGATTGTTGGTATCTTTGCCACAGGTGAAAATGTTTCTTCATAGTCTAGTCCATGTGTTTGGGCAAATCCCTTTGCCACTAACCTTGCCTTGTACTTGTTTTTGGAACCATTAGATTTCTTTTTTAATTTGTATATCCACCTTGAACCAATTACCTTCATATCTGGCTTCTTAAGAACTAGATCCCTAGTGTGGTTTTCCTGCAATGCTTCTACTTCTTCTTGCATGTCTTCTCTCCACTCTTTCTTCTTCCTAGCCTCTTCAAATGAAGAAGGCTCTTCTGCCATAAAGTCTTTAGTGATGTACACAGAGTGTTTTGTGACTAAAGATGTATCATATCCATACCTTATGTGCTTCTTACTTTCTCTTTGTGATCTCCTTAAGGCTTGATTGGAAGACTTGGGTAGATCTTCTAATTGCTTGAATTTGAACTTGCCTCTTGACTTCCAAGCTTTGAAATCAATCTGCTCCTCATCCTCTAAGTTGATGTCTTCTCCTAAGTGTTGATCTTCTTGAGTGAGGGTTCGAAAATCATTTTCCAAATCATATGGCAACTTGACTTTCGTGCAATCATCTTCAAACAATGAATTATTCTCATCAAATACTACATCCCTACTAACTATGAATGCCTTCTTAGTGGGATTATATAGTCTATATCCCTTTTGATTCTGATCATACCCAATAAATATACATTTCTCAGCCTTAGGGTCAAGCTTCCCTCTAATTTGTGATGGGATGTGTGCATAGGCAATGCACCCAAATATTTTGCAATGATCCAATGAGGATCTCTTGCCATTCCATGCTTCATATGGTGTCATATCGTCCAATGATTTGGATGGAAGCCTATTGACCAAGTAGGTGGCTATGGAAACACCCTCTACCCATAAATAAATAATTAATTTTTTCTCATTTAACATAGCTGCTTCAACAATTAACATGTTCCTTCTCTCTGCCACTCCATTCAATTCAGGAGTATACCTGGTTGTTACTTCCCTCTTTATGCCTCTGTCCTGTAGAAATAGATCAAACTCATGTGAAAAATACAAAACATGTAAATACTTCATCCTTATGCTTCATGAAATAGAGGATTGTCCACCTATTCTAATCATCAATAAATGACACATAGTACCTTGAACCTGAGATGGATGGATCTTTGCTAGGACCCCACACATCAGTGTGTAGAAGCTCCAAATAGTCTTCATGGATGTATCCTTTCCTATTGAATGGTTGCCTGTGAGCTTTGCCAAATTGGCAAGCTCCATATTGTGCTGCTTGGTCACATTAGAATGCCGAGCACACTTTGATCCTTGCAAATTTGCTTCAAAGTTCTTTCTCCTATGTGCCCTAGCCTTTTGTGCCATATTTCCAACTCAGATAAGGTTTGATCTCTATAACTTAATAATGCTATATTCCTTGTGTCTTCAATTTCAAATGTAAACAATCTACTTGAATTCTCACCTTTGGCAATCTTTCTAAAGCCTTGTTGGGGGTCTTCCACATATGCTCCATGCTTAATGAACGTGACCTGTAGACCTTTCTCTACAATCTCCCCAACACTAATTAGACTTTTGGTTATAGTAGGCACATACAAAACTTTGCTTAAAAGGTTCATACTACCATCAGATGCTTTGACATTTCCAATTTGCTTGACTGAGTGTTTAGTGTCACCACTTGTTTTTACTTCATGCTTCCCCTTGGGTTCTTCAAGATCAGATAATACGAGCTACATTTCTTGCCACATGATTGGAACAACCTGAATCAATGTAGAAGAGATGTTCATCATCTTTACCTTGCTTGGATGTCATGTTCATGATGAGTAGAGAGTCTTCTTTCAATGCTAAAGTATAGGATTGATTCTCTCTTGATTCATCTACCAAATGATACAAGATTATGTGCTTCCTAAATCCTCGTGGGTATATTTCACTTTTACAAAAGTAAATGTGAAGTAGAATTACAAGAGATTGAGCATATGAAGCCTTCCAAGTGTTATGCCAATAAATCAATCTTATGTGAGGTGATCAAGTATGTAGGCTTGGGCTTGATTGCACCAACAACACACACACACACATACACACACACACATATATATATATGTATATATATATATATATATATATATATATATATATATATATATATATATATATATATATATATATATATATATATATATATATATATATATAAAATTCATTTTTTTATAGGTATAGATATTACGGATTGTAGCAGACAGAGCAAGGTGAAACTTACCCTCATAAAGAATCTTATGAGAGCGAAAGTTCTACCTAATTCCTTAGGCGCTATCATGCATGAGTATGCAAACATACCCAATGAGGAATTATACTCTACCATACAGATGCTTAACCAGCACCCAGAGGAAGGCTCCTCTGCAGTTCCATTTGCAAGAAGAGATTTATCTACCCATAGGTATGTTTTTTTTCATAAATTAATATTTTTAATAATTATAACACATATATGTGTGTGTATATGTGTATATAAATATGTATATGTGTGTGTATATGTGTATATATGTGTATGTATGTATTTATATGTGTGTATGTATATGTGTGTATGTATGTGTGTGTATATGTGTGTGTGTGTATGTCTATGTATATGTGTGTATATATGTGTGTTTATATGTGTGTGTATATGTGTGTATGTGTGTGTATATGTGTGTATGTTTGTTTATATATGTGTATGTATGTGTGCATGTATATCTGTGCATGTATATGTATGTATGAGTGTATATGTGTATATATGAGTATGTATGTGTGTATGTGTTGAAGCTCAAAGTCAAGGACAAAGCATGGAAGCACATCAAAAGTCGGACACACAAGGAAAGGGAGCAAGTAGGGAGCTCCAAGAAGTGTATGTCAAATTTTCAGAAGAATCCCCTACAAAAATAGTGATTTTCATCACTAAAAACCATTGTAAATACCATTATCTATTTTTAGTAACTCCATTTTGTTCAAGCCGAGGAGTCCTCGAGCTTGAGGAGTATTAGAAGTACCATCGTACCAATTTTCATAATTTTTAGACTTCGTTTGAGCCCTCAAATAAGCCCTGGAACCTAATTTTTAACTAGGCCGGGCACTAGGTCTGGACAGGGCCAAAACTAGTCAAAAAACTATAAAAAGAGCTAGAGAGCTCATTTTTGAGGTTGGCTTGTTAGAGAATAGAACTTTTGTAAGAGAACTCTTTTGCAATCTAAGCTTTCCATTGTTCCTCTCTTTGATCTTACTTTGTGCGTGTGTGTGTGTATGTGTGTGCATGTTTGTGTGCTTTCACTCACGCACTTGTGCCTTCACTTGCTCGTGGTCTTCATACCGGTCCTCACGTCTCCGCGGATTGACAAGTAAAGGAGGTGGTGCTTACGCTTGAGCTACACCAAATTTTGGCGCCGTTGCCGGGGAGAGAGCTTCGAGGACGAGCGTTGTGATGGTAAGACCGTAGATTTGCGACGTTGGAAGGTAAAAAATCTATCATTTCAGTTCATTTTCTGTTTTTTCCTCTTCATCTTCATCATCACCATCATCTCCACCTTCTTCCATCTTCTTCTTCATAGAAAATTCTTGTTTTTTAGTGCATTTTCACCATTTTCATACCATTTCTCATGCATTATTGTGTGGGAAGGAGTTAGGAGGTGCAAGGGAGAGCAAGCGCTGTGTTTTTTTTATGATTTTCTGCTCATACGGAGCTCGCCATAGCCGGCGCTCAGAAATTTGAATTTCCCGCCAAAAAAACGCGATTCTGTGATGAAAATCACGATTCTGTGAAAATTCAAAATTTTTTTGAAAAATCACGATTTTCTGTTTTCCCGCCTAAAAGTTGGCTAAAAAAAATCGCGATTCTGTGGTCATTCTCAGAATCACGATTCTGTGAGTGTGCTCAAAATCGCGATTCTCACAAATCACGATTCTCAGCAAAAAACACGATTTTGTGAAAAAAGACGACTCTGTGAAAACATGAATTTGTGCTCAACATCGCGATTTTCATGCCAAAAACACGATTCTGAGAAAATACGATTTTCAGTGGGCTCAAAATCGCGATTCTCACAAATCACGATTTTCAGCAAAAAACCGCGATTTTGTAAATCACGATTCTCTGAGTCAAAATCGCGATTTTCAAAAACACAATTTTGTGCTAAACATCGCGATTTTCAGAAACACGATTTTGTTCTCAACATCGCGATTTTCAGTCAAAAAACACGATACTGAGAAAACACGATTTTGTGAAGAAAACACGATTTTGTAAATCACGATTCTCTGAGTCAAAATCGCGATTTTCAAAAACACGATTTTGTGCTCAACATCGCGATTTTCAGAAACACGATTTTCTGAGTCTCAACATCGCGATTTTTATGCCAAAACACGATTCTGAGAAAATACGATTTTCAGTAGGCTCAAAATCGCGATTCTCACAAATCACGATTTTCAGCAAAAAACACGATTTTGTGAATCACGATTCTCTGAGTCAAAATCGCGATTTTCAAAAAACACGATTTTGTGCTCAACATCGCGATTTTCAAAAACACGATTTTGTGCTCAACATCGCGATTTTCTGAAACACGATTTTGTGCTCAACATCGCGATTTTCTGAAACACGATTTTGTGCTCAACATCGCGATTTTCTGAAACACGACTTTGTGCTCAACATCGCGATTTTCACGCCAAAAACACGATTCTGAGAAAACACGATTTTCTGAGTCAAAATCGCGATTTTCTAAAAACACGATTTTGTGCTCAACATCGCGATTTTCTGAAACACGATTTTGTGCTCAACATCGCGATTTTCTGAGTTCACAACATCGCGATTTTCTGAGTTCTCAACATCGCGATTTTCAGAGTTCACAACATCGCGATTTTCTGAGTCTCAACATCGCGATTTTCTGAGTCTCAACATCGCGATTTTCTGAGTCTCAACATCGCGATTTTCTGAGTCTCAACATCGCGATTTTCTGAGTCTCAACATCGCGATTTTCTGAGTTCTCAACATCGCGATTTTCTGAGTCTCAACATCGCGATTTTCTCCAAAGGTCCTGTTTGCCTGTTTTGACCCCCAGGAGCCTGAATTGGCATAACTTTTTCATCCAAAGTCCATTTTTTGAGCTCTATAGCTCGTTGGAAAGCTTGTTTCAAATCCTACACGACCTCAACTGTTCTTTTCAAGAATAACGCGTTGATTTTGAGATAGGATAATTTGAAGTTGACCCTCAAGTGGGACTAGGGAACCAAGGGGATTCCAAAGAACTTTGAACCATACCGAAGGGAAAATTTGGACTCTTGACTAAAGCTTATGAACCTGAGATCTGGTAGACACTTAGGCAAGGATAAACAAAGCATTAGATCTTCTGAGGCTAGTGTCAACCATACATCCAAGTCTTGGGCACAACAACTAAGTGGTCATCTTTTACTAAGTTCAGACACAAGTGATTCAGAAATGTCTTTTAGTATGGGAAAACCTGCAGGTGGCTCGGGGACTGCCCATCTACAAACACCAGAAGGTCCCTATAAGACACAGTTGGAATATATTCGGACCAACCAATTAGGTGCTCGCATCTACGAGGATGGTTTGAGGCGATCAGTGATCCAACTCAAAAATCCAGATCAATCCTTTGGACTTGAACACCCGGTGGTCAAGTTCGAAGAGGGTTCATACATTGATAAGGAAGGAACCATGTATGTGGTCACCAACCTACCAGATAGGACTGATGAGTTTGGAAATGTCATTCCTGAGAATGAAATAGGAGACCTAGAACAAGGAAATGTAGGACAAGGCCCCCAGACTCCTAGAGGAAAGTCAGTTTTGACCCGAGTGATCACTCCAGACTGGATCCCTCAAGATAACAAAAGCATAGAACTGTTTTTGAATAGAGAAACAGAGGAAGCCTTTTGGAGATTCAAGCCAGATCAACCTAGCCAATTGGGCATAGTCATCATTTACGAGTTCAAGGATCCAGAGATGCCAGGCAAAGTTGTTTACCTGGATAACACATTTGAGAAAATTTTCTTGGTAACAGAACATGATAGACATGCATATACTTGGAAGAATGAATTGATTTTCCCCCCACCAAGATCCAATGTTTCCCATGGCCTCCAAGGAGTAGGATCATCCCACGCTCATGAAACCCAGAGAGAAAGAACTGGAGAGAGACCTGAGGTAAGTTTTGCACACACCGTGGGCAGGAATAGATCAGGATTTGAAAAGGAAAGACCTGAAAGAGAAAGACATCAAGCACATAGGCAGAAAAGAGATGAACATGATTTTCCATTGCCTAGACCCCGAGAGCACCCAAGAACCCTTAGACCCACTCAAGTGATCAAGGCAATGAAGAATTATTTTGACGGGTCAGGAGATCCTTATGATCATGTGGCCGAGTTCAAACAAGTGTTAAGAGCTGAACAGGTTGAGGATTTATTCACCCAATACGAGGCATTTGGTTTGACTCTTAAGGGTACTGCCTTGGCTTGGTTTCAACCATTGAGTAGTCGCAACTATCGCGATATAGGTCAACTGCTAGACGAATTCATTGTAGAATTTTCCAAGAGTGGTATCAGGCATAACACATCATCCTTGATCCACAGTTTCAAGCAAACACCCCAAGAAACAGTGCGACTAGCAGGTAGAAGGTTCAGACAGTACCTAGAAAGATGCCCTGCTCCCGAGTTACCCACACCAGCCAAACAAGTGGCTTTGTTCTTAGATGGCTTACTGAGCACAAAGTTAAGATCATATGTATATTTGAAAGAGCCTAGATCCATAGAAGAGTGCGTGCGGACATGCATTGACATAGAAGATAACTTGGGTGAGGAGTTAGGATTGTCCAAACTCTACAAAGATTCAGATAGTTCTACTAGTCATACTTCAAAGATCTCCACAGAAATAGAAGAGATAGCTGAGCAAGTTGCCAAGAAGCTGGGAGTCCAAAATAAACAAACACAGAGAGTCACTCCAGTGAATCGGTGTTATACTTGTGGGGGCGACCACATGGCTAATGTATGCCCAATGCAAAACCAAAACATTAGAGAAAGGAATGCTCCATATTGCACTATTGAGAGAAAATACACAAACCACACGGCTCAAGATTGTCCCTACAATAGGCAGGCTGTTCGACAGAATTACCCACAAGGTAGGTATCAGAACCAATACCAACAGCCATATTATAGACCACAACAGCAATATCAGGTACCATATAGGCCACAACCTGTCTTGGGAAACTAACCACCAGCTCCAGCCAACGTGATTCCAGTCAAATATGCTGTGGGAGAGGAAAATTCAAACAGAGCTTTGGTGCCCCTAACCCCATTGATACCAGATAATGATTCTCATGCTCATAGTTCAGACTACTCCCATGAAGGTAGTCCACATGCGTATTACACAGAGTCACCTGAACATAGTGAGATTTACTCGTATCAATATGAGGCACCACCTATGGAGCAAAATTGGGAGCCAGAATACTTCAATGTCATGTACACAAATCCTAACCCTAGGCCCCAGTTGAGACAAATGAGACCACAAGCCCCTAGAGGATCTTGTTTCAGATGTCAAGGTGACCATTTCATTCGTGACTGTCCCCACCCACCATCTCCGAGTCAAGGACAGGCTATCACAATACAGGCTTTTTGTCCTGATTGCGGCAAAGACCATCTCCCCAGAGATTGTCCAAGAAACCCCTCCAGTGCACCCAAGATTACACCCATTAATGTGGTAGGCTTAGTGGCAGATTCAAGTTCAAGTAGTAGCAATGTGGCTCCTATACAAGCTGTCACTAGAGCACAAGCCTTAAAACAGGATAAACCAGTAGAACAATCAGAGTCGAGTGAATCGGGAGAGCCTAGTAAGAGGAAAACAAGAACATGGAAGGATACCAGTGAGAAGGCCAATCGCAAGTGGAATAAAAAGTTATCGGAACTAGAAGAAAGCTTAAAAGAAGCGAAAACAAAAATAGAAGACATTGCATCTCAAAGCCCCTCGCATGCCGAAACTCCATCCACTCCACCTCATCCCACCCCACCACCCATTGTAAATAGACCACAACCAGGGTCTGTTCTTGCAGATCCAACCCTAGAAGGCTTGGACATGATGTTCAAGGCCTACAAGGCTCGACTTCAAGAAGGGCCTACAGCTGCAAACCTAGACAAGAGTTACCCTAGAGCGGACTTAGAGATTGAACGGATGAAAATGTGCATGAAAATGGTAGAACAAGCTCAAGCTATACTTGAGACTAGTCAAAAGTTCAATTAGACAAACTCTGTCAAAGGGGATTTGCATTTCCAGGGCTTACTAGAACGATTAGAGCAGTTGGTAAACAAACCACAAGTTTCTTTACCTCCACAGGCTCAACCAGTTATTGAAAGAGGAAGCTCACCACCAATGGGAGCTTATGTTCCTAATTCCACGGATCCAGGAATACCTCCTTCAATTCAACAGTACTCTCAAGAATTCTTGCGGGAAATACAAGAAGAGAAATGGGCCAAGGAGAAGGGTAATTCCCCTCCTATTCCTGAGATTGATGATCTTCATGATCAATTTCCCCAAGACATTCCATCAATTTACGGAGATGAAGCAGAACAACAAGAAGACGAAAGGTTAGATTTTGAATCTAATACCTTAGAAGAACTGCCTCAATTTCCAGGCCCATGGGAATCTGAATCTCTCCAGATTAGAGCTCCCACAATACTAGTAAGAAATGAAGACTCAGTGGTTCCAAGGAACACGGATGTCGTGAAGAACACTACGGTTCAGTGTCATCTCACTGTAGAAGAGCTGCTCAAAGCAAAACCTGAGCTTTGGAATCATGTGAAGGATCAGGTTCCAGAACTTGATTCCAACATGCCAAAAGCAGGCTCCAAGCAAAGGGTACCAGAGATACCTCTAGACAAAATAGGGGACATGTGTGAGGGTGAAGAAGGTAATACTTATCTTCCAATCACCTACCAAGGGTACACAACCAAAGCAATCATAGATTCAGGTGCTGGTGTTGCTATTGCGACCACCTCCTTGTGGAAGCAATGGGGCAAGCCCACATTAAGACCAACTAGAATGAAGCTTCAAATGGCTGATGGTCATTTTGAAAGACCTCTAGGATTGCTAGAAGGGATCACTCTAACCACTTGTGGTGTAGAGTTTGAGCACACATTTGCTATATGTGACTTTGAGAAAAATAATGTCTATGAGATGATCCTAGGAAGACCCTTCCTACGACAATTGCAAATAGTACAGGATTGGGGAACTAACTCCTTGTACTTACAGCACTTAGGGGTCACCACCAAGGTCAATTTGAAGGATTACACCTTCAGAGATGTACCACCCCTACAGTGGAATTCTATCCACAAAGCAAAAGAAGATTCCATCTCTGTGCATTCTGAAAGTTCACCTGATCCATCATGGCTGCATGAAGATACTCATTTGTGGATGTGCAAGGTCGCAAAGGAAGAGGAAAAACGTTTAAAGGCAAGAGAAGAAGGAACTTCGCTAGGAGATAGACCAGTTAGAGACCCAGCCTACACACCGATGATCTTTCCAGATGAGGAGTTTGAGCCTCATGGCTGGCCAGAAATCTTAGCCACCATGGACATCGCTGTCAATGAGGAGCAGTGGACACCTCATTGTGATGAGGAGGGTTATGATATCTCAGTGTTCATGTGTCAACCCTTGCTAGAAGAATGTGACCCTAGTGATATCATAGAAGAAGAAGAGAATGACGATGATCTGGAGTCTATTGTGATGGATAGTTGCTTTAACTCAGAGCAGCACTATCTAGAAGATATAGGAGTGTTCACCCAGAAAGAAGAAGAACCTCTCACAAGTATTAAAACAGTAAACTCAAAGGATGGAAGTGAGAGTAGTCAAAAGAAAAAGAAAAGAAAAGCAGTGAAACAAGAAGAGGAGGAATCATTGTTTGAAGTACCAGAAAACTTCAAGAAATATGAAGTTGACGACCGCAAAATTTTGGTACGAATGCCTAAGAGAGAGGCCATCATAGGAGAATCATATGATAATAAAGAAAAGACCAAGAAGATTGTAGTGACCATCGAAGAGAATGAAGAGAGATGCACATATATAGGAGATGACCTAAGTGCAAGAGAAGAAATGGAGCTTGTCACTCTATTAAGGGAATATAGGGATGTGTTTGCGTGGCACTATAGAGACTTGAAAGGGGTAGATCCAAGAATTTGCTCTCATACTATCCCCATGACTGCTGATGCTAAGCCCACCAAACAGAAGCCCTACACATATAATGATACCTATGCAGCCAAAATAAAAGAAGAAATTGATAGGTTGATTGAAGCTGGCTTCATCTATGAGATTGAGCATACCGAATGGGTGTCCCCCATTGTTGTGGTACCCAAGAAGAACGGGAAGTTGCGAGTGTGTATTAACCTTAAAAAAGTTAATGCCGCTACGATTAGAGATAGTTATCCACTTCCAATCACAGAACACCTATTGGAGCGTGTTGCAGGCAAGGAAGTTTATAGCTTCCTTGATGGATTTTCAGGTAACAATCAAGTAGCCATTGCCCCAGAAGATCAACACAAAACAGCTTTTGCTACAGAGTGGGGAATCTTTGCATTTTGTGTGATGCCATTTGGGCTCACCAATGCACCTGCAACATTCCAAAGGCTCATGTGTCATGTCTTCAAAGAGTTCTTGCGAAAGAGCTTAGAAGTGTATGTGGATGATTTATGTGCTCATTCCCAAGAAAGAAGGTTTCACATCCCTGAGCTCAGACAAATCTTCAACAAGTGTAGAGAATATCGAGTGTGTCTGAACCCAGAAAAGTGTGTGTTTATGGTGCGTCAAGGTAAAATCTTAGGTCATATTGTTTCTAAGAATGGAATCTCAACAGATGAAGATAAGGTACGAGCCATAGCAGAGCTACCAAGGCCAAGGAATATTAAAGAGGTACAAGCCTTTATGGGCCATTGTGGATACTACCGTAGGTTTATCCACATGTACGCGATCATAGCTAGACCCCTTTATGCCTTGTTGTCTAATTTCGAGTGGAACGACGAATGCGAGAATTCTTTCAACGAACTGAAGAAACGTTTGTGCACAACACCAATACTCACCACTCCTGATTGGAATAAACCCTTCCATGTCCATGTGGATGCATCCAATCATGCCATAGGATGTGTGCTAGCACAACCCACAAGTGAAGGAAACTTAGATTTGCCCATAGCATATGCTAGTAGACAGCTCACTGCAGCTGAACGGAACTATACCACAACTGAGCGAGAGGGCTTAGGCATGGTGTAGCTCAATGATGAGTAGCACCTCCTTTAATGTCAATCCGGGAAGACGTGAGGATGGTATGAAGACCTCGAGCAAGTGGCGGCACAAGTGCGTGAGTGAGAAGCACACGAACATGCACACACATACACACACACGCGCACACACGGCAAGACAAAGAGGGAGAATCAATGGAGTTCTTAGATTACTTTCAAAAAGCTCTTACAAGTTCGTTTCAATTACAATCTAACCCGAAAAATGAGCTCTCTAGCTCCTTTTATAGTTTTTGACTAGCTTTGGCCCTGTTCAGACCTAGTGTCCGGCCTAGTTAAAAATTAGGTTCCAGGGCCAATTTGAGGGCTTAAACGGAGTCTAAAAAATGTGAAAATTGGCAGGTAGATACTTCTAAAGCTCCTCAAGCTCAAGGACTCCTTGGCTTGCACAAAATGGATCTACAAAAATACGAAATGATATTTACAATGGTTTTTAGTGATGAAAATCACTATTTGTGTAGAGTTTTCTCTATTGATTTGTCATACACCTCTTTGAGCTCCCTACTTGCTCTTTCTTCTTGTGTGCTCAAATCCTTGATGTCTTGAAAAATTAGATGGCCTACTTGCCAGATCTTCTTTGACTGCCATGTCTGCTTGTGCTGTCCCTTTGCTCTGACTCTCTTCGTCGTGTGGCTCCTTCGGTTCCCTGACTGCTGCCAACACCCCCCCCCACTCTCGCGTCTGTCGCCCCTGACAGACCCTTGTCTAGAGGATTTTTGAACATAATATTGGACGACATCGGAGGCTAGGTGGTGTTCTTCGAGTCGCAAGCCACGTGCTAGATCTGTGAGCAATTCATCCCAATTCACAGGTCCGGGAACATCTGGATGAGGCACCCTCAATTGTTCTGAGTAAATAGTTCTCTCCACAGCAAATAATTGGAGGAGATGTGTCGAGCCCTAATCGGTTGAAAATAAAGGTGCAAAGTTATTTTTCTCTTAAAGTTCAAAGGATGAATTGAAATCTTAAGGTGCAAAAGTAAAGAATTAAAAGGGAATGTGAAGGCATGTGAAGCGGAAAAGTGTACGCACAAGTGAAAGTATGACCCCCATTAAAATTTTTGGGTTTACACTAAAGTCACTACAGGACAAAGAGCAATTCGTTGGCCGCCAACTAAAAAGAGAATCTTGGGACATCAAAGGAAGCCAAAGAGTCCATGACAGTTAGAAGTCACGGGGGCCGGCGGATTCAAGAAGGGGACAAAGGCTATTCTTGCACACATTGGGAGCTAGGAGCAAAAGAGAGCTTCAGAGGAAGCAAGGGAGGAAGCAAGAAGAGCCTCCAGTGTGCGACGACATTGAAGAGTGCAAGAGGTGTCAAGAGAAGGGTGTGCAGAGAAGGCGGGGTGGATTCCAAGAGTCCCAAGGCCTATTGCGTGTGTGCGCCGTGATACCAATTCCTCAGCTTGGCGGAAGCTTAGTGCAAGGTGTGCACAAGGGAAGCGAGAAGCAAGTGAAGGATTGATGCAGGAGAGGCCGCTGCTAGAGGACTTGAGATAATTGGTCTTCAGTAATTGATATTCTCTGAAATTGTATTTAGTCATTGATTGGACTGTGCGCAGTCATTGTAATTGTTGAAAGATAATCAATATTCAAGGTTTCCAAGAGTATTCCTTTGCAGAAGTTCTCACTGTGATTCCATTTTCATCATCTCCTTTTTCTCCTACAAACCCTCAAACTCCTTCTTGTCCCCGAATCCCCAACAAATTTGGCACGCACGGTGGGACATCCAAGGAGCTTTGAGCATAGGAGACTATATATTGCCATTGGAGGACAATATTCCAGTGTCGACAACATTACTCCAGTGGGCCAAAAGGTACATACTTTCATCAAGTGTCTCATTTTAAGTGGACTATGAATAGCTCATGACAGCGACCCGGTCACAAACCTTGAGAATCAAGTGCAAGCAGACAAGAAGAAAGACGAACAGAAGATCATCGAGTCCACTTTCATCGACTTCATCGGTAGGAAGCATGGCAGGACAAGTGGACCTAGAAATCTTGCTCTCCAGATTAAACATAAAATTTCCCTCCTTCAGGGGTTTAGCCCAGGAGGACCCAGATGAGCACATTCGACGATTTTTAGCATTATGTAAGACTAGGGGGCTAATGGGTAGGGAAGATGCTTTCTTGATACTCTTCCCCGCCACATTGGAAGGTCTGGCAGACAAGTGGTTTAGCCAGTTTGCTGAAAATCACTTTACCTCTTGGGATTTGATGAAAGAGGCCTTTAAGAATCAATTTCAGCATGGCAACACCGCTGAGATCATTATAGAAGAATTGGAAAACTTAAAGTTAGGTCCAGGAGAGAAGTTCCCCGAATTCGTGACCAGGGCCAAAGCATTAATGGCTAAACTACCAGATCCACCACATGACTTCTTTGTCAAGAAGTGGTTAGCCAAACCTTTACCTGTGGTCACCCAATGCAAAATAAAAGAGTTAGTGCTACCTACTGCCTCTGTTGAGGAATTCATCAATACGGCCACCCGCTTGGAACAGATAAGGCACCAGTATGGTGCAACTTCTTCACAACCATCATATGGTACATAACTGGAGGACCCAGTGAGCCAGTTAAGAAGGGAACTGGAGGGCTTGAAAAAGAATAAGCCCTATACAGAGGAGGAGACTACTGTAGCTCAGCTGAGAAGAGAGATTGAAGCCCTCAAGCTCCAAAAGGAAGAGGAAGCCCAAGCAGAGGAACTAGCTCAGCTTAGGCAGGAGTTGCAAGAACTAAAAGGAGGCGGTATTAAGAACGGACTCTGGTGCTCCATGTGCAACAAACAAGGACACATAGTAAGTGAATTTCCTTTGCTAAATGTGACTTGTCAATTATGCAGGAAGGTTGGACATGAGGCCCATGAATGCCAAGTAAGGGGAATGCCGACAACGACATACTGGACACAAGGAGGGCTCTTGCCACCAGCAAATGTAATGGCAACAACAACAAACCAAGGTAATAACTATAATCCTAGACCAAGAACCAACCTTGCAAATGGGCCTAGAAGGCCCATTATTTGCTTCAGATGTGGAGAATGTGGGCACTACCAATCTAGGTGCACCCTTCCAGAAAATGCACCTCCTTGCAGGAACTGTCCAGAGGCCAGGGATCACTACACAAACTGTTGTCCTAAGAATCAATCCTCTACTTCCGGACCCCATCTCCAAATGATCTCTGTATTCAAGGAGGAAACACTCCCTGAGGTGAATGAAACCTCACCATCTACTAGAGTGGTACAATTAGAAGAACTCGAATCTTTTGCAGTACAGACAAGAAGCAAGGGAACGGCAAAAGTGGTAGAAAATCAAGAATTGATAATTAAGGAATTGAACAAAGACAGAGTTGCAATTGAAGACAAGGATACTACCAGTGCAGGCACAAACCACAATGAATGTCTCATAGGCTCCAGTGAGGCCATTGGGCATGCCTTCAACAGGGCACAAGAAGAGTTTGGCAAAACAAATGAAGCCCACTCTCTTAAAGAGTCAGAGGCTTCAAAACTACTCAAGTCAATGAAGAAGGAGGTTAGTATTTTTGATTTAATAAAGATAGATGGGAAATTCAGGTCAGAATTATTACAGATAATTGATGAGGCTTCTACTACAAGCTTAGTGGCCAAGGCGGATATTTTATATAAAGGGATAATGAGGGGGGAAGCACCCCTTACAGATTATAAAAGTCCTCGGCTTACAATATCAATCAAGGGTCATGAATTTCAAGGTGTTATTGTAGATGGCGGTTCTGGCATTAACTTGATGCCTGAACATACCATGAAAAGGATTGGACTCCACCCTTCAAAACCTGCAAATTTCACGGTTACTTTGGCAGATCAGAGCAAAGTAAGGCCCTTGGGGGTAATCCCAAAAGTTCCACTTGAAGTACAAGGTAATCTATTCATTCTGGATTTTGTGGTTTTAAGATTGCCCCAGGTTGACGGAGGATTTCCTCTCTTAATTGGAAGACCTTGGCTGAGGCATGCCAGTGTCATTCACGATTGGGGTAAGGACACCATGTGGGTACAAAAGAAAGGGCAGGAGCTGACACAAATTCATTTAGAAGAAGGCCCAGACAATCAAGGAAACACTAGTATGATGCAAACAGTGAGCATTTGCATGGAAACAGAAGCGGAGGATCAACCCCAAATAGATTTTGAGGAAGAAGAGGATATTTTAAGTTGGCTTCATGCCAGCAACTCTTCTTCTTGTTTTGGAATTTTTCTTGATAATCCTGGCACGAGTGAAGGCTATGATGAAGACAAGGGAAAGGTCCAGGTTGATGGATTGGGAGAGCCCATCACTGACCACAGAAGGGGCAGGAAGATACCCCTAAAATACAAATTGGAGGAGGATGTGTCAACATCAGATAACAAAGTTTCCGAAGCTAAAAACAAGGTAAAAAATTCTGAGGATGAATGTTCTTTCCCAATTCAAGAAATCCCTACAGGATGGATGCAGGACAAGGAGGAACACATCGAAATCCAAAATACCCCTGCTTATGAAGCAATGCACGAAAAGCTAGTAGAAGAAGACAAGGAAGCAGATGCACACGATAATAATATGGTAACAAGAAATCCGGTCCAAGAAGTACACTTATGCACTCCGAACAATAATCAACCAGTTCTGATGGCCACTTGGTTGTGGAATCACCCACAGATCCTGGAAAAGGTAAAATCATTCTTGACCCAGTATGCAGATGTTTTTGCCTGGCATTATAAAGACTTAGAAGGAGTGCCTGCATCTTATGGAGAGCACAGAATTCCTCTGGTTGATGGAGCCAGGCCCATCAGGGGAAGGAGTTATAGACTTAATCCAAAGTATGCCGAAGCTGTCTATGTGGAAATCCAAAAGATGGAAGATGCAGGAATCATCATTCCTGTGGAACACTTAGAGTGGCTTTCGCCTATGGTTATAGTACCAAAGAAGAATACTAATAAAATCAGAATTTGTGTGGACTTTAGAGCTCTCAACAAGGTGACCATTCCAGACGGGTTCCCTATGCCTTTTGCTGAGCAGGTCATTGAAGAAGTGGCTGGGCATGCACTATATAGCTTTATGGACGGCTTCAGTGGCTATAATCAAATATCAATACACCCAGAGGATCGAGAAAAGACTGCTTTTATCACACCTTGGGGAACGTATGTGTATGTAAAAATGCCATTTGGGCTCAGAAATGCTCCAGCCACATTTAATAGAACGGTCAATCTCATTTTTGGCCCCCTATTGTTGGAGACACTTAGAATCTTCATGGATGACTTCTCTTCATTTTCAGGCTCTCATAAAGAAACTCCTCTAGATTGTTTGGACCACCACTTGAGGCAGCTGCAGAATATTTTCAAAAGATGTAGGGAGACTAAGTTAAAACTCAATCCGAGCAAATGTCACTTCCTTGTGACAGAAGGAACCCTCTTAGGACATGTGGTGTCGGCTAAAGGTATGGCCCCCGATCCTGACAAAATCATTTCTATATTACAGCTGCCCAAACCTAAATCCCCTAAAGAGATTCAGAGTTTCTTGGGGCATACTGGATATCATAGAAGGTTTATAAAAATGTATGCAGAGATAGCTAGACCTCTAGCTAGACTTACAGGTAAAGAAGTACCCTTTAAATGGGAAGAAGAGGAGGAAGAAGCATATCAAACATTACGGTCAAGGTTGGTGTCTGCTCCTATCTTGGTCACACCTGAGTGGTCAAAGATCTTTCATATACATGTCGATGCTAGTGCCTATGCAGTAGGGGCAGTTTTGACACAACCCAGCGAAGAATTTAAAGTGGACAGGCCTATTCAATATGCCAGTAGAATCTTGACCAAGGCTGAAAGGAATTACAGTACTACAGAGAGAGAAGCCTTAGCAATGGTCTTTGCTGTCCAAAAATTCCGTCATTACTTACTGGGGGTAAAATTCATTATTATAACAGATCACCAACCACTGAAATACCTACTCAACAAACCACAGACCACTGGTAGAATATGGAGGTGGTTATTGTTGTTCCAAGAGTTTGATTTTTCTGTAGTCCATAAACCAGGAAAAGAAAATGTTATGGCAGATCATCTATCCAGAATAAATATGATGAATCAAACTAGTGGAATCAATGATGACTTTCCAGATGCTCATCTATTTGCTGTACAAGTTCAAGGTTGGTATTCTGACATCAAAAATTTCATTAAAACTGGGTTGTATCCAGAAAAGGCTAGTGCTATACAAAAGAAGAGACTGCTAATCAAGAGCAGACCATATACCTTCATTGAAGATAAATTGTATAGACAGGGCAAGGATGACCGGCTCAGGAAATGTTTGGAAGAAGAAGAAGTGAGGGAAGTCCTTCACTCTGCACATGAAGGAACAGGTGGTGGGCACCTTCCAGGACATATTATGAGTCAGAGGATACTGGATGCTGGTCTATGGTGGCCTACACTATTTAGGGATGCAGATGAATGGGGAAAAACATGTGACATTTGCCAAAGGTGTGGGCCTAAGCCAACAAAGCAGAGACATAACCCCTTGGTTGTTTCCACTTCCTGGCAACCATTTGAGAAGTGGGGGCTAGATTTTGTAGGGCCCATCTACCCTCCCGCTTTTCCAAAAAGAGAAAAATATCTCTTGATAGCTACGGATTATGCGACAAAGTGGGCGGAAGCTCTTGCCTCTCCCGATTGCACTGCCCAAACTGTTGCTGAATTCATTTATAGTAGCATCATTTGCAGGTTTGGTTGTCCACTTGAAATTTGTACTGACCAGGGTACCCATTTTGTCAATAAAGTCCTGCAAGAAATCTTCAACAGGTATAAAATTCTTCATAGGACCTCTTGTGCTTACTACCCAAGAGCAAATGGACAGGCTGAGTCGACAAATAAGGTTTTAATATCAATGTTAAAAAAAGAGTGTATGTTGCAACCCACTTCCTGGGGCATTGCTTACCAAGGTACACTATGGGCATACAGGTTAGCTTACAAAGAGGCCACCGGATATTCCCCTTTCCAACTTGTTTACGGCATATTACCCATCGAGCCATTTGAACTTTTACATGGATCACCTAAGATGGCATTCATGCAGGGAAAGAAGGATTGTGAGGTTTCTCAAAGGCTAGGAGCACTAAATAAAGTGGAGGAGATTCGTCTACTAGCAACTAAACAATTGATAGAGACTCAGATAAAAAGGAAGGAAGCACACGATCGCCATCTGTGGAACAATAACATTGGAACAGGCATGTTAGTTCTTCTCCATAGACCTCATCTTAATACACAACTAAGAGGAAAATGGCTTCCACATTGGGAAGGACCTTATAGAGTCAAAACAATGCTGAATTGGGGTGCTGTGGAGTTAGAGACGTTGAAAGGAGAAGCCTTGCCACTCGTTAACATATCAAGGCTCAAAGCCTATCATCAACACACTTGAAGAAGTATGGATCACCTGGATCTGCAAAATCTGTCCAGGTTGTATATAACTTTCTCATCAAACTACCAGTTTTAGTAGTTTTCTTTATTCTTTTTTTGAGCCACCTAGCAGACATTTCACAATCTCTGCAAAAGTAAAACTTTTGGATAATCTTGGAAAATTGTCTAGCATTTTTTTGCATTTTTTCTAGCAATTTGTATCCCTCTCTAATGTCTTTTAAGTGCCAAATATTAGGAATAGCAAAAGTTCTCTGTGGGTTTGAGTGAAAAAAGTAGCCTCAACCAGTAGGGAATTTTTTTTAGAATTTTTACAAATTTTTTTTTGGAGTTTTTACCATTTTTTTGGATTTTTTAGCTAATTTTTTCAGTTTATTCATTAATTAAATTCAAAAAAAAAAAAAAAAAAAAGAGGCGCCCATTTTTTTGGGGCTTGTAGCTTTGCTCAATTACTTTCAATTATATCCTTTCCTTTGTTTCTGTCTTGAATGGAGGGATTCAAAAGGAGATTAACACTTGCTTGTCCTCTCTTTTGCAACCCTTTTATGCTGAACCATTGCTCCCTGTGAGGTTGTCTCTCATTCCTCCTGGCTATATAATGTAACTCCTCCCTCCTTCTTGTTTCCATCAAGCAAACGAAGCGTTGTTATCATCATCTTCAGACCAAGTCTTGATAAGCTCCTTCTTCAGCGACCTGGTCAAAAGGCGGCGATGTGGCGAAGCTGGGCTTCTTCCTTGCGACGGCCTTGAGAAGCAAGCGGAGAGGCTCCTATGTTCATGATTATTGCAGGCTCAACTCGACTCCGATAAGCAACACTCCACCCACCCCCTCCCTCCTCCTCGGCGCCCTGCAGACCCCTCAATCCACCACCCCCACCATCCCCCTCAACCCACCCCCTCCCTCCTCCTCGGCGCCCCGCAGACACCCTCAATCCCCCGCTCACCACCGCCCTCCCTCCCCCTCCATCCCCCGCTGGCCACCCCACGCCCCCCCTCCGGCCCCCTCAAACTCACACGCCTCCCCTCCCACGCCCCCCCTCCGACAACTCAAACCACCGCCCTCCCTTACCCTTGATCCCCCGCGCCCCTCCTCGGACTACTCCACCCCCTCCCCCCCTCCTTCCCTCGATACCCCGCAGCGCCCCCCCCTCACTTCACCTCCAATCACCTCAACCACCCCCCCCCTTCCCTCGACACCCCGCAGCGTCCCACACCCCCCTCCCTCCGCCTCCAACACCTCCAACCCCCCCCCTCCTTCCCTCAATACCCCGCAGCGCCCCACCCCCCTCCCCTCACCCCCAAACCCCTCAACCCCCCTCCCTCCGCCTCCAACCCCTCCACCCCCTCCCCCTAACTCCTCGGCATCCCGCAGCGCCCCACACCCCCCTCCCTCCGCCTCCAACACCTCCAACCCCCCCCCCCCCTCCTTCCCTCAATACCCCGCAGCGCCCCACCCCCCTCCCCTCACCCCCAAACCCCTCAACCCCCCTCCCTCCGCCTCCAACCCCTCCACCCCCTCCCCCTAACTCCTCGACACCCCGCAGCGTCCCACACCCCCCTCCCTCCGCCTCCAACACCTACAACCCCCCCCCCTCCTTCCCTCGACACCCCGCAGCGCCCCTCACCCCCCCCCTCACCTCACCTCCAAACCCCTCAACCACCCCCCCTCCTTCCCTCGACACCCCGCAGCGCCCCACACCCCCCTCCCTCCGCCTCCAACACCTCCAACCCCCCCCCTCCTTCCCTCAATACCCCGCAGCGCCCCCCCCCCCCTCACCTCACCTCCAAACCCCTCAACCACCCCCCCTCCTTCCCTCGACACCCCGCAGCGCCCCACACCCCCTCCCTCCGCCTCCAACACCTCCAACCCCCCCCTCCTTCCCTCAATACCCCGCAACGCCCCCCCCCTCACTTCACCTCCAATCCCCTCAACCACCCCCCCCTTCCCTCGACACCCCGCAGCGTCCCACACCCCCCTCCCTCCGCCTCCAACACCTCCAACCCCCCCCCTCCTTCCCTCAATACCCCGCAGCGCCCCACCCCCCTCCCCTCACCCCCAAACCCCTCAACCCCCCTCCCTCCGCCTCCAACCCCTCCACCCCCTCCCCCTAACTCCTCGGCATCCCGCAGCGCCCCACACCCCCCTCCCTCCGCCTCCAACCCCTCCACCCCCTCCCCCTTCCCTCGACATCCCGCAGAGCCCCACACCCCCCTCCCTCCGCCTCCAACACCTCCACCCCCTCCCCCTAACTCCTCGGCACCCCGCAGCGCCCCACCCCCTCACCTCACCTCCAAACCCCTCAACCACCCCCCCTCCTTCCCTCGACACCCCGCAGCGCCCCACCCCCCTCCCCTCACCCCCAAACCCCTCAACCCCCCTCCCTCCGCCTCCAACCCCTCCACCCCCTCCCCCTTCCCTCGACACCCCGCAGCGCCCCACACCCCCCTCCCTCCGCCTCCAACACCTCCAACCCCCCCCGCCCCCCCCTCCTTCCCTCAATACCCCGCAGCGCCCCCCCCCCTCACCTCACCTCCAAACCCCTCAACCACCCCCCCTCCTTCCCTCGACACCCCGCAGCGCCCCACACCCCCCTCCCTCCGCCTCCAACACCTCCAACCCCCCCCCCTCCTTCCCTCAATACCCCGCAGCGCCCCCCCCCTCACTTCACCTCCAATCCCCTCAACCACCCCCCCCTTCCCTCGACACCCCGCAGCGCCCCACACCCCCCTCCCTCCGCCTCCAACACCTCCAACCCCACCCTCCTTCCCTCAATACCCCGCAGCGCCCCTCACCCCCCCCCTCACCTCACCTCCAAACCCCTCAACCACCCCCCCTCCTTCCCTCGACACCCCGCAGCGCCCCACACCCCCCTCCCTCCGCCTCCAACACCTCCAACCCCCCCCCCCCTCCTTCCCTCAATACCCCGCAGCGCCCCCCCCCTCACCTCACCTCCAAACCCCTCAACCACCCCCCCTCCTTCCCTCGACACCCCGCAGCGCCCCACACCCCCTCCCTCCGCCTCCAACACCTCCAACCCCCCCCCCCCTCCTTCCCTCAATACCCCGCAGCGCCCCCCCCCCCCCTCACTTCACCTCCAATCCCCTCAACCACCCCCCCCTTCCCTCGACACCCCGCAGCGTCCCACACCCCCCTCCCTCCGCCTCCAACACCTCCAAACCCCCCCCTCCTTCCCTCAATACCCCGCAGCGCCCCACCCCCCTCCCCTCACCCCCAAACCCCTCAACCCCCCTCCCTCCGCCTCCAACCCCTCCACCCCCTCCCCCTAACTCCTCGGCATCCCGCAGCGCCCCACACCCCCCTCCCTCCGCCTCCAACCCCTCCACCCCCTCCCCCTTCCCTCGACATCCCGCAGAGCCCCACACCCCCCTCCCTCCGCCTCCAACACCTCCACCCCCTCCCCCTAACTCCTCGGCACCCCGCAGCGCCCCACCCCCTCACCTCACCTCCAAACCCCTCAACCACCCCCCCTCCTTCCCTCGACACCCCGCAGCGCCCCACACCCCCCTCCCTCCGCCTCCAACACCTCCAACCCCCCCCCCCCCCCTCCTTCCCTCAATACCCCGCAGCGCCCCCCCCCCCCCTCACCTCACCTCCAAACCCCTCAACCACCCCCCCCTCCTTCCCTCGACACCCCGCAGCGCCCCACACCCCCCTCCCTCCGCCTCCAACACCTCCAACCCCCCCCCCCCTCCTTCCCTCAATACCCCGCAGCGCCCCCCCCCTCACTTCACCTCCAATCCCCTCAACCACCCCCCCCCTTCCCTCGACACCCCGCAGCGCCCCACACCCCCCTCCCTCCGCCTCCAACACCTCCAACCCCCCCCTCCTTCCCTCAATACCCCGCAGCGCCCCTCACCCCCCCCTCACCTCACCTCCAAACCCCTCAACCACCCCCCCTCCTTCCCTCGACACCCCGCAGCGCCCCACACCCCCCTCCCTCCGCCTCCAACACCTCCAACCCCCCCCCCCCTCCTTCCCTCAATACCCCGCAGCGCCCCCCCCCCTCACCTCACCTCCAAACCCCTCAACCACCCCCCCTCCTTCCCTCGACACCCCGCAGCGCCCCACACCCCCTCCCTCCGCCTCCAACACCTCCAACCCCCCCCCTCCTTCCCTCAATACCCCGCAGCGCCCCCCCCCTCACTTCACCTCCAATCCCCTCAACCACCCCCCCCTTCCCTCGACACCCCGCAGCGTCCCACACCCCCCTCCCTCCGCCTCCAACACCTCCAACCCCCCCCCTCCTTCCCTCAATACCCCGCAGCGCCCCACCCCCCTCCCCTCACCCCCAAACCCCTCAACCCCCCTCCCTCCGCCTCCAACCCCTCCACCCCCTCCCCCTAACTCCTCGGCATCCCGCAGCGCCCCACACCCCCCTCCCTCCGCCTCCAACCCCTCCACCCCCTCCCCCTTCCCTCGACATCCCGCAGAGCCCCACACCCCCCTCCCTCCGCCTCCAACACCTCCACCCCCTCCCCCTAACTCCTCGGCACCCCGCAGCGCCCCACCCCCTCACCTCACCTCCAAACCCCTCAACTACCCCCCCTCCTTCCCTCGACACCCCGCAGCGCCCCACCCCCCTCCCCTCACCCCCAAACCCCTCAACCCCCCTCCCTCCGCCTCCAACCCCTCCACCCCCTCCCCCTTCCCTCGACACCCCGCAGCGCCCCACACCCCCCTCCCTCCGCCTCCAACACCTCCAACCCCCCCCCCCCCCCCTCCTTCCCTCAATACCCCGCAGCGCCCCCCCCCCCCTCACCTCACCTCCAAACCCCTCAACCACCCCCCCTCCTTCCCTCGACACCCCGCAGCGCCCCACACCCCCCTCCCTCCGCCTCCAACACCTCCAACCCCCCCCCCCCCCCCTCCTTCCCTCAATACCCCGCAGCGCCCCCCCCCTCACTTCACCTCCAATCCCCTCAACCACCCCCCCCTTCCCTCGACACCCCGCAGCGTCCCACACCCCCCTCCCTCCGCCTCCAACACCTCCCACCGCCCCCCTCCGACCCCCTCAAACCCCCACGCCTCCCCTCCCATGCCCCCCCCCTCTCCCTCTATCCCACTCACACCACCACCCCCCCTCCTCCTATCTACCCCCTCGGCGCTCCTCAACCCCACTTCCCTCTCCTCCAATCTGCACCCTCCGTGCCCGCTAACCACAACACCCTCACCCCTCTCTCATCTTTCCCACCCTCCCCTCTGCACACCATATCCTAACCCCCCCTTCCCCCCTCCAAAACCCTCAACCCACCTTCCCAACCTCCCCTCGGCACCCCCTCCTTCTCTCTCGCTCCGCCTCAACCCCTCCCACCCCGCCACCACCGACTACCCCTCCGTCAACTACCTCTATGGCTGAACCACCCGCTCCGGGCGCGCGTTCCGATCCTCCATCCCAGCTGCCTCCAAACATTCACAATCCATCCTCTCTCACCGCCGCGGTTCCCTCTGACAATCCCATTCCTCCTCATCCCTCATCGGCAGATCATTCTGTTCAAGCTAATCCAACACCGCCTCCGGCCCTTAATCTTCCCATTTATTCCATTGACTCTGATTCCAACTACCTTTATTCCCCACCTCCCCTTCCGCACTCTCCTTCTCCTTCCCAATCTAGGTCTCATTCATCACACCCATCTTCACCAACCGGGGATTATATGCGTCTGTTTCTCCCACCTGACATCAACCTGCAAATCCGTATGCATCTAACACTACCTACCATTGCCCTTCGTCAAATGTTTTCCATTGAGGATCTCCAGCAGGCGGGCTTGTGGGGCTTGGCTAATGTTTTCTTCAATAACCCCGCCAATTTTTCCCAGGTTTATGAAGCTATCCGCCTATTCCCTCATTTTAGAACCGGCACTTTATTCATACCCGACATTGCCGCCAGTATTGGGTCTCCCCTAATAAATTTTCGGGCTCCCCCTTTCCTATACTCTGGCCTGTCCGCCTCGGCTACTATTGCCTTTTGTACCACACACTTTCAAAGTAATGCTAGGTTTTCGCTCCGCATGACCACCCTTCTCAATGCGTTCATCTTTTTCTTCTTACTACGCAGTCAATCTTCTTCGCTTCCCTGGTCAGATATTCGTATCGCCGATCCGCTTTTTTGCTTTCTCCATAGTCGTCCCTATCCTTACGCAACCCTCATTTATAGTTCCTTGACTTTGCGCTCCCGTCGACTCCGCGAGGCTATCTCCAGAGGCTCTCATGCATTTTCCATCTATTCTGCACCCTTCTTAGCTTGGCTCTATCAAATTCCTGCCCACTCAGCCCACAATGTTTCTTATCTCCCTACCCACCCTGGACCTTCCATTGCTCCATCTCCTTCCCCCCCTCTAATCTCAATTGACTCAGCTTCCGCATCGACACCCGCATCCGCGCCCCCTGATGTAACCTCCGTCCCTCCCAAACCTTCTTCACCTATCCCTAGTGCATCTACCCCCTCTACATTCCTGACTAATCCCCCTGATGTACCCTCCTTCCCTCCCCAATCTTCTTCACCTATCCCTCCTGCATCTACCATCTCTCCAGTCATCACTACCCCCCCTCACCCCTCCTTCCCTACCCAATCTTCTTTCCCTTTCCCTCCTGAATCTACCACTTCTCCATCCATACCTACTCCTCCCATTATCCCTAGACCTCCCCTATCTTCCGCTTTCCCACCATTCATTCAAACACAGCTTAACCCTCAAAAACCCACCTGTATGCCCCCCATTCACCCGGATTACACCTCTCCCTCTATCAGTAACATCCCTGTCAGTCGACCGCCCCCTTCCCCCAATCCTTCACCTCCCACTCCATCTGCCACTCCAACCCCTCATCCTCCTCCGCAACATATTCCCCCTTCCCCTCCCCCACCTGCTCCAACGGCCACTCCCACTCCGCAATTTGACCTACCATCAACCCCTTCATTTTTGCAATTACTACAGGACGCAAGTGTAGTCGCTCTGGGCAATGCTCAGGCCTCCCAGATTTCCTTGGATTCGGTTTCCGCGGCAGCTTCGGTTCATCAACAATACATCTCCACAATAGAAATCATCAATCGCATGGCCCACTCTCAATGGCTCTCTCTCACCGAATCGGCGCGATTGCTCAAAGAAGAGAGAGATCATTATCGCGATATGGCCGACTCTGCGATGAAAGCCTTAGAAGATCTTCAGAATCGCTCTAACTTAGGGCTTTGTGCTAATGCTGCATGCAGACGTATCCGAAGGGAAAGGGATCATCTTCGGCAATGCCTTAGTTCGCTACAGCATACCATTGAACAAGCTTCTGCTCCTTTGCCCCCCTCTCCACAAACCTCGGCTGAGAATCTCAATCAACCTGCTCAATAAAATTAATTAACCATCCATAGTCTAAATAAATTGCTCATCCCCTTCCTCATCATTACTCTTAGATTATATTTTCGCTTTGACAATAATTTCTCCTCCCTTTGAATTCTCAATAATTATTGTAGGGTACAGTATCATTTTTCTTTCTTAAGTAATATACACACTCTTGCCCTCTTTTCTCGCCTCAGTTTCCTTGTTTTCATGTCTGTGCCTTTGCCATTTTGCTGTTTTGTATTGCTGTTGTCTCTCCGGGACGGAGAGACCTTTAGGTGGTGGGCATCTGTCGAGCCCTAATCGGTTGAAAATAAAGGTGCAAAGTTATTTTTCTCTTAAAGTTCAAAGGATGAATTGAAATCTTAAGGTGCAAAAGTAAAGAATTAAAAGGGAATGTGAAGGCATGTGAAGCGGAAAAGTGTACGCACAAGTGAAAGTATGACCCCCATTAAAATTTTTGAGTTTACACTAAAGTCACTACAGGACAAAGAGCAATTCGTTGGCCGCCAACTAAAAAGAGAATCTTGGGACATCAAAGGAAGCCAAAGAGTCCATGACAGTTAGAAGTCACGGGGGCCGGCGGATTCAAGAAGGGGACAAAGGCTATTCTTGCACACATTGGGAGCTAGGAGCAAAAGAGAGCTTCAGAGGAAGCAAGGGAGGAAGCAAGAAGAGCCTCCAGTGTGCGATGACATTGAAGAGTGCAAGAGGTGTCAAGAGAAGGGTGTGCAGAGAAGGCGGGGTGGATTCCAAGAGTCCCAAGGCCTATTGCGTGTGTGCGCCGTGATACCAATTCCTCAGCTTGGCGGAAGCTTAGTGCAAGGTGTGCACAAGGGAAGCGAGAAGCAAGTGAAGGATTGATGCAGGAGAGGCCGCTGCTAGAGGACTTGAGATAATTGGTCTTCAGTAATTGATATTCTCTGAAATTGTATTTAGTCATTGATTGGACTGTGCGCAGTCATTGTAATTGTTGAAAGATAATCAATATTCAAGGTTTCCAAGAGTATTCCTTTGCAGAAGTTCTCACTGTGATTCCATTTTCATCATCTCCTTTTTCTCCTACAAACCCTCAAACTCCTTCTTGTCCCCGAATCCCCAACAAGATGTGATGGTCTGGGTATAAAGATTTCGGAGTGATATTCCCAGAATCCTGTGATGAACATCTCCTCAAATGTCTATTTAAAGCAGGCTGGGAGGTACTTGATTCTGGCGTGCCAGGCATATATTACTTCAATGGACGGGGTGGTACTCATATCATACACTAGATCTTGGTTTCCTGTCATAAAGCCTGCACCTGAGAAGTGAGGGTCCTTAATGTTTTTAAACGTCCTGAAAGTGATCAGCATTAATTCAAATATTTTCATGCACATCTGGGCCATCACATCAGGATTATTGCGTAGCCTAGTACTCCAGTGACGGATTGTAGAAATCATGTAATTGACTGTGGGAGGTCCTCGTGGAGGTGCTAGATAAACATAATTCAACCATTTTGCACAGGCTTTGATGTCTTTGACAGCTATAGTGAATTCAGGCCAGGTGCGTCGTCGCAGAACTGGAATGTAACAAGGGTTGTACTTAATAAACAACGGCATATTATTCCAGGTTCGGACCATTTCTGGATACGTTTCCAAAAGCCTGATTCTCCAGGTGGGTTGATGGATGGACCCACGCTGAGCACTTTCCGGTATATCATCTGGACCAAATTGTGTAGCAAAGGTGGGAGGTTTGCCACATTGTCGTTGAATCTCCGCGTTGTAATCAGCCAAAAGTATACAGAATGGCACATACTGGTCATTATTGGTGCCTATCCATCTATGGTGAGACATGCTTCTGAAGTATTCAGACTTTATGACGGTCTCTTCTAAGTTCGCTAGTGATTGGATCTGAGTTGCCACCCGTTCTTCGTGAGTGTTCGCTGTCCTTTCCAGTGTCTGAAGCCACTCGGGTGCTTCCACTTCCAATGTGTCTAGTCCCTCTGAGGTTCGTCGCCCGCCTGGCATTGGCATAGGGACATACGGTTCCTCGTAAGACTCATCTACCTCAATAGGGACTAGCTCTTCTTGCTCTGGTTCTACCACAGGGGATGGCTGCCTCTCGTATGTTAGTAACCTCTTTTGTATTTCTGCTACCTGCTCGGTTAAGGCCTTTACTTCGTCTGAGGTGGAGGTTGATGGGACACTCTTTGGTTGTTCTTCCTCTTCCTTCAGCCTGCTCTGAAGTGTGTCACGCTCTCTTTCCAAGTCATCATGGGCTTCCAGGAGATCTGCATAGCTTTCCAGAATGGTTTTCATCGTCTCCGTGGGAATTGCTTTAAATTGCTCTGGATCTATCTCGTGAGGGGAGCCTTCCATTGCTGCTTCCAGATTCTCTTCATTTTGTTTTTGCAGTCTTTTGTTGTCCTCCAGTGCTGTGGCCATATGTTTTCGTAGTAGTGCCAAGTTGCGTCTGACTCGTAGGTTATCGGCCTGGTATACTTCGAGCAAAGCTTCTAGTTGTTTTACACCTGATTCTGTCGATGGTTGTGGTGTCTCCAATAGTGTTTGGTGAGCCTGCTCAAGCGTTGTATAGCATTGATTCACCTCTGCGTTTTCCTCTTGTAGGATGTGAAATTGCCTTTGTAAGTTCTGGTGGTGTGTTGTCAGTTGTTGGTACCGGCCGTCCAGAGCTCTGTACTCATTCTGGAGCTGATATACACATTGATTTAATGCTAAAAATATGCTATTTACATTAAATAATGCTAGGAGGGGTGAAGATGCAGAGGGAATGGGGCCGGGAAAGGGAGTTGTGGATGATGTGGATGCAAGTGGAGATGTGGGTGGAGGGGGTATGGGAGATGAAGGTGGCATGGGGGGAGGGAGCGGTGTTGTGGTAGGTGATGTTTCCATAGTGTGAATTGTTTGAGTGACACTGTAGATGGGGATCGTGGGTGGAGTGGATGTGACGTCAGTGAACAGAGTGGTGAAAGTGGGCATGGTGACTCCCCCGAATTGGATCCCCGGAGAGAGTGGGATACCCATGACAATGGTGGTGGTAGTGGACGAGGTGGTGCTAGTGTCATGTGGTGGAGTGAAGTGCGTAGTGCGAGGTGGGGATGGTGGTGACAGTGGTGCTTCCTGATGTTCGTCTGCTTGCGTTGTCTCTCCTGGTGCTGATATATTGATGTGAATTTGTTTCCCAGACCTCCTGGGACGAACGGGAACCCTCTTCTCAAATCTGTGAATGTAGGCCATTGCCTCATGGATGGCCTCATCCAATCCTACTGCGTCGGCATGAAGGTTTATGGACTCAATGAACATCTCGTCCACACCTTCCTCAGCTAGCAACTGGTTCATGAGTTTCTTGCCCGATTCCAGTGACATCTTATGCTGTTCTTGAACCAGTTGCATGGTTCGATATAGTCTTTTGATTTGTGCCGAATACGCAGGGGCACTTGCCAGCTCTGAAAGCTCGTCATATTCTTGTTCCGCGTAGGCTTCTTCCTCTTGTTCTTCCACTTGTTCCTCTACGTCGACTTCTACCACTTCGGGTCGGGTGGGGGCTGCTGTTGTTGTCTGGGGTTGTGGTTCCTGAGCACGTTCTGTTTCCGTCTCGAGATTAGAATCATAGATCAGTCGGGCTACTTCTTCATCCGTGAGGTCATTTAGAGTAAAACCCTGTGGGAATTCCAGATCTGATGGGACGGGTGGGAATACCAGATTAGGCCCATCTGTGCTCGGTCTTGGTAGCCGGATTGTGAATGGCCTAACGCGTCGTGTCTGGGGAGGGGTAATTTCTGGTGTAGTGGTGGCTCCCCTTGGTTGAGCACATGGTAGTTGTACTCCCCCCCTCATCTTCTTTGATGGGGGACTTGCTGCTGATAGTCTTCTTTGGAATTCCTGAGCACGGGGCCATATGAGTGCCCGCTGAATAGGCACATCATAGGCCAGACATCGGTAGATTATTTTTGTGAGAGCGCAACATCCATGAAGCACATTTTTTTGCTTCTTGTTCCACCTTTGATGGGCTAGGTGAATCTGATCTATGATCCAATGTGGTACATTGATGGGAAGGCTTTCTGTCTCTGCTAGATACAAACTGAACCAAATTTTCTTTGGGGGCATTGTGAATCTTTCCTGTGCGGGAAAAGCAAAATGTTGCATGATGGTCCGCAGGTGAAGCGCAATGGTAGGTGTCATCGCTACCATATCCTTCAGCTTATTAAGATCTTTGTGTTTCATTCGACCTGGCACCATTGTTTCCTTTTCTGTGGGGATGTGCATGCCATACATACCCAATGCTTCTCTTACCAGATTGAGGGTCAACTTGAATCTTTTAAGCTCATGACCCGGCAGCAGTGATGGCAACACAAAGGTACTGTCACGTCCCTTGGCCCTGCTTGGCGTGATGGTACTGATCAGATATGAACATCGTAAGAAATCCGGCTTTGGTAAGTGGGCCCTGAAATAACTGTCCACACCCGCTTTGATCCAAACTGATCGCATGACTTCGGCGTTTTGATAGCTTTCAAACTCGCGCGTGAAAAAGTGGTATCGACCCCATTTTCCATTAAATTCCAATTCTGCTTCCCAGAAATAGGTTCCATCGCCCAATGGTCCAGCAACATCACTGAACCAATGCGCATGCTTACCTACTTGAGAAGTGTGCCCTTGAGGAGGATCCTGAATGGGGAGCACATGCACGGCTTGAAGTTCTTGCGGCCTTGCGGTGAGATGTGGCTCGAGGAGGAGTGTTTCTATGTCCACAATCTGGGCACCGGATCCGGCTTGAGAACTTGCACCTGCTTCTGCCATGGCCCTGTTTGCTGGTTGGTTCTGTGAGAATATAGAACCACGTGTTAACATCTTAATGGACAGAATAAATCCGTTGTGGTCCTCGTTGCAACATGAACATGAGGTTGATGGTGAGTTAGTGGTTAGTAAGTGCACGAAGACAGTGTGTGTAGTTAGTTCGTGGGTAGTCCTAGGAGACTAATGCAGTTAGTAAGTGGGGATGAATTTACAAATTGGGGTCGGGGGGTTTATTACAGGTCTTAGGCTGCCAAATGCAGTGGATGGGTCTTTTTCTTGGTGTCGTAGAGGCTCTAGAGAACTTTATAGTTGTATCGGCTTGAAAATGAGGCCTTTTAGGGACCCATTTACAAGCGAGTATGTTCGTGCTCATAGGCCTTGGTATGTTCTTGAGTGTTGAAGACAAGTGAATGCTGGCCGTGCGAGTGAATGGGTTACGCTGTATAGGTTGTGGCTTCGGCGTAGCTATTTGCGCCCGCAAGCAAGCCTTAGGCACCCAGATTTGTCTTGACTGTGGGCTAGCCTTCATCGACTTCTTGGGCACCCAAATAGATTTCACGTTAGCAGAAGAATTTCCGGAAGACGTCTTATTAGTGACGTGTTGTTGGTTACTAATAAGAGGTTTTGCCCGGGTGGTTGGCTTGAGTGCTACCGGGTGTTTGCCTTTCAGCACCCATACTTGGTTTACTTGCTGAGATATTTTGCCGCGCAGGTACTTTTGATTTCCGGCATGGGTAGTACTCTGCTTCTTCTGCCTTTGATCCACCTTTGGTTGCTGCCTCCTTCTGGCCTTTGGAAAAGAAGGGAGTTCCGTTTCATCCCTGACTCCTTTTTTGAGAATATCATTCCTCTGCAACACATAGTTTTGGACAAGAACAGCATGGTCATCTTCATGTGTACCCCTGGAGGGACCAGGAGTCTGTGCCTTTCCTAGTTCTTTGAGTGCTCCATTATCTAACTCTACTGTGATTCGACTATGATTGACCCATACCTGAAGAAGTCCACTTCTTAGGTTTAAGTTGACTGCTTGGTCATAGATCCAGTCTTGACCTAAGACAAGAGGTTCAGTGAGATCCTCGTCTTGACACACTAGTACTTTAACTGTCATTGCCTCATCATGAATGTAGAGGGGAAGTTCCACCTCGCCCATGCAAGGGGTTTCCACGCCTCCCAATCCTATGAGATATGCCTCCACAGGATTGACAGTTAACTGCAACTCTTGACAGTAAGACACTCTAACAGCACTGTTGGCTGCGCCTGAGTCAATCAAGGCTCTTACGGTCCTTGCACTCTTTCCTTGTCCTATATCTAAGGTTACGAAAGGACGTCGATCAGTTATCCTCTGTGAGCTTGTTCCTGCGACTTCACACATTGCCATATGATATCCTTGATCAGCACAGTCATTTGTTCTAGGTTGATCTCTACCTTGCCTTCGTAATTTCATCCTTCTGATGCGTTCTAACGCTTCTGCTTGAGCTTCTTCTCGAATTCGCTTTTCTTCCTCTTTGCGTTTCTTAGCAGTGTTGAGTCGGCTGAGCATTTCCTCCGTGAGGGGTTCCTGATACAACTTGACTCTGCAACCGCTAATATAGTTTGGGAGAACATCACCCTCTAACGTGGCTAGTTGTACTGCTCCACTCGTGGAGATCCTATTGATGATCATAGGTCCGTAGCCTCTCTTTTCTAGCTTCCTCGCGTGTTGCTTCAGTGTGTAGACTAAAACTAGATCTCCTGCTTTCAAGCTCTTATCCTTCACATGGGCATCAAAGTATGCCTTCTGCCTCTTCTTAGCTGCATAGATTCCTGCAGCTGCTCTCAGTCTTGTTTCTCCTAACCGTTCAAGGTCAAAGATCCTAGAGGAGAGCTCATGACCTGTCCAATCGTGCTCTTGTGCTATTTTCAACGTAGGTATTAAGAAGTCCAACGGTAGCACAACGTTTTGGCCGAATACCATCTGAAAGGGGGTGGCTTGGAGTACCATTTTGTAGGCGACTCAGTATGCCCAAACAGCATGGTGTAGCTGTTTGTCCCAATCAGAGCGTTTAGTGTTCACTAATTTTGTCAGTACATTGCATAAGATCTTGTTGGTGCTTTCGGCTTGTCCATTAGCTTGAGGGTGATAGGGGGCAGACTTCTTATGTATTACCAAGAATTCTTGGAGCAGATTTTCAATAACTTCATTTAAGAAGTGAGTGCCTCTATCACTTACAAGCTCTATAGGTAGCCCATATCTTGTGAACACATTCTCAAACAAGAATTTAGCAGTTGTTTGAGCATCGTTCTTTGTCGTAGCCTTTACCTCTACCCACTTGGTGAGATAATCCGTGGCCACAATGATATATTCAGCATGTGAACCCTTAGCTGGGGGATTAATAGGGCCTACAAAGTCTATTCCCCACTTAGAGAATGCACGTCCACCCATCATAGGTTTCAGTGGCATCTCATCTTTGCGTATAGGATACTGAGTTCGCTGACAGACATCACACCGTTTCACATAGGTATGTGCATCCATGTGAAGGGTAGGCCACCAGAAGCCCGCAAATAGAATTGCCTTGATCACCCGATCTGGTCCAAAGTGTCCTCCTGCTACACCTTGGTGAGCAGTTTCCAAGATCTTGAGATATTCACTTTCATGGACACATAGCCTTAGGTACCTATCTTTACCACGCTTATATAGATTATCCCCAATGAGTGAGTAATCCAAGGCTTCTTGTTCTAAACTCCTTTTCCTAGCCAGAGTCATGTCTGGAGGGAATGTGTTTGTCCTCAGGAAGGATACTAGAGGTTCGCTCCAATCTGGCACAATGGATACTTGATACAGAGTAGCGTGTTCCACAGGTGGTTTAGTGCAACAGGTAGGGCATTCCTTGCATAACTTTTGGACATCAGCTTCCATAGTTGGCCAATGCACTCCGAGTCTCTTTAGAGTCTGTAAAGTTCGTTGCTTTGAGTAGTGTTGCTCTAATGCACCTACATGCGCTAATTGCAACCATTTAGAGTACTCGTCCTCTTCTACGCAACAAGCCAAGATCCCTTGATCTGTGTGCTTGTACATGCTTCCTGCCATGATGTGGTACTTTTGGGCTTTTACAACCTCTCTATCCCGTGTGTTTACCACTGGATGGTTAGGCCCGTATGTCAATACTGGTACCAATGGCTTAGCCCACTGCGGCACCACTTCCAAATTGAACAAGTAAGCATCAGAAAGATCATCTGATACTCCCTGTGGGGCTTCTCCGGAGGTGAGCCTAGAGAGATGATCTGCTCTCAAATGAGTCCTACCTTTCCTTACCACAACCTCAAAGTCATATTCCATTAGTAAGAGAAACCATCTTACTAATCTTCCTGTATTGCATGGCTTGTTCACGAGATATAACAGTGCTTGGTGATCAGTAAAAAATTTAAACTTATTTGTAAGCAAATAGTGTCTAAATTTTTTGACTGCATATACCATGCCCAAGCCTTCCCTCTCTGTAGTGGTATACTTTCGTTCAGCTGTGTTCAATTGTCTACTGGCGTAGGCAATGGGAAGATCCATATTACCTTCGCCCGTAGGTTGCGTGAGTACACACCCAATAGCATAATTGGATGCATCCACATGAACATGGAATGGCTTATTCCAATCTGGTGTGGTCAAGATTGGTGCTGAACATAATCGTCGTTTAAGCTCCTGGAAGGAATTCTCACATTCATCCGTCCACTCAAAGTTAGTCAGAAGTCCGTACATGGGCTTTGCAATGACAGCATACATGTGTATAAATCGTCGGTAATAACCACAATGCCCCATGAAAGCTTGTACTTCCTTGACATTTTTTGGCCTAGGTAGCTCTGCTATAGCTCTCACTTTCTCTTCATCAGTGGATATGCCATTCTTTGACACTATGTGCCCTAGAATCTTGCCTTGCCTGACCATGAAAACGCACTTTTCTGGGTTCAGGCAGACTTGATATTCTCTACATTTGTCAAAGATTTGTCTGAGTTCGGGAATGTGGGTTTGTCTGATGTTGGAATGAGCACATAGGTCATCAACATAGACTTCTAAGTTCTTTCTCAGGAACTCCTTAAATACATGGCACATCAGCCTTTGGAAGGTTGCGGGTGCATTGGTCAGCCCGAATGGCATTACCCTAAAAGCAAATATGCCCCACTCTGTGGCAAAGGCTGTCTTATGCTGATCCTCTGGAGCTATGGCTACTTGATTGTAACCCGAAAATCCATCAAGGAAGCTGTACACTTCCTTGCCTGCCACTCTTTCTAAGAGATGTTCTGTGATGGGAAGCGGATAGTTATCTCGAATCGTGGCTGCATTAACCTTCTTCAAGTTAATGCATACACGCAATTTTCCGTTCTTCTTGGGCACCACCACAATGGGGGATACCCATTCAGTGTGCTCAATTTCATAGATAAATCCAGCTTCAACCAGTCTATCTATCTCCTCTTTGATCTTAGCCGCATAATTATCATTATACGTATATGGCTTCTGCTTAGAGGGTTTTGCATCTAAGGTCATGGGGATAGTGTGTGAACATATGTCAGGGTCTACACCCTTCAAATCCTTGTAACTCCAAGCGAATACATCTCTGTATTCTCTTAGCAAGGCTATTAGCTCTTGTTCTTCCTCTTCTGTCAGGTCATGGCCAATGTACGTGCATCTCTCCTCTCCTTCTTCTAGGGCCACTACTATTTTTTTGGTGGTTTCTTTGTTATCATAGGCCTCTCCTGATTGTGCCTCTCGTTTAGGCATTCTTATCATGACTCTCCTGTCGTCTATTTCATACTTCTTAAAATTTTCTGGGACCTCGAACAAGGATTCTTCCTCTTCGGGTGAGACTTCTCTCTTCTTCCGTTTCTTTCCTTCTTCCTTTGGGGTCACATGTGTGGCTAATCTTACATCATTTGTAAGCTCTCCATGCCTCTGGGGTTGAAATTCTACTTCATGGAAGTATTCTTCATCTGATGCAAATGGTGGGTCCATGATGATTGACTCTAGGTCAGAGTCACTTGCATCCTCAAAGGCATCAGGGCTAGGTTCGCATTCTTCTAGAACTGCCTCTCCCATGATTGGCTCTATGGAGAAGACTGAAATATCATAGCCATCCTCATCACAGTGAGGGGTCCATTGTTCTTCATTGATGGCTACGTCCATTGTTGCTAGGATTTCTGCCCAGCCGTGGGGTTCGAATTCTTCGTCAGGAAATACTACAGGTGCATAGGCTGGGTCTTGAATGGGTCTATGTGTTTCGTTTGCACCTATATCTCTGGCCTTCTCTCTCTTCTCTTCTTCTACTGCTACTTTGCACATCCATAAGTGGGTGTCTTCATGCATCCATGAGGATCCTGATCCTATGGAATGCACAGATTCCGTGTCATCTTTGGCTCTATGGATGGGATTCCATTGGATAGGAGGGACATCTCTATGAGAGTAATCCTTGAGATTGACTTTGGTCGTAACACCTAAGTGTTGCAGGTACAAGGAATTAGTTCCCCAATCCTGTACCACTTGCAACTGTCGCATGAATGGTCGTCCCAAGATCATCTCATAGGCATGATTTTTGCTAAAGTCACATATAGCAAAGGTATGTTCAAACTCGACACCACAAGTGGTGAGAGTTATTCCTTCCAGCAATCCTAAGGGTCTCTCAATATGACCATCGGCCATCTGCAATTTCATTCTCGTTGGCCTGAGTGCTGGCTTGCCCCAACGCTTCCATAGGGAGGTGGTGGCAATTGCAACTCCTGCACCTGAGTCCAAAATTGCCTTGGTGGTGTACCCTGATAAGTAATGGGAAGATAGGTGTTCCCTTCTTCACCTTCACACATATCTCCTATCTTATCCAAGGGTATCTCTGGCACTGTCCTATGTGATCCTACCTGGGAGCGAGGTTTTGCTATCTCTGGTACTTGTTTGGCTACACGTTTCCATAATTCAGGTCTAACCTTGAGCAGCTCTTCTAACTTGAGATTGCACTGCACGTTAGTGTTCTTCACTACCTCTGTGTTCCTAGGTATGACTGAATCTTCGTTTCTTACCATGACCGTGGGTGCTCTCATACACGTGGACTTTGCTTCCCATGGGCCTGTGAAATGGGGTAGCTCTTGTATGGAATTGGATTCAAAGTCCAATCTCTTGTGAGACTGAGTACTCTCATGTTCCCCGTAAATAGATGGGATGTCTTGTGGGAATTGGTCGTGTGCATCATCCACAAGTTCAAAGGGAGGGGCGACTTCACTTTCGTTATCCCATTTATCTTCTTGAATTTCTCGTAGGAAGTCTGGTGCAAACCGATTCATAGAAGAAGAAGTGTCTGGCTCCGTAGAATTAGGCACATAAGAAACCTGGGAAGGAGGGCTTATCCTATCATTGGCTCTTTCCTCGCTTTCATAGATGTTTGGAGCACAAGCTTCCTGGGGAGGATTACTTATTCTATTACTTTTCCGAACAGGCTCATATGCTCCCTGAGAAGGAATGTAGGCAACCTGTGGAGGTACGTGAGCTTTCGAGGGAGGCTCATCTGCCTTTTGGGGGGAAAGATAAGCTTCTTGAGGAGGCACATGGGCTTCCTGAAGAGGCTGGCTTATCCGTTCTCTTCCCCTTTCCTTTCTTTGAGGGGCAGGTTCCTTTTCTGAGTGTGCCATTAGATTCTCCATTCTTTCCAGAGAAGGGGGGTTGTCTGGTTCAGTGGAATTGGGCACATAAGCTTCCGGTGGGGGATGGGTCATGTTTTTGCTTGCTTTATCTCTTTCTTGATTTTTTTCTTCCTTGGCAGATCTTGCAATTATGCCCTCTAACTTCTCTAGAAGTCCATCCAGGTGTAGTTGCGTCTTGGCTGAGCCCGAGTAATTGAATAGGCGACTAGCTTCAAACATAGTCTGAGCCAATGCGACCATTTTCGCGCAAAGCTTGGTTCTTTCTATCTCTAGGTCAGCTCTAGGGTAGCACTTGTCATGATCCGTTACGTTTGGCCCTTCTTGGATTCTGGCCTGATATGCTTTAAGCATCATGTCTATATCTTCAGGAGTGGGATCAGCTAATACTGATCCTGCTCTAGGGAGTGGTGGAATTGTATGAGGTGGGTTGGAAGGTGGCGGGTCGGATGGCGATGGGAATGGTGGTGGTGGGGTAGTGTGAGAGGGAGTTTGAGATGTGAGTTCAGTTATCTTGGCTTTGGTTTCTCTTATGCTTTCCTCAAGTTCACTCATCTTTTTAGCCCATTGTCTTTTCATTCTTTCCCGACTATCTCTCCAAGCTCTAGTTCTCTTCTTGGTTATGCTCTCGGTTTCACTAACGTCTGGGCTCTTTTCCTGGCCGACAGTTTGGTTTTGCTGCAAAGCTTGAGCTCTTGTGACCACTTGCACTGGCGCAGTGGAAGTCACACTCCCTGTGGAGTCTACAACCAACCCAATAACATTTATAGGAGTGATTTTTGGCATATTATTAGGATTTTTAGGGCAATCTCGTAAGAGATGCTCTTTCCCACACTCTTGGCAATAACCTTGGATCGTTACTGACTGGGGTTGTATAGGTGGAGGCAAGGGACAATCACGAATTAGATGATCACCCTGACATCGGTAGCAGGGTCCTCTAGGGAATGGGGGTCTTACCTGCCTAGGTTGGGGTCTGGGATTGGGGTTTGCATACATGACATTTGTGTAATCTGATTCCCAACTAGGTTCATTTGGCTCTTCACTATAGTAAGACTCACCATGTTCAGGAGACTGCATGAAGTAAGCCTCGGGACTCTCAACATGCGTAGAATCAAAGCTATGGTCACTGGGATCATTTTCTGAAAGCAATGGTGTTATGGGGACTATAGCTCGGTTTAGGTTTTCTTCTGTAGCTGCATACTTCACAGGGATCAAGTTGGATGGAGCTGGAGGTTGTTGGGCTAACACAGGCTGAGGCCTTTGCTGGGCTTGGTATTGTGGTTGGTAGGTCTGTTGAGGCCTAGCATACTGTTGTGGTTGGTATTGGTTCTGGTATCTGCCTTGTTGAGGGGATGGCTGAGGGTAGGCTTGCCTAACAGCTTGCTTGTTGTATGGGCAGTCTTGTGCTGTGTGATTTGTGTATCTTCGTTCGATGGTGCAGTACTGGCTACTAGGGTTCACTTGGGGTTGAGCCATAATGGGACATACATTCGCCATGTGGTCGCCACCACATGTGTAGCATCTCTTCACAGGGGCAAATCTCGGAATTTGTTTGCTAGAGACACCTAATTTTTGAGCCACTTTCTCTGCAAGTTCCTCAATTGATGTGGATTGCGTGGAAGAGAGGCTAGAGGCACCATCAGAATCTTTGTAGATTTTGGAAAGCTCTAACTCCTCCCCTAGGTTATCCTCAATGTCAATGCACATGCGTACACACTCTTCTATAGTCCTAGGGTCCTTCAGATACACATAGGATCTCAATTTCGTACTCAGCAATCCATCCAAGAATAAGGCTACTTGTTTAGCTGGTGTAGGTAGCTCAGGGACAGGGCATCTTTCAAGATATTGCCTAAATCTCCTTCCTGCAAGTCTCACGGTCTCTTGAGGGGTTTGCTTGAAGCTATGAATCAGCGAGGAGGTATTATGTCTGATGCCACTCTTAGAGAACTCAATAATGAAAGCCTCTAGGAGTTGATCTATGCTCCTGAACTGTCTCTCGTTTAGTGGCTCAAACCATGTCAGGGCAGTGTTCCTAAGGGTTAGACCAAAGGCATTGTACTGAGTGAATAGATCCTCTACTTGTTCAGCTCTCAGGACTTGCCTAAACTCAGCCACATGATCGTATGGATCTCCCGTGCCATCGAAGTAGTTCTTCATGGACTTAACTAGCTGAGTCGGTCTCAAAGTTCTTGTGTGCTCTCTAGGTCGTGGTAGAGGGAACTCATCCGCATTTCTTTGATTCCTGTGAGCTCTAAGTATCTCAGGTTCTACCCTATTTGTTTCCGTCCTCGTTCTTTCTCTGCCCACTGGGTTGGCAAAGCTTACTTCTGGTCTATCTCTGCTTCTGTCTCTTTGCATTCCATGAGCTTGGGATGTTCCAGCTCCAGGGTGACCATAGGATACATTCAATCTTGGTTGGGGAAAAATGAATTCACCCTTCCAAGTGTAAGCATGCCTATCATTCTCTGTCACCACAAAGATCCTCTCCGAAGTGTGATCTAAATAGGTCACTCTGCCTGGGCTATCAGGATCCTTAAACTCATAGATCATGATTGTTCCTATATCAAATGGCCGATCAGATTTATATCTCCAAAAGGCTTCTTCAGTCTCTCGATTGAGGAGCAACTCTATGCTCTTATTATCCTGGGGAATCCACTCTGGTGTGATAATTCTAGTGAGAACCGATTTGCCTCGAGGGGTTCTAGGTTCTGCACCCATGTTTCCTTGCTCCAGGTCACCTAAGTCTGCTTCGGGGATCACATTTCCAAATTCGTCCGTCCTATCTGGGTGACTGGTGACTACGTATATGGTTCCTTCTTTGTCCAAGTATGCTCCGTTTTCAAACTTGACAGCTGGGTGCTCTAATCCAATGGATTGATCAGGATTCTTAATCTGGACCACAGATCTTCCTAGGCCGTCCTCATAGATGCTGGCACCTAATCGGTTGGTCCTAAGGTATTCCAACTGCGTTTTGTAAGGGCCTTCTACCCTGTGCAAGTATGGCATTCCTGAACTTCCTGTAGGTCTCTCCATACCTTGAGACATCTCTGATTCACTAGTCTCAGAGCTAGGGTAGTATGAGTGGTGGCTCAACTGCTGGGCCCAAGACCTAGCAGTGTGATTCACACTAGTCTCTGAAGACCTAAGGCTTTGTCTATCCCTCACTAGATGTCGCCCTGATCTAAGGTTCATATGCCTAACTGATTAACCCAATTTCCCAGGTACGACCACGTTGCTGAATCCTTGTATCAATTACTTAATTCCCTTTTTATGTTGATTATCGTGTTTATACTCTTGTCTGATATCACGCCGTTAGGAATACTTGAGTTTAATTTCGCACTTTAGTTTGGTCGTTTCACGTTAGGTTCTTTTCCTTTAAGATTATCGTCCACACACACATATTATCTCTCAACTTGAACTTGATTTCTTAGATAGTCTTTGATTTATCTCGTGCCTATCGTTGCCTGGAATTACTTCTAACACTACCCGCACTTAGCCTAAACTAAGAATTGACAGAGTGTGTTGCGGGTTTTCCAACCTTGAGTTCCCTTCCTTGAGTTGTTGCCCCGGTGTGCCCAGGACGCGTGTTCCCAAGCCTGCACCTACTCTTGCTTTGTGTATCCTTCGATGCTCTCAAAAGTCCTGTAAAAGGCCCAAGATTAGCTCAAGACTGAAGTTCAAAAGACAGAACCAACCACTTTCATTCATGTGACACTTCGCCAATCTGCACTATGACTTGTTGGAAATTAATTCTAGGGATCCCTGAATTTTGTTCCCCCTGGGCATGGTCAACTTCAAAATACCCTATCTGAAAATCAATGCATTATTCTTATAAAAAACAGTTGAGGGCGTGTAGTATATGCCATGAGCTTTCTGACAAGCCCAAGAGCTCAAAAAATGGATTTCGTATGAAAAAGTTATGACCGTTCAGGGTTTTGTAGTTAAAACAAGATTCAAAACAGGCTAACAGGAATTCTCAAGTTGCTTGCGGCACGGCCTCGTGATGCAACACTACACCCTAGTGTTTGCCCCACACTTAGCCAAAATTGAGACCACTATTTTTTTCCCAAAAAATTTGACCTAATTTGCCCTTCTAACGTGTTCGCAAAGTCTGTCGGTCGCGATTGACAGGTCAGTCGCGATTGACGTGTCGATCGCGATTGACAGGGCCGTCGTGGCTGTCAGTCGCGATTGATGTGTCGATCGCGATTGACAGGTCGGTCGTGAGGTCTATCGGTCGTGGTCAAACTGTCGTTGACTCTGTCAGTCGCGATTGATGTGTCGATCGCGATTGACAAGTCGGTCGTGAGGTCTATCGGTCGTGGTCAAACCGTCGTTGACTATGTCGGCCGCGATTGACAGAGCCGTCGTGGGCTGTCAGTCGCGATTGACTGGTCGATCGCGATTGATGGCTCGATCGCGATTGACACGTGTCACGCGTAAGCTCTGTCGGTCGTGGTCAATCGGTCGTTGACCGTGTCGATCGTTGACTGTGTCGGTCGTTGACCCTGTCGATCGCGATTGACAGAGCCGTCGTGGGCTGTCGATCGCGATTGACAGGTCTGTCCGTCGTGGTTTGTCGATCGCGATTGACGTGTCGATCGCGATTGACAGAAATCTGTGGAATTTCAAAAAACTAAACACATTTTTGGGAAGCTCTAGGCCTGTAGGTCATGGATATGCACTTTGTTTAGCAAATAGATCAACTTTTCTGTCGGTCGCGATTGACAGAACCCGGCGACACACAGACAGTTACTTCGAATTCCGTACCTGCGCAGCGAGCTGGGGATGGTGATACAGCCTGTACCTGCAATACAGCTCAGAAAACATGCAAAAACAGCACACACAATTTCGCTCTCTTGCTCTCTCTCACAAGTGAAATGAGGGAAATGAGGTGGAGATGGTGATATGATCAAAAAATAGAATTTTTTGCGATGATGGAGATGGAGGTGGGAGATGGTGATAATGATGATGGTGATGAAGATGGTGAAGAAAGTAAAAGAAAATCGATGAGAGTGAAGAAAATACCTACAACTCCAACGCGTCAACTCTACGTCTTACCATCACACGCTCGTCCTCAAAGCTCGATCCCCGGCAACGGCGCCAAAATTTGGTGTAGCTCAATGATGAGTAGCACCTCCTTTAATGTCAATCCGGGAAGATGTGAGGATGGTATGAAGACCTCGAGCAAGTGGCGGCACAAGTGCGTGAGTGAGAAGCACACGAACATGCACACACATACACACACGCGCACACACGGCAAGACAAAGAGGGAGAATCAATGGAGTTCTTAGATTACTTTCAAAAAGCTCTTACAAGTTAGTTTCAATTACAATCTAACCCGAAAAATGAGCTCTCTAGCTCCTTTTATAGTTTTTGACTAGCTTTGGCCCTGTTCAGACCTAGTGTCCGGCCTAGTTAAAAATTAGGTTCCAGGGCCAATTTGAGGGCTTAAACGGAGTCTAAAAAATGTGAAAATTGGCAGGTAGATACTTCTAAAGCTCCTCAAGCTCAAGGACTCCTTGGCTTGCACAAAATGGAGCTACAAAAATACGAAATGATATTTACAATGGTTTTTAGTGATGAAAATCACTATTTGTGTAGAGTTTTCTCTATTGATTTGTCATACACCTCTTTGAGCTCCCTACTTGCTCTTTCTTCTTGTGTGCTCAACTCCTTGATGTCTTGAAAAATTAGATGGCCTACTTGCCAGATCTTCTTTGACTGCCATGTCTGCTTGTGCTGTCCCTTTGCTTTGACTCTCTTCGTCGTGTGGCTCCTTCGGTTCCCTGACTGCTGCCAACACATGGTATATGCTGTGAAGAAGTTTAGACACTATTTATTGGCCAACAAGTTCAAGTTTTTCACTGATCATCAAGCTTTGTTATATTTGGTCAATAAACCTTGCAATACTGGACGCTTAGTAAGATGGTTCCTCTTACTAATGGAATATGACTTTGAAGTTGTTGTCAGGAAAGGTAGAACCCACCTTCGGGCAGATCACCTTTCTCGCATCACTTCAGAAGAGTCACCGCAAGGAGTGTCTGACGAATTACCCGATGCTTATCTGTTCAATTTAGAAGCTGTTCCTAAATGGGCAAATAAGTTGGTACCAGTCCTAACCTTTGGCCCTGCAAATAAGAATGTGAAAACATCACAAGAAGAAATTGTAAAATCACAAAAATATCACATATCAGCAGGAGGCATGTACAAACAAGATACTGAGGGTGTATTAGCTTGTTGTGTGGAGGATGATGAACATAGTAGTTGGCTGCAACAAGCCCATGAAGGAATGCTAGGAAATCACTATTCTAAACAACGAACATTGCAGAATCTAAAGCGTTTAGGAGTGTATTGGCCTAGCATGGACAAAGAAATACATGAGTGGATTAAGAATTGTCCAAGGTGCAGAGAGAAACCCCCAGTGGAGCATGCGACCCTTTATCAAGTGTCATTAATTCCAGATTGGAGTGCTCCATTGGTAGAGTTTATGAGATCGGGAAGATTACCCAAAGAGGCTAGTCTAGCAAGAAGACGAAGCATGGAGCAAGAGGCTCAAGGCTACGCCTTAGTAGGGGACAACCTATACCCAAGAGGCAAAGATGGTTACTTAAGACTATGCGTTCATGAATCAGACTATTTAAAGGTCTTAGAGACTGCACACAGCGGTGTTGCAGGTGGACATTTTGGTCCTGACCGAGTGATCAAGACCATCCTATTCTCAGGACTTTGGTGGCCCACTCTTCATATGGACGCACATACCTATGTGAAGAAATGTGACACATGCCAACGTGCACAATATCCAGTGAGAAAAGACGAGATGCCCTTGAGGCCAATGATGGGAGGACGTGCATTTTCGAAGTGGGGCATAGACTTCATAGGTCCTATTAACCCCCCAGCTAGAAACTCCCATGCAGAGTACATCATTGTAGCCACAGATTACCTTACAAAGTGGATAGAAGTCAAAGCCACAACAAAGAATGATGCTCAGACTACGGCTAAGTTCTTATTCGAGAATGTGTTCACGAGATATGGACTACCAATAGAGTTGGTGAGCGATAGAGGCACACACTTCTTGAATGAAGTCATTAAAAATCTTCTCCAAGAATTCTTAGTGATACATAAGAAATCTGCCCCCTATCACCCACAAGCCAACGGACAAGCCGAGAGTACCAATAAGATCCTCTATAACGTATTGACAAAACTGGTAAATAATAAACGCTCTGATTGGGACAAACAACTTCATCATGCTGTTTGGGCTTATCGAGTTGCCTACAAAACGGTACTCAACGCCACCCCATTTCAGATGGTCTTCGGACAGAACGCTGTGCTACCATTAGATTTCTTAATCCCTGCCTTAAAAGTAGCACAAGAGTATGAGTGGAATGGGCATGAATTGTCCTCTATGATCTTTGATCTCGAACGCTTGGGTGAGACGAGGCTATGAGCGGCAGCAGGCATCTACGCTGCAAAGAAGAGGCAAAAGGCATACTTTGATGCACACATCAAGGATAAGGGATTGAAAGAGGGAGATCTAGTGTTGTTATACACACTAAAACAACATGCCCGTAAGTTGGAAAAAAGAGGATACGGACCCATGATCATTAATAGAATTTCCACTAGTGGTGCAGTTCAGTTGGCCACTCTAGAAGGAGATATCTTGCCAAACTATATTAGTGGCTGTAGAGTCAAGCTATATCAAGAACCTCTTACTGAGGATATGCTAATGAGACTCAACACTGCTAAGAAGCGAAAAGATGAAGAGTTAAGAGTGAGAGAAGAAGCACAGGTAGAGGCCAGAGAGCGTATTAGGCGAAATAAGTTAAGGCGATTAGGCCTAGAAGTCAACTCAAAAGCCCCAAAATATCACATGGATATGTGTCAAAAGTCAGGCATAGCGACTTCTCAGGTCATTGACCGAAGACCCTTTGTGACCATAGAGATAGGACAAGGGAAGGGTGCAAGGACGGTGAAAGCATTGATTGACTCAGGAGCAGCAAGTAGTGCAGTTAGACTTTCCTACTGCCAAGACTTGGGGTTGAACATCAATCCCATAGAAGCTTATCTCATAGGATTGGGAGGTGTGGAAACCCCTTGTTTGGGCGAGGTGGAACTTCCCATCTACCTTCAAGATGTTCCAATGAAAGTCAAAGCGCTAGTATGTCAAGATGAGAACCTTACAGAACCACTTGTCATGGGTCAAGATTGGATCTATGACCATGCAGTTAACTTAAACCTAAGAAGTCAAATTCTTCAAGTTTGGGTACATGAACAATGCATTACATTAGAATTAGAGAACTGCATGCTCCTAAATCATGGCACCACACACTCTCTTAGTTCTTCCAAGACTAATCATATGAAAGAAGTTGTTGTATGTGTCAAAAGCTCTATGATGCAGAAGGAGTCAATCGTGGAAGACCAGGTTCGAAGGCGGGTGGATCTTTCTTCTTCTCCAAAGAATCAAGTAGCCACAGTAGTGCGTCCACCACACAAGCAAACACAACCGTTCACGACAACTGCTACATCAAATAGAAAGACACCACTCGATAAAAAAGCAGTTCCGAGCATGAAGCAGATATGGGTACGCAAAGGAGAGCAACCACCAACCTTGCCCCCACAAATTCCATCCATGCAAACCAACCAGGCCAGAAGACGAAGGAAGCATCTCAGACAAGCTCAATCACAAGGTATCCAACAAGTTTGGGTGCCTAAGAAGTTAGCTGCAGCTCAACAAGGGCAATTACAGATGTGGGTACCTAAGAAGCTCCTACATCCACAACAACCTTTGTTCTCCCACATGCAAAAGGTTTCAACAAAGAAGCCAAAAAGAGAAAAGGGTAAGAACCACGTACAGAGACCAAAGGAGGATCAAATCAGCTCTTCAACGTTAGTAGGAAGACATGCAAAAAGGATATGGGTTTGGAAGCCAAATGTGCAAGTAGCCTCCACCGAACCAAAGTGTCAACCACACTGGATACCACAGTTCAGAAAGCATCCAAAGAGAAAGACGCCTGAAGTGACCTCTACAGTGCCAAATGATGTTCTAAAATGGACTCCAATAAGGAGGATTACATCAGTTCGAGACTCAATGGATACCTCCACCAAGGTCGGCATCAACATCCACAAATAACATCGAAAGCCTCGAACGAGCGACAACCATGTGCTCCTTGCACAACCCTGTCTTTTGCACCATTCAGGTCATGCATTTCCAAAGTATGCATTAATGTAGGGCCACATTACACCGCCGTGCATAGACACACTTGAGAATCCCAAGCACAAGAGCACATTGACATAGGTCAAATATTTCTATTGATACTAACTTTTGTGTTCTTGTTTGGTGCTATTTTTTCCAAAAAAAAAAAAAAAAAAAAAGAGAGAGAGAGAGAGAGAGCTTGTTCCTAGATTTGGCTTATGGAACATGAATGAGTCATGCTTAGGTGGACCATCAACCAGGGCATTCATCGACAATGATAAACCAACCAATGGTCCATCATGATGAAAGGTGTACAACACGAAGAGATCCGCATCGACTGACCTTTCCTTACGGTAAGAATCTTCTACTTGGACCACAACCATGATAGTTTGGGAAACCTCTTCGTCAGCATACCCTTGAGCACTTAGCTCAAGACCCGCAATTTTTGCACCATGCTCTTCCAATGCATTTTCCAAGTAAGCATGCGTAGGGCTACATTACAAGGCCGTGCACAAGGCACATACTTTTTTCAACCCAGGCACGAACACACTTACCCTTCATTCATTATGGGTTATGAGTAGTTGGCATGACTGCTCTCAACATCATCTTTGGAAGAGCTAGCGGACGTTATGGGAACAACATCCATATCTCGGAAGCAAATTGAAGCCAGTAGTTGCTCCAAATCACTCTTGACAACCTCTTTTGAGCAACTTGCAGTTTTTAAAGCTCACAACGACACATTCTTGCTGGAATCCAAGGAACCAGCTCATACAACGGATGGACACCACCTCTCAAAGCACTACATGGAACAACCCTTCCAACAAGGGTCTGTCAGGGACGACAGACTCGAGAGGGGGGGGAGTGTTGAAGCTCAAAGTCAAGGAGAAAGCATGGAAGCACATCAAAAGGCGGACACACAAGGAAAGGGAGCAAGTAGGGAGCTCCAAGAAGTGTATGTCAAATTTTCAGAAGAATCCCCTACAAAAATAGTGATTTTCATCACTAAAAATCATTGTAAATACCATTATCTATTTTTAGTAACTCCATTTTGTTCAAGCCGAGGAGTCCTCGAGCTTGAGGAGTATTAGAAGTACCATTGTACCAATTTTCATAATTTTTAGACTTGGTTTGAGCCCTCAAATAAGCCGTGGAACCTAATTTTTAACTAGGCCGGACACTAGGTCTGGACAGGGCCAAAACTAGTCAAAAAACTATAAAAAGAGCTAGAGAGCTCATTTTTGAGGTTGGCTTGTTAGAGAATAGAACTTTTGTAAGAGAACTCTTTTGCAATCTAAGCTTTCCATTGTTCCTCTCTTTGATCTTACTTTGTGCGCGTGTGTGTGTATGTGTGTGCATGTTTGTGTGCTTTCACTCACGCACTTGTGCCTTCACTTGCTCGTGGTCTTCATACCGGTCCTCACGTCTCCGCGGATTGACAAGTAAAGGAGGTGGTGCTTACGCTTGAGCTACAGTATGCATATGTGCGTATGTATGTGCAGGTGTTTGGATGCATATGTGTGTATGTATGTGTGTGTATATGCATGTGTACCTTGGTCGCTTGCTTGCTCTTCACTCTTTAGGGTCACTCGTTCATTCGCAAAGCTTCATCCTGGCACAAATGTGATGGGAATTATAAGCTTTTCTTTTCCAATTCCTCTACCATCACTTGACATAAGCATCGCATAAGTGACGCTAAGCATCATATAAGTGATGCTAAGCATCATATAAGTGACGCTAAGCATCGCATATGCGATGGACCTGATTTATTTTTTGGTTTTTTTCCAGGGACATCACTTATGCGATGTTTTTTAAAAGAAGCACCGCATAAATGACGATCCCAACTATTTTTCATGATCCGGGGCATTGTTATGCCCCTGTTATTATTGTAGTGCCTAGGGGGATTGTATTAGCAACATAGTGCAAAATTGCATACAAATTACTCTCTCTATACTAGAGAACACTTTGTTGGAGTTAGACGTCTACGGAAGCACGCGAACAGCACAAGGAAGAAGAAGAAACTTGGAGCACAACACACAATACTGAATGTATTACTAGAGAATGTACAAAGATAAGTAGCCCATTAGGGCAATAGGCGTATATACAAGCCGGGGGAAAAAAACCTCCTAAAGAGGGGAAAAAGTGCCCCGGCAGTCCTAGTGTGTTCACACACATCACTACCTAAATATATCAACAAATCCCCCCTAGGAGTGATGCGGTGAACAAGGAGCTAGCACTCATGTATAAGGAAGTGCCAAGCTATGTGGAAATCACTCCACAAAAGGAAGTGAGCCCAAAGCTTTGCGGAAAGCTTCAAACTTCTCCCTAGGCAGAGCCTTCGTGAAAAGGTCTGCAATGTTCTCCTGTGTGGGCACATATGCCAAGCTGATCTCCCTAGCAGAGAACCTCACCTTGACATAATGATAATGCACCTCAATGTGCTTAGTGCGAGCATGGAACACAGAGTTCCTCGCAACTGCCAATGCGCTCTCACTGTCACTAAAGATGGTGGTGGAAGAAGACTGACCAACACCCAAATCAGCCATAAGGCATCTGAGCCACACACACTCAACGGTAGCTACGAAAGCTGCCCTATACTCAGCCTCACAATTGGAAGTGGCCATACTAGGCTGCTTCTTGCTCAACCAAGATATACATGAGCTACCAAGCATGAAGCAAAAGCCACGAGTGGACACATGAGTCTCATAGCAATCAGCCCAATCAGAGTCAGAAAAAGCATGCAAATCTGGCGGTAGTGATCCCCCCTTGGGAAAGATGCGCTTAACCGCCTGCCAATGCTTGACTCCTGGGCAATGCATAAATCTGCTCATCTGTGAGATAGCAAACTGAATATCTGGCCGAGTAATGCATAAGTAAATCAAGCATCCAACAGCCTGCTGATAGAGAACAACATCAAATGCATCTCCAGCATCATGAAGACTCAATCGTAAACCTATCTCCATAGGAGTGGCAATAGGCTTACAATCTTCAAGGCCAAAATGCTGCAATAATGTGTCAATATATTTCGTTTGACACAAAGCCATTCCACCATCAATGTGCATAAACTGAATGCCCAAATAATGATGCAAATGCCCCAAATCAAACATCTCAAATGAGGCATGCAAATCAGCCTTAAAATCAGCAATATGCTTCTCAGTAGGACTAGTGAGCAACATGTCGTCAACATAGACAATAATGATCAGAAGCACATCATTATCACGCTTAACATATAAGGTGCTTTCCGTTGGACTGTTCTCAAAACCATGTGCAATCAGATAGGCATGTATTTTCTCATACCAAGCACGTGGTGCTTGCTTTAAACCATATAATGCCTTCTTTAACCTGCACACCAGGTTTTCATGTCTTTTCTCACAAAGCCACGGGGCTGAAAAACATACACTTCTTCATGCAAGTCACCATTCAGAAATGTTGTTTTAATGTCCAACTGATGTACATTCCAACCGTGATGGGCTGCAAGTGCACAGATGCTCCGAACAGTAGTCATACGGCATGTAGGTGCAAAGGTCTCATCAAAATCAATGCCTCTTTCCTATGCATAACCCTTTGCAACAAGCCTAGCCTTATACTTGTCAACTGTACCATCAGGTTTACACTTTAGCTTGTATACCCACTTAGTGCCAATGGCCTTCTTTCTAGGAGGCAAGTCACATAAAGGCCAAGTACCATTCTTCATTATTGCATCATATTCAGATTGCATAGCAGCCATCCAATTTTTTGAATTTTGTGCTTCATCAAACGAAAAAGGCTCAGTCTCATCACATAGACTAGATGCAGCCATAGCATAGCAATCTGATGCAAAGGAGGCACTATGAGAGCCTGAATGAGTACGATATGACAAAGGTGCATCTAATTTGTTGTCACGCAAAGTTTGCACCAGCCATTTTGGCATAGTTTTGGCCTGCTCAATATCAGCTCTCTCATCAACAAGTGCATGATGTAAATCTGTATGAGAAATGGAATGATCTGCATCATCATATGAAACTTGCAAAGGTTGAGAAGTTGCCTCATTAGGACCTGCACTAGACTGTCCACCTGTAAAAAGAGGCATCAAAGTATCATACATGTCTTTGGAGCTAAGAGATGTCTCCTTAGTACATGAAAGCAATGGCTGAATAGCATCTTCCACAAAGACAACATCACGGCTAACCAGAACGCGTTTAGTCTATGGATGATACAGACGATAGCCTTTACTTTCAGAACTGTACCCAACAAAAATACATTTTACTACCTTATCATCCAATTTTCTGTGATGTTGTTCAGGCACTAGTGCATATGCCAAACAACAAAAAACCCACAGATGAGCAATAGATGGCTTGCGATCATGCCAAGCCTCATATGGAGTGATAGACTGTAGCGCTTTAGTGGGACACCTGTTAAGTACATATGTTGCACACATGATAGCCTCAAGCCAGAAACTATGTGGTAAAGCCTGACTCTTGACCATACACCTCGCCATCTCCATGAGTGACCTGTTCTTCCATTCAGCAACTCCATTCTGTTGAGGTGTATACGACATTGTACACTGGTGTTTTATCCCACATTCAGCCAGAAATGCATTAAAAATTAGAAGACATATATTCCCCCCCTCGATCAAAACGGAGGGTGCCCATTTTACATGCTGACAGATTTTCAGCCAAAACCAAAAACTGTTTGAAGCACGAAAACACTTCGGACTTTGCCTTCAATGGATATACCCATGCATGCCTGGAAAAATCATCAATGAAAGTCACGAAGTAAATATAATTCAAAAAGAAGGTGTCTGCGTAGGACCACAGACATCACTATGTACAAGTTGCAATTTTTGCGTAGCCCGAACTGAACCATCTTTTGGAAAGGAGGAATGCTACATTTTGCCCAAAATACAGCCGTCACAAACATGTTTTCCAGGTGCCTCAAGTTTGGGCAAAGAGGACACCATTTCAGATTTCTGTAGGCGTAGCAAACTAGCAAAATTCAGATGACCAAAGCGTGCATGCCAAAGCTTTGCATCTGACATAGCCTGAGAATCATTTACAACACATGCCAAATCATTTTCAGATCTTTCATAGTCTATGAGCTTATACAACTTACGACATAAAATGCCACAAGCAATAATAACATCACCATTTGACATATCATGAACTGTACATCTATCATCAACAAATTTCACAACCAAGCCAATCTTGGCTAATGCAGAAACTAATAACAGATTCTTCTTGATCCCTGGCACAAATAAAGCATCTGACAAAGTGAAAGAACTACCATCAGTAGTAGTCAAAATGATCGTACCAACTCCCATAACACATTAGGGCGAAAAACGGCCAAAAAAGGGCCGTGTAAGGATTTCAATTAGTTGTGCTTAATCTGGATTAAAGTTGTCAACTCATTTTAAAAAAATCCGTGTAAGCGCATTTAAAATGTATCTTGTGCAAATTTTGAAGAGAGAGAAACTCGTGTGATAATCATGAAAAGTATGTGTGATATCTTATGCCTCAAAGTTTGTGCTCATCAGGCGTTCATGAAAATTTGAATTTTCCTCTTGTTCACGGACCTGTATAATGTGTGCTTATGCCGTTTTGCACTTTTTTTACTCTACTTTCGATAGCAGGCTTGTTTCTCTCTTTCATGTCATTTTAGACACTTTCGCGTCACTCTTCATAGTAGACCATGAAGAACATCAACCCAAACACTCTCACTCACCTTTCAACCAGCCAAAATCATTGTGATAAGTTCCATATCAACATTGCAGTTAGTCATGAGTATGCAACGACAAGAAAGGTATGCCGAAGGGTTCTTCAACATTCTAAAGTGGATGGATTGCAGAAAGAAGGCAGAAAACATATCGACATATGGGCAGATGGATTTGTTTATCCAATTGATCCACAAACTGGAAGGTATACCCCTTTTCATAATCTTCATGATCTAATTAGACTTTTATGAGAAACATGGGCATCCCTTCTTATGTAGAAGAAATATCGCAGGCAGTGGAAGCTACATTTCGGCAAGCAACCATACTTCAGGATGGCGATTGACTTGCGTACACTGCTCCTACCACTTTTTTTCGGAGCGGTTATGTGGAGAGCTTCACAAGCGACTGTTCTGTTTCATAACACTAGAACTGTCACGGGTTGGGACTCCATCAATCAGGTAATCACACTTCCTCTGCTTCGTCCACTCTCATGATGATGATAACCGCATCCGTTGAAGTAGTGCCCATCTATCTATGTATGTGCAGGAGCACTACGGCACCGTGCAGGAAGTGACCAATGTCGTCTACAAGGGTAGCACTGCAATCAAGTGCACGCAAGTCTACGTTCACAAGGCTATCGTTCACCTTTTCATTAGAAAATGTGAATCTCTACTTTCAGAAATGGGATTTCTTGGTGGTGATGTTCATCTAAGAAAAGATCCAAAGCTTCTACAAAATACAGGTAATGTACAAAAGAGCTTGGACTTTGGATAGCTTGGACTCAGAGGAGAGCTATCCAGAAGTACTCATTCATCCAGATTTTCAATCTAGGAAAATAATTGTCACAGCAAATTGGAAATTTAGAAATGTAAGGGAGCTCCTAGAATACCTTAATGAGGCATCATCATAGTTCATATTCTCAATTGATGATGCAATAGTTAACATTGGATCAGAGAAAACGTTATCTTGCATAACTTGCCTGCCACCCAGGGTGATCAAGTTCCAACCCTTTAGATTGTAACAAGTCTCCTTCTTTAAGAAGATTTTTTTTCAGACTTCCATTGATTTTTCTTTGCAAGATGGTGACTAAGAATGTAACTGATTACATCACTTCAATTATGTCTTTTTATGGACTATATTCATCTTGGCATTTTTTTGTTTAATTTCAAGATTGTGAGGAGGTTTCAATGGTGCAATGATTATACAAGAACTTGCATATGACAAAATGGATGGTATGACAAAATGGAAAAGATTGGATGACACGACCGATACAAGAGATATGGACCATCCGAAATTATTTGATTGCCCATATCGCTTGCATCGGTCGTGTCATAAAAACTTCTCTATCCTCTTTACATTTAACTTTTCTGTAGGATGGTGACTAAGAATGTGACTGATTACATCACTTCAATTATGTCTTTTTATGGACTACATTCATATTGGCATTTTTTTGTTTAATTTCAAGATTCTAATGAGGTTTCTATTGTGCAATGATTATAAAGGAGCTTGCATGAGTAAATTCTAGGTGATTCAAGAATATAAACCAAGAAATTCTTACATAATATATCTCCCCTTTTAGAACCTTTTTCCATACTTCCATTGATTTTGCTTTTGCAGGATTGTAACTAAGAATGTGACTCATTACATCACTTCAGTTATGGCTTTTTATGGACTATATTCATATTGGCAATTTTTTTTTTTAATTTCAACATTTTGATGAGGTTTCAATGGTGCAATGATTATACAGGAACTTGCATATGACAAAATGGATGGTATGACAAAATGGATGGTATGAAAAAATGGAAAAAATTGGATGACATGACCGATACAAGTGATATGAGCCATCCAAAATTCTCCAATTACCCGTATCGCTTGCATCGGTCGTGTCATAAAACTTCTCTATCCTCTTCACATTTAACTTTTCAACATGAATAAAGCAAAAAGCACCCAAAATAGACATTTTGATGATAGAACCAATTCAATTTTTCTAGAACCATGCAATGAAGTCACTTTTACTTAGTTCTCAAGAGGATCAATTCAACATTACATTACTCAAGGCATATAAATATAGTTACAATGATCATCTTCCAGATGAAGACTGGCATAATTACATACAATTTGTACATCAATAAATCTTCCAACATATGTTGGTTACACATTAGATTACAATCTTACATTCCAAAAATATAATGTTTCACCCTTCTTTTTTGTCCTTTTTGGATCCCTCACCTCTACTCTTATTCTTTGGTCCATGCTTCAATGGGGAGTGAATAGGAAACCCTTTCTTCTTTTCTTATTCTTATGGGCATATTGGATGTTCCATAATGGCATTTATTGCTCTCTCCTTGATCAAGATGACCCAAGCATATGGATAGTCTGACAAGTTTAACTCAGGGTTGTAAAACCTGCTTTCCAAGAACCTTACTGCATTTGCAATCACTCTCCAGACACATGAGGTGTTGTATTTCTGTAATGGCACATGTATTAGAATGTATCCAAACCTTTTTTCTTCTTTCAATGAAGGAATTCCTGGAATGTTTTGATCAATATGCATTTTGAGAAGCTTAGCAGCACTGCAAGATAAACTTAAATTTAGAATGGATGGCAAGGCTTTAAAATAGAATACAACAAAACGTATGGAGAGGGTTACACTTTGGAGTTTCCATGTTGTGATTGGAGAGAATTCCTTGTTGTCTTCTTTGTCCTAGCCATAACCTACAAAAAAAAGATTATTATCATCAGATAAATAGGACTTTTACTGGAGAAAAACAGATCATGGATCAATCAGGATTAATATTAGGACATGGATCAATTACACAAAAAAAGATTACATCCTTCATATTTGCAATGTCTTGTATCCCTTTGGGCAATAAATATGTGTATCTATGTACATTTCATGAGTAATAAGCTTTGAAAAGAAATATATTTAATAGAAATAACTGGAAACACAAGCAAAAACAAAGCATGAGACACGACCAATCCAAGTGATTAGGGTCATCAAAGAATATTGGATGGGTCTAATCGCTTGCATTGGTCCTAACTGCTTGAATTGGTCATGTCCAAAGGAGGTCATCTTGAAGCTTAGATTGCATGTGAACTTTTGTATCTTATTATTGGTTAAGAATTTGAAGAAAATAATGCAACCATTGCGTCCAGAACGTGCCAAAACCCTAAGATTGATTGTCTATTTGCATGTTTTTGATACCCAGAGGTCTTGATAAGCCTTTTTGTATTGATTTCCAGACACGACCGATGCAAGCGATTAGGCCCATCCAACATTTTCAGATGAGCCTAATCGCTTGCATTGGTCGTGTCCTACATTCATGCACAGATAGGCTCATCAAGACCTCTCGATATCAGAATCATGCAAATAGAGAGTCAATCTTAGGGTTTTCGCACGTTTCGGATGCAATGGTATCATTAGTTTCTTGAAATTCTGAGCCAATAGTAAGATAGGGAAGTTCATGAACGATGCAAGCGAAATAAGCTAACTTGCACAAAAAAGAGTTTAAAAGCTTGGAACAAATTTTAAAAGCAGAAAAACTAATTAAAAAAGCTTTCACAAAGCACTCAAGAAACATGACCGATACAAGCGATTAGGGTCATCAGGAAATCCTCGAATGTCCTTAATCGCTTGTATCGGTCGTGTTGTAAAATAATTGATCATGATGACCCTAAACCCTCACACAAAATGTGGTCTATGGAAAGTTTTGAAAAGCATGTAAAAACGCGAAGACAATGGCAAGTTGATGGTAGCAAGGAGTTCACAGAAAAATGAAAAAAGTGAATAGAGGAGCTTAAATAGGTCTCTGAGATGATTTGACCATTGCTGACACGTGGCAATGTGTGATTGGTCCATGTCATCTAGACGTTGCGAATCCCAATGGTACAATGCCACGTGGCATCATTTGAGTGGGCCACGTCATCTAGCCGTTGTGATTCCCAACGTCCTTTTGCCACGTGGCACTCACTTATTGGTCCACATCATGTGACCGTTACCTGGTCCTTCTCGACTATAAATACGAGTCCTGTTCACCATTTCACATTTTCAACCTTCATAGAATTTTTCTCTTCATCACCCATGCATACTTGTGCTACATACCCGATACGACTGATCAAGCGATTACACGCGTTTGACCCACCTTCTACTAGCTTATTTTTCTTGCATCGGTCATGAACTTCCCTATCTTACTATTGGCTCGGAATCAAGAACCTAATGCTACCATTGCATCCGGAGGAACATGCCAAAACCCTAAGATTGACTGTCTATTTGTATGATTCTAATATGGAAAGGTCTTGATGAGCCTATTTGTGCATGAATCTAGGACATGACCAATGCAAGCGGTTAGGCTCATCTGGAAATGTTGGATGGGCCTAATCGCTTGCATCGGTCGTGTCTGGAAATCAATACAAAAAGGCTTATCAAGACCTCTAGGTATCGAAATCATGCAAATAGACAGTCAATCTTAGGGTTTTGACACGTTCCGGATGCAATGGTAGCATTATTTTCTCCAAATTCTTAACCAATAATAAGATACAAAAGTTCACATGCAATCTAAGCTTCAAGATGACCTCCTTTGGAGACGACCAATTCAAGCGATTAGGACCATCCAAGCTTCCTTGATGGGCCTAGTCGCTTGATTTGGTTGTATCCAATCAAGTATCATATTTATAGCTATATGAATGAATGCTCCATATAGAACAACTAAATGTGTTTATAAATATTATTTTCAACATTAATTATATGTTTCTATAAAGTTAAGGATCATAAATTGAACATGACTGATGCAAGCGATTATGCCCATCGGATATTCTCTGATGACCCTAATCGCTTGGATCGGTCGTATCTCATGCTTTGTTTCTACTTTTGTTTCCAGTTATTTCTATGACTTTAAAAGTCCTTGGACTTTTTCTAACCTAGATTTTCAATTTTTTCCACATATATCTATATTGGATGAAGACAACTACATTGGGAGGGGGAAGGGAACAAGGAAAACCATAGAGAAGAAAGGAAAGACAAAGATGGATATTCATTCAGTGATCCACTATCTTCCAAAACTGAATCCAAAATTATTTTGTGTTATTCATAAGCAGTATAGTGAAGAGGCAGATTTTTCACTATTCTCCTTGAGGAATCTTTCAAGATACATGGGTTTTACTTCAATACCCTTTAATGCATACAGAGTTTTTCTACTTGAAAGAACAGGTGCATTAAGAATTTTTGGATATGCCCCAGGATTCAATGCTTCAAGGGCAGGCTACTTCCTTTGTTACTCAAGCTATGCAATGGCTGTAGGGGTGTCATATGTTCAAAGTATTGTTGGCTATAGGAGAAAAGAGTACCTCAGATATAGAGGAGATTTGCTAGAGCCAAGTTCATTCAAAAGGCTCAAGAAGGATTAAATATATTTCTTTTCAAAGCTTATTACTCATGAAATGTACATAGATGCATTGTAATATATTTATATGCCTTGAGTAATGTAATGTTGAATTGATCCTCTTGAGAACTAAGCAAAAGTGACTTCATTGCATGGTTCAAGCAAAATTGAATTGTTCCTATCATCAAAATGTCTATTTTGTGTGCTTTTTGCTTTATTCTTGTTGAAAAGTTAAATGTGAAGAGGATAGAGAAGTTTCTATGACACGATCGATGCAAGCGATAGGGGCAATCGGAGAATTTCGGATGGCTCATATCACTTGTATCGGTCGTGTCATCCAATCTTTTCCATTTTTTCATACCATCCATTTTTTTATATGCAAGTTCCTGTATAATCATTGCACCATTGAGACCTCATCAAAATGTTGAAATTAAACAAAAAAATTGCCAATCAAAATATAGTCCATAAAAATCCATAATTGAAGTGATGTAATGTGTCACATTCTTAGTTACCATCCTGCAAAGGAAAATCAATGGAAGTATGGAAAAAAGTTCTAAAAGAGGAGATATATTATGTAAGAATTTCTTGGTTTATATTCTTGAATCACCTAGAATTTACTCATGCAAGTTCCTTTATAATCATTGCACAATAGAAATCTCATCAATCTTGAAATTAAACAAAAAATGCCAATATTAATCTAGTCCATAAAAAGACATAATTGGAGTGATGTAATCAGTCACATTCTTAGTCACCATCCTGTAGAAAAGTTAAATGTGAGGAGGATAGAGAAGTTTTTATGACACGACTGATGCAAGCGATATGGGCAATCAGAGAATTTCAGATGGCCTGTATCGCTTGTATCGGTCGTGTCATCCAATCTTTTCCATTTTGTCATATGCAAGTTGCTGTATAATCATTGCACCATTGAAACCTCCTCAGAATCTTGAAATTAAACAAAAAAATGCCAATATGAATATAGTCCATAAAAAGACATAATTGAAGTGATGTAATCAATCACATTCTTAGTCACCATTCTGCAAAGAAAAATCAATGGAAGTTTGAAAAAAAGCTTCTTAAAGAAGGAGACTTGTTACAATCTAAAGGGTTGCAACTTGATCACCCTGGGTGGCAAGCAAGTTATGCAAGATAATGTTTTCTCTAATCTAATGTTAACTATTGCATCATCAATTGAGAATTTGAATTGTGATGATGCCTCATCAAGGTATTCTAGAGCTCCCTTACATTTTTGAATTTCCAATTTGCAGTGACAGTTATCTTTCTAGATTGAAAATCTGGATGAATCAGTAGTTCTGGACAACTCTCCTCTGAGTCCAAGGCTATCCAAAGTCCAAGCTTTCTTTTCCACCTTTTGTTGAATGATCAGGAGCATCCCAATCTAATGAAGAGATGCAAGGACCAGGCAAATGTGTAAGATTTCCATAAGAGCTCCTCCCTAATGGCACCTGATAATATGCAAAATGGACAAATAACTCTGTGCTATTGAAAACTTGAGCGGATTTGTCTGCATACATAAGCTCTGCATATTCCTTACGAAGAACTCTGAATGTTCGTATTAAACATTCAAGAGGTTGCCACTCTAAAATATTGGAAGGAAAAATATCTGCAATACAAAAACATATATGTTGTTATACAAAAACAATTGAAAAATGATAGATGATCATTGTAAAACTTCACTTACAGTACAAAGGGAATTGCATATGATTTTCCAGAACAAGATCCTTAGCGTTGTACACATGTTGTACTCTTGCAAACCAACCGCATCTCTTCAATTTGAAACTAAGAATACATCCCCTGCAATGGTTTCTTGTGTCGTCTCTTTTAGCATGCTTGACTTTATGGGCAACTCTATAGCTAGGAAGCATAGTTACTCATTCATTTAACTTCACAGAAAGAGGTTTCCATAAAGAATCCTCTCTTCTGTTGTAAACCTCACATGAGGTTACACGATTGGAAGGACGACAAGAAGAAGAAGCCATTAGAATCGAGAAGAAGAAGAATGCTCAAAGCGAGAAACCGAGATTCACAAACTTTGCCAACATTTATAGATAAAAAGGCTTTGTACACGTGGAAACTTTTGATTTGATGTAAACCCTGTCGCCGAATGACCATGGAATTTCATGAACCCAAAAATATTTCGTATCTTCAAAAATCATTTCCTTCTTGGAACTGGTGTGCAAAAATATCTTTTTTTGCATCAAACCAAGAAATTGTACACTGAATACAAGAATCTTCATCACTTTCGTGGCACTTTTAGATCATATTCTCTTAAAAAAAGAATTTCTTCATACGGTTAAAGGAGACAACAATGTTATATTCTTGTACACGTGGAAAGACTCTATTTGTCAATTTCCTTAATCTCTCATTAGCAAACAGCCCCTTTTCGGCCGTTTTTCACCCTAATGAAGATAAGAGGAGTTGTTGGTGCATGTAACAGTATTCCCTATCGGGGCAGGCTCGAGTGAAGAGAAGAAACTGTGCTACAAGGTAATATGTTTGGTTGCCCCACTATCAAAGTACCAAATATCTGAGTCTACTGCAGACATGCACTGCTCATGAGAAGATGGGTCAAAACTGCAAATAGTAGTGAACGCCCATTCTTCTTCCTGCACAAGATTAGCAGACTCCGTTTTTTATGTAGAGGCTTGTGCAACAACCATTCCAGCCTCTTTCTTCTTTTCCTCTTTTGCAGCCAATTTTGGACAGTTCTTTATTATATGATCATTCCCTTTACAATACTTACAAAACAATTTTTGCTTTTCTGACTTTTTCTCATCTTTGTCTTGGTTCTTCGAATGTACAGCATTTGTAGATTTTTGCTTACTAGTAGAAGAACTCCATTTTCCTTTGCCCTTCTGACTAGCCACGAAAGCTTGATCTGCAACATGCATAATGGACATTTTCTGCCTGGACTGATCTTCTTGCAACAGAACAAAGACTAACTCCTCAAATGACAAGGCATTTGGATTGCCTTTCATCATCAACCAAAGAGTAGAAGCAAAACTCTGATAAGGATAAAGAAGACCATTCAAAACGGTCTGCACAAGTGAGCTATGTGGTATAACCTCATCAGTAGAAATCAATTGTTCCTTCAAGTCTTTGATCTTTGTTAGGAAACTGTCCATAGAATCACCTTCATTCATGTGCTCACTCTCCAACTGTTTTTGGAGGTAAGCAACACAAGCCTCATTCCTAGCTTGGTACAATGTGGTAAGTGTATCCCAAGCATCCTTAGCTATTCTGCAAGAGCGAATATGAGGAATAATGGCACGTTTGATAGACAAAGCTATCAATGCATGTGTCTGGGCATCTCTGCCATCCCAACGAATCTGCTCTGCAGTAGGTGCAGCAGAAACAGTAGCACGAACAGGAATCTGCACAATATCATCTTTGACACCATCTCCATCAGCTCCAGCACCTATATTTGTAGTACTTGTTGTTACAGGTGTAACAGGACATCTGTCAACACCCTGCACAATGTTCCACAATCCTTTTGCAACCAATACATGTCGCATCATATAAGCCCATAATGGGTAGTTGGTACCATCCAACTTATCCTCAACAGCCAACATACGGAATACATCACTGCTTTCAGCCATGGCCGGTGACTAAAATACCTTGATGCAGAAAATTGACTATATCTCAAAAAGTTGAACAGAACTGCCAAGATGAATTCTACTAGACCTATAGCAGATTTCGAGACGCTTATACTGGAGAAAAAAAATTGGTATATACCTTTGGCACAAAAAGATGGAATAGCCTACACAAGCACTGCGATAGTGCGTTCGGAGGCCGAAACGAGCTCAGGTCGCGATTTCGGCACTACATAGCAAAGTTGTTTTGATTTCGGAAACATGCTGAGTATGCTCACCAAATTTCATGCGATTCTGAGACTGTAAACGGAGGAGTGTCGACAGCGCCCTAGATGAAGTGACGACCTACTTTGATACCAATTGTTGGAGTTAGACATCTGCGGAAGCATGCGAGCAACACAAGGAAGAAGAAGAAGCTTGGAGCACAACACACAATACTGAATGTATTACTACAGAATGTACAAAGATAAGTAGCCCATTAGGGCAATAGGCGTATATACAAGCCGGGGGAAAAAAACCTCCTAAAGAGGGAAAAAAGTGTCCCGGTGGTCCTAGTGTGTTCACACACATCACACCTAAATATATCAACACACTTAGTGTGTGTAGCAAATAGTCCTTAAGGGCACTTTAAAAATTCAATTGTTCCAGAAATGGTAGTAAGGCACTACCAAAGTGTTTTTAAACACTTCCAAATCTCAAATGCATCATATAGACAATCAAAATTATGGGAAACCTAAAAAAAAATCCACAAAAGTGTTTATGAACACTTCAATGACATGATATTACTACGAATTCATCAATCATGACCACGAAAATAGATTAAATCATCAAACATTCCCTCAAAAGAGGGTGAGTGGGAGGGAAAATGGGGTACAAAATAATGAGGAATAAGAGTGGGAGGGAAAATGGGGTACAAAATAATGAGAAATAAGAGTGGGAGGGTGGGCAAATGGGTAATATACAACCCAAAAAGAACACACAAATGATGGCAAAGGATCTTTCCTAATGAGTGGAGGGCCACATCACCAAGCTCTACTAGCACCACCACCGAAACCACCACCAAGACCTCTGTTGGAGCAAGTCTATGAAAATCCTAAGTATTGGCTTGAGTCTCACAAAGTCTTAGAAGAAGCTTTAAAAAGAAGACTATGTAAAGTTCATTTGTGAACTACCTCTTGTAACTTTTGAAGAGTTTAATTAATGTAAAAGTAAGAGAATCTTAAGTGGTTGAGTCCACTTGATCAAGAATGGAAAGAGGAGCCACGAATTCGTGATTTGTGGTAGGTAGAGAATCAAATCAATCATTGATTGATTGGAGAGTGATTGAGGGAAGTTATCCTCCCAAACTCAACTATAAATAGATGGCAGTTTTAGTCGTGGTTAGAGAGACCTATGTGAAGACCTCCAAGAGCTGAGATTTATGCCATATCAAGGTGTGATTACAAGGCACACACATGTATCAGTAAGTCATTGTTTGTACAAGCAATATACTTTCATTTTCATGATTATTTGAGTTCATCTTTCCATGTTCTTGTGAAGTGTAGTACTCACTGCCATTACTCTCAGTTTTCTCAGTCAGCTTGCAGAGATGTTTTCTCTGAGCTTGGTGCATCCTTTTCAGTGATTTAACTTGGTAAAGTTAGCTCTATAAGTCTACTATATGCTCACAAATTTTCATGTCGTTTGGATGTTGCAATCTTCAGTTATGTTCATTTGAAGTCAACAGGGTCTGTTCATCTTCACTTCTCTGTCAGGTACCCGACTTTTTGACTCATCTTGTCAGAGTCATTTCTCAGTTGTTACTTATCCAAACTCAGTAATTTAAAGCTTGTTAGATTCAGATTCCTGTCTAGGATAACCATACAAATTTTCATAATTATTGGATTCCTAAATTTTGAGTTATGTTGATTTTTCTGCTCACTAGTCTATTTCTTTAGCAGCCCGTGAAAATCGGGATGATGTCATCACTTGTTAAAACTCATTCTCAGTGTGTGGTTCATTATTTTTTATGAGATTACTCTTGAAAGTTAGCTCTTTAAGTTACCTAGACTTCCCCAAGAGGAATTGAGCTAATTAGTGCTGTGCTCAGAGAATTATGTAAAACACTGGACAGGTGTATGAACCAAGAATAGCAAGTTTTCACCTCTGAGCTAACTCCAACTTATCTGTTTTGATCTATCTTTTTAAGAGAGATCTTCCAAGGTACATAGGGTGTCTAATACATCCATTGGCAAGCTAAAAGGGCCCACCATATACTTCTGGAGTTCATTTGGCTGATGTAGATCAAGGATTTTGCAACATCTCTTCATCTTCAAACACATACTTATCCATGTCTTCACAGTGGTATCAGAGCAAGGTTGGACAACATGGCAAATGGATTTCCTTCATCAATTGACAAATTGGATAGAGGTAACTACTAAGCTTGGTCATTAAGGATGGAAGCTCATCTCCAAGGTAGAAGTTTATATGGTTATGTGGCTGGAGATGAAGTTATGCCAAGTTTCAGGAACAAAAGTCAACCAACACAAGAAGAGCACGAAAGATTGAGCACATGGTGCTCCAAGGATGCACTTGCAAGGTCTTATCTCCTCAACTCTATCTCAGATTTTTTGTTGCCTCACATTAGAAGTTGTAAGACATCTCAGGAAGTGTGGGATGCACTTGAAGCTTTCTTTTCTTCAAGTACCAAAGCTAGGAAGCATCAACTATGGCTAGATTTCACAACTCTCAAGAAGGCTCCCAAACAAAATGTGACTGATTTTGTCACAAAGCTCAAGGACATAGCGGATCAGTTGGGAAGCATTGGAGAGGTAATAGATGAAGAGCAAATTGTAAGGCAGGTCATCAATGGCTTGAAGGCAGATGATAAGTGGGAAGCATTCACCACAGCTATGGATTTGTACATGGACATGCATGTAACTGATTTCAACACACTCATTGGACAACTACTTACTCAAGAGGCAAAGCTTATAAAAAATGAAGAAAGCTCTAAAGGTAATCAATCTTCAGCTTTATACACGGATAAAATCAAGACTAAAGATAACAAAGGAAAGGCAAAGAAAGTGGATGATGAAGCAGGTACATATCAAGCTAACTATGCAGGTAGAGGAAGACATGGCAGAGGTAGAGGAAGAGGAGGTAGACAAGGCAAGGGGAGATCCCAAGACTCCAACTCATGTTCTATTTGTGGATTAACTAATCATACAACTGAAAATTGCTTTAGGAATTCCAGGAATCAAAGAGGCAGAGGATACAATAGAGGAAGTTATGGATACTCAAGAGGAAGGTTCAACAACTACCATGGCAACTACAACAACTAAAATCATTCAAACTATCAAGGAGGCTACAAAGGAGGCAGAGACTACAATAACTACACAGAAGACTCAAACAAAGAGGATTCATTATTGATCATGAACATGGCTATGCCACAAGGTAAATCTGATGAGCATGTTTTCTACATAGATTCAGGTTGTTCAAATCATGTGGCAGGAAATGTGGCACTCCTATCAGATTTAGAAGATCCAAGGAATAAGCATGAGGTACAAACAGGAGATGATACAAAACATCCTGTGGAGAAAATAGGCAATGTCAAAGCACCTGATGGAAACATCAACCTACTCAGTAAGGTACTCTATGTTCCTACCATTACAAAGAATTTGATAAGTGTTGGGCAGATAGTAGAGAAAGGGTTGCAAGTCAGGTTCACAAAAGCAGGAGCATTTGTTGAAGATCCAAGTCAAGGATTCAGAAGAATTGCAGGGTGAAAAGATAGGTAGATTGTTCACATTTGAATTACAGGACACTAGAAACATTGCTCTCTTTAATTATGGTAGTCAGACACTCACAGAAATGGAAGTATGGCACAAAAGGTTAGCACATATTGGTGAAAGGTCATTAAAGCAATTCTGTAGGGACCAAAGTGTACTTGGACTTCCTAATTTGTCAAAACAACATATGATTTCTAAGTGTAGTGCATGTCAATTTGGAAAGTCTCACAGGTTACCATTCATGAAGAAAGGTTATATGCATGGAGATCTCTTGGAGTTGGTTCATACAGATGTATGGGGACCTAGCAAGGAAGCTTCAATATCTGGATCAAGGTATTATGTTTCCTTTATTGATGATTGCAGCAGATGGACTATCCTATTCTTTATGAAACACAAAGATGAAGTTTTTTCATGTTTCAAAAGATATTTGGCTCTTGTGGAGAATCAAACAGGTAAATCACTAAAAAGGCTAAGGTCAGATGGAGGGGGAGAATACCTCCCATGATTTTGATTCTTTTCTTCAAGAAAGAGGAATCAAAAGAGAGGTAACTACAAGGTACACTCCTGAGCAAAATGGAGTGGCAAAAAGGAGGAATAGGACAATTGTTGAAGCTGCAAGGTCTATGTTAAATGAAAAGCATTTACCTAATTACTTATGGGCTGAGGCTGTATCTACAGCCACTTACTTGATTAACAGGTTGCCTTCAAAATCCCTTGATGGGATGACTCCATATGAGGCTTGGAATGGAAGAAGACCAAGTTTAGATCATTGTAAAATTTTTGGATGTATTGCTTTTGCTCATGTTCCTTCATAGGTTAGAGGCAAGATGGATCCAAAAGCAGAAAGGTGTGTATTTATTGGATATGACAACAATCAAAAGGGCTACAGGTTATACAACCCTACCAACAAAGGATTCTTGGTAAGTAGAGATGTAGTTTTTGATGAGAACAATTCATGGTATGAAGATTCATGCAGGAAGATCAATTTACCATATGATCTTGAAGAAGATTTTCCAAAGCTTGGTAGAGAACAATCAAAGATTGAAGAACAAGACACCTCGGAGGATGATGAAGAATCTCATATGGAAAAGATCAAAGCATGGAAGTCTAAAGGTAAAGCAAAATTGCAGGAACTTGGACATGAGGCAGAATCATCACATCATGGCCTAAGAAGATCTATGAGGGAAAAGAAAAAACCAGAAAGGTATGGGTTTGACACCTCATTACTAACTAAACATTCTATCTACATAGCACAGGACATAAACCAAGAGGAGCCATCATCATTCGAAGAGGCCAAAGCAAAAACAGAATGGAAGCATGCAATGAAGGAAGAGATTGAAGCACTTGAGGAAAACAACACTTGGGATTTGGTGCCCAAGACTTCATCCATGAAGGTAATAGGCTCAAGATGGGTCTATAAACTCAAGAAGAATTCTGATGGTTCAATTAACAGGTATAAGGCAAGGCTTGTGGCAAAAGGCTTTGCACAAACTCAGGGAATTGATTATGAGGAGACTTTCTCTCCTGTGGCAAAGATGCCTACTATTAGGGTTTGCTTAGTATTGCCTCTTCCAAGAATTGGAAGATACTTCAACTAGATGTAAAGAATGCATTCTTGAATGGTTGGATAACAGAAGAGGTATATATAGCACAACCACCTGGTTTTGAGAATCAAATTTATCGTGATTATGTGTGTAAACTTAACAAAGCATTGTATGGTCTCAAGCAAGCTCCAAGAGCTTGGAATTTCAGGCTTGTTTCATTCTTGCAGGACAAAGGCTTTCAACCAAGTAAGGCAGATCCTTCACTCTTTATTAAAAAGAGTAATTCCGAGGTCATCTACCTATGTGTATATGTAGATGATATTATATTGACAGGAAATGATGCAGATGGTATGAAGAAGATCAAAGATCAGATGAGAGAAGAGTTCAAGATAAGTGATTTGGGTTCACTTACCTACTTCCTAGGTTTGGAAGTTGTCTACAAAGATCATGGTTTGTTTCTCACTCAAAGGAAGTACATTAAGGACATGTTGGCAAAATTCAAGATGCAAGATTGTAAGATTGCAGGTACTCCAATGGAGGTCAATCACAAATTGAGCTCACATGAAGGTGAACTCATAGAGGACATCACATCATATCAAAGTCTAGTAGGTAGTCTCAACTATGCCACATTGACAAGAGTAGATATATGTTACAGTGTGAGTGTGCTAAGTCAATTTATGCACACACCAAGGAAACCACATATGGATGCTGCCAAAAGGATTCTCAAGTATCTCAAAGGAACCATAAATGAAGGACTTTATTATCCTTATGTATCTGATTTAGGTTTGAAGCTATTTTCTGATGCAGATTGGGCTGGCTCCAAAGATGATAGAAGGAGCACTTCAGGTTATCTTACCTTTGCAGGTTCAAAGCTTATTTCATGGTCATCCAAGAAGCAACCCACAGTTGCTCTCTCTTCTACTGAAGCTGAATACAGAGGTCTTGCCATAGCTACTACGGAAGCTATGTGGATGAAGACATTATTCAAAGATCTTGGATTGGAGTTTGGAACTCCAACTATTTTTGGTGACAATATGAGTTCTATTCATTTGGCTGCTAATCCTATTTTTCATGCAAGGACTAAACATATTGAAGTTCATTATCACTATGTACGCGAGAAGGTTCTAAGCAAGGAGATTCAAATATCATATGTGTCCACTCATCAACAATGTGCAGATATTCTAACCAAAGCATTGAATGGTACAAAGCTTTGCAAATTCAAGGCTATGATTGGTTTGCATGTAATCTTGGAAGATTGAAGACCTCAAGCATACTTGGCTTGAGGGGGAGCTGTTGGAGCAAGTCTATGACAAGCCTAAGTATTGGCTTGAGTCTCACAAAGTCTTAGAAGAAGCTTTAAAAAGAAGACTATGTAAAGTTCACTTGTGAACTACCTCTTGTAACTTTTGAAGAGTTTACTTAATGTAAAAGTAAGAGAATCTTAAGTGGTTGAGTCCACTTGATCAAGAATGGAAAGAGGAGCCATGAATTCGTGATTTGTGGTAGGTAGAGAATCAAATCAATCATTGATTGATTGGAGAGTGATTGAGGGAAGTTAGCCTCCCAAACTCAACTATAAATAGATGGCAGTTTTAGTCGTGGTTAGAGAGACCTATGTGAAGACCTCCAAGGGCTGAGCTTTATGCCATATCAAGGTGTGATTACAAGGCACACACATGTATCAGTAAGTCATTGTATTGTACAAGCAATATACTTTCATTTTCATGATTATTTGAGTTCATCTTTCCATGTTCTTGTGAAGTGTACTACTCACTGCCATTACTCTCAGTTTTCTCAGTCAGCTTGCAGAGATGTTTTCTCTGATCTTGGTGCATCATTTTCAGTGATTTAACTTGATAAAGTTAGCTCTATAAGTCTACTATATGCTCACAAAGTTTCATGTCATTTGGATGTTTCAGTCTTCAGTTATGTTCATTTGACGTCAACAGGGTCTGTTCATCTTCACTTCTCTGTTAGGTACCCGACATTTTGACTCATCTTGTCAGAGCCATTTCTCAGTGGTTACTTATTCAAATTCAGTGATTTAAAGCTTGTTGGATTTAGAGTACTGTCTAGGATAACCATACAAATTTTCATAATCATTGGATTCCTACATTTTGAGGTATGTTGATTTTTCTGCTCACTGGTCTATTTCTGTAGCAGCCCGTGAAAATCGGGATGATGTCATCACTTGTTAAAACTCATTCTCCATGTGTGGTTCATTATTTTTTATGAGATTACTCTTGAAAGTTAGCTCTTTAAGTTACCTAGACTTCCCCAAGAGGAATTGAGCTAATTGCTGCTGTGCTCAGAGAATTATGTAAAACAGTGGACAGGTGTATGAACCAAGAATAGCAAGTTTTCACCTCTGAGCTAACTCCAACTTATCTGTTTTGATCTATCTTTTTGAGAGTGATCTTCCAAGGTACATAGGGTGTCTAATACATCCATTGGAAAGCTAAAAGGGCCCACCATATACTTATGGAGTTCATTTGGCTGATGTAGATCAAGGATTTTGCAACATCTCTTCATCTTCAAACACATACTTATCCATCTCTTCACAGTTGGAGCAAGTCTATGACAAGCCTAAGTATTGGCTTGAGTCTCACAAAGTCTTAGAAGAAGCTTTAAAAAGAAGACTATGTAAAGTTCACTTGTGAGCTACCTCTTGTAACTTTTGAAGAGTTTACTTAATGTAAAAGTAAGAGAATCTTAAGTGGTTGAGTCCACTTGATCAAGAATGGAAAGAGGAGCCACGAATTCGTGATTTGTGGTAGGTAGAGAATCAAATCAATCATTGATTGATTGGAGAGTGATTGAGGGAAGTTAGCCTCCCAAACTCAACTATAAATAGATGGCAGTTTTAGTCGTGGTTAGAGAGACCTATGTGAAGACCTCCAAGAGCTGAGCTTTATGCCATATGAAGGTGTGAATACAAGGCACACATATGTATCAGTAAGTCATTGTATTGTACAAGCAATATACTTTCATTTTCATGATTATTTGAGTTCATCTTTCCATGTTCTTGTGAAGTGTACTACTCACTGCCATTACTCTCAGTTTTCTCAGTCAGCTTGCAGAGATGTTTTCTCTGAGCTTGGTGCATCATTTTCAGTGATTTAACTTGGTAAAGTTAGCTCTATAAGTCTACTATATGCTCACAAATTTTCATGTCATTTGGATGTTTCAATCTTCAGTTATGTGCATTTGAAGTCAACAGGGTCTGTTCATCTTCACTTCTCTGTCAGGTACCCGACTTTTTCACGCATCTTGTCAGAGCCATTTCGCAGTGGTTACTTATCTAAATTTAGTGATTTAAAGCTTGTTGCATTCAGATTACTGTCTAGTATAACCATACAAATTTTCATAATCATTGGATTCCTACATTTTGACTTATGTTGATTTGTCTACTCATTGGTCTATTTCTGTAGCAGCCCGTGAAAATCGGGATGATGTCATCACTTGTTGAAACTCATTCTCAGTGTGTGGTTTATTATTTTTTATGAGATTACTCTTGAAAGTTAGCTCTTTACGTTACTTAGACTTCCCCAAGAGGAATTAAGCTAATTGCTTCTGTGATCAGAGAATTATGTAAAACACTGGACATGTGTATGAACCAAGAATAGCAAGTTTTCTTCTCTGAGCTAACTCCAACTTATCTGTTTTGATCTATCTTTTTGAGAGTGATCTTCCAAGGTACATAGGGTGTCTAATACATCCATTGGCAAGCTAAAATGGCCCACCATATACTCCTGGAGTTCATTTGGCTGGTGTAGATCAAGGATTTTGCAACACCTCTTCATCTTCAAGCACATACCTATCCATCTCTTCACAGTGGTATCAGAGCAAGGTTGGACAACATGGCAGATGGATTTCCTTCATCAATTGACAAATTAGACAGAGGTAACTACTCAGCTTGGTCATTAAGAATGGAAGCCTATCTCGAAGGTAGAAGTTTATATGGTTATGTGGCTGGAGATGAAGTTATGCCAAGTTTCAGGAACAAAAGTCAACCAACACAACAAGAGCAAGAAAGATTGAGCACATGGTGCTCCAAGGATGCACTTGCAAGGTCTTATCTCCTCAACTCTATCTCAGATTTTTTGTTGCCTCACATTAGAAGTTGTAAGACATCTCAGGAAGTGTGGGATGCACTTGAAGCTTTCTTTTCTTCAAGTACCAAAGCTAGGAAGCATCAACTATGGCTGGAGTTCACAACTATCAAGAGGGCTCCCAAACAAAATGTGAGTGATTTTGTCACAAAGCTCAAGGACATAGCGGATCAGTTGGGAAGCATTGGAGAGGTAATAGATGAAGAGCAAATTGTAAGGCAGGTCATCAATGGCTTGAAGGCAGATGATAAGTGGGAAGCATTCACCACAGCTATGGATTTGTACATGGACATGCATGTACCTGATTTCAACACACTCATTGGACAACTACTTACTCAAGAGGCAAAGCTTATCAAAAATGGAGAAAGCTCTAAAGGTAATCAATCTTCAGCTTTATACACGGATAAAAGCAAGACTAAAGATAACAAAGGAAAGGCAAAGAAAGTTGATGATGAAGCAGGTACATATCAAGCTAACTATGCAGGTAGAGGAAGACATGGCATAGGTAGAGGAAGAGGAGGTAGACAAGGCAGGGGGAGATCCCAAGACTCCAACTCATGTTCTATTTGTGGATTAACTAATCATACAACTGAAAATTGCTTTAGGAATTCCAGGAATCAAAGAGGCAGAGGATACAATAGAGGAAGTTATGGCTACTCAAGAGGAAGGTTCAACAACTACCATGGCAACTACAACAACTACAATCATTCAAACTATCAAGGAGGCTACAAAGGAAGGAGAGACTACAATAACTACACAAAAGACTCAAACAAAGAGGATTCATTATTGATCATGAACATGGCTATGCCACAAGGTAAATCTGATGAGCATGTTTTCTACATAGATTCAGGTTTTTCAAATCATGTGGCAGGAAATGTGGCACTCCTATCAGATTTAGAAGATCCAAGGAATAAGCATGAGGTACAAACAGGAGATGATACAAAACATCCTGTGGAGAAAATAGGCAATGTCAAAGCACCTGATGGAAACATCAACCTACTCAGTAAGGTACTCTATGTTCCTACCATTACAAAGAATTTGATAAGTGTTGGGCAGATAGTAGAGAAAGGGTTGCAAGTCAGGTTCACAAAAGCAGGAGCATTTGTTGAAGATCCAAGTCAAGGATTCAGAAGAATTGCAAAAGGTGAAAAGATAGGTAGATTGTTCACATTTGAATTACAGGACACTAGAAACATTGCTCTCTTTAATTATGGTAGTCAGACACTCACAAAATTGGAAGTATGGCACAAAAGGTTAGCACATATTGGTGAAAGGTCATTAAAGCAAATCTGCAGGGACCAAAGTGTACTTGGACTTCCTAATTTGTCAAAACAACATATGATTTATAAGTGTAGTGCATGTCAATTTGGAAAGTCTCACAGGTTACCATTCATGAAGAAAGGTTATATGCATGGAGATCTCTTGGAGTTGGTTCATACAGATGTATGGGGACCTAGCAAGGAAGCTTCAATATCTGGATCAAGGTATTATGTTTCCTTTATTGATGATTGCAGCAGATGGACTATTCTATTCTTTATGAAACACAAAGATGAAGTTTTTTCATGTTTCAAAAGATATTTGGCTCTTGTGGAGAATCAAACAGGTAAATCACTAAAAAGGCTAAGGTCAGATGGAGGGGGAGAATACTTCTCCCATGATTTTGATTCTTTTCTTCAAGAAAGAGGAATCAAAAGAGAGGTAACTACAAGGTACACTCCTGAGCAAAATGGAGTGGCAGAAAGGAGAAATAGGACAATTGTTGAAGCTGCAAGGTCTATGTTAAATGAAAAACATTTACCTAATTACTTATGGGCTGAGGCTGTATCTACAGCCACTTACTTGATTAACAGGTTGCCTTAAAAATCCCTTGATGGGATGACTCCATATGAGGCTTGGAATGGAAGAAGACCAAGTTTAGATCATTGTAAAATTTTTGGATGTATTGCTTTTGCTCATGTTCCTCCACAGGTTAGAGGCAAGATGGATCCAAAAGCAGAAAGGTGTGTATTTATTGGATATGACAACAATCAAAAGGGCTACAGGTTATACAACCCTACCAACAAAGGATTCTTGGTAAGCAGAGATGTAGTTTTTGATGAGAACAATTCATGGTATGAAGATTCATGCAGGAAGATCAATTTACCATATGATCTTGAAGAAGATTTTCCAAAGCTTGGTAGAGAACAATCAAAGATTGAAGAACAAGACACCTCGGAGGATGATGAAGAATCTCATATGGAAAAGATCAAAGCATGGAAGTCTAAAGGTAAAGCAAAATTGCAGGAACTTGGACATGAGGCAGAATCATCACATCATGGCCTAAGAAGATCTATGAGGTTAAAGAAAAAACCAGAAAGGTATGGGTTTGACACCTCATTACTAACTAAACATTCGATCTACATAGCACAGGACATAAACCAAGAGGAGCCATCATCATTCGAAGAGGCCAAAGCAAAAACAGAATGGAAGCATGCAATGAAGGAAGAGATTGAAGCACTTGAGGAAAACAACACTTGGGATTTGGTGCCCAAGACTTCATCCATGAAGGTAATAGGCTCAAGATGGGTCTATAAACTCAAGAAGAATTCTGATGGTTCAATTAACAGGTATAAGGCAAGGCTTGTGGCAAAAGGCTTTGCACAAACTCAGTGAATTGATTATGAGGAGACTTTCTCTCCTGTGGCAAAGATGCCTACTATTAGGGTTTTGCTTAGTATTGCCTCTTCCAAGAATTGGAAGATACTTCAACTAGATGTAAAGAATGCATTCTTGAATGGTTGGATAACAGAAGAGGTATATATAGCACAACCACCTGGTTTTGAGAATCAAGTTTATCTTGATTATGTGTGTAAACTTAACAAAGCATTGTATGGTCTCAAGCAAGCTCCAAGAGCTTGGAATTTCAGGCTTGTTTCATTCTTGCAGGACAAAGGCTTTCAACCAAGCAAGGCAGATCCTTCACTCTTTATTAAAAAGAGTAATTCCGAGGTCATCTACCTATGTATATATGTAGATGATATTATATTGACAGGAAATGATGCAGATGGTATGAAGAAGATCAAAGATCAGATGCGAGAAGAGTTCAAGATAAGTGATTTGGGTTCACTTACCTACTTCCTAGGTTTGGAAGTTGTCTACAAAGATCATGGTTTGTTTCTCACTCAAAGGAAGTACATTAAGGACATGTTGGCAAAATTCAAGATGCAAGATTGTAATATTGCAGGTACTCCAATGGAGGTCAATCACAAATTGAGCTCACATGAAGGTGAACTCATAGAGGACATCACATCATATCAAAGTCTAGTAGGTAGTCTCAACTATGCCACATTGACAAGAGTAGATATATGTTACAGTGTGAGTGTGCTAAGTCAATTTATGCACACACCAAGGAAACCACATATGGATGCTGCCAAAAGGATTCTCAAGTATCTCAAAGGAACCATAAATGAAGGACTTTATTATCCTTATGTATCTGATTTAGGTTTGAAGCTATTTTCTGATGCAGATTGGGCTGGCTCCAACGAAGATAGAAGGAGCACTTCAGGTTATCTTACCTTTGCAGGTTCAAAGCTTATTTCATGGTCATCCAAGAAGCAACCCACAGTTGCTCTCTCTTCTACTGAAGCTGAATATAGAGGACTTGCCATAGCTACACAAGAAGCTATGTGGATGAAGACATTATTCAAAGATCTTGGATTGGAGTTTGGAACTCCAACTATTTTTGGTGACAATATGAGTTCTATTCATTTGGCTGCTAATTCTATTTTTCATGCAAGGACTAAACATATTGAAGTTCATTATCACTATGTACGAGAGAAGGTTCTAAGCAAAGAGATTCAAATATCATATGTGTCCACTCATCAACAATGTGCAGATATTCTAACCAAAGCATTGGATGCTACAAAGCTTTGCAAATTCAAGGCTATGATTGGTTTGCAGGTAATCTTGGAAGATTGAAGACCTCAAGCATACTTTGCTTGAGGGGGAGCTGTTGGAGCAAGTCTATGACAAGCCTAAGTATTGGCTTGAGTCTCACAAAGTCTTAGAAGAAGCTTTAAAAAGAAGACTATGTAAAGTTCACTTGTGAACTACCTCTTGTAACTTTTGAAGAGTTTACTTAATGTAAAAGTAAGAGAATCTTAAGTGGTTGAGTCCACTTGATCAAGAATGGAAAGAGGAGCCACGAATTCGTGATTTGTGGTAGATAGAGAATCAAATCAATCATTGATTGATTGGAGAGTGATTGAGGGAAGGTAGCCTCCCAAACTCAACTATAAATAGATGGCAATTTTAGTCGTGGTTAGAGAGACCTATGTGAAGACCTCCAAGAGCTGAGCTTTATGCCATATCAAGGTGTGATTACAAGGCACACATTTGTATCAATAAGTCATTGTATTGTACAAGCAATATACTTTCATTTTCATGATTATTTGAGTTCATCTTTCCATGTTCTTGTGAAGTGTACTACTTACTGCCATTACTCTCAGTTTTCTCAGTCAGCTTGCAGAGATGTTTTCTCTGAGCTTGGTGCATCATTTTCAGTGATTTAACTTGGTAAAGTTAGCTCTATAAGTCTACTATATGCTCACAAATTTTCATGTCATTTGGATGTTTCAATCTTCAGTTATGTGCATTTGAAGTCAACAGGGTCTGTTCATCTTCACTTCTCTGTCAGGTACCCGACTTTTTCACTCATCTTGTCAGAGCCATTTCTCAGTGGTTACTTATCCAAATTCAGTGATTTAAAGCTTGTTGCATTCAGCGTACTGTCTAGTATAACCATGCAAATGTTCATAATCATTGAATTCCTACATTTGGAGTTATGTTGATTTGTCTGCGCATTGGTCTATTTCTATAGCAGCCCGTGAAAAGCGGGATGATGTCATCACTTGTTAGAACTCATTCTCAGTGTGTGGTTTATTATTTTTTATGAGATTACTCTTGAAAGTTAGCTCTTTAAGTTACCTAGACTTCCCCAAGAGGAATTAAGCTAATTGCTGCTGTGATCAGAGAATTATGTAAAACACTGGACATGTGTATGAACCAAGAATAGCAAGTTTTCTTCTTTGAGCCAACTCCAACTTATCTGTTTTGATCTATCTTTTTGAGAGTGATCTTCCAAGGTACATAGGGTGTCTAATACATCCATTGGCAAGCTAAAAGGGCCCACCATATACTCCTGGAGTTCATTTGGCTGGTGTAGATCAAGGATTTTGCAACACCTCTTCATCTTCAAGCACATACCTATCCATCTCTTCACAACCTCCACCTAGTGCTTTGATACCATGTAAAGAGTACACATGAAAACAAAATAAAAAGAAGAGTGTACTCACAAAATGAAAGAGTGTGTGAGACTTAAAGTGAGTAGACCAAGAAATGGGTAAACTAACATGGATTAGAATGAGTTTTCTAAGAGCACGGAGTAGGCTCCCCAGGCTTCTAACCAAGTAAAAATGGGGGGGGGGGGGGGTGGGGGAGACCCTTCTTATATAGAGTTGGAGGGGGTTGTCCAAAGTACATCATATGTGCGATAATTCCCCTTGAAGGAGAATGAATACACAAGTAGATGTGAATCGCAAGGTACCCAAACACAAAAGAGATACAATATAAAATGGAAATAAAATGAGAGTGAAGTGCCTCCTAGATACAAAATGGAGATGCACTCATGCAGATACAAATGGAAATGATGTAGGAGAAATCATGTCAACAATAGCACACACACATGTGATATACTTATATATCCTCGACATTTAGCAAAGTACAAAATTCATTCTATTGAAGAACACAAACATTCTATTCATCATGTGATGTTGTACCTTAAAGTGTTATTATATAGTTTCTATATTAGTGGATGCATATATATATTTTTTACCCTCAAGGATTCCGTTTCTTTTGTTTGCAATCACATTCAAAGTGATGTGGATTACTATAATTCAAAAGAGAACACAAGAAAAAAAAAGACGGAAAATAAGTCCTCTCATTGATTAATAGATTGATTTATGGTTGTCAAGTATTTTGATCATTGCATCCTCAAAATTTAGTGTTTTTCATTATATCTCCCATGGAATGTTTCTTCTTGATATGGGAAAAACCATTTGTAAACATGTGATAAAGTTAACTATGGGAAGGCCCTAATGCAAATTCCATAATTCTCTATAATAAGTTAATTATATGGATGCACGTTCAAACAATATATCTTACATCTAGTTGTTTGCTCCACAATAAGTTCTTTGTAAATACTCAAAGATCCCTCAACGTGAAGCAATTGAATTGCATGAAAAAGTGGCTTAGGTAGGATGTGCATTATATACAATCTTCTAAAGCATTTACAACATATCGTATAAAATTCCCGATTGGAAGCCTCAAAGTTTCGTTGGAAGCCATAAAAGTTTCATGTTATAAAAGCCCTTTTGCTTGAATTGGTTGTTGGAATATCGAGCTTAATCTATGCTAGAGGTGGATTTCATCTACATCAAAAAGCTATCATTTGGATTACATAAAAAAAATAGCTGTTGGAGAGTTCTTTTACTTATGCTCATTTATTGTTTTTTTTTAGATCTTTTATGGATAATTTACCAATGTAAAAGCTTAGAGCTTTACACATGTAAAATGAGAAAAAGAGAGCTCAAATTTCATGAATTTGAGGTGGTTGAGCTTGGCAATCAATGAATCAATCAATCACCTAAAAGTAGATCAAACTAGATCTTCACTTTTCCTAGATTGTAGGAAAGTGAATCGTTCTCTTCAACAACTAGTCTCATCTTCATTTGAATTCAAAATCCACTTGTAGAAGTCATGGAGCACTTCAAGAGACTATATAAAGACGTCAAATCACTTGTACATTACATGGAAGCAATACACATACACTTGTGGCATCATTGTCTTGCTCCTTCATTTCTGTGCATCATCTTCTTCAACAACAATAAACTTGTAGAGGCTTGTTCTCTCTCTACAAGTTTCCAAATTGACTGATTCATCATTCATTGTAAAGATATTAGTGTCTAGTTTATGTGTACCAATTTGCAAAGCATTTGGTTCATTATATCCAGAGAAATCTCAGTTTGTTTCTGTCAAGGTCTATCTCTATGCATCCGAATGGAATTGTAGAGGAGAAACACAACATTGGTTAGATCAACCAGAACAATGCTTGAAGAGAAGAGGCTGCCACATTATCTATGGGCAAAGGCTATTTTAGTTTTTGTGTACCCTTTCAGTAGACTACCATCCAAATCACTTCAAGGTATGACTCCTTATGAAGCATGGCATGGAAGAAAACCTAGTCTTGGACATTGCAAGGTGTTTGATTGTTTAGCTTATGTTCATGTACCATCACAAATAAGAGGTAAGGTAGATGAAAGGGCAACAAAGGCAGTGTTTATTGGATATGACTCAACTCAGATGTGTTACAAGTTCTATAATCCTTCAATCAAGCAATTAACTACAAGTAGAGATGTTTTTCTTGAAGAACACAGGTTTTGGTATGATGAAGATAAAAAAAGGGTAACTCTACCATATGATCTTGATTCTGATTGTCATCAATTAGGAAGCAAGCATCATACATAAGTCCAAGATCCAAGAAGTGATATAGATAATGACCAAGATGAAAGGTAAAATGATTACAAACTATGGAAGTCAAGAGGCAAAGCAAAGATGGAAGAGTGTGGAGAATGCTCCAAGCAAGCACCTAGAAGGTCAACACGCGTAAAAAAGACAACCAAAAAGGAATGGATATGATTCCATACTTGTTACAAAGCATACAATCTACTTGGCAAAAAAATCAATTTCAAAATAACCCTCAACCTATGAGGAGGCAACAGAAAACCCTAATTGGGAAAAGGCCATGAAAGAAGAAATAGATGCATTGGAGGAGATGGACACTTAGGATTTGATTCCAATATCATCCAATCAAAAGGTAATTGGTTGCATATGGGTATATAAAGCTAAAAGAAACTCAGATGGATCAGTTTGCAAGTACAAGCCAAGATTAGTTGCAAAAGGATGCTCATAAATTCATGGTATAGGCTATGAGGAAACATTCTCACCAGTTGCAAAGATGACTATAATCAAAACATTGATAAGTATACCTACTTCAAGAAATCGGATACTCCTCCAACTTAATATTAAAAATATTTTTAAATGGTTGGATAACTGAAGAGGTATACATTTCATAACCTCTAGGTTTTGAGAACCCTAATTATGCATCTTATGTTTGTTGACTTAAGAAAGCATTATATGGATTGAAACAAGCTCTTAGAGTTTGAAATTATAGGTTGGTTACATATCTTCATGATCAAGGATTCAAACCTAACAACTCAAATCCTTATCTATTCATTAGAAGGGATCACAATCAGATTATCTCTCTATGTGTGTATGTAGATGACATAATTATGACATGTGATGATCTGAATGGTATTCAAAGGATTAAGAGACACATGCAACAAGAGTTCAAAATCAGTGATTTAGGTGATCTCACATTCTTCCTAGGTATGTAGGTCATATACACAGATGAAGGAATGTATTTAACTCAAAGGAGAAACATTCACGATCTACTTCTTAAGTTCAAAATGGAGAACACTAAACCTGCAGGCACACCTTTGGAGATGAATCATAAACTTCGTGTTTATGAAGGTGAGAAAGTTGAAGGCATTAAAGAGTATCAAAGCTTGGTAGGTAGCTTGATATATGCTATTCATACAAGGGTAGACATCTCATATAGTGTAGGAGTGCTAAGCCAATTCATGCACTCACCAAGAAGACCACATATGGATGCAGTTAAGAGAGTACTTAAGTATCCCAAAAGTACAATCAATGAAGGTATATTCTATCCTCACTCTTTAGATTTGGATATCAAAGTCTATTCGGATGCAAATTGGGCAGGAGCTAAGGACGATAGAAGAAATACCTCTGGTTACTTAGCATTTGCAGGTTCGAAGCTAGTGTCATGGAGGAAAAGCAAGTAACAGATATGATGATGAAGGACCTTGATGGAATAAAGCTTTACATATCTAAATCAATGGCAAGTATTCAACCTATTAGAGAATGAAGACTCAAGCATACTTTAGCTTGAGGGAGAGCTATTGGAACATCAAGTTTACACTATGCTTGAGGTGAATTTGATCTACATCAAAAAACTATCATTTGGATTACATCATAAAAATAACCATTGGAAAGTTCTTTTACTAATGCTCATTTATTGCTTTTTTTTTTAAGATCTTTTATGGATAATTTACCAATGTAAGAAGCCTAGAGTTTTACACATGTAAACGGAGAAAAAAACACAGCTCAAATTTGACGAATTTCAGGTGGTTGAGCTTGGCAATCAATGAAAGGCTGGAGTTTTCCTTTTTCGGGACATTTATATTCATTGTTAGAGATTCGAAGAGAAATAGTAGGAGCAAAATCATCCAGTGAAGACATTACCCTCGTGACATGCATCGAATACAAATGTTGTAGCTCTGTAGTATCTTGATTATGCTAGAAGTGACCAAAGAAATTTGAAACAAGAATGTTCCTTTTTTAATGTAATCATTTTAATGTTCCTTTTTAATGTAATCATTTCAATGCCCCTTTTTGTAGTTTTGCATGTACATACATGTGAAGGGAAAGAGATTCGGTTTAAGGTATTTAGGAGACCATTTGATTTAGAGAAGGGAAATTGTTTGGGAAATAGCCATAGAGTCAAATCCTTTGCATAAGAATCTTTGATTCATGTTTTCATACAAAGTAAAAGAGAAAAACAAGCACACTGCTGTATAAGTTTGTGTGTATGTGTATGCATGTATTTATGTGCATGTGTATGTATGAACTTGTTGGATTATATATATATATATATATATATATATATATATATATATATATATATATATATATATATATAATCCAACAAGTTCATACATACACATGCACATAAATACATGCATACACATACACATGCGCATGAAGACGTATTGTATGTATAGGAAAATGAAGAATAAGATATTAAATATCTTTCTCATATGAATTGGAAGAGTGCACTCTCATTTACATGTTACGTATTTGGATTGGCATCTCTATATTTGTTTTCGTTGGAAAGCTTCGATCATCCTTAGATCCACATACATGAGCATAAGCTTCCTTTCCTCTCTATGGATGCTCTCACTGTCCAGCCTCCCTCTTTCTTCACATGGCTGATTTTCATTTTTTCATGGTTGCTTTCCATCAGGTAGATTTTCCTTCTTTCAGGTTTAACATACCAGCCCCTGCTTGTTATGATTTTGAGATTCCATTGAGTCCATAGTATATGATTATTGCAATTTTAGAAGCTTCATAATGTTCACAAGGATAGATTTTTAAATGTGACAACTTTGACAATATGAAGGGTTGTGTAGACAAGGTGTCAAGATTGTTGAGTAGGAGTAGATTTGTTACTTCAGATATGGATTCAAAATCACAATTGAAGTTTTCTTTGGTGGCGAGCAGATTGCCATCAAAATCTTTGAGAGATCCTCTCCATGTTGATGTTGACTTTGATTCATGTTTTGAAAATGTACTAAGCATCCATGTTCCCTGTTCTTCATTGGGATGGTAGAACAAGTCCTGATGATAACTCCTTATTTGAGTCTTTCTGCTTGTCCCTTCTTCATGTTGCACTTGTGGCAAGATTATCTTGGATCATTCAGTTGCTACTTTCATACAAAAGGGGTAACTTCTTTTGCTCACTTTCTACACTCCAGTGGACATTGGCTGCCTTCTACTTTTGCACAACATGCATCCTCAATCCGTCCACATTACATACCCACACACACAAAATGTGTAGGCATTTGAGCTATGTCATCTGTGGAAGTTGAAGAACCTATATCTATTGATTCTCTATTAATCTGTTGCTGGTCAATTCTTCCTTATGTTGTTCATTGTGTGGAGAGGTGTGTGAAGATAGGAGAGAGTGCTGGACTGAGGTTGAGTGAAAGAGGGAGAGGCTTGTTGGAGCAAGTCTATGACAAGCCTAAGTATTGGCTTGAGTCCCACAAAGTCATAGAAAAAGCCTTAAAATGAAGACTATGTAAAGTTCACTTGTGAACTACCTCTTGTAACTTTTGAAGAGTTTACTTAATGTAAAAGTAAGAGAATCTTAAGTGGTTGATCCCACATGATCAAGAATGGAAAGAGGAGCCACGAATTCGTGATTTGTGGTAGGTAGAGAATCAAATCAATCATTGATTGATTGGAGAGTGATTGAGGGAAGTTAGCCTCCCAAACTCAACTATAAATAGATGGCAGTTTTAGTCGTGGTTAGAGAGACCTATGTGAAGACCTCCAAGAGCTGAGCTTTATGCCATATCAAGGTGTGATTACAAGGCACACATATGTATCAGTAAGTCATTGTATTGTACAAGCAATATACTTTCAATTTCATGATTATTTGAGTTCATCTTTCCATGTTCTTGTGATGTGTACTACTCACTGCCATTACTTCAGTTTTTCTCAGTCAGCTTGCAGAGATTGTTTCTCTGCACTTGGTTCATCATTTTCAGTGATTTAACTTGCTAAAGTTAGCCCTATAAGGCTACTATATGCTCACAAATTTTCATGTCATTTGGATGTTGGAATCTTCAGTTATGTTCATTTGAAGTCAACAGGGTATGTTCATCTTCACTTCTCTGTCAGGTACCCGACTTTTTCAGTCATCTTGTCAGAGTCATTTCTCAGTGTTTACTCATCCAAATTCAGTGATTTTAAACTTGTTGGATTCAGCTTACTGTCTAGTATAAGCATACAAATTTTCATGATCATTGGATTCTTACATCTTTAGTTATGTTAATTTTTCTACTCACTGGTCTATTTCTGAAGCAGCCCGTGAAAATCGGGATGTTGTCATCACTTGTTAAAAGTCATTCTCAGTGTGTGGTTTGTTATTTTTGATGAGATTACTCTCTAAAGTTAGCTCTTTAAGCTACCTAGCCTTCCCCAAGAGGAATTAATCTAATTGCTGCTGTGCTCAGAGAATTATGTAAAACACTGGACAGGTGTATTAACCAAGAATAGTAAGTTTTCACCTCTGAGCTAACTCCAACTTATCTGTTTTGATCTATCTTTTTGAGAGTGATCTTCCAAGGTACATAGGGTGTCTAATACATCCATTGGCAAGCTAAAAGGGCCCACCATCTACTCCTGGAGTTCATTTTGCTGGTGTAGAGCAAAGATTTTGCAACACCTCTTCATCTTCAACACATACCTATCCATCTCTTCACAGTGGTATCAGAGCAAGGTTGGACAACATGGCAGATGGATTTCCTTCATCAATTGACAAATTGGATAGAGGTAACTACTCAGCTTGGTCATTAAGAATGGAAGCTTATCTCCAAGGTAGAAGTTTATATGGTTATGTGGCTGGAGATGAAGTTATGCCAAGTTTCAGGAACAAAAGTCAACCAACACAAGAAGAGCAAGAAAGATTGAGCACATGGTGCTCCAAGGATGCACTTGCAAGGTCTTATCTCCTCAACTCTATCTCAGATTTTTTGTTGCCTCACATTAGAAGTTGTAAGACATCTCAGGAAGTGTGGGATGCACTTGAAGCTTTCTTTGCTTCAAGTACTAAAGCTAGGAAGCATCAACTATGGATGGATTTCACAACTCTCAAGAAGGCTCCCAAACAAAATGTGACTGATTTTGTCACAAAGCTCAAGGACATAGCAGATCAGTTGGGAAGCATTGGAGAGGTAATAGATGAAGAGCAAATTGTAAGGCAGGTCATCAATGGCTTGAAGGCAGATGACAAGTGGGAAGCATTCACCACAATTATGGATTTGTACATGGACATGCATGTACCTGATTTCAACACACTCATTGGACAATTACTTACTCAAGAGGCAAAGCTTATCAAAAATGGAGAAAGCTCTAAAGGTAATCAATCTTCAGCTTTATACACGGATAAAAGCAAGTCTAAAGATAACAAAGGAAAGGCAAAGAAAGTGGATGATGAAGCAGGTACATATCAAGCTAACTATGCAGGTAGAGGAAGACATGGCAGAGGTAGAGGAAGAGGAGGTAGACATGGCAGGGGGAGATCCCAAGACTCCAAGTCATGTTCTATTTGTGGATTAACTAATCATACAACTGAAAATTGCTTTAGGAATTCCAGGAATCAAAGAGGCAGAGGATACAATAGAGGAAGTTATGGCTACTCAAGAGGAAGGTTCAACAACTACCATGGCAACTACAACAACTACAATCATTCAAACTATCAAGGAGGCTACAAAGGAAGGAGAGACTACAATAACTACACAGAAGACTCAAACAAAGAGGATTCATTATTGATCATGAACATGGCTATGCCACAAGGTAAATCTGATGAGCATGTTTTCTACATAGATTCAGGTTGTTCAAATCATGTGGCAGGAAATGTGGCACTCCTATCAGATTTAGAAGATCCAAGGAATAAGCATGAGGTACAAACAGGAGATGATACAAAACATCCTGTGGAGAAAATAGGCAATGTCAAAGCACCTGATGGAAACATCAACCTACTCAGTAAGGTACTCTATGTCCCTACCATAACAAAGAATTTGATAAGTGTTGGGCAGATAGTAGAGAAAGGGTTGCAAGTCAGGTTCACAAAAGCAGGAGCATTTGTTGAAGATCCAAGTCAAGGATTCAGAAGAATTGCAAAAGGTGAAAAGACAGGTAGATTGTTCACATTTGAATTACAGGACACTAGAAACATTGCTCTCTTTAATTATGGTAGTCAGACACTCACAGAATTGGAAGTATGGCACAAAAGGTTAGCACATATTGGTGAAAGGTCATTAAAGCAAATTTGCAGGGACCAAAGTGTACTTGGACTCCCTAACTTGTCAAAACAACATATGATTTATAAGTGTAGTGCATGTCAGTTTGGAAAGTCTCATAGGTTACCATTCATGAAGAAAGGTTATATGCATGGAGATCTCTTGGAGTTGGTTCATACAGATGTATAGGGACCAAGCAAGGAAGCTTCAATATCTGGATCAAGGTATTATGTTTCCTTTATTGATGATTGCAGCAGATGGACTATTCTATTCTTTATGAAACACAAAGATGAAGTTTTTTCATGTTTCAAAAGATATTTGGCTCTTGTGGAGAATCAAACAGGTAAATCACTAAAAAGGCTAAGGTCAGATGGAGGGGGAGAATATTTCTCCCATGAGTTTGATTCTTTTCTTCAAGAAAGAGGAATCAAAAGAGAGGTAACTACAAGGTACACTCCTGAGCAAAATGGAGTGGCAGAAAGGAGGAATAGGACAATTGTTGAAGCTGCAAGGTCTATGTTAAATGAAAAGCATTTACCTAATTACTTATGGGCTGAGGCTGTATCTACAGCCACTTACTTGATTAACAGGTTGCCTTCAAAATCCCTTGATGGGATGACTCCATATGAGGCTTGGAATGGAAGAAGACCAAGTTTAGATCATTGTAAAATTTTTGGATGTATTGCTTTTGCTCATGTTCCTTCACAGGTTAGAGGCAAGATGGATCCAAAAGCAGAAAGGTGTGTATTTATTGGATATGACAACAATCAAAAGGGCTACAGATTATACAACCCTACCAACAAAGGATTCTTGGTAAGCAGAGATGTAGTTTTTGATGAGAACAATTCATGGTATGAAGATTCATGCAGGAAGGTCAATTTACCATATGATCTTGAAGAAGATTTTCCAAAGCTTGGTTGAGAACAATCAAAGATTGAAGAACAAGACACCTCAGAGGATGATGAAGAATGTCAGATGGAAAAGATCAAAGCATGGAAGTCTAAAGGTAAAGCAAAATTGCAGGAACTTGGACATGAGGCAGAATCATCAAATCATGGCCTAAGAAGATCTATGAGGGAAAAGAAAAAACCAGAAAGGTATGGGTTTGACACCTCATTAGTAACTAAACATTCTATCTACATAGCACAGGACATAAACCAAGAGGAGCCATCATCATTTGAAGAGGCCAAAGCAAAAACAGAATGGAAGCATGCAATGAAGGAAGAGATTGAAGCACTCGAGGAAAACAACACTTGGGATTTGGTGCCCAAGACTTCATCCATGAAGGTAATAGGCTCAAGATGGGTCTATAAACTCAAGAAGAATTCTGATGGTTCCATTAACAGGTATAAGGCAAGGCTTGTAGCAAAAGGCTTTGCACAAACTCAGGGAATTGATTATGAGGAGACCTTCTCTCCTGTGGCAAAGATGCCTACTATTAGGGTTTTGCTTAGTATTGCCTCTTCCAAGAATTGGAAGATACTTCAACTAGATGTGAAGAATGCATTCTTGAATGGTTGGATAACAGAAGAGGTATATATGGCACAACCACCTAGTTTTGAGAATCAAGTTTATCCTGATTATGTGTGTAAACTTAACAAAGCATTGTATGGTCTCAAGCAAGCTCCAAGAGCTTGGAATTTCAGGCTTGTTTCATTCTTGCAGGACAAAGGCTTTCAACCAAGCAAAGCAGATCCTTCACTCTTTATTAAAAAGAGTAATTCCGAGGTCATCTACCTATGTGTATATGTAGATGATATTATATTGACAGGAAATGATGCAGATGGTATGAAGAAGATCAAAGATCAGATGAGAGAAGAGTTCAAGATAAGTGATTTGGGTTCACTTACCTACTTCCTAGGTTTGGAAGTTGTCTACAAAGATCATGGTTTGTTTCTCACTCAAAGAAAGTACATTAAGGACATGTTGGCAAAATTCAAGATGCAAGATTGTAAGATTGCAGGTACTCCAATGGAGGTTAATCACAAATTGAGCTCACATGAAGGTGAACTCATAGAGGACATCACACATATCAAAGTCTAGTGGGTAGTCTCAACTATGCCACATTGACAAGAGTAGATATATGTTACAGTGTGAGTGTGCTAAGCCAATTTATGCACACACCAAGGAAACCACATATGGATGCTGCCAAAAGGATACTCAAATATCTCAAAGGAACCATAAATGAAGGACTTTACTATCCTTATGTATTTGATTTAGGTTTGAAGCTATTTTCTGATGCAGATTGGGCTGGCTCCAAGGAAGATAGAAGGAGCACTTCAGGTTATCTTACCTTTGCAGGTTCAAAGCTTATTTCATGGTCATCCAAGAAGCAACCCACAGTTGCTCTCTCTTCTACTGAAGCTGAATATAGAGGTCTTGCTATAGCTACACAAGAAGCTATGTGGATGAAGACATTATTCAAAGATCTTGGATTGGAGTTTGGAACTCCAACTATTTTTGGTGACAATATGAGTTCTATTCATTTGGCTGCTAATCCTATTTTTCATGCAAGGACTAAACATATTGAAGTTCATTATCACTATGTACGAGAGAAGGTTCTAAGCAAAGAGATTCAAATATCATATGTGTCCACTCATCAACAATGTGCAGATATTCTAACCAAAGCATTGGATGGTACAAAGCTTTGCAAATTCAAGGCTATGATTGGTTTGCAGGTAATCTTGGAAGATTGAAGACCTCAAGCATACTTGGCTTGAGGGGGAGCTGTTGGAGCAAGTCTATGACAAGCCTAAGTATTGGCTTGAGTCCCACAAAGTCATAGAAAAAGCCTTAAAATGAAGACTATGTAAAGTTCACTTGTGAACTACCTCTTGTAACTTTTGAAGAGTTTACTTAATGTAAAAGTAAGAGAATCTTAAGTGGTTGAGCCCACATGATCAAGAATGGAAAGAGGAGCCACGAATTCGTGATTTGTGGTAGGTAGAGAATCAAATCAATCATTGATTGATTGGAGAGTGATTGAGGGAAGTTAGCCTCCCAAACTCAACTATAAATAGATGGCAGTTTTAGTCGTGGTTAGAGAGACCTATGTGAAGACCTCCAAGAGCTAAGCTTTATGCCATATCAAGGTGTGATTACAAGGCACACATATGTATCAGTAAGTCATTGTATTGTACAAGCAATATACTTTCATTTTCGTAATTATTTGAGTTCATCTTTCCATGTTCTTGTGATGTGTACTACTCACTGCCATTACTTCAGTTTTTCTCAGTCAGCTTGCAGAGATTGTTTCTCTGCACTTGGTTCATCATTTTCCGTGATTTAACTTGCTAAGTTAGCTCTATAAGGCTACTATATGCTCACAAATTTTCATGTCATTTGGATGTTGGAATCTTCAGTTATGTTCATTTGAAGTCAACAGGGTATGTTCATCTTCACTTCTCTGTCAGGTACCCGACTTTTTCAGTCATCTTGTCAGAGTCATTTCTCAGTGTTTACTCATCCAAATTCAGTGATTTTAAGCTTGTTGGATTCAACTTACTGTCTAGTATAAGCATACAAATTTTCATGATCATTGGATTCTTACATCTTGAGTTATGTTAATTTTTCTACTCACTGGTCTATTTCTGTAGCAGCCCGTGAAAATCGGGATGATGTCATCACTTGTTAAAAGTCATTCTCAGTGTGTGGTTTGTTATTTTTGATGAGATTACTCTCTAAAGTTAGCTCTTTAAGCTACCTAGCCTTCCCCAAGAGGAATTAATCTAATTGCTGCTGTGCTCAGAGAATTATGTAAAACACTGGACAGGTATATTAACCAAGAATAGCAAGTTTTCACCTCTGAGCTAACTCCAACTTATCTGTTTTGATCTATCTTTTTGAGAGTGATCTTCCAAGGTACATAGGGTGTCTAATACATCCATTGGCAAGCTAAAAGGGCCCACCATCTACTCCTGGAGTTCATTTGGCTGGTGTAGAGCAAAGATTTTGCAACACCTCTTCATCTTCAACACATACCTATCCATCTCTTCACAAGGCTGAAATAGAAAGAAGGCTGAGGAGAGTGTGGAAAAAGGAGAAGAACAGAAGAGAAAAAGAAAGGCTGAAGGTGAGTGAGAAGTAGGTTGAAAAGAGAGATGAAGTGAGAAATGCTCAGAAGAAAAGACAAAAGAGGGGAAGGGCTGAGAGTGAAGAAAAGAGAAAATAGGGCAAGGGCTGAGAGTGAAGAAAAGAGAAAAGAGGGGAAGGGCTGAGAGAAAGGAAGACTAGAGAAAAGAGGAGAAGAAAAGGGTGGGAGAAAGAAGGGAAGAGAGGAGAGGCTGAAGAAGAAAGGAGAAGAGAGGAAGGAAAAGGAGTAGAGAGGAAAGGAGAGAGTGAAGAGAAGGTAAGAACAATAGAGAGGAGAAGGAAAGAAAGAAAAAGAAGGGCTGAGTGGATAGATGGGAGGAGAAGTGAGGAGGTGAGAGGAAATGAGAGGGGAAGAGAAAGAGAAGTAGGCTGAGAATTAATGAAGAAGAGAGGTCAAAAGAAAGAGGAAGGGCAAGTGAAGTAACGAGAGGGAAGGACAAGAGGAGAGAAGTGGAGAGAAGAGCATGAGAGAAAGAAAGAAAGAGGTGAAGATGAAAAGAAAGGAGAAGAGAAGGGAAATATAAAAAGAGTGAAAGAGAGGAGAGGAGGAAAGAAACAAGAGGAAGGGCTGAATGGAGAGAAGAGAGGAGAAGCAATGAGCTGAGAGGATAAGAGATAAGAGAAAGAGAAGTAGGCTGAGTGAAGAGAAGAGAGATGAAGAGAAAGAGGGATGAGAAGTGAAGAAACAAGAAGAAAAGAAGAAAAAGGAGTAGAGAGGCAAGATGAGATAGGTTGAGGTGAAGAAAAAAGATGAGATAGGTTGAGAGTGAAGAAAAGAGAAAAGAGGGGAAGGATTGAGAGAAAGGAAGCCTAGAGAAAAGCGAAGATAGGCTAAGATTGAAGAGAAGAGAAAGAAAGATAAAGAGGGAAGGAAGAGAGGTGAAAGCAAGGTCAAGTGAAAGAGAGAGTTTAAGCTCGACTGAAGGAAGGAAACAGAGAAAGAGTATATGATAGGGTGAGAGAGACAAGAGGAGGAGAGGAGAGAATTGATGGAGAGGAAGAGAGGTGAAGAGAGAGAAGGGCTGAGTAAGTGAGAAAGAAGAGAGGAAAATAAGATAGGTTGAGAGAAAAGAAGAGGAGAAGAGGGAGAGATAGGCTAAAGGAAAGGAACAGATGGAAGAGAAGGAGAGAAAGAGGGAGAGAGGAGATGAAGGGCTGAAGGAGAGGAAGAGAGGAAAATAGAGAAGGAAGGGAAGAGAGGAAGAAAAGAAGAGGAGAAAAGAAAAGAGAAAATCTACTGAGAGAGAGGATAATAAGAGAGGCAAAAAGTGAAGGAGAGAAAGAGTAGATCATAAGCTGAGAGAGGAGAAGAGAAGAAGAGATGAAAGAGAGGTGAAGTAAAGAGAGAAATAGTAGAAGATGGGCTGAGAGAGAAGAAGAGAGGAAGGAGAGGTAAAGTGGGGCTGAAGGAGAAGGGGAGAGAGAGAGAGAGAGAGAGAGAGAGAGAGAGAGAGAGAGAGAGAGAGAGAGAGAGAGAGAGAGAGAGAGAGACTTAATGTTTGTTAGACATGTTACTGAGCTCAAATGCTATTTACTTTGTTTGACGAGGTACTCTAGGAAATTATTCCATCTAGCTCAGTTGACAGTGAAGTAGAGAAGACCTCTCAGTGGTCAGGGAATCTGTTTAAAATATTTTTGATAGGGTGTCTGAATTTCATGGTTGTTGTCGCTCATTGTGTTTGAAATTTTTGCAATTGAATGTTGTCTAAACATTGTAGTTGTTGTTCTTGGCCCTTATTTTGTATTTACAATTGTTGGAAAATGGAAATTTTGTCCTATCTTTCATGTAAGAGGGTCATGGGTGCCATCACTATGGACTTGTGGTTCATAGGATTCTGCAACAGAGATGTTATGTGTATGAGAGGCATGGGTCCCATCATTGCGGACTTGGAGTTTATTAAGCTCTACAACAGAGATTTTGTATGTAATTTAGTGGATGGAAGCTTTTTACTCGGATAAATGCTTGATGGTGCATACCTATGTTTCACCCTCTAAACAAATGAAGCTGTTGTAATGCAGTATGTATTTTGAAAGTTATAGTGGGGCATTACTGAACTTACTGTGGGTTTTTCTTGGATACTGCTACTCCAAAACACTGCATACATACTACTGTGCATTGTATCTAAGCTTCCTTGTATGCATTTTTTGTAACTGATTTCATTCTTATAGGTGGAAAATACAACAGAGTATGCTCAGGTAGCTGCACGCTTAGTAAAAATTGAGTATGATGTGGAGGCTTACACATTGAACATATTGGAATTAGGGACCTCTGATCAAAAATTGGTAATCTAATGTTATTTCTAGATGTGTGCAGAACTATGTATGCAATAAATCAAGATAGGTATGTATATGCATGTGTGGACAGGTATGGGCAGGTATGTATATGATTTGATTCATATGTATGCCATGTATGTGCAAGTATGTATATGCGTAGGTATGCATATGCTTTTATTGATGTGTATGCAAGGTGTGTGCAGATGTGGGTAGATATGCACAGTATGTATATGCACATGTATGTAGATTCTTTGATTGATGTGTGAGGTATGTATATGCACATGTATGTATATGCATATGGCATTGGCAATTGAAATGTATATGTAGGTGAGGGAAGGTATGTGCAAAGTATGTTATGTATGTGCTTTGATTGATATGTATGACGATGTACGTGTGGGCAATTATGGCCAGCTATGTATATGCACATGTATGTATATGCTTGAATTCTTGGTATAGGCACGTATCTATGTATCTGGTTTGATTCATAAGTATGTGCTGGTTGTTATGTGCAGGTATGTATATGCTTTGTATATACTTAAATTGATATGTATGTCACGTATGTGCAAGTATGCATATGCATTTCATGTTGTTGTGAATTTTGGGTAGGTATGCATAATGTTTCAATCCTGTTTGAGATACCACAAGTACTCTCCTGAGAATGTACTCTCCTACCAGATTTCTTATGGACTTTTCCTTTATGGACTGATTAGTTCTACAGGTGGATTATAGTTGTAATTATGATGATTTTGTCGATGTAATTCTACAAGTAATGATATGTATCTTATCCTACTGTTTGGTGTTTTGATGATCCTCTTGTTGTAGCCTTGAGGTTCATGGGGGCCTCCCCTTACACTTATTCTAACATTTCTTTCATCAATATATTTTATCTTTGTTTTCCTAAAAAAAAAAGAAGGTAGCAATAGTGAAGAGGATTACAAAGAAAAGAAAGCAAAATTGATTTGACACAACGAATGGTATCAAATACTCAAACATTTCTATATTTTTAAGGGAGATCATTATAAATATTTGCTTAAGATTTTATATTTCAAATATAAGTTATCACTAAAATTTGCCAACTTTTTTATTTTTCAAATGGAAATTATTATCAAAATTCACCAAAATATTTATACTTATTATCTAAGATACTTAGAGAAATTCACCCATATTTATATACTTTTGAGTGTGGGGGGTGGTCTTATTTTTTACCCTGGATATGGGTATGATACTTCATTAGTTACTAAGCATTCCATTTATCTTGCTAAAGATTTATCACTTGAAGAACCCTCTTCTTATGAAGAAGCAAGTACCAAATCAGAATGGAAGGAAGCTGTGGATGAAGAAATAGAAGCACTCCAAGAGAATGATACTTGGGAGCTAGTACCCAAGAAGGCATAAATGAAGGTTATTGGTTCTAGATGGATTTAGAAAATCAAAAGGAACTCAGATGGATCCATAAACAGGTATAAAACTAGACTTATGGCTAAGGGTTTTGTACAAACCCAAGGAGTTGATTATGAAGAGATATTTTCACCTGTAGCTAAAAATGCCAAACATTAGAGTATTGGTAAGTGTAGCTGCATCTAGAAATCGGAATATGTATCAGCTAGATGTGAAAAATGCTTTCCTCAATGGTTGTATTTCATAGGAGGTTTACATGGCTCAACCACCTGGTTATGAAGATCCAAGCAAGGTAAATTATGTATGCATACTGAAAAAAGCTCTTTATGGTTTGAAGCAGGCACTTAGGGCATGGAACCATAGGTTAACAACCTATCTTCAAGATCAAGGATTCATAATGAGCAAGGCAGATTCTTCTCTATTTGGCAAGAGGAGTAATTAAAAAATGATATACTTATGTGTATATGTTGATTACATAATCCTGACAGTTAGTGATGCCAATGGCATCAAACAAATCAAGAACCAAATGATGTAGGAGTTCAAAATCAATGACCTAGGGTTTCTGAAGTATTTTCTTGGACTTGAGTTAGTCTACAAAAATTCTGGAATTTACATCACTCAAAGGAAATATGTGAAAGACATGTTGAAGAAGTTCCAATTAGAGAATGCAAAGGTAGCTAGCACCCCTATAGAGGTAAATCATAAATTGAGGCCTCATGAAGATGATTTGCTTGACGACATTGCAAGATATCAAAGCATAGTTGGGAGTCTAAACTATGCAACCTTAACAAGAATTGACATATCTTATGGAGTAAGTTCTGAGTCAATTCATGCATAAACCTAGAGCACCTCACTTGGAAGCTACTAAAAGGATTTTGAAGTATCTCAAAGGTACTCAAAACCAAGGTCTTTACTTCCCATACACATCAGATTTGGACATTAAGCTATACTCAGATGCAGATTGGGTAGGTTGTAAGGATGACAGAAGGAGTACTTCTGGATATCTTTCTTTTGCAGGTGATAAGCCCATCTCATGGTCTTCCAAGAAGCAACCAATTGTTTCTCTATCTTCAACAGAGGCTGAATAGAGGGGATTAGAAAATGCTTTACAAGAAGCAATTTGGATTAGATTGCTCTATTCAGATTTGGGGCTTCACACTCATTTACCTATGATTTTTGGTGATAACACAAGTTCTTTACATCGTGTAGCCAATCCCATTTATCATGCAAGAACCAAGCATATAGAAGTTCACTATCACTATGTTAGAGAGAAGCTATTAAGCAAGGATATTCAGTTGGCATATGTATCCATAGACATGCAATGTGCATATTTTTTAACCAAAGCATTTGCTGGTACTAAACTTGGCAGATTTAAAACAATGATTGGATTATAGGACATTCAGGAAGATTCATGAAGGAGTACAAGACAAGATGTTTGGCTTGAGGGGGAGCTGTTGGTGGAAGTACACAAGCCTTCACATATTGGCTTAGCATGGAAGACTACAAGAGAAAGCATTGATGGCTCATATGAACCATACCTTGTACTAGCTTAATCATTTACCATTGTAAAAAGGTTTATACCTTTGGAGAATCTTGTAAAAGGCTACTACTCATGAAGTTAGATATGATGGACATGTTACGCATTATACAAGTGACTATAAGATCATGAATCAAGTAGCCCCCATCAAGTGACAACAGTGTCAAAAGCTATCCTGTGGTAGAGCTTTAGTCAAAGCATCTACAACATTATCTCGAATATGAACCTTCTCAAGAATAATGCACTCAGTGGATAAGAAATCTCTAATGAAGTGATATGTACCTCACCTCAATTGGCTTGGTCTTTGCATGATAGATGAGATTCTTAGCCAAAGCTATGGCACTCTAACTATCACTGATCAAATGAGGTACATGCTGAGGTAGACCCATATCACAAGCAAGACAAGAAAGCCACAATGCTTCCTTATATGCCTCACTTGTTGCAAGATACTCTACTTCTATGGTGGAAACAATTGTACATTCTTGAAGATGAGATCTCCAAGACATAGCACCTCTAGAAAATGAAAATTGTACCCTGATGTAGACTTACGATTTGTTGGAATCAATGTCCAATAGTTTTTATTCCATGCGAACCTAAAACTTCATAGTGTGAAACCATCTTTTAGAAAGTTAAAAGAAAACAAAATCAAAAGCAAAGCACTTACGTTTTTTAAGATCGCATATAGAAAAGCGTAGAAGTTTTACCATATGAGTTTGAGTTTTACGATATGAGTTTGCTTTTTATAATTGGATCGCAAGAGTTTTATTCATGGACGTTCGTAGCTTTTTATTAAGCTTTTCAAAGAGTTACAAAAACTATTTAAGGAGGCCCTTGGCTCATTGTTCAAGTATCACTCAAGGATCACTCACTCAAGCTCTCGAGGAGGTCAAGGAGGAAGAGTCTCACACTCTTGAGGATGTGGAGATTTGGTGAAGGAGAGGCTACTCTCATTGGAGCAAGAAGTCTTCTACGTGGTGGTGGTAACTATTTTTGTGATTTAATCTTGTTGGTTGATTTACAATTTTGTTACACTATTTTGTGAGAATAAGGTTAGCTTTGTTGCTTCGTTCACTTCACACACACTTAGATTATTTTGACATAATCTAAATTTTGTATCATCATCTTCTTATATATTCTTCCATTAGTGAGTGCACCAATTTATATGGTTGAGTAGTACTCCCATGTTGTAATTTGGAAATCTATTATTTTTTAGTGAGTAAGCATCTAGCTTACGTTTCTTAATCTTGTCTCAAGATCTTTCTTTCTCTATCTCACTTATCATCTTGTCAATTAAGTTGTGTATGCTCAAAAGGTTTTAGTATTGGAACGATCCTGGGGCCCCAAATTCCAACACTTGGTATGAGAGCTACATAATTGACATACACACTTAAGATCAGATGAGTGAGATTAGAATTGAGATTGAAGACAAGTTGGATGGATCTTCTAATTATCCCATGTGGAGTTTCATGATGATGAATATTTTAGTGACAAAAGATTTATGGAGTATCGTCAATGGATCCTTAACAAGACCAAGACGAGAAGGCAAAGAAGGGTCTACAACAGCTTCAAGAGGTACTGAAATTACTATTATAGAACCAACTGAGGAAGAGGTAACCACTTCGACATCCAAGGTCACTGCTAGGTCTTTACCTAGAGTTCCTCCGACTGAAGATCAGGCAAGATGGGATGCTAGAGATGCTTTAGCACTTTCATTCATAGCAATGAGTGTCAAAAAGCATATTCTACCACAAATCAGATCTTGCAGAAGTTCTAGTCAAGCTTGGTTAAAGCTTGAGAATTGTTTTCAGAGCAGAAATCCTGTTAGGAAAGCTCACTTGAGGAGACAACTAGCAAATACAAGGATGAAGGCTGGTGAGTCAATTCAAACCCACATTACGAGACTCGTTGACTTGAGAGATCAACTTCTAAATGTAGGAGTTGAGATATCAGATGAAGAAATGGTAAATACGCTGATTAATTCCCTTCCTATTTCATATCGATCATTCATAACCACTCTTATCCTTACCACAAGAGATAGAGAGGTTACATTTGAAGCGTTAGAGTTCTTGTTGCTTCAAGATGAAGATCAATTGAAGGGAATGGAAGAGAATGAAGAAGCACTTTCATCTTCATCAAAGGGTAAAAGAAGAAGAAGGATAAGAAGGAAAAACAATCCAAGAAGGAAAGTAGGTCCCTCTCACCTTCTACTTCAGATTCTATATCTATGACATCTAAAGAGAAGTCTTCTAAGAAGAAGGAAGTAATATGTTCTTTTTGCAAGAAACATGGACATACTAAGTAGAAAAGAAATAGACATCAGGTAATGTTGCAGAAGATGATAAAAAAGGGAAATCTCAAGGTGATTCTTATGCCTGTATCACCATTGAGGAAGTAGCTTTTGATCAGGCAGCTTTACAAGTTCTTTCAGCAAGTCCTTCGATATTTGACTCAGTGCTACAAAGCATATGACAGGTTGCAGAGACATGTTTTCTTCTCTTTCCTATTCTTTAGGTAGAAGAGTTACTATTGTAGATGTCAATGATTTGGATGTTGTGGGAATAGGTACAGTAACCCTAAAGTCAAGAGAAGGTGGTAATTTTCAGATTTCAGATGTCCTTTATGTACCTGAAATGAAGAAGAATTTGCTATCTATATCTGCATTTTAAAGTGATGGTTTTAATATTGTATTTGAGGGAGATCTTTGTAAGATCTTATCAGATAAAGAAGACAAGTGTCTTTTACAACGTGAGCATAGAGGAGGGATCTTTGTTTTGTCAAAAATCAGTCAGGCATATGCAGTCGAATCTTCATCACCGGTGGAAGATATAAAGCTATGGCATGAAAGATTTGGACATATTAGTTTTGGAGCTCTCAAGAGTGTCAAAGACAGAGGTATGGTTGAGAGTTTACCCTCATTCAAGCTACCAAATGATTCAGATATATGTGAAGGTTGTCTTGAAGGTAAGATGCATAAACTACCTTTCAAGAAACATGGTCATATTACAGCTACCATGAAATTGCAGATTATTCATTCAGATGTGAATGGACCTATGAGAGCAGACTCTATTCAAGGTTTTAGGTATTTTGTTCTATTTGTTGATGATTTTACGAGATATTCATGGATCTATGGTCTTAAGTTGAAGTCAGAAGTCTTTCCTATGTTCAAGAAGTTTGTAGCTATGGTTGAAAATGAAAGTCAGGAAACTGTCCAGATTCTCAGAAGTGATAGAGGTGGAGAATACTTGTCAAATGAGTTCCAGACATTTCTTGATGAGAAAGGTATTACTCGACATCTTACTATTGCTTATAATCCTCAACAAAATGGTGTTGCAGAAAGAAAGAATAGAGTACCTGTTGAAATTATGCGGAGCATGATGGCATCCAAGAAGCTTTCACTGAAATTCTGGTTTGATGCAGTACTTACAACTAACCACATTTTAAACAGGTCATCTACAAAAGCTTTAAAGCTAATCATACCGTATGAAGCTTATTATGGTAGAAAACCTAATGTGAGTTACTTCAAAGTGTTTGGATCACTTTCTTATGTACATGTTGAGAAAAAGGACCGAGGCAAACTAGATGTAAAGGCAAAGAAAGCTATTTTCATTGGATATCCTGTTGAAAGTAAAGGATACAAGTTTTATGTTCCAAAGACAGGTGAAGTTATTCTTTCACGTAATGCTTATATTATTGAAGATAAGGTTTATGATAAAGAAGCAGAAATTCCGGAGTTCATTAGTGAAAATGACTATGGAATTTTTAGAAAGATTCTGGATGTACATGTTCAGCCATATCAGGAGGGAGTTAAAATTCCTAGTATTCAAGGAAAAGTTGAAGAAAGAGGAATTTCACAACCTTCTACAGATTCAGTTCCACAAGAAACTTTGATTCTAGAAATGGAAGTAGTTAAAGTTCCAGAAAGTCCTAGTACGTCGGCAGGACAAGTTCCAGAACCTATGGAAGCTGAAAGTTCAGAAAGAGTTTCACCACTATTCAAGGATACAACTACATGGTTATATCAGACTTGGAAAGATAGTGGTATAAAGACTTTTACTGGAAGAACAAGGAGTCAGACTAGACAACAACAACCAGATCATGTAAGAACAAGAAGTCAAACTAGACAGCAAAAAGATCATGAAAGTTTTGCTGAAGACTTTGAGATTCATGATATTTTGGCACTTACGACTATTGAAGATGAACGTGCATGTGTTAAAGATGCACTTAACATTCCTAGTTGAAGAGATCGATTCTATTCATAAGAATCAAACTTGGTAGCTATGTGAGTTACCAGAAGGAAAGAAGGCTATAGGTGTAAAATGGATCTTCAAAATCAAAAGGAAAGCAGATGGTACTATTGATAGATACAAGGCGAGGTTGGTTGTCAAAGGATATGCACAACAAAAAGGTATTGATTATGATGAGACATTTGCTCCTACATCTAGGATGACTGTTATTAGGTCAGTACTTGCTTTAGCAACACATTTTGGTTGGCATATATATCAACTTGACATTAAGACTGCTTTTCTAAATGGTGATTTACACGAGGATGTGTATATTCAGCAGCTAGAAGGTTTTCAAGAGACAGGTAAAGAACACTTAGTGTGTAAGCTTATAAAAGCTTTATATGGTTTAAAACAGGCACCTAGAGCATGGTATGAAAAGATACATACATATCTTTTATCCATTGGTTTTCATAACTCAGATGCAGCTCCAACTCTTTATGTTAAAGTTGAAACAAGTATGATGATTATAACAATCATTTATGTGGATGATATAATAGCCACAGGTCCCAGAGATGAAGATTTGCAGATGTTCAAAGAAGAATTGAAGCAAACATTTGATGTGAAAGATTTAGGCATTTTACATTATTATCTTGGGATTCAGTTTCTGTTTCGATATGAGTGTATCTACATGACACAGCAGAAGTACATTGAGAAACTTTTGGAAATGTTTCAAATGGGTGATTCTAAACCTATGCAAACACCTATGGATCAGAACATATCTTTACAAATGGTAGCAGATGCAGAGCCATTTGATGCTACTCTATATAGTCAAGTAGTTGGTTGCTTGATATATCTGTGTAATACACATCCTGATATACAGTTTGCAGTTTCTCAAGTATCAAGGTTCATGCAGAATCCGACAGTGTTACATTGGAAAGCAGTAAAGCGGATCTTTCGTTATTTGAAGGGAACTTCAAATTATGCTATGGTATTTTCAAAATCTACACATTTGTTACTAAAAGGATTTTCAGATTCTGATTGGGCAGGTGATAGAGACACAAGAAGAAGTACTAGTGGATTTTTTTTTTATCTTGGAGATTATCTTATCTCATGGCATTCGAAAAGACAACCCACTATTGCCAGTTCATCGTGTGAAGCTGAATATCGTGCAACATTTAGAGCTACTCAAGAGTCAGTTTGGTTAGAAAATATTTTCAGTTATCTTGATGTAAGAGTACATGAACCCATTCAGATATTTTCAGATAGCCAGAGTGCTATAGCTATAGCAAAGAATCTAGTGGATCATGCAAGGAAAAAGCATATAGAGGTACACTACCACTATATTCGAGAGCAGATAGCTAAGAAGCACATTGAGCTAGTTTATGTTCCTTCTAGTGAGAATGTTGGAGATATGTTTACCAAAGCATTGACTAGAGATAGTCATGAGAAGATTTGCAGGTTACTAAAGCTTGGACCATTTTGACATTGAATGAGGGATTGTTAGAATCAATGTCCAATAGTTTTTATTCCATGCAAACCTGAAACTTCATAGTGTGAAACCATCTTTTAGAAAGTTAAAAGAAAACAAAATCAAAAGCAAAGCACTTACGTTTTTTAAGATCGCATATAGAAAAGCGTAGAAGGTTTAGGATATGAGTTTGCTTTTTTATAATTGGACCGCAAGAGGTTTATTCATGGACGTTCGTAGCTTTTTATGAAGCTTTTCAAAGAGTTACAAAAACTATTTAAGGAGGCCCTTGGCTCATTGTTCAAGTATCACTCAAGGATCACTCACTCAAGCTCTCGAGGAGGTCAAGGAGGAAGAGTCTCACACTCTTGAGGAGGTGGAGATTTGGTGAAGGAGATGCTACTCTCATTGGATCAAGAAGTCTTCTACGAGGTGGTGGTAACTATTTTTTGTGAGCTAACCTTGTTGGTTGATTTACAATTTTGTTACACTATTTTGTGAGAATAAGGTTAGCTTCGTTGCTTCGTTCACTTCACACACACTTAGATTATTTTGACATAATCTAAATTTTGTATCATCATCTTCTTAGATATTCTTCCATTAGTGAGTGCACCACTTTATATGGTTGAGTAGTACTCCCATGTTGTAATTTGGACATCTATTATTTTTTAGTGAGTAAGCATCTACCTTATGTTTCCTAATCTTGTCTCAAGATCTTTCCTTGTCTATCTCACTTATCATCTTGTCAATTAAGTTGTGTATGCTCCAACACGATTGTCTACACAACTAGCATAGTCAGAATCTATGTAACCAATAATGGATGCTTTCCCTCTACCTAAGCATAGATACTTTTCTTTCAAAACTTTGGCAGTACTAGGTGAAAGGTTAATCACATGAACTACAGTCAATACTGCTTCTACCCAAAAGCCTTGTGAAAGGTTTGCATGATGCAACAAAGAACTACTCTATCCAGAATAGTTCTATCCAGCCTTTCAGCTACACCATTCTGTATTGGGGTATAAGGAGCTACAAACTCCCTATGAATTCCTCTAGATTGGTAGACTGGTAGAAAATGGGGGTGAGGTATACTCACCCCCATTATGTGTACGTAAAGCCTTACGTTCCTTTTTTAGTCTCAACTGAAGAAAGATTTTTTGAATGTAGGGAATACCTCATCCTTTTCTTTGATAGGATATAACCGGACTTTTCTAGTAGCATCATCTATGAAAGTGACACAATGAAGAGAACCCCCTAATGACCTTGTGGGCATAGGACCACACAAATCTATATGAACGAGATCTAAAGGTTGAATTGAAGAGTCGATGTGCATTTTGTGCACATTCCTAGTTTGCTTTCCATATTGACAATGCTCACAACATGAAAAATCAGAGAAAGATAACGCAAGTAAGTAGCCAAAATGAGAAAGATTTTCCATTCCACTATGTGATACATGGCCCAAATGGCCATGCCAAATACAAGCCATGGTTTGTTAAGTAACAATTAACAAGTTTTCTTTTTGTGATACAAATAAAGGATAAAATGAGCCAACTTTGCTTTCTTTTCCAATAACCATATTCCCCTTTGACATGCAAAAGGATTGAGCATAGAAGACCACCTTGTGACCAAGATCGTTAGGTTGACCAATTGACATCAAACTGCATTATAATTGAGGTACATGGCATACATTATGAATAGTAAATTTTGAACCATCAATGAACTACAAAACCACATCTCCAATCCCCACAACGTCACACTGGTAAGAGTCACCAAGTCTCACGTTACCAAGAGACTTTGCTACATAGTTAGAGAACCATTCTATATGTGGTGTCACATGGAAAGAAGCACCAGAATCTAGTAGCCATGTGTGGGAAAGAGAATTGGCCATAAGAGCCTCAGTCGGCATAGTACTATCAAGTGCCAACACATCAGCATCATAAAAAATAGCATTAATTTCTTCAATCTTCACAATCGAAGTAGATGGTGCATGTAACTATTTAACATGCCCATCAACATTCTTTCCTTTACCTTTAGCATTCTTTAATGCATAATAGTCTTTCTTCATGTGTCCTTTCTTATGAAAATAATGGCATTCGATATCATTCTTCCTTGCTTTACTTCTACTCTTATTCCAATGACCATTCTTTTCCTTGTTCTTGCTCCTGCCACATTGTTGATTCTTTCCTTGGTAAGAATCATGAACATTACATACATCTCCACTCTGAGTGCCAACCATAGATTTTCTACAAATCTGCTCACCCAAGAGTGCTCCACATATGTCATTATAGACCAGTTTACTACCAGGTGCACTATTGCTAATAACTGTGCAAAATGTATCCCATGATGATGGCAAGGTGCATAACAACGAGACTACCTCTATCTATGTCCTTCATGCAAAGGTCGTATAACTTTCTCATCAAATACACTTTATTTGATGCCATCTGTTTTTCATATGTATTGCATAACTTCTTCCAAAGCTCCTCTGCACTTTCACAGTCTAATATTGTAAAGTAAATATTATCTTCTAAGTGCAATCGAATTGTAGACCTAGCCATTTCATCTAACTCATCCCAATCGTCTTCATCCATGTCAGCAGGCTTCTTTGAGGTTCCATTTATTGGCTTCCATTGCCTCCTTTGAATCAGCACATCTTTAATTTGATTCTTCCATAGAGCAAAGTTTGTGCCATCCAATTTTTGGATCTCAAAAGGGTCTTTGCCCTTCAATTTATAGCTCCTCCTCGGAAGATTGGCACTAGACCTTAATCCACTAGACGTGCCTGAGACCTCAGATGCCATGATGGTAGACAATTGAATAGAATGATAATGGAGCTACAAGAGTCCAAACACCACTAAGACGCAAAGAAGGATGACCAAATGTCAGATTCTGGGAGAGGATTCAACAATCTTCCTTGAAAAATGAATTAATGAACAATAATGGCTAACCAGAATGATTATGTGAGAATAAATGTGCTCACACCAATAAGTGTATCAAGGAGTAAATCAACCACTGTATAATTGACAAAACCAAAAAATTTGGAAAACTTTTGCTAGAGTATCCTCTACAAAATGAGCATATGAGGAGTGTCAAAATCTCATAAAACTACGAGTACTAACATGTTTACCTACATAGTGAATCACTGATTCCACTCCATACAATCAGTCACCAGAAAGAAGCCAACTAGGCTTATCGCACCTATGAACAGCTATCATACATCTCTTATGGTGAGGCTGGGTAAGTCTTCCACCTGCATCACCAAAGAGACCCTGATATCTAGGTGTCTCCTAGTTAAGAAAGCCTCACCACGACCCTCTTTATCAAATGTAACAAGCTTTATGCAAAAAACATAACCATTATATCAATGACCACATGGACGTACATAAGTGATATCCACAAAAGCGTACATAGTGTGTATGTGCTCAATATATGCAGTAAAATGGCACTGAAAGGCTCCATTCACTTGCTAAACACTAGTGAACAACACCTACAAGTGTCTGTCAACTCTCTTCTTTAGGCTCAAAAAACCTACATAGACTTGCGGTGGCTACTCCCACCACAACTAAAACCTTTCAAGAAACATGTAGATTAACTAGTGTGGCTGAAAACATAGCCCCAAAAGTTGAACTTTCGTTATCAAAGAAGTACAAATAACACCCTTCTTGATGTTCTTGGACCTCTCTGAAGAGAACTATGCATGAAAATACTCTAGAATGACTCCAAAAATCACCCCAAAGATGCTTCAAAAATAAGCTTTGAAAGCAAAGAATGAAGCTTTGAGGGCCCAAAACTTGTTGAAGGTAATGTGAACCTTAGCCTTCCCCTTCTTCAAGCACCACAAGAGTGTAGCTTAGTTGCAAGAGATTGCCATGGTTAAGCGAGCCTCGGGGGGAACAATACTACGATGGGTGACCTCTCGGGAAGTATCGGGAACCTTTGTCTTCATTGATCGTTGAGGTCCTCCCTCAAGTGTAGCCAATGACACCAACGGTGACTTCTGTGACAGGGATGACAAGGTATGCCAATGTCTATGCTTTGTTCATCACCTTAGTCCTAAGCGTTGGAGAAAGCCTTGGGTGGGTGGGTGGGTGCTTGCTTTGCTTGCACAAAAGGAACAAAGCTTTTGCATCAAAATGCTCTGACACCAGTGAAGTACTTTGATGGTGATGCACCACAGTGCACTCTCCTTCTTGAGAGCTCCACGATGATATCCGCAGAGTAGAATACCGAGCGCCAAGTGCTGCACCAGGTACTCCACACAAAAGGTTGTAGAATACATAGAAAACATAGTATGCAGGAAGCACGGACATAGACTTCTTAAGTGTTACAAATGCACTCGAACTTACAATATGTGACGCACAAGACCACTATATGTTTTATTAAAGAATAGATACAAAGAAGTGTCTGATGGACATTTGTCCTTTCACATGGACACTAACGATAACATGACTTGCACTACATGCAGATGCATGTCGATTGACATTGCAACAAACACATGTTGGGGCACATCAATTGTCACTGTGTATGGTAATTGTGGTGTTGTATGGGAAGTAGAGGAAGAATTTAGTGCTCTATTTTGCCAAGATGTAGTTGCATGGAATGCAATGCTTTATGTTTACATTGAACAAAATGATGGGATAAATGTGATCAATGTAGCAAAGCTGCTTATGTAAATTTTATATCATACAAGGGCCAAACTACAACCATTCTTCTATGTTATATGGTCAAATATAGAAAGATGGTACCTATTGATACATTCAAGTATGTCTAATAAGAAACCCCACAATTTTAGCTAACAACATCTCACTAAAGGGTTGTTTTATAGTAAAGCAAGTCTCAAAAAATTCTAAAGATGGTTCTTCTATGTTTATCTTTATTGTAGCAAATGGCCATTGTGCTCTTCAAACCTACATGACTTAAAGACTGGTCAAATGGTAATTCCAATTCAAAATTATTTTTCCTTTTGTAGGGATTCACCTATCTTAGTTATCTCATATAACCTTGAAGGATAGGAAGAGATAGAAGAGATTAGTAATAGCCTTCATAGTGAACTCAAACTCATACAAATTTAGGCATTTAACTACCAAAAGTGTGCTAGGAGTTGCCAAAGTTTTTACAAAATTGGATAGGCTATCTTAAATCCCGCTATGCTATTAGGTTGAAATCCAAACATTCAAAAATGGTTGTCTCATGTATCCCTCTACCATATGCCAAAGGCTGGCCTACAAGGTCTTATAAGATGCTAATAGATCTTACATAACATAGAACATGACAATCATGACATGTTTGAAGAAATGCAAGTGTGTAGCGGCTAGAGATCCTCCAAATGCTAGAACATGAAAATCATGAGATGTTTGAAGAAAATGCAAGTGTGTAGGGTCAAGGGTTAGAGAAAATGCAAGTGTGTAGGGTCAAGTGTGTATAGGGCCTTGTGGAGTTTTAACAAGTCTTACATAACATAGAACATGACAATCATGTCATGTTTAAAGAAAATGTAGGTGTGTAGGGGTTAGAGATCTGCCAAATGCATATAGGTGTGCAAGGGTTAGGGATGTGAAAAGCCAGCCTACAAGGCCTTGTGAAATGTTAACATATCTTACATAACATAGAACATGACATCATGTTATGATTGAAAAAATTGTATGTGTGCAAGGTCTAGAAATCCACCAAATGGCAATGTTCACAAGTAGCCTCATAGAGATTTTGGCATTCTAAATGGCAAAGACTAACCATAGAAATCATTGTTCATCATTATTGATATGCATGCTTGTATTGCTCTTCTTTTTCGTTATTTTTTTCTATTTCTTAGTGAGATCTAAAGCATGTTGTTGGAGTTAGCATGAAGCTAAGGATCTTTGTCCACACATGAACCTTAGAGTACATACCTTTATACTCAAAATGATGATGACTGAGAGATAGAGAGAGAGAGAATAGACAAGATTTTCAAAGTGTATAGTAAGCTAGGATGCTCAACTACACTAACTTATACTCCAATGTCAAATTACAATGTGTGAATATGATAGAAAACAAAAATATCTGAATCTACATAGAAATAGGAACTAGATACAAGAGATTGTGTGCCTAAGAGGTATGAAGAGTGAGCGTGTGTCAGAATATGGAGAATACGAACAATTTAGAATTTTTTTACAACAAACACAAATTCTTATTATCCCTAAATCAAAAACTAGTGAATGAACAAGTGAGGATAGATGTAGACTTGTTACTGATAGTATGTTGGCTGACACGAACTCCTCAAAATGTCTCTAGATGTAGAGCACAACTCCTCCAAGAGTGTAGCAAATCTTTCTCCAATATCTCTTGCAGGATTACCAAAGATCTCCAATGCTAGAGCTTGTGGAAGTGAGTATCCATAAATCAGAAACTAGTGAATGAACAAGTGAGGATAGATGTACACTTGTTACTCATAGTGTGTTGACTGACACGAACTCCTCTAGATGTCTCCATATGTAGAACACAAGTCCTCCAAGGTTACCGAAGATCTCCAATGATGAGCTTTTAAAATCTAATTCCAAAAGAACAATCACAATTCAAAAATCGATGCGTGAAAAAAATCCACAAAAAAATCATAATGGTAATGTAATGTGCTTCGCAATACACCATTGGTGGATCTAGGAATCAAACTCCACCGGCTAGTATTTGCTCTCAAATTGTTTGACGTGGACCAAGATGCCACACACTTCTTGTGTAGAAGGTTGTATAGCATATACATCATATGTTGTGAGGTTTAGTTGTTGGACCATATGGACATTGATTTCAACATCTAGCCCCATTTTCCTTACAAGTGTTGAACTTCTCCATCCACGCCCTCTCATTTGTAAAAGACCAAGATACCCTCTCTACATAAATCCAATAGCTTCTCATTGAAATGATGTGATGGTGATGCACCATAGAGGACTCTCTTTCTCGAGAGCTCCATGATGATACTTTCATAGTACAAAACTGAGCTCTGGATGATGCACATAGTATTGTGCATAGGGGCTATAAAATATGCAAAAAATACACAATACATAGGGAGCAGGAAGACAAATTTCATAGGTGTTACAAATAAGGTCGAACTTATACTTTTTTTTGGTTGACCAGTCCAGTACATATTTTATTAAAGGACATATAAAAAAAAGTTCAATGGCCATTTGGCCTTTCACATGGACACTAATGGAAACAATTTCCCATGAAAGGCTATTATGGCCAAAGTCACTATGGAAGAAAAAACAATTGTGAGATCATGAATCAAGTAGCCCCAATCAAGTGACAAAAATGTCTAAAGCTATCTTGTGGTAGAGCATTGGTCAAAGCATCTGCAACATTAACTTGAGTATGAAACTTCTCAAGAATAATGCACTCAATGGCTAATCAATCTCTAATGAAGTGATACCTCACCTCAAAGTGCTTTGTCTTTACATGATAGAACAGATTCTTATCCAAAGCAATGGCACTCAGACTATCACTCAGTGAATGAGGTACATGTTTGTTGGCAGCAGTCAGGGAACCGAAGGAGCCACACGACGAAGAGAGTCAGAGCGAAGGGACAGCACAAGCAGACATGGCAGTCAAAGAAGATCTGGCAAGTAGGCCATCTAATTTTTCAAGACATCAAGGAGTTGAGCACACAAGAAGAAAGAGCAAGTAGGGAGCTCAAAGAGGTGTATGACAAATCAATAGAGAAAACTCTACACAAATAGTGATTTTCATCACTAAAAACCATTGTAAATATCATTTCGTATTTTTGTAGCTCCATTTTGTGCAAGCCAAGGAGTCCTTGAGCTTGAGGAGCTTTAGAAGTATCTACCTGCCAATTTTCACATTTTTTAGACTCCGTTTAAGCCCTCAAATTGGCCCTGGAACCTAATTTTTAACTAGGCCGGACACTAGGTCTGAACAGGGCCAAAGCTAGTCAAAAACTATAAAAGGAGCTAGAGAGCTCATTTTTCGGGTTAGATTGTAATTGAAACGAACTTGTAAGAGCTTTTTGAAAGTAATCTAAGAACTCCATTGATTCTCCCTCTTTGTCTTGCCGTGTGTGCGCGTGTGTGTGTATGTGTGTGCATGTTCGTGTGCTTCTCACTCACGCACTTGTGCCGCCACTTGCTCGAGGTCTTCATACCATCCTCACGTCTTCCCGGATTGACATTAAAGGAGGTGCTACTCATCATTGAGCTACACCAAATTTTGGCGCCGTTGCCGGGGATCGAGCTTTGAGGACGAGCGTGTGATGGTAAGACGTAGAGTTGACGCGTTGGAGTTGTAGGTATTTTCTTCACTCTCATCGATTTTCTTTTACTTTCTTCACCATCTTCATCACCATCATCATTATCACCATCTCCCACCTCCATCTCCATCATCGCGAAAAATTCTGTTTTTTGATCATATCACCATCTCCACCTCATTTCCCTCATTTCACTTGTGAGAGAGAGCAAGAGAGCGAAATTGTGTGTGCTGTTTTTGCATGTTTTCTGAGCTGTATTGCAGGTACAGGCTGTATCACCATCCCTAGCTCGCTGCGCAGGTACGGAATTCGAAGTAACTGTCTGTGTGTCGCCGGGTTCTGTCAATCGCGACCGACAGAAAAGTTGATCTATTTGCTAAACAAAGTGCATATCCATGACCTACAAGCCTAGAGCTTCCCAAAAATGTGTTTAGTTTTTTGAAATTCCACAGATTTCTGTCAATCGCGATCGACACGTCAATCGCGATCGACAAACCACGACGGACAGACCTGTCAATCGCGATCGACACGTCAATCGCGATCGACAGCCCACGACGGCTCTGTCAATCGCGACCGACAGGGTCAACGACCGACACAGTCAACGATCGACACGGTCAACGACCGATTGACCATGACCGACAGAGCTTACGCGTGACACGTGTCAATCGCGATCGAGCCATCAATCGCGATCGACCAGTCAATCGCGACTGACAGCCCACGACGGCTCTGTCAATCGCGGCCGACACAGTCAACGACGGTTTGACCACGATCGATAGACCTCACGACCGACCTGTCAATCGCGATCGACACATCAATCGCGACTGACAGAGTCAACGACGGTTTGACCACGACCGATAGACCTCACGACCGATTGTCAATCGCGATCGACACATCAATCGCGACTGACAGCCACGACGGCCCTGTCAATCGCGATCGACACGTCAATCGCGACTGACCTGTCAATCGCGACCGACAGACTTTGCGAACACGTTAGAAGGGCAAATTAGGTCAAATTTTTTGGGAAAAAAATAGTGGTCTCAATTTTGGCTAAGTGTGGGGCAAACACTAGGGTGTAGTGTTGCATCACGAGGCCGTGCCGCAAGCAACTTGAGAATTCCTGTTAGCCTGTTTTGAATCTTGTTTTAACTACAAAACCCTGAACGGTCATAACTTTTTCATACGAAATCCATTTCATACGATAGGGTATTTTGAAGTTGACCATGCCCAGGGGGAACAAAATTCAGGGATCCCTAGAATTAATTTCCAACAAGTCATAGTGCAGATTGGCGAAGTGTCACATGAATGAAAGTGGTTGGTTCTGTCTTTTGAACTTCAGTCTTGAGCTAATCTTGGGCCTTTTACAGGACTTTTGAGAGCATCGAAGGATACACAAAGCAAGAGTAGGTGCAGGCTTGGGAACACGCGTCCTGGGCACACCGGGGCAACAACTCAAGGAAGGGAACTCAAGGTTGGAAAACCCGCAACACACTCTGTCAATTCTTAGTTTAGGCTAAGTGCGGGTAGTGTTAGAAGTAATTCCAGGCAACGATAGGCACGAGATAAATCAAAGACTATCTAAGAAATCAAGTTCAAGTTGAGAGATAATCTGTGTGTGTGGACGATAATCTTAAAGGAAAAGAACCTAACGTGAAACGACCAAACTAAAGTGCGAAATTAAACTCAAGTATTCCTAATGGCGTGATATCAGACAAGAGTATAAACACGATAATCAACATAAAAAGGGAATTAAGTAATTGATACAAGGATTCAGCAACGTGGTCGTACCTGGGAAATTGGGTTAATCAGTTAGGCATATGAACCTTAGATCAGGGCGACATCTAGTGAGGGAGAGACAAAGCCTTAGGTCTTCAGAGACTAGTGTGAATCACACTGCTAGGTCTTGAGCCCAGCAGTTGAGCCACCACTCATACTACCCTAGCTCTGAGACTAGTGAATCAGAGATGTCTCAAGGTATGGAGAGACCTACAGGAAGTTCAGGAGTGCCATACTTGCACAGGGTAGAAGGCCCTTACAAAACGCAGTTGGAATACCTTAGGACCAACCGATTAGGTGCCAGCATCTATGAGGACGGCCTAGGAAGATCTGTGGTCCAGATTAAGAATCCTGATCAATCCATTGGATTAGAGCACCCAGCTGTCAAGTTTGAAAACGGAGCATACTTGGACAAAGAAGGAACCATATACGTAGTCACCAGTCACCCAGATAGGACGGACGAATTTGGAAATGTGATCCCGGAAGCAGACTTAGGTGACCTGGAGCAAGGAAACATGGGTGCAGAACCTAGAACCCCTCGAGGCAAATCGGTTCTCACTAGAATTATCACACCAGAGTGGATTCCCCAGGATAATAAGAGCATAGAGTTGCTCCTCAATCGAGAGACTGAAGAAGCCTTTTGGAGATATAAATCTGATCGGCCATTTGATATAGGAACAATCATGATCTATGAGTTTAAGGATCCTGATAGCCCAGGCAGAGTGACCTATTTAGATCACACTTCGGAGAGGATCTTTGTGGTGACAGAGAATGATAGGCATGCTTACACTTGGAAGGGTGAATTCATTTTTCCCCAACCAAGATCGAATGTATCCTATGGTCACCCTGGAGCTGGAACATCCCAAGCTCATGGAATGCAAAGAGACAGAAGCAGAGATAGACCAGAAGTAAGCTTTGCCAACCCAGTGGGCAGAGAAAGAACGAGGACGGAAACAAATAGGGTAGAACCTGAGATACTTAGAGCTCACAGGAATCAAAGAAATGCGGATGAGTTCCCTCTACCACGACCTAGAGAGCACACAAGAACTTTGAGACCGACTCAGCTAGTTAAGTCCATGAAGAACTACTTCGATGGCACGGGAGATCCATACGATCATGTGGCTGAGTTTAGGCAAGTCCTGAGAGCTGAACAAGTAGAGGATCTATTCACTCAGTACAATGCCTTTGGTCTAACCCTTAGGAACACTGCCCTGACATGGTTTCAGCCACTAAACGAGAGACAGTTCAGGAGCATAGATCAACTCCTAGAGGCTTTCATTATTGAGTTCTCTAAGAGTGGCATCAGACATAATACCTCCTCGCTGATTCATAGCTTCAAGCAAACCCCTCAAGAGACCGTGAGACTTGCAGGAAGGAGATTTAGGCAATATCTTGAAAGATGCCCTGTCCCTGAGCTACCTACACTAGCTAAACAAGTAGCCTTATTCTTGGATGGATTGCTGAGTACGAAATTGAGATCCTATGTGTATCTGAAGGACCCTAGGACTATAGAAGAGTGTGTACGCATGTGCATTGACATTGAGGATAACCTAGGGGAGGAGTTAGAGCTTTCCAAAATCTACAAAGATTGTGATGGTGCCTCTAGCCTCTCTTCCACGCAATCCACATCAATTGAGGAACTTGCAGAGAAAGTGGCTCAGAAATTAGGTGTCTCTAGCAAACAAATTCCGAGATTTGCCCCTGTGAAGAGATGCTACACATGTGGTGGCGACCACATGGCGAATGTATGTCCCATTATGGCTCAACCCCAAGTGAACCCTAGTAGCCAGTACTGCACCATCGAACGAAGATACACAAATCACACAGCACAAGACTGCCCATACAACAAGCAAGCTGTTAGGCAAGCCTACCCTCAGCCATCCCCTCAACAAGGCAGATACCAGAACCAATACCAACCACAACAGTATGCTAGGCCTCAACAGACCTACCAACCACAATACCAAGCCCAGCAAAGGCCTCAGCCTGTGTTAGCCCAACAACCTCCAGCTCCATCCAACTTGATCCCTGTGAAGTATGCAGCTACAGAAGAAAACCTAAACCGAGCTATAGTCCCCATAACACCATTGCTTTCAGAAAATGATCCCAGTGACCATAGCTTCGATTCTACGCATGTTGAGAGTCCCCAGGCTTACTTCATGCAGTCTCCTGAACATGGTGAGTCTTACTATAGTGAAGAGCCAAATGAACCTAGTTGGGAATCAGATTACACAAATGTCATGTATGCAAACCCCAATCCCAGACCCCAACCTAGGCAGGTAAGACCCCCATTCCCTAGAGGACCCTGCTACCGATGTCAGGGTGATCATCTAATTCGTGATTGTCCCTTGCCTCCACCTATACAACCCCAGTCAGTAACGATCCAAGGTTATTGCCAAGAGTGTGGGAAAGAGCATCTCTTACGAGATTGCCCTAAAAATCCTAATAATATGCCAAAAATCACTCCTATAAATGTTATTGGGTTGGTTGTAGACTCCACAGGGAGTGTGACTTCCACTGCGCCAGTACAAGTGGTCACAAGAGCTCAAGCTTTGCAGCAAAACCAAACTGTCGGCCAGGAAAAGAGCCCAGACGTTAGTGAAACCGAGAGCATAACCAAGAAGAGAACTAGAGCTTGGAGAGATAGTCGGGAAAGAATGAAAAGACAATGGGCTAAAAAGATGAGTGAACTTGAGGAAAGCATAAGAGAAACCAAAGCCAAGATAACTGAACCCACATCTCAAACTCCCTCTCACACTACCCCACCACCACCATTCCCATCGCCATCCGACCCGCCACCTTCCAACCCACCTCATACAATTCCACCACTCCCTAGAGCAGGATCAGTATTAGCTGATCCCACTCCTGAAGATATAGACATGATGCTTAAAGCATATCAGGCCAGAATCCAAGAAGGGCCAAACGTAACGGATCATGACAAGTGCTACCCTAGAGCTGACCTAGAGATAGAAAGAACCAAGCTTTGCGCGAAAATGGTGGCATCGGCTCAGACTATGTTTGAAGCTAGTCGCCTATTCAATTACTCGGGCTCAGCCAAGACGCAACTACACCTGGATGGACTTCTAGAGAAGTTAGAGGGCATAATTGCAAGATCTGCCAAGGAAGAAAAAAATCAAGAAAGAGATAAAGCAAGCAAAAACATGACCCATCCCCCACTGGAAGCTTATGTGCCCAATTCCACTGAACTAGACAACCCCCCTTCTCTGGAAAGAATGGAGAATCTAATGGCACACTCAGAAAAGGAACCTGCCCCTCAAAGAAAGGAAAGGGGAAGAGAACGGATAAGCCAGCCTCTTCAGGAAGCCCATGTGCCTCCTCAAGAAGCTTATCTTTCCCCCCAAAAGGCAGATGAGCCTCCCTCGAAAGCTCACGTACCTCCACAGGTTGCCTACATTCCTTCTCAGGGAGCATATGAGCCTGTTCGGAAAAGTAATAGAATAAGTAATCCTCCCCAGGAAGCTTGTGCTCCAAACATCTATGAAAGCGAGGAAAGAGCCAATGATAGGATAAGCCCTCCTTCCCAGGTTGCTTATGTGCCTAATTCTACGGAGCCAGACACTTCTTCTTCTATGAATCGGTTTGCACCAGACTTCCTACGAGAAATTCAAGAAGATAAATGGGATAACGAAAGTGAAGTCGCCCCTCCCTTTGAACTTGTGGATGATGCACACGACCAATTCCCACAAGACATCCCATCTATTTACGGGGAACATGAGAGTACTCAGTCTCACGAGAGATTGGACTTTGAATCCAATTCCATACAAGAGCTACCCCATTTCACAGGCCCATGGGAAGCAAAGTCCACGTGTATGAGAGCACCCACGGTCATGGTAAGAAACGAAGATTCAGTCATACCTAGGAACACAGAGGTAGTGAAGAACACTAACGTGCAGTGCAATCTCAAGTTAGAAGAGCTGCTCAAGGTTAGACCTGAATTATGGAAACGTGTAGCCAAACAAGTACCAGAGATAGCAAAACCTCGCTCCCAGGTAGGATCACATAGGACAGTGCCAGAGATACCCTTGGATAAGATAGGAGATATGTGTGAAGGTGAAGAAGGGAACACCTATCTTCCCATTACTTATCAGGGGTACACCACCAAGGCAATTTTGGACTCAGGTGCAGGAGTTGCAATTGCCACCACCTCCCTATGGAAGCGTTGGGGCAAGCCAGCACTCAAGCCAACGAGAATGAAATTGCAGATGGCCGATGGTCATATTGAGAGACCCTTAGGATTGCTGGAAGGAATAACTCTCACCATTTGTGGTGTCGAGTTTGAACATACCTTTGCTATATGTGACTTTAGCAAAAATCATGCCTATGAGATGATCTTGGGACGACCATTCATGCGACAGTTGCAAGTGGTACAGGATTGGGGAACTAATTCCTTGTACCTGCAACACTTAGGTGTTACGACCAAAGTCAATCTCAAGGATTACTCTCATAGAGATGTCCCTCCTATCCAATGGAATCCCATCCATAGAGCCAAAGATGACACGGAATCTGTGCATTCCATAGGATCAGGATCCTCATGGATGCATGAAGACACCCACTTATGGATGTGCAAAATAGCAGTAGAAGAAGAGAAGAGAGAGAAGGCCAGAGATATAGGTGCAAACGAAACACATAGACCCATTCAAGACCCAGCCTATGCACCTGTAGTATTTCCTGACGAAGAATTCGAACCCCACGGTTGGGCAGAAATCCTAGCAACAATGGACGTAGCCATCAATGAAGAACAATGGACACCTCACTGTGATGAGGATGGCTATGATATTTCAGTCTTCTCCATAGAGCCAATCATGGGAGAGGCAGTTCTAGAAGAATGCGAACCAAGCCCTGATGCCTTTGAGGATGCAAGTGACTCTGACCTAGAGTCAATCATCATGGACCCACCATTTGCATCAGATGAAGAATACTTCCATGAAGTAGAATTTCAACCCCAGAGGCATGGAGAGCTTACAAATGATGTAAGATTAGCCACACATGTGACCCCAAAGGAAGAAGGAAAGAAACGGAAGAAGAGAGAAGTCTCACCCGAAGAGGAAGAATCCTTGTTCGAGGTCCCAGAAAATTTTAAGAAGTATGAAATAGACGACAGGAGAGTCATGATAAGAATGCCTAAACGAGAGGCACAATCAGGAGAAGCCTATGATAACAAAGAAACCACCAAAAAAATAGTAGTGGCCCTAGAAGAAGGAGAGGAGAGATGCACGTACATTGGCCATGACCTGACAGAAGAGGAAGAACAAGAGCTAATAGCCTTGCTAAGAGAATACAGAGATGTATTCGCTTGGAGTTACAAGGATTTGAAGGGTGTAGACCCTGACATATGTTCACACACTATCCCCATGACCTTAGATGCAAAACCCTCTAAGCAGAAGCCATATACGTATAACGATAATTATGCGGCTAAGATCAAAGAGGAGATAGATAGACTGGTTGAAGCTGGATTTATCTATGAAATTGAGCACACTGAATGGGTATCCCCCATTGTGGTGGTGCCCAAGAAGAACGGAAAATTGCGTGTATGCATTAACTTGAAGAAGGTTAATGCAGCCACGATTCGAGATAACTATCCGCTTCCCATCACAGAACATCTCTTAGAAAGAGTGGCAGGCAAGGAAGTGTACAGCTTCCTTGATGGATTTTCGGGTTACAATCAAGTAGCCATAGCTCCAGAGGATCAGCATAAGACAGCCTTTGCCACAGAGTGGGGCATATTTGCTTTTAGGGTAATGCCATTCGGGCTGACCAATGCACCCGCAACCTTCCAAAGGCTGATGTGCCATGTATTTAAGGAGTTCCTGAGAAAGAACTTAGAAGTCTATGTTGATGACCTATGTGCTCATTCCAACATCAGACAAACCCACATTCCCGAACTCAGACAAATCTTTGACAAATGTAGAGAATATCAAGTCTGCCTAAACCCAGAAAAGTGCGTTTTCATGGTCAGGCAAGGCAAGATTCTAGGGCACATAGTGTCAAAGAATGGCATATCCACTGATGAAGAGAAAGTGAGAGCTATAGCAGAGCTACCTAGGCCAAAAAATGTCAAGGAAGTACAAGCTTTCATGGGGCATTGTGGTTATTACCGACGATTTATACACATGTATGCTGTCATTGCAAAGCCCATGTACGGACTTCTGACTAACTTTGAGTGGACGGATGAATGTGAGAATTCCTTCCAGGAGCTTAAACGACGATTATGTTCAGCACCAATCTTGACCACACCAGATTGGAATAAGCCATTCCATGTTCATGTGGATGCATCCAATTATGCTATTGGGTGTGTACTCACGCAACCTACGGGCGAAGGTAATATGGATCTTCCCATTGCCTACGCCAGTAGACAATTGAACGCAGCTGAACGAAATTATACCACTACAGAGAGGGAAGGCTTGGGCATGGTATATGCAGTCAAAAAATTTAGACACTATTTGCTTGCAAATAAGTTTAAATTTTTTACTGATCACCAAGCACTGTTATATCTCGTGAACAAGCCATGCAATACAGGAAGATTAGTAAGATGGTTTCTCTTACTAATGGAATATGACTTTGAGGTTGTGGTAAGGAAAGGTAGGACTCATTTGAGAGCAGATCATCTCTCTAGGCTCACCTCCAGAGAAGCCCCACAGGGAGTATCAGATGATCTTCCTGATGCTTACTTGTTCAATTTGGAAGTGGTGCCGTAGTGGGCTAAGCCACTGGTACCAGTATTGACATACGGGCCTAACCATCCAGTGGTAAACACACGGGATAGAGAGGTTGTAAAAGCCCAAAAGTACCACATCATGGCAGGAAGCATGTACAAGCACACAGATCAAGGGATCTTGGCTTGTTGCGTAGAAGAGGACGAGTACTCTAAATGGTTGCAATTAGCACATGTAGGTGCATTAGAGCAACACTACTCAAAGCAACGAACTTTATAGACTCTAAAGAGACTCGGAGTGCATTGGCCAACTATGGAAGCTGATGTCCAAAAGTTATGCAAGGAATGCCCTACCTGTTGCACTAAAACACCTGTGGAACACGCTACTCTGTATCAAGTATCCATTGTGCCAGATTGGAGCGAACCTCTAGTATCCTTCCTGAGGACAAACACATTCCCTCCAGACATGACTCTGGCTAGGAAAAGGAGTTTAGAACAAGAAGCCTTGGATTACTCACTCATTGGGGATAATCTATATAAGCGTGGTAAAGATAGGTACCTAAGGCTATGTGTCCATGAAAGTGAATATCTCAAGATCTTGGAAACTGCTCACCAAGGTGTAGCAGGAGGACACTTTGGACCAGATCGGGTGATCAAGGCAATTCTATTTGCGGGCTTCTGGTGGCCTACCCTTCACATGGATGCACATACCTATGTGAAACGGTGTGATGTCTGTCAGCGAACTCAGTATCCTATACGCAAAGATGAGATGCCACTGAAACCTATGATGGGTGGACGTGCATTCTCTAAGTGGGGAATAGACTTTGTAGGCCCTATTAATCCCCCAGCTAAGGGTTCACATGCTGAATATATCATTGTGGCCACGGATTATCTCACCAAGTGGGTAGAGGTAAAGGCTACGACAGAGAACGATGCTCAAACAACTGCTAAATTCTTGTTTGAGAATGTGTTCACAAGATATGGGCTACCTATAGAGCTTGTAAGTGATAGAGGCACTCACTTCTTAAATGAAGTTATTGAAAATCTGCTCCAAGAATTCTTGGTAATACATAAGAAGTCTGCCCCCTATCACCCTCAAGCTAATGGACAAGCCGAAAGCACCAACAAGATCTTATGCAATGTACTGACAAAATTAGTGAACACTAAACGCTCTGATTGGGACAAACAGCTACACCATGCTGTTTGGGCATACCGAGTCGCCTACAAAACGGTACTCCAAGCCACCCCCTTTCAGATGGTATTCGGCCAAAACGCTGTGCTACCGTTGGACTTCTTAATACCTACGTTGAAAATAGCACAAGAGCACGATTGGACAGGTCATGAGCTCTCCTCTAGGATCTTTGACCTTGAACGATTAGGAGAAACAAGACTGAGAGCAGCTGCAGGAATCTATGCAGCTAAGAAGAGGCAGAAGGCATACTTTGATGCCCATGTGAAGGATAAGAGCTTGAAAGCAGGAGATCTAGTTTTAGTCTACACACTGAAGCAACACACGAGGAAGCTAGAAAAGAGAGGCTACGGACCTATGATCATCAATAGGATCTCCACGAGTGGAGCAGTACAACTAGCCACGTTAGAGGGTGATGTTCTCCCAAACTATATTAGCGGTTGCAGAGTCAAGTTGTATCAGGAACCCCTCACGGAGGAAATGCTCAGCCGACTCAACACTGCTAAGAAACGCAAAGAGGAAGAAAAGCGAATTCGAGAAGAAGCTCAAGCAGAAGCGTTAGAACGCATCAGAAGGATGAAATTACGAAGGCAAGGTAGAGATCAACCTAGAACAAATGACTGTGCTGATCAAGGATATCATATGGCAATGTGTGAAGTCGCAGGAACAAGCTCACAGAGGATAACTGATCGACGTCCTTTCGTAACCTTAGATATAGGACAAGGAAAGAGTGCAAGGACCGTAAGAGCCTTGATTGACTGAGGCGCAGCCACTAGTGATGTTAGAGTGTCTTACTGTCAAGAGTTGCAGTTAACTGTCAATCCTGTGGAGGCATATCTCATAGGATTGGGAGGCGTGGAAACCCCTTGCATGGGCGAGGTGGAACTTCCCCTCTACATTCATGATGAGGCAATGACAGTTAAAGTACTAGTGTGTCAAGACGAGGATCTCACTGAACCTCTTGTCTTAGGTCAAGACTGGATCTATGACCAAGCAGTCAACTTAAACCTAAGAAGTGGACTTCTTCAGGTATGGGTCAATCATAGTCGAATCACAGTAGAGTTAGATAATGGAGCACTCAAAGAACTAGGAAAGGCACAGACTCCTGGTCCCTCCAGGGGTACACATGAAGATGACCATGCTGTTCTTGTCCAAAACTATGTGTTGCAGAGGAATGATATTCTCAAAAAAGGAGTCAGGGATGAAACGGAACTCCCTTCTTTTCCAAAGGCCAGAAGGAGGCAGCAACCAAAGGTGGATCAAAGGCAGAAGAAGCAGAGTACTACCCATGCCGGAAATCAAACGTACCTGCGCAGCAAAATATCTCAGCAAGTAAACCAAGTATGGGTGCTGAAAGGCAAACACCCGGTAGCACTCAAGCCAACCACCCGGGCAAAACCTCTTATTAGTAACCAACAACACGTCACTAATAAGACGTCTTCCGGAAATTCTTCTGCTAACGTGAAATCTATTTGGGTGCCCAAGAAGTCGATGAAGGCTAGCCCACAGTCAAGACAAATCTAGGTGCCTAAGGCTTGCTTGCGGGCGCAAATAGCTACGCCGAAGCCACAACCTATACAGCGTAACCCATTCACTCGCACGGCCAGCATTCACTTGTCTTCAACACTCAAGAACATACCAAGGCCTATGAGCACGAACATACTCGCTTGTAAATGGGTCCCTAAAAGGCCTCATTTTCAAGCCGATACAACTATAAAGTTCTCTAGAGCCTCTACGACACCAAGAAAAAGACCCATCCACTGCATTTGGCAGCCTAAGACCTGTAATAAACCCCCCGACCCCAATTTGTAAATTCATCCCCACTTACTAACTGCATTAGTCTCCTAGGACTACCCACGAACTAACTACACACACTGTCTTCGTGCACTTACTAACCACTAACTCACCATCAACCTCATGTTCATGTTGCAACGGGGACCACAACGGATTTATTCTGTCCATTAAGATGTTAACACGTGGTTCTATATTCTCACAGAACCAACCAGCAAACAGGGCCATGGCAGAAGCAGGTGCAAGTTCTCAAGCCGGATCCGGTGCCCAGATTGTGGACATAGAAACACTCCTCCTCGAGCCACATCTCACCGCAAGGCCGCAAGAACCTCAAGCCGTGCATGTGCTCCCCATTCAGGATCCTCCTCAAGGGCACACTTCTCAAGTAGGTAAGCATGCACATTGGTTCAGTGATGTTGCTGGACCATTGGGCGATGGAACCTATTTCTGGGAAGCAGAATTGGAATTTAATGGAAAATGGGGTCGATACCACTTTTTCACGCACGAGTTTGAAAGCTATCAAAACGCCGAAGTCATGCGATCAGTTTGGATCAAAGCGGGTGTGGACAATTATTTCAGGGCCCACTTACCAAAGCCGGATTTCTTACGATGTTCATATCTGATCAGTACCATCACGCCAAGCAGGGCCAAGGGAGGCGACAGTACCTTTGTGTTGCCATCACTGCTGCCGGGTCATGAGCTTAAAAGATTCAAGTTGACCCTCAATCTGGTAAGAGAAGCATTGGGTATGTATGGCATGCACATCCCCACAGAAAAGGAAACAATGGTGCCAGGTCGAATGAAACACAAAGATCTTAATAAGCTGAAGGATATGGTAGCGATGACACCTACCATTGCGCTTCACCTGCGGACCATCATGCAACATTTTGCTTTTCCCGCACAGGAAAGATTCACAATGCCCCCAAAGAAAATTTGGTTCAGTTTGTATCTAGCAGAGACAAAAAGCCTTCCCATCAATGTACCACATTGGATCATAGATCAGATTCACCTAGCCCATCAAAGGTGGAACAAGAAGCAAAAAAATGTGCTTCATGGATGTTGCGCTCTCACAAAAATAATCTACCGATGTCTGGCCTATGATGTGCCTATTCAGCGGGCACTCATATGGCCCCGTGCTCAGGAATTCCAAAGAAGACTATCAGCAGCAGGTCCCCCATCAAAGAAGATGAGGGGGGGAGTACAACTACCATGTGCTCAACCAAGGGGAGCCACCACTACACCAGAAATTACCCCTCCCCAGACACGACGCGTTAGGCCATTCACAATCCGGCTACCAAGACCGAGCACAGATGGGCCTAATCTGGTATTCCCACCCGTCCCATCAGATCTGGAATTCCCACAGGGTTTTACTCTAAATGACCTCACGGATGAAGAAGTAGCCCGACTGATCTATGATTCTAATCTCGAGACGGAAACAGAACGTGCTCAGGAACCACAACCCCAGACAACAACAGCAGCCCCCACCCGACCCGAAGTGGTAGAAGTTGACGTAGAGGAACAAGTGGAAGAACAAGAGGAAGAAGCCTACGCGGAACAAGAATATGACGAGCTTTCAGAGCTGGCAAGTGCCCCTGTGTATTCGGCACAAATCAAAAGACTATATCGAACCATGCAACTGGTTCAAGAACAGCATAAGATGTCACTGGAATCGGGCAAGAAACTCATGAACCAGTTGCTAGCTGAGGAAGGTGTGGACGAGATGTTCATTGAGTCCATAAACCTTCATGCCGACGCAGTAGGATTGGATGAGGCCATCCATGAGGCAATGGCCTACATTCACAGATTTGAGAAGAGGGTTCCCGTTCGTCCCAGGAGGTCTGGGAAACAAATTCACATCAATATATCAGCACCAGGAGAGACAACGCAAGCAGACGAACATCAGGAAGCACCACTGTCACCACCATCCCCACCTCGCACTACGCACTTCACTCCACCACATGACACTAGCACCACCTCGTCCACTACCACCACCATTGTCATGGGTATCTCACTCTCTCCGGGGATCCAATTCGGGGGAGTCACCATGCCCACTTTCACCACTCTGTTCACTGACGTCACATCCACTCCACCCACGATCCCCATCTACACTGTCACTCAAACAATTGACACTATGGAAACATCACCTGCCACAACACCGCTCCCTCCCCCCATGCCACCTTCATCTCCCATACCCCCTCCACCCACATCTCCACTTGCATCCACATCATCCACAACTCCCTTTCCCGGCCCCATTCCCTCTACATCTTCACCCCTCCCAGCATTATTTAATGTAAATAGCATATTTTTAGCATTAAATCAATGTGTATATCAGCTCCAGAATGAGTACAGAGCTCTGGACGGCCGGTACCAACAACTGACAACACACCACCAGAACTTACAAAGGCAATTTCACATCCTACAAGAGGAAAACGCAGAGGTGAATCAACGCTATACAACGCTTGAGCAGGCTCACCAAACACTATTGGAGACACCACAACCATCGACAGAATCAGGTGTAAAACAACTAGAAGCTTTGCTCGAAGTATACCAGACCGATAACCTACGAGTCAGACGCAACTTGGCACTACTACGAAAACATATGGCCACAGCACTGGAGGAGAACAAAAGACTGCAAAAACAAAATGAAGAGAATCTGGAAGCGGCAACGGAAGGCTCCCCTCACGAGATAGATCCAGAGCAATTTAAAGCAATTCCCACGGAGACGATGAAAACCATTCTGGAAAGCTATGCAGATCTCCTGGAAGCCCATGATGACTTGGAAAGAGAGCGTGACACACTTCAGAGCAGGCTGAAGGAACAGGAAGAACAACCGAAGAGTGTCCCATCAACCTCCACCTCAGACGAAGTAAAGGCCTTAACCGAGCAGGTAGCAGAATTACAAAAGAGGTTACTGACATACGAGAGGCAGCCATCCCCTGTGGTAGAACCAGAGCAAGAAGAGCTAGTCCCTATTGAGGTAGATGAGTCTTACGAGGAACCGTATGTCCCTATGCCAATGCCAGGCGGGCGACGAACCTCAGAGGGACTAGACACATTGGAAGTGGAAGCACCCGAGTGGCTTCAGACACTGGAAAGGACAGCGAACACTCACGAAGAACGGGTGGCAATTCAGATCCAATCACTAGCGAACTTAGAAGAGACCGTCATAAAGTCTGAATACTTCAGAAGCATGTCTCACCATAGATGGATAGGCACCAATAATGACCAGTATGTGCCATTCTGTATACTTTTGGCCGATTACAACGCGGAGATTCAACGACAATGTGGCAAACCTCCCACCTTTGCTACACAATTTGGTCCAGATGATATACCGGAAAGTGCTCAGCGTGGGTCCATCCATCAACCCACCTGGAGAATCAGGCTTTTGGAAACGTATCCAGAAATGGTCCGAACCTGGAATAATATGCCGTTGTTTATTAAGTACAACCCTTGTTACATTCCAGTTCTGCGACGACGCACCTGGCCTGAATTCACTATAGCTGTCAAAGACATCAAAGCCTGTGCAAAATGGTTGAATTATGTTTATCTAGCACCTCCACGAGGACCTCCCACAGTCAATTACATGATTTCTACAATCCGTCACTGGAGTACTAGGCTACGCAATAATCCTGATGTGATGGCCCAGATGTGCATGAAAATATTTGAATTAATGTTGATCACTTTCAGGACGTTTAAAAACATTAAGGACCCTCACTTCTCAAGTGCAGGCTTTATGACAGGAAACCAAGATCTAGTGTATGATATGAGTACCACCCCGTCCATTGAAGTAATATATGCCTGGCACGCCAGAATCAAGTACCTCCCAGCCTGCTTTAAACAGACATTTGAGGAGATGTTCATCACAGGATTCTGGGAATATCACTCCGAAATCTTTATACCCAGACCATCACATCTCCTCCAATTATTTGCTGTGGAGAGAACTATTTACTCAGAACAATTGAGGGTGCCTCATCCAGATGTTCCCGGACCTGTGAATTGGGATGAATTGCTCACAGATCTAGCACGTGGCTTGCGACTCGAAGAACACCACCTAGCCTCCGATGTCGTCCAATATTATGTTCAAAAATCCTCTAGACAAGGGTCTGTCAGGGGCGACAGACGCGAGAGTGGGGGGGGTGTTGGCAGCAGTCAGGGAACCGAAGGAGCCACACGACGAAGAGAGTCAGAGCGAAGGGACAGCACAAGCAGACATGGCAGTCAAAGAAGATCTGGCAAGTAGGCCATCTAATTTTTCAAGACATCAAGGAGTTGAGCACACAAGAAGAAAGAGCAAGTAGGGAGCTCAAAGAGGTGTATGACAAATCAATAGAGAAAACTCTACACAAATAGTGATTTTCATCACTAAAAACCATTGTAAATATCATTTCGTATTTTTGTAGCTCCATTTTGTGCAAGCCAAGGAGTCCTTGAGCTTGAGGAGCTTTAGAAGTATCTACCTGCCAATTTTCACATTTTTTAGACTCCGTTTAAGCCCTCAAATTGGCCCTGGAACCTAATTTTTAACTAGGCCGGACACTAGGTCTGAACAGGGCCAAAGCTAGTCAAAAACTATAAAAGGAGCTAGAGAGCTCATTTTTCGGGTTAGATTGTAATTGAAACGAACTTGTAAGAGCTTTTTGAAAGTAATCTAAGAACTCCATTGATTCTCCCTCTTTGTCTTGCCGTGTGTGCGCGTGTGTGTGTATGTGTGTGCATGTTCGTGTGCTTCTCACTCACGCACTTGTGCCGCCACTTGCTCGAGGTCTTCATACCATCCTCACGTCTTCCCGGATTGACATTAAAGGAGGTGCTACTCATCATTGAGCTACAATGTTGAAGTAGATCCATATCACATGCAAGACAAGAAAGCCACAATGCTTACTGACATGCCTCACTTGCTACAAGATACTCTACTTCTGTGGTGGAAACAATTGTACATTCGTGAAGAAGAGACCTCCAAGAGATAGCACCTCCAACAAAATAAAAAATGTACCCTGATATAGACTATCGATAACCAGCATAATCAGAACTTGTGTAACCAATTAAGGATGACTTTCCTCTATGTAAGCATACACACTTGCCCTTAGTGCCACTCAAGTATCTCAAAATCATCTTGGCCGCTTCCTAATGCTTCTTTCTAGCATTAGACATATATTTGCTCACAACTCTTATGACAAATGCAATGTCTAGCCTCATAGCTATCATAGCATACATGAGACTACCAATAGAAGACTGACAAGGAATTTTGGTCATGAATTCCTTTTCCTCATCTGATTTGGGGCAATCATCCTTGCTCAATTTCACATATGTGGGTGGATGTGTACTCCATGCCTTTCCACCCTATATATTGAACCTATGAAGTACTTTGGATATGTACTCACTTTGAGACAGTTATATGCATCTTTAACTCCTATCACAAGTAATGTGCATGCCAAGATTTTGTTTGGCATCCCCCAAATCCTTCATGAGTCAAATGTCTCACTCAACTTCTTTTTGAGAAATGAAAACTCATAACAAGACTTCCCATCAACCAACATATCATTGACATAAAGTATAAGCATATCAAGCTTCTATCTGAGCATCTCTTTGTGTAGAGACAATGATCGTTATTGCTTTGAGAATAGCCTTGACTTCATAAAAGCATCGAACTTTTGGTACCATTATCTAGGGGACTGTTTAAGTCCATATAAGCTCTTCTTCAACTTACAAACTAAACTTTATTAATCAAGAACTACATAACCTTTTGGTTGTTCCATATAGATCTCATATGTAAGGTCTCCATGCAAAAAACAAGTTATCACATCCATTTGGACTAGTTCTAAGTCCTCCATTGCAATGATTCCAAGCTATATGCACAATGTAGTCATCTTGACTACTAGAGAGAAGATTTCCTTGAAATCAATGCCATATTGTTGCTTAAGACCCTTTGCAACAAGTCATGCTTTCTACTTTGGAGAAGCACTATCTGATGTGAATTTTAGATAACATACCCATTTACATGGTAAAGCTTTCCTACCCTTTGGCAAAGGTACTAAACCCCAATTATCATTCTTGTGAATAGAATCCGATTCACTCTTCATGGCACACTCCCACTTGACATAATCCTCTGTCCGCATAGCCTCTTTGTAGCAAGAAGGTTCACCAACATTTGCTAGCATAAAAAAATTCAAACCTGGAACACATCTATCATGTGGATGCAAGGCATGTGCATAACGTCTCAATGGTTGCTGAACATGAACATTTGCATATTGATTTGATTGGAAATTGTCTTGAACATCCCTATGTGTAGCAATTTTATGCATGCTAGCTGGATGACTAGTATCCTCAAACACCACTATTCTCACTTCATCCTCCTTAATTGGTTGTTTATGCATCTAAGACTCATTGAAAATGACATCACTACTTTGAATCACTAACCGTGTTTCAGGATCCCATAAGTGATAATCAAATTGGCCTTCTATACCATATCCAATAAAAATTCATTTCTTTGACTTATGGTCCAGCTTTCATCTATGATTCTTGGGTATATGAACATACACGTCACACCCAAAAACTCAAAGATGATCATAATATTGTGGTTTTCCTGTCCATAACTCTTGTGCCACTTTCAGACCTTTGGCAATAATAGGTCAAAGGTTAATCACGTGAACTAAAGTCAAGATTGCTTCTACCTAAAAGCCTTGTAAAAAGTTTGCATGATGCATCATAGAAACTACTCTTTCTTCAATAGTTCTATTCATCCTTTTAGCTACACCATTTTGTATTAGGGTATAAGGAGCTATAAACTCTCTATGAATTCCTCTAACTGAATACTTTTCTATGATAGAAAAGTATTAAAACTATTTTGGCTCTAACTCAAAATATACATAAGTAAAAATAATTAAGCTTTTTGGAATGAACGTAGACATTCTCAACTATCCATAACACTTAAAAAAACGTGATTTGGATATACCAATACGGAGAACTAACCTCTGCAAGTTGGACTAGCTGTCAATATTGTTGTCTTTCTACATGTAGAGACACACCTTCACTATTTAGATACTCACTCCGGTCTTACTTAGAGAATACTCACAAAATTCATACCACACTAAATAAACACTACGAGCAATCAAACACAAGTAAAATCATGTCAAATAGATACATGAAGGAGTACAAATCACAACAAAATCTTGTTGGAAACTAGCTCACTCCTTAGAGAGGCAGTGAGCAATGGATAACTATAGAAAAGTATAAGCTAACAAAATGACTAATTGAGCAAGAAGGTGCATGTAGTAACTTCTTAACACTCGTCTACCTTAAAAGAAAGTAGAGGTCATGGAGTCACTGTACTACAACTTGTGATCTGGATTAATATATAGGCCCTGAAAAAGTGCTCCTATGATTTTGCAAGAATCTCTTAGTCAACTGCTTAATGCTTTTGGTAAGCTCTGATTTAGGAAAGCAATTGATAAATTATTGGTAGCTGAAATTCATGATTTGAAAACATCAGACGATCGACAAAACACCAAAAATAATTTTGGTCCAGTTTAACGCTTGATTTTTAACAACACAAAGAAGCAAGTGCCTCATTCCTCTCTTGATGTACAACATGACCGAATGATGCTTCACAAAAAGCAAAATCAATGCATAAGCTTGAGAATCTTTTCCATGCCATCTAAGTTGCTCCTATGTAGGAGAAGGAGTTACTATTGTACTTGAAGAAGAAGCTCCATATGTGATAGTAGACTTTGAAGTAGAAGAACCTCTGGGTTTTTTATCTACATTTGCACTATGCTCCATAGTTGTTTCACAACCACAACATGTTTCATCATGTAAGAACACATTGGATAGTTGGTCCCATCAAGCTTATGTTCAGCTTGAAGCATGCCAAACAAGTAATTGTTGCCCACCATTTCATTAAAGAACAAGAATGTGACAAGATCGTTACTTCAACAAAAGCTCAAATGAGTGTTGAAATTTTAGCTCACAATCCGTCATTCTGATGGCTATTGTGACTGCATGAATGGCTTCAAAATGGAGATAAAACTCTAGTGCCTCTGGTGGAAATATTTCTTGGCTGCTGAAAATCAATGTTCTATGCTGCATGGTTAAAAGTGCGCCAGCGATGAAAAAAAAATGAATCTTGAGAAGGAGTTGAACATGCTCTGATACCTATTGTTGGGTGTGTGTAGAAGTGCAAGAGACACACAAGAAGCACACACAATGAATAGAAATGCAACAAGATACACAGAGAAGATGGATGGCTCCAATATCTCTCTCTATTGATGATGAACCAAACTGAAGTACGAGCTTAATAATGTGCCTAAGCACAAAGTATTACCACATATGAGTGAATTGTGTATGTGGTAACATAGGCAAAAAACCTCTAGCCAAAACTAGAGTAAATAGAAAGTGTTTGTGTATAGGGAAAAGGTTCACATCAAAGCTACTCACGGAACACATAAGTGTAACACTTAACTCATACAAGTTATCACATCTTATGACCTTTCCTACTGCATTACCTGGTGAATCCATGATTGCTACACCACTCTTGTTGAAGTGAACTTCAAGTCCACGACTTGCTATTGTGGAAACAAACAAAAAATTTCTTTTAAGTGTAGGTACATAGAGAACGTCAGATAATTGGTTCTCAACACTTGGAGAAGTGATAAAAGAGATGGTTCCTACTCTTTCAACGGGACACTTGGAGTCATTTCCCACCACTACATTGATGGACTTTTGTAGAGGCACTAGGGAACTATACCAATACTTTTTGATGGTCATATGGTGAGATGGTTAACTATCTAAAATCCATGGCTCATCAATACGAGCACATAATCACTTATGTTGGTGATAAATGCACATAATCCATCGGTATTCTGCCTCTTCCAAGCTCATAGAAGATATAGATCTGGTTGAATCATCACTCTTGAATTTGCTACATCTTCAGCTAGTATAAGGTCTAGATCCAATCCCTTCAATCCCATGACAATGTCAAATGATTTCTAGGAGTCCAAAATTGTAGAAATTTTGAACTTCCAAAGTGTATAGTTGGTTCCGTCCAACTTCCCTTTAGTGAATGTAGGTGGACAAATTCGAATAGGTGCAGCATTAACATTGACTAGAGCACTAAGACTAATGGTTGATAATGACGCAATACAAAGTGATGGCATCATCCACCCATGTGCTAACAAAGTAGAGGTTCAATGGTGATCTAGACAACTCTAGATGGGGAAATATGATGCTTGATGAACTGCCCCCTTGAGCTCCGACAACAAGTCCTTAAATAGGCCATGAATAGAGAAGACCTTCCATGGGAAACTAAGCATTGGTGATTTATGTGAGCAACCACCACCCAATGAATTGGATCACCACCCATATGCGGCCTTCATGTGGGGTCCATCACCCTCAGGAAAAACCTATCTTACAAACTGACTTCACAAATCACAAAAGATAGCAAAAGGAGCCCTATCAAGCTTTTGGTCCATATTTTAGCTCAAATTAAGAATCTGAGGTCATTTGGATCATGAAGTGGGCCCCATAAGTCAAAGCATCAAAAGCTTTAGCTTGCACTGCATATCAAACTAGCTAGTATCCCACTTGGTCATATACCAAGTCTACCTAAGCCATCTGCTAACCATCAATGGTCCAAAGTGACCTTCTTGGAGCGTCTAAGCTAGGGTTCCCACCAATGGGGTGATGCACAAATGACTTCTCCTCAATGGGTGGCTTACATGTGTGCACCAAGATATAATCATGGGAGGTAGACATTGTTCATACACTAAAATCTTCTCCCACCAAGGCTGAGGATTCTTCCCTCTTTTCACTCATTTGATTTTTACCTCTATGGTCACTAAGGGTTTCTATTTTTCCTTGGCTTGAGCTCTTGTTATAGCCTTCAACGGTACCATATATTCTTTATCACTACCAAAAGACTCAATCAGCTCAATTTACACTGATCTAGGTCGTGGAAGATGGTCTAGAGGGATTCTTGGGACAATATCAAAAGAGATGTTCTTTCCCACAATCATTACAATATACTTCCCAAGATATCTAAGGAGGTGGATGGTGGGGCATTGCGCACCCCCGAAATCATATCCTCCCCATCTATAACAAGGTCCTCTTAGCACGAGTGGTCTTACCGATTTTCTCACTAGAGCTTGAGCTCTAGGTGCATCATACATCACATCACGTTGGCATATTTTGACCCATAAGAGTCTAGATAGCCATCATATTCATAGTATTGTTCCTAATATATTTCTTCATATTCTATGGGATTATGATCATAAACATGATAATCACCATAGTTGCATCCATAACTATGGCTAGTATTTTTAGAGCTAATTAATGGGGTTCTAGGTACTAAAACTCTTTTGACATTCTCTTCTGGTTATGTCTACTTCATTAATGCTACGTTTTAAAGGTGGGAGGTTGTTTTCCTTGTTGATATATTTAGGTAGTGATGTGTGTGAAAACACTAGGACTACCGGGGCACTTTTTTCCCTCTTTAGGAGTTTTTTTTTCCTCCGACTTGCATATACACCTATAAACCTAACGGGTCATATATCTTTGTACATTTTAGTGGTAATACATTCAGTATTGTGTGTTGTGATCCAAACTTCTTCTTCTTCCTTGTGTTGTTCACTTGCTTCCACAAACCTCAAACTCCATCAATTGGTATCAGAGTAGGCCGTTGCTTCATCTGGGGCATCATCGACATCCCTTTGGTCATAGTCTCCGAATCGCACAAAATTTGATGAGCATACTCAAGTTGATTAGGAGTTCAAAACATCTCTGATTTGTGGTGCTGAAATTGTGATCTCAGCTTGTTTTGGCCTCCAAATGCATTGTCATATGCTTGTGTAGGCAATTTCATCTTTTTGTGCCAAACATATATACACATTTAGGTTTACGAGTATAAGTGGCTTGAAGCGCTATAGCTTTAGCAAAACTCACCAAGGTAGTGTTGTTCAACTTTTTCACATACAATCATTTTTCTACATCAGGGTGTTTTAGTCAGTGGCTATGGATGAAAACAATGATGTATTCTGCATGTTGGCTCTTGAGGATAAGTTGGATGGTACCAATGATCCATTATGGGCTTATATGATGCATCATGTATTGGTTGCAAAATGATTGTGGAATATTGTGCAGGGTGTTGAAAAACTTCCTAATACACCTACAAACACAATTGCTAAAGGTGATGTAAATGATGTTGAAGATGGCGATATTCTTCATGTTCCTGTTTGTGCTACGGTTCATGTTGCATCTACTATAGAGCAAGTTTGTTAGGATGGCAGAGATGCTCAGGGCACACATGCATTGATAGCCTTGTGTGTCAAACATGCCATTATTCCCCACATTCGCTCTTGCAAATCTGCAAAGGATGCTTGGGATACACTTACCACTTTATACCAAACAAGGAATGAGGCTCTGTTGATATACTTAGGTAGTGATGTGTGTGAACACTCTAGGAATGTCGGGGCACTTTTTTCTCTCTTTAGGAGGTTTTTTTCCCTCAGCTTGTATATACGCCTATTGCCCTAATGGGTTACTTATCATTGTACATTCTCTAGTAATACATTCAGTATTGTGTGTTTAGCTCCAAGCTTCTTCTTCTTCCTTTTGCTATGTGTGTGCTTCTGCAGACGTCTAACTCCAACAATTGGTATCGGAGCAGGTCGCCGCTTCATCTAGGGCGTTGTTGACACCTCTCCGGTTGGCGTCTCAGAATCGCATGAATTTTGGTCAACATACTCAGCGTGTTTTCGAGATCAAAACTGGTTCGCTCTGTCGTGTCGAAATCGCGACCTTGAGCTCGCTTTGGCCTCCGAACGCACTATCGTAGCACTTGTGCAGGCTATTTCATCTTTTTGTGCCAAAGGTATATACCAGTTTTGGTTCGCCAATATAAGCATCTCAAAGTCTGCTATAGGTTTAGCAGAATTCGTCATGATAGTTTTGTTCAACTTTTTGAGGTACAATCAATTTTCTACATCAAGGTATTTTAGTCACCGACCATGGCTGAAAGGAGTGATGTATTTTGTATGTTGGTTGTTGAGGATACGTTGGATGGTACCAACTATCCATTGTGGGCTTATATGATGCAACATGTATTGGTTGCAAAAGGACTGTGGAACATTGTGCACGGTGTTGAAAAACATCCTATCACACCTGCAATTGTTACAAATGCAGGTACTGAAGCTGATGCAAAAGGTGTTGAAGATGATGATATTCTACATATTCCTGTTCGTGCTGCAGTTTCTGCTGCACCTACGTTGGGATGGCAGAGATGCCCAGGCACATGCATTGATAGCTTTGTCTGTCAAATGTGCCATTGGTCCTCACATTCGCTCTTGTAGAGCAGCGAAGGATGCTTGGGATACACTTACCACATTGTACCAAGCTAGGAATGAGGTTCGTGTTGCTTACGTCCAAAAACAGTTGGAGAGTGAGCACATGAATGAAGGTGATTCTATGGATAATTTTCTAACAAAGATCAAAGACTTGAAGGAACAGTTGATTTCTACTGATGAGGTTATACCTGCTAGCTCACTTGTGTAGACCGTTCTGAATGGTCTTCCTGATTCATATCAGAGTTTTGCTTCTACTCTTCGGTTGATGATGAAAGGCAATCCAAATGTGTTGTCATTTGAGGAGTTAGTCTCTGTTCTGTTGTAGGAAGATCAATCCACGTAGAACAGGTCCATTATGCGAGTTGCAGATCAAGCATTCTTGGCTAGTCAAAAGGGCAAAGGAAAAGGGAGTTCTTCAACTAGTAAGCAAAAATTTGCTAATTTTGCACAATCGAAGAGGGAAGACAAAGATGAAAAGAAATCAGGAAAGCAGAAATTGTTCTGCAAGTACTATAAAGGAAATGATCATATCATAAAGAACTGTCCAAAACTGGCTACTAAAGAGGCAAAGAAGAAAGTGGTTGGAATGGTTGTTGCAAAGGCCTCTACACCAAAAACAGAGTTTGCTAATCTTGTGTGGGAAGAAGAATGGGCGTTTACTACTGTTTGCTGTTTTGACCCATCTTCTCATGAGCAGTGCATGTCTGTAGTAGACTCAAATGTTTGGTACTTTGACAGTGGGGCGACCAAACATATTATCTCACAACGCAGTTTCTTCTCTTCACTCGAGCCTGCGGGGAATACTGTTACATGCACCAACAACTCCTCTTATCCTCTTATGGGAGTTGGTAAGATCATTTTGACTACTGCTGATGGTAGTTCTTTCACTTTGTCAGATGCTTTATTTGTGCGAGGGATCAAGAAGAACATGTTATCAGTTTTTGCATTAGCCAAGATTGGCTTGGTTGTGAAATTTGTTGATGACAGGTGTACAATTCATGATCTGTCAAATGGCGATATGATTATTGCTTCTATCATTTTATGTCGTGGGCTGTATAAGCTCATAGACTATAAAGATCTATGAATGATTCGGCATGTGCAGTACATGATTCTCAGGCTATGTTAGATGCAAAACTTTGACATGCATGCTTTGGTCATCTGAATTTTGCTAGTTTGCTACTCCTCTAGAAATCTGAAATGATGTCCTCTTTGCCCAAACTTGAGACACATGGAAAACATGTTTCTGAAGGTTTTATTTTGGGCAAAATGCAGCGTTTCTCATTTCCAAAAGATGGTTCAGTTCGGTCTACTCAGAAATTGTAGCTTGTACATAGTGATGTCTGTGGTCCTATGCAGACACCTTCTTTTGGAAATTATCTTTACTTCGTGACTTCATCCATGATTCTTCCAGGCATGCATGGGTATATCCATTGAAGGCAAAGTCCGAAGTGTTCATGTGCTTCAAACAGTTTTTGGTTTTGGCTGAAAATCAGTGAGCATGTAAAATGGGCACCCTCCATTCTGATAGAGGGGGGGAATATATGTCTTCTAATTTTTATGCATTTCTAGTTGAACGTGGGATAAAACACCAGTGTACAGTGCCATACACACCTCAACCTAATGGAGTTGCTGAACAAAAGAACAGGTCACTCATGGAGATGGCGAGGTGTATGGTCAAGAGTCAAGCTTTACCACATAGTTTCTTGCTTGAGGCTATCATGTGTGCAACATATGTACTTAACAGGTGTCCCACTAAAGCACTACAGTCTATCACTCCATATGAGGCTTATCATGATCGCGATCCATCTGTTGCTCACCTACTTGTTTTTGGTTGTTTGGCATATGCATTAGTGCCTCTACCAGAATCGCTGCTAACAGACTCTGTTCCTTCGACAACTGGACTTAACCGGTCTATGCTTCTGCCGACTGGGGGTGTCCCTAACAAATTTGGTACTATCCAGGGATGTAGGTCTCTCCTGTACTTTGGATACGACTCGCCGGACCAAGTAACCAGCATATATCACCTCTGCACCACTTGCATACTACTCCACCTTACTATTGATTCACAATCTATGGCCACCTTCCCACAGACGACGCCAATGTTAAAATGCACTTTTACATTACAGGCATTTTAAGTTCTTTTGGGTTCTTGGGAGTGGTAGGGGTCTGATAAATGAGAGGCCCTGTAACTTGATTTTCCCAATTACTTTATCCAAACCGCAATACATTAACATTCAACACTCTGTGTAATCTGAATTACTACCAAAACTCTGGTTAATCCTCTCACAGACTTACTGTTCATACTCAGGTTAATATTGTTCACAGTGTATCACGTAGCAATTACTGACTACTTCACGAACACTGCACTACGGCTTCTCCATACACCGCAATCGCCCAGATAGATAGTTTGGCGATCTCGCTTGTCATTACCGAAGCGTCACCGCAATGTCTTTTTATTAGTTGATAAGTCAATACATCTCTTCACACGACCTTTCGGTTCGTGCGGAATAAGAAACCTTTCAGTTCGTGCGGGATAAGAAAATACACGAACAATGAAAATACAAAATGCCAATCGGGTAGCTTACAGTACCTCATGTATATCTTGGTTGAGCAAGAAGCAGCCTACTGTGGCCACTTCCAATTGTGAGGCTAAGTATAGGGCAACTTTCACAACAATTGTTGAGTGTGTGTGGCCTAGATGCCTTATGGCTGATTGGTTGTTGGCACTCTTCTGCCATCACCATCTTCATTGACAGTCAGAGCGCATTGGCAGTTGCGATGAACTCTATGTTCCATCCTCACACTAAGCACATTGAGGTGCATTATCATTATGTCAGGGAGAGGTTCTCTATTGGGGAGATCAGCTTGGCATATGTGCCCACGGAGGAGAACATTGCAGACCTTTTCACGAATGCTCTGGCTAGGGAGAAGTTTGAAGCTTTCCGCAAAGCTTTGGGCTTACTTCCTTTTGTGGAGTGATTTCCACATGGCTTGGCACTTCGTTATACATGAGTGCCAGCTACTTGTTCACCGCATCACTCCTAGGGGGGATTTGTTGATATACTTAGGTAGTGATGTGTGTGAACACTCTAGGACCACTAGGGCACTTTTTCCCTCGACTTGTATATACGCCTATTGCCTTAATGGGCTACTTATCTTTGTACATTCTCTAGTAATACATTCAGTATTGTGTGTTTAGCTCCAAGTGTCTTCTTCTTCCTTTTGATGTATGAGTGCTTCCGCAGACGTCGAACTCCAACATGCTCATGTTGTTTACCTCCAAAAACATTTGGAAAGTGAACACATGAATGAAGGAGATTCCATGGGCAGTTTTTTTATAAAGATCAAAGATTTGAAAAAGCAATTGATTTCTGCTAATAAAGTCTTGCCTGACAGTTCACTTGTGCACACTATTGTGAATGATCTTCCAGATTCATATCAGAGTTTTGCTTCTACTCTTTGATTAATGATGAAAGGAAATCCAAATGCCTTAACCTTTGACGAGTTAGTCTTAGTTCTGGTTTAGGAAGATCAATCTAGGTAGAATATGTTTATTATGCATGTTGTAGATCAAGCTTTCCTGGCTAGTCAAAAGGGCAAAGGTAAATGGAGCTCATCTACTAGTAAGTAGAAATATGCTAAGTTTTCACATTCAAAGAAAGATGACAGATATCATAAGAAAATAGAAAAGCAGAAAAGTTTTTGCAAATACTATAAAATAAATGATCATGTCATTTAGAGTTGTCCAAAAATAGCTGCAAAAGAGGCAAAGAAGAAAGAGGCTAGAATGGTTGTTGCAAAAGCCTCTACACCCAAAACACAGTTTGCTAATCTTGTGTAGAATGAAAAATGGGTATTTACTATTGTTTGTAGTTATGGCCTATCTTCTCATGAATAATGCATGTCTACAATAGACTTAGATGTTTGGACTTTGATAGTGGGGCAACCAAACATATTACCTCGCAGTGCACTTTCTTTACTTCACTCGAGCCTGCCCCTACAGGGAATACTATCACATGCACCAACAACTCCTCTTATCCTATCATGGGAGTTGGTAAGATCATTTTGACTATTGTCGATGGTAGTTCTTTTACATTGTCGGATGCTTTATTTGTGAGGGATCAAGAAAAATCGGTTACCAGTTTCAGCATTAGCCAAGATTGGCTTGGTTGTGATATTTTGATGACAGATGTACAATTCATGATCTGTTAAACGGTGATGTCATTATTGCTTCTCGCATTTTATGTCATGGGCTATATAAGCTCATAGACTGTGAAAAATTTGTGAATGATTCAACATGTGCAGTACATGATTCTCAGGCTATGTTAGATGCAAAGCTTTGGCATGCATGCTTTGGTCATCTGAATTTCGCTAGTTTGCTATGCCTACAGAAATATGAAATGGTGTCCTCTCTCTCTAAACTTGAGGCACTTGGTAAAAATGTTCATGAAGGCTATATTTTGGGCAAAATGCAGTGTTCCTCCTTCCCAAAAGATGGTTTAGTTCGAGCTATTAAGAAATTGCAGACTGTTCATAGTGATGTATGTGGTCCTATGCAGACACCTTCTTTTGGGAACTATCTTTACTTGGTGACTTTCATCGATGATTTTTTGAGGCATGCATGGGTGTATCGATTGAAAGCAAATTCTGAAGTATTTATGTGCTACAAACAGTGTCTAGTTTCGACTGAAAATCTATCAGCATGTAAAATGGGCAGCCTTCATTTTGATCGAGGGGGGGAATATATGTCTTCTGATTTTAATGCATTTATGGTTAAACATGGGATAAAACATCAATGTACATTTTCGTATACACCTCAACAAAATGGAGTTGCTAAAAGGAAGAATAGGTCACTCATGGAGATGGAAAGGTGTATGCTTAAGAGTCAGGCTTTACCACATAGTTTCTGGCTTGAGGCTATTATGTGTGCAACATATATACTTAACAAGTGTCCCACTAAAGCATTGCAGTCTATCATCCATATGAGGCTTGGCATGGTCGCAAGCCATTTTTTGCTCACCTACATGTTTTTGGTTGTTTGTCATATGCATTAGTGCCTGAACAACAATGTAGGAATTTGGATGATAAAGCACTAAAATGTATTTTTGTTGGGTACAATTATGAAAGCAAAGGCTTTTCATCTATATCATCTATATAGTAAATGCATTTTGTTTAGCCATGATGTTCTTTTTGTGGAAGATGCTATTCAACCATTACTTTCATGTATTAAGGAGATATCAGTTAGCTCCAAAGACATGTATGACACTTTGCTGCCTCTTTTTATAGGTGGATAGTCTAGTGTTGGTCCTAATGAGACACTTCTCAAGCTTTATAGGTTTCATGAGATGATGCAGATCTATCCATGTCTAATGCAAATTTACATGATGCACTTGTTGATGAGAAAGTTGATATTGAGGAGGAAAAAACTGTTGGAGTTGGATGTCTGCGGAAGCACGCGAACAGCACAAGGAAGAAGAAGAAGCTTGGAGCACAACACACAAGATTGAATGTATTACTGGAGAATGTACAAAGATAAGTAGCCCATTAGGGCAATAGGCGTATATACAAGCCGGGGGAAAAAAAACCTCCTAAAGAGGGAAAAAAGTGCCCCGGCAGTCCTAGAGTGTTCACACACATCACTACCTAAATATATCAACAAATCCCCCCTGGGAGTGATGCGGTGAACAAGGAGCTGGCACTCATGTATAAGGAAGTGCCAAGCTATGTGGAAATCACTCCACAAAAGGAAGTAAGCCCAAAGCTTTGCGGAAAGCTTCAAACTTCTCCCTAGGCAGAGCCTTCGTGAAAAGGTCTGCAATGTTCTCCTGCGTGGGCACATATGCCAAGCTGATCTCCCCAGCAGAGAACCTCTCCCTGACATAGTGATAATGCACCTCAATTTGCTTAGTGCGAGCATGGAACACAGGGTTCCTCGCAACTGCCAATGCGCTCTGACTGTCAGTGAAGATGGTGGTGGCAGAAGACTGGCCAACACCCAAATCAGCCATAAGGCGTCTGAGCCACACACACTCAACAGTCGCTGTGAAAGCTGCCCTATACTCAGCCTCACAACTGGAAGTGGCTACAGTAGGCTGCTTCTTGCTCAACCAAGATATACATGAGCTACCAAGCATGAAGCAAAAACCACTGGTGGACACACGAGTGTCATAGCAACCAGCCCAATCTGAGTCAGAAAAAGCATGCAAATCTGGCGGTAGTGATCCCCCCTTGGGATAAAACAACCCAAGTAGCCGAGTACCACTCAAGTAGCGAAAGATGCGCTTAACCGCTTTCCAATGCGTGACTCCTGGGCAATGCATAAACCTGCTCATCTGTGAGACAGCAAACTGAATATCTGGCCGAGTAATGCATAAGTAAATCAAGCATCCAACAACCTACTGATAGAGAACAGCATCAAATGCATCTCCAGCATCATGAAGACTCAATCGTAAACCTGTCTCCATAGGAGTGGCAATAGGCTTACAGTCTTCAAGGCCAAAACGCTGCAATAATGTGTCAATATATTTCGTTTGACACAAAGCCATTCCACCATCAACATGCATAAACTGAATGCCCAAATAGTGATGCAAATGCCCCAAATCAGACATCTCAAATGAGGCATGCAAATCAGCCTTAAAATCAGCAATATGTGTCTCAATAGGACCAGTGAGCAGCATGTCATCAACATAGACAACAATGATCAGAAGCACATCATTAGCACGCTTAACATATAAGGTGTTTTCAGTTGGACTGTTCTCAAAACCATGTGCAATCAGATAGGCATGTATCTTCTCATACCAAGCACGTGGTGCTTGCTTTAAACCATATAACACCTTCTTTAACCTGCACACCTAGTTTTCATGCCCTTTCTGCACAAAGCCACGGGGCTGAAAAACATACACTTCTTCATGCAAGTCACCATTCAGAAATGCTGTTTTAATGTCCAACTGATGTACATTCCAACCATGATGGGCTGCAAGTGCACAAATGCTCCGAACAGTAGTCATACGGCATGTAGGTGCAAAGGTCTCATCAAAATCAATGCCTCTTTCCTGCGCATAACCCTTTGCAACAAGCCTAGCCTTATACCTGTCAACTGTACCATCAGGTTTACGCTTCAGCTTGTATACCCACTTAGTGCCAATGGCCTTCTTGCCAGGAGGCAAGTCACATAAAGACCATGTACCATTCTTCATTATAGCATCATATTCAGATTGCATAGCAGCCATCCAATTTTCTGAATTTTGTGCTTCATCAAAAGAAACAGGCTCATTCTCATCACAGAGACTAGATGCAGCCATACCATAGCAATCTGATGCAAAGGAGGCACTATGAGAGCCTGAACGAGTACGATATGACAAAGGTGCATCTAATTTGCTGTCATGCAAAGTCTGCACCAGCCATTTTGGCATAGTTTTTGCCTGCTCAATATCAGCTCTCTCATCAACAAGTGCATCATGTAAATCTGCATCAGAAATGGAATGATCTGCATCATCATATGAAACCTGCAAAGGCTGAGAAGTTGCCTCATTAGGACCAGCACTAGCCTGTCCACCTGTAAAAAGAGGCATCAAAGTATCATACATGTCTTTGGAGCTAACAGATGTCTCCTTAGTACATGAAAGCAATGGCTGAATAGCATCTTCCACAAAGACAACATCACTGCTAACCAGAATGCGTTTAGTCTGTGGATGATACAGACGATAGCCTTTACTTTCAGAACTGTACCCAACAAAAATACATTTTACTGCCTTATCATCCAATTTTCTGCGATGTTGTTCAGGCACTAATGCATATGCCAAACAACCAAAAACACGCAGATGAGCAACAGATGGCTTGCGGTCATGCCAAGCCTCATATGGAGTGATAGACTGCAACGCTTTAGTGGGACACCTGTTCAGTACATATGCTGCACACATGACAGCCTCAAGCCAGAAACTATGTGGTAAAGCCTGACTTTTGACCATGCACCTCGCCATCTCCATGAGTGACCTGTTCTTTCGTTCAGCAACTCCATTCTGTTGAGGTGTATACGGCACTGTACACTGGTGTTTTATCCCACGTTCAGCCAGAAATGCATTAAAATCTGAAGACATATATTCCCCCCCTCGATCAGAACGGAGGGTGCCCATTTTACATGCTGACAGATTTTGAGCTAAAACCAAAAACTGTTTGAAGCACATGAACACTTCGGACTTTGCTTTGAGTGGATATACCCATGCATGCCTGGAAAAATCATCAATGAAAGTCACGAAGTAAAGGTAATTTCCAAAAGAGGGTGTCTGCATAGGACCACAGACATCACTATGTACAAGCTTCAATTTCTGTGTAGCCCGAATTGAACCATCTTTTGGAAAGGAAGAACGCTGCATTTTGCCCAAAATACAGCCTTCACAAACATGTTTTCCAGGTGCCTCAAGTTTGGGCAAAGAGGACACCATTTCAGATTTCTGCAGGCGTAACAAACTAGCAAAATTCAGATGACCAAAGCGTGCATGCCAAAGCTTTGCATCTGACATAGCCTGAGAATCATGAACTGCACATGCCGAATCATTCACAGATCTTTCATAGTCTATGAGCTTATACAGCCCACGACATAAAATGCCAGAAGCAATAATCACATCGCCATTTGAGAGATCATGGACTGTACACCTGTCATCAACAAATTTCACAACCAAGCCAATCTTGGCTAATGCAGAAACTGATAACAGATTCTTTTTTATCCCTGGCACAAATAAAGCATCTGACAAAGTGAAAGAACTACCATCAACAGTAGTCAGAATGATCTTACCAACTCCCATAACAGGATAAGAGGAGTTATTGGCGCATGTGACAGTATTCCCTGTAGGAGCAGGCTCAAGTGAAGAGAAGAAACTGCGCTGCGAGGTAATATGTTTGGTCGCCCCACTGTCAAAGTACCAAACATCTGAGTCTACTGCAGACATACACTGATCAAGAGAAGATGGGTCAAAACTGCAGACAGTAGTAAACGCCCATTCTTCTTCCTGCACAAGATTTGCAGACTCTGTTTTTGGTGTAGAGGCTTCTGCAACAACCATTCCAGCCTCTTTCTTCTTTGCCTCTTTCGCAGCCAGTTTTGGACAGCTCTTTATGATATGATCATTGCCCTTACAGTACTTACAAAATAATTTCTGCTTTTCTGATTTTTTCTCATCTTTATCTTGGTTCTTTGAATGTGCAGCATTTGCAGATTTCTGCTTACTAGTAGAAGAGCTCCATTTTCCTTTGCCCTTCTGACTAGCCAGGAAAGCTTGATCTGCAACACGCATAATGGACCTGTTCTGCCTGGACTGATCTTCCTGCAATAGAACAAAGACTAATTCCTCAAATGACAAGGCATTCGGATTGCCTTTCATCATCAACCGAAGAGTAGAGGCAAAACTCTGATATGAATCAGGAAGACCATTCAGAACGGTCTGCACAAGTGAGCTATCTGGTATAACCTCATCAGCAGAAATCAATTGTTCCTTCAGGTCTTTGATCTTTGTAAGAAAACTGTCCATAGAATCACCTTCATTCATGTGCTCACTCTCCAACTGTTTTCGGAGGTAAGCAACACGAGCCTCATTCCTAGCCTGGTACAAAGTGGTAAGTGTATCCCAAGCATCCTTTGCTGTTCTGCAAGAGCGAATGTGAGGAATAATGGCACGTTTGACAGACAAAGCTATCAATGCATGTGCCTGGGCATCTCTGCCATCCCAACGAATCTGCTCTGCAGTAGGTGCAACAGAAACAGCAGCACGAACAGGAATCTGCGGAATATCATCTTCGACACCATCTTCATCAGCTCCAACACCTGTATTTGCAGTACCTGTCGTTACAGGTGTAACAGGACGTCTTTCAACACCCTGCACAATGTTCCACAATCCTTTTGCAACCAGTACATGTCGCATCATATAAGCCCATAATGGGTAGTTGGTACCATCCAACTTATCCTCAACAGCCAACATACGGAATACATCACTGCTTTCAGCCATGGCCGGTGACTAAAATACCTTGATGCAGAAAATTGATTGTATCTAAAAAAGTTGAACGGAACTGCCCAAACGAGTTCTGCTATACCTGTAGCAGACGTCGAGACGCTTAAACTGGCGAACAGAAACTGGTATATACCTTTGGCACAAAAGGATGAAATAGCCTGCACAAGCGCTGCGATAGTGCGTTCGGAGGCCGAAACGAGCTCAGATCGCGATTTTGGCACCACAGAGCAAAGCAGTTTTGATCTCGGAAACACCCTGAGTATGCTCACCAAATTTCGTGCGAATCTGAGACTGCAAACGGAGGAGTGTCGACGGCGCCCTAGAAGAAGCGACGACCTGCTCTGATACCAATTGTTGGAGTTGGACGTCTGCGGAAGCACGCGAACAGCACAAGGAAGAAGAAGAAGCTTGGAGCACAACACACAAGACTGAATGTATTACTGGAGAATGTACAAAGATAAGTAGCCCATTAGGGCAATAGGCGTATATACAAGCCGGGGGAAAAAAAACCTCCTAAAGAGGGAAAAAAGTGCCCCGGCAGTCCTAGAGTGTTCACACACATCACTACCTAAATATATCAACAAAAACTATGCCAAAATGGCTAGTGCAAACTTTGCATGATAGCAAATTCAATGCACCTATATCATATCATACTTGTTTAGGCTATCATAGTGCTTTTTTTGCATCAGATTGCTATGATATGGCTTCCTCGAGTCTTTGTGACGAGAATGAGCCAGTTTTGTTTGATGAAGCACAAAATTCAAAAAATTGGATGGCTGCTATGCAATCAAAATATGATGCTATCATGAAAAATGGTACTTGGTCTTTATGTGACTTGCCTTTGGGTATTTGAATTCAAAGATAATGGCTCCATTTATGCTACTGGGTTTATCAGGTCTAAATCTCCAAAAAGCCTCATCAGTCTCTCTGCTTACAAAGATCTATATGCTAGTATTGTCTTGAGGCAACCAATCAGGAGTGATGATCCTTGATAAGACTCACTTACCTCAAGGGGTTTTAGGTTCTTGATCCTCGTTCTTATGATCTATGTCTCCCATGTCTGATTCAGGTACAATGATCCAAATTCATCCATTTTATCGAGTAAGTTGGTCACCATGTACTTGGTTCCTTGCTTATCTATATATGACCCATTTTCAAATTTGACCACCAAGTGCTCGATTCTGAAGGGTCTTTCCAGATTCCTAAGTTTAACTACGGACCTGCATAGACCATCCTTGTAGATGCATGCACGTAGTTGGTTGGTCTTGATGTACTCAAGTTGGGTTTTATAGGGACCCTCATGCATTTGCAAACAAGCAAGTCTTGGTTTATCTCTCACTTTCTCCAAGCTAAAAGACATCTCTGACTCACTAATGTTTGATCTTGCTATGTAGGAATAGTCACTCAACTGTTGTGCCCACGATCTTGTAGTGTGATTAACACTATCCTGAGATGATCTAACACTCTGTCGATTTGATTTTCCTATATGTCTTCTTGACCTAAGGATGAATTTTCCTTCTGTTGTTGCCCCAATGTATACACATGTCGCAATGTTTCTTTATGGTAATACCTTTCAGTGTTTGTCTTGTCACAATGATGCTTGTTAGGAGCAACTTTTCATTTCTTTGATTGGTTCTCACTGCATCAATTTATGTTCTTTCACTTATGGTTATTGTGTTAATGAGATATCCTTATCTTGTGCTTGAATTCTTTAAATCTATTACCATTAGTGTCCATGTGAAAGGCCAAATGGCCATCGGATACTTCTTTGTATATGTTCCTTAATAAAACATACAATGGCCTGGTCAGTCACAGACTGTAAGTTCGACCACATTTGTAAGACCTAAGAAGTCTATCTTCGTGCTCTATGTGTACTGTGTTTTGTGTGTATTCTCTACCTCTGTGCAGAGTACTGTGTGCGGTCTTCGGAGCTCGGTTCTCTACTCTGAGGATATCATCGTGGAGCTCTTGAGAAGGAGAGCACACAGTGGTGCATCGCCATCAAAATACTTCACTGGTATCAGAGAAGTTCAACGCAAAAACTTTGTTCCTTTTGTCCGAGCGAAGCGAGCACTCCCTCCCCCCTTTCTCCAAGGCTTACGACTAAGGTGGCAACCAAGGCATAGTCCTTGGCATACCTTGTCATCCTAGTCACCGAAGTCGCTGTTGGCACTATTGGTTGCACACGAGGGAGGACCTCAACGATCAAGGACGATAAAAGTTCGCAGTACTTCGTGGGAGTGTACATCCATGTGTTCATTGATATAGCAATTACATTTTTTCATAAAGCCTTTTACGTTTGATAAAGAGGGTTGTGGTGAGGTTTTCTTAATTGGGAGACACCTAGATGTTGGGATTTCTTTGGTGATGCAGGTGGAAGACTTACCCACCCTTGCCATTGGAGATGTATGATAGTTGTTCATAGGTGCTAGATAAGCCTAGCTAGCTTCTATTGGGTAATTGATTATATGCAGTGGAGTCAATGATTCACTATGCAGATAAACATATCAGTACTTGCAGTTTTATGATATTTTGACATTGTTCATATGCTCATTTTGCAGAGGATACTATGGTAAAAATTTTCCTGAGTTTTGGTTTTGTTAGCTATACAATGATCGATTTACTCCTTGATACACTTATTTGTTGGTGTTTGAACTCTTCTAGCTCCATTATCATTCTATTCAATTCTCTACCATCATGGCATCAGAGGTCTTAGGCACATCTAGTGGATCAGGGTCTAGTGCCAATGTTCCGAGGAGGAGATATACTTGTAGGGCAAAGACCATTTTGAGATCCAAAAATTTAATGGCACAAACTTTGCTCTATGGAAGAATCAGATTAGAGTTGAAAGCACATCTTTCCCGCCATATTTTCCATAGGACCTCCCCTCTGATGGCGTTCCAGAGAGTCGCGGAGCAGCCGATCGCTTCTCCCAGCAGGGCTTGCTACCAACTGAGATGTTTCTGAAGTCTAATTTTCTTTCCAACCATCTACCAGAGTCTGTTGGTGACTCCCCCAAAGAGTGTTCAATTGAGAAATCGTTGTTCCTCCTTGGCAAAAGGATTGTTAACTGTAAGAAATTCCCCCCCTTCAGGCATCATCAAGTACTCCTTTTGATCAATAACAAGCTTAAACCCAAGTGGGCCCCACATGAGGGTGATGAGAGGGTGATTAACCTTCTTTGTAATGCCATCTAAGCTCTCTAAAAGCTTCCCCTGCTTTGTGGTATTTGGGGGGTCCCATGGGCACTAGTCCCCTTCTCTTGTATTTTTCTTTATTTAATTCAAGTCCGGGAGAGTAGGCTAATGCCGAACTTCCTTTATATTAAAAAAAAAAGAATCAGATTAGAGATGTGTTGATTCAAAGGAGACAACGGAAGCCAATAAATCGGATTTCAAAGAAGCCTGCTGACATGGATGAAGATGATTGGGCTGAGTTAGATGAAATGGCCAGTTCTACCATTCACTTGCACCTAGCATATAATGTTTACTTTATAGTATTAGATTGTGAAAGTGTGGAGGAGCTTTGGAAGAAGTCATGCAATACATATGAAAAAGAGATGGCATCAAATAAAGTGTATCTGATGAGAAAATTATATGACCTTTGCATGGACACAAATAGTCTTGTTGCTCATCTAAATGATTTTGATGCTATATTCTCCCAATTACAGGCTCAAAAAATGGATATGGATAATGAAATGAAAGCAGTATTGTTGTTATGCACCTTGCCATCATCATGGGATACATTATGCACAACTATTAGCAATAGTGCACCTCGAGGTAAACTAGTCTATGATGATATATGTGGATCACTCCTGAGTGAGGAGATTAGTAGAAAATCTATGGTTGGCACTCAGTGTGGAGATGCATATAATATTCGTGATTCTTACCAATGAAAGAATTAGCAGTGTGGTAGGAGCGAGAATAATGAAAAGAATCATCAATGGAATAAGAGTAGAAGTAAATCAAGGAAGAGGGATATCGAATGCCATTATTGTCATAAGAAAGGGCACATGAAGAAAGACTGTTATGCATTAAAGAATGCTAAAGGTAAAGGATAGAATGTTGATGGGCATGTTAAATAGTTACCTGCACCATCTACTTTGACTATGAAGATTGAAGAAATTAATGCTATTTCTGATGATGTTGATGTCTTGACACTTGATAGCACTATGCCAACTGAGGCTCTTATGGATGATTCTCTTTGCCACACATATTTGCTATATTCTAGTGCCTCTTTCCATGTGATACCACATAGACAATGGCTCTCTAATTATGCAACAAAGTCTCTTGATACCGTGAGACTTGGTGACTCTTACCATTGTGACATTGTGGGGATTGGAGATGTGCTTGTGCAGTTCTTTGATGGAATTTACTATGCATAATGTACACCATGTACCTCAGTTATCATGCAATTTGATGTCAATTGGTCAACTTGATGACCTTGGTTAGAAGGTGTTATTCTATGCTCAGTCCTTTCATATATCAAAGGACAATATGGTTCTTGCAAAAGGATGCAAAGTTGCCTCACTTTATCCTTTATTTGTATCACAAAAAAACACTTGTTAGCTGTTACTAAACAGCCTATGGCTTGTATTTGGCATGGTCGTTTGGGCCATATATCTTGTAGTGGAATGGCAAATCTTTCTCATTTTGGCTACTTACTTGTGTTATGTTTCTGTTATTTTTCATTTTGTGAGCATTGTCAATATGGAAAGCAAACTAGAAATGTGCATAGAATGCACATTGACTCTTAAATTCAGCCTTTAGACCTCGTTCATACAGATGTGTGTGGTCCTATCCCCACTAGGTCCTTAGGTGCTTCTCTTTACTTTGTCACTTTCATAGATGATGTAAATATTTACAAGCTCATGACCATACAAAAATATAAGATGAACTGACTCTAAAATAATGTACATATGTGTACACATCTTCATCTTCTGGATATGCACTTCCTTCATACTTCATAACTTGATCTTTTCTTCAGTCCTTGACTTCAATTCTTCATCAAAAACATTAATTGTTGATTGCCCTGCACCAACAGCTCCCCCTCAATCATCAATTGAGGTTTTCTCTATCTTTTTTATACCTGCCATGTCTTTGAATCTCTGTAGCTTTGGTCCATCCAAGCTTTTTGTTAACATATCAGCTATCTGATCTTTTGTTGAAGTATGTATGACTTCAATCTCCTTATCCATCACCTTCTCTCTTAGAAAATGATACTGAATCTCAATATGTTTAGTCCTAGCATGAAAAACAGGATTAGCAGCTGAATACAATGAACTCATGTTATCTCCCTGAATAGTGGGTGTACTCTGAATGATTTCAAAACTCTTCATCAGAGTCTTAAGCCATATCACTTCCTTTGTAGCTTCAAGCACACCTTTATACTCTGCTTCTGTAGATGACAAAGCAACTGTGTGTTGCTTCTTTGAACACCAAGAAATTAACTTATCTCCCACATAACACAAGTATCCATATGTTGATCTCCTATCATCAGGATTACCTGCCCAATCTGTATCACTATAGATCTTGATGTTTGTATCTGATGTAAAACCATAATACAAACCTTCTTTGATTGTACCCTTAATGTACCTCAACACTCTTTGTCCTGCAACCCAATGTTCTTTCCTAGGACAATGCATGAATTGAGACAATACTCCAACTGCATATGATACCACTGATGGATCTTTGATCACATAGATAGTGATCCATCTGGTAGCATCATCAACATAAATCACATAGTACCTTGAACCATTGATACTGAAATCCTTTGATGGTCCCCACACATCTGTGTGTACCAACTCAAGCTTCTCTGAATACATAAAACCATGCTTGGAATAAGATTTCTTATGAGCCTTACCTAATTGACATGCTTCACATCTGTATGTCATATGTTGACCTACAACATTAGGCAACCGAAGCACTGAACCATTGTTAACCATATCTTGAATACCTCTTTCATTGAAATGTCCAAGCCTTTTGTGCCAAAGATCTAACTCATAGATCTTATGTCCTCCATAGGTATACAAAGCATGACCAACATTACCTTGGATCTTCAATGTGAACAATCTTCCTTCTTTCTTTCCTGAAACAATTTGTTTATACCCATTGCTAGGGTCTTCCACAGACACTCCTTCATTAGTGAACCTAACTTCATAACCTTTTTCAACAATTTGACCTACACTTATCAGATTCTTAGGAATTATAGGAACATACAAAACCTTACTCAAGAGAGTACTACCATCCTTGGCCTTCATTGATCCAATTGACTTCACATTATGCTTTGTATTTTCACCTGTTTGAACTACATGATTAGTTACCTAACTATCCAAATCAGTCATCAAAGCTATGTTGCCACTCAGATGATTGCTACACGCTGAGTCAATGTAGAATACTCTTTGTTCTTCACTTTTCCTTTCACAAGTTGCATTCATTATCAATGTTGAATCCTCCTTTAGATCTGAAGAATAATTGTAATAGGTATTGTTGTATTGTTGACTTTGGAATCCTCTACCTGCATTTCTTCCAAAGTAACCTCTACTACCTCTACCTTAGAAATTACCTCTTTGATTTCTGCCACCTCTTCCTCTTGAATTAAAATTCTGATTATATCCACCATTATTCTGAGTATTATGCCATCAATCATTAGCTAAGTGATTTGTCTTACCACAAATCCAGCAAGCTTTGACTCCATCTTTATTACTCCTACCTCTTCCTCTACCTTTGCCACCTCCTCTTCCTCTTAGGAAGTTAGCTTGGCTAGTTGTGCCTTCATCTTCATTTGCTTGTTGCTTTCCTTTGATATTCTTCTCAACTCAAAGTCTTCACTAATTTGGAGGCTCAATGAAAATTTTGGATAAACTGTGAACAAGAAGATTCTACAAAACGTCTGCTGCACATAACTCTCTCATTCATTCATCAAATGTGTAAAGTTTTTTATAAAACTTTGCACAAGGTGTCTTCTATAGTTTGTGCACCTCCTCCAAGTTAAATCATTCCAAAAGACTCAGTAGATCTTGAGAAATGGACTTAACAAGTTACCTATGTCTAAAAATGTTCTTCTGAGAAGTCGATTCAGACACTGGTAATTGGTTCTCTCAATCTAGAACCCGTTTATGCAAATGCTTTTATCCATAAGTAGATTACCTTCCAACTTAAAGATTGAGTGCTTGCTTGCTCAAAACTTTACATTGTGGAAAGAGAACTGACCAAAACATTAACATCTAATTTTGCACCTGTTTCAGAAAACCGTGAACACTTCTTCACATATGAATGTCCCTACTCATAATTCTCACAGCATGTTTACAATTAGGCTCTCAAACTTTAACCATAGACTCATTAACTATGAAATTAGATGTCTACAAAAGAATTCTTGAAATGATCAAGCACAGAAGGAGTATACACAGAAACATAAGGCGCAATTTTTCTTCATTACTAGAAAACTTTTACATCTGGATGAGAGAGCTAATCTTCATACTTCTCAAGAGTCTAATCACTTCTAATTCTTCTGAATTCTTGTATTCTACACTCTCTCATATTTGCCCTGACATTTTCTTTGTATATATAGGCAAATATTTACAAGCTCATGACCATACAAAAGTATAAGATGAACTGACTCTAAAACAATGTACATATGTGTACACATCTTCATCTTCTGGATATGCACTTCGTTCATACTTCATAACTTGATCTTTTCTTTAGTCCTTGACTTCAATTCTTCATCAAAAACATCAATTGTTGATTGCCCTGCACCAACACAAGAGTTATGGACAGGGAAGCCACCATATTATGATCATCTTCGAGAATTTGGTTGTGAAGCATATGTTCATATACCCGAGAATCTTAGATAAAAGTTAGACCATAAGTCGAAGAAATGCATTTTTCTTGGATATGGTCGAGAAGGACAATTTGGATATTGCTTATGGGATCCTGAAACACGATCAATGATCAGACGTAGTGATGTCATTTTTAATGAGTCTAAGATGCATAAACAACCCATGAATGAGGTTGAGGTGAGAAGAGTGGTGTTTGAGGATACTACTCCTCTAGTTAGCATGCATAAAAATGATGCACATAGGGACGTTCAAGAGAATGTCCGATCAGATCAGTCTGCACATGTTCGTGTTCAGCAACCATTGAGAGGCTCTGCACATGTCTCACATTCACCTGATAGATATGTTCTAGGTTTATATTTTGTTATGCTAACAGATGTGAGTGAGCCTTGTTGCTACAAAGAGGCTATGCAGATAGAGGATCATGTCAAGTGGGAGTGTGCCATGAAGAGTGAGTTGGATTCGGTGATTTTTAGACTCATCCATGGTCAAGTGCTTCCCAAGTGCCCACATATGAGGTTCCTTACCTCCTTGTTGCCCAAGGTCCTCAACTAGGCTTTGATACCAATGTTGGGAATTGAACTCACAACCTCCTAGCTAGGAGTATGATGGACTAACCACTAGCTCGAAAAGCCATGGATGAGGATTATTTCATAATTCTCTCTCTCAAGGTATGGTTCAACCACCTCTTGCTAAGGTTATGTGACAGGGGCATTCATGATGGCCCAGTCAATCGCGATGGTGCGGGGCATTCATGATGGTCGAGCCAATCATGATGGTGTGGGTGATCGTGATGGTGACAACCAATCATGGTGGTGATGAAGTGTCATGACGGTGCACAGTGTCGTGATCATGAGGAGATGTCGTGATGGTCTAGGCAATCATGATGGTGACAACCAATCACGATGGTCTTGGCCAATTGTGATGGTGACAACCAATCACGATGGTCTTGGCCAATCCTGATGGCATGAAATTTGATGCTTTTTACCAAATCTTCAATGGATCTTGGGATGTGATAGGGTGTTCTTACCTTTATTGCAAACGTAATCTAAAATTTCTCAAGTTGGAGGTTTTTTATGATAGGCCAAACACACGGACAATGAGATGAAAAAATACAGCAGATTTCTTACCTAGTGCAGTAGTTGTTGTGCACATTCATAGATGGAAATCATGCAAATAAGCTCTCACACACACAAAATTGACACTTATGCTCTCTCTCACACACATGTAAATGAAGGAAATGGGGTGAATGTGGGTGGATATGGGAAAAAAAAATTGGTGATGATGATAATGCATGGCTATGAATGATAGTGGTAGAGGAGGTGAAGTGGAGCAAAAACAACACAAAAGCAAGACAAAACCTTGTAAAGACTCTAACTTCATACCTTGCAATGCCTATCTCCTAACACTCTTACCATCACACATTTGTCCTTGAGCATGTCCCCGACAATGGCGCCAAATTTGGTGTTGCTCCAAACAAGGGTGAGTATCGTGTCGTGGATCTCCACCTTCTTAATTGTCAATTTGTGAAAGAGTAAGGATGATGTGAAGATCGTGAACAAATGATGTGTGTGAAGGTGAAGGTGAGAAGCACGCTAGTACAGACACACACACACACACATACACACACAAGGAAGAGCCAATAAGAGAGGCAATGGAAGGGAAATCACTCTCATTAATCAAAGTACAAAATTTCTCATACAAGGCTCACTCGTCCGACTAGCTAACCCCCAAAAATGAGCTCTTGAACTCTACTTATAGTTTTTGAGGTGAAGTGATTGGTTTCACATCTAATGACCAACCTGATTTATGGTTATATGTTACATTGGGTAGTAATTAAAATCACCATTGTTGCTTCTAACAAGATCTGATAATTGTAAATCTATATTGAGTAGAAAATTTAATGGTAGGGCCCCTTTGGTCTCCTTCCTTAGCTTATTGCATACTTCCTCTTTGTCTTTGTCGTGTGTTGCTTCCAACAATAGCTATTAGCAATAATGCACCTGATGCTAAACTGGTCTATGATGAAACATGTGGAGCACTCTTGAGTGAGGAGATTTGTGGAGAATCTATGGTTGGCACTCAAAGTGGAGATGCATATAATGTTTGTGATCCATACCAAGCAAAGAATCAACAACATGGCAGGAGCAAGAACAAGGAAAAGAATGGTCAATGGAATAAGAGTAGAAGTAAGTCAAGGAACAAGGATATTGAATGCCATTATTGTCATAAGAAAGGACACATCAAGAAAGATTGATATGCATTAAATAATGCTAAAGGTAAAGGATAGAATATTGATGGGCATGTTAAATAGCTACCTGCATCATCTGTTTTGACTGTGAATATTAAAGAAATTAATGCTATTTTTGATGATGTTGATGTGTTGACACTTGATAGTACTATGCCCAATGAGGCTCTCATGGCCGATTCTCTTTCCCACACATGGCTGCTAGATTCTGGTGCTTCTTTCCATGTGACACCACATAGAGAATGGTTATCTAATTATGCAGTAAAGTCTCTTAATACCATGAGACTTGGTAACTCTTACCAGTGTGACATTGTGGGGATTGGAGATGTGGTTGTGCAATTCATTGATGGCTCAAATTTACTATGCTTAATGTACATCATGTATGCAAGTTATCATGTAGTTTGATATCAAATAGTCAACTTCATGATGTTCGTTACAAGGTGGTTTTGTATGCTCAGTACTTTTGCATATCAAAGGGAAATATGGTTATTGTAAAAGGAAGCAAAGTTGGCTCACTTTATCCTTTATTTGTATCATAGAAAGAACACTTGTTATCTGTTGTTGAACAACCTATGGATTGTATTTGGCATGGCCATTTGGGCCACATATCTCGTAGTGGAATGGAAAATCTCTCTCGTTTTGGCTACTTACCTGTGTTATCGTTCTTTGATTTTCATTTTGTGAGCATTTTCAATATGGAAAACAAACTAGGAATGTGCATAAGACACACACTGACTCCTCAATTCAGCCTTTAGATCTTGTTCATACAAATTTGTGTGGTCCTATGCCCACAAGGTCGTTAGGTGGTTCTCTTTACTTTTTTAGTTTTATAGATGATGTTACTAGAAAAGTATATCCTATCAAATCAAAGGACGAGGTATTCCCTACCTTCAAAAAATGGTTTGCTTTAGTTGAGATTGAAAATGGAACTAAGCTTAAGGATTTGCATTGAGATAATGGGGGTGAGTATACCTCAAATGAATTGAGCCTTTTTTTGTGAGTCTAGAGGAATTCATAGAGAGTCTACAACTCCTTATACCCCAATATAGAATGGTGTAGTTGAAAGGATGAATATAACTATTCAAGATAGAGTAGTTTCTATGCTCCATCATGCAAATATTTCATAAGGCTTTTGGAAAAAAGGAGTATTAAGTACAATTCACATGATTAACCTTTCACCTAGTATTGCCAAAGGTTTGAAAGTGGCAAAAGAGAACCACCATATTATGATCATCTTTGAGTTTTTGGGTGTGAAGTGTATGTTTGTATACCCAAGAATCTTAGAAAAAAGTTGGATCATAAGTCAAATTAATGAATTTTTCTTTCATATGATTGAGAAGACCAATTTGGATATGCTTATGGGATCCTAAAACATGGTCAATGATTCAAAGTAGTGATGCCATTTTCAATGAGTCCAAGATGTATAAACAACAAATTAAGGAGTTTAAAGTGAGAAGAGTGTGTTTGAGGATAATAGTCCTCTAATTAGCATGCATGAAAATGCAACACATAGGGATGTTCAAAAGAATGTCCAATCAAATCAGTAAGGAAATGTTCTTGTTCATCAACCATTGAGATTTTTTGCATGTGTCTCACATCCACCCGATAGATGTGTTCCAGGTTTGGATTTTGTTACGCCAATAGATGTTGGCGAGCCTTTTTGCTAAAAAGAGGCTATGCAAGCAGATGATCATGTCAAGTGGGAGCATGCCATGAGGAGTGAATTGGATTCTATTCATAATCATGGTACTTGGGATTCATTACCTTTGCCAAAGGGAAGGAGACGTTGGAGTTTGAGGTCTACAAAAGCATGTGAACAACACAAGGAAGACGAAGAAGCCTAGAGCATAACACACAATATTGAATGTATTATCAAGAGAATGTACATAGATAAGTCAATCATTAGGGTTATAGGCATATATACAAACCAGGGAAAAAAACTCTTGAAGAGGGAAAAAAGTGCCCGGACTATCCTAGTATTTTTGCACACATCAGTATCGAGATATATCAACAAATCCTCCCTGGGAGTGATGCGGTGAACAAGGAGTTGGCACTCATGTATAAGGAAGTACCAAGCTATGTGGAATCAATCCACAAAAGGAAGTAATCCTAAAGCTTTGAGAAAAGCTTCAAATTTCTCCCTAGGTAGAGCCTTTGTGAAAAGGTCTGCAACGTTCTCTTGTGTGGGCACATATGCCAAATTGATCTCTCCAGCAGAGAACCTCTCCTTGACATAATGATAGTGCACCTCAATGTGCACAACTGCCAATACGCTCTAATTGTTAGTGAAGATGTTGGTGGCAGAAGACTAATCAACACCCAAATCAACCATAAGGCATCTGAGCCACACACTCAACAGTCATTGTGAAAGCTACCCTATACTCAGCCTCACAACTAGAAGTGGTCACAATAGGCTACTTCTTGCTCAACCAAGATATGTATGACCTACTGTAGCTCAATGATGAGTAGCACCTCCTTTAATGTCAATCCGGGAAGACATGAGGATGGTATGAAGACATTGAACAAATGATGGCACAAGTGTGTGTGTGTGTGTGAGAAGCACACAAACATGCACACACATACACATACACTCGCACACAAGGCAAGAACCAAGAGAGAAACAATGGAGTAACTTCTATTACAAAAGACTTCTCATACAAGTTCAAATCTACAACAAGCTACCTTCCAAAATGAGCTCTCTTGCTCTTTTTATAGTTTTTGACTAGCTTTGGTCATGTCCAGACCTAGTGTCTGGCCTAGTTAAAAATTAGGTTCTAAGGCTATTTTGGAGGCTCAAACGAGCTCTGAAAATTATGAAAATTGATACACAAATACTACTAATACTCCTCAAGATCGAGGACTCCTTGGCTTGAACAAAATGGAGTCGAATCTACTAAAAATGGTATTTACAATGTTCATCAAGTGATGAAAATCACTGTTACAAAAAGGTTAAGTTGGGAAAAAACTGAATGGCCTACTTGTCAGATCTTTGTTGACTGCCTTGCCTAGTCGTTCCTTCTCTTTGCTCTGACTCCCTTCATTGGCTTCCCTATTGTGTAGGTCTTTGAGTGCCCTGACTGCTACCAACACCTCCCCTCTCTCGTGTCTATCATCTTTGACAGACCCTTGTTGGGCTGAACATTTCACATAATATTTGATGACGTCCATAGCTAAGTGGTGCTCTTCTAGCCTCAATCCCTTTGCTAAATCTATTAGTAGGGCATCCCAATCAACTGGACCTCGAACGTCCGGATGTGGCAGACACAATTGTTCGGAGTGTAAGGTTCTCTCCGTAGCGAAGAGTTGGAGGAGATGTGAGGGTCTGGGGACAAATATTTCAGAATGGTATTCCCAGAACCCTGTGATGAACATCTCCTCAAACGTTTGCTTGTAGCAGGCTGGGAGGTATTTGATTCTTGTGTGCCATGCATATATCACCTGAATGGAGGGGGTTGTGCTCATGTCATATACTAAGTCGAGATTGCCTGCATTGAATCTGACTCCTGAGAAATGGGGATCTTTGATGTTCTTGAAGGTTTGGAAGGTGTGACCACATTAATTCGAATATTTTAATACACATCTGTGCCATCACATTAGGTACATTTCACAGTCTCACTCCCTAGTGACGGATGGTAGAGATCATGTATGCCACTGTAGCCGGTCCTCGTGGTGGTGCTAGGTGCACATAATTTAACCATTTTGCACAGCCTTTAACATTCTTACAGTGATGGCAAAGTCAAGCCATGTGTGCCTTCTGAGTACTGGGATGTAGCATGGATTATACTTGATGAATAGTGGCATATTATTCCATGTACGAACCATTTTCGGATAAGTTTCTAGGAGACGTAGCCGCGAGGTAGGTTGGAAGATGCATCCTTATGTAGCTCTTTCAGGTATGGCGTCGGGACCGAATTGGGTGGCCAAAGTTGGAGCCTTGCTACATCGTCGTTGAATTTCTGCATTATAATCGGCTAAGAGCACACAATAGGGCAAATATTGATCGTCATTTGTGCCTATCCATCGGTGATGAGACATGAGTCGGAAGTATTCTGATTTTATAATTGTGTCCTCAATCTTAGACATTGACTGAATATGTACCACTACTCTATCATCATGTGTACTAGCCATTTTTTTGAGCGTATGCAACCATTCTGGGGCTTCTACCTCCAGTGTGTCCAATCCTTTAGAGGTTTGTTGGCCACCCGGCATTGGCATAGGAACATATGGTTCTTCATATGACTCGTCTACTTCGATGGGCACTAACTCTTCCGGTTCTGGCTCTATGACTGGGGAGGGTTGTCTTTCATACTGAAGTAACTTTCCTTACAACTCAACGACCTCTTCTCTCAGTGCATTTACCTCTTCTGTAGTTGTGGTAAAGTCTGTGATCTTTGTTTGTTCTTCTTGCATCCTTAGTTTTTAGCAAAGGGTATCCCATTCTTTGCCCAAATCATCATGCGCTTCTAGCAGATCAGCATAGCTTTCAAGGATTGTTTTCATAGTCTCTGAAGGGACTGCCTTAAACTTTTCTGGGTCGATCTCATGAGGGGACCCTTCCATTGCTGCCTCTAGGTCTTCTTCCTTTTGCTTTTGAAGTCGTTTGTCTTCTCGAGTAGTGACCATGTGCTTCCTGAGTAACGTCAAATTACGACACTTTGACATTCTCAGACTGATAAAGTTCAAGTAAAGCTGTTAGTTTTTTAACTTCAGACGATTTTGATTGCTAGGGATCTTCCAATAGGGTATGGTGGGCATGTTCGAGCATAGTATAACGTTGATTGAGGTTGGCGTTCTCTTCTTCTAGGGCCGCAAGCCGCTTCTGTAATTGCTAGTGGTTTGTAGTTATTTGGCAATGATGATCTTCTAGGGTCTGATATTCATTTTGCATATTTACACATTGATGTAATGTAGAAAACATATTATTTACATTTAGGAATGCTGAGAAAATGGAGGATGCAGGGGGAATGGGGAGGGGAAAGAGACAGTGAATGAAGTGGAAACAAGAGGTGATGTGGGAGGATGGGGTATGGGAGATTGTGGTAGTGTGGGGGGAGGGAGTGGTGCTGTGGCTGGTGATGTTTCCATGGTGTCAAACGTGTGTGTGACTGTGTAAATGGGAACGGAGGGTGGAGTGGATGTGATGTTAGTGAATAATGTTGTGAATGTAGGTATGGTAACCCCTCCAAGTTGGATGCCAGAAGAAGCAGGAATTCCTACAATGTGTGTGGTGGTGGTGGAGACTAGGGGGGGTGGTGTCATGAGGAGAAGTGAAGTGTGCGATGAGAGGTGAAGAATGTAGTGATAACAGTGCCTCATGGTGTTCTTCCATCTGTGTGGTGTCTCCTGGTGCCGATACATCTAAAATTTGCTTCCCGAAGCAAAGGGGCAAGTGGGCACTTGTTGCTCAAAGCGATGAATGTAGGAAAGAGCTGAATGAATGGCTTCATCCAGGCCAAGCGCATCCACATGTAGGTTCAATGATTCAATAATTGTTTGTCTACCCCTTCTTCTCATAACATTTGACTTATTAGCATCTTCCCTGTTTCTAGTGACAACTTGTGATGCTCCTGAACTCTTTTCATGGTCTCATACAACCTTTTGATTTGTGTAGTATAGGCCGGGGCACCTACTAGTTTTGAAGTTTCCTCGTGCTCTTGGTTGTATTCCAAGTCTGATTCCACTTCATCAGTTTCTTCTTCATCTTTATCTACATCCACTATTTCAGGTTGGGTAGGAGCAGAAGTTCCTGTGGTTGGTTGCGGTCCCTTGGTTTGCTCTTCCTCCATCTCAAGATTAGCCTCATTAATCATCCTAGCAATTTCTTCATCTGTTAAATTGTCTAGAGTGTAGCCCTATGGGAACTACAAGTCAGAGGGAATCAGAGGGAAAACAAGACTAGGCCCTTCTGCAATTAGCCTGGGTAAGCGAATAGTAAATGGGCGAATATGTCTTGTTTGAGGTGGTGTCACCTCTAGTGTGAGGGTGGCACCCCTTGCTTGGGCACAAGGTATTTGGACTGCTCCTCTCATTTTCTTAGATGGTGGCCCTATTGTTGATGGCCGTCTCTAGAACTCTTGGGCTCAGGACCACAACAATGCTCTTTGAATGGGCACATCATAAGCTAGGCACCTATAAATGATCCTTGTAAGTGTGCAGCATCCATAAAGCACATTCTTATGTTTCTTGTTCTAGCGCTGACGTGCTAAGTGAATTCGATCAATGATCCAATGGGGTATATTGAGTGTGAGATTTTCTGTCTCAACCAAGTACAAGCTAAACCAAATTCTTTTTGGTGGCATAGTGAAGCGTTCTTGAGCTGGGAAGGCGAAGTGTTGCATGATTGTGCGTAAGTGATGGGCAATGGTTGGTGTCATAGCTACCATATCTTTCAGTTTGTTGAGATCTTTGTGCTTCATTCTTTCGGGAATCAATGTTTCTTTCTCTGTGGGAATGTGCATACCTTTCATGTCCAGGGCCTCCCGTACTAAGTTGAGGGTAATTTTAAATCTTTTCACTTCATGGCCTGGTGTTAATGAGGGGAGTACAAAGGTACTATCTCCTCCTTTGGCTCTACTAGGGGTGATAGTTCTGATTAGGTAGGAGCGACACAAAAAATCAGGCTTAAGTAAGAGTGCTCTAAAGTAGCTGTCCAAACCCGCTTTGTCCATAAAGATCTCATTACTTCTGCATCCTGATACTTTTTGAATTCACGGGTAAAGAAATGGTACCTTCCCCAATTGCCATTAAATTCTAGTTCAGCTTCCCAGAAGTATGTGCCCTCTCCAAGTGGTCCTGCGATGTCACTGAACCAGTGTGCATGTTTGCTGACTTGTGATGTGTGCCCTTGCGGAGGGTCCTAAATTGGAAGGACATGCACTGCCCTTAGTTCCTGAGGCCTCTCAGTTAATTGCAGTTCGAGGAGGAGAGTTTCAATATTCACTATTTGGGAGCTGGATCCCGCCTGGGAACTGGTTCCGGTTGCATTTGCCATGTTACTGCTTGTTTGCCTATTCTGTGAGAATAAAGAAGCACATGTTAACATTGTAGTGGACAAGATATGACAATTTTTCCCTGTTACAACATTAACATGAGGCACTGTGACAAGTTAGCGAGTCAGTTGGTGCTCGGTGATTGTGTGTATAGTTATTGAACGAATAGTCCTATGAGCTAAGTGGACAATACAGTGTGAGGATGATGCAGTTAGTAGGTGGAGATGAATTTACAAATTGGTGTCGGTGGGTTTATTACAAGCTTTTGGTCACCAAATGTAATGCATGGTTTTACAAGGGGATCGTTTTTGGGCTATGGGAGACTTCACAAAAGTGACTACTTGAAAATGAGTCTTTTTAGGGACCCATTTACAAGTGGTCTTGTTAGTGCCGGTTGGAGCATGTGTAATTGTGTGTGAATGGAGCTTTGTCTCCTGACGCTTAAGGGTAGCCACTTGAGCCCTCAAGCAAGCCTTAGGCACCCAGATGTGTCTTGATTGTGGGTCGGCCTTCATCGACTGCTTAGGTACCCAGATGAGTGTTACTTCCATGGGCAAATCCTTGAAAGATTTCTTATTAGTGTCTTGTTGTGGTTTACTAGCATGACCGTTAGTCAGAGGCTTTAACTTGGCCGCAACAGGATGCTCACTTTTGCATACCCATATTTGTTTTATTGGCTGAGACACCTTGCTTCGTACTCTCCTTTGGCTTTGAGCATAGGCTGCCTGCTTCCTCTGCATTCCGTACTCCTTCGGTTGCCATGTCTTGATTGTTTTTGGAAAGAAGGGAGTTCCATTGTATCTTTAACTTCATAGTTGAAAACATCATCCCTTCACAGATGTTTGGACAAGAACAACATCTTTATCTTCATGTGTACTCATGGAAGGACCAGGAGTTGGTGCCTTTCCTATTTTCTTGAGTGCTTGATTTTCTAACTCAATGGTAATGCGATTTTGACCTATATAGACCTGAAGAAGTCTGCTTCTTAGGTTCAGGTTGACCGCATGATCATATATCTAGTCTTGACCCAAGACAAGAGGCTCATTGAGATCCTCATCTTGACACACTAGTACCTTAACTATCATTAGAACATCTTGAATTTAGAGGGGAAGTTCCACCTCGCCCATGCAAGGGGTTTCCACACCACCCAATCCTATGAGGTATGCTTCAATAGGATTGACACTTGACAGTAGGAAAATCTAATAGCACTAGTGGCTGCACCTGAGTCGATCAAGGCTCGTACAATTCTTGCACTATTTCCTTGTCCTATCTCTATGGTCACAAAAGGACGTCGGTCAATTATTCTATGGGAACTTACACGTGAGACTTCACACATAGCCATGTGATATCCTGGAGCTGCATGGGTATCTATCCTAGGCTGATCTCTACCTTGTCTTCTCAATTTCATTCTTCGGATGCGTTCCAATGCTTCTGCATGCACTTCTTCTTGGATTCGTTTTTCTTCTTCTTAACGTTTCTTGGCAGTGTTGAGTCGATTTAGCACTTCCTCAGTGAGGGGTTCTTGATATAGTTTGACTCTGCATCCGCTAATGTAACTAGGGAGAACATCACCTTCTAGTGTAGCTAATTGAACTACTCCACTAGTTGAGATCCTATTTATGATCATAGGTCCATAACCATGCTTCTCTAGCTTCCTTGCATGTTGTTTCAGGGTGTACACCAAGACCAAGTCTCTTGCTTTCAAGCCTTTTTCCTTCACATGGGCATTGCAGCTCTTAGTCTCGTTTCACCTACTCGTTCAAGATGAAAGATCCTTGAAGAGAGTTCATGCCCTGTCCACTCATGCTCCTGTGCTACTTTCAGTGTTGGTATCAAGAAGTCTAGTGGTAGCACTGTGTTTTGTCCAAACACCATCTAAAAGGGTGTGGCTTGGAGTACTATTTTATAGGCAACTCGGTATGCCCAAACAACATGGTGTAGCTATTTGTCCCAATCAGAGCGTTTACTATTCACTTATTTGGTCAATACATTGCATAGAATATTATTTGTGCTCTCAGCCTCGCCATTAGCTTGTGGATGATAGGGGGCCAACTTTTTATGTATTACCAAGAATTCTTGGAGAAGGTTCTCAATGACTTCATTCAAGAAGTGTGGATTAGCTCTATTGGTAGCCCATATCTAGTGAACACATTCTCAAATAAGAACTTGGCGATTGTTTGAGCATCGTTCTTTGTCATAGCTTTTACCTCTACCCACTTGGTTAGATAATCAGTGGCCACAATAATGTATTCAGCATGGGAACCCTTAGCTAGGGGGTTAATAGGATCGAGGAAGTCTATTCCTCACTTAGAGAATGCACGTCCACCCATCATAGGTTTCAATGGCATCTCATCTTTGCATATGGGGTATTGAGTTCGCTGACAAATATCACACTGCTTCACATAGGTATGTGCATCCATGTGAAGGGTTGGCCACCACAAGCCTGCAAATAGGATTGCCTTAATCACATGGTATGGACCAAAGTGTCCTCCTGCTACACCCTAGTGAGCAATTTCCAAGATCTTAAGATAATCATTCTCATGGACACATAGTCTCAAATATCCATCTTTTCCACGCTTGTATAGATTATCGCCAATGAGTGCATAATCTAGGACTTCTTGTTCTAAACTTCTTTGCCTGGCCAGGGTCACATCTTGAGGGAATGTTTTCATCCTTAGGAAAGCTACCAATGGTTCACTCCAAACTGGTACCAGAGACACTTGGTATAGTGTAGCGTGCTCCACAGGTGGTCTAATATGACAGACTAGGCATTCTTTACACAACTTATGGACATCTGCTTCCATGGTCGTCCAATGCACTCGGAGTCTCCTTAGTGTCTGTAAAGTTCTTTGCCTTGAGTAGTGTTGCTCTAATGCACCCACATGTGCTAATTGCAACCATTTCACGTACTCATCCTCTTCCACACAACAAGCTAATATTCCTTGATTTGTATGCTTGTACATGCTTCCTGCCATGATATGGTACTTTTGGGCTTTTACTACCTCCCTATCTTGAGTGTTTATTACTGGGTGGTTAGGCTCGTATGTCAATACTAGCACTAATGACTTAGCCCACTGTGGTACAACTTCCAAATTAAACAGGTAAGCATGAGGAAGGTCATATGATACTCCTTGTAGGGCCTCTCTTGATGTGAACCTTGAGAGATTATCTACTCTCAAGTGAGTTTTGCCCTTCCTCACCACTACCTCAAAGTCATATTCCATTAGTAGGAGGAACCATCTTACCAATCTACCTGTGTTGCGTGGCTTGTTTACCAAGTAGAGTAGATCTTGATGATCCGTAAAAAAAATTAAACTTATTTGCAAGCAAATAGTGTCTAAACTTTTTTACACCATATACCATGCCTAATCCTTCTCGTTCAGTAGTGGTGTAGTTCCTCTCTACAACATTCAACTGCCTACTTGCATAAGCAATTGGTAGATCCATGTTACCTTCACTAGTAGGTTGTGCAAGCACACATCCAATAGCATAATTGGATGCATCCACGTGAACATGAAAGGGCGTGTTCCAATCTGGTGTCATCAAGTCCGTATAGAGGCTTTGCAATGATGGCATACATATGAATGAATTGGCGATAATAGCCACAACGCCCCATGAAAGCCTGTACTTCCTTGACATTCTTGGGCCTATTCTCTTAGCAAGGCTATTAACTCTTGCTCCTCTTCCTCCGTCAGGTCATGTCCTATTTACGTGCATTTTTCTTCTCCTTCCTCTAAGGCTACAACAATTTTCTTGGTGGTTTCCTTGTTATCATAAGCCTCTCGTGCTTGTGCATCGTGTTTAGGCATTCTTATCATGACTCTCCTATCATCTATCTCATACTTCTTAAAGTCTTCCGGGACCTCAAACAATGGTTCTTCCTCATCTGATGTGGCTTCTTTCTTCTTTCTTTTCCTACCTTCACTTTTGGCGATCACTTGTGTGGTTAATGTTGGAGCAAGTCTATGACAAGCCTAAGTATTGGCTTGAGTCCCACAAAGTCATAGAAAAAGCCTTAAAATGAAGACTATGTAAAGTTCACTTGTGAACTACCTCTTGTAACTTTTGAAGAGTTTACTTAATGTAAAAGTAAGAGAATCTTAAGTGGTTGAGTCCACTTGATCAAGAATGGAAAGAGGAGCCACGAATTCGTGATTTGTGGTAGGTAGAGAATCAAATCAATCATTGATTGATTGGAGAGTGATTGAGGGAAGTTAGCCTCCCAAACTCAACTATAAATAGATGGCAGTTTTAGTCGTGGTTAGAGAGACCTATGTGAAGACCTCCAAGAGCTGAGCTTTATGCCATATCAAGGTGTGATTACAAGGCACACATATGTATCAGTAAGTCATTGTATTGTACAAGCAATATACTTTCATTTTCATGATTATTTGAGTTCATCTTTCCATGTTCTTGTGATGTGTACTACTCACTGCCATTACTTCAGTTTTTCTCAGTCAGCTTGCAGAGATTGTTTCTCTGCACTTGGTTCATCATTTTCAGTGATTTAACTTGTTAAAGTTAGCTCTATAAGGCTACTATATGCTCACAAATTTTCATGTCATTTGGATGTTGGAATCTTCAGTTATGTTCATTTGAAGTCAACAGGGTATGTTCATCTTCACTTCTCTGTCAGGTACCCGACTTTTTCAGTCATCTTTTCAGAGTCATTTCTCAGTGTTTACGCATCCAAATTCAGTGATTTTAAGCTTGTTGGATTCAGCTTACTGTCTAGTATAATCATACAAATTTTCATGATCATTGGATTCTTACATCTTGAGTTATGTTAATTTTTCTACTCACTGGTCTATTTCTGTAGCAGCCCATGAAAATCGGGATGATGTCATCACTTGTTAAAAGTCATTCTCAGTGTGTGGTTTGTTAATTTTGATGAGATTACTCTCTAAAGTTAGCTCTTTAAGCTACCTAGCCTTCCCCAAGAGGAATTAATCTAATTGCTGCTGTGCTCAGAGAATTATGTAAAACACTGGACATGTGTATTAACCAAGAATAGCAAGTTTTCACCTCTGAGCTAACTCCAACTTATCTGTTTTGATCTATCTTTTTGAGAGTGATCTTCCAAGGTACATAAGGTGTCTAATACATCCATTGGCAAGCTAAAAGGGCCCACCATCTACTCTTGGAGTTCATTTGGCTAGTGTAGAGCAAAGATTTTGCAACACCTCTTCATCTTCAACACATACCTATCCATCTCTTCACAGTGGTATCAGAGCAAGGTTGGACAACATGGCAGATGGATTTCCTTCATCAATTGACAAATTGGACAGAGGTAACTACTCAGCTTGGTCATTAAGAATGGAAGCTTATCTCCAAGGTAGAAGTTTATATGGTTATGTGGCTGGAGATGAAGTTATGCCAAGTTTCAGGAACAAAAGTCAACCAACACAAGAAGAGCAAGAAAGATTGAGCACATGGTGCTCCAAGGATGCACTTGCAAGGTCTTATCTCCTCAACTCTATCTCAGATTTTTTGTTGCCTCACATTAGAAGTTGTAAGACATCTCAGGAAGTGTGGGATGCACTTGAAGCTTTCTTTGCTTCAAGTACTAAAGCTAGGAAGCATCAACTATGGCTGGATTTCACAACTCTCAAGAAGGCTCCCAAACAAAATGTGACTGATTTTGTCACAAAGCTCAAGGACATAGCAGATCAGTTGGGAAGCATTGGAGAGGTAATAGATGAAGAGCAAATTGTAAGGCAGGTCATCAATGGCTTGAAGGCAGATGACAAGTGGGAAGCATTCACCACAGCTATGGATTTGTACATGGACATGCATGTACCTGATTTCAACACACTCATTGGACAATTACTTACTCAAGAGGCAAAGCTTATCAAAAATGGAGAAAGCTCTAAAGGTAATCAATCTTCAGCTTTATACACGGATAAAAGCAAGTCTAAAGATAACAAAGGAAAGGCAAAGAAAGTGGATGATGAAGCAGGTACATATCAAGCTAACTATGCAGGTAGAGGAAGACATGGCAGAGGTAGAGGAAGAGGAGGTAGACAAGGCAGGGGGAGATCCCAAGACTCCAACTCATGTTCTATTTGTGGATTAACTAATCATACAACTGAAAATTGCTTTAGGAATTCCAGGAATCAAAGAGGCAGAGGATACAATAGAGGAAGTTATGGCTACTCAAGAGGAAGGTTCAACAACTACCATGGCAACTACAACAACTACAATCATTCAAACTATCAAGGAGGCTACAAAGGAAGGAGAGACTACAATAACTACGCAGAAGACTCAAACAAAGAGGATTCATTATTGATCATGAACATGGCTATGCCACAAGGTAAATCTGATGAGCATGTTTTCTACATAGATTCAGGTTGTTCAAATCATGTGGCAGGAAATGTGGCACTCCTATCAGATTTAGAAGATCCAAGGAATAAGCATGAGGTACAAACAGGAGATGATACAAAACATCCTGTGGAGAAAATAGGCAATGTCAAAGCACCTGATGGAAACATCAACCTACTCAGTAAGGTACTCTATGTCCCTACCATAACAAAGAATTTGATAAGTGTTGGGCAGATAGTAGAGAAAGGGTTGCAAGTCAGGTTCACAAAAGCAGGAGCATTTGTTGAAGATCCAAGTCAAGGATTCAGAAGAATTGCAAAAGGTGAAAAGACAGGTAGATTGTTCACATTTGAATTACAGGACACTAGAAACATTGCTCTCTTTAATTATGGTAGTCAGACACTCACAGAATTGGAAGTATGGCACAAAAGGTTAGCACATATTGGTGAAAGGTCATTAAAGCAAATCTGCAGGGACCAAAGTGTACTTGGACTTCCTAATTTGTCAAAACAACATATGATTTATAAGTGCAGTGCATGTCAATTTGGAAAGTCTCACAGGTTACCATTCATGAAGAAAGGTTATATGCATGGAGATCTCTTGGAGTTGGTTCATACAGATGTATGGGGACCAAGCAAGGAAGCTTCAATATCAGGATCAAGGTATTATGTTTCCTTTATTGATGATTGCAGCAGATGGACTATCCTATTCTTTATGAAACACAAAGATGAAGTTTTTTCATGTTTCAAAAGATATTTGGCTCTTGTGGAGAATCAAACAGGTAAATCACTAAAAAGGCTAAGGTCAGATGGAGGGGGAGAATACTTCTCCCATGAGTTTGATTCTTTTCTTCAAGAAAGAGGAATCAAAAGAGAGGTAACTACAAGGTACACTCCTGAGCAAAATGGAGTGGCAGAAAGGAGGAATAGGACAATTGTTGAAGCTGCAAGGTCTATGTTAAATGAAAAGCATTTACCTAATTACTTATGGGCTGAGGCTGTATCTACAGCCACTTACTTGATTAACAGGTTGCCTTCAAAATCCCTTGATGGGATGACTCCATATGAGGCTTGGAATGGAAGAAGACCAAGTTTAGATCATTGTAAAATTTTTGGATGTATTGCTTTTGCTCATGTTCCTTCACAGGTTAGAGGCAAGATGGATCCAAAAGCAGAAAGGTGTGTATTTATTGGATATGACAACAATCAAAAGGGCTACAGGTTATACAACCCTACCAACAAAGGATTCTTGGTAAGCAGAGATGTAGTTTTTGATGAGAACAATTCATGGTATGAAGATTCATGCAGGAAGGTCAATTTACCATATGATCTTGAAGAAGATTTTCCAAAGCTTGGTAGAGAACAATCAAAGATTGAAGAACAAGACACCTCAGAGGATGATGAAGAATGTCAGATGGAAAAGATCAAAGCATGGAAGTCTAAAGGTAAAGCAAAATTGCAGGAACTTGGACATGAGGCAGAATCATCACATCATGGCCTAAGAAGATCTATGAGGGAAAAGAAAAAACCAGAAAGGTATGGGTTTGACACCTCATTAGTAACTAAACATTCTATCTACATAGCACAGGACATAAACCAAGAGGAGCCATCATCATTTGAAGAGGCCAAAGCAAAAACAGAATGGAAGCATGCAATGAAGGAAGAGATTGAAGCACTTGAGGAAAACAACACTTGGAATTTGGTGCCCAAGACTTCATCCATGAAGGTAATAGGCTCAAGATGGGTCTATAAACTCAAGAAAAATTCTGATGGTTCAATTAATAGGTATAAGGCAAGGCTTGTGGCAAAAGGCTTTGCACAAACTCAGGGAATTGATTATGAGGAGACTTTCTCTCCTGTGGCAAAGATGCCTACTATTAGGTTTTTGCTTAGTATTGCCTCTTCCAAGAATTGGAAGATACTTCAACTAGATGTAAAGAATGCATTTTTGAATGGTTGGATAACAGAAGAGGTATATATGGCACAACCACCTGGTTTTGAGAATCAAGTTTATCCTGATTATGTGTGTAAACTTAACAAAGCATTGTATGGTCTCAAGCAAGCTCCAAGAGCTTGGAATTTCAGGCTTGTTTCATTCTTACAGGACAAAGGCTTTCAACCAAGCAAAGCAGATCCTTCACTCTTTATTAAAAAGAGTAATTCCGAGGTCATCTACCTATGTGTATATGTAGATGATATTATATTGACAGGAAATGATGCAGATGGTATGAAGAAGATCAAAGATCAGATGAGAGAAGAGTTCAAGATAAGTGATTTGGGTTCACTTACCTACTTCCTAGGTTTGGAAGTTGTCTACAAAGATCATGGTTTTTTTCTCACTCAAAGAAAGTACATTAAGGACATGTTGGCAAAATTCAAGATGCAAGATTGTAAGATTGCAGGTACTCCAATGGAGGTTAATCACAAATTGAGCTCACATGAAGGTGAACTCATAGAGGACATCACATCATATCAAAGTCTAGTGGGTAGTCTCAACTATGCCACATTGACAAGAGTAGATATATGTTACAGTGTGAGTGTGCTAAGCCAATTTATGCACACACCAAGGAAACCACATATGGATGCTGCCAAAAGGATACTCAAATATCTCAAAGGAACCATAAATGAAGGACTTTACTATCCTTATGTATCTGATTTAGGTTTGAAGCTATTTTCTGATGCAGATTGGGCTGGCTCCAAGGAAGATAGAAGGAGCACTTCAGGTTATCTTACCTTTGCAGGTTCAAAGCTTATTTCATGGTCATCCAAGAAGCAACCCACAGTTGCTCTCTCTTCTACTGAAGCTGAATATAGAGGTCTTGCTATAGCTACACAAGAAGCTATGTGGATGAAGACATTATTCAAAGATCTTGGATTGGAGTTTGGAACTCCAACTATTTTTGGTGACAATATGAGTTCTATTCATTTGGCTGCTAATCCTATTTTTCATGCAAGGACTAAACATATTGAAGTTCATTATCACTATGTACGAGAGAAGGTTCTAAGCAAAGAGATTCAAATATCATATGTGTCCACTCATCAACAATGTGCAGATATTCTAACCAAAGCATTGGATGGTACAAAGCTTTGCAAATTCAAGGCTATGATTGGTTTGCAGGTAATCTTGGAAGATTGAAGACCTCAAGCATACTTGGCTTGAGGGGGAGCTGTTGGAGCAAGTCTATGACAAGCCTAAGTATTGGCTTGAGTCCCACAAAGTCATAGAAAAAGCCTTAAAATGAAGACTATGTAAAGTTCACTTGTGAACTACCTCTTGTAACTTTTGAAGAGTTTACTTAATGTAAAAGTAAGAGAATCTTAAGTGGTTGAGTCCACTTGATCAAGAATGGAAAGAGGAGCCACGAATTCGTGATTTGTGGTAGGTAGAGAATCAAATCAATCATTGATTGATTGGAGAGTGATTGAGGGAAGTTAGCCTCCCAAACTCAACTATAAATAGATGGCAGTTTTAGTCGTGGTTAGAGAGACCTATGTGAAGACCTCCAAGAGCTGAGCTTTATGCCATATCAAGGTGTGATTACAAGGCACACATATGTATCAGTAAGTCATTGTATTGTACAAGCAATATACTTTCATTTTCATGATTATTTGAGTTCATCTTTCCATGTTCTTGTGATGTGTACTACTCACTGCCATTACTTCAGTTTTTCTCAGTCAGCTTGCAGAGATTGTTTCTCTGCACTTGGTTCATCATTTTCAGTGATTTAACTTTGTAAAGTTAGCTCTATAAGGCTACTATATGCTCACAAATTTTCATGTCATTTGGATGTTGGAATCTTCAGTTATGTTCATTTGAAGTCAACAGGGTATGTTCATCTTCACTTCTCTGTCAGGTACCCGACTTTTTCAGTCATCTTGTCAGAGTCATTTCTCAGTGTTTACTCATCCAAATTCAGTGATTTTAAGCTTGTTGGATTCAGCTTACTGTCTAGTATAAGCATACAAATTTGCATGATCATTGGATTCTTACATCTTGAGTTATGTTAATTTTTCTACTCACTGGTCTATTTCTGTAGCAGCCCGTGAAAATCGGGATGATGTCATCACTTGTTAAAAGTCATTCTCAGTGTGTGGTTTGTTATTTTTGATGAGATTACTCTCTAAAGTTAGCTCTTTAAGCTACCTAGCCTTCCCCAAGAGGAATTAATCTAATTGCTGCTGTGTTCAGAGAATTATGTAAAACACTGGACAGGTGTATTAACCAAGAATAGCAAGTTTTCACCTCTGAGCTAACTCCAACTTATCTGTTTTGATCTATCTTTTTGAGAGTGATCTTCCAAGGTACATAAGGTGTCTAATACATCCATTGGCAAGCTAAAAGGGCCCACCATCTACTCTTGGAGTTCATTTGGCTAGTGTAGAGCAAAGGTTTTGCAACACCTCTTCATCTTCAACACATACCTATCCATCTCTTCACAGTTAACCTCACATCATTCATGAGCTCTTCGTGTCTCTGAGGGTGAGCTTCTACTTCATAAAAGTATTCTTTATCTGATGCAAAGGGTGGGTCCATAATGATTGAATCTAGATCAGAGTCACTTGCATCCTTGAATGCATTAGTGCTAGGTTCACATTCTTCAATAACCAAATCACCCACGATTGGCTCTATTGTGAATACTGAAATGTCACCATCCTCGTCACAGTGGGGTGTCCATTGTTCTTCATTGATGGCTACATCCATTGTTGCTAAAATCTCCACCCAACCATGAGGTTCAAATTTTTCATCAAGAAATACTACAGGTGCATAGGTTGGGTCTTGAATTGATCTATGGGTTTCCTTCACACCTACCTCTCTAGCTTTTTCTCTCTTCTCTTCTTCTACTACTACTTTACACATCCACAAGTGAGTGTCTTCATGCATCCATGAGGATCTTGATCCTATGGAATGCACTCACTCCGTATCATCTTTAGCTTTATGGATGGGGTTCCATTGAATGGGGGGTACGTCTCTATGAGAGTAGTCCTTGAGATTGAATTTGGTCATAACACCTAAGTGTTGCAAATACAAGGAATTGGTTCCCCAATCCTGTACCACTTGCAACTATCGCAGAAATGGTCTTCCCAAAATCATCTCATAGGCCTGATTCTTGCTAAAGTCACATATAGCAAAAGTATGCTCGAACTCGACACCACATGTAGTGAGAGTTATTGCTTCTAGCAGTCCTAAGGGTTGTTCTATGTGACCATCGGCCATCTACAATTTCATTCTCATCGGCCTAAGTGTTGTCTTGCCCCAGCGCTTCCATACGGAAGTGGTAGCAATAGCAACTCCTGCACCTGAGTCCAAAATTACCTTGGTTGTGTACCCCTGATGGGTAATGGGAAGATAGGTGTTTCCTTCCTCTCCTTCACTCATGTCTCCTATCTTGTCCAAAGGTATTTCTGGCACTATTCTATGAGATCTTACTTGGGAACCAGGTTTTGCTATTTTTGGCACTTGATTGGCTACATGTTTCCATAGTTCTGGCCTAACCTTGAGTAGCTCTTCTAGAGTGAGATTGCACTGCACTTTAGTGTTTTTCACCACCTCTATGTTCCTAGGGATGATGGAGTCTTCGTTTCTTACCATGACCGTGGGTGCCCTCATACAAGTAGACTTAGCTTCCCATGGGCCTGTGAAATGGGGTAGTTCCTGTAAGGAATTAGACTCAAAGTCTAATCTCTCATGAGATTGGGTGCTCTCCTTCTCTCGGTAAATGGAAGGAATGTCTTGTGGGAATCGATCATGCGTGTCATCCACAAGTTCAATGGGAGGAGGGACTTCACTTTCTTTAGCCCATTTCTCTTCTTGAATCTCTCGCACGAATTATGGTCAATACTTATTCATAGAAGAAGAGGTGTCTGGTTTAGTGGAATTAGGCACATAAGCTTCTTGGGGGGGAATGCTTATTCTTCCACTTGCCTTGTCTCTTCCTTGGGGGGTGGTTTCCTTGTCAGATCTTACAATTATGCTCTCCAACCTCTCCAATAGTCCATCAAAGTGCAACTGTGCCTTAGCTGAGCCAGAGTAGTTGAAAAGGCGACTGGCTTCAAACATGGTCTGAGCCAACGCTACCATTTTAGCACAAAACTTGGTTCTCTCTATCTCTAGATCAACTCGAGGGTAATTTATCATGATCTGTCACATTTGGCCCTTCTTGGATTTTGGCCTGATATGCTTTAAGCATCATGTCTATGTCCTCTGCAGTGGGGTCAACTAATACTGATCCTACTCTAGGGGGTGGTGGAATTGTATGAGGTGGGTTGGAAGGTGGCGGATTAGGTGGTGATAGGGATGGAGGTGGTGGTGGTATGTGAGAGTTTGTTTGAGAGGTGAGTTCAACAATTTTGGCTTTTGTTTCTCTTATGCTTTCTTCTAATTCGCTAATCTTCTTAGACCATTGTCTTTTCATCCTTTCCCGACTATCTTTCCAGACTCTCGTCCGTTTCTTGTTTATGCTCTCAGTCTCACTAACCTCGGAACTCTTTTCTTGGCCTAAGCCTTGGTTTCGTTGCAAAGCTTGAGCTCTAGTGACCACTTGCACTGGGGCAGTGGAAGTTACGCTTCCTATAGAGTCTACTACTAACCCAATAACATTGATAGGTGTGCTTTTTGGCATATTGGCTTTTGTCAAGATTGTGGGAAAGAACATCTCTTGCAAGATTGTCACCGATTGGGGTTGTGTAGGGGTAGGCATAGGGCAATCACGAATGAGGTGATCTCCCTGACATCTATAGCATGGTCTTCTAGGAAATGGGGGTCATACCTGCAAGACGTGGATTGCCTAGAAAAGAGGCTGGTAGAGCTATCTGAATCATTGTAGATTTTTGAAAGCTCCAGCTCCTCTCCTAGATTATCCTCTATGTCTATGCACATGCATACAAATTGTTCTATGGTTCTAGGGTCCTTCAAGTACACATATGATCTCAATTTGGTACTCAGTAATCCGTCTAAAAATAAAGCCACTTGTTTGGTTGGTGTGGGTAACTCTGGAAGAGGACATCTCTCTAGATATTGCCTAAACCTTCTTCCTGCCACTCTAATTGTCTCTTGAGGTGTCTGCTTGAAGTTATGAATCGGTGAGGAAGTATTATGCCATATACCACTCTTAGAGAATTCGGTACTGAAAGCCTCTAGAAGTTGGTCTATGTTCCTGAACTGCCTCTCATGTAGTGGTTGAAACCATGTAAGGGTTGTGTTCCTAAGGGTTAGACCAAAAGCATTGTACTGCATAAATAGGTCCTCAACTTGTTCAACTCTCAAGATGGGTTGGCCTCAAGGTTCTAGTGTCTTCCCTAGGCCTTGACAAAGGAAAATCATCAGCATTTCTTTGGTTCCTTAGCTCCCTAGGTCTCTCAGTCTCCACTCTATCCATCTCTATTCTCATCCTTTCTCTTTCCAGTGGGTTGGCAAAACTTACTCCCGGACTATCTCTACTTCTATCCCTATGAGCTCCATGAGCTTGGGATGTCCCAGCTCCTTGGTGACTATAGGAGACATTAGATCTTGGATGGGAAAAAAAAACTCCCCCTTCCAAGTGTAGGCATGCCTACCATGTTCTGTGACCAAGAAGATCCTCTCTGTAGCATTGTCAAAGTAGGTTACTTTGCCTAGACTATCCGGATCTTTAAACTCATAGATCGTGAGCCTTCTGACTTCGTTAGGCTGGTCAGGCTTATATTTCCAAAAAGCCTTGTCAGTCTCTCAGTTTAAGAGCAGATATATGCTCTTATTGTCCTGGAGAACCCACTCTGGCATGATAATTCTAGTGAGGATTGATTTTCCTCGGGGAGTTCTAGGCTCTGTTTCTAAGTTCCCTTGCTCTATGTGACCTATGTCTACTTCTTGGATCACATTACCAAATTCGTCTGTTCGATCCGGTTGAGTGGTGACTATGTACATTGTCCCTTCTTTATCTATGTATGCACCATTCTCAAATTTAACAATTGGGTGTTCTAATCCAAAGGGTTGATCAAAGTTTTTAATCTGGACAACAGATCTTCTCACACCATCCTCATCGATGCGAGCACCTAATCGGTTGATCCTGATGTATTCAATTTGAGTTTTGTATGGGCCTTCAGGTTTCTCTAAGTACGCCACTCCTGAACTTCCTGTGGGTCTCTCCACACCATAAGACATTTCTGATTCGCTAGTTTCAGAGCTAGGATAGTGTGGATAATTGCTTAACTGCTGGGCCCAAGACCTCGTCGTGTGATTGACACTAGCCTCTGAAGACCTAAGGCTTTGTCTATCTCTCCCTAGCTGTCGTCCTGATCTAAGATTCATATGCCTGAGTGAACAATCCCAATTTTTACCCAAGGTACAACCTTGTTGCTGATTCTTTCTTATCAACCACTGAATTCTTTTTAGTTTGTTATTTTGTTTATGATCTTGTCTGATTTTGCATTGTCAGGAATTACTTGAGTGATTTTTTACACTTGAAGTTGATCGTAATAAAATTAGTTCTTTCCTTTAAGGTTATCATCACATGCATATGTTATCTCTTGACTTGAACTTGATTACTTAGAGAGCCTTCAACTTGTCTCGTGCCTATCGTCGCCCTAACTTACTTCCAATGCTATGCGTTTTTAGCCTGAGCTAGGAATTGACTGAGGGAATTGAGAGATTTTCCATCCTCAATTGCTTATCCCTTGCTTGTTGGTGCTCAAGAACCCGTTCTCAAGCTTGCAAAATGCCCTTGCTTTGGATGCCCTCTAGCGCCCTCAATGGACCTGTAAGAGTCCCAAAGTTAGCTCAAGATTTAAATTCAAATGACATAACAAACCATTTTCATTCATGTACTTTAGAGCCCAAATTTCCCTTTGTTATTGTAGAAAACAATCCTAGAGATCCCTCAGTTTCCTTCCCCCTAGGTATGGTCAACTTCAAAATACCCTATCTATAACTCCCCATATTAGCTTTACAAGAACTAGTCGATATTTTGGTGGGATTTGCAACAAGCTTTCCAAGAAGACCAAAACCACTAAAAACGGAGTTTGTATGAGGAAGTTATGTCTATTCAAGGTTCTAGGGCTAAAACAGGATCACAACAGGCTAACAGGCAAATAGGAATAGCTCACAATGTGTTCTAAGGCTTTTTTATGTTCTAATGACCCTTACTTTTTCCCAATTTTTTTGACTAGCAATATGTTTAATCTCTTTAATCCTAAAAATATGTTGAATTTGCTCGTCAATCGCGATCGATTGGTCTGTCAATTGCGATTGATGTGTCAGCCGCGATCGACTGGTCGATCGGGATCGACAGGTCTATCGTGGCTATTAGTCGTGATTGATGGGTCAATCGTGATTGAAACGTGGCCCATAAATTCTGTTAGTCATGGTCAAATGATTGTTGACTGAGTCAATCGTGATGGACAGGTCCGTCGGGACTGTCGATCGCGATTGATGGGTCAATTGCGATTGATGGCTCAATCGTGATCAATGGGTCGATCACGATTGACATGTGGCATGCATAGACTCTGTCGATTGTGGTCAATCAGTCGTTGACTCTGTCGGTCGCGATTGACAAGTCCGTCGACAGGTGTTCGTCGTCGCTTGTTAGTCGCGATTGACGTGTCAATCATGATTGACAAAAAACTGAGGCCTTTCAAAATTTTAAACACACTTTTAAGATTCCCTAGGCCTATACATCATGTTTATGGAGGTTTAGCAAAATGGTCAATTTTTTTATCGGTCGCGATTGACAGTTGACCTGCACAGTCAAAAATTTTACCTATTGGAGTTGGTACAACTGTTGGGGATGCTGACTCCTGCAGAAAATCTCAAAACACACAAAAGCACAAGCACGCACTCGCTCTCTTGCTCTCTCTCACAAGTGAAATGAGGGTAATTGAATGGGAAGGGTGATATGACCAAAAACTGAAAATTTCGTGATGATGGAGATAGAGGTGGGAGATGGTGATGATGATAATGGTGATGAAGATGGTGAAGAAAGCAAAAGGAAATAGATAAAAGTGAAGAAAATACCTATAACTTCAACGTCTCAACTCTACATCTTACCATCACACGCTCGTCCTCAACGTTCGATCCCCGGCAATGGTGCCAAAATTTGGTGTAGCTCAGTGATGAGTAGCACCTACTTTAATGTCAATCCGGGAAGACATGAGGATGGTATGAAGACCTCGAACAAGTGGTGGCACAAGTGTGTGGGTGAGAAGCACACAAACATGCATACACATACACACACACGCGCACACAAGGCAAGAACCAAGAGAGAAACAATGGAGTAACTTCTATTACAAAAGAGTTCTAATACAAGTTCAAATCTACAACAAGCTACCCTCCAAAATGAGCTCTCTAGCTCTTTTTATAGTTTTTGACTAGCTTTGGTCTTGTCCAGACCTAGTGTCCGGCCTAGTTAAAAATTAGGTTCTAAGGCTATTTTGGAGGCTCAAATGAGCTCCGAAAATTATGAAAATTGTTACAAAAATACTATTAATACTCCTCAAGCTCGAGGACTCCTCAGCTTGAACAAAATGGAGTCGAATCTACCAAAAACAATATTTACAATGTTCATGAAGTGATGAAAATCATTGTTACAAAAAGGGTAAGTTGGGAAAAAACTGAATGGCCTACTTGTCGGATGTTCGTTGACTGCCTTGCCTACTCGTTCCTTCTCTTTGCTTTGACTCCCTTCCTTGGCTTCCTTGTCGTGTAGGTCTTTGAGTTCTCTGACTGCTACCAACACCTACCAAGCATGAAGAAAAAACCATGGGTGGACACATGAGTGTCATAGCAACCAGTCCAGTGAGAGTCAAAAAAAGCATGTAAATCTGGTAGTAGCAATCCCCCCTTGAGATAAAACAATCCAAGTAGCTAGGTACCATTCAAGTGGAAAAAGATGCGCTTAACTGCTTGCCAATGCTTCAGGCCTGGGCAATGCATAAACTTGATCATCTATGAGATAGCAAACTGAATATCACACCAAGTTATGCATAAGTAAATCAAACATCCAACAACCTACTAATAAGGAACAACATCAAATGCATCTCCAGCATCATGAAGACTCGATCATAAATCTATTTCCATAGGAGTGGAAATAGGTTTGCAATCTTCAAGGCCAAAATTCAGCAATAATCTATCAATATAATTTATTTGACACAAAGCTATTCTACCATTAACTTGCATAAACTAAATGCCCAAATAATGATGCAAATGCCCCAAATCTAACATATCAAATGAGGCATGCAAATTAGCCTTAAAATCAGCAATATGCTTCTCATTAGGACCAGTGAGCAACATGTCATGAACATAGACAACAATGATTAGAAGCACATCATTTTCACGCTTAACATATAAGGTGCTCTAAGTTGGAGTATTCTCAAAACCACGTGTGATCAAGTAGGCATGTATCTTTTCATACCAAGCACGTGGTGCTTGCTTCAAACCATATAATGCCTTTTTCAACCTACACACTTTTTTTCATGCCCTTTTTGCACAAAACCATAGGGATGAAAAACATACACTTCTTCATGTAAGCCACCATTCAGTAACGCAGTTTTAATGTTCAATTGATGTACATTCCAACCATGATGAGCTCCAAGTGTATAGATGCTATGAACAGTAGTCATTCGGCATGTTGGAGCGAAGATCTCATCAAAATTGATGCCTCTTTCTTGAGCATAACCTTTTGCAACAAGCCTAGCTTTATGCCTGTCAATTTTTCATAATAGCATTCATGATTTTCCAAGGCATGCATGGATGTATCTATTGAAAGCAAAGTCTGAAGTGTTTGTGTGTTTCAAACAGTTTCTTGTTTTGGCCGAAAATCTATTAGCATGTAAAATTGACACCCTGCATTCGGATCAAGGAGGGAATACATGTCTACTCATTTTAATGCATTTTTGGTTGAACGTGGGGTAAACCATAAGTGCAAAGTGCCCTATACACCTCAATAGAATGGAGCTGGTGAAAGAAAGAATGGGTTTCTGATGGAGATGGTGAGGTATACGGTCAAAATTCAGGCCTTACCACATAGCTTCTAGCTTGAAGTTGTTATGTGTGCAGCATATGTACGTAACATGTGTCCCACCAAAGCATTGCAGTCTATCACTTCATATGAGGTTTGGCATGGTGACAAGTCATCTATTGCTCATCTACGTGTTTTTGGTTATCTTGCATATGCATTAGTGCTTGAACAACAATGTAGGAAATTGGATGATAAAGTAGTGAAATGTATTTTGTTGGGTATAGTTCTAAAAGCAAAGCTATCGTCTGTATCATGCACAAACTAAATGCATTTTGGTTAGCCGTGATGTTTTTGTGGAAGATGCAATTCAACCATTACTTTCATGTACCAAGGAGACTTATTTTAGCTCTAGAGATGTCTATGACACTTTGTTTCCTCTTTTCATAGGTGGATAGTCAAGTCCTAGTCCGAATGAGGCAATTTCTCAGCCTTTACAAGTTTCGTATGATGATGCTGAGCATTCCATGGTTGCCTCTAGTCTTTATGATGAGAATGAGCCTATTTTGTTTGATGAAGCATAAAATTTTAAAAATTAGATGCAAAAGAAGCACTATGAGAGCTGAATGAGTACGATATGATAGAGGTGCATCTAATTTGCTATCTTGCATATTGTACACTAGCCATTTTGGTATAGTTTTTGCCTCCTCTATATCCAGCCTCTCATCAACAAGTGCATCTTTTGGGAATGAGGAACACTACATTTTGCCCAAAATGTAGCCTTCACAAACATGTTGACTAGGTGCCTCAAGTTTGGGCACAGAGAACCCCATTTCATATTTTTTTTCAAGCATAGAAAACTAGCAAAATTTAGACGAACAAAGTGTGCATGCCAAAGCTTTTCATCTAAGACCACGTGAGAATCATGTATTGCACATGTTGAATCATTCACAGATTTTTCATAGTCTATGAGCTTACACAACCCACGAAATTGGCACTAGCCAAGGTAGTTAAGGTGGCTTTACAAGACAAGGAAGTTGTTGGAGAGAATCAGAAAAGAGGGAGAGCCAAGCAAGATTAAGCAAGTAGAGGAGTTAACAAAGGTTCGAAAACTAGGCCTACATAATTTTTCAAATGATAACTCTTTTACAACAGTGATTTTAATCACTACACACCATTGTAAATACCGTTTCTGATAATTCTTACTCCATTTTGTGGAAGTCGAGGAGTCCTCGAGCTTGAGGAGTATTAGATCTAAGTACGTACCAATTTTCATATTTTTTATTATCCTAGGAACCTATTTTTTAACTAGGCTGGATACTAGTTCTGGACAGGTCCAAAGCTAGTAAAAAACTATAAAAGGAGCTAGAGAGCTCATTTTTGAGGTTAGCAAATTGGAAATTGAAGTGAACAAAAGAGCTTGTTATCTTGTTTTTGGATAATCAAGGATTCGATTGCTCCATCTTTTCTTTTTGTCGTGTGTGTGTATGTGTGTGCATGCTTGTGTGCTTCTCCCTCACTCAATTGTGCACTTCACTTGCTCACGGTTGTCATACCCTCCTCACATCTTCCGTGATTGACAATTATGAGGTGGATCTCCTCACGTTGGTACTTGCCATTGTGCTAGAGTGACACCAAATTTGGTACCGTTTTTGGGGATCAAGCTTTGAGGATGAGCATGTGATGGTAAGACGTAAAGATTTGATGTTGGAATCATAGGTAATCTCTTACATTTTACTTTTCTACCTCCTTCCTCATCACCACCACCATCTCTACTCCCCATCTCCTTACATCATCATCTTCACCATTTTGGTCATATCCCCACATTCCATGTCCATTTCCTCATTTCACTAGTGAGCATGAGAGAGAGAGAGACATAGAGTGAACTTGTGTGCATCTTTTTTGTGTGCTTCTTGAGCGTTCTTGTAGGTACAAGCATCCACAGTAGCTGCACCGACTCTAACAGGTACAAAAAACCTCTCCACAGGTCCCGAGGCATTGATCTCTATCCATCACAACAAACAAAAAAATTGGTCATTTGGTAAAATTGAGTGCACCATTATAGAGTAGAGGACTTGCATATGCCTATCCATCATGACAGATAGGTACATCACGACAGACACCCTTGTCCATCATGAAGGAAATAAATATCCCAATTGGCACTTAAACTCGACAAAAATTCTATCCATCACAATGCATAGCCCACGATTCACACAAATAGATGCAAAAAACCAAAAAAATTTGTCCATCGTGACAGACGTGCCCATCGTGATAGATAGTCGTCCATCATGATAGACACATCCATCACGATAGACAAGTGTCCATCATGACAGACATGTCCATCCAAAAGGCATGTATCCATCGCAACAGATAGGTGTCCATCGTGACAGACATGTCCATCACGATAGACACATCCATTGCGATAGACACATCCATTGCAATTGACATTGTCCATCATGATAGACAGATAGGTGTCCATCGTGATAGACATGTCCATCACAATAGACACATCCATTGCGATAGACACATCCATTGCAATTGACATTGTTCATCGCGATAGACAGACCATGATGTACAACTCTGTCCATCACGATTGACACACCCATTCATCATGATAGACAAACAAATTCAGCCAAATTTTAGGGTTTTTAATTTTTAATTGCAAAGGAGGAAGAGGCAAAGGCAACAGAGGTGGTTCAAGAGGAAGAGGTAGAAGCAACTACCAACAAGGCAGTCAAAGCTATCAAGGGAGTCAATCAAGCCAATATGAAGGCCAATCATCAAGAGGAAGAGGAAGAGGAAGAGGTAGAGGAGGAAGACATGGAGGTCGAGGCTACTCCAACTCAAATGGATGCTTCAATTGTGGGAAGCAAGGACACTATGCTAGAGATTGTTGGCAAAAGCAAAGTGGGAACAATTACAAAGGGCAATGTAATTATGCTAAATCCTCACCCAATTCAAAAAATGAGCATTTTTTAGCTATGAAGCATAGTAGTGAAGTTTAACCACATGATGAGGTGTGGTATATAGATAGTGGTTGTAGTAACCACATGTCAATTAAAGAGGAGCACTTCAACAATCTTCAAGCACCCAAGAAAAGAGGCTTTGTGGAGATAGGAGACAACACAGAGCACGAGGTACAACAAATGGGAGATGTGAAGCTTGAAGGCAACCACAACGCGAGAGCACTATCTAAGGTATTGCATGTTCCTACTATTACAAAGAACTTAATCTCTATTGGACAGATGGTTGAAAAGGGATACCAAGTCAAGTTCAACCACAAAGGATGCTTTATTAAAGATCCAAGGAATGGCTATGAGTTGATAGACCAAGGAAAGAAGGAAGGAAGGATTTTCACTCTTGACATTGGCAAAGGACAAAGCAACAAGGCAAGGTTCATCACCTATGGAGACAAGAAGATTGGAGATTTGGATTTGTGGCATAAAAGGTGTGGTCACATCAACATTCAAAGGTTGAAAGACAGGGAGAAGAGGTGATCGGTAAGAGGTTTACCACATTTTTCATTATAAATGTTGCATGAGATGTGTGAAGCTTGTCAACTAGGCAAGTCTACTAGGTAGCCCTTCAAGAAGAGTGGATATGTAGAACATGGTGTGTTAGACCTTGTGCACACAGATGTGTGGGGGCCAACCAAAGAGCCCTCTCTTACAGGTAATATGTACTTTGTAACTTTCATAGATGACTACTCAAGAAAAGTATGGTTGTATTGTATAAAGCAAGAATCAGATGTGTTTGGTGTGTTCAAAAGGTTCAAGGCACAAGTTGAAAAGGACATAGGTTATTACATCAAAACCCAAAGGTCACATGGAGGGGGAGAATACTTCTCCCATGCCTTTTGTGATTTCTTGCAGGACCAAGGGATACGGAGTGTTAAAAAGGGATTTCCGTCACATCTAGTTTTAATCTCTTTTCGGGTTCTTGGGGATGGTAGGGGTCTGACAATGCAGAGGCCCTTTATCTATTTTGCCAATTAACTAATTACCCAAACAGTAATTATACACCTAGGCATTAACTTCTGTTACACAGTTATAATCCTTCGTTTCCGGTATCCTCACACAGTAGATATCGTGCAGTTGTTCAATCACATAATCGAATAGACTTATTAATGTTAGGATAGTATTACTATGTAATAGTAAATTGCGACAATTCAATAAGAACCAACATAGCAATACTTCAGATATCTGCAAACTCTGCACTACGACATCTCTGCAAGGTTGCAAGTCGCCCAGATAGACAGTCTGGCGATCCCCATCTCCTCTCGCACCGGAGAACACCGTAATGTCTCTTCATTAATGAGTAAAAGGGTTACATCACTTCGCTACGCCCTTTCGGTGCATGCGGTATATGAAAATATAAAATTACATTGTGCCAATCCGGCGGCCTAACACTGGCACGCACGGTGGACTCGAACCCGCAAAGAAACTAGACTTAAGGCTCATCTACAATGCCTTGTATATACATAGTTCTGGCTAATTTAAAGGTTCTAGTGATTTTCTGTTTTAATGAATCCCGCATCAGCTTTAATGTTTCCGGCTCCACCAACTGTGCATCAGTGCGTACTGAACACACAATAACCTGACTTATCAAAGCATCGGTCTGCGACTGCAAAAAGGCTTCTTGCAAATAAAAATCATTGGCAAGGGCTGCATTGTGGCTCAATCTCATATCATCAATTTGACCATTAATTCTGGATAGTCTCTCTGCTTGAAAGCCTAGCTTCTTTTCTCTACGTTCCAGCTCATGAGCTTGATATTGAATTGTTTGATGATAAGCATCTCTTTCTTTCATAATTCTTGCTAATTCCTTCTTAAGTTGAATTTTCAGAGTCATTTGTGCTTTTAGGGCAGAATTCACCTGAAAAAGATCGGCAGATGCGGCCTGTAATTCTGCAGTAGTTTGCTTAGCCAAAGTAGCCATTTCTTGTCCTTTTTGCACGACCTCATCCAACTCAGCACGAGTGTCTTCCAGCAAATTGCCGAGAGCAACCCGAGCATCTTCCTTATCCTTTACCAACTAATTTAATTGCTTAATTTCTTCATCACGAGCAATTAAAAGAACATCCTTGTCTTTTAACTCAGCCAATGTTGCATCTCGTTGAGCAATCAGTAATTCATGTTCTGCTAATTGCGCTTGGTACTGCTGCAATTGAACTTGCAGAGCATGATTCTCTGCTTTCACTGCATTAGTCTCTTCCTGTAATGGGGCAATATCGGCCTCTAAGCTATCCACTTTGTGTTGTAATTCATGGTGAATATTATCGGTTGCCAGCTTCAATTGCATAGGTAACTGCTGAGAAAACTGAATCAAGAGTCAACCCATAGATTCGAGTTCATGAAACATCAGGGTTGGAGAAGGAAGAGCAGGAAGGGATTGGGATGTAGAAGCGGAGAACAGATGAGGGGAAGGTGGTGGAGAGTATTTGGGAGAAGAGGATGGAGAACTGGATGCATCGGGAACAATAGGCTCAACGAGGCCAATGGGCTCAACAGGGTTTATTGGTGGAGGAATGGGTATAAGAGTATTCTGCTTTGTCACTTCAGCCTTGTCGATTACAGCTTCAATCATGGTTATCACGTTGTTAAGAATTTCAGCAGCAATATCCTTCACAGAGTCTTGATTCTGCTGATGAGAATCCACCTGAGAAGAAACTTCATCGGAGTCTTCCAGGTTGACACCTTGTTCCTGCTGCTTAATTGGAGAAGACGGACCAGAAGACTCAACGTGAATAGAAGTAGCAGTATCATGGAAAACTTTGTCTTCATGGCCAGCAGTTGATCCCTGCACCTGACTCTCAAAGGGACTTATGCGTCTGCGTTTCTGGTGAAGAAGTTGAAATAGATCGGCATCATCATCTTCCTCATCCTCGAGCATATGAGTAGATTCTTCATGCAACAAGAAGGGAGCGTTTGGGGGGGGTTGCGCGGCTTGGATCATCGGAAAAAGAAAGGAAAGGATGTGGGTAAACGGGAGTGTGGAAGGTCACCCTTATTGACTTGTTTGATAACCGAAACACATTCACGGTGAATGCACCGGAAGTAAAAGGATGTGAAATTGACAGTTTCACGGGACGCAATGTCTATCATCAAATAGAAGGGGTGAGAGATACCATAAGTGCGTTTTTAAATTCAAAATAGCGACTAAAAATTGCAGAGCTGTACGCTCTGGTTCAGGTCGACACAGAATGGCGTACTCATTAGATGAGTGCCAGGGAAACAACTCTTTCATGGTGGCTACAGGAAGAAGTGGACCATTCTCCAATCCTTCCATAGGGAGGTGGAAAGCTTTAGCAAACGAAGCTAAATTAATAACAACGCGGGATGGTAAACAGGATATGGGCCAACACTATTCTGTAGCAATTGTAGAGGCAATGGCAGCAATGATTTGCGCATAGAATAGTTGACACTCCACTGAATGCCAAGGCAATTCAGCGAAGGCCAGAAGACCACGGGTGCGCAAGTACTCACTTACTTTAGGAGTGATTCCTGCACGGAAGGTGGCGACATTCGCGAGAGCTTCCATGGCGCGCACAAGTAAAAAGAAGAACACAGACAACAAGGAATGCACAATCACACAAACACAATAGCGATTAACAAGAAAAGAAGCAAGATTAAGTAGTCACATAGGCAACATTAGGCGGTCGAAAACCCTAATCATCGTGCGGTATTGGAAAGATATCCGTCATAATTACGACATGCATGCAGGAGAAGAAACAGTAACACAGGGCAGCGATTATTCATATTTAGATACCATAACGAGAAGATTACGATCAGTGGTCAACCGAAATGTGGGGATGGACCAAACCACCGTAATTTAAATTTTCCAGCAGACCGATTTTCTTTAGCATTGTAGAATAACACAAGTTGCCCCACCATAAACACACGGTTCAGCAATCTAGTATGGACCAAACCACCGTAATTTAAATTTTCTAGCAGACCGATTTGCTTTAGCATTGTAGAATAACACAAGTTGCCCCACCATAAACACACGGGTCTTGAGGAAAGGATCATGGGTACGAGCTTGACGCAGCTGAACTTCTTAAAGAACCATAAAACTTTCCCAACGATGTTCATCCAATGATCTGAGGGAAGCCAACCGAAATGGCAAAGATTCTTCCGACAACAATTTTTGAGCTAAGGCCACGCGAAGGCTCGGCACTACTACTTCCATCGGTGCAATAGCTTCCAAGCCATAAGCTAGTTTGACAGGGTCATGCCAGTAGCTACCTTGTACGTAGTTCGATAAGCCCATAATACTGTCAGTAAAAGCTGATCCCAACATTCCGGAGACTCCAAGACCGATTTGCGAAGCATATTCAACAGTGTCTTATTGGTGCTTTCAACCAGACCATTAGCACGTGGATAGTACGATGAACTGAATTTATGCAGAATTTGGAAAGTGTGAGTCAGTACTTGCATTAAGTTGTTTGCAAAATGTGTTCCTTGGTCCGTCACTATTTCCAGAGGTAATCCATAACACGGGAAGACATCCTTCATCAAACATTTTGCCACCGAAATAGCTGTGGCAGAACGCAAAGCCCAAGCTTCCGCCCACCTGGTGGCATAATCTGTATAAGTCAATATTGGTGAGGGTCGCTGATGGTGTTATTGGGCCAATAAAATCTAGACCCCACTTCTGAAAGAGTTCCAAAGGTAAGACAGGTTGAAGGGGAAAGAAGTGTCACTGCAAGGGCTGTCCAGACCGTTGACAGACATCACACTTTTGCACAAACTGAGTCATATCTTTGTACATTGTAGGCCACCAAAGCCCACTTTGTAGAATTTTACAGTGAGTAGTATCAGTTGCGAAATGTATGCCCGAGGGTAATGAATGAGCCATAGCAATAACCGATTTGGCTTCATGTGGTGGGATACAGGAAAGTAAAACACCAGTATGATCCATGTAGTATAGTTGACCTATGATCAACCGGAATCTTCGACTCTAAACTGCAAATTTTCGTCGCAGAGCAAGGGGAATATGAGGAGGAAGACAATCGTTGGTGAGGAAAGTTAGTAACGTATCGTAGTATGTAGGAGTAACAAGAGGGACTATAGATTCTTCAGTATTTGGCTCAGCAACGTAAATGGCCAGTGTAGTGTCATCAACCCTTACCGGAGGCTCACTGGAATCCGATCGAGATAGAAAATCTGCCAAGGCATGTGCTGTGCCCGATCGATGAATAACTTCATAGTCGAACTCCTGTAATAATAAAACCCATGGAGCCAATCTCCCACCTAAATGTTGCTGCCGGACCAAATACACGAGTGCGGCATGATCCACATGGAAGGTGAACTTTCGGCCCAACAAATAATGTCAAAACTTTTTAACAGAGTACACTAACCCGAGACATTCTCTTTCGGTCACTGAATAGTTTCTTTCAGCAGTGGGCTAATCGGCGACTTGCATAATAGACAAGCCAAAACCATTTGTCAATTTGTTGCATTAGTACGCTACCAATAGCTATGTCCGATGCATCCTCAAAGACATGAAACGGATGTTCCCAATCCGGTGGTTGGAAAATTGGGGCCTGCATCAATAAAACCTTTAAACGATCAAAAGCATTTTGGCACTCCGGTGTCTAATCATACTGTCGTGGAGCACTAGTCATAAGCCGATTAAGTGGTGTCGCTAAATGAGCTAACCATCGTAAATGTCTGCCATGCCACCGGATTTGTCCCAGAAAGCGCATAACTTCTTTCGGTGTCATGGGGACTGGTGCCTCCAACACGGCTGCAACTTTCTCCAGATCGACTTGTATTCCTTGTGCAGAGATAATATGTCCGAGTAGTTTGCCACAAGAAACCGCAAAAACAGACTGTCAGATTCAAGCATAACCAGTATTCACGTCATTTTTCAAAGCAGCACCGTAAGTGATACAGGTGTGCCGCAGTCTTGCCAAATAAGGAAAAATCATCCAACTATACTTGAATAAAAGTATTCAAGTAGGGTGAAAAGACTTCTTGCATACATCGTTGAAACGTACTCGAAGCATTCCTTAACCCAAACCACATTACAGTACAAGCATAAACACCCCAATTCGTGATAAAAGTTGTTTTAGGTATGTCCTGTTCTGCCATCCTCACCTGATTATAGCCACTATAGCCATCCAGAAATGAATACATCTCGTGCCCTGCCACCCTGTCGAGCATTGTGTCTAGAAAGGGAAGAGGGAATGGATCCGGTACAGTGGCAGCATTCAGTTTCCGGTAATCAACACAGATGTGCAGCTATTTATTTTTCTTCGGGATGATCACTATTGGAGATATACATTCATCACGCTTGATTGGGACAATGAATCCCACCTTCAATAACCGATCAAGTTCCGCTTTGACCTGTGCTGCATAATTGGGGTTCATTCGGTAACTAGACTGTTTGATTGGCCTCGCCTCCGGTTTGAGTACTACCCGGTGTTGATAAATCCGGGGGTCCAGACCTTTCATATCTCGATAATCCCAAGCAAAAACATCAGAGAATTCTCACAGAAGTTGTATTAAATCATCTTGGAATGTCTCTGCTAAGCCCGCTTTAATCTTTACGGGTCGTAGGTTGACAGTCACCCAAATTGTATGTTACTAATTGATCTTCCGGTACATAAAATTATCGAGGTTTTACCAGATCATCAGTTGACTGCAAGAGTTGATGTAAGGTGGCTCCATCCATAGCGACACCATCATTTGCTTCTGCATCTCTGGTCACTGGTACAATCGTACAGGCTGCCGGATTCCACTTGTCTGCGACCGACTAGAGATCTACAGTACCTAATGAGATCAGATCCTTATTGGTCTTCAAGAACGCCTCTTCCTCATCGTCAGATAATCCATCCAACATATGGACTGGCTCCGCTACATATGGTCATGCATGAAGATCGCACGGTTGCATGGCATCCAATTTAACTACATATTTCTGGTGGTTGTCTTTGAAAGTTAACTCCTGCACTGACCAATCCTGTACAACTTTGGCTTGCTTCAACCATGGTCGACCGAAAAGTAAATTGTAGTCGAGGCTAGATTCTGGTAGTTCTATGACTACAAAAGCCATTTTGAACGTGGTGCCCTGCAAGGTAATCGGAATATTCCGTACTAGTCCCACCAGATGGACGCGGGATCGGTCTGCCATTCGTACAAAAAATTATACGGGCTCAATTTGGGTCCAACCCAATTTCTTGCAGAGAGTTGCAGTTGCAATATTCACACCCGAACCGCCATCAATTAACACTTGAGTAATGTTCTGGTTTTTATGCCATAATGTGATCAATGGAACTGAGTGATCCACCGTAGAATCAATTTCCCGTTGTATGGTTGCGGTTGCCGGAGTACATGAAGACCCGGGGCTAACCTGCTGTTGAAATTGCTGCCTGATGCCTGGCACTAAGGCGAGCAACTGTCCCAAGGGGAGTGTGATTGAATCCTTAGATAGGATATCCCATACCTGATCTGGTTGGGCCGTACTTCTTGCCGATTTTGATGATAATTCTAATGTTGTTGTGGCCGAATTTTGTTCATTCAATCTTGACTGCGGTAGGGGAACCTGTGTTACCAGAATGGGATCAAGAAACACAGTCGGCTCCTTAGCTGTCCAGTGACTAGCATTTGCAAACATTCGCTGCTGCTCACGGATACCAGGCTCGAACACTTCAGTTGCTGGTTGCAACTGCTTACCCGATCTTGTCTGCACTACAGCTGCTTGCGACTCAACTGGTAAAATATAAACCATGTTGGTCATTGGATTTTGTCACTCCTTCTTCCTTTTGTCGTACTCTGTTGCTTCCTTGCAGAATCTACGGATGTGGCCAACCTCACCGCAAAAATGATATCGAGGGGGTGGAAGAGAGGTACCTTCCGCCGATGTACCCACTTGCCATCGATTTGAATTGAAATTGGTGTTCTACTGACCCCGGTAATTCCTATATCCCTGCGACTGATTGGTTCGCATCTGTGGTGGCACATAATGGGTTGCTGGCTGACTTGGTTCTTGTATGATGGCGTTTACAACTGCTCTGCCCTGCACCTTGGAATTATACGCACAGTTTTTCGTTGAGTGTCCTGTTGTGTTGCAGATGGCACAATACATCTGCTTAAGGGCACATGTAGCACTAGTGTGCCCTGGATTTTTGCACTTGGTGCAATACATCTGTTTAGCCGGATCATCCGCTACGTTCTTACTGGCTTTCAGCCATTCCAAGTCTTCTATAAATCCTTCAACTTTATGCTCTAGTTGCAGGGCCATCGCAATAACAGCATCCAATGTCATTGCACCCACACAGCGGATGATCATGATTTGTTTAAGCTGCAAATTCAGTCCATTAATTAACCATTGGGTTATAACATCGTCCGGTAGATTAGCATGTGCCAGAGGCAGCTGCCTTAAGTGAGTTCGAAACAATGTTGCATATTCCTGAACAGTCTGATGTGGTTTCTGCTCATTGTTCTGCAAATAGTCAAAGATTTCGGCAGGATTTTTCTTCAACCGGAACCTCTGTAAAAACGCATCCCTCACAGCATCATAGTTAACGAAATGATTAATATCATACTCAGTCAACCACCTAGCTACTTCATTAACTAAGGTGGCCTGAAATACGATAGCCTTGTATGTCGGATCGGGTGGATGATTCAGCACTGCATAGCTTATCTCAAAGGTGCACACATGTGCATCAGGGTCGTCACCTGGGAATCCACCGAACTTGGTGTAAGTCACTCCTGTTGGAACCGGTTGAACTGGTATAATTGGTTGCAGTTGCTGCTGTTGTTGCTGCTGAAACTGCGGTTGCGGCTGAGGGGGTGTCTGCTGTTGAGACTCTGAACCACTCATAGTGCTAGTGTGAGTAATGTTGTTGCTATCTATATGTGGAGGAGGTGTTTCTTGTCCTTCAAAATCTGTATTGTCAGACTGCTCACCTTCCGGTTCAAAAATGGCGTTGAATCTCTTACTTATCTCCAAATCAAATAACCTGTCCTCCACTTTGGTATCGGGACTAGAGAGGTTCGCCTCGAACAATGGTGAACGTAATAAGGGTCCACCAAGTAGCACTGCACTGTCACCGAAAAACTTCAAATTCCCACTAAATGGTACCGAACTCCCACCGGAATTTAGTGAACTTTCACCGCACCAAGTTATCTTTTCACCGAAAATGGTCTCACTTGGTAACACAGCTTTATCACCGAAAATAGTTGGATTTTGACCAGAAAATGTCGAACCAACTGTGCACTTCGTCTCTGTCCACTCAGAAGTCACTGTAACTTCTTGAGAACGTATTGGAATCACACCAGAATCTATCGGAATCTCATCATGTGTCACCGAACTGGTATCGGAATCACTGCTAACTGGCTCCGATCCTTCTACCACTGGGCTTAAATGACCTGTATTTCTACCACCTGGGGGTGTCCCTAATAGATTTGGAACTGCCCAGGGATGCTGATCTCTCCTATACTTTGGATAAGACTCGCCGGACCGAGTAACCGACATATATCACCTCTGCACTGCTTGTCTTACGCACTACTCTACCTTTACTGATTATTCTCAATCTATTGCCATCTTCCCACAGACGACACCAGTGTTAAAAAGGGATTTCCGTCACATCCACTTTTAATCTCTTTTCGGGTTCTTGGGGATGGTAGGGGTCTGACAATGCAGAGGCCCTTTATCTATTTTCCCAATTAACTAATTACCCAAACAGTAATTATACGCCCAGGCATTAACTTTTGTTACACAGTTATAATCCTCCGTTTACGGTATCCTCACACAATAGATATTGTGCAGTTGTTCAATCACATAATCGAACAGACTTATTAATGTTACGACAGTATTACTGTGTAATAGTAAATTGCGACAATTCAATAAGAACCAACTTAACAATACTTCAGATATCTGCAAACTCTGCACTAGGACGTCTCCGCAAGGTCGCAAGTCGCCCAGACAGATAGTCTGGCGATCCCCGTCTCCTCTCGCACCGGAGAACACCGTAATGTCTCTTCATTAATGAGTAAAAGGGTTACATCACTTTGCTACACCCTTTCGGTGCGTGCGGTATATGAAAATATAAAATTACATTGTGCCAATCCGGTGGCCTAACAAGAGGCAAATCACTTGCAGGTATACTCCCCAACAAAATGGGGTGGTAGAGAGGAAGAATAGGTATATTGCTGAAATTTCTAGGATTATGTTAAATGAAATGAATGTGCCTTTAACATATTGGGCAAATGATGTATCTACTGTTGTGTACTTGATGAATAAGTGTCACACATCACGGGTACATGACATGACACCTGAGGAGGCATGGAGTGGAAGGAAACTAGACCTTTCACACATTAGAATCTTTGGTTGTGTATGCTACACACATGTGCCACAAGAGTTGAGAGGTAAGATGAATGCAAGGGCTGAAAGATGTATGTTTATTGGTTATACTATGGAGTATAAAGGTTACAAGTGCTACAACCCTAATACAAAGGAGTTAAAGATATCTAGAGATGTAGTGTTTGATGAACTCAAACCATGGTATGCTTGTCCAAGCATACAAAGGAGTTCAAGCATGGATTCAGTCCATCAATCAATGAATAAAGGAAAGGCAATATTGGTAGAGCTTGATGAAGATGGACATGAAGTTGAAGACTTTGAAGAACCTATCTTAGAAGGAGGAGCTACATCAAAAGCATAGATCAAGGCACCAAGGCAAAGAAGGTTCACTCCACCAAAGGGAGAAGAAAGGAGGTCAACAAGGATAAAACATACAATATCAAGGCTTGTTTATGATAGTTATATTGCATTATGCTTTCATGACTAAGGTTATCAAAGATTATGAACCTTCTGCCTATGAAGAGGCGAAAGATACAAAGGAGTGGCAAGAACCTATGGAAGAAGAGTACAAAGCCCTTGAAAGCAACAACACATGGAGTCTAGTTCCAAGAAAGCAAGGGATGAAGGTAATTGGCAACAAATGGGTCTATAAAGTGAAGAGAAATTTGGATGGTTCAATTGCTAAGTACAAAGCAAGGCTTTTGGAAAAAAGATTTGCTCAATCCTATGGGATTGACTATGAAGAAACATTCAACCCAATTGCAAAGATGACCATAATTAGGGCAATCATTGGGGTTTCCACATTTAGGAGGTGGTCAATATATCAACTAGATGTACAAAATGCTTTTCTTAATGGTGATTTGCAGGAGACAGTCTACATAACTTAGCCATTAGGGTTTGAGAACATAAATATTTAGATTTTGTTTATAAACTTAGAAAAGAATTGTATGGTTTAAAGTAAGCTCCTAGGGCATGGAATCAAAGGCTTGTGGAGTATTTGTGCAGGTGTGGATACAAGCCAAGTGATGGAGATCCTTCCCTATACCTCAAGAAGGAACAAGGGCTAGTTGTTTATGTATGCAGATATGTGGATGACTTGATTATAACAGGAAGTGATGATGCAAAGGAAATACTTGCTAGATATACTTTATAAGTATGGTATGAGTGGATGTAAGTCACTCACACAACCTATGGATCCAAACACTAAGTTATGTGTAGGTGAAGGACAAACTCTTGAAGATATTTCAGCATATAGAAGCATAGTTGGAAGCCTTAATTATGCTACCATCACAAGATCTGACTTGTCTTATGTTGTAGGAGTTCTTTCTCAATTTCTAAATTCACCAACTAATGTTCATATGAATGCAGTCAAGAGCGTGCTTAGGTATGTCAAGCACACAATCAAACAAGGGTTGTACTACCCTTATGGAGATGGATTACAACCTCAAGGCTTTAGTGATGCTAATTGGGCTAGTTCAAAGGAGAATAGAAGGAGCACATATGGCTATGTCTTCATGCTAGTTCAAAGAGTGATTGTTGCATTATCATCTACTTAGGCTGAGTATAGAGCTTTAGCACTTGCTACATGTGATATCATGTGGCTCAAGTGTTGATATATTTAGGTAGTGATGTGTGTGAACACTCTAGGACCGTCAGGGCACTTTTTTCCCTCTTTAGGAGGTTTTTTTCCCTCGACTTGTGTATATGCTTATTGCCCTAATGGGATACTTATGTTTGTACATTCTACTGGTAATACATTCAGTATTTTGTGTTGTGCTCCAAGCTTCTTCTTCCTCCTTGTGTTGTTCGCGTGCTTTCACAGACGTCTAACTCCAACAATTGGTATCAGAGCAGGTCTCTGCATCATCTAGGACGTTGTCTACACCTCTCCGGTTGTAGTCTCAGAATCAGATGAAATTCGGTAAGCATACTCAAGGGGTTTTAGATATCAAAACAACTTTGTTGGGTGGTTCCAAAATCACGATCTGAGCTCGTTTCGGCCTCCTAACGCACTATCATAGTGCTTGTGCAGACTATTTTGTCTTTTTGTGCCAAAGGTATATACCAATTTTGGTTCGCTAGTATAAGTGCCTCGAAGTCTGCTACAAGTCTAATAGAATTCCTCTAGGCAATTCTGTTCAACTTTTTGAGATACAATCATTTTTTTGCATCAAGGTATTTTACTCACCGGCCATGGCAAAAAGCAGTGATATATTCCACATGTTGGCTGTTGAGGATAAGTTGGATGGTACCAACTACCCATTATGGGCTTATATGATGCATCATGTATTGTTCACAAAAAGACTATGTAATATTGTGCAGGGTGCTGAAAGACGTCCTGTTACACCTGTGAATATAGATACTGCAAATATAGGTGCTGGAGCTGATGGAGATGGTGTCGAAGATGATGCTATTTTGCAGATTCCTGTTCGTGTTGTTGTTTCTATTGCACCTACTATAAAGCAAATTTGTTGGGATGTCAGAGATGCTCAAGCACATGCATTGATAGCTTTGTCTGTCAAATGTGTCATTATTCCTCACATTCACTCTTGCAAAACATCTAAGGATGCTTGGGCTATACTTACCACATTGTACCAGTCTAGGAATGAGGCTCGTGTTGCTTACTGCCTAAAACAATCGGAGAGTGAGCACATGAATGAAAGTGATTCTATGGATAGTTTTCTCATAAAGATCAAGGATTTTAAAGAACAATTGATTTCTACTGATGAAGTTATACCAGATAGCTCACTTGTGCAGACCATTCTGAATGGTCTTCCTAACTCATATTAGAGTTTTGCTTCTACTCTTCATTTGATGATGAAAGGCAATCCAAATGCCTTGTCATTTGAGGAGTTAGTCTATGTTATATTGTAGGAAGACCAATCTAGGCCGAACAAGTCTATTATGCGTGTTGCAGATCAAGCTTTCCTGGCTAGTCAAAAGGGCAAAAGTAAATGGAGCTCTTCTACTAGTAAGCAGAAATCTGCAAATGCTGCACATTCGAAGAAGGAAGACAAAGATGAGAAGAAATCCAAAAAGCAGAAATTGTTTTGCAAATACTATAAAGCAAATGATCATGTCATCAAGAGCTGTCCAAAACTGGCTACTAAAGAGGCAAAGAAGAAAGAGGCCAAAATGGTTGTTATAGAGGCCTCTACACCAAAAACAGAGTCTGCTAATCTTGTGCAGGAAGAAGAATGGGCATTTACTACTGTTTGTAGTTTTGACCCATCTTCTCATGAGCAATGCATGTCTATAGTAGAGTCAAATGTTTAGTATTCTAATAGTGGGGCGACCAAACATATTACCTCGCAATGCAGTTTCTTCTCTTCACTCGAGCCTGCCCCTATAGAGAATACTGTTACATGTGCCAACAACTCCTCCTATCTTGTTATGGGAGTTGGTAAGATCATTTTGACTACTGCTGATGGTAGTTCTTTCTTTTTGTCAGATGCTTTATTTGTGTTAGGGATCAAGAAGAATTTGTTATCGATTTCTGCATTAGCCAAGATTGGCTTGGTTGTGAAATTTGTTGATGACAGGTGTACAGTTCATGATTTGTCAAATGGCGACGTTGTTATTGTGTGTGGCATTTTATATCGTGGGTTGTATAAGCTCATACACTATGAAAGACCTGTAAATGATTTGGCATGTGCAGTACATGATTCTCAGGCTATGTTAGATGCAAAGCTTTGGCATGCACGCTTCCGTCATCTAAATTTTGCTAGTTTGCTACACTTGCAAAAATCTAAAATGGTGTCCTCTTTGTGCAAACTTGAGGCACCAAGTAAACATGTATGTGAAGGCTATATTTTGGGCAAAATGCGGTGTTCTTCCTTTCTAAAAGATGGTTCAATTCGGGCTACTCAGAAATTGCAGCTTGTACATAGTGATGGTTATGGTCCTATACAGACACCTTCTCTTGGGAACTATCTTTACTTCGTGACTTTCATTGGTGATTTTTCCAGGCATGCTTGGGTATATTCATTGAAGGAAAATTTTGAAGTATTTATGTGCTTCAAACAGTTTCTAGTTTTGCTTAAAATCTGTCAGCATGTAAAATGGGCACCCTCCATTTTGATTGAGGTGGGGAATATATGCCTTCTAACTTTAATGCATTTTTGGCTAAACGTGGGATAAAACATCAATGTACAATGCCATATACACCTCAACATAATGGAGTTGTTGAACGAAAGAACAGGTCACTCATGGAGATGGCGAGGTGCATGGTCAAGAGTCAGGCTTTACCACATAGTTTCTCGCTTGAGGTTGTTATGTGTGCAACATATGTATTGAATAGGTTTCCCACTAAATCCCTATAGTCTATCACTCCATATGAGGCTTGGCATGGCCGCAAGCCATCTGTTGCTCATCTGCGTGTTTTTGGTTGTCTGGTGCAACAAGCTATAGGAATTACGACCACCACGTGCTAGAGAGATAACTCTCCTCCCAACCAAATGCCTCTATATATAGCTCTCTCGAGGGGACTGCCTTCTTGGGCAGCTGGATACTAACCATCCATGTGTCGGCCATGTAACTGCATGTGGGCCAAGTGTCCCAGTTAACTCGAGTTAACTCAAGTGGATGCTTCTAGAAGGCTCTAGATCTCTTTGGGCAAAACACTCTCCCCATGTACCCCATGGGGGTTGAACCCAAGACCTCCTCCTTCACATCCTTGAGACTTAACCACTAAGCTAAGTGGATCACTTGTTCACAAGAGCATAAGACCTCCTAATAATTCTAAACTTGAGATCTTTGGTCATACACACGGATGACCAAACGGTGTCCGATTTCAGATCTGTCTGAACTAGTCGGACCCCTAGATCATAAACTTACTTTATTACATTCTTCCTCGCTTTGAAAAATATTTTCACCCTAAAAAATAGAGCTATATATCTACCATAGGCAACCCCCGAGCCTCATGTTCTTAAAATTGGAAGAACATGGTCGTGTTCTAGAACTGGAAGAACATGTCTCATCTTTGTGGTGGCATCCCTGTCCAAATGATTCAAAAACACTGTCTCGCTTTGCACTTTGATAAAGTAGTCAAAGTACAAAGTAGTAAATGAATAATAAGGGTGGATCTAAAAACATCACTGGCCAATTCACAGTTTCTCAATGTACGATCTAGGCACAAACATGTGAACTGGGTGGATTCAACTTACTAGTCCTTTTCTGGGCATGACTGGTGCATGGACTTAGTAATGAAGGCGGGATTTTTATCCCTTATAAGACTTTGAGAACTCTTGATTCACTTAAATTTGTTTTGGATAACTTAAAGTTTGGTTGTCCCAAACATCTAACTTAGATGTTTGTACAATGGTTAACTCCTATCCAACAATTACTTGATTTTTCACCCGACTAGAGGACTACTTTTTCCTAATGAGTTAAAAAATCCTATGTAAACTGTAGGAGAAAGTTTACCATTTTCTTTGAGTCAACCATACTATAAATTGAGAAATTCAAATTAAAAAGGAAAATTGTCCAACTTAGGATACTTTTCTCATAGTCTGGAGCTAAAAGTTCTTGGGAATCGTCAATCCATTGAGCAATTCCTAACTTCTCTATTCTAGAGTATACTGGACTCTAGGAAATCATTTATGCTATAACTTGAAGCAAACTCAAATGAATAAGTCCACTTAGACTTATTATCTTTTGAAGATTGAAAAGGTTCTTATACAGAACATCTGTTTAGGATGTTTAATTTAGTTACCTGGTTCTAACTGGCTAACCCTTGACTTTTGTAAAAAGAATGAGATAACATATCTGAGACAAATCCAAAAGATTTTGAAAGCGTAAAGAAAGAACTAAAACTCTATTCAACCAATTCATAATTTGAAGATACGTAAACTTGATGTGAGTCAAAGTCTAGATGACTCAGGACTTTAACTTCTCAAAGATTTATTTCAACAAGATATTGAGGCATTTTTTCTATCTTTAAGAGAAATAATCCGGATTCTAAAAAAGATTCAAAGAAAATCAAAAACATCATCCAACCACAAAGTACTAATGTGGTAACCAACATCAGTGTGTCAACCCACTGAGGTTCTGTTGATGAGTTTTGTATTCAAATAATGCTTCACTTGAGACTAAGTTTAGGTCATATTCAGTCTTTCTGACTCCTTACTGGGAATGCATTTCTTGTGGATTTCTTTGAGTCAAGAGAGTGAATTTACCAAGTAACACTAGGAACTTGATGCTTGACTTAGTCAATTTATCCTTTGTTAAAAGGTCCAGTTCAAAGTCAAAGTCTTACTCTATCAAAAATTTTTGAATCATCAACACTTTATCTTGAAGTGTTTCAAGAAGATCTTGGAAGTTAGCTTACTTCATATCTTCTGTTTCCTTGATCCTCAAACTATCTTGAAGTATCTTGAGATACTAATTTCATCCTTCTTGAATTAAAGTCCTTTTTTGAAGTTTTAATTCCCTTGAGGATTAAACCTAACTTCAAGATCCAAACTAGGACTAAGAGATAATTATCATCCCTCGGTCCGATGTCCCATACTATCTTTCCTACATCAATCTGAGTATAAAATCTGGTGTCCCATACCACCCTATTTTATATTCACATTAATGTGTGGGTGATATTTATCCTGAAGTCAAAACATATCTTAATATAGAACCTTTTTGTTTCAATTCTTGACAAGAATTTTGAAGTTTCAGGCATCATCTCTAACTAGATTTTATAGGTTTTGATCCCTTCACATGATCATTTCATGATCATGTGCTTTCCTTTGGGAACTTGAAAACCTTTTGATGGAATATCCATCCTTCTTTGCTAAGGTTTTCAAATAAAAACCAATTAGAATTCCAAGTACTTGAGTTTTCTCAAATTCAAGTTCAATTGGTTTATCCTTGAACAATTTTGTAGTGACAAGAGCTTTTGACTTCTTGTCTTTAGATTCCTTTCTTTACTGATGCTTTAGGTACCTACCCCGAGGACTTTATATAGGAATCTCTCTACTGCTTAAGTCTTAAGCATCCGCTCATGCTCTTTGGATTTGTACCAAAATCCCTTTAAAAATAGGCAGACATTTAATTTTTACCTTTCATAAACTTTGTGAAGAGATGGATAGGTATGTGCTTGAAGATGAAGAGGTGTTGCAAAATCCTTGATCTACACCAGCCAAATGAACTCAAGAAGTATATGGTGGGCCCTTTTAGCTTGCCAATGGATGTATTAGACACCCTATGTACCTTGGAAGATCACTCTCAAAAAGATAGATCAAAACAGATAAGTTGGAGTTAGCTCAGAGGTGAAAACTTGCTATTCTTGGTTCATACACCTGTCCAGTGTTTTACATAATTCTCTGAGCACATCAGCAATTAGCTTAATTCCTCTTGGGGAAGTCTAGGTAACTTAAAGAGCTAACTTTCAAGAGTAATCTCATAAAAAATAATGAACCACACACTGAGAATGAGTTTTAACAACTGATGACATCATCCTGATTTTTATGGGCTGCTACAGTTTGAGACCAGTGAGCCAAAAAATCAACATAACTCAAAATGTAGGAATCCAATGATTATGAGAATTTGTATGGTTATACTAGACAGTAAGTTGAATCAAAAAAGCTTTAAATCACTGAATTTGGGTAAGTAATCACTGAGAAACACCTCTGACAAGATGAGTGAAAAAGTCGGGTACCTGATAGAGAAGTAAAGATGAACAGACCCTGTTGACGTCAAATGAACATAACTAAAGATTGCAACCTCCAAATGACATGAAAATTTGTGAGCATATAGTAGACTTATAGAGCTAACGTTACCAAGTTAAATCACTGAAAATGATGCACCAAGTGCAGAGAACGCATCTCTGCAAGCTGACTGAGAAAACTGAGAGTAATGGCAGTGAGTAGTACACTTCACAAGAACATGGAAAGATGAAACCAAATAATCATGAAAATGAAAGTATATTGCTTTTACAATACAATGACTTACTGATACATATGTGTGCCTTGTAACCACACCTTGATATGGCATAAAGCTCAGCTCTTGGAGGTCTTCACATAGGTCTCTCTAACCACGACTAAAACTCCCATCTATTTATAGTTGAGTTTGGGAGGCTAACTTCCCTCAATCACTCTCCAATCAATCAATGATTGATTTGATTCTCTACCTACCACAAATCACGAATTCGTGGCTCCTCGTTCCATTCTTGATCAAGTGGACTCAACCACTTAAGATTCTTTCACTTTTACATTAAGTAAACTCTTCAAAAGTTACAAGAGGTAGTTCACAGGTGAACTTTACATAGTCTTCATTTTAAGGCTTTTTCTATGACTTTGTGGGACTCAAGCCAATACTTAGGCTTGTCATAGACTTGCTCCAACAGCTCCCCCTCAAGCCAAGTATGCTTGAGGTCTTCAATCTTCCAAGATTACCTGCAAATCAATCATAGCCTTGAATTTGCAAAGCTTTGTACCATCCAATGCTTTGGTTAGAATATCTGCACATTGTTGATGAGTGGACACATATGATATTTGGATCTCTTTGCTTAGAACCTTTTCTCGTACATAGTGATAATGAACTTCAATATGTTTAGTCCTTGCATGAAAAATAGGATTAGGAGCCAAGTGAATAGAACTCATATTGTCACCAAAAATAGTTGGAGTTCCAAACTCCAATCCAAGATCTTTGAATAATGTCTTCATCCACATAGCTTCTTGTGTAGCTATGGCAAGACCTCTATATTCAAGTTTAGTAGAAGAGAGAGCAACTGTGGGTTGCTTCTTGGATGACCATGAAATAAGCTTTGAACCTGCAAAGGTAAGATAACGTGAAGTGCTCCTTCTATCTTCCTTGGAGCCAGCCCAATCTGCATCAGAAAATAGCTTCAAACCTAAATCAGATACATAAGGATAATAAAGTCCTTCATTTATGGTTCCTTTGAGATACTTGAGAATCCTTTTGGCAGCATCCATATGTGGTTTCCTTGGTGTGTGCATAAATTAACTTAGCACACTCACACTGTAACATATATCTACTCTTGTCAATGTGGCATAGTTGAGACTACCCACTAGAATTTGATATGATGTGATGTCCTCTATGAGTTCACCTTCATGTGAGCTCAATTTGTGATTGACCTCCATTGGAGTACCTGCAATCTTACAATCTTGCATCTTGAATTTTGCCAACATGTCCTTAATGTACTTTCTTTGAGTGAGAAACAAACCATGATCTTTGTAGACAACTTCCAAACCTAGGAAGTAGGTAAGTGAACCCAAATCACTTATCTTGAACTCTTCTCTCATCTGATCTTTGATCTTCTTCATACCATTTGCATAATTTCCTGTCAATATAATATCATCTACATATACACATAGGTAGATGACCTCGGAATTACTCTTTTTAATAAAGAGTGAAGGATCTGCCTTGCTTGGTTGAAAGCCTTTGTCCTGCAAGAATGAAACAAGCCAGAAACTCCAAGCTCTTGGAGCTTGCTTGAGACCATACAATGCTTTGTTAAGTTTACACACATAATCAGGATAAACTTGATTCTCAAAACCAGGTGGTTGTGCCATATATACCTCTTCTGTTATCCAACCATTCAAAAATGCATTCTTTACATCTAGTTGAAGTATCTTCCAATTCTTGGAAGAGGCAATACTAAGCAAAACCCTAATAGTAGGCATCTTTGCCACAAGAGAGAAAGTCTCCCTATAATCAATTCCCTGAGTTTGTGCAAAGCCTTTTGCTACAAGCCTTGCCTTATACCTGTTAATGGAACCATCAGAATTCTTCTTGAGTTTATAGACCCATCTTGAGCCTATTACCTTCATGGATGAAGTCTTGAAGCACCAAATCCAAAGTGTTGTTTTCCTCAAGTGCTTCGATCTCTTCCTTCATTGCATGCTTCCATTCTGTTCTTGCTTTGGCCTCTTCAAATGATGATGGCTCCTCTTGGTTTATGTCCTGTGCTATGTAGATAGAATGTTTAGTTACTAATGAGGTGTCAAACCCATACCTTTCTGGTTTTTTCTTTTCCCTCATAGATCTTCTTAGGCCATGATGTGATGATTCTGCCTCATGTCCAAGTTCCTGCAATTTTGCTTTACCTTTAGACTTCCATGCTTTGATCTTTTCCATATGAGATTCTTCATCATCCTCCGAGGTGTGTTGTTCTTCAATCTTTGGTTGTTCTCTACCAAGCTTTGGGAAATCTTCTTCAAGATCATATGGTAAATTGACCTTCCTGCATGAATCTTCATACCATGAATTGTTCTCATCAAAAACTACATCTCTGCTTACCAAGAATCCTTTAATGGTAGGGTTGTATAACCTGTAGCCCTTTTGATTGTTGTCAAATCCAATAAATACACACCTTTCTGCCTTTGGATCCATCTTGCCTCTAACCTGTGAAGGAACATGAGCAAAAGCAATACATCCAAAAATTTTACAATGATCTAAGCTTGGTCTTCTTCCATTCCAAGCCTCATATGGAGTCATCCCATCAAGGGATTTTGAAGGCAACCTATTAATCAAGTAAGTGGCTGTAGATACAGCCTCAGCCCATAAATAATTAGTTAAATGCTTTTCATTTAACATAGACCTTGCAACTTCAACAATTGTCCTATTCCTCCTTTCTGCCACTCCATTTTGCTCAGGAGTGTACCTTGTAGTTACCTGTCTTTTGATTCCTCTTTCTTGAAGAAAAGAATCAAAATCATGGGAGAAGTATTCTCCCCCTCCATCTGACCTTAGCCTTTTTAGTGATTTACCTGTTTGATTCTCCACAAGAGCCAAATATCTTTTGAAACATGAAAAAACTTCATCTTTGTGTTTCATAAAGAATAGGATAGTCCATCTGCTGCAATCATCAATAAAGGACTTGCTAGGTCCCCATACATCTGTATGAACCAACTCCAAGAGATCTCCATGCATATAACCTTTCTTCATGAATGGTAACCTGTGAGACTTTCCAAATTGACATGCACTACACTTATAAATCATATGTTGTTTTGACAAATTAGGGATTCCAAGTACACTTTGGTCCCTGCAGAATTGCTTTTGACCTTTCACCAATATGTGCTAACCGTTTGTGCCATACTTCCAATTTTGTGAGTGTCTGACTACCATAATTAAAGAGAGCAATGTTTCTAGTGTCCTGTAATTCAAATGTGAACAATCTACCTCTCTTTTCACCTTTTTCAATTTTTTTGAATCCTTGACTTGGATCTTCAACAAATGCTCCTGCCTTTGTGAACCTGACTTGCAACCGTCTCTCTACTATCTACCCAACACTTATCAAATTCTTTGTAATGGTAGGGACATAGAGTACCTTACTGAGTAGGTTGATGTTTCCATCAGGTGCTTTGACATTGCCTATTTTCTCCACAGGATGTTTTGTATCATCTCTTGTTTGTACCTCATGCTTATTCCTTGGATCTTCTAAATCTGATAGGAGTGCCACATTTCCTGCCACATGATTTGAACAACCTGAATCTATGTAGAAAACATGCTCATCAGATTTACCTTGTGGCATAGCCATGTTCATGATCAATAATGAATCCTCGTTGTTTGAGTCTTCTGTGTAGTTATTGTAGTCTCTCCTTCCTTTGTAGCCTCCTTGATAGTTTGAATGATTGTAGTTGTTGTAGTTGCCATGGTAGTTGTTGAACCTTCCTCTTGAGTAGCCATAACTTCCTCTATTGTATCCTCTGCCTCTTTGATTCCTTGAATTCCTAAACCAATTTTCAGTTGTATGATTAGTTAATCCACAAATAGAACATTAGTTGGAGCCTTGGGATCTCCCCCTGCCTTGTCTACCTCCTCTTCCTCTACCTCTGCCATGTCTTCCTCTACCTGCATAGTTAGCTTGATATGTACCTGCTTCATCATCCACTTTCTTTGCCTTTCCTTTGTTATCTTTAGACTTGCTTTTATCCGTGTTTAAAGCTGAAGATTGATTACCTTTAGAGCTTTCTCCATTTTTGATAAGCTTTGCCTCTTGAGTAAGTAGTTGTCCAATGAGTGTGTTGAAATCAGGTACATGCATGTCCATGTACAAATCCATAGCTATGGTGAATGCTTCCCACTTGTCATCTGCCTTCAAGCCATTGATGACCTGCCTTACAATTTGCTCTTCATCTATTACCTCTCTAATGCTTCCCAACTGATCCGCTATGTCCTTGAGCTTTGTGACAAAATCAATCACATTTTGTTTGGGAGCCTTCTTGAGAGTTGTGAAATCCAGCCATAGTTGATGCTTCCTAACTTTAGTACTTGAAGAAAAAAAAGCTTCAAGTGGATCCCACACTTCCTGAGATGTCTTACAACTTCTAATGTGAGGCAACAAAAAATCTGAGATAGAGTTGAGGAGATAAGACCTTGCAAGTGCATCCTTGGAGCACCATGTGCTCAATCTTTCTTGCTCTTCTTGTGTTGGTTGACTTTTGTTCCTGAAACTTGGCATAACTTCATCTCCAGCCACATAACCATATAAACTTCTACCTTGGAGATAGGCTTCCATTCTTAATGACCAAGCTAAGTAGTTACCTCTGTCTAATTTGTCAATTGATGAAGGAAATCCATCTGCCATCTTGTCCAACCTTGCTTTGATACCACTGTGAAGAGATGGATAGGTATGTGCTTGAAGATGAAGAGGTGTTGCAAAATCCTTGATCTACACCAGCCAAATGAACTCAAGGAGTATATGGTGGGCCCTTTTAGCTTGCCAATGGATGTATTAGACACCCTATGTATCTTGGAAGATCACTCTCAAAAAGATAGATCAAAACAGATAAGTTGGAGTTAGCTCAGAGGTGAAAACTTGCTATTCTTGGTTCATACACCTGTCCAATGTTTTACATAATTCTCTGAGCACAGCAACAATTAGCTTAATTCCTCTTGGGGAAGTCTAGGCAACTTAAAGAGATAACTTTCAAGAGTAATCTCATAAAAAATAATGAACCACACACTGAGAATGAGTTTTAACAACTGATGACATCATCCCGATTTTTATGGGCTGCTACAGTTTGAGGAGCAGAAAAAGCAACATAACTCAAAATGTAGGAATCCAATGATTCTAAAAATTTGTATGGTTATACGAGACAGTAAGATGCATCAAACAAGCTTTAAATCACTGAATTTGGGTAAGTAGTCACTGAGAAACACCTCTGACAAGATGAGTGAAAAAGTCGGGTACCTGACAGAGAAGTGAAGATGAACAGACCCTGTTGACTTCAAATGAATATAACTGAAGATTGCAACATCCAAATGACATGAAAATTTGTGAGCATATAGTAGACTTATAGAGCTAACTTTACCAAGTTAAATAACTGAAAAGGATGCACCAAGTGCAGAGAAAACGTCTCTGCAAGCTGACTGAGAAAACTGAGAGTAATGGCAGTGAGTAGTACACTTCACAAGAACATGGAAAGATGAAACCAAATAATCATGAAAATGAAAGTATATTGCTTGTACAATACAATGACTTACTGATACATATGTGTGCCTTGTAATCACACCTTGATATGGCATAAAGCTCAGATCTTGGAGGTCTTCACATAGGTCTCTCTAACCACGACTAAAACTACATCTCAACTGTATTGGGAGGCTAACTTCCCTCAATCACTCTCCAATCAATCAATGATTGTTTTGATTCTCTACCTACCACAAATCATGAATTTGTGGCTCCTCTTTCCATTCTTGATCAAGTGGACTCAACCACTTAAGATTCCTTCACTTTTACATTAAGTAAACTCTTCAAAAGTTACAAGAGGTAATTCACAGGTGAACTTTACATAGTCTTCATTTTAAGGCTTTTTCTATGACTTTGTGGGACTCAAGCCAATACTTAGGCTTGTCATAGACTTGCTCCAACAGCTCTCCCTCAAGCCAAGTATGCTTGAGGTCTTCAATCTTCCAAGATTACCTGCAAACCAATCATAGCCTTGAATTTGCAAAGCTTTGTACCATCCAATGCTTTGGTTAGAATATCTGCACATTGTTGATGAGTGGACACATATGATATTTGGATCTCTTTGCTTAGAACCTTTTCGCGTACATAGTGATAATGAACTTCAATATGTTTAGTCCTTGCATGAAAAATAGGATTAGCAGCCAAGTGAATAGAACTCATATTGTCACCAAAAATAGTTGGAGTTCCAAACTCCAATCCAAGATCTTTGAATAATGTCTTCATCCACATAGCTTCTTTTGTAGCTATGGCAAGACCTCTATATTCAACTTCAGTAGAAGAGAGAGCAACTGTGGGTTGCTTCTTGGATGACCATGAAATAAGCTTTGAACCTGCAAAGGTAAGATAACCTGAAGTGCTCCTTCTATCTTCCTCGGAGCCAGCCCAATCTGCATCAGAAAATAGCTTCAAACCTAAATCAGATACATAAGGATAATAAAGTCCTTCATTTATGGTTCCTTTGAGATACTTGAGAATCCTTTTGGCAGCATCCATATGTGGTTTCCTTGGTGTGTGCATAAATTGACTTAGCACACTCACACTGTAACATATATCTACTCTTGTCAATGTGGCATAGTTGAGACTACCCACTAGAATTTGATATGATGTGATGTCCTCTATGAGTTCACCTTCATGTGAGCTCAATTTGTGATTGACCTCCATTGGAGTACCTGCAATCTTACAATCTTGCATCTTGAATTTTGCCAACATGTCCTTAATGTACTTTCTTTGAGTGAGAAACAAACCATGATCTTTGTAGACAACTTCCAAACCTAGGAAGTAGATAAGTGAACCCAAATCACTTATCTTGAACTCTTCTCTCATCTGATCTTTGATCTTCTTCATACCATCTGCATCATTTCTTGTCAATATAATATGATCTACATATACAGATAGGTAGATGACCTCGGAATTACTCTTTTTAATAAAGAGTGAAGGATCTGCCTTGCTTGGTTGAAAGCATTTGTCCTGCAAGAATGAAACAAGCCTGAAACTCCAAGCTCTTGGAGCTTGCTTGAGACCATACAATGCTTTGTTAAGTTTACACACATAATCAAGATAAACTTGATTCTCAAAACTAGGTGGTTGTGCCATATATACCTCTTCTGTTATCCAACCATTCAAAAATGCATTCTTTACATCTAGTTGAAGTATCTTCCAATTCTTGGAAGAGGCAATACTAAGCAAAACCCTAATAGTAGGCATCTTTGCCACAGGAGAGAAAGTCTCCTCATAATCAATTCCCTGAGTTTGTGCAAAGCCTTTTGCTACAAGCCTTGCCTTATACCTGTTAATGGAACCATCAGAATTCTTCTTGAGTTTATAGACCCATCTTGAGCCTATTACCTTCATGGATGAAGTCTTGGGCACCAAATCCCACTTGTTGTTTTCCTCAAGTGCTTCGATCTCTTCCTTCATTGCATGCTTCCATTCTGTTTTTGCTTTGGCCTCTTCAAATGATGATGGCTCCTCTTGTTTTATGTCCTGTGCTATGTAGATAGAATGTTTAGTTACTAATGAGGTGTCAAACCCATACCTTTCTGGTTTTTTCTTTTCCCTCATAGATCTTCTTAGGCCATGATGTGATGATTCTGCCTCATGTCCAAGTTCTTGCAATTTTGCTTTACCTTTAGACTTCCATGCTTTGATCTTTTCCATATGAGATTCTTCATCATCCTCCGAGGTGTCTTGTTCTTCAGTCTTTGGTTGTTCTCTACCAAGCTTTGGGAAATCTTCTTCAAGATCATATGGTAAATTGACCTTCCTGCATGAATCTTCATACCATGAATTGTTCTCATCAGAAACTACATCTCTGCTTACCAAGAATCCTTTGTTGGTAGGGTTGTATAATTTGTAGCCCTTTTGATTGTTGTCATATCCAATAAATACACACCTTTCTGCCTTTGGATCCATCTTGCCTCTAACCTGTGAAGGAACATGAGCAAAAGCAATACATCCAAAAATTTTACAATGATCTAAGCTTGGTCTTCTTCCATTCCAAGCCTCATATGGAGTCATCCCATCAAGGGATTTTGAAGGCTACCTGTTAATCAAGTAAGTGGCTGTAGATACAGCCTCAACCCATAAATAATTAGGTAAATGCTTTTCATTTAACATAGACCTTGCAGCTTCAACAATTGTCCTATTCCTCCTTTCTGCCACTCCATTTTGCTCAGGAGTGTACCTTGTAGTTACCTCTCTTTTGATTCCTCTTTCTTGAAGAAAAGAATCAAAATCATGGGAGAAGTATTCTCCCCCTCCATCTGACCTTAGCCTTTTTAGTGATTTACCTGTTTGATTCTCCACAAGAGCCAAATATCTTTTGAAACATGAAAAAACTTCATCTTTGTGTTTCATAAAGAATAGGATAGTCCATCTGCTGCAATCATCAATAAAGGAAACATAATACCTTGATCCAGATATTGACGCTTCCTTGCTAGGTCCCCATACATCTATATGAACCAACTCCAAGAGATCTCCATGCATATAACCTTTCTTCATGAATGGTAACCTGTGAGACTTTCCAAATTGACATGCACTACACTTATAAATCATATGTTGTTTTGACAAATTAGGGAGTCCAAGTACACTTTGGTCCCTGTAGATTTGCTTTAATGACCTTTCACCAATATGTGCTAACCTTTTGTGCCATACTTCCAATTTTGTGAGTGTCTGACTACCATAATTAAAAAGAGCAATGTTTCTAGTGTCCTGTAATTCAAATGTGAACAATCTACCTGTCTTTTCACCTTTTGCAATTTTTCTGAATCCTTGAATTGGATCTTCAACAAATGCTCCTGCCTTTGTGAACCTGACTTGCAACCCTTTCTCTACTATCTGCCCAACACTTATCAAATTCTTTGTAATGGTAGGGACATAGAGTACCTTACTGAGTAGGTTGATGTTTCCATCAGGTGCTTTGACATTGCCTATTTTCTCCACAGGATGTTTTGTATCATCTCCTGTTTGTACCTCATGCTTATTCCTTGGATCTTCTAAATCTGATAGGAGTGCCACATTTCCTGCCACATGATTTGAAGAACTTGAATCTATGTAGAAAACATGCTCATCAGATTTACCTTGTGGCATAGCCATGTTCATGATCAATAATGAATCCTCTTTGTTTGAGTCTTCTGTGTAGTTATTGTAGTCTCTCCTTCCTTTGTAGCCTCCTTGATAGTTTGAATGATTGTAGTTGTTGTAGTTGCCATGGTAGTTGTTGAACCTTCCTCTTCAGTAGCCATAACTTCCTCTATTGTATCCTTTGCCTCTTTGATTCGTGGAATTCCTAAAGCAATTTTCAGTTGTATGATAAGTTAATCCACAAATAGAACATGAGTTGGAGCCTTGGGATCTCCCCCTGCCTTGTCTACCTCCTCTTCCTCTACCTCTGCCATGTCTTCCTCTACCTGCATAGTTAGCTTGATATGTACCTGCTTCATCATCCACTTTCTTTGCCTTTCCTTTGTTATCTTTAGACTTGCTTTTATCCGTGTTTAAAGCTGAAGATTGATTACCTTTAGAGCTTTCTCCATTTTTGATAAGCTTTGCCTCTTGAGTAAGTAGTTGTCCAATGAGTGTGTTGAAATCAGGTACATGCATGTCCATGTACAAATCCATAGCTGTGGTGAATGCTTCCCACTTGTCCTCTGGCTTCAAGCCATTGATGACCTGCCTTACGATTTGCTCTTCATCTATTACCTCTCCAATGCTTCCCAACGGATCCGCTATGTCCTTGAGCTTTGTGACAAAATCAATCACATTTTGTTTGGGAGCCTTCTTGAGAGTTGTGAAATCCAGCCATAGTTGATGCTTCCTAGCTTTAGTACTTGAAGAAAAGAAAGCTTCAAGTGCATCCCACACTTCCTGAGATGTCTTACAACTTCTAATGTGAGGCAACAAAAAATCTGAGATAGAGTTGAGGAGATAAGACCTTGCAAGTGCATCCTTGGAGCACCATGTGCTCAATCTTTCTTGCTCTTCTTGTGTTGGTTGACTTTTGTTCCTGAAACTTGGCATAACTTCATCTCCAGCCACATAACCATATAAACTTCTACCTTGGAGATAGGCTTCCATTCTTAATGACCAAGCTAAGTAGTTACCTCTGTCTAATTTGTCAATTGATGAAGGAAATCCATCTGCCATCTTGTCCAACCTTGCTCTGATACCACTGTGAAGAGATGGATAGGTATGTGCTTGAAGATGAAGAGGTGTTGCAAAATCCTTGATCTACACCAGCCAAATGAACTCGAGGAGTTTATGGTGGGCCCTTTTAGCTTGCCAATGGATGTATTATACACCCTATGTACCTTGGAAGATCACTCTCAAAAAGATAGATCAAAGCAGATAAGTTGGAGTTAGCTCAGAGGTGAAAACTTGCTATTCTTGGTTCATACACCTGTCCAGTGTTTTACATAATTCTCTGAGCACAGCAACAATTAGCTTAATTCCTCTTGGGGAAGTCTAGGTAACTTAAAGAGATAACTTTCAAGAGTAATCACATAAAAAATAATGAACCACACACTGAGAATGAGTTTTAAGAACTGATGACATCATCCCGATTTTTACGGGCTGCTACAGTTTGAGACGAGTGAGCAGAAAAATCAACATAACGCAAAATGTAGGAATCCAATGATTATGAAAATTTGTATGGTTATACAAGACAGTAAGCTGCATCAAACAAGCTTTAAATCACTGAATTTGGGTAAGTAGTCAGTGAGAAACACCTCTGACAAGATGAGTGAAAAAGTCAGGTACCTGACAGAGAAGTGAAGATGAACAGACCCTGTTGACTTCAAATGAATATAACTAAAGATTGGAACATCCAAATGACATGAAAATATGTGAGCATATAGAAGACTTTTAGAGCTACCTTTACCAAGTTAAATCACTGAATATGATGCACCAAGTGCAGAGAAAACGTCTCTGCAAGCTGACTGAGAAAACTGAGAGTAATGGCAGTGAGTAGTACACTTCACAAGAACATGGAAAGATGAAACCAAATAATCACGAAAATGAAAGTATATTGCTTGTACAATACAATGACTTACTGATACATATGTGTGCCTTGTAATCACACCTTGATATGGCATAAAGCTCAGATCTTGGAGGTCTTCACATAGGTCTCTCTAACCACGACTAAAACTACATCTATTTATAGTTGAGTTTGGGAGGCTGACTTCCCTTAATCACTCTCCAATCAATCAATGATTGATTTGATTCTCTACCTACCACAAATCACGAATTCGTGGCTCCTCTTTCCATTCTTGATCAAGTGGACTCAACCACTTAAAATTCTTTCACTTTTACATTAAGTAAACTCTTCAAAAGTTACAAGAGGTAGTTCACAGGTGAACTTTACATAGTCTTCATTTTAAGGCTTTTTCTATGACTTTGTGGGACTCAAGCCAATACTTAGGCTTGTCATAGACTTGCTCCAACAAACTTAAGTATCGTCTTCACGGTTGTTGACTACATTCTTGGAATTTCTTCACTCTGTTCAGACTTGGAACAACTTACTCTTTTCACAATTTTCCATTGGATAAATGGAACCTGAGTGAATAATTCCAAAAAGGAGTTTTATTGCCAATACTTGGGCAATCTACAAAGTAGTTCCAATCGCACATACTTGGACAATCATGGCCAAGCTTGATCAAGTCTAGTTGATCTTGCGACTAAAATAAAGATTAAGATCTCATGAACTATCAAAAGCTTCTTTGCTTACCGACGGGATTTTTAGAGATCTTTGCCTGAACTTCAGTCCAAGCATACACTGATGCCTCTTAGATTCCAAAGCTAAGAATCTTTGATATACCTTTAGGTTATATCACTATTTGGACTTAAGTACCCATACCAAAGGTTTGGGATTTACTAGGAACTACTTACTATCAACTTACTTGAAAGATTTCAGTCTCACATCTAGGAAGATTTTTCTTTCAAGAACTTTAGATTCTTGCTAAGGAATCAAGTAATACTAAGGCAATGATTCATCTAGGAATCGGTTTCTTTACTAGAATGATCTTGAAAAGAAATTCTTGACTTTTGGACAAGACCAAGACTTAAAGGTTTTTTGCTTGTCCAAAAGATATTTCTTTTTTAACCAATGAAATAGTTAACTAGACTATTTCATTTTATTGGCTTATCTTTAGGAAATAGCTTAATTCCAAAAGATTACTTTGACGTATCTTTTAGGAAAACATCTTGATTTCCAAAGATTAATTTGACTTGGGTTTCTTCTTTAAGCTTGAGTTAGCTTAAACAAAACCAAGCATACTTTATATCTTGGCAAAACATCTATATCCTAAAGAAGTTTTGCCTTCTTCATCTTTCGGCAAAACATCCATAACTAGTATATGTTTTGCTCTTATCTATCCAATCCATCAATTTCTATCCCAATTGATGGGTATGTCCGTTTTTGGAAAGATGTGCTTAACAAGAGGTCTAAGCTATCATTTTTCCAATGGTTTATCTCTTTATACACCTTTTAATAGAACATCATCATTCCTTGGTCCTATCATATATTATGAATTTATGTGTATTTTGGGAAGATTTTATATCGACTAAGATTCTCTACTTGGAACGTCTACCTTCCCAAAAACAAATTCATCTCGAACATGGTAGGAGAATGATCTCACGTGTGGAATAGAAGGCTTGACTATTTCATTTTAGTGTTTCTCTTTTAGGAAATATCTCAATTCCTAAAAGTCACTTATCGAGGTTTCATCGTGAGATACTAATTTTGAAACCACAAAGAAACTTCTTAGAACTTTCAAAATTTTCTAAATAGAAGAGTGCTTCCAAAGTTTCCATGTTTTTATGGCCCTATGCATCAGTACCAGAGATGCAAAACATGAACGAAACACAAATCTATTGAACTTCAAAGTTCAATTTGTATTTAAGTTCATCAATTTGGTTGTTGAGTTTCATGAAATCGAAGAGTGCTCATGGAACTTGGAAATATAGCGCAGTTATCATCCACTCTTGGGATGTTTGAGAAGTTACATAAATTACGTAACTAATCAACTAAATCTTATCCGCATGACTTTCTAAATATCACCTATACTTAGAGTAATCATTATAAGCTTATCTTCATGACTCCCTAAGTACATCTGAGACTTAGATTCATCATACATAGCAAAAGTTTTGCAAGTAATTAAATTTTCTTGGTCATCAAAAAAATTTAATACTTAACTTTCTCCTAGTGCCTACTTATACCTAGTAAGACATCAAACATACTTAATTGTTATTAAGTATTCATTTTTGATAACGGATTATCAACTTGGGAAGGAATCGACTAGTTACTTGAGCTGCAAACTAGAACTAGCATGTCTTTGCAACTAACTAGTCCTCTGTCTTCCCTAATGTCAAGCCGTGAGCTTTATAAAGTAAGCTAAATACTAAGAGAGTACCTTTTCATATCTACTTGCAAACAATGTCCCATTCTATCATGCAAATGCATGTGCCTACATGCAAATCCATATGCTCACATGTGTATGCATGCATGTTCTTTGCATGCCCAAAAAATAATGCAACAATCATCCATGAGCTTGATGCATGACTTTTCCTTGTACTAAGAATGTATATCATGCAATCTTGATGCATGTATATCCTTTCCTTTTTCCTAATGCACTATGGTATAAAAACATATCCTCATGGTGCAATAAAAAACTTACTCAATGGAAAGGAAATCTGGAATTAAACTACCAAAATACATTCTTTGATGCACAAGGATCCCTTTTTATTTTAACAAGTATTTCCTTAATGCAAACTAATGCTTGGAATGATCAGTGGATTTTTTCATTATCCTAATCTAAACTTAATCGATTGAAATCTTGGCTATTTCAATGTGCAGCTAGGATTAAGTGTAGAATAATGAAAACAAGATAAATCAAGCATTAAGACCAAGTAGAAATTGGAAAATACTTAGCTTTGATCATAGCTTTGTCCATCCTCTGATCCTTGCGAGGAGCTATTTCTCCATCCTTTGATCCATGAGGAAGAGTTAGATATTCCTCTTTGTAGATCATTGCTTCCTCTTGTCCTCTTTTTTGAAGAAATGAAGCCTTCCTTGGACTAACTTGTTTTAGCCCATCATTTTCTTTCGATGATTTGTGGATGATGGATGATGCTTCACTTGAACTAAGCGTGAGATGAAGACTTAAAATGAAGCAAAGAGCTCAAGATTCAAAGCTCTTTGGAAGCAAATTCAATGAATAGGTTTTGGCTCAAGAGCCTTCATCAGAATATAGTAGAGAAAAAAAGCTCTTATTGCCGAGAAGAATTTGTACACGCCGTCACTCTATTGGACAGAGGAAGCACTCTACGCAATTTGATCACGTGCTCGAGCCCTGCAGTCACCACCTGTCCTTTTGTTTGTGAGTTCCAGCGCCAAATATAAAATCTTAACTAAATGTCCAGAACGAATGAGCATGACAGCGCCCAGCTAAGTTGGATAGAACCCCGCGTGAAATCCTATACATGCTTTGGTCGTGGGTTCGAACCCCGCATGAAGGCTGCTGGAGAAATTGTTATTTTGATCTCTGGTCGATATTCTTTTGCTGTGCCGAATGAATCTAGAAAGTATTCCTTCGATAATAATCTTCATCGGATGTGCTTGTGCTCCTGGATAAGACAACGTATGACTGCCAACGCGTTCAGGGGTTCAAATCCCATGCGCAGTCTACAATTAATCCCTTTGTTTTGTTATGCTCTGGAAGCTTTGAGGACGCGCATATATAATAGTTAATGAAGCAAAGAAGATCACGAAATCGCCTTGCTGTCGTGGATAGAACGGAGGCCTGCACACAGCAAGGTCGCGTGTTCAATTCCCCAGCACTGTCGCTTCTAAAACAGTTAAACTTTTGGTAATCTTCTCAATTGGAGCCGTCTATTGCACCGACAAAAGAGATGCGATAAATGTTCCACACACCCAAAAATAAGAGATGCCAGTGGCACTGTTGAGAGCAGTATGGGCACCCAAGGACTGACTAGACAAGGAAGCCAGCGGAGAGAGTCAGAGCGAGGTGAAGGAGTAAGTAGACAAAGCAGTCGACGCAAATCTGGCAGATAGGCCCTTCAAATTTTTCCAAATCAACATCTTTATAACAGTGATTCTTATCACTAACAATCATTGTAAATACCATTTCATATTTTTGTAGCTCCATTTTGTGCAAGCCAAGGAGTCCTTGAGCTTGAGGAGCCTTAGAAGTACCTACATATCAATTTTCGTATTTTTTAGACTCCGTTTAAGCCCTCAAATTGGCCCTGGAACCTAATTTTTAACTAGGCCGGACACTAGGTCTGGACAGGGCCAAAACCTAGTCAAAAACTATAAAAAGATCTAGAGAGCTCATTTTTGAGGTTAGCTTGTAAATGAAATGAACTTGTAAGAGCTTTTTGAAAGTAATCTAAGAACTCCATTGCTTCTCACTCTTTGTCTTGCCGTGTGTGCGCGTGTGTGTGTATGTGTGTGCATGCTTGTGTGCTTCTCACTCACGCACTTGTGCCTCCACTTGCTCGAGGTCTTCATATCATCCTCACGTCTTCCCGGATTGACATTAAAGGAGGTGCTACTCATCACTGAGCTACACCAAATTTTGGCGCCGTTGCCGGGGATCGAGCTTTGAGGACGAGCGTGTGATGGTAAGACGTAGGTTGGAGACGTTGGCGTTGTAGGTAATTTCTCTACTTTTCCTATTTTTCTCTTTCTTACCTTACCACCAGCATCACCATCATCATCATCACCAGCTTCCACCTCCACTTCCATCATCGCGAAAATTTCAGTTTTTTTATTATATCATCTTCTCCACCTCATTTCCCTCATTTCACTTGTGAGAGAGAGCGAGAGAGTGAACTTTTGTGTGCTATTTTCTGCATGCTATTGGAGTTTCTTGCAGGTTTCAGCATCATCATCCCCTCCAGCACGTCGCGCAGGTACGGAAATGTGCAGAACTGTCTCGCAGTCGCCGACTCCTGTCGATCGCGATTTACAGAAATTTTCACCTTTTGGTAAATCTGAGTGCACCACAGTGGACTAGAGACCCTGCACACCACATTTCCACAAAAAATTTTGAAAAATTTTGCAAAATTTCAGTCCATCGCGATTGACAGCTCTGTCCATAGCGATTGACAGCTCTGTCCATCGCGACTGACTGCCTGTCCATCGCGATTGATTGCCTATCCATCGCGATTGACTGACCCATGTCCATCGCGATTGATTGCCTGTCCATCGCGATTGACTGACCCCTGTCCATCGCGATTGATTGCCTGTCCATCGCGATTGACTGACCCCTGTCCATCGCGATTGATTGCCTGTCCATCGCGATTGACTGACCCTTGTCCATCGCGATTGATTGCCTGTCCATCGCGATTGACTGACCCCTGTCCATCGCGATTGATTGCCTGTCCATCGCGATTGACTGACCCCTGTCCATCGCGATTGATTGCCTGTCCGTCGCGACCGACTCCTGTCCGTCGCGATCGACTCCTCTCCATCGTGATTGACTGACCGCCTGTCCATCGTGATTGATACTCTGTCCATCGCGATTGATACTCTGTCCATCGCGATTGATACTCTACCCATCGCGATTGACAGCCCTGTCCATCGCGATTGACAGCCCTGTCCATCGCGATTGATAGCCAATTTTAGCCAAATTTTTTAGGGTTTTTTAATTGAAGAGTTGGGCTAATTTTGGGCATAAACATTTTACTCTAGAGCACATAAGGAGGCCTTAGGAAAACAACTTGGGGAAAACCTGTTGCACAGTGATCCTGTTTGAACCCTGTCTTAACCCTAGAACCCTGAACGGTCATAACTTTTTCATATGAAATCCATTTTTTGAGCTAGGGTATTTTGAAGTTGACCATACCCAAGGGGATCAAAGTCACGGGTCTGAAGAATTGTTTTCCTAAAATTCACTATGCAAATTAGTATTTGTGCTACAGGAATGAGAATCATTGGTTCTGTCTTTGGAATTTAAATATTAAAGCTAACTTTGGAACTCTATAGATCTATTGAGAGCATCGAAAGGCATTCTAAGCAAGTGTAAGTGCAAGCTTGGGAACACACTTCCTGGGCATTCAAGGGCAACCAAGCAGGAAACAAAAGGTTGGAAACTTTCAACCCCCTCTGTCAATTCCTAGCTTAGGCTAAGAACGACTAGAGGTAGGAGTAAGTCAGGGCGACGATAGGCAATTATCAAGTTGAAGCAGACCTAAACTCTAAAGTTCAAGCTAAGGACATAATCTTTGTACTATCGAGAACTTTAAAGGAAAAGAACTTAACGTGGAACGAGCAAATTTAAGTGTGGAACTACACTCAAATATACCTTACGACGTGATATCAGACAAGAATTTTAACACGGGAATCAACTAAAAAGAATCAAGTAACTGATACAAAAGGACTCTGCAACGAGGTTGTACTTGGGCAAAATTGAGCTATTCAGCTAGGCTTATGAACCTTAGATCAGGGCGACATCTAGTAAGGGATAGACAAAGCCTTAGGTCTTCAGAGGCTAGTGTCAACCACACTACTAGGTCGTGGGCCCAGCAGTTGAGCCACCACTCCTACTACCCAAGTTCTGAGACTAGTGAATCCGAGATGTCTCAAGGTATGGAGAGACCTACAGGCAGTTCAGGAGTGCCATACCTGCACAGGGTAGAAGGCCCTTACAAAACGCAGTTGGAATACCTTAGGACCAACCGATTAGGTGCCAGCATCTATGAGGACGGCCTAGGAAGATCTGTGGTACAGATTAAGAATCCTGATCAATCCATTGGATTAGAGCACCCAGCTGTCAAGTTTGAAAATGGAGCATACTTGGACAAAGAAGGAACCATATACGTAGTTACCAGTCACCCAGATAGGACGGACGAATTTGGAAATGTGATCCCCGAAGCAGACTTAGGTGACCTGGAGCAAGGAAACATGGGTGCAGAACCTAGAACCCCTCGAGGTAAATCGGTTCTCACTAGGATTATCACACCGGAGTGGATTCTCCAGGATAATAAGAGCATAGATTTGCTCCTCAATCGAGAGACTGACGAAGCCTTTTGGAGGTACAAACCTGATCGGCCAATTGATATAGGAACAATCATGATCTATGAATTTAAGGATCCTGATAGCCCAGGTAGAGTGACCTACTTAGATCACGCTTCGGAGAGGATCTTTGTGGTGACAGAAAATGATAGGCATGCTTACACTTGGAAAGGTGAAATTATTTTTCCCCAACGAAGATCGAATGTATCCTATGGTCACCCTAGAGCTGGAACATCCCAAGCTCATGGAATGCAAAGAGACAGAAGCAGAGATAGACCAGAAGTAAGCTTTGCCAACCCAGTGGGCAGAGAAAGAACGAGGACGGAAACAAATAGAGTAGAACCTGAGATACTTAGAGCTCACAGGAATCAAAGAAATGCGGATGAGTTCCCTCTACCACGACCTAGAGAGCACACAAGGACTTTGAGACCGACTCAACTAGTTAAGTCCATGAAGAACTACTTCGATGGCACTGGAGATCCATACGATCATGTGGCTGAGTTTAGGCAAGTCTTGAGAGTTGAACAAGTGGAGGATCTATGCACGCAGTACAATGCCTTTGGTCTGACCCTTAGGAACACTGCCCTGACATGGTTTCAGCCACTAAATGAGAGGCAGTTTAGGAGCATAGACCAACTCCTAGAGGCTTTCATTATTGAATTCTCTAAGAGTGGCATAAGGCATAATACCTCCTCGCTGATTCACAGCTTCAAGCAAACCCCTCAAGAAACCGTGAGACTTGCAGGAAGAAGATTTAGGCAATACTTAGAAAGATGCCCTGTTTCGGAGCTACCCACACCAGCTAAGCAAGTGGCTTTATTCCTGGATGGATTGCTAAGTACTAAATTGAGATCTTATGTGTACTTGAAGGACCCTAGGACCATAGAAGAGTGTGTGCGCATGTGCATTGACATCGAGGATAACCTAGGGGAGGAGTTAGAGCTTTCCAAGATATACAAAGATTCAGATAGTGCCTCTAACCTCTCTTCCACGCAATCCACATCAATTGAGGAACTTGCAGAGAAAGTAGCTCAGAAATTAGGTGTCACTAACAAACAAATCCCAAGGTTTGCCCCTGTGAAAAGGTGCTATACTTGTGGTGGCGACCACATGGCGAACGTATGTCCCATTATGGCTCAACCCCAAGTTAATCCTAGTAGCCAATACTGCACTATAGAACGAAGGTACACCAATCACACCGCGCAAGATTGCCCCTACAATAAGCAAACCATTAGGCAGACGTACCCACAGCCATACCCTCAACAAGGAAGATACCAGAACCAGTACCCACCTCAGCAGTATGCTAGGCCTCAACAAACCTACCAACCCTACCAAAACCAACAAAGGCCTCAGCCTGTGCTAGCACAACAACCCCCAGCTCCAGCTAATGTGATTCCGGTAAAGTATGCTGCTGCAGAAGAAAACCTGAATAGAGCTATAGTTCCTGTAACACCAGTGCTTTCAGAAAGTGATCCCAGTGACCATAGCTTCGATTCTACACATGTTGATAGCCCCCAGGCTTACTACATGCAATCTCCTGAACATGGTGAGTCCTACTATAGTGAAGAGCCAAATGAACCTAGTTGGGAGGCAGATTACACAAATGTCATGTATACAAACCCCAACCCTAGACCTCAACTTAGGCAGGTAAGACCCCCATTCCCTAGAGGACCATGCTACAGATGTCAGGGGGATCACCTCATTCGTGATTGTCCCTTGCCTCCACCTACACAACCCCAGTCAGTGACGATTCAGGGTTTTTGCCAAGAGTGTGGAAAGGATCATCTCTTACGAGATTGCCCCAAGAATCCTAATGATATGCCAAAAATTACTCCTATTAACGTTATTGGGTTAGTGGTAGATTCCACAGGAAGTGTCACTTCCACTACACCCGTGCAAGTGATCACTAGAGCTCAAGCATTGCAGCAAAACCCAAGGGTAAACCAGGACAAGAGCCCAGATGTTAGTGAAACAGAGAGCATGACAAAAAAGAGGACTAGAGCTTGGAGAGATAGCTGTGAAAGAATGAAACGGCAATGGGCAAAAAAGATGAGTGAACTCGAGGAAAGCCTCAGAGAAACAAAGGCCAGGATAACTGAACTCACATCTCAAACTCCCTCTCACACTACCCCACCTCCACCATTCCCAACTCCATCCGATCCGCCACCTTCCAACCCGCCTCAACTAATTCCACCACCCCCTAGAGTAGGATCAGTCTTAGCAGATCCCACTCCCGAGGACCTTAATATGATGCTTAAGGCATATCAGGCCAGAATCCAAGAAGGGCCAAATGTAACTGATCATGAAAAGTGTTACCCAAGAGCAGAACTAGAGTTAGAACAAACCAAAATTTGTGCTAAGATGGTGGAATTGGCTCAGACCATGTTTGAGGCCAGTCGCCTATTTAACATCTCTAGTTCAGCGAAGACACAGTTGCACTTTGATGGACTGTTAGAAAGAATAGAGAAGCTGATTGCACTATCAGAAAAGGAACCCGCCTCTCAACACAAGGACAAGGCAAGTGAAAGACTAAGCATTCCTGCTCAGGAAGCCTATGTGCCTGAAGCCTATGTGCCTAACTCTACGGAGCCAGACACATCATCTTCTATGAATCGGTTCACACCAGAATTCCTACGCGAGATTCAAGAAGACAAATGGGCTAAAGAGAGTGAAGTCCCTCCTCCTATTGAACTTGTGGATGATGCACGCGACCAATTCCCACAAGACATCCCATCCATTTATGAGGAGCAGGAGAGCACCCACTCTCAGGACAGACTAGACTTTGAGTCTAACTCTCTACAAGAACTACCCCACTTCACAGGCCCATGGGAAGCTAAGTCTACTTGTATGAGAACACCCATGGTCATGGTACAAAATGAGGACTCAGTCATACCTAGGAACACAGAGGTAATGAAAAACACTAAAGTGCAGTGCAATCTCAAGTTAGAAGAGCTACTCAAGGTTAGACCTGAATTATGGAAACATGTCGCAAAACAAGTACCAAAGATAGCAAAACCTTGTTCCCAGGTAGGATCCCAGAGAACAGTGCCAGAAATACCCTTGGATAAGATAGGAGATATGTGTGAAGGTGAAGAAGGGAACACCTATCTTCCCATTACCTACCAGGAGTACACCACCAAGGCAATTTTGGACTCAGGTGCAGGAGTTGCAATTGCCACCACTTCCCTATGGAAGCGTTGGGGCAAGCCAGCACTCAGGCCAAAGAGAATGAAATTGCAGATGGCCGATGGTCATATTGAGAGACCCTTAGGATTGCTAGAAGGAATAACTCTCACCACCTGTGGTGTTGAGTTCGAGCACACCTTTGCCATATGTGATTTTAGCAAGAACCATGCCTATGAAATGATCTTAGGACGACCTTTTATGCGACAATTGCAAGTGGTACAGGATTGGGGAACCAATTCTTTGTACCTGCAACACTTAGGTGTTACGACCAAAGTCAATCTTAAGGATTACTCTCATAGAGATGTCCCTCCCATCCAATGGAATCCCATCCATAGAGCCAAAGATGATACAAAATCGGTGCATTCCATAGGGTCAGGATCCTCATGGATGCATGAAGACACTCATTTATGGATGTGTAAGGTAGCAGTAGAAGAAGAGAAGAGAGAGAAAGCCAGAGAGGTAGGTGCAAAAGAAAACCATAGATCAATTCAAGACCCAGCCTATGCACCTATAGTCTTTCCTGATGAGGAATTTGAACCCCATGGCTGGGCAGAAATCCTAGCAACAATGGATGTAGCCATCAATGAAGAACAATGGACACCTCACTGTGATGAGGATGGCTATGACATTTCAGTCTTCTCCATAGAGCCAATCATGGGAGAGGCAGTTCTAGAAGAATGCGAACCTAGCCCTGATGCATTTGAGGATGCAAGTGACTCCGATCTAGAGTCAATCATTATGGACTCAACATTTGCATCAGATGAAGAATACTTCCATGAAGTAGAATTTCAACCCCAGAGGCATGGAGAGCTTACGAATGATGTAAGATTAGCAACACATGTGACCCCGAAGGAAGAAGGAAAGAAACGAAAGAAGAGAGAAGTCTCACCAGAAGAGGAAGAATCTTTGTTTGAGGTCCCAGAGAATTTTAAGAAGTATGAGATAGACGACAGGAGAGTCATGATAAGAATGCCTAAACGAGAGGCACAATTAGGAGAGGCCTATGATAACAAAGAAACCACCAAGAAAATAGTAGTGGCCCTAGAAGAAGGAGAGGAGAGATGCACGTACATAGGCCATGACCTAACAGAGGAAGAAGAGCATGCGTTAATTGCATTGCTAAGAGAATACAGAGATGTATTCGCTTGGAGTTACAAGGATTTGAAGGGTGTTGACCCAGACATATGCTCACACACCATCCCCATGACTTCAGATGCTAAACCTTCTAAGCAAAAGCCCTATACATATAACGATAATTACGCTGCCAAGATTAAAGAGGAGATAGATAGACTGGTTGAAGCTGGATTCATCTATGAAATTGAGCACAGGGAGTGGGTATCCCCCATCGTAGTGGTGCCCAAGAAGAATGGCAAGCTGCGTGTATGCATTAACTTGAAGAAGGTCAATGCAGCCACAATCCAAGATAACTATCCGCTTCCCATCACAGAACATCTCTTAGAAAGAGTAGCAGGCAAGGAAGTGTACAGCTTCCTCGATGGATTTTTGGGCTACAATCAAGTAGCCATAGCTCCAGAAGTTCAGCATAAGACAGCTTTTGCCACAGAGTGGGGTATATTTGCCTTTCCTGTAATGCCATTTGGGCTTACCAATGCCCCAGCTACCTTCCAGAGACTAATGTGTCATGTATTTAAGGAGTTCCTAAGGAAGAACTTAGAAGTCTATGTTGATGACCTTTGTGCTCATTCCAACATTAGGCAAACCCATATTCTTGAACTCAGACAAATCTTTGACAAATGTAGAGAATATCAAGTCTGCCTAAACCCAGAAAAATGTGTTTTCATGGTCAGGCAAGGCAAGATTCTAGGGCACATAGTGTCAAAGAATGGCATATCTACTGACGAAGAGAAAGTGAGAGCCATAGCAGAGCTACCTAGGCCAAGGAATGTCAAGGAAGTACAAGCTTTCATGGGACATTGTGGTTACTACCGCCGGTTCATTCACATGTATGCTGTCATTGCAAAGCCCATGAACGGACTTCTGACTAACTTTGAGTGGACTGATGAATGTGAGAATTCCTTCAATGAGCTTAAACGAAGATTATGTTCAGCACCAATCTTGACCACACCAGATTGGAACAAGCCATTCCATGTTCATGTGGATGCATCTAATTATGCCATTGGGTGTGTGCTTGCTCAACCTACTGGTGAAGGTAGTATGGATCTTCCAATTGCCTATGCCAGTAGACAATTGAATGCAGCTGAACGAAATTATACCACTACAGAGAGAGAAGGCTTAGGCATGATATATGCAGTTAAGAAATTTAGACACTATTTGCTTGCAAATAAGTTTAAATTTTTTACTGACCACCAAGCATTGTTATATCTCGTGAACAAGCCATGCAATACAAGAAGATTAGTAAGATGGTTTCTCTTACTAATGGAATATGATTTTGAGGTTGTGGTAAGAAAAGGGAGGACTCATTTGAGAGCGGATCATCTCTCTAGGCTCACATCTGGAGAAGCCCCACAAGGAGTGTCAGATGACCTTCCTGATGCTTACTTGTTTAATTTGGAAGTGGTGCCGCAGTGGGCTAAGCCATTGGTACCAGTGTTAACATATGGACCTAACCACCTAGTAATAGCCACACAGAATAGAGAGGTAGTAAAAGCCCAAAAGTACCACATCATGGCTGGAAGTATGTACAAGCACACAGATCAAGGGATCTTGGCTTGTTGTGTAGAAGAGGAGGAGTATGCGAAGTGGTTGCAATTAGCACATGTAGGTGCATTAGAGCAACACTACTCAAAACAACGAACCCTACAGACACTAAGGAGACTCGGAGTGCATTGGCCAACTATGGAAGCTGATGTCCAAAAGTTGTGCAAAGAATGCCCAATCTGTCGCACTAAACCACTTGTGGAACATGCCACTCTTTATCAAGTGTCCATTGTGCCAGATTGGAGTGAACCACTAGTATCCTTTCTGAGGATGAAAACATTCCCTCCAGACATGACTCTAGCTAGGAAAAGGAGTTTAGAACAAGAAGCCCAGGATTACTCTCTCATTGGCGATAATCTATACAAACGTGGTAAAGATGGTTACTTGATACCATGTGTCCATGAAAGTGAATATTTCAAGATCTTGGAAACTGCTCACCAAGGTGTAGCAGGAGGACACTTTGGACCAGATCGGGTGATCAAGGCAATACTATTTGCGGGCTTCTGGTGGCCGACCCTTCACATGGATGCACATACCTATGTGAAACGGTGTGATGTCTGTCAGCGAACTCAGTATCCTATACGCAAAGATGAGATGCCACTGAAACCTATGATGGGTGGACGTGCATTCTCTAAGTGGGGAATAGACTTTGTAGGCCCTATTAATCCCCCAGCTAAGGGTTCACATGCTGAATATATCATTGTGGCCACGGATTATCTCACCAAGTGGGTGGAGGTAAAAGCCACAACGAAGAACGATGCTCAAACAACTGCTAAATTCTTGTTTGAGAATGTATTCACTAGATACGAGCTACCCATAGAGCTAGTTAGCGATAGAGGCACTCACTTCTTGAATGAAGTTATTGAAAATCTGCTCCAAGAATTCTTGGTAGTGCATAAGAAGTCCGCCCCCTATCACCCTCAAGCAAATGGCCAGGCTGAGAGCACCAACAAGATCTTATGCAATGTACTGACAAAATTAGTAAACAATAAACGCTCTGATTGGGACAAATAGCTACACCATGCTGTTTGGGCATACCGAGTCACCTAAAAAACGGTACTCCAAGCCACCCCCTTTCAGATGGTATTTGGCCAAAACGCGGTGCTACCCTTGGACTTCTTGATACCTACATTGAAAGTAGCACAAGAGCACGAATGGACGGGTCATGAACTCTCCTCTAGACTTTTTGACCTTGAACGATTAGGAGAAACAAGAGTGAGAGCAGCTGCAGGGATATATGCAGCTAAGAAGAGACAGAAGGCATACTTTGATGCCCATGTGAAGGATAAAGGCTTGAAAGCAGGAGATCTAGTTTTAGTCTACACATTGAAACAACATGCAAGGAAGCTAGAAAAGAGAGGCTACGGACCTATGATCATCAATAGGATCTCCACGAGTGGAGCAATACAACTAGCCACTTTAGAGGGTGATGTTCTCCCAAACTATATTAGCAGATGCAGAGTCAAGTTGTATCAGGAACCTCTCACAGAGGAAATGCTAAGTCGACTCAACACTGCTAAGAAACGCAAAGAGGAAGAAAAGCGAATTCGAGAAGAAGCTCAAGCAGAAGCCCTAGAGCGCATACGGAGAATGAAATTAAGAAGACAAGGTAAAGAGCACCCTAGGCAAGATGCATATGCAGATCAAGGATATGACGTAGCTATGTGTGAAGTTTCAGGTGTTAGCTCACATAGATAACTGATCGACGTCCTTTCATAACCTTAGATATAGGACAAGGAAAGAGTGCAAGGACTGTAAGAGCCTTGATTGACTCAGGTGCAGCCACTAGTGCCGTTAAATTGTCTTACTGTCGAGAGTTGCAATTAACTGTCAATCATGTGGAAGCATATCTCATAGGATTGGGAGGCGTGGAAACCCCTTGCATGGGCGAGGTGGAACTTCCCCTCTGTATTCATGATGAGGCAATGACAGTTAAAGTACTAGTGTGTCAAGATGAGGACCTCACTGAACCCCTTGTCTTGGGCCAAGACTGGATCTATGACCAAGCAGTCAACTTAAACCTAAGAAGTGGACTTCTTCAGGTATGGGTTAATCCTAGTCGAATTACAGTAGAGTTAGAGAATGGAGCACTCAAGGAACTAGGAAAGGCACACACTCCTGGTCCTTCCAGGAGTACACATGAAGATGACCATGCTGTTCTTGTCCAAAACTATGTGTTGCAGAGGAATGATGGTTGCAAAAAAGGAGTCAGGGATGCAACGGAATTCCCTTCTTTTCCAAAGGCCAGAGGGAGGCAGCAACCAAAGGTGGATCAAAAGCAGAAGAAGCAGAGTACCACCTATGTCGGAGATCAAAAGTACCTGCGCAGCAAAACGTCTCAGCTATTGAAACAAATGTGGGTGCGGAAAGGCGAACACCCAGTTGCACTCAAGCCAACCACACGGGCAAAGCCTCTTATTAGTAACCAACAACACGACACTAATAAGACGTCTTTAAGAAGTTCTTCTACTAACGTAAAGTCTATTTGGGTGCCCAAGAAGTCGATGAAGGCCAGCCCACAATCAAGACAAATTTGGGTGCCTAAGGCTTGTTTGCGGGCTCAAATAGCTACGCCAAGAACACACCATATACAGCATGATCCATTCACTCGCACAGCCGGCATCCACTCGATTTCAACACTCAGGAACACACCAAGGCCCATGAGCACGAACAGAATCACTTATAAACGGGTCCCTAAAAGGCCTCATTTTCAAGCTGACACACCTATAAAGCTCTCGAGAGTCTCTACGGAACCAAGAGCAAAACCCATCCGTTGCATTTGGCAACCTAAAACTTGTAATAAACCCCCGTACCCCAATTGTAAATCCATGTCCACCTACTAACTACTTCACTCTCACATCACATCATTCCGCTTAGCTCGTAGGTCTACCCAATTTCTAACTACACACACTAGCACCGAGCACTTATTAACCCCTAACCTCTCCCGAACTTTAGGTTAATGTTGTAACAGGGGACACCGTGTCATTTTTGTGTCCATTGCAATGTTAACATTTATTCATATAATCTCACAGAACCAGCTGTGAAGTTTTCAACATGGCTGAGGCAGCAGGAACTAGCTCTCACACAGAAACGAGCCCGCAAGTGGTGGACTTAGACAGTTTACCCGTTTTGCCTGAGACAAATGAAAGACCAGAAGAATTGCAGGCCATCAAAATCATACCTATTGCGGACCCTCCGCGTGGCCACACCATGCCCGTAGGAAAGACTTCCCACTGGTTTACTGAAGTGGCAGGACCCTTGGGTGAGGGAACGTACCTATGGGAATCAGAGTTGGACTTCAATGGGAAGCAAGGCAGATACCATTTCTTTACAAGAGAATTCGAGAAATTACAAAATGCAGAAGGTCTACGTTCGATATGGGAAAAGGTAGGATTGGATGCATATTTCAGCGCACGAATCCCAAAGCCTGACTTCATGCGATGCTACTATCTCATCAACACCTTGACTCCAAACCAGAACCCAAAAGGTGCAAGCTCATTTGTGATTCCATCTCTGACAAAGGGGAATGAGCTCAAGAGATTCAGGCTATCAAACAACTTGGTGAGAGAGGCTCTAGATATGCGCGGAATGCATATTCCTACAGAGAAGGAAACACTAGTACCGGATTACATGAAGAATCGAAGTCTCACCAAACTCAAGGACATGGTGTCCATGACGCCTAATATTGCAATACACCTTCGCATGTGCATGCAACACTTTGCTTTCCCGGCACAAGATAGATTCACCATGCCGCCCAAAAAGATTTGGTTTAGTTTGTATCTGGCAGAGACACAAAGCCTCACCATCAACTTACCCCACTGGATAATTGATCAGATACACCTAGCTCACAAACGATGGCCGCGGAAACAGGTTTTATATGGTTGCTGTGATCTGACGAGAATCATTTATAGGTGTTTGGCCTATGACATCCCTATTCAACGGGCCCTAATGTGGAATCGTGTAGAGCAGTTTAGAGGTAGGACATCCACTAGACCCCCTTCTAAGAAGATGAGAGGCACTGTCCAAGTCCCATGTGCTCAACCACGTGGAGCCACCCTAACACCAGATGTCACCCCTCCACCCCGAAGAGTCCGACCATTCACACTCCGACTTCCAAGACGCAGCACCGATGGTTCCACCTTGATATTCCCTCCTATCCCAACCGATCTTGAATTTCCCAGTGGTGCACCTTTCGAAGAACTCACTAATGAAGATTTCGAACAATTATTACAAGATGTAGAGCTCGAGGCAGAAGAGGCACAACAAGTGGAGAACGTGCAAACGTAGGCCACAACCTCCCATGCACCTGTCACCACAGTTGAAGTGGATGAAGAGGATGACGGAGATGAAGAACAGGAGGAAGATGAGGAGGATTATGATCAAGAGCATCAAGATGAGCAACAAGAAGTGCCAGAACTTGTAGGTGCACCAGCATATATAGCTCAACTACGAAGGTTATACGACACAATCAAAGCAGTACAAGAAAGGCATCAACTCTCTCTTGTATCAGGTCAAGCTTTGATGCAAGAAATGCTATCAGATGAGGGGGTGGACCAACATTTCATTGACACCCTCTGTTGAAGCTCAAAGTCAAGGACAAAGCATGGAAGCACATCAAAAGGTGGACACACAAGGAAAGGGAGCAAGTAGGGAGCTCCAAGAAGTGTATGTCAAATTTTCAGAAGAATCCCCTACAAAAATAGTGATTTTCATCACTAAAAACCATTGTAAATACCATTATCTATTTTTAGTAACTCCATTTTGTTCAAGCCGAGGAGTCCTCGAGCTTGAGGAGTATTAGAAGTACCATCGTACCAATTTTCATAATTTTTAGACTTCGTTTGAGCCCTCAAATAAGCCCTGGAACCTAATTTTTAACTAGGTCGGACACTAGGTCTGGACAGGGCCAAAACTAGTCAAAAACTATAAAAAGAGCTAGAGAGCTCATTTTTGGGGTTGGCTTGTTAGAGAGTAGAACTTTTCTAAGAGAACTCTTTTGCAATCTAAGCTTTCCATTGTTCCTCTCTTTGATCTTACTTTGTGCGCGTGTGTGTGTATGTATGTGTGTGCATGTTTGTGTGCTTTCACTCACGCACTTGTGCCTTCACTTGCTCGTGGTCTTCATACCGGTCCTCACGTCTCCGTGGATTGACAAGTAAAGGAGGTGGTGCTTACGCTTGAGCTACACCAAATTTTGGCGCCGTTGCCGGGGAGAGAGCTTCGAGGACGAGCGTTGTGATGGTAAGATCGTAGATTTGCGACGTTGGAAGGTAAAAAAACTGTCATTTCAGTTCATTTTCTGTTTTTTCCTCTTCATCTTCATCATCATCATCATCTCCACCTTCTTCCATCTTCTTCTTCATAGAAAATTCTTGTTTTTTAGTGCATTTTCACCATCTTCATACCATTTTTCATGCATTATTGTGTGGGAAGGAGTTAGGAGAAGCAAGGGAGAGCAAGCGCTGTGTTTTTTTCATGATTTTCTGCTCATACGGAGCTCGCCATAGCCGGCGCTCAGAAATTTGAATTTCCCGTCAAAAAACACGATTCTGTGATGAAAATCGCGATTCTGTGAAAATTCAAAATTTTTTGAAAAATCACGATTTTCTGTTTTCCCGCCTAAAAGTTGGCTGAAAAAATCACGATTCTGTGGTCATTCTCAGAATCACGATTCAATGAGTGTGTTCAAAATCGTGATTCTCACAAATCACGATTTTCAGTCAAAAAACACGATTTTGAGAAAACACGATTCCCTACTCAAAATCGCGATTCTCAAAAAATCACGATTTTCAGTCAAAAACACGATTTTGTGCTCAACATCACGATTTTCAGAAACACGATTTTGTGCTCAACATCGCGATTTTCATGCCAAAAACACGATTCTGAGAAAACACGATTTTGTGAAAAAAACACGATTTTGTAAATCACGATTCTCTGAGTCAAAATCGCGATTTTCAGAAACACGATTTTGTGCTCAACATCGCGATTTTCAGAAACACGATTTTGTGCTCAACATCGCGATTTTCAGAAACACGATTTTGTGCTCAACATTGCGATTTTATGAGTTCACAAAATCGCGATTCTCTGAAAGTTCACAAAATCGCGATTTTCTCTAAAGGTCCTGTTTGCCTGTTTTGACCCCCAGGAGCCTGAATTGGCATAACTTTTTCATCCAAAGTCCATTTTTTGAGCTCTATAGCTCGTTGGAAAGCTCGTTTCAAATCCTACACGACCTCAACTGTTTTTTTCAAGAATAACGTGTTGATTTTGAGATAGGATAATTTGAAGTTGACCCTCAAGTGGGACTAGGGAACCAAGGGGACTCCAAAGAATTTTGAACCATACCAAGGGGAAAATTTGGACTCTTGACTAAAGCTTATGAACCTGAGATATGGTAGACACTTAGGCAAGGATAAACAAAGCATTAGATCTTCTGAGGCTAGTGTCAACCATACATCCAAGTCTTGGGCACAACAACTAAGTGGTCATCTTTTACTAAGTTCAGACACAAGTGATTCAGAAATGCCTTTTAGTATGGGAAAACCTGCAGGTGGCTCAGGGACTGCCCATCTACAAACACCAGAAGGTCCCTATAAGACACAGTTGGAATATATTCGGACCAACCAATTAGGTGCTCGCATCTATGAGGATGGTCTGAGGCGATCAGTGGTCCAACTCAAAAATCCAGATCAATCCTTTGGACTTGAACACCCGGTGGTCAAGTTCGAAGAGGGTTCATACATTGATAAGGAAGGAACCATGTATATGGTCACCAACCTACCAGATAGGACGGATGAGTTTGGAAATGTCATTCCTGAGAATGAAATAGGAGACCTAGAACAAGGAAATGTAGGACAAGGACCCCAGACTCCTAGAGGTAAGTCAGTTTTGACCCGAGTGATCACTCCGGACTGGATCCCTCAAGACAACAAAAGCATAGAACTATTTTTGAATAGAGAAACAGAGGAAGCCTTTTGGAGATTCAAGCCAGATCAACCTAGCCAATTGGGCATAGTTATCATCTATGAATTCAAAGATCCTGAGATACCAGGCAAGGTTGTCTACCTGGATAACACATCAGAGAAGATATTCTTGGTAACAGAACATGATAGGCATGCATATACTTGGAAGAATGAATTGATTTTCCCCCCACCAAGATCCAATGTTTCCCATGGCCTCCAAGGTGTAGGATCTTCCCACGCTCATGAAGCCTAGAGATAAAGAACTAGAGAGAGACCTGAGGTAAGTTTTGCACACACCGTGGGCAGGAATAGATCAGGATTTGAAAATGAAAGACCTGAAAGAGAGAGACATCAAGCACATAGGCAAAAAAGAGATGAACATGATTTTCCATTGCCTAGACCCCGAGAGCACCCAAGAACCCTTAGACCCACTCAAGTGATCAAGGCAATGAAGAATTATTTTGACGGGTCAGGAGATCCTTATGATCATGTGGTCGAGTTCAAACAAGTGTTAAGAGCTGAACAGGTTGAGGATTTATTCACCCAATACGAGGCATTTGGTTTGACTCTTAAGGGCACTGCCTTGGCTTGGTTTCAACCATTGAGTAGTCGCAACTATCGCGATATAGGTCAACTGCTAGACGAATTCATTGTAGAATTTTCCAAGAGTGGTATCAGGCATAACACATCATCCTTGATCCACAGTTTCAAGCAGACACCCCAAGAAACAGTGCGACTAGCAGGTAGAAGGTTCAGACAGTACCTAGAAAGATGCCCTACTCCCGAGTTACCCACGCCAGCCAAACAAGTGGCTTTGTTCTTAGATGGCTTACTGAGCACAAAGTTAAGATCATATGTATTTTTGAAAGAGCCTAGATCCACAGAAGAGTGCGTGCGGACATGCATTGACATAGAAGATAACTTGGGTGAGGAGTTAGGATTATCCAAACTCTATAAGGATTCAGATAGTTCTACTAGTCATACTTCAAAAATCTCCACGGAAATAGAGGAGATAGCTGAGCAAGTTGCCAAGAAGCTGGGAGTCCAAAATAAACAAACACAGAGAGTCACTCCAGTGAATCGGTGTTATACTTGTGGGGGCGACCACATGGCTAATGTATGCCCAATGCAAAACCAAAACATTAGAGAAAGGAATGCTTCATATTGCACTATTGAGAGAAAATACACAAACCACACGGCCCAAGATTGTCCCTACAATAGGCAGGCTGTTAGACAGAATTATCAGCAACCTTACCCACAAGGTAGGTATCAGAACCAATACCAAGAGCCATATTATAGACCACAACAGCAATATCAGGTACCATATAGGCCACAACCTGTCTTAGGAAACCAACCACCAGCTCCAGCCAACGTGATTCCAGTCAAATATGCGGTGGGAGAGGAAAATCCAAATAGAGCATTGGTGCCCCTAACCCCATTGATACTAGATAATGATTCTCATGCTCATAGTTCAGACTACTCCCATGAAGGTAGTCCACATACGTATTACACAGAGTCACCTGAACATAGTGAGATTTACTCGTATCAATATGAGGCACCACCTATGGAGCAAAATTGGGAGCCAGAATACTCCAATGTCCTGTACACAAATCCTAACCCTAGGCCCCAATTGAGACAAATGAGACCACAAGCCCCTAGAGGATCTTGTTTTAGATATCAAGGTGATCATTTCATTCGTGACTGTCCCCACCCATCATCTCCGAGTCAAGGACAGGCTATCACAATACAGGCTTTTTGCCCTAATTGTGGCAAAGACCATCTCCCTAGAGATTGTCCAAGAAACCCCTCCAGCGCACCCAAGATTACACCCATTAATGTGGTAGGCTTAGTGGCGGATTCAAGTTCAAGTAGCAGTAATGTGGCACCTATACAGGCAGTTACTAGGGCACAAGCATTAAAACAGGATAAACCAGTAGAACAATCAGAGTCAAGTGAATCGGGAGAGCCTAGTAAGAGGAAAACAAGCACATGGAAGGATACCAGAGAGAAGGCCAATCGCAAGTGGAATAAAAAGTTATCGGAACTAGAAGAAAGCTTAAAAGAAGCGAAAACAAAAATAGAAGACATTGCATCTCAAAGCCCCTCGCATGCCGAAACTCCATCCACTCCACCTCATCCCACCCCACCACCCATTGTAAATAGACCACAACCAGGGTCTGTTCTTGCAGATCCAACCCCAGAAGGCTTGGACATGATGTTCAAGGCCTACCAGGCTCGACTTCAAGAAGGGCCTACAGCTGCAAACCTAGACAAGAGTTACCCTAGAGCGGACTTAGAGATTGAACGGATGAAAATGTGCATGAAAATGGTAGAACAAGCTCAAGCTATACTTGAGACTAGTCAAAAGTTCAATCAGACAAACTGTGTCAAAGGGGATTTGCATTTCCAGGGCTTACTAGAACGATTAGAATAGTTGGTAAACAAACCACAAGTTTCTTTACCTCCACAGGCTCAACCAGTTATTGAAAGAGGAAGCTCACCACCAATGGGAGCTTATGTTCCTAATTCCACGGATCCAGGAATACCTCCTTCAATTCAACAGTACTCTCAAGAATTCTTGCGGGAAATACAAGAAGAGAAATGGGCCAAGGAGAAGGGTAATTCCCCTCCTATTCCTGAGATTGATGATCTTCATGATCAATTTCCCCAAGACATTCCATCTATTTACGGAGATGAAAGAGAACAACAAGAAGACGAAAGGTTAGATTTTGAATCTAATACCTTAGAAGAACTGCCTCAATTTCCAGGCCCATGGGAATCTGAATCTCTCCAGATTAGAGCTCCCACAATACTAGTAAGAAATGAAGACTCAGTGGTTCCAAGGAACACGGATGTCGTGAAGAATACTAAGGTTCAGTGTCATCTCACTGTAGAAGAGCTGCTCAAAGCAAAACCTGAGCTTTGGAATCATGTGAAGGATCAGGTTCCAGAACTTGATTCCAACATGCCAAAAGCAGGCTCCAAGCAAAGGGTACCAGAGATACCTCTAGACAAAATAGGGGACATGTGTGAGGGTGAAGAAGGTAATACTTATCTTCCAATCACCTACCAAGGTTACACAACCAAAGCAATCATAGATTCAGGTGCTGGTGTTGCTATTGCGACCACCTCCTTGTGGAAGCAATGGGGCAAGCCCACATTAAGACCAACTAGAATGAAGCTTCAAATGGCTGATGGTCATTTTGAAAGACCTCTAGGATTGCTAGAAGGGATCACTCTAACCACTTGTGGTGTAGAGTTTGAGCACACATTTGCTATATGTGACTTTGAGAAAAATAATGTCTATGAGATGATCCTAGGAAGACCCTTCCTACGACAATTGCAAATAGTATAGGATTGGGGAACTAACTCCTTGTACTTACAGCACTTAGGGGTCACCACCAAGGTCAATTTGAAGGATTACACCTTCAGAGATGTACCACCCCTACAGTGGAATTCCATCCACAAAGCGAAAGAAGATTCCATCTCTGTGCATTCTGAAAGTTCACCTGATCCATCATGGCTGCATGAAGATACTCATTTGTGGATGTGCAAGGTCGCAAAGGAAGAGGAAAAACGTTTAAAGGCAAGAGAAGAAGGAACTTCGGTAGGAGATAGACCAGTTAGAGACCCAGCCTACACACCGATGATCTTTCCAGATGAGGAGTTTGAGCCTCATGGCTGGCCAAAAATCTTAGCCACCATGGACATTGCTGTCAATGAGGAACAGTGGACACCTCATTGTGATGAGGAGGGTTATGATATCTCATTGTTCATGTGTCAACCCTTGCTAGAAGAATGTGACCCTAGTGATGTCATAGAAGAAGAAGAGAATGATGATGATCTGGAGTCTATTGTGATGGATAGTTGCTTTAACTCAGAGCAGCACTATCTAGAAGATATAGGAGTGTTCACCCAGAAAGAAGAAGAACCTCTCACAAGTATTAAAACAGTAAACTCAAAGGATGGAAGTGAGAGTAGTCAAAAGAAAAAGAAAAGAAAAGCAGTGAAACAAGAAGAGGAGGAATCATTGTTTGAAGTACCAGAAAACTTCAAGAAATATGAAGTTGACGACCGCAAAATTTTGGTACGAATGCCTAAGAGAGAGGCCATCATAGGAGAATCATATGATAATAAAGAAAAGACCAAGAAGATTGTAGTGACCATTGAAGAGAACGAAGAGAGATGCACATATATAGGAGATGACCTAAGTGCAAGAGAAGAAATGGAGCTCATAGCTCTATTAAGGGAATATAGGGATGTGTTTGCATGGCACTATAGAGACTTGAAAGGGGTAGATCCAAGAATTTGCTCTCATACTATCCCCATGACTGCTGATGCTAAGCCCACCAAACAGAAGCCCTACACATATAATGATACCTATGCAGCCAAAATAAAAGAAGAAATTGATAGGTTGATTGAAGCTGGATTCATCTATGAGATTGAGCATACCGAATGGGTGTCCCCCATTGTTGTGGTACCCAAGAAGAACGGGAAGTTGCGAGTGTGTATTAACCTTAAAAAAGTTAATGCCGCTACGATTAGAGATAGTTATCCACTTCCAATCACAGAACACCTATTGGAGCGTGTTGCAGGCAAGGAAGTTTATAGCTTCCTTGATGGATTTTCAGGTTACAATCAAGTAGCCATTGCCCCAGAAGATCAACACAAAACAGCTTTTGCTACAGAGTGGGGAATCTTTGCATTTCGTGTGATGCCATTTGGGCTCACCAATGCACCTGCAACATTCCAAAGGCTCATGTGTCATGTCTTCAAAGAGTTCTTGCGAAAGAGCTTAGAAGTGTATGTGGATGATTTATGTGCTCATTCCCAAGAAAGAAGGTTTCACATCCCTGATCTCAGACAAATCTTCAACAAGTGTAGAGAATATCGAGTGTGTCTGAACCCAGAAAAGTGTGTGTTTATGGTGCATCAAGGTAAAATCTTAGGTCATATTGTTTCTAAGAATGGAATCTCAACAGATGAAGATAAGGTATGAGCCATAGCGGAGCTACCAAGGCCAAGGAATATTAAAGAGGTACAAGCCTTTATGGGCCATTGTGGATACTACCGTAGGTTTATCCACATGTACGCGATCATAGCTAGACCCCTTTATGCCTTGTTGTCTAATTTTGAGTGGAATGACGAATGCGAGAATTCTTTCAACGAACTGAAGAAACGTTTGTGCACGGCACCAATACTCACCACTCCTGATTGGAATAAACCCTTCCATGTCCATGTGGATGCATCCAATCATGCCATAGGATGTGTGCTAGCACAACCCACAAGTGAAGGAAACTTAGATTTGCCCATAGCATATGCTAGTAGACAGCTCACTGCAGCTGAACGGAACTATACCACAACTGAGCGAGAGGGATTAGGCATGGTATATGCTGTGAAGAAGTTTAGACACTATTTATTGGCCAACAAGTTCAAGTTTTTCACTGATCATCAAGCTTTGTTATATTTGGTCAATAAACCTTGCAATACTGGACGCTTAGTAAGATGGTTCCTCTTACTAATGGAATATGACTTTGAAGTTGTTGTCAGGAAAGGTAGACCCACCTTCGGGCAGATCACCTTTCTCGCATCACTTCAGGAGAGTCACCGCAAGGAGTGTCTGACGAATTACCCGATGCTTATCTGTTCAATTTAGAAGTTGTTCCTAAATGGGCAAATAAGTTGGTACCAATCCTAACCTTTGGCCCTGCAAAAAAGAATGTGAAAACATCACAAGAAGAAATTGTAAAATCACAAAAATATCACATATTAGCAGGAAGCATGTACAAACAAGATACAGAGGTTGTATTATCTTGTTGTGTGGAGGATGATGAACATAGTAGTTGGCTGCAACAAGCCCATGAAAGAATGCTAGGAAATCACTATTCTAAACAACGAACATTGCAGAATCTAAAGCGTTTAGGAGTGTATTGGCCTAGCATGGACAAAGAAATACATGAGTGGATTAAGAATTGTCCAAGGTGCAGAGAGAGACCCCCAGTGGAGCATGCGACCCTTTATCAAGTGTCATTAATTCCAGATTGGAGTGCTCCATTGGTAGAGTTTATGAGATCGGGAAGAATACCCAAAGAGGCTAGTCTAGCAAGAAGACGAAGCATGGAGCAAGAGGCTCAAGGCTACGCCTTAGTAGGGGACAACCTATACCGAAGAGGCAAAGATGGTTACTTAAGACTATGCGTTCATGAATCAGACTATTTAAAGGTCTTAGAGACCGTACACAGCGGTGTTGCAGGTGGACATTTTGGTCCTGACCGAGTGATCAAGACCATTCTATTCTCAGGACTTTGGTGGCCCACTCTTCATATGGACGCACATACCTATGTGAAGAAATGTGACACATGCCAACGTGCACAATATCCAGTGAGAAAAGACGAGATGCCCTTGAGGCCAATGATGGGAGGACGTGCATTTTCAAAGTGGGGCATAGACTTCATAGGTCCTATTAACCCCCCAGCTAGAAACTCCCATGCAGAGTACATCATTGTAGCCACAGATTACCTTACAAAGTGGGTAGAAGTCAAAGCCACAACAAAGAATGATGCTCAGACTACGGCTAAGTTCTTATTCGAGAATGTGTTCACGAGATATGGACTACCAATAGAGTTGGTGAGCGATAGAGGCACACACTTCTTGAATGAAGTCATTGAAAATCTTCTCCAAGAATTCTTGGTGATACATAAGAAATCTGCCCCCTATCACCCACAAGCCAACGGACAAGCCGAGAGTACCAATAAGATCCTCTGTAACGTATTGACAAAACTGGTAAATAATAAACGCTCTGATTGGGACAAACAACTTCATCATGCTGTTTGGGCTTATCGAGTTGCCTACAAAACGGTACTCAACGCCACCCCATTTCAGATGGTCTTCGGACAGAACGCTGTGCTACCATTAGATTTCTTAATCCCTGCCTTAAAAGTAGCACAAGAGTATGAGTGGAATGGGCATGAATTGTCCTCTAGGATCTTTGATCTCGAACGCTTGGGTGAGACGAGGCTACGAGCGGCAGCAGGCATCTACGCTGCAAAGAAGAGGCAAAAGGCTTACTTTGATGCACACATCAAGGATAAGGGATTGAAAGAGGGAGATCTAGTGTTGGTATACACACTAAAACAACATGCCCGTAAGTTGGAAAAAAGAGGATACGGACCCATGATCATTAATAGAATTTCCACTAGTGGTGCAGTTCAGTTGGCCACTCTAGAAGGAGATATCCTGCCAAACTACATTAGTGGCTGTAGAGTCAAGCTATATCAAGAACCTCTTACTGAGGATATGCTAATGAGACTCAACACTGCTAAGAAGCGAAAAGATGAAGAGTTAAGAGTGAGAGAAGAAGCACAGGTAGAGGCCAGAGAGCGTATTAGGCGAAATAAGTTAAGGCGATTAGGCCTAGAAGTCAACTCAAAAGCCCCAAAATATCACATGGATATGTGTCAAAAGTCAGGCATAGCGACTTCTCAGGTCATTGACCGAAGACCCTTTGTGACCATAGAGATAGGACAAGGGAAGGGTGCAAGGACGGTGAAAGCATTGATTGACTCAGGTGCAGCAAGTAGTGCAGTTAGACTTTCCTACTGCCAAGACTTGGGGTTGAACATCAATCCCATAGAAGCTTATCTCATAGGATTGGGAGGTGTGGAAACCCCTTGTTTGGGCGAGGTGGAACTTCCCATCTACCTTCAAGATGTTCCAATGAAAGTCAAAGCGCTAGTATGTCAAGATGAGAACCTTACAGAACCACTTGTCTTGGGTCAAGATTGGATCTATGACCATGCAGTTAACTTAAACCTAAGAAGTCAAATTCTTCAAGTTTGGGTACATGAACAATGCATTACATTAGAATTAGAGAACTGCATGCTCCTAAATCATGGCACCACACACTCTCTTAGTTCTTCCAAGACTAATCATATGAAAGAAGATGTTGTATGTGTCAAAAGCTCTATGATGCAGAAGGAGTCAATCGTGGAAGACCAGGTTCGAAGGTGGGTGGATCTTTCTTCTTCTCCAAAGAATCAAGTAGCCACAATAGTGAGTCCACCACACAAGCAAACACAACCATTCACGACAACTGCTACATCAAATAGAAAGACACCATTCGATAAAAAAGTAGTTCCGAGCATGAAGCAGATATGGGTACGCAGAGGAGAGCAACCACCAACCTTGCCCCCACAAATTCCATCCATGCAAACCAACCAGGCCAGAAGACGAAGGAAGCGGCTCAGACAAGCTCAATCACAAGGTATCCAACAAGTTTGGGTGCCTAAGAAGTTAGCTGCAGCTCAACAAGGGCAATTACAGATGTGGGTACCTAAGAAGCTCCTACATCCACAACAACCTTTGTTCTCCCACATGCAAAAGGTTTCAACAAAGAAGCCAAAAAGAGAAAAGGGTAAGAACCACGTACAGAGACCAAAGGAAGATCAAATCAGCTCTTCAACATTAGTAGGAAGACATGCAAAAAGGATATGGGTTTGGAAGCCAAAAGTGCAAGTAGCCTCCACCGAACCAAAGCGTCAACCACACTGGATACCACAGTTCAGAAAGCATCCAAAGAGAAAGACGCCTGAAGTGACCTCTACAGTGCCAAATGATGTTCTAAAATGGACTCCAATAAGGAGGATTACATCAGTTCGAGACTCAATGGATACCTCCACCAAGGTCGGCATCAACCTCCACAAATAACACCGAAAGCCTCGAACGAGCAACAACCATGTGCTCCTTGCACAACCCTGTCTTTTGCACCATTCAGGTCATGCATTTCCAAAGTATGCATTAATATAGGGCCACATTACACGGCCGTGCATAGACACACTTGAGAATCCCACGCACAAGAGCACAGTGACATATGTCAAATATTTCTATTGATACTAACTTTTGTGTTCTTATTTGTGATATCCTTTTCCTCAAAAAAAAAAAAAAAAAGAGGGGAGAAAGAAAAGCGGGAGAGAGCTTGTTCCCAGGTTTGGCTTATGAAACATGAATGAGTCATGCTTAGTTGAAGGTGGAACTGTTGATTACTAGGCATTTAGCAATTTGGATAGAAGTGTGTCTCGGCCAGCAGTGAGATTATTGCTGCCTTATCTGGTAGATGACAAGCATTTGACATGAACATGGCATCTACAACTATGATTTTCTCTTACCATGGTAGGAATGAAGAGCTTGAAGGTCCACAACTTGAGTGATGCTTAACTACTTCATGTACCAGAGCATCCAAGGAGATATCTGCAAAGGGTAGTTCTAGAGGAGAAGACTCCTGCATATGGTGAGCTAAAGAGAATATGTGAAACTCAGCTTGGTGTAGTTACCCAATGTTGCTTGCCAAGGAATATAAAGAAATTCAATTCTCAGTATTTGACAAATGTTGCTTTGAAAAGAGGAGAGGAGATCCACCACTCAAAAGATCTCATCAGTGGACAATCAACATGGACATTCATCAACAATGTTCCATCCCAAAGGCCAAGTGTACAACACGAAGAGACAAACATCCATCAACCTTCTCCATGGTAAGTATCTTTACTCTGGAAACACCATAACCATGATAGTTTAGGAAACCTCTTCGTCAGCATACCCTTGAGCACTTAGCTCAAGACCCACAATTTTTGCACCATGCTTCTTCCAATGCATTTTCCAAGTAAGCATGCGTAGGGCTACATTACAAGGCCGTGCACAAGGCACATACTTTTTTCAACCCAGGCACGAACACACTTACCCATCATTCATTATGGGTTATGAGTAGTTGGCATGACTGCTCTCAACATCATCTTTGGAAGAGCTAGCGGACGTTATGGGAACAACATCCATATCTCGGAAGCAGATTGAAGCCAGTAGTTGCTCCAAATCACTCTTGACAACCTCTTTTGAGCAACTTGCAATTTTGAAAGCTCACAACGACACATTCTTGCTGGAATCCAAGGAACCAGCTCATACAACGGATGGACACCACCTCTCAAAGCACTACATGGAACAACCCTTCCAACAAGGGTCTGTCAGGGATGACAGACTCAAGAGGGGGGGGAGTGTTGAAGCTCAAAGTCAAGGACAAAGCATGGAAGCACATCAAAAGGTGGACACACAAGGAAAGGGAGCAAGTAGGGAGCTCCAAGAAGTGTATGTCAAATTTTCAGAAGAATCCCCTACAAAAATAGTGATTTTCATCACTAAAAACCATTGTAAATACCATTATCTATTTTTAGTAACTCCATTTTGTTCAAGCCGAGGAGTCCTTGAGCTTGAGGAGTATTAGAAGTACCATCGTACCAATTTTCATAATTTTTAGACTTCGTTTGAGCCCTCAAATAAGCCCTGGAACCTAATTTTTAACTAGGCCGGACACTAGGTCTGGACAGTGCCAAAACTAGTCAAAAACTATAAAAAGAGCTAGAGAGCTCATTTTTGGGGCTGGCTTGTTAGAGAGTAGAACTTTTCTAAGAGAACTCTTTTGCAATCTAAGCTTTCCATTGTTCCTCTCTTTGATCTTACTTTGTGTGCGTGTGTGTGTATGTATGTGTGTGCATGTTTGTGTGCTTTCACTCACGCACTTGTGCCTTCACTTGCTCGTGGTCTTCATACCGGTCCTCACGTCTCCGTGGATTGACAAGTAAAGGAGGTGGTGCTTACGCTTGAGCCACACCCTCAAATTAGTGTCAGAATCTTTAGGAGTTCCGGAGGCTGTCCACACTGCAGTCCGCCAGTCCGTGAGGTATGACAAACGCAGAGTTGACACATTACCACGAGCAGGTAAGACTATCAGGATACCCGTCACAGAACAAGAAGTACCCATTGAAACAACAGCTACCCCCACAACCACCACTGACCTCTCTACCGAAACCTTCGTTCAGACATCACCCATCTCACCCCAGCATCCTCCATCACCACCTTCTCCACCCCCCCCACCACCTCCCACCATGGAAGAAACGGCAGTCATCACCTCTACCTTCAATTATAACCCATCCTCATTCACATCATTCTCATTTCGAGAACCCACCTCACAAGACACCCTCCTCTCATTTGTCACCAATCCCTTGTACACTTCAACCCTTCTATCCTCCGAACCCATAACTGGCCATCCCATAATTCCAAGTGTGGTTGGAAACCCGACACCCACCGAAGGCACCCTGTGTTTCCCTTCCTATCCCCCAATACGGGTACCTCCATTCCATGACCCTCACTTCCCATCTGGCCCCTACACCTCTTTCAACCTCACCGCACCACCCCAATACCCATCCTTTGTGGAGCAGTTCATCCGCTCTCCAATGTTTCAGAGGCACATTTCTCCGATGTTTGCAACGACATCAATTTACACGAACACCACACTCACTTCACCTACCATACCCACCTACATGGTAGCCCCTGTACACACCACCTTGTCTGACCCAATGGACATTTCACCAACCACAGCACCTCTCCCCACGATTCCACCATCTTCCCCTCCCTTACCCCCCACCTCACCACTCACATCATTGGCACACACAGCATTCACTACCCCCCTACCCAATCCCACCTCCCCTGCAATTCAAACTTTTCCCCTTGCATCTCATAATGTAAATAGCACGTTCAACACATTACTTCAGTGTACACATCAACTACAACAAGAATACCATCAATTGGAAGAACGCACTGCTGCCCTCCAGGCAGAATCTCAACGTCTGCAAGCTAGAGTCACCACTCTTGAAGCTGATTACCAAATGCTCCTAACCGAGCATACCACTTTACAGCAGGCTCACTCCGAATTGGAATCAAAGACATCAACAGTAGATGACCAAGCAGTCAAGGAATTAGAAACAGTGCTCCAAGCGCAAATGATATCTAATGCTACACTCAGACGCAACCTTGGGCTATTAAGAAAGCATATGGCAGCAGCACTAGAAGAGAACAAGAGGCTTCAACAACAAAACCAAGACAACTTTGAAGCGGCTATGGAAGGAACTGCAGAAGCAAACATTAGCCCTACCAAGTATAGAGTTGTACCATCGGAAGAAATTCGCATCTTACTTGAGGAGCATGCAAATTTCTTGGAGTCATATGAAAAGTTAGAGACTGAATGTGCAGACCTAAAGAAACAGATAGCCAGTGCCCCCACAGCTCAACAGGAGCCGGTAGTCTTGCAACACTCTCCAGAAGAATTAGAGACCCTCCGGAAATAGGTGACCGAACTCCAAGCGCGTCTCTTACCATATGAAAGGCCACCCTCGCCAACTGAAGCACCAGAACCTGAAACAGTGGTGGAAATCCCCGTCGATGATAGCTATGAAGAGCCATATGAGCCGATGTCGACACCCGGTGGTCGAACTACAGAGGAAGGACAAGACACTTTAGAAATTCAAGTTCCAGATTGGGTCAAAAGGGTCGAGAAAGTGGGTAAGACACATGATGATCGTGTGGCCGTGCAAATGCAATCTCTCACAAATCTGGAAGAAACTGTCCTTCGGTCTTCTTACTTTCAAAATCTATCCCATCAACGGTTAATCACAACATCAGAGTCGCAATACATGCCGTATTTTGTCTTGCTACATGATTATAATGCAGAAGTCAAGAGACATACAGGAAAGGAGCCCACATTCGCCACTCAATTTGAGCTAGGGGATTTACCGACAGATGCACGTGCTGGCTCGATCTTCCAACCTAATTGGCGTGCACGTCTACTAACCGATTACCCAGAGATGATGAGCACCTGGGCAACCATGCCACTATATATCAAGTATAATCCATGCTATTGCCCAGTGGTACGTCGCAGATCCTGGCAAGCATTTGCAATCAAGGTACGCAACAATAAAGAATGCTCGGCTTGGGTTAACTATCCATATTTTGCTCCACCTCGAGGGACCCCAACCGTAGCCTACATGATATCAACAATTCGGCACTGGTCTACACGTCTAAATAATGTACCCGACATAGCAGCGAAAATGTGTATGAAGATATTCGAGCTCATGACCATTGTCTTCAAAACCTTTCGGAATGTACAAGCTCCATACATCTCTGCCCCTGGATTCTCTCAAGGTAACAAGGATTTAGTCTACGACATGAGCCAGACTCCCTCGATTACTATAATCTTTGCTTGGCATGCACGAATAAAGTACTTACCCGCATGCTTCAAGCAGACATTTGAGGAAATGTTCTCTACAGGATTCTGGGAATATCATTCAAAAATTTTCATTCCCAGACCCACACATTTGCTACATCTATTCGCAGTAGAACAAGCGATCCATGCAGATCAGTTACATCTGCCACATCCGAACATTCCAGGATCAATTGATTGGGATCGTATGATGACAGACTTGGCCAGAGGACTACGCCTACAAGAACATCAGCTTGCCACTCAGGTTGTGGAATATTACATCCAACACTCCCAGCAACAAGGGTCTGTCAGGGACGACAGACGTGAGAGAGGGGGGGGGGTGTTGAGAGCAGTATGGGCACCCAAGGACTGACTAGACAAGGAAGCCAGCGGAAAGAGTCAGAGCGAGGTGAAGGAGTAAGTAGACAAAGCAGTCGACGCAAATCTGGCAGATAGGCCCTTCAAATTTTTCCAAATCAACATCTTTATAACAGTGATTCTTATCACTAACAATCATTGTAAATACCATTTCATATTTTTGTAGCTCCATTTTGTGCAAGCCAAGGAGTCCTTGAGCTTGAGGAGCCTTAGAAGTACCTACATATCAATTCTCGTATTTTTTAGACTCCGTTTAAGCCCTCAAATTGGCCCTAGAACCTAATTTTTAACTAGGCCGGACACTAGGTCTGGACAGGGCCAAAACCTAGTCAAAAACTATAAAAAGAGCTAGAGAGCTCATTTTTGAGGTTAGCTTGTAAATGAAATGAACTTGTAAGAGCTTTTTGAAAGTAATCTAAGAACTCCATTGCTTCTCACTCTTTGTCTTGCCGTGTGTGCGCGTGTGTGTGTATGTGTGTGCATGCTTGTGTGCTTCTCACTCACGCACTTGTGCCTCCACTTGCTCGAGGTCTTCATACCATCCTTACGTCTTCCCGGATTGACATTAAAGGAGGTGCTACTCATCACTGAGCTATAGGCACCCATGAGCGGCTGATTTTACGTAGATGATGATTATGGAGATGATAATGCTAATGGAGAGAAGGATGATGAAGCTCACTCCAAGCTCACCATGGAAGCTCTAGCTCTGATACCAATGCAACAAGCTAGGAATTATGACCACCACGTGCTAGAGAGATGACTCTCCTCCCAACCAAATGCCTCTATATATAGCTCTCTCCAGGGGATTGCCTTCTTGGGCAGGTGGATACTAACCATCCATGTGTCGGCCATGTAATTGCATGTGTGCCAAGTGTCCTAGTTAACTCAAGTTAACTCAAGTGGATGCTTATAGAAGGCTCTAGATCTCTTTGGCCAATACACTCTCCCCATGTACCCCATGGGGGTTGAGCCCAAGACCTCCTCCTTCACATCCTTGAGACTTAACCACTAAGCTAAGTGGATCACTTGTTCACAAGAGCATAAGACCTCCTAGTAAGTCTAAACTCGAGATCTTTGGTCATACACACGGATGACCAAACGGTGTCCGATTTCAGATGTGTCTGAACCGGTCAAACATCTAGATCATAAACTTACTTTATTACATCTGGCATATGCATTAGTGCTTGAACAACATCACAAAAAATAGGATGATAAAGCAGTAAAATGTATTTTTGTTGGGTACAGTTCTGAAAGTAAAGGCTATTGTTTGTATCATCCACAGACTAAATGCATTCTAGTTAGTCATGATGTTGTTTTTGTGGAAGATGCTATTCAGTCATTGCTTTCATGTACTAAGGAAACATCTATTAGCTCCAAAGACATGTATGATACTTTGTTGCCTCTTTTACAAGTGGACAGTCTAGTGTTGGTCCTAGTGAGGCAACTACTCAGCCGTTGCAAGTTTCATGTGATGATGCAGATCATTCCATTTTTTATGCAGATTTAGATGATGCACTTGTATATGAGAGAGCTGATATTGAGCAGGCAAAAAGTATGCCAAAATGGCTCGTGCATACTTTGCGTGATAGCAAATTAGATGCACCTCTGTCACTTGGTACTCGGTCAGGCTCTCATAGTGCCTCTTTTGCATTAGATTGCTATGCTATGGCATACTCAACCTGTTTCGTTTGATGAAGCACAAAATTCAAAACATTGGATGGCTACAATGCAATCTGAATATGATGCTATCATGAAAAATGGTACATGGTCTTTATGTGATTTGCGTCCTGGCAAGAAGTCCATTGGAACTAAGTGGGTATACAAGCTAAAGCGCAAACCTGATGGAACAGTTGATAGGTATAAGGCTAGGCTTGTTGCAAAGGCTTATGCATAGCAAAGAGGCATTGATTTTGATGAAACCTTTGCTCCTACTTGTCGAATGACTACTGTTCGTAGCATCTATGCACTTGCAATTCATCATGGTTGGAATGTACATCAATTGGACATTAAAAACCCATTTCTAAATGGTGACTTGCATGAAAAAGTGTATGTTTTTTCAGCCCCATGGCTTTATGGAGAAAGGGCATGAAAACTAGGTGTGCGGGTTAAAGAAGGCATTATATGGTTTAAAGAAAGCACCACATGCTTGGTATGAAAAGATACATGCCTATCTGATTGCACATGGTTTTGAGAACAGTCCAACTGAAAGCACCTTATATGTTAAGTGTGCTACTGATCTGCTTCTAATCATTATGGTATATGTTGATGACATGCTGCTCACTGGTCCTCATGACACGCATATTGCTAATTTTAAGGCTGATTTTCATGCCTCATTTGAGATGTATGATTTGGGGGCATTTGCATCACTATTTGGGCATTCTGTTTATGCAACTTGATGGTGGAATGGCTTTGTGTCAAACGAAAAATATTGACATATTATTGCAGCATTTTGGCCTTGAATACTGTAAGCCTATTGCCTCCTATGGAGACAGGTTTACGATTGAGTCTTCATGATGCTAGAGATGCATTTGATGATGTCCTCTATCAAAAGGCTGTTGGATGCTTGATTTACTTATGCATTACTCAGCCAGATATTCAGTTTGTTGTCTCACAAATGAGTAGGTTTATGCATTGCCTAGGTGTCAAGCATTGACAGGTAGTTAAGTGCATCTTTCGCCACTTGAGTGGTACGCGGCTACTTGGATTGATTTATCCCAAGGAGGGATCATTATTGCCAGATTTGCATGCTTTTTCTGATAGTGATTGGGTTGGTTGCTATGACACTCGTGTGTCCACTAGTGGCTTTTGCTTCATGCTTGGTAGCTCATGTATATCTTGGTTGAGCAAGAAGCAGCCTATTGTGGCCACTTCCAATTGTGAGGCTGAGTATAGGGTAGCTTTCAAAACGACTATTAAGTGTGTGTGGCTCAGATGCCTTATGGCTGATTTGGGTGTTGGTCAGTCTTCTACCACCATCAGCTTCACTGACAGTCAAAGTGCATTGGCAAATTGCAAGGAACCTTGTGTTCCATGCTTGCACTAAGCACATTGAGGTGCATTATCATTATGTTAGGGAGAGGTTCTCTACTGGGGAGGTTAGCTTGGCATATGTTCCCACGTAGGAGAACATTGCAGACCTTTTTACGAAGGCTCTACCTAGGGAGAAGTTTGACACTTCCTTATACATGAGTGCCAGCTCCTTGTTCATGACATCACTCCTAGGGGGGATTTTTTGATATATTTAGGTAGTGATGTGTGTGAACACTCTAGGACCATCAGGGCACTTTTTTCCCTCTTTAGGAGTTTTTTTCCCTCGGCTTGTATATACCCTTATTGCCCTAATGGGCTACTTATCTTTGTACATTCTAGTGGTAATACATTCAATATTGTGTGTTGTGCTCCAAGCTTCTTCTTCCTCCTTGTGCTGTTAGCGTGCTTCCGTAGATGTCTAACTCCAACATCACGAAGTTCTTCAAAGACTTGGATGTAGAGGTCAAAGAGTTTACTCTATTTGGAGATAACATGTCAAGCATTCATCTAGCAAGCAACCCTATGTTCCATGCAAGAAGCAAGCACATAGAGATCCATTATCACCTCATTAGAGAGATGCTACTAGAAAAAGAGATGGACATCAATTACATCAACACCAAGGATCAGCTAGCGGATATTGTGACCAAGTTTATGGAAGTTCAAGATCAACCTCAACTTCAAGGAGATCAATGGAGACTAACGCTTGAGCTTGAGTGGGATGTTAGAATTTTAACAATCTCAAATGTGGGAACTCATGCTGAATTGAAGTGCAACATCACTCACACTTTTTGCTAGGATATACAACCACTTTTCCACGAGTTCCCTGAGCTCATTACTCAACTAATTGATGGAGAAAAGAGGCTCAAGATCATTTGGAGGGCATTTTTGAATTCAAATTTACAACTACCTTTTTTAGCATTATATAAGCAAACATATGGAGCAAAGTTGTGGCCATCCTCCTCTACCATTTGAGCACTTGTAGGATCTCATTAGGAGTGTTTACTCATAGGTCTAAGCTAGCCCCTTGCTTGCTAGAATTTTCTCATAGGAAGCGATCTTCGATCACCCATACCTCTTTGTATAGTAGTTCGATTCATTTGCAAGATAGCTCATTTTGTTCCTATGATTGTAAGCTTTCTTTTGGATATAATCTTAGTATTAAACGTTCATTATACTTGATTATATTGACCTTGAAAGTTCTTTGGTATGATCTCTGCATATTCCCAAGCGTATGTGTGTTGGAAGCTATACATAGGTGCAAGCTACCTATTTGGATAATTTTTGGTCTGTCTTGTGGAGGGACGTTGATACCTCTAACATTCTCCAAATTGAGTAATCTTTGGCTTGTTGGAAAGAGTGTACTGTCCATTTGTATTATGCAAAATTTCGTAGGTTCAATCTTTAGGTCCAGAGAGCAATTTAATTTTTGGTGGACTATGGTAGTGAACCATTTGGTCCTAAGAAGGGCCTATCATTCTTCTACTCCAATTAGGATTGGATATACTCCATCACTCAGGCCCCTCAGTTGATTCCTAGCTTAGTCTAAGTATGATTACTGGTATTGATTAATTAGGGCTACATTATGCAGGACACAAGTACAAGAACCCTAATTACTCAATTAAAAGCAAAAATAATATAGTTTGGCGACAAATTCTAAAGTAAAAGGACATAAATTGAGCAATCAAACTTCAAGTGTGATAAAAATCAAGTAATCCTAACACCGTTGTGTTGGACAAGACCTTCAACACAAGAGGGAAGTAAAAAGAACAAGTGACTAATACGAAAGAACTTTGCAACAAGGTTGTACTTGGGAAAATTGGGATAACAGCCAAGGCTTGTGAACCTTAGATCAAGAAGAAAATTAGGATGGGATAGAGAAAGCATCAGATCTTCTAAAGCTAGTGTCAATCATACAACTAAGTTTTGGGCCTAGCCATTGAGTGAGTACCCGTACGTTCTAAGTTTAATAATGAGGGCTCGAAAATGTCCTATAAAATGGAGAGAGCGATAGCTAGCTCAAGAGTGGCACACCTAGAAAAACCAAAAGGGTCATACAAGACTCAACTAGAATATATCAAGACCAACCAATTAGGTGCTTGCATCTATGAGGAAGGTCTGAGAAGATCCATTGTCCAATTAAAATCCTAGATCAACCTGCTGGACTAGAACACCTGATAGTCAAATTTGAAGATGGTTAATACATTGATAAAGAAGGGACCATGTATGTAGTCACCAACCAGCCAGATAGGGCAGGGGAATATGGCAACATGATTCTAGAGACTGAAATAGGTGACATAGATTGTTGGCAGTGCATCCGACAGTAGCCATAGAAACAGGTGCAGAGGTAGCATGTAAAGACAAGAATGCAGTAAGTTGCGGGGGGCCAGACATTTCATTTTTTTCAAGAAATATGCTTTATGATATTCTCTTCAAACTTCAAACTAGTTATTTTCATCACTCTTGTAATGTATGTACCATAGAACACCCAATTTTGTATTTACAAGCTCCATTTTGTGTAAGTCGAGGAGTCCTCAAGCTTGAGGAGTTTAGGTAGAACGATCATACCAATCTTGGTTATTTTTAGACCTCATTTGGACCTCCAAATGACTTCGATAACCTAATTTTTAACTATGCCAGACATTAGGTTCAAAACCAGTCAAAACTAGTCTAGAAACTATAAATAGAGCTAGAAAGCTCATTTTTTAGGTTAGCTTATGTTAGGTTGTTAGATATTGTAGCTTATTTGAGAGCTTGTAAGAGTGTTCTTGAGCGATAGAACTTGTTCATGACCTTCCATTGCTTCTCTCTTGTCTCTACCATGTGTGTGTGCATGTATGTGTGTGTACATTCACATGCTTCTCCACCATCACCTTCACTCACTTCATCTATTCATGATCTTCATATCACTCTTATCTCTTCCACAGATTGACAATTAAGGAGGTGGAGCTTCTTGACATGGTGGTTATCCTTGTTTAGAACAACACCAATAACAAGTATCAAAGTGGATATAGAGGAAGGAAGGACTAGAATAATTATACTAAGGATCAAAGTCAAGAAGACTCACTTCTTCTCATGATCCTATCATTGAAGCAGGGTAAGGATGATGATCATGTCTTTTATATTGACTCAAGATGCTCCAATCATGTATCAAGAAATGTAGCATTGCTCTCTAACTTTGAAAATCCCAAGAACAAACATGAAGTTTAGATAGGTGATGATACAAGGCATTCAGTGGAAAAGATAGGTAATGTCATAACATCAGATCGCAATATGAATCTTCTAAGCAAGGTATTGTATGTACCTACAAATAACCAAGAATTTGATAAGTATTGGATGAATTGTGGAGAAAGGATTGCAAGTTAGATTCACAAGACATGGAGCATATGTGGAAGACCCCAAGCAATGATTTAAAAGGATAGCTAAAGGAGATAAGACAGGAAGACTCTTCACTTTTGAAGTGGAAGACACCAAGAACATAGCATTGTTTAGCTATGGATCTCAAACACTCTCTAAATTAGAGGTATGGAATAAAAGGCTTGCTCATATTGGTGAAAGAACTTTGAAACAAATATACAGGGACCAAAGTGTACTTGGATTGCCCAACATCACAAAGAAATATATGATCTACAAGTGTGGAGCTTGTCAATTTGGAAAAGCACATAGACAACCCTTCAACAAGAAAGGCTATATTCATCAGGAGCTATTGGATCTTGTACACACAGATCTATGGGTCCAAGCAAAAAACCTTCCATTTCAGGTTCAAAATATTATGTATCTTTTATTGATGATTGCAGTAGATGGACAACCCTATACTTTATGAAACATAAAGATGAAGTTTTCAATTGTTTCAAAAGATATCTTGCACTTTTAGAGAACCGAACAGGTAAATGTCTCAAGAGACTCAGATCAAATGGTGGTGGAGAATACTTCTCAAATGAATTTGATGCTTTCCTTCAAGAAAGAGGCATCAAAAGAGAGTTAACAACCAGCTACACACTTGAACTCAATGGAGTAGCTGAAAGAAGGAACATGACGATAGTTGAAGCAGCTAGATCTATGCTAAATGAAAATAACCTACCTAATTATCTTTGGGAAGAGGATGTATCAATAGACACATACCTTGTAAACAGACTTCCATCTAAATCTTTAGATGGTATGACTCCATATGAAGTGTGGAATGGATAAAGACCAAGCTTAGAGCATTGCAAAATCTTTGGATGTTTAGCCTATGCTCATATTCCTTCTCAAGTAAGAGTGAAATTGGTTCCCAAGGCAGAGAAGTGTGTTTTTATTGGATATGATCAAAATCAAAAGGGTTACAGATTATATAATCCCATTAACAAAGGCTTCTTAGTTAGTAGGGATGTAGTCTTTGATGAAAATAAATCTTGGTTTGATAATGATAGGAAAGTGAAGCTACCCTATGACTTGGAAGAAGACTTCCCATCTCTTCCAAAGGAACCAAAGCATCATGAAGATAGTGATTCTGAAGATGATATGACAAAGTTGGAGAAATTAAAGCTATGGAAGAACAGAGGGAATGCTAAGGCGCAAGACATAGCTCAAGGTTCCTAAAGCTCTCTTCAACCAATCAAAAAATCAATGAGGGAAAAGAAGAAGCCAAAAAGATATGGGTTTGATACTTCTTTGGTCACAAAGCATTCAATCTATATGGCTAAGGATATCAACCATGAAGAATCTATATCTTATGAAGAAGCTCAAAGTAAGGAGGAGTGGAGAGAAGTAGTGGATGAAGAAATGGAAGCTCTCATGAACAATGACACATGGGAACTTGTTCTCATTAAACCATCAATGACAGTAATTGGATCAAGATGGATCTATAAAGTTAAAAGAAATCAAGATGGTAGTATCAATAAACATAAGGCACCATTAGAGTACTTGTTAGAATTGCTACATCTAGGAATTGGAATCTCTATCAATTAGATGTAAAAAATGCATTTCTCAATGGATAAACTTTAGAAGAATTCTATATGGCACAACCACCTGCTTATGAAGATGCACATCATCCCGATTATGTGTGCAAATTGAGAAAGTCCTTGTATGGTTTGAAGCAAGCTCCAAGAGCTTGGAACCATAGGTTAGTAACCTACTTGCAGGACCAAGGCTTCAAGGATAGAAAAGTAGATATATCACTAATCATCAAAAGGAATGGATCAGAGGTTATATATCTCTGTGTGTATGTTGATGACATCATAATTATAGGGAATGACATCAATGGAATCAATAAGGTAAAAGTAGAAATGAAGGATGAATTCAAGATTATTGATCTTGTCCCTCTCACATATTTCCTTGGACTTGAACGTGTTTATACAAATTCTGGTGTCTACATCACTCAAAGGAAGTATATACATGACATGGTTTCTAAATTCAAGATGGAAAATACTAAGTGTGCAAGTACACCCATAGAGATGAATCATAAGATAAGTGCTTATGAGGGAGAACTCATTGATGATATCACAAGCTATCAAAGCTTGAATAGGAAGCTTGAACTATGCAACTCTCACAAGGGTGGACATATGCTATAGTGTTAGCATAGTCAGTCAATTCATGCACAAGCCAAGGAAGCCACATATGGAAGCAAACAAAAGAGTGCTCAAATGCTTGAAGGGCACCATCAATGAAGGACTCTTCTACCCCTTCACATCAGAAATTGATCTCAAACTCTACTCAGATTTAGTATGGGCTAGATCAAAGGATGATAGGAAGAGTACATCAGGTTATTTGTCTTTTGTAGGTTCAAAGTTAATCTCATGGTCTTGAAAGAAGCAAACAAGTGTTGCTCTATCATCTAGTAAGGCTGAATACAGAGGATTGGCCAATCCAACACAAGAAGCAATGTGGTTGAAATGTTTGTACTCATATTTGGGGTTACATACTCTAACTCCTCATATCTTTGGTGATAACACTAGCTCACTTCACTTAGCAGCAAATCCTATTTACAATGCTAGAACAAAGCATATAGAAGTCCACTATCACTATGTAAGAGAGAAATTGTTGAGCAAGGACATTCAATTATCCTATGTGCCTACTAATCTTCAATGTGCACACATGTTGACTAAACCATTGGATGGTATGAAGCTAAGCACGTTCAAAGGCATGATTGGATTGATGGAAATCAAGGAAGAATGAAGACTTAAGAATGCTAGGTTTGATGGGAATCTATTGCTGCATCCAAGCCTAGTGCTTGATCATCATTGATGTAATAACATTACTTTGTAGTCTCAATGAGAGAAGCCATAGAAACTATCTCTTGTAATAGTTGAAATGTAAAAATCACAAGAAGGTAAAAGGGAGAAGAGAATTTTGTGACCTTGTCAGGTGCCAATCAAGCATCTAAAGTTGGAGAAATCACTTCGATGAGATTCCTTTAATTTGAAGGAACTTTTTGGTGGAATCCCCCCAAAGTGTGAATTCAAATTTCCCTATATATACACATGAAGAGAGTCGCGGTTTAGAGCAGATGTTTGTGCTACATTCAGAGGAGATTCTAGTCAAGTTTTGTACTATTGGTGAAGCACACATAGTGATCCTTATTACTCAAGCTTCATGCTCATTCACCGCATGTATTATATGCTCAATAAAAATTGATTTTTCAAATCATTTTTGGAGTTCACTTCAACTGCTGTATCAAGTTGATATCTCATTTTCAGTCAACTTTGGGCATTGATTTCTCTGTGTGTACTCATTATTTTCTTGAGATTTAAATTGGTATAGGTAAATTGATAAGTTTCTTTTGCTTCATCTCAATTTTCATCATATTTGGTTCATTATTCTATGAGTTACATCCATTTGAGTTGTCCTATGTATGCAAGTAGAGTACTCTTGAAAATCCAGGATGATAGCTCAATGTTCGTAAATTGATTTCTCTCACTGATCATTTCTCAGCAGGTTCTGAGCTCTAAGTGAAATTCCAGAGTGCTTTTTCCATTCCAAAATAGCAAGTTTTTTATCGTCTGTTTTATATCGTCATCTGTTTTGATGAATCAATTTGAGATTGATCTTCCAAGGTACTAAGATGGTATTAATGCATCATTAGCAAGCTCAAGGTGTCCACTTAGCATCTTTGAAGTTACTTTGGCAGGTATAGAGTAGGTTTTTGCAACACTAGATTCATCCTTGGAGTGTGTCCACCATCTCTTCTCACACATTATCATTGAACCCTTCTGCAAGGAGTATCTTTACTTTGTGGAAGCCATCACCCATGAGATGGGAAAGGAAAATCAAACTAAATGACCCATCTCACTCACAAAACGTACAAAAAGTAAGCACAAAAATAAGAAAGAGAAATTACCTAAGATGAAAGAAGAATAACCCCTCATGGAAGTATTAGAGAACTTTTCAAAGTATGAAATAGAAAATAGAAGAATTATGGTACAGATGCCTAAACAAGAAGTAGGCATTGGAAAAGTATATGATAATCAAGGGAAAGCCAAAAAAATAGTATTCATGATAGAAGAAGGAGAAGAAAAATGCACATACATAGGGCAAGATTTGACAGAGGAAGAAGAAGAAGAGTTAACTGCCCTAGTGTGAGAATATAGAGATGTGATTGTGTGGAGTTATAAGGATTTGAAAGGAGTGGACCTAGATATATGGTCCCATAGAATTCCTATGACTCCAAAGGCCAAGCCTTCTAAGCAGAAACCATACACCTATAATGATAATTATGCTGCCAAGATTAAAGAGGGGATACCGAGTGGGTATCCCCCATTGTGGTCGTGCCCAAGAAAAATGCGAAATTGTGTGTGTGTATTAACCTTAAAAAAGTTAATGCCGCCATGATTATAGATAGTTATCCTCCTCCTATCATGGAGCATTTATTGGAATGAGTTTTGGGCAAGGACGTCTATAGCTTTCTTGATGGATTCTCATGCTATAATCAGGTAGCCATTGCCCTTGAAGATCAACATAATACAGCCTTCGCCACAGAATGGGGCATATTTGCATTTTGTGTGATGCCATTTGGGCTGACTAGTGCACCCGCCCTTTTTCAACGATTAATGTGTCATGTCTTTAGGGAATTGAACATACCGAATGGGTATCCCCCATTGTGTTCGTGCCCAAGGAAAATGGGAAATTGCATGTGTGTATTAACCCTAAAAAAGTTAATGCCACCATGATTATAGATAGTTATCCTCCTCCTATCACGGAGCATTTATTCAAATGAGTTTCGGGCAAGGAAGTCTATAGCTTTCTTGATGGATTTTCAGGCTATAATCAGGTAGCCATTGCCCCTAAAGATCAACATAATATATCCTTTGCCACAGAGTGGGGCATATTTGCATTTTGTGTGATGCCATTTGGGTTGACTAATGCACCTGCCACTTTTCAACAATTAATGTGTCATGTCTTTAGGGAATTCCTACATAAAAACTTGAAAGTTTGTGTGGATGACTTATGTGCTCATTCTAACATGAGACAGACCCACATCCCTGAATTAAGGAAAATTTTTTACAGATGTCATGAATATCATGTCTGTTTGAACCCAAAAAAATGTGTTTTCATGGTCTGGCAAGGCAAGATTCTAGCACACATTGTGTCAAAGAATGGAATCTCTATAGATGAAGAGAAAGTGAGAGTAATTGCAGAATTACCTAGGCCAAAAAATGTGAAGGAGGTACAGGCTTTCATGGGACATTATGGTTATTATTGACGATCTATACACATGTAAGCAATTATTGCAAAGCCTTTGTACTCACTTTTGACCAAGTTTGAATGGATGGATGAATGTGAGAAATCATTCAATGAACTCAAATGCCACTTGTGTTCATCACCCATCTCAACTACACCAGATTGGAGTAAGCCATTCCATGTACATGTGGATGCATCCAACTATGCCATAGGGTGTGTGTTGACACAACCCACGAATGAAAGCAATATAGATCTTTCCATAGCTTATGCAAGTAGACAGTTAAATGCAGTAGAAAGAAATTACACCACCACAGAGCACAAGGGATTAGGAATGATTTATGTAGTAAAATAATTTAGGCATTAGTTATTGGTGAATAAGTTCAAGTTCTTCACAGATCATCAGACATTGTTGTACTTAGTTAACAAGCCATGTAACACCGGATGATTGATACGATGGTTTTTATTATTAATGGAGTACAACTTTGAATTAGTAGTCAAGAAGGGAAATGCCCACCTTAGAGCCGATTACCTTTCATGGTTAACTATCGAAGAAGCCCCTCAAGGGATAGCAAATGAATTACTAGATGCATACCTGTTTAATCTTGAGATAGTACCCAAATGGGCCAAGACTATTGTCCTTATTCTCACATTTGGACCCAACAATCCTAGGATTAGGATCAGAGAAGGAGAGATCACCAAGTCACAAAGATACCAGATGCTAGGAGGAAGCATATATAAACAAGATAATCAAAAAATTCTTGAATCAAATTATAAGAATTGGTTGCAATTGGCACATGTAGGTGCATTAAAGCAACATCATTCAAAACAATGTACATTGCAGACTCAACACAGACTACGAGTGCATTAATCATCTATGGAAGCAGATGTCTATAGGTTATGTAAAGAATGCCCAGTTTGTGGTGGAAGACCACCTGTGGAACACGCCACTTTGTATCACATGTCTCTCACACTAGAATGGACTGAACCAATGGTAACATACTTGAGGATGAAAACATTCCCTTAAGGAATGACTTTAGCAAGACAACAAAGTCTAGAGCAGGAAGCTCAAGACTACACACTTATTGGCGATAACCTATAAAAATGAGGGAGAGATGGATACCCGAGATAGTGTGTTCATGAGAGTGATTATTTGAGCATATTAGAGATTGCACACCAAGGTGTTGCAGGAGGTCATTTTGGCCCCAACAGGATAACCAAAGCCATACTATTCACAAGATTATGGTGGCCCACTCTTCACGATGCTCATACCTATGTTAAGAGATGTAATGTGTGCCAAAGAACCTAGTTTCCTACTCGCAAAGATGAAATGCCGCTAAAACCCATGATGGGAGGACATGCATTCTCTAAGTGGGGTATAGACTTTATAGGACCCATCAACCCCCTGCTAAAGGTACTCATGCGGAATACATCATAGTTGTGATAGATTATCTCACCAAATGGGTAGAGGCTAAGGCTACCAAAAAGAATGATGCACACACAATTGCAAAATTCTTATTTGAAATTGTCTTTATGAGGTATGGATTGCCTATAGAGTTGGTGAGCAATCAACGAACCCACTTTCTAAACCAAGTTGTTGAATATTTGTTACAAGTTTTTATGGTGATTCACAAGAAATCCACACCATATCATACTCAGGCCAATGGTCAGGCAGAAAGTACTAAGAAGATCCTTTGTACTGTATTGACGAAACTTGTAAAAGATTGGGACAAACAATTACATCACATTGTTTGGGCATATTGAGTGGCCTGCAAGATCGTACAACTCCCTTTCAGATGGTTTTTGGTCAAAATGCAGTGCTTCCTTTGGATTTTTTGATACCCACCCTTAAGGTTGCACAAGAGCATCAGTGGACTGGCCACGAATTATTATCAAGGATAATGGAATTGGAATGATTAGGAGAAACCAAGCTAAAAGCAGTAGCATGCATATATGTAGCCAAGAAGCGACAAAAAGCCTATTGGATGCATACGTGAAAGATAAAGGCTTAAAACAAAGGTGACTTAGTCCTATTCTATACACTAAAACAACATGCACGGAAGCTAGAGAAATGTGGTTATGGACCCATGGTTATTAATAGACTTTCAACAAGTGGAACGGTACAATTAGTCACACTAGAAGGAGAGATAATTCCTAATTACATTAGTGGCTGTGGAGTCGTATCAGAAACCTCTTATAGAGGATATGCTTAGATAACTCAGATTGCCAAAGATGCGCAAGGAGTAAGAAAAGAGAATACAAGAGGAAGCTCAGGCAAAATCTCTAGAATGCATTAAACACATGAAATTAAGAAGACAAGGACTAGGGAGAGAACATTATAACCATCTCAAAGGCTCAAGGATAGATACCAGCACTGGCAAAGAAACACTGAGATATCCTATGGCCATGTGTCAAACAAAGTCAACAACTCATCTTAGCATAGTGGATAGAAGACCATTCGTTACAATCATGCTAAGACAAGGCAACACCTGCCAAGAGATTAGGGCTTTAATTGATTCAAGTGCTACGACTAGTGTGATTAGGTGGTCCCACTATAAGGACTCAGGATTAAAAATGCAGCCAATTGAGGCATACCTCATAGGGCTAGGAGGCATGGAAACCCCTTGCATGGGTGAGGTGGACCTTCTTATCCTCATACATGAGATGACCTTGACTGTGAAACTCCTATGTGCCATGATGATGACCTGATAGAACCATTAATTCTTGGTCAAGATTGGTTATACAATCACTCGGTGGACCTAAATCTTAGAAAATGCTCCCTACAGCTCAGGTTCTTAGACTAACAACAAGTGATACTGCTTGAATTCCCTAACAATATCCCCCCTAAGGAATGTAACCCCACACCCTATGAAATTAATGCAAAGGAGGACCAGAATATCTTTGGACAGATAAGTCAAATTACTTCTACAACAAGCCATGTGGGGCTAGTGATGAATAACCGCTGCTCAAGAAGATGTCAAGAGATTTTCCCCTAGCCTTCCTTTGAACAAGAAGAGGTCACCACCCACCGGATGGGTGAAGTGGACTACCTCAATGGTCAGGTGGGTTACATTAGTGGACAAATGGGAACAATTTCCCCTTCAGGCCCATCCTCCACACTTCCTGCAGACCTACCTAGATCTGTTGTGCAAAATGCCTCACTTCCTGATGGGTGGGTCATGCAAGTGTTGGACCTCCCTTCTTTTCCAAAGGATAGTGTCGACCATACCTCTCAACCACAAACACAAAAAAGCCAATCATGACTTAGGAACCCAAACCGACAATAATACCAGATGACCTCATGGTGGAAGCAGTATCAACATGTCAAGGCAACCGACATAAAGCAAGTATGGGTGCCGAAAGGTCAAAAAGCACCAATTATTTCCAACAGCATAGGCCATGATGAGAAGAATTCAAGGTAGGATCAGACTCAACCTCCAACCTCCCCTCGAGCTTCTTCTCCATCAATGAGAACCCGACAAATCTGGATCACCAAGAAATACTTGACAAACTCACTTCACCCCATGCTGATCTAGGTACCCAAGGGCTGTCTTCTAGCTCAACACCCAACCATGTAATGATGGGGGATGATTTTAACACCCAAATGCAAAAATGGAAGATGGCTACCCTCCACTAGGTCCACAAGCAATGATATATGCTCACTGTTATGAACTTTTCTCTGCACCAGTACAGAGCTACCCAACACGCTTTAAATCATCCCAAATGGATATTCCAACTGGGATAACCACCCTCTACAAAATAGGCTACTTGTTTGCAACACTCTCTGCCTATGTGCAGAGATATACCTTCACAAAGTTGGCAATTTCTCACAACTCACTCAACCAAATAACTTGAAACTTTGGCAAAGTTTAGCGCACAATATGAGAGACCAAATGAAGCTTGAAATCAATGAAAATGAGTACAATGAGAGAGCAAACAATGCTCTGCAATCTGGTACAATCAGATTTGGAAAAATTTAACTACACCTCTAGATAGAGTGGAGCAAAATCATGAGAAAATGAGGTAAGCAAGCAAGGGGGATGCTTGTTGGAGTTTATGACTTCACTAAACTAAGTGGGAAACTCCTGGAATGAATACAACTCAAGAAACAAAGGCAGGAGGATGCTTATATAGACTTTTACGTTTCCTACAATCTAGCTAACGACCCACTAATCAATTTAGGTGCACTTTTTGGTGGCTGATTTGATGAGATTTGAATTTGATTGAGTTTGGTGGAGCTTCTAACTTTATTCCACGAGTTTGGGTGATCCTTTTTTATTGGGCCACTTGCAAAACTCATGGTTGAGCCTTTTTGCATGATTGAGACTTGATTTTCAACACTCGTCCTCAAGTCTCAATGCATAGGTCCTTCATTCCAATGCATGCCTTGAAGTGTTGTAGCTTTAATCCATCCAATGCTTTAGTAAACATATCTACATATTGGTCCTTTGTATTGACATGCTCCACCTTGAGATCCTTTGACATCATCTTCTCTGGAATAAAGTGGTAATGCACTTCTATATGCTTCAATCTTGCACGGAACACCGGATTTTGAGCCAAGCATATGCTACTTATGTTGTCACAAAAAATAGGTACTTGCTTAACCTAGAAATCAAGATCAACAAACAACTTCTTGAGCCACATAAGCTCACATGAGACTTGTGCTAAGCCTCTATACTCAGCTTCAGTCGATGAAAGAGCCACTGTTGGTTTTTTCTTTGACATCCATGAGATGGTCTTCTTCCCTAGCATGATAACATATCCACTAGTGCTCCTCCTGTCATCTTTGGAACCTGCCCAATCAGCATCACAATAAGCTTGTACATTTAATTCATCATCAAATGGATAATATAGACCTTCATTCACTGATCCTTTGAGGTACCTAAGTACCCTTTTGGCTGCAACAAGATGAGGTACTCTTGGTGCTTGCAAATGGATAATATAGACCTTCATTCACCGATCCTTTGAGGTACCTAAGTACCCTTTTGGCTGCAACAAGATGAGGTACTCTTGGTAATTGAGATAACACTCCAATTACATGTGCAATATCAGGTCTTGTCATAGTAGCATACATGAGAGAACCAATTATTGACCTATACATGGTCATATCCTTCACTTCTTCACCTTCATCAGGACTTAGTTTAACATTTACTTCTAATGGATTTGAAATGGGCTTGCAATCACACAAGCCAAACTTCTTCAAAAGATCAAGAATATATACCTTCCTCTTTATATAGTATTTCAATCCCAAGGAAGTACCTTAAAATCCCTAAATCTGAGATTTTAAATTCACATCCAAGCTTCCTCTTTATGTCCTTGATGTTGGTTTCATCATCCCCTGTAATGATCAAATCATCAACATATATACAAATGAAAACAGTTTTTCTACCTTCCTTCTTCACAAAGAGTGATTGGTCTGCATGACTCTGATTGTATCCACATTTTACTAAGTAGTCCACAAGTCTTTGGCTCCAAGCTCTTTGGGGCTTGCTTGAGTCCATAAAGAGCCTTCTTTAGCTTGCATACATGATGTGGAAGCCTCTCATCTTTAAAGCCTTGGGGCTGGTCCATGAAGACTACCTCTTCAAGCTCTCCATTTACGAAAGCATTCTTCACATACAACTGGTACATCTTCCCACCTTTTGAGGCTGAAATTGCAATTAAACTCTTGATGGTGGACATCTTAGCTACTGGGCTGAATGTTTCCTCAAAGTCTATGCCATAGCTTTGAGCAAAACCTTTGGCAACCAGCCTTGCTTTATACCTAGAGATGATCCCATCTGCATGCCTCTTTACCTTGTACACCCATTTGTTGCCAATGACTTTCATGTCCTTTGTTCTTGGCACCAATGAACAAATATCATTTTCTTCAAGTGCTTTGACTTCCTCCTCCATGGCTTCAATCCATTCCCTATGCTTATTCGCTTCTTCAAAAAAGTTAGGTTCTTTACAAGCTATAACTTGACTCATGTAGGCATAGTGTCTTGCAATAAATGAATCATAAGTTAACCTTTCAATAGGGTATTTAACCCTATGGATGACCTTACCTCACCATTAGGTGGTAGGAATCTCCTCCTCCTTGGTTTAGATGCTTTAAAACTTGGAGTTTCTAATTTTTCCATATCTTCGTCACTTGTAGATTCCATGTCTACCCATCGATGGTCTTCATCATTTGCCTTTTCCTTTCCTTTGCTACTTCCTTCACTTGAATGAGCTTCATTCATTGTCCTTCCATGCTAAGTTGATGTAGTACTCTCCTCTGATGGTGTGCTTGAAGTGGTTGGACCACTTATCTCCATGCTTTGTTGTTGCTCTTTGAACTTCTTCTCGGCTTCATATGCATCGTCAACCTGTAACACATCTTTGCCACCATACCAAGGCGGCAACTCATCAAATATTACATCCCTAGATACCTTAAGCTCTTTGATGCAAGGGTTATAGCATCTAAAACCCTTTTGCTCTGAAGAACATCCAAGAAATATACACCTATCCGCCTTCGGGTCTAACTTGTGTCTCAATTCTTGAGGTATGTGAACATAACACACACAACCAAATACTTTGAGATGTGAAAGATTGGGTTTCTTACCACACCAAGCTTCATAAGGTGTAACTCCATGTACTCATGAGGTTGGACACCTGTTCATAATGTATATGGCTATATTTGTTGCATCAGCCCACTAAGAGTTAGGAACATTCATTTCATTTAACAAAGTTCTAGCCACTTCTTTTATGTATCTATTCTTCCTTTTTGCCACCCCATTTTGTTGAGGTGTATAGCTGCACATGAATTGCCCTTTGATGCCATAATCATGTAGAAAATCTAAAAATTCATTTGAAAAATACTCTCCCCCTCCATCCGATCTGAGAGTCTTTATATACTTCCCTATTTCCTTCTCCACTAGGTTTTTGAACCTCTTGAAGTGGTAAAACACCTCTGACTTTGACTTCATGCAATACATCCAAAAAAACCTTGAATGATCATCTAGAAATGTGATAAAATATCTATTACCACCAATGGATGGCTCCCTTGTAGGTCCCCATACATCTGTGTGTATGAGATTCAACACTTCATTGCTCACATGTGCTCCCTTCTTGAATGGCAATCTGCTTTGTTTTCCTAATTGACAAGCATGTCACAAATGTTGCATATTCTGAGATGTAAGATCAGGTAGACCACTCACCAAGCCCTTCCTTTGCATGTCCTTCATCCTTTGTAAGTTTATGTGCCCAATTCTTTTATGCCATAAGTCGATTTCTGCAATCTGTTTATTTCCAATTGACAAGTAGACAGTGTGAGGGGTTGATGGCTTTACCTCCATGGTGAAGAGTCTTCGTTGCTTCTTTCCTTTTGCTATGAGCTTGTAGTCTTGCATGGGGTCTTCGACAAAACATCCTTGCTCATTGAACCTCACCTCATAACCTCTTTCAACCACTTGACCTATCGAAACCAAGTTCTTTGTGATGGTTGGCACATGCAACACATCCTTCAACACCTTGGAGCTTTGAGATCCATTCAATGCAACATCTCCCACATGTGTAATAGTGTGCTCAGTGTCATCCCCTGTCTCTACATGTCCTTGAGTGATGGGTGAATGTAAATTAAAGAAAACATCTTTATTGCAACTCATATGGTTGCTACAAAACAACTATCAATGTACCATGTAAAATCTGAATTGACTCTTTCACTTGAACCATACATCATAAGCAAGTTCTCATTTTCTGAATTTGTTGAAGTACTAGCATAATTACCTTGGTTCCTTTTTTATCCTTGATTGCCTCCTCCTCTGGACCAATAATCTCTTGCATAATGGCTTGGTTTTGTGCTTCTCTTCCATGTGATCTTCCTCCTCTTCCTCTACTCCTTCCTCTTCCTCTTGATCCATAGCTTTGGCTGGAGCCTTCTTGGTTGCTTGAGCTTGAGCTTGACCTTCCTCTCCCTCTGCCTTGGGAGTTTTGTCCACCTCTTTTGCCTTTGCCTCTACCTACATAGAAAACTTGGGCTTGGCTTCCCTTTGATTATGAACCTCCTTGGTTCATCTCCTCGGTCACCATCAATGTGACTAATTGATCAAATTCTGGTAGGGAATCCCTCACATAAACTGATGTGCTGAATGCTTTCCACCTTTCATCCTCTCTCAAGCCATTGAGAGTGTGTGCAACAAGATCATCATCTTTGATTGGGCTTCCAATTGACCCTAAAGCACGTGAAAGTTCCTTAACCTTCAAAACGTACTCATTTATGTTAGTACTTGGTGATTTTCTAAGATTATTCAGCTCATTCTTGAGCTGAATCTTCCTTGCCTTGGTTGATGAAGAGTACAATCTCTCCAAGGTCTCCCAAACCTTCTTGAATGTGTCCAACTCTTGCATATGCCCTATCATGCTATTGCTTATGTGTTGAGATAGAATGAATATGACTCTTCTATCCCTTTCTATCCATTCATTAAGTGCCTTAATCTGTCCTTGAAGTGGTGGATCATGTACATGAGGCATTGGCTCCGTGCCGCACACTAATCCCCACAATCCTTTGCCCATAAGATAGTTGCTAAATCTAAATTTCCATGGTTGATAATTGCCTTTTTCTAACTTCTCTATTTGTGCATTATACTCAGCCATACTGAGCTCTAAGATGCTCCTCTAGCTTCTCCTAAAGTGTTTGTATTCTTTAGAAGATGTGGATATTACCTTTTGATAGCTTCTCCCTTGCTAACCTTCCACTATTTGAGATCTCTATCGACGTAGCCCCCTTTTGATGTCTTCTTGCTTTGATGAGTCCTCCTTGTGCTTCTATGAGTTGTCTTGATCCCTTCAAGTCTTCAATATGATGCCACTGATGTCTCCAAGCCTCCAAAATTGCTCCCATACCACTGATGGGGGATGATTCTAACACCCCAATGCAAAAATGGAAGATGGCTGCCCTCAACTAGGTCCACAAGCAGTGATATATGCTCATTGTTCTGATCTTTTCTCTGCACCCGTATAGAGACTTAAAATGAAATTCTGCATACTTGTAGTAGACTATAAGAGCTACCCAAGAAGCTTTAAATCATCCCAAATGGATATTCCAACTGGGAGAATCACTCTCTGCAAAATAGGCTACCTATTTGCAACACTCTCTACCTATGTGCAGAGATATACCTCCACAAAGTTGGCAATTTCTCACAACTCACTTAGCCAAATAACTTGAAACTTTGGCAAACTTCAAGGCACAATATGAGAGATCAAATGAAGCTTGAAATCAATGAAAATGAGAGAGCAAACAATGCTCTACAATGTGGTACAATCAGATTTATAAAAGCCTAACTACACCTCTAGATAGAGCGGAGCAAAATCATCAGAAAATGAGGTAAGCAAGCAAGGGGGCTGCTTATTGGAGTTTATGAATTCACTAAAATAAGTGGGAAACTATTGGAATGCATACAACTCAAGAAACAAAGGTGGGATGATGCTTATATAGACTTTTACTTTTCCTACAATCTAGCTAACCGCCCACCAATTAGTTTAGGTGCACTTTTTGGTGGCTGATTTGATGAGATTTGAATTTGATTGAGTTTGGTGGAGCTTATAACTTTGTTCCATGACTTCGGGTGTTCCTTTTTGATTGGTCCACTTGGAAAACTCATGGTTGAGCCTTTTTGCATGATTGAGACTTGATTTTCAATGCGTAATACACCTCCCTTCAAAATCACTTCACTCATCGACATCACCACTGTCAGATTCATCCTTTGTACCTCAGCCGAAGAACCAAACCCACATACAAACTCTTTGAAATGGATGCCAAAATGCATCCAGAAACCTCCACACAATCCTTTGTACAACGTAACACCTCTCACGACTAGTCCTTACCCTTGTAATAATTCACTCACCACTGAACCTTGTATAAATTCATCCCCGCTATGCACTATTCAAGGTCATGTAGGATGTCTAGTGACTTGCATTAGTCTCTGAGAAATCACTACATAAACCACCTCACAACACATGGCTACACGAGTCACGCATCGGTTATGGAAAGGGATTGCATTGGGATCATAATTAATTTCCATACTAATGTGTTATCCTTTTGTAGCAAACCATTTAACATTCAGATAATCATGCAAACTGAAGGAATCTCCAAGGCTAGCATGAGCACGCTAGTAGTAAATTTCAATAATTTGCTGGTTGAGCTCCACCCTGCAATGAAAGCACCAGAATTTCAAGATTTTATGGGGCAAATGCCGATTGAAGATCCTTCTATTGGAAGAGCCAAATAGGCACATAGTAACTCCCACTAGTTCCAAGGATTAGCAGGACCTCTGGATGAAGCAAACTAAATCTATGATGCAATGTTATGCTTTAGTGGCAACACATGGGGAAGATACCAATTCTTCTCATGAGAATTTGAAGCGCTGAGTTTCCACCAACAAGAGAAACCATTGTTATCGACTCCCCTCCACAACTTGCAACATCCATACCTAGAACTACTATAGAACTCACTTCTACACCCACCAAAACCCATCCTTCTCTTGTATATCCAACTTCCCCAACACACCCTAGCTCACCCCCATTAGCCCAACTCACATCAAGTGCTGCAGTTAAACCTATAGTACATCCAATGTCCCAAACTCCCACGGAAACCTTTACAGCTATTACCTCAACAATAGTTTCCCCCGTTCCTCTTAATCCTTTCCTCACCTGTTCCATTTCTTTCTTTCCCCTTCCTTCATGACCCATTTTTCCATTTCCCCCACTAATGACTTTCTCAGTCGTATCCCTTCCCAGTCCTACTACATCATCTCTGCCTTCCCCTCTACATCAATTAATCCATGAAACCTAACATGTAATATATTCATCCACGTTTGTAAATCTTGTGTTCACACCTACTCATGCACCCATAGTCATGACACAATTCATTATTAGTTCACTAGATACCACTTCAAGTGATATGGATATTTCACCACCCACTGCACCACCTCTCACATCCACCACTTCACCACATAGCCTCACCACACCACATTTTTCCACAGTCACCACAACATTCACCACCCCATCCCCATTCCATTCCCCCCTACATCAACCACTGCACCAAAGTCATCATCCATCACTACATCATTACTATTATCACCCACTGTAGATAACGCATTTCATCAGATGTTCATGTGTATGCATCAAGTCAGGGATGAGTTCCCCACCTTAGGATGCAACTATTAGACTTTGCAACAGACTGTGATGCAACTACAAGCCCAACTAAATTCATTAACCATCGAGAAAGCATCCCTCAATGCACATAATCAGGAACTCCGTCATGTGTATCACTCAAAGGAGCTAGAGTTCAAACAAAAAATGAAAGAGGCTCTTACAAAAATAGAAGAACATCTTAGACTCCAAATTGTACGTAATGCAACTTTGACATGAAAAGTTATCACCGTATATAGGGATGGTTCTAGCTTTCACTTCAAGATTAGCCAAGAGCTTTTTAATCCACATTGCTTCACATGTGGCAAATGCTAATCCTCTATATTAAAATATATACCTCTCTATTTTCTTCCTTCTTCATGTACAATGAAGGATGTGCACTTAGTTGGATATTCTACCAATCTCTGATTCTATGCTCTTGGTGCTTGATTCAACCCATAAAGTGCCTTTTTCAACCTGCAAACAAGGTCTGGATGGTTTTCATCTTCAAATCCAACCGGTCGACTCATGTATACCTCTTCTTGTAGTTATCCATTGAGAAAAGCATTTTTTATGTCGAGTTGATATAATGGCCATCTCCTTGAAGCACCAATTGCTATTAATGTTCTGATTGTTCCCATCTTTGCAACATGACTGAAAACTTCATCATTATCTATGCCTTGTGTTTGTTTAAGTCCTTTGGCAACTAATCTAGCTTTATATCTAGCTAGTGAACCATCAACATTCCTCTTTACTTTAAACACCCATTTGTTTGGAACAATCTTCATACCTTATTTCTTTGGCACTAGCTCCCATGTGTGATTACCTTTGAGAGCTTTGATCTCCTCTTTTGTAGCTTGCTTCCATTCCTTTTGTGTGCAAGCTTCTTCATATGTCTCAGGCTCTTTGTCTTTGATAACTTGGCATCATGTATGCAAAATTTTTCGCCATGAAACTATCATAACTCAGCCTTTGAGTTGGATACCTTGTCCTTGAAGATCTTCTTTCATTGCCTTTAGAAAGTTGCTTCTTTAACCTATTCAGCTTTACCTTCGGAGTGATTACCTCTTCATATTCTTCTTCACTTGCATTTATCTCATTGTTTGGAGTAGCACTTGCTTCTTTGGCTCTACTATGAGCTGAATTTAGAGATAACGAATGACTCCCCCTCCATGTTGAACATTCTTCATTTGATGTACATGCCTCTGGACATGAAACCTTTGTGCTTGATTGTTGAACTTCTCTTTGATTTATTCGTGCATAATCATCACAGTCTTCTTCAAGAATCTTTTCCTTTCCTTTATCTTCATACCATGGTCTTAGTTCATCAAAGACCACATCTCGTGAGACTCTTACTTGGAGAGTGATCACATGAATGAAGGTGATTCCATGGACAATTTTCTGACAAAGATCAAAGATCTAAAAGAACAGTTGATTTCTGCTGATGAAGTCTTGCCTGACACTTCACTTGTGCATATTGTTCTGAATGGTCTTCCCAATTCATACCAAATTTTTGCTTTTACTCTTCGTTTGATGATGAAAGGCAATCCAAATGCCTTGACATTTGAGGAGTTAGTCTTTGTTCTATTGCAAGAAGATCAATCTAGGAAAAATAGGTCCATTATGCGGGTTTCAAATGAAGCTTTCCTTGCTAGTTAGAAGGGTAAAGGTAAATGGAGCTCTTCTACTAGTAAGCAGAAATGTGCTAATTCTGCACAATCAAAGAAGGATGACAAAGATGATAATAAAACAGGAAAGTGAAAATTGTTTTGCAAGTATTGTAAAGCAAATGATCACATCATAAAAAAATTTCCAAAACTGGTTGCAAAAGAAGCAAAGAATAAAGAGGCTGGAATGGTTGTTGCAGAGGCCTCTACACCAAAAACAGAGTCTACTAATCTAGTGCAGAATGAAGAATGGGCATTTACTACTATTTGTATTTTTGACCCATCTTCTCCTAAACAGTGTATGTCTGTAGTAGACTCAGATGTTTGGTACTTTGATAGTGGGGCAACCAAACATATTACCTCATAGCATAGTTTCCTCACTTCACCGGAGCCTACCCCTATAGGGAATACTATCACATGCACCAACAACTCTTCTTATCCTATCATGGGAGTTGGTAAGATCATTCTGACTACGATTGATGGTAGTTCTTTAACATTGTCAGATGCTTTATTTTTGTCATGGATCAAGAAGAATCTGTTATCAGTTTCAGCTTTAGCCAAGATTGGCTTGGTTGTGAAATTTGTTGATGAAAGATGTACACTTCATGATCTATCAAATGGCAACATCATTATTGCTTCTAGCATTTTATGTCATGGACTATATAAGCTCATAGACTATGAAAGATCTCTGAATGATTCAACATGTGCAATACATGATTCTCAGGCTATGTCAAATGCAAAGGTTTGGCATGCGTGCTTTGGTCTTTTTAATATTGCTAGTTTGCTATGCTTGCAAAAATCTAAAATGGTGTCCTCTCTGCTTAAACTCGAGGCACCCGATAAACATGTTTGTGAAGGCTGTATTTTGGGCAAAACACAACATTCATCATTCCCAAAAGATGGTTCAGTTTGAGCTACTCAGAAATTGCAGCTTGTACATAATGATGTTTGTGGTCCTATGCAGACACCTTCTTTTGGGAACTATCTTTACTTCGTGACTTTCATCAATGATTGTTCCAGGCATTCCATTGAAAGCAAAGTTCGAAGTGTTTATGTGTTTCAAACAGTTTTTGGTTTTGGTTGAAAATCTGTCAACATGTAAAATGGGCACCATGTGTTCTGATCGTGGGAGGGAATATATGTCTTCTGACTTTAATGCATTTCTGGCTAAACTTGGGATAAAACATGAGTGTATAATGCCGTATACACCTCAACAGAAGGGAGTTGCTGAATGGAAGAACAGGTTACTCATGGAGATGGCAAGGTGTATGGTCAAGAGACAAGCTTTAGCACATAGTTTCTAGCTTGAGGTTGTCATGTGTGCAACATATGTACTTAATAAGTATCCCACTAAAGCACTACATTCTATCACTCCATATGAGGCTTCGCATATTCACAAGCCATTTGTTGCTCATCTTCATGTTTTTGGTTGTTTGGAATATGCATTAGTGCCTGAACAACAACATAGAAAATCGTATGATAAAGTAGTCAAAGATATTTTTGTTGGGCATATTTTTGAAAGCAAAGGCTAGCATCTGTATCATCCACAGAGTAAACACATTCTAGTTAGCAATGATGTTGTTTTTGTGGAAGACGCTATTCAACCATTACTTTCATGTACTAAGGAGACATTTGTTATCTCCAAAGACATGTATGATACTTTGTTGCCTCTTTTTACAAGCGGATAGTCTAGTGATGGACCTAATGAGACAACTTCTTAGCCTTTGTAGGTTTCATGTGATGATTCACATCATTCCATTTCTAATGCAGATTTACATGATGCAGTTATTGATGAGAGAGCTGATATTGAGGAGGCAAAAACTATCCCAAAATGGTTGGTGCAAACTTTGCGTGACAGCAAATTAGATGCACCTCTATCATATCGTACTCGGTCAAGCTCTCATAGTGCCTCTTTTACATCAGATTGCTATGCTATGGTTGCCTCTAATCTCTATGATGAGAATGAGCCTGTTTCATTTGATGAAGCACAAAATTCAGAAAATTGGATGGTTTCTATACAATCAGAATACGATGCTAGCATGAAAAATGGTACCTGGCTTTTGTATGACTTGCCTCCTGGCAAGAAGGCCACTGGCACAAAATGGGTATACAAGCTGACGCGTAAGCCTGATGGGTATACAAGCAAAGGGTTATGTGCAGGAAAGAGGCATTGATTTTGATGAGAACTTTGCACCTACATGCCGAATGACTACTGTTCGTAGCATCTATGCACTTTCTGCTCATCATGGTTGGAATGTACATCAATTGGACATTAAAACATCATTTCTTAATGGTGACTTGCATGAAGAAGTGTATGTTTTTCAGCCCCGTGGCTTTGTGCAGAAAGGGCATGTGTTGGAACTCAAGGTCAAGCACAAGCATGGAAGCACATCACAAAGGTGGACACACACAAGAAGAAGGAGTAAGTAGGGAGCTCCAAGAAGTACATGTCAAATTTTTAGAAGAATCCCCTACAAAAATAGTGATTTCCATCACTAAAAACCATTGTAAATACCATTTTCTATTTTTGTAACTCCATTTTGTTCAAGCCGAGGAGTCCTCGAGCTTGAGGAGTATTAGAAGTATCATCTTACCAATTTTCATAATTTTTAGACTTCGTTTGAGCCCTCAAATAAGCCCTGGAACCTAATTTTTAACTAGGCCGGACACTACGTCTGGACAGGGCCAAAACTAGTCAAAAAACTATAAAAAGAGCTAGAGAGCTCATTTTTGGGGTTAGCTTGTTAGAGAATAGAGCTTTTGTAAGAGAACTCTTTTGCAATCAAAGCTTTCCATTGTTCCTCTCTTTGATCTTACCTTGTGCACGTGTGTGTGTATGTGTGTGCATGTTTGTGTGCTTTCACTCACGCACTTGTGCCTTCACTTGCTTGTGGTCTTCATACCGGTCCTCACGTCTCCGCGGATTGACAAGTAAAGGAGGTGGTGCTTACGCTTGAGCTACACCAAATTTTGGCACCGTTGCCGGGGAGAGAGCTTCGAGGATGAGCGTTGTGATGGTAAGATCGTAGATTTGCGACGTTGGAAGGTAAAAAAACTGTCATTTTTGTTCATTTTCTGATTTTTCCTCTTCATCTTCATCATCGTCATCATCTCCACCTTCTTCCATCTTCTTCTTCATAGAAATTTCTTGTTTTTTAGTGCATTTTCACCATTTTCATACCATTTTTCATGCATTATTGTGTGGGAAGGAGTTAGGAAGTGCAAGGGAGAGCAAGCACCTGTGTTTTTCATGATTTTCTGCTCATATGGAGCTCGCCATTGCTCAACGCTCAAAAATCCGAAGTTCCTGCCAAAAAACGTGATTCTGTGATGAAAATCGTGATTTTGTGAAAATTCAAATTTTTTGAAAAATCACGATTTTTTGTTTCCCGCCTAAAAGCTTGTTGAAAGAATCACGATTTTGTGGTCATTCTCAGAATCGCGATTCTGTGGTGGTGCTCAAAATTGCGATTCTCACAAATCACGATTTTCAGCCAAAAAAACACGATTCTGAGAAAACACGATTCTGAGAAAACACGATTCTGTGCTTGTGCTCAAAATCGCGATTCTCTAAATTTTGAAAACCACGATTCTCTGAGACAAAATCGTGATTCTCTAGAACACGATTCTCTAAAACACGATTCTGTGAAAACACGATTCTGTGAAAACATGATTTTGTGGAAACACGATTCTGTGAACCACGATTTTCAAAAACACGATTCTCTGCTCAAAATCGCGATTCTCAAAAACACGATTCTCTGCTCAAAATCGCGATTCTCAAAAATCACGATTTTCAGCCAAAAACACGATTCTGTGAACCACGATTCTGTGAAAACACGATTCTCTGCTCAAAATCGCGATTCTCATAAATCACGATTTTCAGCCAAAAACACGATTTTGTGAAATCATGATTCTCAAGGTACAAAATCGCGATTCTCTGGAGATTTACAGCATCGCGATTCTCTTGAAGTTCACAAAATCACGATTCTTTTGAAGTTCACAAAATCGCGATTTTCTTGAAGTTCAGAAAATCGCGATTCTCTGATTTCACAGCATCGCGATTCTCTTGAAATTCATAAAATCGTGATTCTCTTGAAGCTCACAAAATCGCGATTCTCTGATTTCACAGCATCGCGATTCTCTTGGTTTCACAAAATCGCGATTCTCTTGAAGTTCACAAAATCGCGATTTTTTCCAAAAGGTCTTGTTTGCCTATTTTGACCCCCAGGAGCCTAGTTTGACATAACTTTTTCATCCAAAGTCCATTTTTTGAGCTCTATAGCTCGTTGGAAAGATCATTTTGAATCCTACACGACCTCAATTGTTTTTTATAAGAATAATGCGTTGATTTTCAGATTGGATATTTTGAAGTTGACCCTCCTGTGGGACCAAGAACCCAAAGGGATTCCAAAGGATTTTGAACCATATTAAGGGAAAATTTTGGAGTCTTAACCAAAGCTTATGAACCTGAGATCTGGTAGACACCTAGGCAAGGATAAACAAAGCATTAGGTCTTCTCAATCTAGTGTCAACCATACAGCTAAGTCTTGGGCACAACAACTAAGTGGTTGTCCTTACGTACTAAGCTCTGACACAAGTGACTCTGAAATGTCTTTTAGTATGGGGAAACCAGCAGGTGGCTCAGGAACTGCCCATCTACAAACACTAGAAGGTCCCTATAAGACACAATTGGAATATATTCGGACCAACCGATAAGGTGTTCGCATCTATGAGGATGGCCTAAGGCGATCAGCGGTCCAACTCAAAAATCCAGATCAACCCTTTGGACTTGAACACCCGGTGGTCAAGTTCAAAGAGGGTTCATACATTGATAAGGAAGGAACCATGTATGTGGTCACCAACCTACCAGATAGGACTGATGAGTTTGGAAATATCATTCCTGAGAATGAGATAGGAGACCTAGAACAAGGAAATGTAGGACAAGGACCCCAGACTCCTAGAGGTAAGTCAGTTTTGACCATAGTGATCACTCCAGACTCGATCCCTCAAGAGAACAAAAGCATAGAACTATTCTTGAATAGAGAAACAGAGGAAGCCTTTTGGAGATTCAATCCAGATCAACCTAGCCAATTGGGCATAGTCATCATCTACGAGTTCAAGGATCCAGAGATACCAGGCAAAGTTGTCTACCTGGATAACACGTTAGAGAAAATTTTCTTGGTAACAGAACATGATAGACATGCATATACTTGGAAGAGTGAATTGATTTTCCCTCCACCAAGATCCAATGTTTCCCATGGCCTCCAAGGAGTAGGATCATCCCAAGCTCATGAAGCCTAGAGAGAAAGAACTAGAGAGAGACCTGAGGTAAGTTTTGCACACACGCTGGGCAGAAATAGAGCAGGATTTGAAAATGAAAGAAGTGAAAGAGAGAGACATCAAGCACATAGGCAACAAAGAGATGAACATGATTTTCCATTGCCTAGACCCTGAGAGCACACAAGAACCCTTAGACCCACTCAAGTGATCAAGGGAATGAAGAATTATTTTGACGGGTCAGGAGATCCTTATGATCATGTGGCTGAGTTCAAACAAGTGTTAAGAGCTGAACAGGTTGAGGATTTATTCACCCAATACGAGGCATTTGGTTTGACTCTTAAGGGCACTGCCTTAGCTTGGTTTCAACCACTGAGTAGTCGCAACTATCGCGATATAGGTCAACTGCTAGATGAATTCATTGTAGAATTTTCCAAGAGTGGTATCAGGCATAACACATCATCTTTGATCCACAGTTTCAAGCAGACACCCCAGGAAACAGTGCGACTAGCAGGTAGAAGGTTCAGATAGTACCTAGAAAGGTGCGCTGCTCCAGAGTTACCCACACCAGCCAAACAAGTGGCTTTGTTCTTAGATGGCTTACTGAGCACAAAGCTAAGATCATATGTGTACTTGAAAGAGCCTAGATCCATAGAAGAGTGTGTGCGGACGTGCATTGACATAGAAGATAACTTGGGTGAGGAGTTAGGATTGTCCAAACTCTATAAGGATTTTGATAGTTCTACTAGTCATACTTCGAAAATCTCCACAGAAATAGATTAGATAGCTGAGAAAGTTGCCAAGAAGCTGGGAGTCCAAAATAGACAAACATAGAGAGTCACCTCATTGAACCGATGTTATACCTGCGGAGGGGACCACATGGCTAACATATGCCCAATGCAAAACCAAAACATTAGAGAAAGGAATGCTCCATATTGCACTATTGAGAGAAAATACACGAACCACACGGCTCAAGATTGTCCCTACAATAGACAGGCTGTTAGAAAAACTTATCAGCAACCTTATCAACAAGGGAGGTATTAGAACCAATACCAACAGCCATATTATCGACCACAACAGCAATATCAGGCACAATATAGGCCACAACCAGTCTTGGGAAACCAACCACCAGCTCCTGCTAACGTGATTCCAGTCAAGTATGCTGTGGGAGAGGAAAATCCAAATAGGGCATTGGTGCCACTAACCCCATTGATACCAGATAATGACTCTCATGCTCATAGCTCAGACTACTCCCATGAAGGTAGTCCGCATGCTTATTACACAGAGTCACCTGAACATAGTGAGATTTACCCGTATCAATATGAGGCACCACCTATGGAACAAAATTGGGAGCCAGAATACTCCAATGTCATGTACGCAAATGCTAACCCTAGGCCCCAATTGAGACAACTAAGACCACAAGCCCCTAGAGGACCATGTTTCAGATGCCAGGGTGACCATTTCCTTCGTGATTGTCCCCACCCACCATCTCCGAGTCAAGGACAGGCTATCACAATACAAGCTTTTTGTCTTGATTGTGGCAAAGACCATCTCCCCAGAGATTGTCCAAGAAACCCCTCCAATGCACCCAAGATTACACCCATTAATGTGGTAGGCTTAGTGGCGGAATCAAGTGCCAGTAGTAGTAATGTGGCACCTGTACAAGCAGTTACTAGGGCACAAGCATTAAAACAAGATAAACGAGCAGAGCAATCGGAGTCGAGTGAATCAGGAGAACCTAGCAAGCAAAAAACAAGAACATGGAAGGATACCAAAGAGAAAGCCAATCGCAAGTGGAATAAAAAGTTATCGGAACTAGAAGAAAGCTTGAAAGATGCAAAAACAAAAATAGAAGACATTGCATCTCAAAACCCCTCGCATGCCGAAACTCCATCTACTCCACCTCATCCCACCCCACCACCCATTGTAAATAGACCGCAGCCAGGGTATGTTCTTGCAGATCCAACCCCAGAAGGCTTAGACATGATGTTCAAGGCCTACCAGGCTCGACTTCAAGAAGGGCCAACAGCTGCAAACTTAGACAAGAGTTACCCTAGAGCAGATTTAGAGATTGAACGAATGAAAATGTGCATGAAAATGGTAGAACAAGCTCAAGCTATACTTGAGACTAGTCAAAAGTTCAATCAGACAAACTCTGTCAAAACAGATTTGCATTTCCAAGGCTTAGTAGAAAGATTAGAGCAATTGGTAAACAAACCACAAGTTTCTTTACCTCCACAGGCTCAACCAGTTATTGAAAGAGGAAGCTCACCATCAATGGGAGCTTATGTTCCTAATTCCATGGATGCTGGAATACCTCCTTCAATTCAACAGTACTCTCAAGAGTTCTTGCGGGAAATACAAGAAGAGAAATGGGCCAAGGAGAAGGGTAATTCCCCTCCTATTCCCGAGATTGATGATCTTCATGATCAATTTCCCCAAGACATTCCATCCATTTACGGAGATCAAGTCGAGCAACAAGAAGACGAAAGGATAGATTTTGAATCTAATACCTTAGAAGAACTGCCTCAATTTCCAGGCCCATGGGAATCTGAATCTCTTCAGATCAAAGCTCCCACAATACTGGTCAGATATGAAGACTCAGTGGTCCCAAGGAACACTGATGTCGTGAAGAACACTAAGGTTCAATGTCATCTCACTGTAGAAGAGCTGCTCAAAGCAGAACCTGAGCTATGGAATCATGTGAAGGATCACGTTCCAGAACTTGATTCCAATAAGCCAAAAACAGGCTCTAAGCAAAAAGTTCCAGAGATACCTCTAGACAAAATAGGGGACATGTGTGAGGGTGAAGAAGGTCATACTTATCTTCCAATCACCTACCAAGGTTACACAACCAAAGCAATCATAGATTCAGGTGCTGGTGTTGCTATTGCGACCACCTCCTTGTGGAAGCAATGGGGCAAACCCACATTAAGACCAACTAGAATGAAGCTTCAAATGGCCGACGGTCATTTTGAAAGACCTCTAGGATTGCTCGAAGGGATAACTCTAACCACTTGTGGTGTGGAGTTTGAACATACATTTGCTATATGTGACTTTGAGAAAAATAACATCTATGAGATGATCCTAGGAAGACCCTTCCTATGACAATTGCAAATAGTACAGGATTGGGGAACCAACTCCTTGTACTTACAACACTTAGGGGTCACCACCAAGGTCAATTTGAAGGATTACACCTTCAGAGATGTACCACCCCTACAGTGGAATTCTATCCACAAAGCGAAAGAAGATTCTATCTATGTGCATTCGGAAAGCTCACCTGATCCATCATGGCTGCATGAAGATACTCATTTGTGGATGTGCAAGGTCACAGAGGAAGAGGAAAAACGTTTAAAGGCAAGAGAAGAAGGAACTTTTCCAAGAGATAGACCAATTAAACATCCAACCTATACACCGATGATCTTTCCAGATGAGGAATTTGAGCCTCATGGCTGGCCAGAAATCTTAGCCACCATGGACATTGTTGTCAATGAAGAACAATGGACACCTCATTGTGATGAGGAGGGTTATGATATCTCAGTGTTCATGTGTCAGCCCTTGCTAGAAGAATGTGACCCTAGTGATGTCATAGAAGAAGAAGAGAATGACGATGATATAGAGTCCATTGTGATGGATAGTTGCTTTAACTCAGAGCAGCACTATCTAGAAGATATAGGAGTGTTCACCCAGAAAGAAGAAGAACCTCCCACAAGTAGTAAAACGGTAAATTCAAAGGATGGAAGTGAGAGCAGTCAAAAGAAAAAGAAAAGAAAAGCAGTGAAACAAGAAGAGGAGGAATCATTGTTTGAAGTACCAGAAAACTTCAAGAAATATGAAGTTGACTACCACAAAATTTTGGTACAAATGCCTAAGCGAGAGGCCATCATAGGGGAATCATATGATAATAAAGAAAAGACCAAGAAAATTGTAGTGACCATTGAAGAGAACGAAGAGAGATGCACATACATAGGAGATGACCTAAGTGCAAGAGAAGAAATGGAGCTCGTAGCTTTATTAAGGGAATATAGGGATGTGTTTGCATGGCACTATAGAGACTTGAAAGGGGTAGATCCAAGAATTTGCTCTCATACTATCCCCATGACTGCTGATGCCAAGCCCACCAAACAGAAGCCCTACACATATAATGATACATATGCAACCAAAATAAAAGAAGAAATTGATAGGCTGATTGAAGCTGGATTCATCTATGAGATTGAGCATACTGAATGGGTGTCCCCCATTGTAGTGGTGTCCAAGAAGAACGGGAAGTTGCGAATGTGTATTAACCTTAAAAAAGTTAATGCTGCTACGATCAGAGATAATTATCCACTTCCAATCACGGAACACCTATTGGAGCGTGTTGCAGGCAAGGAAGTTTATAGCTTCCTTGATGGATTTTTAGGTTACAATCAAGTAGCCATTGCCCCAAAAGATCAACACAAAATGGCTTTTGCCACAGAGTGGGGAATCTTTGCATTTCGTGTGATGCCATTTGGGCTCACCAATGCACCTGCAACGTTCCAAAGGCTCATGTGTCATGTCTTCAAAGAGTTCTTGCGAAAGAGCTTAGAAGTGTATGTGGATGATTTATGTGCTCATTCCCAAGAAAGAAGATTTCACATCCCTGAGCTCAGACAAATCTTCAACAAGTGTAGAGAATATCGAGTGTGTCTGAACCCAAAAAAGTGTGTGTTCATGGTGCGGCAAGGTAAAATCTTAGGTCATATTGTTTCTAAGAATGGAATCTCAACAGATGAAGATAAGGTACGCGCCATAGCGGAGCTGCCCACGCCAAGGAATGTTAAAGAGGTACAAGCCTTTATGGGCCATTGTGGAAATTACCGTAGGTTTATCCACATGTACGCGATCATAGCTAGACCCCTTTATGCCCTGTTGTCTAATTTTGAGTGGAACGACGAATGCGAGAATTCTTTCAATGAACTGAAGAAACGTTTATGCATAGCACCAATACTGACCACTCTTGATTGGAATAAACCATTCCATGTTCATGTGGATGCATCCAATCATGCCATAGGATGTGTGCTAGCACAACCCACAGGTGAAGGAAACTTAGATTTGCCCATAGCGTATGCTAGTAGACAGCTCACCGCAGCTGAACGAAACTATACCACAACTGAGCAAGAAGGCTTAGGCATGGTATATGCTGTGAAGAAGTTTAGACACTATTTATTGGCCAACAAGATCAAGTTTTTCACTGATCATCAAGCTTTGTTATATTTGGTCAATAAACCTTGCAATACTGGACGCTTAGTAAGATGGTTCCTCTTACTAATGGAATATGACTTTGAAGTTGTTGTCAGGAAAGGTAGAACCCACCTTCGGGCAGATCACCTTTCTCGTATCACTTTAGGGGAGTCACCACAAGGAGTGTCTGATGAATTACCCGATGCTTATCTGTTCAATTTAGAAGTTGTTCCTAAATGGGCAAATAAGTTGGTACTAGTCCTCACCTTCGGACCCGCAAATAAGAATGTGAAAACATCACAAGAAGAAATTGTAAAATCACAAAAATATCACATATTGGCAGGAAGCATGTACAAACAAGATACTGAAGGTGTATTAGCTTGTTGTGTCGAGGATGATGAACATAGTAGCTGGTTGCAACAAGGCCATGAAGGATTGCTAGGAAATCACTATTCTAAACAATGAACATTGCAGAATTTAAAACGTTTAGGAGTGTATTGGCCTAGCATGGACAAAGAAATACATGAGTGGATTAAGAATTGTCCAATGTGCAGAGAGAGACCACCAATAGAGCATGCCACCCTTTATCAAGTGTCATTAATTCCTGATTGGAGTGCTCCATTGGTAGAGTTTATGAGATCGGGAAGATTACCCAAAGAGGCTAGTCTAGCAAGAAGACGAAGCATGGAGCAAGAGGCTCAAGGCTATGCCTTAGTAGGAGACAACCTATACCGAAGAGGCAAAGATGGTTATCTAAGGTTGTGCGTTCATGAATCAGACTATTTGAAAGTCTTAGAAACTGCACACAGTGGTGTTGCAGGTGGACACTTCGGTCCCGATTGAGTAATCAAGACCATTCTATTTTCAGAACTTTGGTGGCCCACTCTTCATATGGATGCTCATACCTATGTGAAGAAATGTGACACATGCCAACATGCACAATATCTAGTTAGAAAAGACGAGATGCCTTTGAGGCCAATGATGGGAGGGTGTGCATTTTCCAAGTGGGGCATAGACTTCATAGGTCTTATTAACCCCCCAGCTAGAAACTCCCATGCAGAGTATATTATTGTAGCCACAGATTACCTTACAAAGTGGGTAGAAGTGAAAGCCACAACAAAGAATGATGCTCAAAGTACGGCTAAGTTCTTATTCAAGAATGTGTTCACGAGATATGGGCTACCAATAGAGTTAGTGAGCGATAGAGGCACACACTTCTTGAATGAGGTCATTGAAAATCTTCTCCAAGAATTCTTGGTGATACATAAGAAGTCTGCCCCTTATCACCCACAAGCTAACGGACAAGCCGAGAGCACCAATAAGATCCTCTGTAACGTATTGACAAAACTGGTAAATAATAAACGCTCTGATTGGGACAAACAACTTCATCATGTTGTTTGGGCTTATCGAGTTGCCTACAAAACGGTACTCAACGCCACCCCATTTCATATGGTCTTCGGACAAAATGTTGTGCTACCATTAAATTTCTTAATCCCTGCCTTAAAAGTAGCACAAGAGTATGAGTGGAATGGGCATGAATTGTCCTTTAGGATCTTTGATCTCGAACGCTTAGGTGAGACGAGGCTACGAGCAGCAGCAGGCATCTACACTGCAAAGAAGAGGCAAAAGGCATACTTTGATGCACACATCAAGGATAAGGGATTGAAAGAGGTGGATCTAGTGTTGGTTTATACACTAAAACAACATGCCCATAAGTTGGCAAAAAGAGGATACGGACCCATGATCATTAATAGAATTTCCACTAGTGGTGCAGTTCAGTTGGCCACTCTAGAAGGAGATATCTTGCCAAACTATATTAGTGGATGTAGAGTCAAGTTATACCAAGAACCTCTTACATAGGATATGCTTACGAGACTCAACACTACTAAGAAGCGAAAAGAAGAGGAGTTAAGGGTGAGGGAAGAAGCATAGGCAGAGGCTAGAGAGTGTATTAGGGGAAATAAGTTAAGGCGACTAGGCCTACATGTCAACTCAAAAGCCCCAAAATATCACATGGATATGTGCCAAAAATCGAGCATAACTACTTCTCAAGTCATTGACCGACGCCCCTTTGTGACCATAGAGATAGGACAAGGAAAGGGTGCAAGGACTGTGAAAGCATTGATTGACTCAGGTGCAGCAAGTAGTGCAGTTAGACTATCCTACTGCCAAAACTTGCAGTTGAACATCAATCCCATAGAAGCTTATCTCATAGGATTGGGAGGTGTGGAAACCCCTTGTTTGGGCAAGGTGGAACTTCCCATCTACCTGCAAGATGTTCCAATGAAAGTCAAAGTGCTAGTGCGTCAAGATGAGAACCTTACAAAACCACTTGTCTTAGGACAAGATTGGATTTATGACAATGCAATCAACTTAAACCTAAGAAGTCAACTTCTTCAAGTTTGGGTCCAGGGACAATGCTTTACATTAGAACTAGAAAATGGCATACTCACAAATCCAGATGTCACATCTTGTAGTTCTTCTAAGACTAATCATATGGAAGAAGATGTTGTATGTGTCAAAAGCTCTATGATGCAAAAGGAGTCAATCGTGGAAGAACAGGTTCGAAGGCGGGTGGATCCTTCTTCTTCTCCAAAGAATCAAGTAGCCACAATAGTGAGTCCACCACACAGGCAAACACAACCGTTCACGACAACTGCTACATCAAATAGAAAGACACCATTCGACAAGAAAGCAGTTCCGAGCATGAAACAGATCTGGGTACGCAAAGGAGAGCAACCACCAGCCTTGCCCCCACAAAGCCCATCCAGGCAAGCCAACCAGGCCAGAAGACAAAGGAAGCAGCTCGGACAAGCTCAATCACAAGGTATCCAACAAGTTTGGGTGCCTAAGAAATTAGCTGCAGCTCAACAAGGGCGATTACAGATGTGGGTACCTAAGAAGCTCTTACATCCACAACAACCTATGTTCTCCCACATGCAAAAGGTCTCAATAAAGAAGACAAAAAGAGAAAAGGGTACGAACCACGTACAGAGACCGAAAGAAGATCAAATCAGCTCTTCAACAATAGTAGGAAGATGTGCAAAAGATATATGGGTTTGGAAGCCAAAAGTACAGGTAGCCTCCACCAAACCAAAGTGCCAACCACACTGGGTACCACAGTTCAGAAAGCATCCAAAGAGGAAGACACCTGAAGTGATCTTTACAGTGCCAAATATTGTTCTAAAATGAACCCCAATAAGGAGGATTACATCATTTCGAGATCCAATGGATAACTCCACCAAAGCTGGCATCAACATCGACAAGTAACTTCGAAAGCCTCGTCGAGCGACAACCATGTGCTTTTGAGAGTCCCATGCACAAGAGCACATTGACATATGTCAACTATTTTTTCTGATACTAACATCTGTCTTCTTGTTTGGTGGCATTGTTCCTCAAAAAAAAAAAAAAAAAAAAAAAGGAGAAGAGAAAGAACTTGTTCCCAAGTTTTGCTCATGGAACATGAATGAGTCATGCTTAGTGAAGATTGAACCATCGATTACTGGGCATTTATCAGTTTGGATAGAAGTGTGTCTTGGCTAGCAGATGATGTAATTGCTGCCTTATCTGGTAGATGTCAAGAACTTGGCATGAACATGGCATCCACAACTATGGTTTCCTCTTACTATGGTAGGAGTAAAGAGCTTGAAGGTCCGCAACTTGAGTGATGCTTAACTACTGCATGTATGAGAGCATCCAGGGAGATATCTGCAAGGGGTAGTTCTTGTACCCTGCAAATCTTTGTATGTATACTGGATGAGAAGACTCCTGCTTATGGTGAGCTCAAGAGAATATGTGAAACTAAGCTTGGTGTAGTTCTCGAATGTTGTTTGTCAAGGAATATAAAGAAATTCAATTCTCTGTATTTGATAAATGATGCTTTGAAAAGAGGAGACAGGATCAACCACTCAAAAGATCTCATAAGTGGACCATCAACATGGACATTCATCAACAATGTTCCATCCCAAAGGCCGAGTGTACAACACAAAGAGATGCACATCGATCGACCTTCTCCATGGTAAGCATCTTTACTTTGGAAACATCATAACCATGATAGCTTAGGAAACCTCTTCGTCGGCATACCCTTGAGCACTTAGCTCAAGAACCCCAATTTTTGCACCATACTTCTTCAGATGCATTTTCCAAGTAAGCATGCATAGGGCTACATTACAAGGCCGTGCACAAGGCACATATTTTCCTCAACCCATGCACGAACACACTTACCCATCATCCATTATGGATTATGAGTACTGGGCATGACTACTATGAACATCAACTTTGGAAGATGTAGAGGACATCAACGGAGCCTCATAACAACACAATCATGTTGGAATCCAGCGAAGAAGTACATACCAAGGCACTACAACTTGCAATGGATCGCAGTCACAGATGAAGAACCGGACAACCAAACCTGCCAGATCTGGAAGCCATACGACTTTTGTTCATACAGAAGGGACACTCCCTCTCAAAACACTACTTGGAACAACCACTACAACAAGGGTCTATCAGGGACGACAGACTCGAGAGGGGGGGGAGTGTTGGAACTCAAGGTCAAGCACAAGCATGGAAGCACATCAGAAAGGTGGACACACACAAGAAGAAGGAGCAATTAGGGAGCTCCAAGAAGTACATGTCAAGTTTTTAGAAGAATCCCCTACAAAAATAGTGATTTCCATCACTAAAAACCATTGTAAATACCATTTTCTATTTTTGTAACTCCATTTTGTTCAAGCCGAGGAGTTGTCGAGCTTGAGGAGTATTAGAAGTATCATCCTACCAATTTTCATAATTTTTAGACTTCGTTTGAGCCCTCAAATAAGCCTTGGAACCTAATTTTTAACTAGGCCGGACACTAGGTCTGGACAGGGCCAAAACTAGTCAAAAAACTATAAAAAGAGCTAGAGAGCTAGCTTGTTAGAAAATAGAGCTTTTGTAAGAGAACTCTTTTGCAATCAAAGCTTTCCATTGTTCCTCTCTTTGATCTTACCTTGTGCGTGTGTGTGTGTATGTGTGTGCATGTTTGTGTGCTTTCACTCACACACTTGTGCCTTCACTTGCTCATGGTCTTCATACCGGTCCTCACGTCTTCGTGGATTGACAAGTAAAGGAGGTGGTGCTTATGCTTGAGCTACAACATGAAAACTAGATGTGCAGGTTAACGAAGGCTTTATATGGTTTAAAGCAAGGACCACATGCTTGGTATGAAAAGATACATGCCTATCTGATTGAACATGGTTTTGAGAATATTCCAAGTGAGAGCACCTTATATGTTACACGTGCTAATGATGTGCTTCTGATCATTGTTGTGTATGTTGGTGACATGCTGCTCACTGGTCCTCGCAAGAAGCATATTACTAATTTTAAGGTTGATTTTCATGCCTCATTTGAGATTTCTGATTTGGGGCATTTACATCATTATTTGGGCATTCAATTTATGCAAGTTCATGGCAGAATAGCTTTGTGTCAAATGAAATATATTGACACATTATTGCAACATTTTGGCCTTGAAGACTGCAAACCTATTGCCACTCCTATGGAGATAGGTTTAAGATTGAGTCTTCATGATGTTGGAGATGCATTTGATGTTGTTGGATGCTTGATTTACTTATGCATTAATCAACCAGGTATTTAGTTTGTTGTCTCACATATGAGTAGGTTTATGCATTGCCCAAGTGGCAAGCATTGGCAAGTGGTTAAGTGCATCTTTTGCTACTTGAGTGGTACCCAGCTACTTGGGTTGTTTTATCCCAAGGGGGATCACTACCGCTAGATTTACATGCTTTTTCTGACTCTAATTGGGCTAGTTTCTATGACACTCGTGTGCCCACTAGTGGCTTTTGCTTTATGCTTGGTAGCTCATGTATATCTTGGATGAGCAAAAACCAGCCTACTGTGGCCACTTCGAGTTGTGAGGCTGAGTATGGGGTAGCTTTCATAGCGACTATTGAGTGTGTGTGGCTCAGATGCCTTATGGATGATTTGGGTGTTGGTCAATCTTTTGCCACTAGAATCTTCACTAAAAGTTAGAGCGCATTGGCAATTGCGAGGAACCCTATGTTCCATGCTCGCACTAAGCACATTGAGGTGCATTATCATTATGTTAGGGAGAGGTTCTCTACTACAGAGATCAGCTTGGCATATGTGCCTACACAGGAGAACATTGCAGACCTTTTCATGAAGGCTCTCCCTAGGGAGAAGTTTGAAGCTTTCCACAAAGCTTTGGGCTTACTTCCTTTTGTGGATTGATTCCACATAGCTTGGGACTTCCTTATACATGAGTGCCAGCTCCTTGTTCACCACATCACTCCCACGGGGGATTTGTTGATATATTTAGGTAGTGATGTGTGTGAACACACTAGGACCACCGGGGCACTTTTTTCCCTCTTTAGGAGGTTTTTTCCCCCCAATTGTATATACGCCTATTGCCCTAATGGGTCACTTACTTTTGTACATTCTAGTGGTAATACCTTCAGTATTGTGTGTTGTGATCCAAGCTTCTTCTTCTTCTTCCTTGTGCTATTCACGTGCTTTCGGAGACCTGAAACTCCAACAGGAAATTCTTATGCAAGAGAGTATGAAGAATAGGAACCTTAAAAAGATCAAAGATATGGTGGCCATGATGCCCAACATCGCGGTCCACGTGAGAATGTGTATGTAACATTTTTCTTTTCAAGCACAAGACAGGTTCACCATGCCCCATAAGGAAGTTTGTTTTAGTTTGTATCTCATCGATACTTAGAACATGACTATTAACCTACCACATTGGAGCATTGATCAAATTCACCTTGCACACAAACGATGGATGTGCAAGGTAGTACTTTATGGATGTTGTGCCCTTGCAAGGATTATCTATTGATGTCTTGCATATGACGTTCCAATCCAGAGTGCTTTGATGTGGAATAGGGTCGCATAACTTCCATAGGACTCCCATCAAAGCATATGGGAGGAGTAGTATGAGGTGCTCAAACTTGACGAGACATTTTAACCCTCAAAATCACTCCTCCACCATAACGACATGTACATCCATTCACACTTCACCTCCCGAGATGTAGCTCTAAAGGTCCAAGTTTAATATTTCATCTTGTCCCTACAGATCTCGAATTCCCTAAGGAGTCCTCCTGGAAAAACTCACCAAGGAAGACTTTGAGTAGATCCTACAAGAGGTAAACATTGAGTCACATGATGAACAAGTTGTGGAGTGATCACATCCACAAGCAACTACATCATAAGCGTAGGTTACAATAGTTGACGAAGAGGAGGAAGAAGAAGAAGAAGATGAGGAAAATGAGGATGAAGATGAAGAATCGAAAGAGAGCAATGATGAACATGAGGGAGGACACGAGGAAGAGCAACAAGAAATGGCTGAACTCATAGGTGCTCCCGTGTATGCACCCCAATTACAAAGATTGTATGATACAATTAAGGCTGTATAGGAATGACATAGAGTGTCATTCTTGTCAGGGAAGGCCTTGATAGATGACATCCTTGCAGATGAAGGGGTGGACCCTCAATTCATTCATTCACTCAAATTATTGACAGAATCATTCGGAGTTCAAGAAACAATGCACACGACACTATGTCAGTCAATCTGGCATGATAGAAAAAGAGTGGAGACGTAGCCATGGTCAGGCAAGAATATATGTATCCCCATATTTTAACTAGAAGAAACCACAACACCAGTGACTACTTCATCTGCTACAATTGATCGTATCGTTGAAACCTTTGTACAAACTTCACCTATGTCACCTTATCGCCCCCCATCTCCCCCACCTCCACCCTCCACCATCCACCATTGTAGAAACCACTATAATCTTAACAACCACTACCCACACCCCTACCTCAACCACCTCTTTCTCATTCCACAAATCGATCTCTCAAGTGACCCTTTTTTTTTCCATCACCAATCCACTTTTTGCTCCTCCATTTCTATCCGTAGAATCTGCCATTGGCCACCCCACATGCGTCGAAGGATACCCGAGACCCACTGAGGGCCGCTTAGGTATCCCTGCTTATCCCCATTCACACATCCCCCTCCCCCGTGATCCATACTTTCCATTCGCCTCATCCATCTTTCCCTATACCTCCATCGCCACCATCATCCCATCCCATTATGTATCATTCATGGAAAGCTTTACTCGTGTTCCCACCACACAGACATTAGGTTCACTAACACTTATATCCACTTCACTGTACACAGATACTACAATCACCACACCTACCATCCCCACCTTCATGGTAGCTCCCGCATACACCGGACTGTTCAAACCCATGGACATTTGTCCACCCATCACACCTCCCCCTCCTCCCATGCATCCATCATCATTGATCCCCCCTCCACCAACATCACTGGCACCATCATGCATTGCATCCACCATTCCCATTTCCCTTGCATTAAACCTTACCTCCTTTGCATCTACAACTATAAATAATACATTCAATATGATGGTTCAGTGTGTCTCATAGCTTCAACAAGATTATCTAAAATTGGTAGACCTATATGCTACCTTACATGCAGAATCTCAAAGATTACAAGCACATGTTACAACATTGGAAGCTGACAATGAAATACTTCAGGCTAAATACCTCATACTACAACAAGCTCACAAAGAACTAGAGGCCAAGGTACCGGATGTGGACACCCAAGCTAACAAAGACTTGGAGGACATGCTATGCGAGCAACAAGTAACCAATGTGAAATTACAAAGAAATCTAGGGCTTCTCAGGAAGCACATGTCTGTGGCACTTGAAGAAAATAAGAGACTACAACAACAAAACCTAGACAATCTCGAGGCTATTATGGAAGGAACACCAAGCACAATGATTAGTCCAATGAGGTTTCAAGCTGTTCCCTCAGATGACATCAAGACATTACTTGAGGAACATGCTAGTTTTCTAGAGTCATATGAGAAGTTGGAAGCAGAGTGTGCCGATCTGAAGAAGCAGTTAACTACCATAAGCACATCAAGGCTCGAGGCTACCAACATCCCACAAACTATAAAGGAACTGGATACCCTCCAGAAATGGGTCAAAGAACTCCAAGCACGGTTATTACAATATGAAAGACCACCCTCTCCGTTGGAAGACCTAGAGCCAGAAGCAGTAGTAGAAATTCCCATAGAAGAATCATTTGAAGAACCATATGAACCCATGCCAATACACAGAGGGTGCATTACTAAAGAGGGCCAAGACACCTTTGAAATTAAAGCACCAGACTGGCTCAAGCAGGTAGAAGAAATAGGCCATACTCATGATGATAGGCCTTGTAGTTGTACAAATACAATCTATGTCCAATCTTGAAGAAACAGTTCTAAAGTCAGCTTATTTTCAAAACCTTTCACATCAATGACTCATCACCACCTTAAAACTACAATACATGCCATATTTTGTACTATTGGCATATTATAATGTAAAAATCAAGAAGGTTACTAGGAAAGAACGCATGTTTGCTATGGAACTGAATGCCCTACCCAAAAATGCATGAGAAGGAACTATTTTCGAACCAAATTGGTGTGCACTACTACTATCATATTATCCGGAGATGATATGCACTTGGTTAAATATTCCATTCTACATTAAATATAACCCTTGCTACTGCCTTGTTTTCTATCGCGGACTATGGCCGTCATTTGCAATCAAAGGCAGCAATACCAAAGGGTGTTCATATTAGTTAAACTATCCTTATTTCGCTCCCCCCATAGTGCCACCCATAATCACCTACATAAAATCCACTATACACCATTGGTTATCACAGATTCAAGGATGTGCCAGACATTGCTGCCAAGATGTGCATGAAGATTTTTGAGCTCATGACTGTCATATTCAAATTTTTCAGGAAAGTCCAAGCATCGTATATTTCTATCCTAGGGTTCTCCATGTATGCCTAGCATGCGCACATTAAGTATTTACGTGCTTGATATAAGTAGACCTTTGAGGATATGTTTTCTACAGGGTTCTAGGAGTACCACTATGAGATTTTCATTCCCAAAACCACCCATCTGTTGCACCTTTTTGTAGTAGAACAAGCAATTCATTCAAACCCACTATGACTGCCACATCCAGATGTCCCAAGTCTAGTAGATTGGGATCAACTTATGACAAATCTAGCATGCAGAATGGGCTTTCACGAACACCATCTTGCCATGGATTTCATTGAATACTACATCAAACACTCTTCACAACAAGGGTCTGTCAAGGATGATAGATGTGAGAGAGGGGGTGTTGCCAGCAGCCAAGGTAGTTAGGGTGTCTTTACAAGACAAGGAAGCCATCAGAGAGAATTAAAACAGAGGGAGATTCAAGCAGAACAAGCACGCATAGCAGTCAATGAAGGCTCGACAACTAAGCCTACATAATGTTTCAAATGATAACTCTTTTACAACAGTGATTTTAATCACTACACATCATTATAAATACCATTTTTTTATCATTCTTGGTCCATTTTGTGCAAGGCGAGGAGTCCTCGAGCTTGAAGAGTATTAGATATAAGTATGTACCAAGTTTCATATTTCTTTAGAGCTCGTTTGAGACTCCTAATTAGTCTACGAACCTATTTTTTAACTAGGTCAGACATTAGGTCTGGACAGGGCCAAAACCAGTCAAAAACTATAAAAAGAGCTAGAGAGCTCATTTTTGAGGTTAGCGAATTGGGAATTGAAGTGAGCAAAAGAGCTTGTAATCTTGTTTTTGGATAATCAAGGATTCCATTGCTCCATCTCTTTGTCTTGTTGTGTGTGCGCATGTGTGCGTATGTGCATGCATGCTTGTGTGCTTCTCACTCACTCACTTGTGCACTTTACTCGCTCATGGTCATCATACCCTCCTCACGTCTTCTCAAATTCACAATTATGAGGTGGATCTTCTCATGTTGGTACTTGCTGTTGTGCTAGAGTGACATATGACATAAAATACAAGAAGCAATAATAACATCACCATTTGAGAGATCATGGATTGTACATCTATCATCAACAAATTTGAAAACCAAGCCAATCTTGGCTAGTACCGAAAATGACAATAGATTTTTCTTGATCCCTCATACAAACAAAGCATCTAACAATGTCAAAGAACTACCATCACCAGTAGTCAAAATGATCTTACCAACTCTCATTACAGGATAAGAAGAGTTATTGGTGCATGTGACAATATTCCCTATAGGGGCAAGCTCAAGAGAACTGAAGAAACTAATCTACGATGTAATATGTTTGGTCTCCCCACTATCAAAGTACCAAACGTCTAAGTCTAATGTAGACATACACTACTCATGAGAAGATGGGTAAAAATTGCAAATAGTTGTAAACAACCAATATTCTTCATTTTGCACAAGATTAGCACACTGTTTTAGGTGTAGAGGCCTCTGCAACCACCATTCCAACCTCTTTCTTCTTTGCCTCTTTTGCAACCAATTTTAGATAACTCTTTATAACATGATTGTTTCCTTTACAGTACTTGCAAAACAAATTTTTCTTTCCAGATTTCTTCTCATCTTTGTCTTCCTTCTTTGACTTTGCAACATTAGCAGATTTCTGCTTGCTAGTAGATGAGCTCCATTTTTCCTTGCCCTTTTGACTAGCTAAGAAATCTTGATCTACAACACACATGATTGACCTATTTTGTCTAGACTAATCTTCTTGCAATAAAACAAATACTAAATCCTCGAATGTTAAGGCATTTGGATTGCCTTTCATCATCAATCGAAGAGCAGAAGCAAAACTCTTATACGAATCTAGAAGACCATTAAGAATAGTCTGCACAAGTGAACTACCAAGTAACACTTCATCAGCAGGAATCAACTCCTCCTTCAAATCTTTGATCTTTTTTGAAAAATTGTCCATGGAATCTCTTTCATTCATATGCTCACTCTCCAAATTTTTTTGGATGTAAGCAACACAAGCCTCATATCTTTCCTTAGAAAATCTATGGTTGGCACTCAGAATGGAGATGCATATAATGTATGTGATTCTTACCAAGGATCAGCAACGTGGCAGGAGCAAGAACAAGGAAAAGAATGGCCAACGGAATAAGAGTAGAAGTAAATCAAGGAAGAGGGATATCGAATGCCATTACTGTCATAAGAAAGGACATATGAAGAAAGACTATTATGCATTAAAGAATGCTAAAGGTAAAGGACAGAATGTTGATGGGCATGTTAAACAGTTACCTGCACCATCTACTTCGACTGTGAAGGTTGAAGAAATTAATGCTATTATTGATGATGTTGATGTGTTGACACTTGATACTATTGTGCCAATTGAGGTGCTTATGGCTGATTCTCTTTCCCACACGTGGCTGCTAGATTCTAGTGCTTCTTTCCATGTGACACCACATAGAGAATGGTTCTCTAATTATGCATTAAAGTCTCTTGGTATCGTGAGACTTGGTGACTCTTACCAGTGTGGCGTTGTGGGAATTTGAGATGTGGTTGTGTAGTTCATTGATGGTTCAAGATTAACTATGCATAATGTACGCCATGTATCTCAGTTATCACACAGTTTAATGTCAGTTGGTCAACTTGATGAACTTGGTTACAAGGTGGTCTTCTATGCTCAGTGCTTTTGTATATCAAAGGGCAATATGGTTATTGCAAAAGGAAGCAAAGTTGGCTCACTTTATCCTTTATTTTTATCATAGAAAGAATAGTTGTTAGCTGTTATTGAACAACCTATGGCTTGTATTTTGGCATGGTCCATATATCTCGTAGTGGAATGGAAAATATTTCTTGTTCTGGCTCCTTACTTGTGTTATCTTTCTCTGATTTTTCATTTTGTGAGCATTGTCAATATGGAAAGCAAACCAAAAATGTGCATAGAATGCACATTGACTCTTCAATTCAGCCTTTAGATCTCGTTCATACAGATGTGTGTGGTCCTATGCTCACTAGGTCCTTAGGTGGTTCTCTTTACTTCTCATTTTCATAGATGATGCTACTAGAAAAGTCTAGGTATATCCTATCAAATCGAAGGATGAGGTATTCCCTACTTTCAAAAAATGGCTTGCTTCAGTTGAGACTAAAAAAGGAACTAAGCTTAAGGCTTTACGTTCAGATAATGGGTGTGAGTATACCTCACATGAATTCAACCTTTTCTATCAGTCTAGAGGGATTCGTAGAGAGTTTAGAGCTCCTTATACCCCGCTACACAATGGTGTAGCTGAAAGGATGAATAGAACTATTCAAGATAGAGTAGTTTCTATGTTGCATCATGCAAACCTCGCATAAGGCTTTTGGGCAGAAGCAGTATTGACTGCAGTTCATGTGATTAACCTTTCACCTAGTACTGCCAAAGGTCTGAAAGTGGCACAAGAGTTATGGACAAGGAAGCCACCATATTATGATCATCTTCGAGTTTTTGGGTCTGAAGCATATGTTCATATACCCAACAGTCTTAGACAAGAGTTGGACCATAAGTAAAAAAAAATGCATTTTTCTTGGATATGGTCGAGAAGGAAAATTTGGATATCTCTTATGGGATCCTAAAACATGGTCAGTGATCAAAAGTAGTGATGTCATTTTCAATGAGTCTAAGATGCATAAACAACCCATTAAGGAAGTTGAAGTGAGAAGAGTGGTGTTTGAGGATACTAGTCTTCCAGTTAGCATGCATAAAAACATTGTACATAGGAATGTTCAAGAGAATGTCCAATCAAATCAGTCCACACATGTTCCTGTTCAGCAACCATTGAGATGCTCTACACGTGTCTCATATCCACCTAAAAGATATGATCCAGATTTAGATTGTGTTATGCTAACAGATGCTAGTGAGCCTTCTTGCTATAGAGAGGCTATGTAGATAGAGGATCATGTCAAGTGGGAGTGTGCCATGAAGAGTGAGTTGGATTCTATTCACAAGAATGTTACTTGGGATTTAGTACCTTCGCCAATGGCAAGAAAGATTTACCATGTAAATGGGTATATAAGCTGAAATTCACATCAGATAGTGCTTCTCCAAAGTATAAAGCACGACTTGTTACAAAGGGTTTTAAGCAACAACATGGTGTTGATTTTGAGGAAATCTTACTCTCCAGTGGTCAAGATGACTACCCTGCGCATGTTGCTTGGATTCATTGCAATGGAGGACTTAAAGCTAGTCCAAATGGATGTGAAAATTGTTTTCTTGCACGAAGATCTTACAGATGAGATCTATATGGAGCAACTAGAGGGTTATGTAGTTCTTGGCAAGGAAATTCTAGTTTGTAAGCTCAAGAAGAGCTTGTATGGACTTAAACATTCCCCTAGACAATGGTACCAAAAGTTTGATGCTTTTATGAAGTCTCAAGGCTATTCTCAAAGCAATGAGGATCATTGTCTCTACACAAAGAGATGATCAGATGGCTGCTTGATATGCTTGATATTTTATGTCGATGATATGTTGATTGCTGGGAAGTCCTCTTAAGACTTGTCAATTCTCAAAAGGAAGTTGAGTCAGACATTTGATATGAAGGACTTGGGGGATGCCAAACATATTCTTGGCATGCACATTACTCGTGATAGGAGTAAAAGATGCATATACTTGTCTCAAAGTGAGTACATATCCAAAGTACTTCATAGGTTCAATATGCAAGGTGGAAAGGCATTGAGTACACATTTACCCACATATGTGAAATTGAGCAAGCATGATTGCCCCAAATTAGATGAGGAAAAGGAATTCATGAACAAAATTCCCTATCAATCTGCGGTTGGTAGTCTCATGTATGCTATGGTAGCTATGAGACCAGACATTGCATTTGCAGTGGGAGTTATGAGCAGATATATGTCTAATCGTGGCAAGAAACATTGGGAAGCGGTCAAGATGATTTTAAGATATATGAGTGGCACTAAGGACAAGTGTCTATGCTTAGGTAGAGGGAAAGCATCCATTATTGGTTACACAGATGCTAACTATGGTAGTTGTGTAGACAATCATAAGTCTACATCAGGGTACATTTTTCATTTTGCTGGAGGTGCTATCTCTTAGAGATCTCATCTTCAAGAATGTACAGTTGTTTCCACCACAAAAGCAGAGTATGTTGTAGCAACCGAGGCATGTAAGGAAGCATTAAGGCTCTCTCGTCTCGCTTGTGATATGGGTTCACCTCAGCATGTACCTCGTTTGCTCAATGACAGTCGGAGTGCCATTGCTTTGGCTAAGAATCTGGTCTATCATGCAAAGACCAAGCACAGTGAGGTGAGGTATCACTTCATTAGAGATTGCTTAGCCACTGAGCGCATTATTCTTGAGAAGGTTCATACTTGAGATAAAGTTGCAGATGCTTTGACTAAAGCTCCACCACATGATAGCTTTCGACACTATTGTCACTTGATGGGGGTTACTTCATTCATGATCTTACACAGTCACTTGTATACTGTGTAATATGCCCATCAGGTGCAAGGTATAGTTTGTATACTTACACTCAGGTATTCTTTATCATTCTTTATTTTTTCTCCCATGATTACTTTGGCCATATTGGCCTTTAGTGGGAGATTGTTACCGTTGTGTCCATGTGAAAGGCCAAATGGCCACGGGACTCTAAGTTTTATCGCATTTGTAAGACCTAAGAAGTCTGTCTTCATGCTCCCTCTGTACTGTGTTTTTTCTGCGTATTCTATAGCCTCTATGTGGAGTACTGTGTGCGGCCTTAGGAGCTTGGTTTTCTACTCTGAGGATATCGTCGTGGAGATCTCAAGAAGGAGAGCACACCTTGGTGCATCGCCATCAAAATACTTCAGATGTAGAAAAAGGATTGTATCTCAAAAAGTTGAATAGGATTACCCTGTTAAGATTTGCTAGATCTATGGTAGACTTTGAGCCCTTGTACAAGCAAACCAAAACCTATATATATGTTTGCAAGAAAAGGACAAAATTGCCTACATAAGCAATACAATAGTGCTTTTGGAGGCTGAAATGAGCTCAGATCGTGATTTTGATAACACAAATCGAAGCAATTTTGAACTCCTAATCGCCCTCAGTATGCTCACCAATTTTCATGTGATTCTGAGATTGTGAACAGAGGGGTGTCAATGATGCCCTAGATGAAGCGATGACATGCTCTGATACCAATTGTTGGAGTTTGAGGTCTATGGAAGCACACGAACAACACAAGGAAGAGGAAGAAGCTTGCAGCACAATGCAGAATAATAAATGTATTACCAAGAGAATGTACAAAGATAAGTGAGCCCTTAGGGTTATAGGCATATATACAAGCCAGGGGAAGAAAGCTCATAAAGAGGGAAAAAAGTGCCCCAATGGTTCTAGTGTGTTCACACACATCACTACCAAAATATATCAACAGGAAAGCTTTACCATGTAAATGGGTATATAAGCTGAAATTCACATCAAATAGTGCTTCTCCAAAGTATAAAGCATAAATTGTTGCAAAGGATTTTAAGCAAAAACATGGAATTGATTTTGAGTAAATCTTCTCTCCAGTAGTCAAGATAACTACCCTATGCATATAGCTTGGATTCTTTGCAATGGAATTAAGAGCTAGTAAAATGGATGTGAAAACTCCTTTCTTGCATGGATATCTTACAAATGAGATCTACATGGAACAACCAGAAGGTTATGTAGTTATTGGCAAAGAAAGTCTAGTTTGTAAGTTGAAGATGAGCTTATATGGACTTAAACAGTCCCCTAGACAATGGTACCAAAAGTTTTATGCTTTTATGAAGTCCCAAGGCTATTCTCTAAGCAATGAGGATCATTGTCTCTGCACAAAGAGATTCTCAGATGGAAGTTTGATATGCTTGATACTTTATGTCGATGATATGTTGATTGTTGGGAAGTCTTCTTATGAGTTGCCATTTCTCAAAAAGAAGTTGAGTGAGACATTTGATATGAAGGATTTGTGGGATGCCAAACATATTCTTGGCATGGGCATTACACGTGATATGAGTAAAAATGCATATAATTGTCTCAAAGTGAGTACATATCCAGAGTATTTCATAGGTTCAACATCCAGGGTGGAAAGGCATTGAGTACACATCTACCCACATATGTGAAATCGAGCAAGGATGATTTCCCCAAATGAGATGAGGAAAGGGAATTCATGACCAAAATTCCTCATCAGCCTGCTATTGGTAGTATCATGTATGCTATGGTAGCTAGGAAACTAGGCATTGCATTTGCAGTGGGATTTGTGAGCACATATACGTCTAATCCTGGCAAGAAGCATTGGGAAGTGGTCAATATGATTTTGAGATATCTAAGTGGCACTAAGGATAAGTGTGTATGCTTAGGTAGAGGGAAGCATCCATTATTGGTTGATTATGCTGGTTGTGTAGACTATTGAAATTCTATATTAGGGTACATTTTTCATTTTGTCGAAGGTGCTGTCTCTTGGAGATCTCATTTTCAAGAATGTTCAATTTTTTCCACCACAAAAGTAGAGTAGGTTGTAGCAAGTGAGGCATGTAAGGAAGCATTGTGGCTTTCTCATCTTGCATGTGATATGGGTCTACCTCAACATGTACCTTGTTTGCTCAGTGATAGCCAGATTTCCATTGCTTTGGATAAGAATCTGGTCTATCATGCAAAGACTAAGCACTTTGAGGTGATGTATCACTTCACTAGAGATTGCTTAGCCACTGAGCACGTTATTCTTGAGAAGATTCATACTCAAGTTAATGTTGCAGATGCTTTGACCAAAGCTCTACCATAGGACAACTTTTGACATTGTTGTCACTTAATGAGGGTTACTTGATTCATGATCTTATAGAGTTACTTGTATATTGTGTAACGTGCCCATGAGGTGGGAGGTATGGTCTGTATACTTACATCGAGGTATTCTTTATTATTCTTTATTTTTCTTCCATAGTCACTTTGGCCATATTGGCTTGTAGTGGGAGATTGTTACCATTAGTGTCCATGTAAAAAGGCCAAATGGCTGTCGACACTTTTGTATATGCTCTATAATAAAAATATAGTGGGATGGTCAGCCACAAACTGTAAGTTCAATCACATCTATAACACCTAAGATTTTTTTTTGTGCTCCTAGTGTATTGTGTGTTTTCTGTGTATTCTACAACCCTTGTGTGCAGTATTGTGTGTGGCATTGGGAGCTCATTTTTGTACTATGATAATATCATCGTGGAGCTCTCAAGAAGAAGAGTCCTCCGTGATGCATTGCCATCGTATCATTTCAACAAGAAGCTATTGGATTGATGTAGAGATGGTGTTCTATAATTCATGAGTTCAGAAGGTTAAGTACATATATTGTAAAGGTTAGAATTTGGTGTATGTTTGCCTTGGTTTAGCCCTTGAATTACCCTTGGAACATGCCTTGAACGTTTGGGTGAAACCCTTGGTTTTAACCCTTGTGGTATCTATTCATATGTGCTCCCAATTGAATGGTTGGAACCTTAGTTTATCCTAAGGTGTGGGAACCTTAGTCTTGGGAGAAGATTCTCTAGGAGCCACCTTGTGTGTACGTGAGAGAAGAATCCTCATTTGATTTAGAAGGCATGTGATAGACCTTGGGAAATTAGAAGGCATGTGATAGACCTTTTGCAATTAGAAGGCATATGATCAACCTTAGGAAAGTGTCCACATGAGTGCCACTTGGCTGGAGACTTGGCCAAACCCAAGGACGTGCATCCCCTTGGCCTATAGGTATATATATGTGTATAGTTGGATGGGTTGATATGTGCTCTCTCTTAGTCTTGGTGGTCTAGATGCTTGGATCTTGTCTTGCTAGTTCAATTCTTAGGTAGCTTAGTCTTTAGTATTTGTTGCTATAAAACATTGGGATCACAAGTGCAGGTTTATTTTTCTATGTTTCTCATATGAGAATTTTCTTAGAGTCTTTTAGTTAGCTCTACCTAGTTGGTACATTCATGAGAAGAACTTCATTGTTCTTTTAGAGAGCAAAATTTCATCGTGTGTGACCCCTCCCACTGTAGGAGGACCTCGGACGGAGGTCTCATCTCTTTAGGTCTGAATGCAACCATCAACACCCCCATCAGCTGCGAGCACAGCCGCGTATGCATATGCAAAGCAACATGCATGCTCAACCTCTATTTTCCTTAGAAGATAGTGGAAAGAGGTAGAGTAGCAGGCATGCTCAACGTCTCTTTTCCTCAGAAGATAGTGGAAAGAGCCATTTGTTTATGCTTTTACACTGACCCTAAGGAGTTTTATTCTTATATAGGATAAATTGTTGCATTGGAGACCTTGGAGAGATTGTACTCTTCATCAACCAAGGAAAGGAAGATTCAGCTCAAGAATGAGCTGAATAATCTTAGCCAAGTACTAACATAAATGGGTACATTTTGAAGGTTAAGGAACTTGCAGATGCTTTAGGCTCAATTGGGAGCCCAATCGAAGATGATGATCTTGTTGCACACACTCTCAATGGCTTGAGAGAGGATGAAATGTGGAAAGCATTCACCACATCAGTTTATGTGAGGAATTCCCTACAAGAGTTTGATCAATTAGTCACATTGATGGTGACCGAGGAGATGAACCAAGGAGGTTCACAATCAAAGGGTAGCCAAGCCCAAGTTTTCTATGCAGGTAGAGGCAAAGGCAAAAGAGGTGGACAAAACTCCCAAGGCAGAGGGAGAGGAAGGTCAAGCTCAAGCTCAAGCAACAAAGAAGGCTCCAACCAAAGCTATGGATCAAGAGGAAGAGGAAGGATTAGAGGAAGAGTAGGAAGATCACATGGAAAGGAAGCATCCAATGGAGAATGCTACAATTGTGGAAAACCGGGCCATTATGCAAGAGATTGTTGGTCCAAAGGAGGAGGCAATCAAGGATACAAAAGGAACCAAGGTAATTATGCTAATACTTCAACAAATTCAGAAAATGAGAACTTGCTTATGATGTATGGTTCAAGTGAAAGAGTCAATTCAGATTTTACATGGTACATTGATAGTGGTTGTAGCAACCATATGAGTTGCAATAAAGATGTTTCCTTTAATTTACATTCACCCATCTCTCAAGGACATGTAGAGACATGGGATGACACTGAGCACAAGATTACACATATGGGAGATGCTGCATTGAATGGATCTCAAAGCTCCAAGGTGTTGAAGGATATGTTGCATGTGCCAACCATCACAAAGAACTTGGTTTCGATAGGTCAAATGGTTGAAAGAGGTTATTGTTGGAGACCTCTTAATCTCCAAATACTTGATCTATACTGATCTAAGAACACATCTGTATCAATTATAGACCAAACTTTACACAAATATTATTTTGATTTACCAAATCATTCATGAACAATTCTCTGAGTGAGAATTTTCCTTCTTCAAGAAGTCTGCTTTAGAAATTGACTTTAATACCTGCACACGTCTTCAGATATCTTCAAAATAATTATATGCAAGTCTTCACACTACCTTTGCGCAATCATATCAGTCATTGATTCTCCAAAAGATTCATTAGAATTTTGATTTTATCCTTAAGATCAAAGATATGTCAAAAATTGTCTTCCAGGAATGGCGACTTTGACATGGTCAACTTCTTAAGTTGATTTCTCACAGCACAAATCTCGTTTTGCTAAATGCTTTTAGCCATAGCTTCCTTACCTTCCAACTTAGATTTTGAATGCTCACTCATTCAAAACTTTACACTATGCACTGAGATCTAAGCGAAACATTGACACGGAAAAGTGCGCTACTTTTAGAAGTCTGTCTGCAGATTCTACATACAAATGTTCCTATTGATCATTCAAACAGTAGGAAAGAAATTAGATCATAAAATTCTGAACATAGCTTCATTAGCTTTCAGATTAGATGTGTACAAAAGGATTTTTGATCCACATGATCAGACTGAGAGAACGCAGAGAAAAACGCGTCGCTAATTTCCTGAGTAAAACTCTCTACACATCTCTCTAAGACACTTGTCTTCGAAATGACTCTCACACATATTTCTTTACATCATTGACTTATATACATATATTTTTAGACTTATCTCACGTCTATTTTATTACTCCTTATCATCCTAAGGATCATCTATACTCAGATTACAAGAATTTCCACCTATAATGTACATATGTATACATACTTCACTTCTAAGATCTCTTCACTCTCCCAAGTGTCTTCTTCCACTTCAATCTGATCATAAGATTGATTCAAGATCTTTATAATCACCAATTTGTGATTGGTTTGTTCCAACAGCTCCCCCTCAATCACTAATTTTGATTATTCCATTCTTCTTCACTCCTGCCATCTCTTTGAATCTCTGTAGCTTAGATCCATCCAAGCTTTTTGTCATCATATCTGCAACTTGTTCTTTTGTTGAAGTATACATCACTTCAATTTCTTTATCAAGTACCTTTTCTCTCAAGAAATGATATTGAATTTCTATATGCTTAGTCCTGGCATGAAAAACAGGGTTAGCTGCCAAATACAAAGAACTTATATTGTCTCCAAAAATAATTGGAGTACTCTGATGAGTTCCAAAACTCTTCAACAAGGTCTTTAACCACATTACTTCTTTTGCAGCCTCTACCATTCCTTTATACTCAGCTTCTGTGGATGACAAAGCAACTGTATGTTGCTTCTTTGAGCACCAAGAAACTAATTTATCTCCAATATAACAGAGATACCCATGAGTGGACCTTCTATTATCTGAATCACCTGCCCAATCTGCATCACTAAACACTTTGATTCTTGTGTCAGAAGTAAATCCATAATACAAACCTTCACTTAGGGTTCCTTTGATATATCTGAGTACCCTTTGAGCTGCAATCCAATGAGTCTTCTTTGGACAAGGCATGAATTGTGATAACACACCTACTGCATATGATAGATCTGGCCTTGTCAAGGTAGCATAGATTAAACACCTACCAAACTCTGATATTTCTTCATGTCATTAAATTCTTCACCTCCATACCTGCTCAACTTATGATTTACCTCCAATGGTGTGGTTGAAGGCTTGCAATCCTCCGTGTTAAATTTGACTAGAAGATTCTTCAAGTAACTCTCTTGTGTAACATATACTCCATGTTGAGTATACACAATCTGCATTCCTAAGAAATAAGATAAGTTTCCCAAATCACTTATCTTAAACTCCTTCTCTATTTGTTTCTTAAGTTCATTGATTCCTTGAGCATCTGTACCTGTGACAATAATATCATCAACATAAATACACATGTATATGTATCCATTTTCACTTGCCTTTACTAGCAAGCTACTATCTGCCTTTGGTGCTTGAAATCCACAATCATTCAAGAACTTGACAAGCCTGTAATTCCATGCTCTTGGAGCCTGCTTCAACCCATACAAAGCTCTCTTGAGCTTACACACATAATCTGATCCAATTGAATCCATAAAACCTTCTGGTTGCTCCATGTATACTTCATCTGCAATGTATCCATTCAGAAATGCATTCTTCACATCTAATTGTGATAACTTCCATCCTTTACAAGCTGCAATAGCAATCAATGATCTAATTGTAGACATCTTAGCAACAAGACTAAAGGTTTCATCATAATCTACCCCATAAGTTTGGGCATAACCTTTGACCACAAGTCTAGCCTTGTATCTAGACACCTTTCCGTCTGCAAACCTTTTTGTTTTATACACCCACTTACATTCAATGACTTTCTAATTCTTTGTTCTTGGCACCAATTCCCAAGTTTCATTTTCAAGTAGAGCATCATACTCTTCATGCATTGCCTTCTCCCAATTCTTTTTACCTTTAGCTTCTTCATAAGTAATTGGATCCTCTTCTGTCTTCACAATGTAAGCATAATCTTTTGTTGTTAGAAAAGATGTATCATAACTATACCTTATAGGCTCTTTCCTTTCCCTTGAGGATCTTCTGACCTCTGCACTTCTTGAAGTCTTAGCCACATTTGATTCTGGATCAAATCTTGGCCCATCTTCTACATTATCCTGCAATTTACTTTTATAGTCAACATCATCAATATCTTCTTCATACACATTTACTTTTGCCTTCCCTTTCCTTTGTATTTCTTTGTCATCTGCATAATCATTTGTTGACCCTATATACCATGTGCTTTGCTCATCAAATGTAACATCTTTGGTAACAACAAATTGCTTTGTGGATGGACTCCACAACCTATAACCCATCTATCTATCATCATACCCAATAAACACATACTTCTCTGCTTTGGGTTCTAGCTTATGTCTTAATTGTGAAGGAACATAAGCATATGATAAGCATCCAAATACCTTACAGTGATCAAGAGTAGGTTTCTTACCCCACCATGCTTCATAAGGAGTTCTTCCATCCAAATCTTTACAAGGTAACCTATTCACAAGGTATGTTGCAGTATTGATAGCTTCTGCCCATAAGTAATTTGGACAATTCTTTTCCTTCATCATTGCTCTTGCAAATTCTACAAGAGTTCTATTTCTTCTTTCTGCAACTCCATTCTGTTGAGGAGAGTACCTGCAAGTTACTTCTCTCTTTATATCTGCATTCCACAAATAATCATCAAACTCTTTAGAGAAATACTCTCCCCCTCCATCTGATCTCAACCTCTTAAGCTTTTGTCCTGTAATCCTTTCTACATAAGCATGATAATGTTTGAATGTCTTGAGGACTTCTGATTTATCCTTGATTACATATAAAGTAATCCATCTGGTTGCATCATCAACAAACAACACATAATATCTGGATCCATTTATGCTATAGTCCCTTGAGGGACCCCACACATCTGTATGAACCAATTCAAGCATATTTGAATACTTGTACCCTGATTTATTGTATGAACTTTTGTGTGCTTTACCTAATTGACAAGCTTCACACTTGTACACCATGTGTTGCCCTTCAATTTTTGACAAACCAAGCACCACTTGATTCTTTGACATTTCCTTTATAGCTCTCTCATTGAAATGACCTAGCCTTTTATGCCATAGGTCTAACTCAAACATCTTTTGACTTCCATAAGTAAATAAAGCATGTCCCACATTACCTTGGACTTTGAGAGTAAACAACCTTCCTTCCTTTTTACCTGCAATTATGTTTCTATATCCCTGATTTGGATCTTGCACATAAACACCATCATTTGTGAATCTGACTTCATATCCCTTCTCCACAATTTGCCCTATGCTTATCAAATTTTTAGGAATAGTAGGAACATAAAGTACCTTGCTCAAGAGTGTACTTCCACTCTTTGTCTTCACTGATCCAATACTCTCCACTTTATGTTTGGTATTGTCACCTGTTTGAACTGTATGTCCATTCACCTTTGCTTCCATATCAGTCATCAAGGATATATTGCCACTCAGATGATTGCTACATCCTAAGTCAATATAAAACACCCTTTGATCTTCTCCTACTAATTCATGAGTTGCATTCAAGATAAGAGTCATATCATCCTTCTGATCTGATGCATAGTTATAATAATTGTTGTTGTAGGACTGAGGTTGAAAGCTTCTTCCACCTCCTCTAGCATATGATGTCCTACCACCTCTTCCTCTGAAATTGCCTCTTTGGTTTCTGCCTCCTCTACCTCTTTGATTAAAACTCTGATTATTGGTTCCACCATTTTGATTGTTATACCAACAATCATTTGCCAAATGATTGGTTCTGCCACAAATCCAACAAGCTTTAGTATTATCTTTGTTCTTACCTCCTCTTCCTTTACCTCTGAAATTCATTTTTCCTTTTGTAAAGTTAGCTTGGCTTGAAGATCCTTCATCATCAGTTGACTGCTTTCCTTTGCCATTCTTTTTCTTGTCCTTGAAGTACATGGCTTGACTTGCACTCCTATCATTATCTCCCTTAATGTCCTGCTCAAAAGTTAGCATGTGTCCTAGCAATTGATTAAGATCAGGAGTAAAATGATCAAGTGACAATTCTATGGACAATATGAAAGGCTTCCACTTCTCATCTCCTCTCAGACCTGTAAGTATTTGCCTTACCAACTTATCCTCTTCAATGTCTTCATCTACTGCTCCCAAGCTATCTGCAATATCCTTCATCCTTGCCACATAATCAGAAATTGATTGTGAGCTCTCTTGCGAACATTTGTTTTATGTAGGGTACAAGTTTCAAATTATGTAAATACCTTTGGGAAGTCTTCAAATACTTCAAGAAGGCTCATATTATTCATAAAATGTAGCAAAAATACCACGTGAGTTCTAGAACATGGTGAGTCAAATTAGTGAGTCACAAGGGAGCTTCAGTGGTGTCCTAGTGGAAGGTCGATGTGGCTAGTTCTCAAAGTCCATCAATACTTTGCTTATTTGAGCACTTGAGTCATGTAATACCTCCATCCAAGTGTCTACCACGAATTTAGATGTATTAGGAAGGTTTTAGATTAGTTTCCCATGCTATAAAAGGAGGAGAAAAGTCGTGATCTTGTGGGATGTCCAAGAGAGTCATATGTGTATCTCTACACTGCTGTAGTTTTGTATGCAGAGATTGCAGAGCTTGTATCTCCCTCATTATATATCCAAATTACATGTTTGATAGCTCATTGGAAAGCTCTTACTGTCTAATTTCTTCCTGTAAATTTTCATAATCATTGAATTTGTGAGCTGAGAGCAATACTCTCTGCAAGTAGTGTGTGTTCTCTGTTTTTTATCCCTGCTGAAGGTCTCCATTAAACCTCAAACTTGCAGAGGTCATATTTCCTTGTGTATGTATCCAAATCATGTGTTCTTTGGCTTGTTAGAAAGCTCTTTAAGTCTAATTGTATTCTGGAAAGTTTCAAATTCATTGGAGTTGTGAGTTAAGAGCAGTAGTCTCTGCAAGTGATGTGTGTCCTCAGGTTCATCTCTGTTTCAAGGTCTCCATTAAAGCTGCATATTGCAGAGGTCATAGCTCATTGTGTATTTATCCATTTGAGGTGTTATATATCTTGTTGGAAAGCTCTTAGAGTCTAGTTTATGTGTGTGAAACAGTTTTGGAAAATTCCAAGTGAGTAAAGAGCAATTTTCTATGCAAGAAAATTGGTCTGTGCATACAAGTTTGTAAAAAAGTCAACTAGGTCCTGTTGGGTTTCACCTACTTCTAGCTGTTCTTTGGAGATCAATAAACTCCAACATTGGTATCAGAGCAAGTACTTGGAGGCTTGGAGAAGGTTATCATACCTTGACGAAGAATTTGAAGCTATCAAGGAAGCAGTTCATCATCAACACTACACAAAGGTAGAAGAAGATTGTAAGGACACATTGGAAAGGAGGCTTAAAGGAGGAAGCTTAGCATTTGTATTATGGGAGACCAACATGCACAAATAGAGAAGCTTGATAAGACCAATTATCAAGCATGGAAGTTTAGAATCACAGCATACTTGCAAGGTAGAGGCTTGTATGGTTTGATTGACGGCACAGATATCAAACCCACATTACCAGAGGACCCAAATCAGCAACAATTGAGGGAGTTTAGACTTTGGAATGAGAGAGACAAAAGGGTTATATTCATTTTATCACAAAATATTCAAGATTCAATGGTAGGACACATACAAGATCTAGACACAAGTAGAGATGTTTGGCTTGCATTGGAAAGGTTGTATGCTACAGGTACAAGAGCAAGGAAGATTCAACTCAAAAATGAGTTGAATAACATAAAGAAAGATACAAGGACATCGGTCAATGATTACATATTGAAAGTTAAAGAGATTGCAGATCAACTAGGATCAATTCAAGCTCATGTGGAGGACGACGACTTGGTTGCACATACTCTCAACGGACTCAAAGATGATGAGAGATGGAAACCCTTCATTACTTCAGTTTATGTCCGAGGAGAATTACCAGATTTTGATCAACTTATTGCCCTCATGGTCACGGAGGAGATGAATCTAAATGGTTCTACTTCAAATCAAAAAGGATCTCAAGGACAAGCTCTTTATGTCGGATCATCAAGAGGTGGAAACAAAGGTGGAAGAGGTTCAAATAGAGGTCGAGGAAGAAGGAGCCATGATCAAAGGACTTCAAGTGGCTTCTTCAACACAAGAGGAAGAGGAAGATCAAGCGCTAGAGGTACGAGAGGCTACTACAACTACAACCAAAGACAAAGGAGTGAAGATAATAAGAACAATTGCTATATATGTGGAAGGTATGGACACTATGCCAAAGATTGTTATCAAAATGAAAATAATCAAGGTGGTAATCAAAGAGGAGGCTATTCAAGAAGAGGTAAACAACAAGGAAATTATGCAGTTGAAGGTAAAAGTGATGATTATGATTCTCTTCTTATGATGAATGTAGAAACTAAGATGAATTGCAATAGCGATGTATGGTATGTAGATAGTGGTTGTTCTAATTACATGTCTCATGATGCTTCATGGTTTTCTAATATGCATAATCCGTCATGTAAAGGTCATGTTGAAACAGGAGATGATACAACACATAAGATTATGCAGGTTGGAGATGTTGTTATGCAGGATAAGAGCAAGAAAAATTGCTTGAAGGATGTACTTTATGTGCCAACGATCACTAAGAATTTGATGTCGGTTGGTCAAATGGTAGAACAAGGTCTACAAGTGAGATTTAATCATGCAGGTTGCTTCATTGAGGATCCAAAGCAAAGGAGGTTAATTGCTAGAGGTCAAAAACAAGGTAGATTGTTTACATTCAAGGTAAACCCAAATCATAGAAACTATTTCTCTTATGGTATGCATCGAATAGCAGAGCTTGATCTATGGCACAAAAGGATTGGACACATGAATGTACACAGGTTAAAGGAGCTATCAAAGAAGAGGATTGTTGAAGGATTACCTGATCTTACTAAGCAACATATGGTGCATCTTTGTGAAGCATGTCAAATGGGTAAGCAGAGTAGACAACCTTTCAAGCATTCAAGCTATGTAAGTGATGGTTTGCTAGATCTCATACACACAGATGTGTGGGGACCTACTAAAGAGGCATCCTTGGTTGGTAATAAGTACTATGTATCATTCATTGACGATCATAGTAGAATGACATTTGTGTATTTTATTAAACATAAGAGTGAGGTCTTTGATTGTTTCAAGAAGTTCAAATCATATGTCGAAAAACAAACAGGAAGGTATATTAAGAAGCTAAGATCCGATGGAGGAGGAGAGTATTTCTCTCAAGCTTTTACTGATTTTTTGTATGATGAAGGTATCAAAAGAGAAGTTACATGCAGGTATACTCCACAACAAAATGGAGTCGCAGAAAGAAGAAACAGAATCATAGCAGAAGCATCTAGAAGCATGCTTAATGATATGTGTTTGCCTAATTATTTTTGGGCTGAAGCTGTTAGCACAAGTGTTTACATTATGAATAGAGTTCCGACTGCTGGAGTTCATCATTTGACACCATATGAGGTATGGCATGGAAGGAAACCAAGTGTAAGTCATTTGAAAGTATTTGGCTGTGTATGTTATGTACATGTACCTAGTGAGGTGAGATCTAAACTTGATGCGAAATCAGAAAAATGTATATTTATTGGTTATGCAGATACTCAAAGAGGATATAGATGCTATAATCCTCATACCAATAAGGTTGTTGTGTCAAGAGATGTAAACTTTGATGAATCACTTTCATGGTATGCAGATAAGAATTGTTTGCAGGTCATGGATGAAAATGAAGAAGGTGTGGTTGAAGGAGAAGAATGCATAGTTCAGCCATCAAGAAGTTTAAATGATGAAAGGAGTGGTTTAGATGAAGAAAGAGGATCACCTTTCAATGGAAGATTAAGGCAAGAGTCACCTCCAAGTGTTAAAAGTAAAGGTAAACTCAAACTTGTTGAAGTTAATGATGAAGGAGAGGAAATTAGTGATGTATGTGAGTATGGAGAATCATCAAAGGTTCCTAATAAGAAAGGAAGAGCATCTACATTGGAGGTAAGAAGAACTTCAAGAGTAAGTAAGCAACCTCAAAGGTATACTTATGAATCTTTCATGAATACTCATTATGCTTTTATGACAAAAGTTGAGCAGGAAAATGAACCCACATGTTATGATGAGGCCAAAGGAGATGAAAAGTGGGAGAAAGCAATGAGAGAAGAAATGGAAGCACTACAGGATAACAAGACTTGGAATTTAGTTCCAAGTACACCAAAGCAAAAGGTAATTGGTTGCAAGTGGGTTTTTAAGATTAAAAGAAATAGTGATGGTAGTGTGTCTAGATATAAGGCTAGACTTGTAGCAAAAGGATATAATCAAACTCAAGGTGTGGACTATGAGGAAACATTTAGTCCAGTAGCAAATATGGCAACGGTGATTGTTGGCTTTGGCTGCAAGTAAACGGTGGAATATATATCAACTCGATATAAAGAATGCCTTTCTTAATGGTGAGTTAAATGAAGAAGTGTATATGTCACAACCAGATGGTTATGTGGATGCAAAATGTCCTAATCATGTATGCAGGTTAAAGAAGGCATTGTATGGTCTTAAGCAGGCACCAAGGGCATGGAATGCAAGGTTGGTAAAGTATCTTATGCTGCAAGGATACACAGCGAGTCATGCTGATCCTTCACTTTATGTAAAACATGTAGATGGCATGTGTGTCTATGTATGCATTTATGTGGATGACTTGTTGATTACAGGGAATGATGCAAAAGCAATTGATGAGATAAAAGGTAATTTGGGAAAGGAATTTAAAATTTCAGATCTTGGTTTGCTCAGATACTTTCTTGGGATTGAAATTGTGTATAGCGATGAAGGTATGTGGTTGATACAAAGAAAGTATATATGTGATATGCTGAAAAGGTTTGGTATGCAGGAATGTAAATTTGTTTCTACTCCAATGGAATGTAATGTAAAGCTAAGCGCAAAGGAAGGTGATGAGTTGCATGATATGAATGTTTATAGATCCATGGTAGGATCTTTGATTTATGCAACAAAAACTAGACCTGATATATGTTATGCAGTGGGAGTATTGTCACAGTTTATGCATGAACCTAGAGTACCTCATATGCATGCAGCGAAAAGAGTGCTTAGATATTTGAAAGGTACCATGAACGAAGGATTATTTTACAGTCATGATGCTGATCTAACTCTTAAAGTCTTTAGTGATGCAGATTGGGCTGGAAGCAAAGATGACAGAAGATCCACAAGTGGATATGTGGTAATAGCAGGAAACAAGACATTAACATGGAGTTCAAAGAAACAGCCTACAGTTGCTTTATCTTCTACAGAGGCTGAGTATAGAGGTTTAGCATTGGCTACTACTGAGGTTATGTGGTTTAAAAAGTTGTTTCATGACTTGAATGTGCAGGTTGATGTACCACTGATATATGGGGATAACTTGAGCAGCATTCATATGACCTCAAATCCTATTTTTCATGCTAGAACAAAGCATATAGAGGTTCACTATCATTATGTTCGAGAGAAGGCCATGAACAATGAAGTGCAGGTTTCTTTTGTTGGAACAAAGGATCAAGTTGCAGATATCTTCACCAAATCCTTGGATGGACCAAAGCTTCAAAGATTCAACTATATTCTTGGCATGAAGGAAATACCCTTTGAAACTTGAGGGGGAGAATGTTGCGAACATTTGTTTTATGTAGGGTACAAGTTTCAAATTATGTAAATACCTTTGGGAAGTCTTCAAATACTTCAAGAAGGCTCATATTATTCATAAAATGTAGCAAAAATACCACGTGAGTTCTAGAACATGGTGAGTCAAATTAGTGAGTCACAAGGGAGCTTCAGTGGTGTCCTAGTGGAAGGTCGATGTGGCTAGTTCTCAAAGTCCATCAATACTTTGCTTATTTGAGCACTTGAGTCATGTAATACCTCCATCCAAGTGTCTACCACGAATTTAGATGTATTAGGAAGGTTTTAGATTAGTTTCCCATGCTATAAAAGGAGGAGAAAAGTCGTGATCTTGTGGGATGTCGAAGAGAGTCATATGTGTATCTCTACACTGCTGTAGTTTTGTATGCAGAGATTGCAGAGCTTGTATCTCCCTCATTATATATCCAAATTACATGTTTGATAGCTCATTGGAAAGCTCTTACTGTCTACTTTCTTTTTGTAAATTTTCATAATCATTGGATTTGTGAGCTGAGAGCAATACTCTCTGCAAGTAGTGTGTGTTCTCTGTTTTTTATCCCTGCTGAAGGTCTCCATTAAACCTCAAACTTGCAGAGGTCATATTTCCTTGTGTATGTATCCAAATCATGTGTTCTTTGGCTTGTTAGAAAGCTCTTTAAGTCTACTTGTATTCTGGAAAGTTTCAAAGTCATTGGAGTTGTGAGTTAAGAGCAGTAGTCTCTGCAAGTGATGTGTGTCCTCAGGTTCATCTCTGTTTCAAGGTCTCCATTAAAGCTGCATATTGCAGAGGTCATAGCTCATTGTGTATTTATCCATTTGAGGTGTTCTATATCTTGTTGGAAAGCTCTTAGAGTCTAGTGTATGTGTGTGAAACAGTTTTGGAAAATTCCAAGTGAGTAAAGAGCAATTTTCTATGCAAGAAAATTGGTCTGTGCATACAAGTTTGTGAAAAAGTCAACTAGGTCCTGTTGGGTTTCACCTACTTCTAGCTGTTCTTTGGAGATCAATAAACTCCAACAAGCTCTTCTTCTTGAAAGTTATAAATTCAGCCCATAGTGAGGACTTCCTTGACTTGGTTGTGTTTTGGAAATGCTCTAATGTGAGGTAGAAGATAATCATTTACAGCCATGTAAATAATGCTCCTAGGTTGAGCATCCTTTCTCATCCAAGTCTTCAAATCTGCAAGCTCTTCCCTAGTTGGAATACTAGGATCTGCAAATTCAGGCTTTTCTTGTTCTCCTGTAATGAATGCCATCAAATCTTTGCTCATGAGATGTGCCTCCATCCTCATGGACCAAGCTGGATAGTTCTCCCTATCTAGCTTATCAATATGCAAGCTTTCTCCCATCTTTTGATCTTCTGTATCTGCAATTACTATGATTTATGATAGTAAAATGTACCTTTGATATGAGACTTCAATCCTTTTTATCCTTCGAACTCGTGCTTTGTACTGTTGTAGGTTATCTTCACAAATTTGTCCTCGTCCACCTTCGATTAGAAAGAACTCCAATATCTGCAGCAGTCGGGACTTCCAATGCCTTTACTTTACTTGTATTGCACCTTCAGCTCTGATACCACTGTTGGAGACCTCTTAATCTCCAAATACTTGATCTATACTGATCTAAGAACACATCTATATCAATTAGAGACCAAACTTTACACAAATATTATTTTGATTTACCAAATCATTCATGAACAATTCTCTGAGTGAGAATTTTCCTTCTTCAAGAAGTCTGCTTCAGAAATTGACTTTAATACCTGCACACATCTTCAGATATCTTCAAACTAATGATATGCAAGTCTTCACACTACCTTTGCACAATCATATCAATCATTGATTTTATCCTTTAAGATCAAAGATATGTCAAAAACTGTCTTCTAGGAATGGCGACTTTGACATGGTCAACTTCTTAAGTTGATTTCTCACACAACAAATCCCGTTTTGCTAAATGCTTTTAGCCATAGCTTCCTTACCTTCTAACTTAGATTTTGAATGCTCATTCATTCAAAACTTTACACTATGCACTGAGATCTAAGCAAAACATTGACACGAAAAAAGTGCGCTATTTTTAGAAGTCTGTCTGCAGATTCTACATACAAATGTTCCTATTGATCATTCTCACAGTAGGAAAGAAATTAGATCATAAAATTCTGAACATAGCTTCATTAGCTTTCAGATTAGATGTGTACAAAAGGATTTCTTATCCACATGATCAGACTGAGAGATAGCACAAAGGAGAAAAGCCAGATGATCCCTATTGATACATTCAAGTCCATCTAATAAGAAACACCACAAGTTCAGCTAACAACATCTCACTAGAAGTTTGTTTTGTAGTAAAGCAAGTGTGAGCAGTTTTTAAAGATGGTTCCTTTATATTTATCTTTATTGTAGTGAATGGCCATTGTTATCTTCAAAGATAAATGACTTAAAGACTAGCCAAATGGTAATTCCAATTCAAAATTATTTTTCCTTTTGAACATGAATTCTATCTCAGAATTCCTTGGAATTATATTCACAAGAGCAAAGACTAAGGTTTCTAAATTTTCTGCCAATTAATTCAAAGATCTCTTTTGGTTGAACTTTAAACTTTTGTTGGTATGATTTATCAAACTATTTAAGGGTTTGATCTCTTTGACCAATGTAGGCCACTTGGCTTATCAAACCATAACGGGTTTGATATATTTGACCAAGTTAGGTCACTTGGTATTCTAATTTAACATAAGATAAGATCAAGTCTTTTCTCCTTTAGATCCCTTCTTCAATGACATTTACCCATGGGATTTTCTTGGGATCTTTAACCCACAAATTCATGAGTTTACATCTTTGCTTAAGTCTTTAACATCCTATGGATGTTCTCAAAACTTCTAACTATTTTTTATATGTCATCCCTTTGACTTAAGAAAGTTGTCATGCTTACCGATCCAAAATTTGGATCCATCTTATCCATTTGCACGTACCTCACCATGGATATGCTTAAGACTTTGACTAGCTTACCTTGAAATTCTTTATTGAATTCCCTTCTTGCATATCCACCTCTTACTTTGTTTTGAGATTAATTCAAATACACTTAGGTACCTGATAAGAATTCTACTTCTTAACTTTTATGAAAGAGTTGTAGCCCATTAGGGCAATATGTTGATATATTTAGGTAGTGATGTGTGTGAACACACTAGGACCACCGGGGCACTTTTTTCCTTCTTTAAGAGGTTTTTTTCCCCCGGCTTGTATATATGCCTATTGCCCTAATGGGCTAATTATCTTTGTAAATTCTGAAGTAATACATTCAGTATTGTGTGTTGTGCTCCAAGCTTCTTCTTCTTCCTTGTGTTATTCGCGTGCTTCCGCACACGTCTAACTCCAACAATTGGTATCAGAGCAGGTCGACGCTTCATCTAGGGCACCGTCGACACTCCTCCGTTTGCAGTCTCAGATTCGCACGAAATTTGGTGAGCATACTCAAGGTGTTTCAGAGATCAAAACAGCTTTGCTACGTGTGCCGAAATCGCGATCTGAGCTCGTTTCGGCCTCCAAACGCACTATTGCAGTGCTTGTGCAGGCTATTTCATCTTTTTGTGCAAAACGTATATACCAGTTTCTATTTGCCAGTATAAGCGTCTCGAAGTCTGCTACAGGTCTAGCAAAATTCGTCTCGGCAGTTCTGCTCAACTTTTTGAGATACAATCAATTTTCTGCATCAAGGTATTTTAGTCACCAGCCATGGCTGAAAGCAGTGATGTATTCCGTATGTTGGCTGTTGAGGATAAGTTGGATGGTACCAACTACCCATTATGGGCTTATATGATGCGACATGTATTGCTTGCAAAAGGATTGTGGAACATTGTGCAGGGTGTTGAAAGACATCCTGTTACACCTGTAACAACAGGTACTGCAAATACAGGTGTTGGAGCTGATGGAGATGGTGTGGAAGATGATATTGTGTAGATTCCTATTCGTGCTGCTGTTTCTGTTGCACCTACTGCAGAGCAGATTTGTTGGGATGGCAGAGATGCCCAGGCACATGCATTGATAGCTTTGTCTGTCAAATGTGCCATTATTCCTCATATTTGCTCTTGCAGAATAGCTAAGGATGCTTGGGATACACTTACCACATTGTACCAAGCTAGTAATGAGGCTCGTGTTGCTTACCTCCGAAAATAGTTGGAGAGTGAGCACATAAATGAAGGTGATTCTATGGACAGTTTCCTAACAAAGATCAAAGACTTGAAGGAACAGCTGATTTCTGCTGATGAGGTTATACCAGATAGCTCACTTGTGCAGACCGTTCTGAATGATCTTCCTGATTCATATAAGAGTTTTGCTTCTACTCTTCGATTGATGATGAAAGGCAATCCAAATGCCTTGTCATTTGAGGAGTTAGTCTCTGTTTTGTTGCAGGAAGATCAATCTAGGCAGAACAGGTCCATTATGCGTGTTGCAGATCAAGCTTTCCTGGCTAGTTAGAAGGGCAAAGGAAAATGGAGTTCTTCTACTAGTAAGCAGAAATCTGCAAATGCTGCACATTTGAAGAACAAAGACAAAGATGAGAAAAAATTAGAAAAGCAGAAATTGTTTTGTAAGTACTATAAATGGAATGATCATATCATAAAGAACTATCCAAAATGGCTGCAAAAGAGCCAAAGAAGAAAGAGGCTGGAATGGTTGTTGCAGAAGCCTCTACACCAAAAACGGAGCCTGCTAATCTTGTGCAAGAAGAAGAATGGGCATTCACTATTGTTTGCAGTTTTGATCCATCTTCTCATGAGTAGTGCATGTCTACAGTAGACTCAGATGTTTGGTACTTTGACAGTGGGGCGACCAAACATAATACCTCGCAGCGCAGTTTCTTCTCTTCACTTGAGCTGCCCCTACAGAGAATACTATTACATGCGCCAACAACTCCTCTTATCCTGTTATGGGAGTTGGTAAGATCATTTTGACTGCTGCTGATGGTAGTTCTTTCACTTTGTCAGATGCTTTATTTGTGCCAGGGATCAAGAAGAATCTGTTATCAGTTTTTGCATTAGCCAAGATTGGCTTGGTTGTGAAATTTGTTGATGACAGATGTACAGTTCATGATCTGTCAAATGGCGATGTTATTATTGCTTCTGGCATTTTATGTCGTGGGCTGTATAAGCTCATAGACTATGAAAGATCAGAAAATGATTTGGCATGTGCACTAAATGATTCTCAGGCTATGTTAGATGCAAAGCTTTGGCATGCACGCTTTGATCATCTGAATTTTGCTAGTTTGCTATGCCTGCAGAAATCTGAAATGGTGTCCTCTTGGCCCAAACTTGAGGCACCTGGAAAACATGTTTGTGAAGGCTGTATTTTGGGCAAAATGCAGCATTCCTCCTTTCCAAAAGATGGTTCAGTTCGGGCTACACAGAAATTGCAACTTGTACATAGTGATGTTTGTGGTCCTATGCAGACACCCTCTTTTGGAAATTACCTTTACTTCGTGACTTTCATTGATGATTTTTCCAGGCATGCATGGGTATATCCACTCAAAGAAAATTCCAAAGTATTCATGTGCTTTAAACAGTTTTTGTTTTTGGCTAAAAAACTGTCAGCATGTAAAATGGGCACCCTCCGTTCTAATCGAGGGGGGGAATATATGTCTTCTGATTTAATGCATTTCTGGCTGAACGTGGGATAAAACACCAGTGTACAGTGCCATATACACCTTAACAGAATGGAGTTGCTGAACGAAAGAACAAGTCACTCATGGAGATGGCGAGATGCATGGTCAAAAGTCAGGCTTTACCACATATTTTCTGGCTTGAGGCTTTCATGTGTGCAGCATATGTACTGAACCGGTGTCCCAGCATATGTACTGAACCGGTGTCCCACTAAAGCACTGCAGTCTATCACTACATATGAGGCTTGGCATGACCGCAAGCCATCTGTTGCTCATCTGCATGTTTTTGGTTGTTTGGCATATGCACTAGTGCCTGAACAACATCACAGAAAATTGGATGATAAGGCAGTAAAATGTATTTTTGTTGGGTACAGTTCTGAAAGTAAAGGCTATCGTTTGTATCATCCACAGACTAAACACATTCTGGTTAGCCATGATGTTGTCTTTGTGGAAGATGCTATTCAGCCATTGCTTTCATGTACTAAGGAGACATCTGTTAGCTCCAAAGACATGTATGATACTTTGATGCCTCTTTTTACAAGTGGACAGTCTAGTGCTGGTCCTAATGAGGCAACTTCTCAGCCTTTGCTGGTTCCATATGATGATGCAGATCATTCCATTTCTGATGCAGATTTACATGATGCACTTGTTGATGAGAGAGCTGATATTGAGCAGGCAAAAACTATGCCAAAATGGCTGGTGCAGACTTTGCGTGACAGCAAATTAGATACACCTTTGTCATATCGTACTCGTTCATGCTCTCATAGTGCCTCCTTTGCATCAGATTACTATGCTATGACTGCGTCTAGTCTCTGTGATGAGAATCAGCCTGTTTCTTTTGATGAAGCACAGAATTCAAAAAATTGGATGGCTGCTATGCAATCTGAATATGATGCTATAATGAAGAATGGTACATGGTCTTTATGTGACTTGCCTCTTGGCAAGAAGGCCATTGGCACTAAGTGGGTATACAAGCTGAAGCGTAAACTTGATGGTACAGTTGACAGGTATAAGGCTAGGTTTGTTGCAAAGGGTTATGCGCAGGAAAGAGGCATTGATTTTGATGAGACCTTTGCACCTACATGCCGTATGACTACTGTTCGGAGCATTTGTGCACTCATGGTTGGAATGTACATCAGTTGGACATTAAAATAGCATTTCTGAATGGTGACTTGCATGAAGAAGTGTATGTTTTTCAGCCCCGTGGCTTTGTGCAGAAAGGGCATGAAAACCGAGTGTGCAGGTTAAAGAAGGCATTATATGGTTTAAAGCAAGCACCACGTGCTTGGTATGAGAAGATACATGCATATCTGGTTGCACATGGTTTTGAGAATAGTCCAACTGAAAGCACCTTATATGTTAAGCATGCTAATGATGTGCTTCTGATCATTGTTGTCTATGTTGACGACATGCTGCTCACTGGTCCTATTGAGAAGCATATTGCTGATTTCAAGGCTGATTTGCATGCCTCATTTGAGATGTCTGATTTGGGGCATTTGCATCACTATTTGGGCATTCAGTTTATGCAAAATGATGGTGGAATGGCTTTGTGCCAAATGAAATATATTGACACATTATTGCAATGTTTTGGCCTTGAAGACTGTAAGCCTATTGCCACTCCTATGGAGACAGGTTTACGATTGAGTCTTCATGATGCTGGAGATGCATTTGATGTTGTTCTCTATCAGCAGGATGTTGGATGCTTGATTTACTTATGCATTACTTGGCCAAATATTCAGTTTGTTGTCTCACAGATGAGCAGGTTTATGCATTGCCCAAGAGTCATGCATTGGAAGGCGATTAAGTGCATCTTTCGCTACTTGAGTGGTACTCGGCTACTTGGGTTGTTTTATCCCAATGGGGGATCACTATTGCCAAATTTGCATGCTTTTTCTGACTCAGATTGGGCTGGTTGCTATGACACTCGTGTGTCCACCAGTGGTTTTTGCTTCATGCTTGGTAGCTCATGTATATCTTGGTTGAGCAAGAAGCAGCCTACTGTGACCACTTCTAGTTGTGAGGTTGAGTATAGGGCAGCTTTCACAGCGACTGTTGAGTGTGTGTGGCTTAGATGCCTTATGGCTGATTTGCATGTTGGCCAGTCTTCTGCCACCACCATCTTCACTGACAGTCAGAGCGCATTGGCAGTTGTGAGGAACCCTGTGTTCCATGCTCGCACTAAGCACATTGAGGTGCATTATCACTATGTCAGGGAGAGCTTCTCTGCTGGGGAGATCAGCTTGGCATATGTGCCCACGTAGGAGAACATTGCAGACCTTTTCACGAAGGCTCTGCCTAGGGAGAAGTTTGAAGCTTTCCGCAAAGCTTTGGGCTTACTTCCTTTTGTGGAGTGATTTCCACATAGCTTGCCACTTCCTTATACATGAGTGCCAGCTCCTTGTTCACCGCATCACTCCCAGGGGGGATTTGTTGATATATTTAGGTAGTGATGTGTGTGAACACACTAGGACCGCCGGGGCACTTTTTTCCCTCTTTAGGAGGTTTTTTTCCTCCGGCTTGTATATATGCCTATTGCTCTAATGGGCTATTTATCTTTGTACATTCTCAAGTAATACATTCAGTACTGTGTGTTGTGCTCCAAGCTTCTTCTTCTTCCTTGTGCTGTTCGTGTGCTTCCGTAGACGTCTAACTCCAACACAATAGGCGTATATACAAGTCGGGGGAGAAAAACCTCCTAAAGAGGGGAAAAAGTGCCTCGGCAGTTCTAGAGTGTTCACACACATCACTACCTAAATATATCAACAAATCCCCCCTGGGAGTGATGCAGTGAACAAGTAGCTGACACTCATGTATAAGGAAGTGCGAAGCTATGTGGAAATCACTCCACAAAAGGAAGTAAGCCCAAATCCTTGCGGAAAGCTTCAAACTTCTCCCTTGGCAAAGCCTTCGTGAAAAGGTATGCAATGTTCTCCTCCATGGGCACATACGTCAAGCTGATCTCCCCAGCAGAGAACCTCTCCCTGACCTAATGATAATGCACCTCAATGTGCTTAGAGCGAGCATGGAACACGCAACTGCCAATGCACTCTGACTATCAGTGAAGATGGTGGTGGCAGAAGACTGACCAACACCCAAATCAGCCATAAGGCATCTGAGCCACACACACTCAACAGTCGTTGTGAAAGCTACCCTATACTCAGCCTCACAGCTGGAAGTGGGCATAGTAGGCTGCTTGTTACTCAACCAAGATATACATGAGCTACCAAGCATGAAGCAAAAGCCACTAATGGACACATGACTGTCATAGCAACCATCCTAGTCTGAGTCAAAAAAAGCATGCAAATCTGGCAGTAGTGATCCCTCCTTGGGATAAAACAATCCAAGTAGCCGAGTACCACTCAAGTAGCGCAAGATGCACTTAACCGCTTGCCAATGCTTGACACCTGGGCAATGCATAAACCTGCTCATCTGTGAGACAACAAACTGAATATCTGGCTGAGTAATGCATAAGTAAATCAGGCATCCAACAGCTTGCTGATAGAGGACAACATCAAATGCATCTCCAGCATCATGAAGACTCAATCGTAAACATGTCTCCATAGGAGTGGCAATAGGCTTATAGTCTTCAAGGCCAAAACGCTGCAATAATGTGTCAATATATTTCCTTTGACACAAAGCCAATCCACCATCAACTTGCATAAACTGAATGCCCAAATAGTGATGCAAATGCCCCAAATCAGACATCTCAAATGAGGCATGCAAATCAGCCTTAAAATCAGCAATATGCTTCTCAATAGCACCAGTGAGCAGCATGTCATCAACATAGACAACAATGATCAGAATCACATCATTAGCACGCTTAAGATTTAAGCTGCTCTAATTTGGATTGTTCTCAAAACCATGTGCAATCAGATAGGCATGTATCTTCTCATAACAAGCATGTGGTGCTTGCTTTAAACCATATAATGCCTTCTTTAACTTGCACACCTGGTTTTCATGCCCTTTCTGCACAAAGCCACGAGGCTGAAAAACATACACTTCTTCATGCAAGTCATCATTCAAAAATGCAGTTTTAATGTCCAATTGATGTACATTCCAACCATGATGGGCTGTAAGTGCACAGATGCTCCGAACAGTAGTCATACAACATGTAGGTGAAAAGGTCTCATAAAAATCAATGCCTCTTTTCTATGCATAACCCTTTGCAACAAGCCTAGCCTTATACCTGTCAACTGTTCCATCAGGCTTACACTTTAGCTTGTAAACCCACTTAGTGCCAATGGCCTTCTTGCCAAGAGGCAAGTCACATAAAGACCAAGTACGGTTCTTCATTATAGCATCATATTCAAATTGCATAGCAGCCATCCAATTATCTGAATTTTGTGCTTCGTCAAATGAAACACGCTCATTCTCATCACAGAGACTAGATGCAGCCATATCATAGCAATCTGATGCAAAAGAGGCACTATGAGAGCTTGATCGAGTACAATATGACAGAGGTGCATCTAATTTGCTGTCACGCAAAGTCTGCACTAGCCATTTTGACATAGTTTTTGCCTCCTCAATATCAGCTCTCTCATCAACAAGTGCATCATGTAAATCTACATCAGAAATGGGATGATCGGCATCATCACATGAAACCTGCAAAGGCTGAGAAGTTGCCTAATTAGGACCAACAAAAAGAGGCAGCAAAGTATCATACATGTTTTTGGAGCTAACAGATGTCTCCATAGTGCATGAAAGCAATGGCTGAATAGCATCTTCGACAAAAACAACATCACGGCTAACCTGAATACGTTTAGTGTGTGGATGATATAGACGATAGCCTTTACTTTCATAACTTTACCCAACAAAAATACATTTTACTGCTTTATCATCCAATTTTCTGCGATGTTGTTCAAGCCTGAATCTTGACCATACACCTCGCCATCTCCATGAGTGACATGTTCTTTTGTTCAACAACTCCATTGTGTTGAGGTGTATACAACACTGTACACTGGTGTTTTATCCCACGTTCAGCCAAAAATGCATTAAAATCAAAAGACATATATTCCCCCCTCGATCAGAATAGAGAGTGCCCATTTTACATGCTGACAAATTTTCAGCCAAAACCAAAAACTGTTTGAATCACATGAACACTTCGGACTTTGCCTTCAATGGATATACCCATGCATGCCTGGAAAATTCATCAATGAAAGTCACGAAGTAAAGATAATTTCCAAAAGAAGGTGCCTGCATAGGACCTTAGACATCACTATGTACAAGCTGCAATTTCTGAGTAGCCCAAACTGAACCATCTTTTGGAAAGGAGGAACGCTGCATTTTGCCCAAAATACAGCCTTCACAAACATGTTTTTTGGGTGCCTCAAGTTTGGGCAAAGAGGACACCATTTCAGATTTATACAAGCATAGCAAACTAGCAAAATTCAGATGACCAAAGCATGCATGTCAATGCTTTGCATCTGACATAGCCTGAGAATCATGTACTCCACATGCCGAATCATTTACAGATCTTTCATAGTCTATGAGCTTATACAGCCCACGACATAAAATGCCAAAAGAAATAATCACGTCGCCATTTGACAGATCATGAACTATACATCTGTCATCAACAAATTTCACAACCAAGCCAATCTTGGCTAATGCAAAAACTGATAATAGATTTTTCTTGATCCCTGGCACAAACAAAGCATCTGACAAAGTGAAAGAACTACCATCAACACTAGTCAAAATGATCTTACCAACTCCCATAACAAGATAAGAGGAGTTGTTGGCGCATGTAATAGTATTCCATGTAGGGGCATGCTCGAGTGAAGAGAAGAAACTGCACCGCGAGGTAATATGTTTGGTCACCCCACTGTCAAAGTACCAAACACCTGAGTCTACTCCAGACATTCACTACTCATGAGAAGATGGGTCAAAATTGCAAACAATAGTAAACACCCATTCTTCTTCCTGGACAAGATTAGCAGACTCTGTTTTTGGTGTAGAGGCCTCTGCAACAACCATTCTAGCCTCTTTCTTCTTTGCCTCTTTAGCAACCAGTTTTGGACAGTTCTTTCTGATATGATCATTTCCTTTACAGTACTTGCAAAAAAATTTATGCTTTTCTAATTTCTTTTCATCTTTGTCTTCCCTCTTCGATTGTGCAGAATTAGCATATTTCTGCTTACTAGCTGAAGAGCTCCATTTTCCTTTGCCCTTCTGACTAGCCACGAAAGCTTGATCTACAACTTGCATAATGGAACTGTTTTGCCTGGACTAATCTTCCTACAACAGAACATGGAATAACTCCTCAAATGACAAGGCATGTGGATTGCCTTTCATCATCAACCAAAGAGTAGAAGCAAAACGCTGATATGAATCAGGAAGACCATTCAGAACAGTCTGCACAAGTGAGCTATCTGGTATAACCTCATCAGCAGAAATCAACTGTTCCTTCAAGTCTTTGATCTTTGTTAGAAAACTATCCATAGAATCACCTTCATTCATGTGATCACTCTCCAATTATATTCGGAGATAAGCAACACGAGCCTCATTCCTAGCTTGGTACAATGTGGTAAGTGTATCCCAAGCATCCTTTGTTGTTCTACAAGAGTGAATGTGAGGAATAATGGCACGTTTGACAGAGCATGCCATGGGTTCTATGGAACTTGAGCATCCATAGGTAGGACTCAAGCTTAGGGTTTGACTATCCATGTTAAATTTTGTTGGCTATTGGATTAAGCCAACATATGAAAAGCAAAAAAGTTGATGTTTATTGAGTCACAAAATCTAAGCATACCATTAAACTTTTATGCTTTGAAATCATATAAAGAAGTCATTTTTCCTATCTTTAACCTTAAACTTAGTCAACTTACTTCTCTCGCATGTCCCATTAACCCATGCACACATGCTTCAATCCTTACATACATATTGTATGCCAAGAATAAATACATCTTTGTTGAAAGATGCTTAACATGCATAAGGTTCAAATAATGAACTTCTGTTTAAATCCTGCATGGAATTCAATCTTAAAACTACATTCTGCGTATGAATGTATGCTCAAAATTTCCATTGCCATGCAATAATGAACACTCTATGTTCAATTCTTGACATTCTTCATGTGATGAGTCCATTAGATGCTAATGAAAGACCTCTTTCTATTCATTTTATGTGAGTCTTATCTTCTTGGATATTTGGAACATGATATCAGAATGTTAAGCAATTTCTTCTTTTCTACTTTTAAAGTCCTTATTCGGGCATTAACATACTTACTCATATGCCCAAATATGCATCTAGATTTAAACTTTTAGGGATATATGGATGCATACTTACACTATCTATCATAAAATATATGTAGGTAAATCTAAACATAATACATGATACATTGCATATACAATGACTCTTGCCTAATTAAAACTTCTATGAGCTTTAATGAAACTTGGATATGAGTCATGCTAGTTCTTAATCCTTTTCGTTTTAAGCATCCAAATATTTCATTAATGCAAGATGATGCTATTAAAGAAGAACAACAAAGAGAGCTTATTTGTACTTCCCCAACATCAATTGAAGAAGTCATGTTGAATGCTCCAAATTTTGCTTAATGCATATGAGATTCTCATGCTTTCTCCTTTCGAAGTAATGGATCACCTGTCAACTTCTTCTATGAAAGAGTTGAGCTTAATGGCTCTTGAATTACAAATCAATTCAAGTTTCAAAAGCATAAAACATGTTTGCTTTTATGAAGAGAACATTAGGAATATTCTAGGAAATAAACATCTCTATTATATATTCATAAAGACATATACCCTTTACTAGGTGTGTCATATACGTATTCAATTGATGCTGCTCCATGAATGGAAAATTTCTCAAATCCATGACAATAAAATTATTTCATGGACTACAAGTCATGCATCCTTTACCTCAAATGCATAATACTAGTGAAAGGAGAAAATACTTAGCTTCCATTTCTTTATGCTTGTTCTCCCATGCAAATCATTGATGATTAAATCCTCCTCATAAGATTCATGGAAGGTAAATGCTGTATTTCTCCTTTGCATGCTCTAGCCATCCACCAAAGAAAGAAGATCGGCTACAATTGACTTTACTTGGCTATCGTGTGCACCCACTATGGAGAAGTGAGAGGAAAATGGCTTTGTTGATTTGCATGTCCAAGTCTTGTATATGCCCTATCATGCTATTGCTTATGTGTTGAGATAGAATGAATATAAATCTCCTATCCCTTTCTATCCATTCATTAAGTGCCTTGACCTTCCCTTGAAGTGGTGGATCATGTACATGTGGCATTGGCTCCGTGCCGCTCACTAATACCCACAATCCTTTGCCTATAAGGTAGTTGCTAACTCTAAATTTCCATGGTTGATAATTGCCTTTCTCTAACTTCTCTATTTGTGCATTATAATCAGCCATACTGAGCTCTAAGATGCTCCTCTAGCTTCTCCTCAAGTTTTTGTATGCTTTAGAAGGTGTGGATATTAGCTTTTGATAGCTTCTCCCTTGCTAACCTTCGACTAGTTGAGGTCTTGATCGACATAGCCCCCTTTTGATGTCTTCTTGCTTTGATGAGTCCTCCTTGTGCTTCCACGTGTTGTCTTGATCCCTCCAAGTCTTCAATATGATGCCCTTGATGTCTCTAAGCCCCCAAAAGGGCTCGGATACCACTGATGGGGGATGATTCTAACACCCCAATGCAAAAATGGAAGATGGCTGCCCTCCACTACATCCACAAAGAGTGGTATATGCTCACTGTTCTGAACTTCTCTCTGTATCAGTACAGAGACTTAAAATGAAATTTTGCTGACTTGTAGTAGAGTAAAATAGCTACCCAGAAAGCTTTAAAGCATCCCAAATGGATATTCTAGCTGGGAGAACCACCCTCTGCAAAATAGGATACCTGTTTGCAACACTCTCTGCCTATGTGCAGAGATATACCTTCACAAAGTTGGCAATTTCTCACAACTCACTTGGCCAAATAACTTGAGACTTTGGAAAAGTTCAGGGCACAATATGAGAGACCAAATGAAGCTGGAAATCAATGAAAATGAGTACAATGAGAGAGCACACAATGCTCTACAATCTGGTACAATCACATTTGGAAAAGCCTAACTACACCTCTAGATAGAGCATAGCAAAATCATGAGAAAATGAGGTAAGAAAGCAAGGGGGTTGCTTGTTGGAGTTTATGAATTCATTAAACTAAGTGGGAAACTCATTGAATGCATACAATGCAAGAAAAAAAGGCGAGATGATGCTTATATAGACTTTTACTTTTCCTACAATCTAGCTAACCACCCACCAATCAGTTTAGGTGCACTTTTTGGTGGCTGATTTGTTGAGATTTGAATTTGATTGAGTTTGGTGGAGCTTCTAACTTTATTGCACGACTTTGGATCCTCCTTTTTGATTGGTCCACTTGCAAAACTCGTGGTTGAGCCTTTTTGCATGATTGAGACTTGATTTTCAACACCAGTTAACCAGAGTTAAGTCAAGTGGATACTTCTAGAAGGCTCTAGAGCTCCTTGGGAAAAACACTCTCCCAATGTACCCCATGGGGGTTGAACCCAAGACCTCCTCCTTCACATCCTTGAGTCTTAACCACTAGGCTAAGTGGATCATTTGGTTACAAGAGTAAATGACCTTCTAGTAAGTCTAGACTCAAGATCTTTGGTCATATATACGAGCGACCAAATGGTGTCCGATTTTAGATCCATCTGAATCGATCAGACCCTTAGATCATAGACTTACTTTATTACAATTATACCTTGAAATGCAGCTTTCACTTTATACAAGGAGGAAATGTTTTTAATTTAAGTTCTTGTACTAATAAATGTGAAATGAAATCATGTGAACTACCATCGTCATGTAAAATATTAACGAGCTTGTTATTGATACTACCCTGCATACAAAGTATTTTCCCTCTATCCAAACAGAAGGAATTTCTTCATTATGGGCTCCATGTTATGCAATTGAGTTGCAATTGGTTTCAGGTGAAGAGGTTGCAATCGACACTTTATTTTTGTGTGTCCAGGTTTTCCACAATTCCAGCAGGTGATATGTGGTCGCTTCTGTTGGGCATCCACTACTGAAGTTTGGAGGGTAGGTGGTTTGGTAGGTTGGGGAGATGAAGCAACACATGAAGTTGAGTAAGTGAATTGTGGAAGACAAGGAAAATGTTGGAAAACATGGATTGAATGTCCCATTGTTCCATCTTGCTCACAATATACAGATTGAGTAGCCACAGGTTTAGTACTCTCTACAACTAATGGCCCAAGGCCTTGTGGCTACGAAGTTTGTCTTTGAAAGCACCCACCTGGGTTCAAGTCCCACAGACAGCACTCGGCAGCGTGTACTAGCAAAACATGTTTTTTGATTTATTAAAAACTCACATGAACTAATGGATGGATTGCGATAGCGTTTTAAAGAGACGAGTGTGAACGCGTTACCCTGTTCAAAGGTTAACTTATGATTCATTCATTGCAAGACACTATGCCTACATGAGTCAAGTTATAGCTTGTGAAGAACCTAACTTTTTTGAAGAAGCAAATAAGCATAGGGAATGGATTGAATCCATGGAGGAGGAAGTCAAGGCACTTGAAGAAAATGATACTTGGTCATTGGTGCCAAGAACAAAGGACATGAAAGTCATTGGAAACAAATGGGTGTACAAGGTTAAGAGGCATGCAGATGGGAGCATTTCTAGGTATAAAGCAAGGCTGGTTACCAAAGGTTTCGTTGAAACCTATGGCATAGACTTTGAGGAAACATTCAGTCCTGTAGCTAAGATGTCCACCATCAGAAGTTTGATTCCAGTTTTAGCCTCAAAAGGTTGGAAGATGTACCAGCTGGATGTGAAGAATGCTTTCCTAAATGGAGAGCTTGAAGAGGTAGTCTTCACCGACCAGCCCCAAGGCTTTGAAGATGAGAGGTTTCCACATCATGTATGCAGACTAAAGAAGGCTATTTATGGACTCAAGCAAGCCCTAAGAGCTTGGAACCAAAGACTTGTGGACTACTTGGTAAAATGTGGATACAATCAGAGTCATGTAGACCCATCACTCTCTTTGTGAAACAGGAACGTAGCAAAATTGTTTTCATTTGTATATATGTTGATGATTTGATCATTAGAGGGGATGATGGAGCCAACATCAAGGACATAAAGAGGAAGCTTGGATGTGAGTTTAAAATCTCTGATTTAGGTATTTTAAGGTACTTTCTTGGAATTGAAGTACTATATAAAGAGGAAGGTATATACTTGATGCAAAGGAAATACATTCTAGATCTTTTGAAGAAGTTTGGCTTGTGTGATTACAAGCCCATTAACCCATTAGAAGTAAATGTTAAACTAAGTGCTCATGAAGGTGAAGAAGTGAAGGATGTGACCATGTATAGGTCAATAATTTGTTCTCTCTTGTATGCTACTATGAAAAAAATAAGATATTGCACATGTAGTTGGAGTGTTATCTCAATTTTCATAGGCACCAAGAGTACCTCATCTTGTTGTAGCCAAAAGGGTACTTGGATAACGCAAATGATCAGTGAATGAAGGTCTATATTATCCATTTGATGATGGGTTAAATGTACAAGCTTATTGTGATGTTGATTGGGCAGGTTCTAAAGATGACAGGAGGAGCACTAATGGTTATGTTATCATGCTAGGAAAGAAGACCATCTCATGGATGTCAAAGAAACAATCAACAGTGGCTCTCCCATCGATCAAAGCTGAGTATAGAGGCTTAGCACAAGTCTCATGTGAGCTTATGTGGCTTAAGAAGTTGTTTTTTGATCTTGATTTGCAGGTTAAGCAAGTACCCATTTTTTGTGACAACATAAGTAGCATATGCTTGGCTCAAAATCCGATGTTCCATGCAAGGCCGAAGCATATAGACGTGCATTACCACTTTATTAGAGATAAGACCATGTCAAAGAATGTCAAGGTGGATCATGTTAATACAAAGGACCAATATGCAGATATGTTTACCAAAGCATTGGATGGAGTAAAGCTACAACACATCAAAGCATGTATTGGAATGAAGGACCTAGGCATTGAGACTTGAGGGGGAGAGTTGAAAATCAAGTCTCAATCATGCAAAAAGGCTCAACCACAAGTTTTTCAAGTGGACGAATAAAAAAGGAGGACCCAATGTCATGGAATAAAGTTAGAAGCTCCACCAAACTCAATCAAATTCAAATCTCATCAAATTAGTCACCAAAAAGTTCACCTACACTGATTGGTGGGTGGTTAGCTAGATTGTAGGAAAAGTAAAACTCTATATAAGAATCATACCACCGTTATTTCTTGAGTTGTATGCATTCCACAAGTTTCACACTTAGTTTAGTGACCCAACAAGCAGCCCCCTTGCTTTCTTACCTCATTTTCTCATGATTTCGCTCCTCTCTATCTAGAGGTGTAGTTAAGCTTTTCCAAATTTGATTGTACCAGATTGCAGAGCATTTTTTCCTCTCTCATTGTACTCATTTTCATTGATTTCAAGCTTCATTTGGTCTCTCATATAGTGCCTTGAACTTTATCAAAGTTTCAAGTTATTTTACTAAGTGAGTTGTGTGAAATTGCCAACTTTGTGAGGTATATCTATTCACATAGGTAGAGATTGTTGCAAACAGGTACCCTATTTTGCAGTGGGTGGTTCTCCTAGCTGGAATATCCATCTGGGATGGTTTAATGTTTTTTGGGTAGCTATTATAGTCTACTCTAATTCTGAAATATTGCATTTTAAGTGTCTATACTGATTCAGAGAAAAGTTCAGAAGAGTGAGCATATATCATTGCTTGTGGACCTAGTGGAGGGCAACCATCTTCCACTTTTGCATCGGGGTGTTAGAATCATCCCCCATCAGGATTGGACCATCCTGTTGATGTGTGAAACATCAAAAAAAATGAATTAATGTGACACTAGAACACCTCTATGGTCACCATTAACTCAATGCTTCTCCAAACTTTGAAAAATGATAGCCAGACTTGAGAGCTTTACTCCTTCAGAAATTTCTAGTCACTAAAATGATACTCCTTCACTCTTTTGTATATTTCTCTTAGCACATATATTATTTCTCCAAGATAATTTGACGAATGAAAATATAAGAGAAGAGCTTTCCAACAAGATACTATTTGTAAGAAATGGATCTCTAAAACTAAAGTTATGGCCTTCACAATATCACCCTATATGAGCTGTCAAAACTAGAAACTTGCTTGTTTTAGAAAAAACCATGTCCCTATTATGAAAATTAGATGCCTAGCATCGGCTTGGAGCAAGAATTCGATGCCATACATCGAGTTGGTGTGTTTTAGGCCACTTTTTCAACATCTGAACTAGTCTCTTGAACATAGACATGAAGTAAAAGACTTTTATGTTTGAAGTCAATGCTAAGTATCAACTTTACGTTGAAACTCGATGCTAGGCATCAAGTTGCTCCACAATGCTCATTTTTTTAAGAAGATTTAACAACAAGTAAAACTCAGAGAATGAAAACAATGACTTATCAACACAAACTCGATGCCGAGCATCGAGTTGCTTGGAAAACTTCAACTTTTGAACTCATCACACAATAAGCAAGCATGGAGATGGAGGAGAGAGTCTCATACATAGAACTTTAACTATTTCTTGTCATAGCTATGAAAAACTTAAAAGTTTACAGGTGCTTTCTCACTTAAAAAAGCCCAACTATACTCAGTCATACAAAATGACTTTTCTCACTCTAACTACTTCTCTTCCACATCGCGGCATATGATACAAACTAACTTATATAGTTTTTCAGAATCTCTTGATTTTTAAAAAACCTTCTAGAACTTAAGTGAACTAACTTTACAAGTATAATACACTTGTGAATTTGTCCCTTCACATAGGCATTTGGTTTTCTTCTAAAGCTTTGGCCTTCAAATATATGTCCAATTAGTGATTGTTTCTCCAACAGCTCCCCTCAATCACTAATTGACATTCTCTATTTCTTCATTTCATCTTCATTTCTTTTACATTTGCCATACTTTTGAATCTGCTGGTCTTCACACCATCCAATCTCTTTGTCATTATGTCTGCTATCTGATCTTTTACCACTGTTGGGAATGATGGATGGACACTTCAAGATGATGAGTAGGTACCGCTAAATCCTACTTTGTACTAGCCCTTTGATGCTTTAGAGTTGATAAGTATACCTTCTTAGCTTTCCAATAACACCATAAAATGGCCTATGTACTTTGGAAATGATGTATGAAAAGATTGAATCAAAACAGACAACTTTGAACTTCAAGTCTTCAAGAAAACCTTCTATTTTTTATCATACACCTGCTGTATATTTTGCTCAGTATGACCAACACAGTAGGAATTGGAAAAATTCCTTTTAGGGGTATCTAATTAGCTTAGCAACCTAACTATTTCAAGTGGAATCACTTAAAAAGATTAACTATGCTCAGAGAAATTAATTTAGCAAGTAAACCTTTACCCCCGATTTTTTAGGACTGTTGTAGACTTTGACTAGTGATCACCTCGACAGACTTTTCTCTGAAATGGTTGAATAGAAATCCTTCAAATTTTGGTAGCATATACATGAATTTGAGCTGGTTCTAGAAAGCTATAGATCTTTGAATTTTGTGGAGAAATGAGTGAGATATGATCTCCACAAGTTGACAAACTGATAGAGACTATGATAGAGAACTTAGAGATGAACAATGTGATTGTAATGTATCAATGCACAAAGTTGTACAATGCCATAGGCATGATGATCAATGCCTAATGGTGGAAAAAGGTGTAGGATACTGTATAAACCTCACACACACTCAGAAAGTACAATAGATAGCTCGAGATTGATGAGTCTTACTCGTGAGTTTTTTCTTTGAGATTTATATAAGTGCTTACTTCTAATTTGAATTTGAATTAAAATTTTGGCTCTCTCTAAAAAGTGATCCTCCATTATAGGAGAGATTCCATCAATCTAAATCTCACTCTTCCATGAGATTTCCTTGGTAGGTGTTCACAAAGATTCCAAGTCAAATATGACTTTTACAAAGGATAAAATGGTAAGTATCTACTAGCATTGGTTCACATCTAGCTTCATATGTGTAGTGACTTCAAGACAAATGTGTAGGCTTGTAAGTTGCACCAATAGCTTGGCTCAAACCAAGCTCTGATACCACTTTTGTGGAAGGTCTCCATAGCCTTCACACAACTGAACTAAGAAGTCTAAGAGAACTAACTAGCAAGGCCACACACTAGGAAGAGAGATGTGTTTCCACCCAACCAACCCCTCCAATATATAGCTCCAAGACCAAGGGGGTAAGTCCTTCTCAAGAGGACATGTGTACCTTCCATCACATGGGTCCCTAAGGTGTTCACATGGTTTCCAAGCTTAGGAAATCACATGGCTTCTATGTTGGAGTTCAATGTCTGTGGAAGCAAGCAAACAACACAAGGAAGAAGAAGAAGCTTGGCGCACAACACACAAGACTGAATGTATTACTAGAGAATGTACAAAGATAAGTAGCCCATTAGGGCAATAGGCGTATATACAAGCAGGGGGAAAAAACCTCCTAAAGAGGGGAAAAAGTGCCCCGACGATCCTAGAGTGTTCACACACATCATTACCTAAATATATCAACAAATCCCCCCTGGGAGTGATGCGGTGAACAAGGATCTGGCACCCATGTATAAGGAAGTGCCAAGCTATGTGGAAATCACTCCATGAAAGGAAGTAAGCCCAAAGCTTTGCGGAAAGCTTCAAACTTCTCCCTAGGCAGAGCCTTCGTGAAAAGGTCTGCGATGTTCTCCTGCATGGGCACATATGCCAAGCTGATCTCCCCAGCAGAGAACCTCTCCCTGACATAATGATAATGCACCTCAATGTGCTTAGTGCGAGCATGGAACACATGGTTCCTCGCAACTGGCAATGCGCTTTGACTGTCAGTGAAGATGGTGGTGGTAGAGGACTGACTAACACCCAAATCAGCCATAAGGCGTCTGAGCCACACACACTCAACAGTAGCTATGAAAGCTACCCTATACTCAGCCTCACAACTGGAAGTGGCCACAATAGGCTACTTCTTGCTCAACCAAGATATACATTAGCTACCAAGCATGAAGCAAAAGCCACTGGTGGACACATGAGTGTCATAGCAACCAGCCCAATCAAAGTCAGAAAAAGCATGCAAATCTGGCGGTAGTGATCCCCCCTTCGGATAAAACAACCCAAGTAGCTGAGTACCACTCAAGTAGCAAAAGATACCCTTAACCGCCTGCCAATGCTTGACTCTTGGGCAATGCATAAACCTGCTCATCTGTGAGATAGCAAACTGAATATCTGGCCGAGTAATGCATAAGTAAATCAAGCATCCAACACCCTGCTGATAGAGAACAACATCAAATGCATCTCCACCATCATGAAGACTCAATCGTAAACCTGTCTCCATAGGAGTGGCAATAGGCTTACAGTCTTCAAGGCCGAAACACTGCAATAATGTGTCAATATATTTGGTTTGACACAAAGCCATTCCACCATCAATGTGCATAAACTGAATGCCCAAATAATGATGCAAATGCCCCAAATCAGACATCTCAAATGAGGCATGTAAATCAGCCTTAAAATCTACAATATGCGTCTCAATAGGACCAGTGAGTTGCATGTCATCAACATAGACAACAACGATCAGAAGCACATCATTAGCATGCTTAACATATAAGGTGCTCTCAGTTGGATTGTTCTAAAAACCATGAGCAATCAGATAGGCATGTATCTTCTCATACCAAGCATGTGGTGCTTGCTTTAAACCATATAATGCCTTCTTTAATCTGCACACCTGGTTTTCATGCCCTTTCTGCACAAAGCCACGAGGCTGAAAAACATACACTTCTTCATGCAAGTCACCATTCAGAAATGCAGTTTTAATGTCCAACTGATGTACATTCCAACCATGATGAACTGCAAGTGCACAAATGCTCCGAACAATAGTCATATGGCATGTAGGTGCAAAGGTCTCATCAAAATCAATGCCTCTTTCTTGTGCATAACCCTTTGCAACAAGCCTAGCCTTATACCTGTCAACTGTTCCATCAGGCTTACGCTTCAGCTTGTATACCCACTTTGTGCCTATGGCCTTCTTGCCAAGAGGCAAGTCATATAAAGACCATGTACCATTCTTCATTATAGCATCATATTCAGATTGCATAGCAGCCATCCAATTTTCTGAATTTTATGCTTCATCAAATGAAACAGGCTCATTCTCATCATAGAGACTAGATGCAGCCATAACATAGCAATCTGATGCAAAAGAGGCACTATGAGAGCCTGATCGAGTATGATATGAAAGAGGTGCATCTAAAATCGCGTTTGACCTTGCAGACTGAGGTGAAATCTAGCAGCACCCGGAAGCTTTTGCTTTTAAGGTTCTGCAGCCTTGTAAAAATACTTGATAAAAACCATAGAGATGCTATGACACGAGTGCAGATTCAGAAAAATGAACAGTTTGACGGTCGGCGATTCCACTTTACTTGGAATGGTAGATCGACAGCTACGCACACAAACGCCTGGTTAATCTCACCCTTGCTCTGCCATTACATCCTCTGGAAAACCAACATTAGGAAGTAGAAAATTATGGCGTCAGGAAGGCTGCATATTCCGTTCATTATCTACGTTATCTTGGCAGGTCTATTTCTCAAGTATAGTGATAGAGAGATCAAGAACCCACTGTTTGAGCATGATACACGACCTATCATCCTCTTCGAGAAGTTTGGTTTTACCCTTCGGGGAATCATAAACATCTCCATTTTTGAGGTATCTCTCGCACCAGTAACCTCATCCTCAGATCCAGATCCCGCTGCCTCCAATCCGAGCCTCCTCGGTTTCTTTCTTGCGACAGATGATGCCCTCGTGCAAGTCATTCTTGAATGCGAGAGATCAAAGATATGCATTCTCAAACCTTTCGTTTAGCGACCTTGATTCCAAAACCAATAGCTATTCCGCCCATTATCCTATATCTGATGCGAATGAGTATGGGCTCTACTTTGCAAATTGTGGATGATCTGTTGCAGTTAACATGAATGTAAAAACAACAATGTACAACTTGGAAGGTCCCCAGGGAGACACTAAGAACTTCCTATCCACAGGTTAAACTCAATTGCCTACCGTTTACCTCAGTTTCTTCATCATCTATGTTGTACTCATTGGGATATGGATGGAGAGATGTTCTGTGAGCGGCGGCAAGGCCGGAGATCACCGCCACCATTGATATAAAAACTCAAAGATTTTCAGGTGATGAAAGATGTGATGGATCCCTGAAGGGCGTTGCTCGGAGACCATAGCTCGAACTCCTGCTCTGATGTATAAACAAATGTGAAGACCTTTTAATATCCTCTCCATTTAATATGAAGGCATCTGCAGCATGAAACAATTTATTTCTTAATTGAAACAGTAAAAAACATTGAAGCGTCCTCGTGCGGTGGTCTAGGAGACCCGCTTTCCAGTGTGGAGCCGCAAGTTTGATTCCTGCTACTGCTCATTCGATACCATCTGATTCACAATCATCATTTTTGCAGAATGACACAATGCCAAAAAGGCAAAACGGAAATCCTCAAGAAAACCAAAGGAGAAACGGAAATCTTGAAGAAGAGCACAGGTGGGGAGAACTCGAATTCTTGAGTAAAAGAAGATGAAACCTTTCCAAGGTCTCCATGGATCCTCAACCTAGAAGCTCTGATACCAATGTAAGGAATTGAACTCACAGCCTCTTGGATAGGAATGTGATGGGCTGACCACGCCCCAAAAGCCATGGTTGAGGATTACTTCCTAATCCTCTCTCTTAGGGTGTAGTTCAACCATCTCCTATCTGTCAAGTGTGTGGTTCAACCATCTCTAACCTATCACTTTATTACATTCACATACTCTGAAAGATTTTTCTTAGGTTGCTTCCTTTGCGTAGTAAACTCAATCCACAATTGATTTCTCCTAGCTCTTGTATTGGAAGAAAAATATGAAGATAGTGTATCCCAAGTCTCTTGGGAAGTTTTGAAATTCCTAATGTGAGGAAGAAGGAAGTCAGAAATAGAATTGAGTAGATATGACCTGGGCAAAGCATCTTTGGCACACCATGAGTTGAGTCTTTCTAGCTCCTCTCTTGTAGGTTGACCTTTGCTTCTGAATATGGGCACATCCTCATCTCTTCATATGTATCCATAGAGAATCCTTGTAGATAGGTCTTCATCTTGAGTGATCATGTTGGATAATTATTACTGTCCAATTTATCAATGAAAGAAGGGAAACCATATCCTATTTTATCTCAACTTGCTCTGATACCAATGTTGGAAGAGATGGATGGATACCTCAAGGAAGTGAGGTGGTACTGCAAAAATTTTCTTTGTACCTGCCCTAATACACTTCAGAGTTTGATATTAGGTCCTTTTAGCTTGCAAATGACACCAAGAAAGTACCTAAGTACTTTGGAGTGGATGCTTGAAACAACTCAATCAAAACAAACTACTTCATGAATAGTTAGTGTCACAAAACTTGCTATTTTGGTCTATACACCTGTTGGTTCTTTTGTTAAGTGCTCACAATACAGTGAAAATTGAGACAATTCCTTTTGAGAATATTCAATCAGCTTAGATAGCTAATTATCGCAAGTAGAATCAACTAAAATGATGAGCTATTCTCTGTGAAATAAATTTAGCAACCCAATACTTACCCCTGACTTTTTAGGCACTGAACAACAGATGAACAGTGAGCACTTGGACGATGCTTTCTCCTAGATGGTTAAACCAATTGTCTTAAGATTTTGACAGCATAAATTAGACTTCAAGCTAGTTCCAAGAAGCTATAGATCATGTAAATTGGTGGAGAACCACTGAGATATGACCAGAGAAAGTTCACTATTCTGAGTAGTCATAGCAGAGAAGTAGACAGAGATGATCAATGAACTATATGTATTATAACACATGATCATACAAGATCATTGGCATTGTAATGTGTTGGGAGTGATGGTTGGATGCACTCAAGAGATTGAGTTGGTGCTGCTATACCTGCTTCACACCATCCCTCCTTTGATTCCAGATATGCTTAGTAGACTCCTTGAGCTTTCAAATGATACCAAAATATGCTATATGTACTTCGGAAATGATTTGTGTAATGACCAAATCAAAACAGATAACTTGGCACTTCAAAAATCCTAGAAAACTTGCTATTTCTGTAACGACACCTGCTCAGTCTTTCACTCAGTGTGACCAGCACACTTACAATTGATCTAATTCCTTCTGAACATATTAAATTAGCTTAACAAGCTACCATTTGCAAGTAGAATGAGAAGAAATGACAAACTATACTCAGAGAAATCACTTTAGCAAAATAAAGTTTACCCCCGATAATTTAGGAGCTCTGCAGACACAGACCAGTGTGCACCCCGACTGCGATTTCTCTTTAATGGCTGATCCAATGACCTTGAAATTTTGTAGGTGTATAGTAGACTTTGAGCTGAATCCAATGTGCTTTGAATCACTTGCTTTGGTTCAGTAGATCCTGAGATATGCCCTGTTGAAGTTGACAGACTTGGAGTAGATGACTCAGAGAAAACCAGAGATAATGAATGTGTATACTTCTATTGATTGATGTGTTTGTACAATCTCATTAGCATGATAAGCATAGCTAAATGAGGTGTTGTGGTGTAGGCTATGAAGTAGCACTAACACACACAAAGTTACAACAATAGAATGCCTCGGGGAGTGAGCTGAAGTGACCACACTAACCGCGAGTTTTTTCTCTCCTCTTTTATATGAGTCGAGTGATCATTTGAATTTGAAATTCAAATTTAAGCTCCCTAGAATCTCTCCTCTAAAAGTAGGGAGATATTCTCTCCAATTACACCATCTAATTTCCCATGACTGATCAAGTAGGTGTGATTACATGAGATGCCAAGTCACTAAGACTTTTACAATGAGATAAAATGGTAATAACACATAGGCAAGTGTTCCTATGGTTCTTGCTTCTCATAATGATATTCTTCAAGGGTTCCAAGCTAATCTTCCAAGGTTCCAAGCCAAGTGTGAAGGCTTGAAATGCACCAACAGCTCCCCCTCAAGCCAAACACTTGGGCTTAAGTCTTCATCTTTAGTCTTCAATCACATCCAATCATGGATTTGAATCTGCATAACTTATTTCCATCCAATGCTTTAGTGAGTAAATCTGCACATTGCATATTAGTAGACACATAAGTCAATTGAATGTCTTTGCTTAGCAATTTTTCTCTCACATAGTGGTAATGAACCTCTATGTGTTTTGTTCTAGCATGATATATTGGATTAGCTACAAGGTGAAGAGAGCTTGTGTTATCTCCAAAGATAATTGGAGGCCTAGTGTATAGGCCTAACTCTGTATATAAAAGCTTCAACCAGATAGCTTCTTGAGTGGCATTGGCAAGCCCTCTATACTCTGCTTCAGTGGATGACAAGGCCACTGTAGGTTGCTTCTTGGCTGACCAAGAAATAGGTTTATCTCCTGCAAAACATATGTATCCTGATGTGCTTCTCCTGTCATCCTTGCAACCTGCCCAATCTGCATCTGAGTATACTTTAATGTCAATATCTGATGTATAAGGAAAGTACAAACCATGGTTCTGAGTTCCCTTCAAATACTTCAAGATTTTCTTTGCTGCCTCTAGATGAGGTACCCTTGGTTTGTGCATGAATTGACTAAGCACACTAACTCCATATGCTATGTCAATTCTTGTCAAGGTAGCATAATTCAAACTACCTACCATGCTTTGATATCCTGTGATGTCTTGTATTTCATCCCCTTCATGAGCACTTAGCTTTAGGTTGACCTCCATTGGAGTTGTTGATACTTTAGCATCCTGCAAGCCAAACTTCTTGACCATATCCTGTACATACTTCTTTTGAGTGATATATATACCTGAGTTGGTGTAGACTAACTCAAGACCTAAGAAGTACTTCAATAATCCAAGATCATTAATCTTGAACTCTTCCATCATCTGTCCTTTGATGTGTCTAATCCCATTGACATCATTGCCTGTAATGATGATGTCATCAACATAAACACACAAGTAGATTACCTCTGTACTACTTCTCTTTATGAACATAGAAGTATCAGCTTTGCTCATCACAAATCCTTGGTCTTGGAGGTAGGTTGTCAGCCTGTAATTCCATGCTCTAGGTGCCTGCTTCAAACCATATAGAGCCTTCTTCAATTTACAAACATAATTTACCTTCTTGGGATCTTCATAGCCAGGTGGTTGTGACATGTAGACTTCTTCAGATATCCATCCATTCAAGAAAGCATTCTTGACATCTAATTGGTACATGTTCCAATTTTTGGATGCAGCTACACTCACCAATATTCTGATAGTTGGCATCTTAGCCACAGGAGAAAATGTCTCCTCATAATCAATGCCTTGGGTTTGTGCAAAACCCTTGGCTACCAACCTAGCTTTGTACCTGTTGATTGTTCCTTCTGAATTTCTCTTTAGCTTGTAGATCCATCTGGATCCTATCACCTTCATAGAGTCCTTCTTGGGTACCAAGTCCCAAGTATCACTCTCCTTGAGAGCTTCCATTTCTTGATCCATAGCTTCTTTCCATTCTGGTTTGGTGATTGCTTCTTCATAGGTACCTGGTTCTTCATTCAACAAATCCTTTGCAAGATATACAGAATGCTTGGTTACAAGAGAAGTATCATACCCATATCTGATAGGCTTCTTACTTTCTCTCTGAGATCTCCTCATAGCTTGAGTTGAGGATTCTGGTATATCCTCTAGCTTCTTCATCTTCATCTTTCCTTTGGACTTCCATGCCTTGAATTCCTCAAGGTTAATTGTATCATCATCATCTGAGCTTGATTCATCTTTCTGGATTGGTTCCTCCTTGGTGAGCTTTGGAAAATCTTCTTCCATATCATAGGGTAGACTAACTTTCCTGCATTCATTCTCATACCAAGAGTCATTCTCATCAAAGATGACATCTCTGCTTACCTTGAAGCCTTTGTTTGTTGGGTTGTAGAATCTGTATCCCTTTTGGTTCAAATCATAACCAATGAAGATACATTTTTCAGCTTTAGGGTCTAGCTTTCCCCTTACATGTGAGGGTATATGCACATATGCTACACAACCAAAGATTTTGCAATGATCCAGAGAAGGTCTCTTACCATGCCAAGCTTCATATGGTGTCATGCATAGACCTAGCTGTTTCTACTATGAGTCTATTCCTTCTTTCAGCTACCCCATTTTGTTCAGGTGAGTACCTTGTAGTTATCTCCCTCTTGATGCCTCTTTCCTGCAAGAAATCTTCAAACTCATTGGAGAAGTATTCTCCTCCACCATCTGATCTTAGCCTCTTCAAGCTTCTTCCTGTTTGGTTTTCAACAAGTGCAAGATACCTCTTGAAACAATTAAACACTTCATCTTTATGTTTCATAAAGTATAAAATGGTCCACCTGCTATAGTCATCAATAAAGGACACATAATACCTTGAACCTGAAATGGAAGGGTCCTTGCTAGGTCCCCAAACATCTGTGTGCACCAAGTCTAGGTAGTCTTCATGCATGAAACCTTTCCTTGAATATGGCAACCTGTGAGACTTACCAAACTGACATGCTCCACACTTATAAATCATGTGTTGCTTGGACACATTAGGTATCCCAAGCACACATTGATCCCTACACATTTGCTTTAGGGTTCTTTCACCTATGTGCCCTAACCTCTTGTGCCATATTTCTAACTCTGAAAGTGTTTGATCCTTGTAATTATATAAAGCAATGTTCTTGGTGTCTTCTAGCTCAAAAGTAAACAATCTACCTGATTTTTCTCCCTTGGCTATCCTTCTGAATCCATGTCTTGGGTCCTCCACATATGCTCCATGTTGTGTGAATCTGACCTGCAAACCTTTCTCCACAATCTGACCAACACTCATTAGATTCTTGGTGATGGTTGGTACATAGAGTACCCTGCTCAATAGGTTCTGGTTACCATCACATGTCTTCACATTTCCAATCTTTATAACAGAGTGTTTAGTATCATCACCTGTCTGTACCTGATGTTTGCCCTTGGGTTCTTCCAAATCAGAAAGTAGTGCCACATTGCCAGCTACATGGTTAGAACATCCTGAGTCAATATAAAATAAATGATCATCATTTGTACCTGCCTTGGAGGTCATATTCATGATCAATAGGGAGTCATCTTGCTCCTCTGTGTAATTGTTGTAATCCCTTCTGTTTCTGAATCCACCTTGGTAGTTACCATTGTGGTTGTGGTTGTAATTGTTGTTGTATTGGTTGTTGTATCCATTGTAGCCTTGGTGTTGGTTGAACCTGCCTCTCCCTTGAGAGTATCCACCTCTTGAGTAGCCTCTTCCTCTCTGATTCTTGTAGTTCTTGTAGCATTCATCTGTGGTATGATTGGACAATCCACAAATGTTGCATGGTGATGAGTTGTAGGGTCTCCCCCTACCTGACTTACCTCCTCTGCCTCTTCCTCTTGATGATCTACCTCTCCCTACATAATTAGCTTGGGAGGTAGAGCCTTCTTCTTCCTACTTCTTCCCTTTACCTTTATCCTTAACTTTTTTATCAGTATATAGAGTAGAGGGGTTGTTACCTTTTGATTGATCTCCTGCCTTTGTAAACTTTGCTTCATGTGTGAATAGTTGGCCCATGAGTGTTGTGAGATCTAGGGTATGCATGTCCATATAGAGGTCCATTGCAGTGGTGAAACTTTCCCACTTATCATCTGCCTTGAGTCCATTTGTTACTTGTCTGACTATTTGTTCCTCTTCTATCTCCTCTCCAATGCTTGCTAATTGGTCTGCCACATCTTTAATCTTTGTCACATACTCTGAGACTGATTGCTTGGGCTGCTTCCTAAGGGTTGTGAATTCAATCCATAGTTGATTCTTCCTGGCTCTTGTGTTAGAAGAAAAATATGTTGACAAGGTTTCCCAAGTCTCTTGGGAAGTCTTACAGTTCCTTATATGAGGTAAAAGGAAATCAGATATAGAGTTAAGAAGGTAAGACCTTGCCAAAGCATCCTTTGCACACCATTGGTTGAGTCTCTCTTGTTCATCCTTGGTGGGTAGTCCTCTAGCTTTGAATGAGGGCAATTCCTCATCTCCTGATATGTATCCAAATAAGCTCCTTCCTTGTAGATAGGTCTTCATCCTTAGAGACCAAGCTTGGTAATTGTTCCTGTCCAATTTGTCAATGAATGAAGGAAAACCACCATGTTTACCTTATTTGCTCTGATACCACTGTTGGGAGTGATGGTTGGATGCACTCAAGAGATTGAGTTGGTGCTGCTATACCTGTTTCACACTAGCCCTCCTTTAATTCTAGATATGCTTAGTAGACTCCTTGAGCTTTCAAATGATACCAAAATATGCTATATATACTTTGGAAATGATTTGTGTAATGACCAAATCAAAACAGATAACTTGGCACTTCAAAAATCCTAGAAAACTTGCTATTTCTGTAATGACACCTGCTCAGTCTTTCACTCAGTGTGACCAGCACACTTACAATTGATCTAATTCCTTCTGGACATATTAAATTAGCTTAACAAGCTACCATTTGCAAGTAGAATGAGAAGAAATGACAAACTATACTCAGAGAAATCACTTTAGCAAAATAAAGTTTACCCCCGATATTTTAGGAGCTCTGTAGACACAGACGAGTGTGCACCCCGACTGAGATTTCTCTGTAATGGCTGATCCAATGACCTTGCAATTTTGTAGGTGTATAGTAGACTTTGAGCTGAATCCAATGTGCTTTGAATCACTTGATTTGGTTTAGTAGATCCTGAGATATGCCCTGTTGAAGTTGACAGACTTGGAGTAGATGACTTAGAGAAAACCAGAGATAATGAATGTGTATACTTCTATTGATTGATGTGTTTGTACAATCTCATTAGCATGATAAGCATAGCTAAATGAGGTGTTGTGGTGTAGGCTATGAAGTAGCACTAACACACACAAAGTTACAACAATAGAATGCCTCGGGGAGTGAGCTGAAGTGACCACACTAACCGCGAGTTTTTTCTCTCCTCTTTTATATGAGTTGAGTGATCATTTGAATTTGAAATTCAAATTTAAGCTCCCTAGAATCTCTCCTCTAAAAGTAGGGAGATATTCTCTCCAATTACACCATCTAATTTCCCACAACTGATCAAGTAGGTGTGATTACATGAGATGCCAAGTCACTAAGACTTTTACAATGAGATAAAATGGTAATAACACATAGGCAAGTGTTCCTATGGTTCTTGCTTCTCATAATGATATTCTTCAAGGGTTCCAAGCTAATCTTCCAAGGTTCCAAGCCAATTGTGAAGGCTTGAAATGCACCAACATAATGATGCTCAATTATAGTGGAATGAGTAATCTATGGTGTAAGCTACTCAAACTCTACAGATGTTCAAGAAATGAGCTTCAAGATGAGACCACACTCGTGGGATTTTTACAAAGTACTTTTATAATGATTTTCTTCTAAGTTTGAATTTGAATTTGAACTTGGCTCCAACTAAAAAAGGTGACTCCTCTAATTTAGGAGTTATTCTCTCATTGAAACTTGTAGCTATTGTTCTTCCTAACTCCATGAGATTTTTGCTTTCACAAGATTCTTCATGGATTTAATCTTTTATAAATGGTAAATGATCAAGTGTTACAAGCTAAGGTTCATATGATCCTTCAAGTGCTTCCACATATTGTTTTCTATACTAAGCCAAATGTGAAGGCTTGTATATTTGCACCAAAATATTTCCTCTCAATAGTGCAGTATTGACCACTAGGGTTTCCTTGGGGTTGAGCCATCATCTTGCAAACATTAGCCATGTGGTCTCCTCCGCAGTTATAACATCACTTCAATGAGGTGACCCTTAGTGTTTGTTTATTTTGGACTCCTAGCTTCTTGGAAACTTGCTCATCTATCTTATCTATCTCAATGGAGGTTCTAGAGGTATGACTAGTAGAAGTATCATAGTCCTTATAGAGTTTGGAGAATTCTAGCTCCTCACCCAAGTTATCCTCTATGTCAATGCATATCCGCACACACTCTTCTATGGACCTAGGATCCTTCAAGTACACATATGATCTTAACTTGGTGCTTAGTAAGACATCTTAAAACAAGGCCACTTGTTTGGCTGATTTGGGTAATTCTGGAATAGACATCTTTCTAGGTATTTTCTGGACGGTCTTCCTGCAAGTCGTGCTATTTCATGGGGTGTCTGCTTGAAGCTGTGGATCAAGGATGATGTATTATGTATGATGCCACTCTTGGAGAATTCTACAATGAATTATTCTAGCAGTTGAGCCATGTTTCGGTAATTGTGGCTATTTAGAGGTTGAAACCAAGTTAAAGCAATAGCATTGAGAGTCAAACCAAATGCCTCAAACTAGGTGAACAAGTCCTCAACTTTTTCAACTCTTAACACTTGTTTGAACTTGGTCACATGATAATAAGGATCTCTTGACCCATCAAAATAGTTATTCATTTCATTGACCACTTGAGAGGGTCTAAGGGTTCTTGGGTATTCTCGCGGTCTAGGTAATGGAAAATCATGTTCATATCTTTGATGCCTATGTGCTCGATGTCTCTCTCTTTCAGTTCTTTCACCATCAAATCTTGATGTGTCTTTACCCACTGTGTGTGTAAAGCTTATCTCCAGTATCTCTCTTGCTCTTTCCCTTTGGTGTTCATGAGCCTAGGATGATCCTGCTCCTTAGAGGCCATGTGAGATATTAGATCTTGATGGAGGGAAGATCAATTTACCTTGCCAAGTCTATGCATGCCTATCATGCTCTAATACCAGGGACATTCCCTTTGATGTGTTATTTAGATAAACAACTTTGTCTGGCATCTCATGATCTTTAAACTCGTAGATGGTGACTCGCCCATTTTGCTAGGTTGATCTGGCTTGAATCTCCAAAAGGCTTCCTATGTTTCTCTATTCAAGAATAGTTCTATGCTTTTGTTGTCTTGGGAAACCCATTCTATAGTAATTACCCTCATCAGGCCAAAATTCAGCTCGAGGAGTCTTGGGTTCTCGTCCTAGGTCTCCTTGCTCTAGGTCTCCTATGTCATTCTCAAGAGTTACATTTCCAAGCTCATTTGTCCTATCTAGTAAGTTGGTGACCATATACGTGGTTCCTTCCTTATCAATGTACGACCCCTCTTCGAACTTGATCACTGGCTGTTCAATTCTAAAGGTTGGTCCGGATTTTTGAGTTGGACCACTAATCGCCTCAGACCATCCTCACAAATGCGAGCACTTAATTGGTTGGTCATAATATATTCCAATTGTGTCCTATAGGGACCCTCTGGTGTCTGTAAATAGGGAGTGCTTGAACTACGTGTGGGTCTTTCCATGTTGAAGGACATGAAATTATGGAGCGTGAATCCTTCTTATCAGTAGAGTGGCGATCGAAGGAGAGGGGCGCATTATATATCTTTGCAATATACAAATTCGATGTGTGTGTGTGTGCATTGATGTTTTAAAGGCGCAGCGGTCGCAGAACTTCGTTCGTGTTGGAAACTTTCATATCAAAACGGCATGGACAGAGTTTTAGACTCTTATTCAGTACGGAATATTCGTAAAGTTCAGCGACATGTGTCGTTGTCGTTGTCGGATGTTTCCCCAGCAGAAAAAAAATAATCATTGAATTGTGTGCGATCACTGTAGAGTTTCAGAATTCATGAAAAAAATCGTCCCTCGGGTTTGCGCGCAGTCAACGATGATGTTTGCATGAACTTCACCGTTTGCGGAAAAAAAATTCCCTATCCTAAGATTATCGTCGTGAATTGCCAGAAGTATAATGAATATCGGCCTCTGAAGACTTTGGTTTGTTTTGTAGAACTGTCAGATTCGAGATTGGATGGCGTCCTCTCAGAGTTTGCAGAAGACCATATAACAGCTTCCGAGTTCGAGGTTCATGGATTGATTGGCAATCATAGGTGTTAATGGAGATCAGAAGCGGAGAAGTTCAGAGCAAAATCCTTCGCTTCCTCTCTCTCTCTCTCTCTCTCTCTTTCCTCTTCAACGTGCGCTCTCTCTAGCATTTCAGATATGTGTACCTGCCTCTAGAGCTCCCTCTTCGTGCATGCGCTCCGCGATCAAGGTCCTCTCCCCCTTCTTTTTTTTTTTTTTTATAAATGGAGGTTCGGCCGAGGCCTACTCCCCCGACTTTAACTTTGAAATTGCAACTCTACAAGGAAGGGCATAGTACCCATGGGACCCCCCTTATCCCACAAGAACAGATGTTTACAAAACTGGGTTGAACGGCGGTTACAACTACCTCGGGGATGGTCAAACGGTGGCCAACAGCCACATACTGCCACCAGATCTTCTATTATGTTTTTCGATCTCTATATTTAGAGATCTAAATATATCCATGCTGGCCGTGAAACTCATCCTTTTCATAGAATTGCTGTCATAGGACAAAAAAAGCTGCGCATAGAATTCAGCTTGAACATCAGAGATCGTAGCTTTTTGAATCGAAACGTATTGCTTTATCTCAAGAGCCTTCTACACTCAATCATTGATAAACTTCTTAAGTTGATGGCCCACAACATTCTAATAACAATGAAAATGCTTGAGGTCCACCCAATATTTGATCGACACCATTAGGAGTTTAATTTTTCAATACGACTAGCTCTAATATTCTCAACTTCTCTTCTTCATATTCTTCAAGGAAATATGACTTTATTCTGAGGTTGATGATCGGTTCTGCTCAAAGGGCTTTCAATTGCTTTGCTTTGCAAATACTTTGGCCTTTTTGGTTATATTAGTTACCAAGTCTTCATCAAGTTGGGGAGAGACACTTCTCTCCGACAACGACCCACAGGGAGACAATACACAATACTTGACAAGGATCATGATACACGAAAGTTATGGTATCATGATACTTGAACTCAATCGGACACGATACTTGGAGTTTTTGAAGTCCAAATTCAAAACTTTTTGCAAACATGTGTACCTTGTGTCCTCCTTGTCACTCCTATGTGCCTCTAGATGCAAAGTCACCCTCCAAACTCACGTTACAGCCCTCACGATACCTATTGTAGGTTGTTTTAGGTTGTGATACTGTCACTCAGATTTTGGTGTATTGAGAGTGTGAAACTCAGTTTTTCCTCCATGCTTCAGCTCTAAACTCTCTCTGAACTCCTCACACAACCTAAAATGAAGAAGAGGCAAAAATACGGAATGTACAGTAAAAAAAGCAAAAACAAAATATGAGAAAATGACGATGGGAGAGGTTGGTGATGATGATGGTGATGGAGGTGGCAAAAAATGCAGAAACTGAACTAAAAAGCACTAATTTTTACCTTCCAACGTTGCTTCTCTACATCTTATCATCACACTCTCATCCTCCAAGCTCTCTCCCCAGCAATGGTGCTAAATTTGGAGTCACTCTAGCACAATGGCAAGTACCAATGTGAGGAGATACATCTCATAAATGTCAATCCGTGGAGACGTGAGGACTGGTATGAAGACTGCGAGCAAGTGAAGGCACAAGTGCGTGAGTGAAAGCACACTAGCATGCACACACATACACACACACGCACACACAAGGTAAGAGCAAAGAGTGGAACAATGGAAAGCTTCTATTACAAAAGAACTCTCTTACAAAGCTCAAATCTCTAACAAGCTAACCTCAAAAATGAGCTCTCTAGCTCTTTTTATAGTTGTTTGAGTGGATTTGGCCTTGTCCAGACCTAGTGTCTGGCCTAGTTAAAAATTAGGTTCCATGGCTTGTTTGAGGGCTCAAATGGAGTCTAAAAATTATGAAAGTTGGTAGGTAGCTACTTCTAACACTCCTCATGCTTGAGGACTCCTCGACTTGAATAAAATGGAGTTGAAAAAATATGAAATGGTATTTACAGTGGTTTTTAGTGATGAAAATCATTGTATTTATAGGGATTTCTTCTGAAAAATTGACATGTGCTTCTTGGAGCTCCCTACATGCTCCATCTTCTTGTGTGTCCACCTCTTTGATGTGCTTCTATGCTTTTCCCTTGACCTTGAGCTTCAACATTATGCAAGTGAGTAAAAGGGTTATAGGTATTATAACCTCTCAACCAAAGGAACTAAAGGTATCAAGGGATGTCATATTTGATGAAATTTTATCTTGCTATGCTGCAAATGTATCTATGTAGGATGATGAAGATGAAGAAAAGATGATTTCAAGAGATGAATGTGGGAACATGTTTCTTAGTGGACCAAAAAATTCGAGTTCTTAACCATCACGGGATAGAAGTAATCCTACATCAAGTCAATTGAGTGATGCAAGTCATAAAGGTTAAGCCAAAATCACACAAATAGAAGAAGAAGAAGAAGAAGAAGAAGAAGAAGAAGAAGAAGAAGAAGATGATGATGATGATGATGATGATGATGATGATGATGATGAAGACATATGGACTAAGCTCAATAGAGACCATCATGGGAAGAAAGGGGAGAGCTTAAAGACCAAAATCAAATATCCAAATCAATGGAATTGTGAGACAAGAAGGTCTAATAGAGTAAGATATCGAGTTGAAAGAATCACATATGATTCATTTATGGCTAGACATTTCTTATATGAGCAAGGTCATTGAAGAACCCACATGCTTTGAAGAAACATATGCAGGGAATGGCAAGAAGCTATGCAGGAGGAAATCAACGCTTAGAAAGAAAATCACACTTGGACTCTTGTACCAAGGAAGAAGGATATGAAGGTAATTGGAAAACAAGTAGGTTTATAAGGTTAAGAAACATTCAGATGATAGTATTACTAGGTATAGAGCTAGACTTGTAGCCAAAGGGTTTGCTCAAACATGTGGAATACACTATGAAGAGACTTTTAGTCCTGTGGCTGAGATGAATACCATCAGAGCTATTACTTCCATTGCAGAAAGCGAGAATTGGAGGATGTATCAACTTGATGTGAAGAATGCATTTCCCAATGGAGAGCTAGAGGAAGTTGTGTACATGGACCAACCATTAGGGTTTGAAGAAAAAGTCAAGGATGGTTATGTTTGTAGGTTGAAGAAAGTTTTATATGGTCTCAAGCAAGCCCAAAGGGAATGGAATCAAAGGCTTTTGGATTATTTAATCAATTGTGGATACAATCAAGGCAAGGTGGATCCAACATTGTTCTACAAGAAGGAAGGTGAATTCTTTGTCTACTTATGTGTATATGTAGATGATCTAATTATTATAGGAGATCATTAGGAACATATCAAGGACATCAAATGGAAGCTTGGAAAGGAGTTCAAGGTTCCAGGTCTTGAAGATCTAAGGTATTTTCTAGGAATTGGAGTCATATACAAGGACAATAACATTTGGATCATGTAGAGAAAGTACATTTTGGACGACTTAAAGAAGTATGGACTTATAGAATGCAAACCATTGAGAAATCCTATGGAGGTAAACACAAAATTGATTTCAATAGAAGCTATTGAAGTACATGGTCCTCTTTTATATAGGTCTATAGTTGGGTAATTTAACTATTGCACTATTTCTAGGATAGACCTAGCGTATACAGTTGGTGTGCTATCTCAATTCATCTTCACTTTTGCTACCTTCTTCTTCCATTGCTTGACCAAACTTTTCTTCAACTTCACTAACCATAAGGATAAAATCACATGCACAATGCACACACATTCCACATACACATGCACACGTGCATACATATACACATAAATACACTTGAACATATGCATATCTACACAAAAACATGCATTGTGCACACATTCATGCACACATACATACACGCAGACATACAATGCAGATACACATGCACACATAAACAAAGGAACATTCACACACTCTTTCATATACGTTCCATATACACATGAATGCATCTAGATTGTAGCACATTAAAGCACACAATGAGACATGCACAAAATTATGAAGACTAAGCACACCTCATTCTCCTTCAACATGTGGGTTCCTACACACATACCTTTACTAATCTAGATCTTAAAATCATACTATTATATGAATTTATTTATATATACAAATATAAGTTTTTTTCCCTAAATATTTCTCTATCTATGTATAAAGCCATATAAAAACCCCAAACCCTAATTTATGTCTTTATGTATATATACTAATTTGAGTCTTAAAACCCTAATTCTTTATCTATCTCTGACTATAGAAACAAAACCCTAAATCTTAGATATTTATGTATTTGTATATATTAATCTGAATTCCAAAACTCTCTCTCTCTCTCTCTCTTTCTCTCTCTCTCTCTCTCTCTCTCTCTCTCTCTCTCTTCCAAGCCTCATAAGGAGTGATGACTCTCAATGCTTTTGTAGGGCAGTGATTCAACACATAGTTTGCACACATGACGGCTTCCATCCAAAACTTATGAGGAAGATGCTTTCCTTTAACCATACATCGTGCCATTTCAAGTAAAGTTCTATTTTTACGCTCGGGAACACCATTTTGTTGAGGTGTATATGGCACCGTACATTGGTGTGAGATACCTCTTTCACGAAGAAAAGCATTAAACTCATGTGACATGTACTCACCACCACGATCCGTGCGTAGAGTCAAAAGCTTTTGTGAAGAAAAATTTTCAGCCATAGCCAAAAATGCTTTGAAGCAAGAAAATACCTCATTCTTTGCTTTCATAGGATACACCCATGTATGGCGAGTAGCATCATCAATGAAGGTAACAAAATATACATGCTTCCCAAAAGATGGAGTCTTGACCGGACCACATACATCACTATGAACAAGTTGCAATTTTCTCGTAGTGTGTGTGTGACTATCTTTTGGAAAAGAAGCACGATGCAATTTTCCAAGAATGCAACCTTCACATGCATGCTTTTCAATGGACTCAAGTGTAGGCAAGCCAATAACCATGTCCTTCTTTTGCAAATAGAGCAAACTATTGAAGTTCAAGTGACCAAAACGAGCATGCCAAAGCTCCATTTCAGCCATGGAAGAAGTATGAGCAACTAAGGCATTCGAGGCAACCCTCTTGTATGTATCCATGCGATACAAACCATTACATAATGTACCGGACATCACGATAACATCGCCATTGCTGAAATCATGAACCATACACTTATCATCAACAAAGTGTACATGAAGTCCAGCTTTGGCAATCAACGGAACTGAAATTAAGTTCTTCTTGATACCGGGTACATACAATGCATTTTTTAAGAGAATCACACCTCCATTTGCAGCCGTAAGCTCAATTTCTCCTACTCCAATGATAGGATAAGAGGCATTGTTTGCACAGACCACATGTCCTCCTTTAGGTGCATCTTTCAAAGAGGCAAAAAATCTTTTGCATGATGTTATGTGCTTTGAAGCACCACTATCAAAGAACCAATCTGAATCAGCCTGACTCACAACCATACATTTAGAATGTAAAGAAGCATCATAATGACATGTAACAACACATGCCCAAAAATCTTGAGCCATGCTAGCTTCATCATTCTTTGCATTTGCTGAATTTTCAGCAATAGACATGCCCGATTCCTTCTTCTTTTCATTGCGTTTAGCAAGCTTTCTACACTCATCAATAGTATGACCAGCCTTCCGGCAATATTTACATCTCTTCTTCTTTTGCAAATCACCATCATTAGAGGAATGAGTGGAAGAGGAAGCTTGAGGCTTTGGTTTTGATGAACCAAAAGCTGAACCATACTTGCTTTTCCCCTTTTGTGAGATAGCAAGTGCTTGTGTTCCTTCAATCAAACCACTCCTATTCACTCTAGATTGCTCTTCTTGCAAAAGAAGAGACACAACCTCATCAAATGCATACATATTAGGATTTCCTTTTGCAACCAAACGGAGTGTAGTAGCAAAGCTTTGAAAAGATTCTGGTAATCCTTTCAACAATGTAGAAATGAGTGATGCATTCGGAATGATCTCATCTATGTTTGCCAATTGCTCTTTCAAGTCTTTGATGCGTGTCACATACACATCCACCGACTCATTTTCAGCCATACATACATCCTCAAGTTGCTTCCTCAAGTATGCAACACGTGCTTCATTACGCATGGCATACAAAGAAGCAAGAGTGTCCCATGCTTGTCGTGATGTAGAACATGACCGAATGTGTGGAACTATATGACGCTTCACTGAAAGCGCAATCAAAGCATAAGCTTGAGCATCTTTTCCATCCCATCTAAGCTGCTCCTATGTAGGTGGAGAAGGAGAAACTACTATACTCGAAGAAGAAGCTCCATTTGTGACAGTAGACTCTGAAGTAGAAGCACCTGCCGGTCTTCGATCTACATCTGCCACTATGTTCCAAAGTTGTTTTGCAACAAGAACATGCTTCATCATGTAAGACCACATCGGATAGTTGGTCCCATCAAGCTTATCTTCAGCTTGAAGCATGCCAGACAAGTCATTGCTGCCCGCCATTTCACTAAGGAACAAGAATGTGACAAAATCTTCACTTCGATGAAAGCTGAAATGAGTGCTGAAATTTCAGCTGACAAATTGTCACTCTGATGGCAATTCTGACTGCACGAATGGCTTCAAAATGGAGGTAAAACCCCAGCACACCTGGTGGAAATGTTTCCGGGCTGCTGAAATTCACAGTTCTATGCTCCGAAGTCGATTTGCAATGTTAAAGTGCGCGCGCGCCGCGACGCGAAAAACCAAAACTTGAGAAGAAGTTGAACTTTCTCTGATACCACTCTTGGGTGTGTGTAGAAGTGCGAGACACACACAAGAAGCACGCACAAGGAGCACAAACGCAGCAAGACACACAGAGAAGACGATGGTTGGAATAGCTCTCTCTATTGATCCATGTACTGAACTGAAGTAAGAGCTGAATAATATCCCTAAGTACAAAGTACCACCACATATGAGAGTATCAAGTATGTGGTAACATGGGGAAAAAACCTCTAGCCAGCACTAGAATAAAAAGTGCCCATGTATAGGGAAAAGGTTCACATCAAAGCTACTCGAGGAACACATAAGTGTAACAAAGAATAGGTCACTCATGGAAATGACGAGGTCTATGGTCAATATTCAGGCAGTACCACATAGTTTCTAGCTTAAGGCTATTATGTGTGTAGCATATGTACTAAACAGGTGTCCCACTAAATCATTACAATCTATCACTCCATATGAGGCTTGGCATGGTTGCAAGCCATCGTTTTCTCATCTGCATGTCTTTGGTTGTTTGGCATAGGCATTAGTTCTTGAACAACAACGCACAAAATTGGATGATAAATTAGTGAAACGTATTTTTGTTGGGTACAGTTCTAAAAGAAAAGGCTATCATCTGAATCATCCATAGACTAAACACAGTTTGGTTAGCTGTGCTGTTTTTTTTGTGGAAAATGCAATTCAACTATTACTTTCATGTAGTAAGGAGACATCAGTTAGCTCCAAAGATGTGTATGACACTCTATTGCTTTATTTTAGAGGTGGATAGTCTAGTGCTAGTCCAAATGAGGCAATGGCTTGGCCTTCATAGGTTCAATATGATGATGTAGATCATTCCATTTCTGATGTAGATTTACATGATGCACTTGTTGATGAGAGGTCCAATATAGAGGAGGCAAAAAATATGCCTAAATGGCTGGTGAAAACTTTGCGAGATAGAAAATTAGATACACCTGTGTCATACCATACCCATTCACGCTCTCATAGATCTTCTTTTGCATCATATTGCTATGTTATGGATGCCTCTTTGTGATGAGAATGAGTATATTTTGTTTGATGAAGCATAAAATTCAAAAAATTGGATGGTTGTTATGCAATCAAAATATGATGCTATTATGAAGAATGATACTTGGTCTTTAGGTGACTTGCCTACTGGCAAGAAGGCCATTGGCACTAAGTGGCTATACAAGTTGAAGTGTAAGCTTGATGGAACAAATGATAGGTATAAGGCTAGGCTTTTTGCAAAAGGTTATGCTCAAGAAAGAGGCATTGATTTTGATGAGACCTTTGCTCCTACATGCCAAATGACTACTCTTCATAGGATCTATGCACTTGAAGCTCATCATGATTGGAATGTACATCAATTAGACATAATACATTTTTTAATGGTGACTTGCATGAAGAAGTGTATGTTTTCAACCTCGTGGTTTTGTATAGAAAGGGTGTGAAAATAATGTGTGCAAGTTGAAAAAGGCATTATATGGTTTGAAGCAAGCACCACCTGCTTGGTATGAAAAGATACATGCCTACTTGATTGCACATGGTTTTGAGAACAGTCCAACTGAGAGCACCTTATATGTTAAGCATGCAAATGATGTGCTTCTGCTCATTGTTGTGTATGTTGATGACATGCTACTCACTCGCGCTAATGAGAAGCATATGGATGATTTTAACGCTGATTTACATGATTTATTTGAGATGTTAGATTTGGGGCATTTGCATCATTATTTGAGCATTTATTTATGCAAGTTGATGGTGGAATATCTTTGTGTCAAATGAAATATACTGATATATTATTACTATGTTTTAGCCTTGAAGGCTACAAGCCTATTGCCATTCCTATGGAAACAAGTTTACGGTTGAGTCTTCGTGATGTTGGAGATGCATTTGATGTTGTTCTCTATCAACATGATATTGGATGTTTGATTTACTTATGCATTACTTGGCCAGATATTCACTTTGTTGTCTCACATATGAGCAAGTTTATGCATTAAACAGGTGTCAAGCATTGGTAGGTGGTTAAGTGCATCTTTCGCTACTTGAGTGGTATGCAACTACTATTATTCTTAGAGTCCATGTGAAAGGTGAAATGGATGTTGGACACTCTTGTATATGTTCCATAATAAAACATATAGAGGCCTGGTCAACCACATATTGTAAGTTTGATTTCAATTATGTGACCTAAGAAATCTATATATTGTGAGGTTTTTGTATATTCAGTAGCCTCGTTGCGAAGTACTATGTGTGGTTTTTGGAGCTTGTGTTTTTCTATCATGAGGATATCTTTGTGGATGTCTCGAGTAGGAGAGTCCATTGTGGTGCATCGCCATCAAAATACTTCACTAGTATCAAAGCATTCAGCTGCAAAAGCTTTGTTCATTTTTGTGAGTAGATTGGTGGATACACTCCAGAAATGAGCTACTACTGCACAAACCTTGCTCTACACCTGCTAGTGTTACTTCAGATTACCTTAGTAGACACCTTTAGCTTCCCAAATATGCATTTGGACCCATAATTTTCTTTGGAGTATCACCTTCAAATAGTTGCATCAAAACAGACTACTTCCAATGTTGAAGAGTTGTAAGAACTTGTTATTTATGGACTGTAACCTGCTCAATATTTCATTTAGTGCTCACTCACTGATTACAATTGACCCAAGAGCTTTTAGCCATATCTAATTGGACCCCTAAGCTTGCTATAGGAAGTTATTTCACTAATTTAGGATGAGTATGTGCTGAGAACTAATCTTAAGAAGTTAGGGGTGTAGTCCCGACTACACCCCTAACTACTTTAGGAGAATGACAGACAGCAGACATAGACAGAATGTAATGAACATATCTCACTGATGTCTAAACCAAATGATATGAAATTTTAAAGCATAGGACTAGACGGACTAAGCTACATGTACCAAGTTGAATCACAACAAAAGATTAAGTATACACAGAGAACTTTTCAAATCAAGTTCACTGAAAATGAGAGTGTGGCAGCAGACAATAGTGAACATGAAATAGTTGCATAATCAGAATCAAATGTATAATATATTGACTGTATGATACAAAGGAGATGATGTAGGCTTACTCATACATGTGTGGACTAAGTGTGCCCACAATCTTGAAGCTCAATGTGTCATTCTTTTGCTTTCTGTCCCGCGACTAAAAGTCATGAGTTTTTATAGATGAATTCAAATTTGAATATGGAATCTTCCACCTAAAAAGTGATCCTATCTTTTAGCCTCCTAATTAATTTGATTCCAATCACTTGGTTGTTGTGAATTACAACTTGTAAAGCTACAAGATTCTTTGAGTCTTTCCCTTTTACAATTATCTTGAGTTAAACTCAAGATATTTACAAGAGGTGTTCACATATGACTTATGATAATTCAAGCTCAAAATATGAAGTAAACCTTTGAACTTTTGGTCAAGCATCAAGGCTTGCCAAATGTACCAACAGCTCCCCCTCAAGCCTAAGATGCTTGAGTCTTCAATCCATAGGTATCTCCTGCATTCCAATCATTGATTTGAGTCTATTGAGTTTGCTTCCATCAAGTGCTTTGGTCATCATATCTGCACATTGCATCTGAGTAGACACATAAGACAATTGTATTTCTTTGCTTGCTATTTTCTCTCTAACAAAGTGATAATGGACTTCTATATGCTTGTCCTAGCATGAAAGATTGGATTAGCAGCTAAATGCAAAGAACTCATGTTGTTTCCAAATATGTATGGAGTCCAAAACTCTAACCCTAAATCTGTATATAGGGTCTTGATCCACATTGCTTCATGAGTTGCATTTGCCAATCCTGTGTATTCAGCTTCAGTTGGAGAGAGTGCTACTGTGGGTTGTTTCTTGGAAGGCCAAGAAATGAGCTTTGTACCTGCAAAGGATAAATATCCCGATGTGCTTCTTTCATCATCTTTTGATCCTGCCCAATCTGCATCAGTGAATAGTTTTACACTTAAATCAGATGTATAAGGATAATACAATCCTTCATTCATTGTTCCCTTCAGATATTTCAGTATCCTCTTTGCTACATCCATGTGAGGTTTCCTAGGAGTGTGCATAAATTGGCTAAGCACACTTACACCATAGAAGATATCTACCCTAGTTAGGGTTGCATAATTCAAACTTCCAACTAAGCTTTGGTAGCTTGTAATGTCTTCAATAGGTTCCCCTTCATGAGCACTTAACTTGTGATTGACCTCCATGGGAGTACCTACAATTTTAGCATCCTGCATCTTGAACTTTGCAATTATATCTCTAACATACTTCCTTTGGGTAAGGAAGATCCCTTTATCTGTATAGACAACTTCTTTCCAAGAAAGTAAGTGAGCAATCCTAGGTCACTTATCTTGAATTCTTCCTTCATCACTTGTAAGAATGATATCATCTACATACACACATAGACATATGACTTCAGAGTTTCTCTTCTTAGTGAAGAGTGAAGAATCATCCTTGCTCATCTTGAATCCTTTGTCCTTCAAAAATGTAACCAATCTATGATTCCAAGCTCTAGGAGCTTGTTTGAGACCATAAAGAGCTTTCTTGAGTTTGCACACATACTCAGGATGTACATCATCAATAAATCTAGGAGGTTGTGCCATGTATACCTCCTCTGAAATCCAACCATTTAAAAAAGCATTTCTTGCATCTAATTGATAGATGGTCTGATTCCTTGAAGCAGTTATGTTTAAGAGAACTCTGATTGTTGGCATCTTTGCCATAGGAGAGAAGGTCTCCTCATAATCAATCCCTTGGGTTTGAGCAAACCCTTTAGCAACAAGTCTTTCTTTGTACCTGTTTATTGATCCATCAGAATTCTTTTTTACCTTATAGATCCAATGATCTTCATGGATTGGTTCTTGGGAACTAGGTCCCAAGTCTGATTTTCTTGAAGTGCTTGTATCTCTTCCTCCATTGCTTCCTTCCATTTAGATTTCTTATTTGCTTCTTCAAAGGTTCATGGTTCTTCTGAATTGATATCCTAAGAAATATAGATTGAGTGTCTAGTGACTAAAGAGGTGTCATATCCATACCTTTCTAGCTTCTCCTTTTCCCTAGTTCATCTCCTTATTGTTTGTTGAGAGGATTCTGCAATATCCCTCAAGTCTTGCATCTTTTCTTTACCTTTGTTGCTCTACACTTTGAAGTTCCTCCTTGGCGTTTTCTGATCATGATCAAAATCACTTGAATCTTCACATTGTTGATTAGTTGCCTTCTGAATTGTCGGATCATACCCTTTTTGATTAAGATCATAACCTATGAACACACACTTCTCTACGTTGGGATCCATTTTACCTCTTATCTGTGATGGAACATGTGTATATGCTATGCACCCAAAAATTCTACAATGTTCTAGGCTAGGCCATCTGCCATTCCAAGCTTCATATGGTGTCATCCCATCCAATGCTTTAGATGGGAGTTAGTTGATAAGATAGGTGGCAGTGGATACAACCTCTGCCCATAGATAGTTGGGCAGTTTCTTCTCATTGATCATAGACCTTGGTGCCTCCACAATGATCCTATTCCTCCTTTCTGCTACTCCATTTTGCTCTGGAGTATATCTGGTGGTGATTTCTCTTTTGATGCCTCTATCTTGGAGATATGCATCAAACTCATGGGAGAAGTATTCTCCCACTCCATCTAACCTTAGACTCTTTAATGTTTTCCCTATCTAATTTTCAACAAGAGCAAGATATTTTTTGAAACAATTGAATACTTCATCTTTGTGTTTCATAAAATAAAGTATGGTCCATTTGCTACAATCATCAATGAATGATACATAATACCTGGATCCTGAGATTGAACGGTCTTTGCTAGGTCCCCAAACATTTGTGTGGACTGGCTCCAATAGAGCACCATGAATGTAACCTTTCTTCATAAATGGTTGTCTATGAGATTTCCCAAATTGACATGAGTTGCATTTGTATATCATATGTTGCTTGGATATATTTGGCAATCCGAGCACACTCTGATCCCTGCATATTTGCTTTAAACTTCTTTCTACTATGTGAGCTAATCTTTTGTGCCAAATTCTAATTCTGATAAGGTTTGTCCTCCATAATTGAAACGTGTTATATTTCTAGTATCCTGCACTTCAAATGTAAAGATTCTACATTTCTTTTCTCCTTTGTCTATCTTTATGAATCCTTGTTGAGGATCTTCAACAAATGCTCCATTTCTTGTAAACCTTACCTGCAAGCCTTTTTTTACAATTTGTCCAACACTTATCAAATTCTTGGTTATGGTAGGTACATACAATACCTTACTGAGTAGATTCATGTTTCCATCTAAAGTTTTCCTATTCCCAATATTTTCAACTGAGTGCCTTGTATCATCTCCTATCTGAACTTCATGCTTGTTCCTTGGATCCTCCGAGGTCAGATAGTAATGCCACATTCCATGCTACATGATTTGAACAAACAGAATCTATATAAAACATATGCTCATCTGCTTTACCTTGCCTCGTGGTCATGTTCATTAACACAAGTGTGTCTTCTTGTCCTTGCTCTTCACTATAATCGATGTAGTCTCTCCTTCCTCTATAGCCTCCTTGGTTATTGTAGTTGTAGTTATTGTTATAGTTGTTGAAGTTGTTTGATCTTCCTCTTCCATAGCTTCCTCTGTTGAAGCCTCTTCCTCTTGATTTCTAGGGTTCCTGAAACAATTCTCAGTTGTGTGGTTAGTCAATACACATATGGCACATGGAGAGGTGCTTTGGAATCTCCCCCTGCCTTGTCTTCCTCCTCTGCCTCTTCCTCTTATACCTCTACCTCTTCGTGCAAAGTTAGCTTGGGAGGTACTAGCTTCATCATCAGATTTCTTGCCTTTACCTTTACCATCCTTACTCTTGTTCTTATCAGTGTATAGGGCAAAGGATTGATTAGTTTTTGAGTTTCTGTCATTGTTCTTCACAAGCTTGGCTTCATGAGTAAATAGTTGTCCCATTAGAGTATTGAAGTCAGGTACCTGCATGTCCATGTATAGATCCATTGTAGTAGTGAATGCTTTCCACTTGTCATCTGCTTTGCTTCCATTGATCGCTTGTCTCACAATATGCTCCTCATCAATGACTTCTCAAATGCTTCCAAGTTGATCAGCTAGGTCCTTCATTTTAGTGACATAATAAGTCAGATTCTGTTTGGGCATCTTCTTAAGTGTTGTGAACTCCATCCACAGTTGATTCTTCCTTGCTCTAGTGCTTGAAGAGAAGAATGCTTCAAGTGCATTCCAAGTTTCTTGTGATGTCTTAAAATTTCTAATATGTGGGGAGTGGGAAATCAAAAACTGAGTTGAGAAGGTATGACTTGGCCAATGCATCCTTTGAGCACCATGTTGATAACCTTTCTTGTTCCTCTTGAGTGGGTTGCCCTTTGCTTCTAAGTATTGGTTTTAACTCATCTCCAGATATCTAACCATAAAGATTTCTACCTTGTAGATATGCTTCCATTCTAATAGACCAATCAGAGTATTACCTCGATCCAATTTTTCAATTGATGATGGGAATCCATCTCTCACGTTGAGTTGATGATAGCTCTGATACCACTGTGAGGAGATGGTTGGATGCACTCCAGAAATGAGCTCGTGCTGCACAAACCTTGCTGTACACTTGCCAATGTTACTTCAGATTACCTTACTAGACACCTTTAGCTTCCCAAATATGCATTTGGACCCATAATGTGCTTTGGAGTATCACCTTCAAATAGTTGCATCAAAACATACTACTTCTAATGTTGAAGAGTTGTAAAAACTTGCTATTTATGGGTTGTAACCTGCTCAATATTTCATTCAGTGCTCACTCAGTGATTACAATTGACCCAATAGATTTTAGCCATATCTAACTGGACCCCTAAGCTTGCTATAGGAAGTTATTTCACTAATTTAGGATGAGTATGTACTGAGAACTAATCTTATGAAGTTAGGGGTGTAGTTCCGACATGTTAGGAGAATAATAGACAACATACATAGGCAAAATGTAATGAGCATATCTCACTGATCTCTGAACCAAATGATATGAAATTTTATAAGATAGAACTAGAAGGTCTAAGCTACATGTGCCAAGTTGAATCACAGCAAAAGCTTAAGTATAGGCAGAGAACTTTTCAAATCAAGTTCACTGAAAATGAGAGTGTGGCAGCACACAATAGTGAACATGAGATAGTTGCATAATCAGAATCAAATGTATAATGTATTGAATGTATGATACAAAGGAGATGCTCTAGGCTTACTCACACATGTTTCGACTTAAGTGTGCACACAATATTTGAAGCTCAATGTGTCCTTTTCTGCTTTCTGTTTTGCGACTAAAAGTCATGAGTTTTTATAGATGAATTCAAATTTGAATTTAGAATCTTCCACCTAAAAAGTGATCCTATCTTTGAATCACTTGGTTAATTTGATTCTTTGTGGCTTTCCCTGTTACAATTATCTTGAGTTAAACTCAAGATATTTACAAGAGGGGCTCATATATGACTTATGATCATTCAAGCTCAAAATATGAAGTAATGCTTTGAACTTTTGGTCAAGCATCAAGGCTTGCCAAATGTACCAACAATTTTGTGCGAGTGAAGCGAGCACCGGTTGGCCCACCCAAGGCGTAGGACTTAGGTGGTGACCAAGGCATAGACCTTAGCATGTCTTGTCATCCGAGTCATCGAAGTCATTTTTGGTGCCATTGGCTACATGTGAGGGAGGACCTCAATGATCAACAAAGACTGCTATGAATCTGACATCCCTATCTGAAACCATGAATGTCGGCAACCCATGCAATCTAAAGACATGCTGGATAAACAACTCTGCTACGTGTGGATCAAATGGATTGATGCCTTTGGATCAAATGGACTGAACCCTGGATCAATGTGTGGAGTTTCTATCGTCTTCTACGTGGGTATGAACTGATCCCTATGGACCAAAGTCATGATCCCTATGGATCATCAATTTGTCTACCACAACTAGAATAATATCCTACTTCCTTTGGCTCCATGGTAACCCGACTGTGAAGTCCATGGATACACTATACCACTTTGGATCTCGAATCTGTAAAGGATACAAAAGACCTGGTGTCTTTACCCTTTCTACTTTGTTGACTTGACACATAAAGCCTGTTAAACATAAGTGTGGACAACTCTGGCTATCCAGGCCACCAAAATGTTCTTCTAACAAGCTGTATTGTCCTGTCAACACCTGGATGTCTTGCGCAAGGCACATCATGGTTATCATGCATGAATTTTCTTCTCAAATCCCGGGAATCTGGTGCGCAAACCTTTCCTTTCCGTCTAACTATTCCATTCTTCTATGAGAAACTGGAATACAAAATGGACTTGTTCGCTCTACTAGGGGAAGAAACAATTGGAAATGTCCCATCTCCTATAATAGAGTCATCACTGATGGCTCGAATGTGGATCTTCCACCTATGCTTCCTTTATCTCTTGAAGCAATGAGCTTTCTAGAACTCTAAAGCTCATTTGATACATGATCAGTGATAATGCATTAACTACTATATTCTCTTTGCTCTTCTATATAGGATTTCCATGTGAAACTCCTGTATGAGCTCAACCCAATGAGCCTGACTGTCTCAAAGATCTGGTTGACTACTAAAATACTTAGTATGGTGATCTATGTATACTGTAAAGTCTGCACCATCAAGATAGTGTCTCTAGACTTTAAGTGAATACACCACTGCATACAACTCATGTTCATGCACTCACGTGCCATCTTGGCTCAAAACTGTCCCTATGGCTTATGCCACTAGCATCTGTCTCTAACTCAAATGGTTTCTATGAATCCACCACTTTGAGTATAGGAGCCTCTCAAACAACTTGTTTCAGAGTATCAACACTAGCTTGCTGCTCTTGCTTCCATGCAAATGGAACTTTGGCTTGAAGCAAGTTCCTCATAGGTGCTGCTATCGATGAATAAGAAGAGATGAATTTTTTATCGAAATTGGAACATCCTAGAAATGATCATAACTGCCCCTCATCCTGAAAAGTAGGCCAAAATAACATAACTGAAACCTTCTTGGGATCCATCTGAATCCCATCAGTAGATACTCTATCCTCGGAACAAACAACTGTGTCTTCTCTGAATTAATTGAGTCTTATCATGATCTCTTGCTCTAATCTAATGGTAACCACTTATAAAATCTATTTTACTAAATACAATGGCTCCACCTAGAGTGTCTAAAAGATCATTAATCTTGGGCATATGATATCTGTGTCTGATAGCAATCTTATTGAGTGCTCGATAGTCGACGCACATCCTATAAGATCCATCTTTCTTCTTCACTAGGACAACTGGTGTTGCAAAAGGTGAATAACTAGGTCTAATCAACCCTTTTCTATAATTCTTTCAAGGATAACTCTTGGAATTCTGCTCTCACTTTCACTGAAAGTTCTAGAGCATTCCAACTAGAATCTCCATGAATTCATCATAATACAAGATGAATGCATACAATATATAAATAAACTTACAATCAATTTCAAGTAACTTGGTAGCTTTTACTAATTGCGTCTCTTGGAGATCTGATTCTCCACATATCAGTAGTTGCCTCCCCTCATGCTCAAACTTGATCACTTTACTTGGTCACTATTTATTATGTAACTATAAATAGAGACATCAAACTTGCTTCTTAACTTGTCTTCTATTTGGAACTTACTTTCTTACTTGTAGACCTTGCATTATTGTATAACCACTCCCTAGTGGAGACAACTTTGCCTTGTCTAATAAATGCAAACCATGCCTTGCTATATAAACTTGTCGCACTCTCAGCTAGGGACTTAGACTATAGCCTTGCATTATTTACTCTTTGCAAAACTTGCCTTTCTGTATATCTTGGCCACTCTTGAATATCTGACCCACATATTTTCCTTGCTTGATTGCTACAAACCTTAGCTTTCTGTGTATCTTGGCCATTCGTGAGTTCTTGGCCTACAGACTTGCCTTTCTTGATTTAATAAAGATGAGTCTAACCTAGGATCTCTACTCATCACTCTTAGAATTAAGTTGCTATGGAATCAAGATATGATTCCTTAGAAAACTAGAAACTCTAAAGTTTGTCTCAAATTCCAAATCTAGGAAGTTCTTACATGACTTTTCTTTTACTATTTCTAACTAAGGCATTCTAGTCAAACTTGATTCGCCCTTGTTATTCCACAAATCTAAAGTCTATACTTCTTGTGAAATAAACTGCTTTATTCTTTACACATAGAAATGTGCACTAGAACTCATAGCTATGAAATTATAGTAATTATTTTAGATACTTAATTTATAAGCATCCTAAACTTGTAGGTGTTCTTAGAGTTCTCTTATAAGGTTTCAATTTACCTTGAGACCTTTTACCTCTAAGTTTCTAACTCATGAGAGCTTGTTAAAACTAGCTCTTGTCTCAATTTGTCCTTTCTGCAAAAGGCAAATCTTTTTACTTGAAAATTCTCATCTCTTTCTAAATGCATTACTTGGCTTAACTTTATTCCTTTTGATCACAATACCACTTGCATTCTTCTAGAACATGGAATCTTTGAGGATGAACTATCCTCCATTCTAAGTTCTAACTAGACATCCTAGAATTCCAACTTGTGAACTATTAAGTTTCTTTGTCTGAAAACCACCCTTGGGCTTATCTTTGAATTCATTTTTTCCCAACTAGTGATATCTACTAGATATCCACAAACTTATAGGATACTTTGGTCAGAATGCTACTAATCATTCATCTTTATAAAGTTTGAACATTCTATGAATATTCAAAACAAGTAAATGACAGCAGAAAAGAAACAATTACAAGCCTTTGCTCAATGAAACATGAAGAAATAAGAAAATTTTAGTATGTTCTATATGCTTGCATGCATATGCATACTAATTTTTTGAAAATTTCAGCAGCATAATGACACAATTTTGAAAATTGGAAAAATTATGACAAGCAATTTCCGTGATAACGGTGTGGACAGACACAATTTATCTACAAATAGACCAAAAGGGGATTACACACCCTGACAAATTTTGTAATGCCGATAGGCATAATATAACTACAAGTAGACCGAAAGGGGATACACACCCTGACAAATTTATATTTTTGTCCTCGCTAACCTACAAGAAAATACTTACCTGTCCCTACAAAAAGAATACATGCACCACACAATACGAGTCTACGTTGTGACTATGCGTATACTCTAGGTACTATGCAGAATTACATGTCCTATATGCAACATGGTGCAAAAAGAGAGCAACAATGCATATAAATTGACAAACTTATCTGAAGTTCAAAAGATCATTTGTAAGTGTATGTAGGTATTAAGATCATCCACCCTTTGTCGGAATAGCTTTCCAAGTCTCTCTTGATAGGTTGTGCTTCACAATGATGCTCGAAAGAGGGTTGTTGAAGATGAATGGGTAAACTCCAAGTTCTTTTCATGTGGGAATTGAAGCCCAAAAGGTATGGTGCATGCACTCTATGGAAAGAGGTCTGAGGGAGCTATCCACATGAATAAAGATCTCTCAATTGAGATATTGGAGGACCAAGATATGGCCAAATATGTAGAGATAGGTGGGTTCAATTGAGTAATTTGGCCAAGCTTAGACTATGTACTCCAAAGCAAAATCTAAATCAGTTCCTCTGTCCACAGTGAAGGTGCACTAGTACTTTCCAGCCAAGAGAGCATGCAGAGGTGATGATTATCCCACATATGAGGGATAATCTCCACAGGGATCAGTCATAGGGATGATCCACAGGGATCAATCCATATGATCCTCCCTATGGACCAATGTCTGACATTGATATGCTTGATACTTGTTATAAATTATCAAATGTGTTGAACAAGGAATTGTTGGAGTGTTAGTTTATCAATGTATTAATGTATTAATGTATTCTGGTGTTTTTGATATAGCAACTAGAGGTTCATGAGGGTGTGAAAGGATGCACATCAATAATCCAATTTATAATCTATTTAGTTTGTAAATAAACCCACGTAGAGGGTTCTATTTTAGATACATTTAGTAAAGTAGTAGTTAGAATAAGGGTCATTGTAGACTACCATTTTTGGTTGTAGAAGAAAAGGCTCTCTACAAAAGAGACCAAATTTTAATTTCATGCATGCTTTTGGAAGGCGCTTTCATGTAACCACTATTTTTGACATAATCAAAAAATCCTATAAGTACATGCACTCTGTGGACTGTCAAAACAGAGTGCATGGGGGGAGATTGCACCCAATATTGCATTCTGTCTCGCCTCTTTGCATATTTATTTCTCTATTTCTTTTCAACATTCACAATCTCTATGTGCACATGAATTAAGATTCTGATAATAGTGGTATTAGAGCCATGTGTGCATCATTATAGAGGGGTCTGTTTCTGTGCATTTTTAGCATTTAATCTTTGTTTTGATGTTCGTTGTTTGTTGTTTACTTCAGTTTTCGATTTCAATCCTGATCCTTGTCCCTATCTCAGTGTCAATTTATGTTTCTATTTTGGTTTTGATTTCTATTTTTGTTCCAGTTCCAAAACCTAAACCTACATTTACACCTACATTTACTTCTACATTTACTCCTATGTTTACACCTATGTTTACTCATTCCGTTGACGCATAGAACTTAGGCATAACTAAGTCATTACTTTGGCATATTTGGCACTGTTGAAGCTAAAGGTCAAGGACAAAGCACAAGGGCACATCAAACAGGTGGACACAGAAGAAGAAGGAGCAATTAGGGAGCTCCAAGAAATGTATGTCAAATTTTTAGAAGGAATCCCTATAAAAATAGTGATTTTCATCACTAAAAGCCATTGTAAATACCATTTCATATTTTTGTAACTCCATTTTGTTCAAGCCGAGGTGTCCTCAAGCTTGAGGAGTATTAGAAGTACCATCCTACCAATTTGCATAATTTTTGGACTTTGTTTGAGCCCTCAAATAAGCCCTGGAACCTAATTTTTAACTAGGTTGGACACTAGGTCTGGACAGGGCCAAAACTAGTCCAAAAACTATAAATAGAGCTAGAGAGCTCATTTTTAAGGTGATCTTGTTGTAGATTTTATCAAGCGTAAGAACCACCTCCTTTACTTGTCAGTCCGCGGAGACGTGAGGCCCGCTATGAAGACCATGAGCAAGTGAAGGCACAAGTGTGAGAGTGAAAGCACGCAAACATGCACACACACACATGTGCACAAGGTAAGATAAAAAAGAGGAACAATGGAAAGCTTCTATTGCACAATAAATCTCTTACAAAAGCTCTATTCTCTAACAAGCTAACCCAAAAAATGAGCTCTCTAGCTCTTTTTATAGTTTTTGGACTAGTTTTGGCCCTGTCCAGACCTAGTGTCTGGCCTAGTTAAAAATTAGGTTCCAAGGCTTATTTGAGGGCTCAAATGAAGTCTAAAAATTATGAAAATTGGTAGGGTGGTACTTCTAATACTCCTCAAGCTCGAGGACTCCTCGCCTTGAACAAAATGGAGTTACAAAAATATGAAATGGTATTTACAATGGCTTTTAGTGATGAAAATCACTATTTTTATAGGGATTCCTTATGAAAATTTGACATACACTTCTTGGAGCTCCCTAATTGCTCCTTCTTCTTCTGTGTCCACCTCTTTGATGTGCTCTTGTGCTTTGTCCTTGACCTTTAGCTTCAACACTCCCCCCCCCCCCCCCCTCTGGAGTCTGTCGTCCTTGACAGACCCTTGTTGTAATGGTTGTTCCCTATAGTGCTTTGAGAGGTAGTGTCCATCCTAAGAGCCATCTATCTTCCAATTGTACTAGGTTTGGTTTTGTGGTTCCTCATTTGTCATTGCAAGCTTGTACAAGTTGTAGCCCCTTGGTATATGCTTTTTCCTTGGATTCGAGCATGAATGTGTCATTGTGGGTTTCCATTGATGTCCTCCAGATCTTCCAAAGATGATGTTCATATATAGCTCATGCCAAGTAATTGTAACCCATAATGAGTGATGGGTAAGTATGTTAGTGCATGGGGTTGAAGAAAGTATGTGCCTTGTGCACGACCTTGTAAGGTGGCCCTATGCATGCATACTTGGAAAATGCATCGGAAGAAATATGGTGCAAGAATTGGAGGTCTTGAGCGAAGTGCTCAAGGGCATGCTGACGAAGAGGTTCCCTAATCTATCATGGTTATCGTGTTGCAAAAGTAAAGATACTTACCATGGTGAAGGTTCGATCGATGTTTTATCTCTTCGTGTTGTACACCCGGCCTTTGGGATGGAACATTGTTGATGAATGTCCGTGTGATGGTCCACTGATGAGAGTTTTTGAGTGGCTGGTCTTGTCTCCTCTTTTCAAAGCAAGATTTGCCAAATACTGAGAATTGAATTCCTTTATATTCCTTGACAAACAACATTGGGTAACTACCCAAGCTTAGGTTCACATATTCTCTTTATCTCACCATAAGCAGGAGTCTTCTCACCTACTATACAAACAAGGATTTTCAGGGTACCAAAATAACCCTTACAGATATCTCCATGGATGCTCTCGTACATACAGTAATTAAGCATTGCTCAAATTGTGGACCTTCAAGCTCTTCCCTCCTACCATGGTAAGGGGAAACAATAGTTGTGGATGCCATGTTCATGCCAAGTGCTTGACATCTACCAGATAAGGTAGGAATAATATCATCTGCTAGCCAAGACACACGTCTATCCAAACTATTAAATGCCCAAGAATCAACGGTTCCACCTCCAACTAAGCATGACTCATTCATGATCCATGAGCTCTCGTGCATGGGAATCTCAATTGTGTCTATGCACGACCATGTAATGTGGCCCTATATTCATGCATACTTTGGAAATGCATGACCTGAATGGTGCAAAAGATAGGGTTGTGCAAGGAGCACATGGTTGTCGCTCGTGGAGGCTTTGAATGTTACTTGCAGATATTGATGCCGGCTTTGGTGGAGGTATCCCCTGTATCTCCAAATGATGTAATCCTCCTTATTCGAATCCATTTTAGAACAACGTTTGGCCCTGTAGAGATCACCTCAGGCGTCTTCATCTTTGGATGATTTCTGAACGTTGGTATCCAGTGTGGTTGGCTTTTTGTTTCTGTGGAGGTTACTGATACTTTGGGCTTCCAAACCCATACCCTTTTTGTACATCATCCTACTATTGTTGAAGAGGTTATTTGATCTTTTTTTGGTCTGTGTACGTGGTTCTTACCCTTTTCTCTCCTTGGCTTCTTTGTTGAGACCTTTTGCATGTGGGAGAGCATAGGTTGTTGTGTATGTAAGAGCTTCTTAGTACCCACATCTGTAACTGTCCTTGTTGAGCTGCAACGAATTTCTTAGGCACCCAAATTTGTCAAATACCTTCTGGTTGAGCTTGTCCTAGCTTCTCCTTCGTCTCCTGACCTGGTTGTCTTGTCTGGATGGGATTTGTGGGGGCAAGGCTAGTGGTTGCAGTTGCCCTGCTTTGCGTACCTAGATTTGCTTCATGCCTAGAACGGCTTTCTGGTTGATTGGTGTCTTTCTATTTGATATAGCAGTTGTGTTGAATTGTCGCGCTTGCTTCTGAGGTTGAACTACTGTGGATGCTTTTCCCTTCAAAAAGGAATGAGGGTCTGCTTGCCTTTGCAACTGTCCTTCCATGATTGAGTCCTTTTGGATCATAGAGCTTTTGACACATACAACATCTTGCTCGGGAAGATTAGTCTTAGAGGAACTAAGAGAGTTTGTGGTGCCATGATCTGTGAGCATGCAGTTCTCTAATTCTAATGTAATGCATTGTTCTTGTACCCAAACTTGAAGAAGTTGACTTTTGAGCTTGAGGTTGACTACATGGTCATAAATCCAATCCTGACCCAAGACAAGTGGTTCTGTAAGGTCCTCATCGTTACAGACTAGCATTTTAACTTTCATTGGGACATCTTGAAGGTAGATGGGAAGTTCCACCTCGCCCAAACAAGGGGTTTCCACACCTCCCAATCCTATGAGATAGGCTTCTATGGGATTGATGTTCAACTGCAAATCTTGGGAGTAGGAAAGTCTAGTTGCACTAGTTGCTGCACCTGAGTCAATCAATGCTTTCACAATCCTCGCACTCTTTCCGTGTCCTATCTCTATGGTCACAAAGGGACGTCGGTCGAACATTGAGAAGTAGTTATGCCCGATTTTTGGCGCATGTCCATGTGATATTTTGGGGCTTTTGGGTTGACATCTAGGCTTAGTCACCTTAACTTGTTTCGTCTAATACGCTCTCTCGCCTAGGCTTGTTCTTCTTCTCTGATCCTCAGCTCTTCTTCTTCCGCTTCTTAGCAGTATTGAGTCTCGTTAGCATATCCTCTGTAAGAGGTTCTTGATATGGCTTGACTCGACATCCACTAATATAGCTTGGCAAGATGTCACCCTCTAGAGTGGCCAATTGAACCGCACCACTAGTGGAAATTCTATTAATGATCATGGGCCCATATCCTCTTTTCTCCAATTTACGGGCATGTTGCTTGAGTGTGTAAACCAAAACTAGGTTCCCCTCTTTCAATCCTTTATCCTTGATGTGTGCATCAAAATAAGCCTTTTGCCTTTTGTTTGCAGCATAGATGCCTGCTGCTGCTCGTAGCCACGTCTCACCTAAGCGTTCTACATCAACGATCCTTGAAGACAACTCATGTCCATTCCACTCGTGCTCTTGTGCTACCTTTAAAGCTGGGATTAGGAAATCTAATGGTAGCACAACGTTCTGGCCAAAGACCATCTGAAATGGGGTGGCATTGAGTACTGTTTTGTAGGCAACTCGGTAGGCCAAAACAACATGATGAAGTTGTTTGTCCCAATCAGAGCATTTATTATTCACTAGTTTTGTCAATACATTACATTGGATCTTATTCATGCTCTCGGCTTGTCCGTTAGCTTGTGGATGATAGGGGGCAAACTTCTTATGTATCACCAAGAATTCTTGGAGAAGATTTTCAATGACTTCATTTAAGAAGTGTGTGCCTCGATCGCTCACTACCTCTATTGGTAGTCCATATCTAGTGAACACATTCTCAAATAAGAACTTAGCCGTTGTCTGAGCATCATTCTTTGTTGTGGCTTTCAGTTCTACCCACTTGGTAAGGTAATATGTGGCTACAATAATGTACTCTGCATGGGAGTTTCTAGCTGGGGGGTTAATAGGACCTACAAAGTCTATACCCCATTTCGAGAATGCACGTCCTCCCATCATTGGCCTCAAAGGCATCTCATCTTTTCTAATCGGATATTGTGCATGTTGGCACGTGTCACATTTCTTCACATAGGTGTGTGCATCCATATGAACAATGGGCCACCAAAGTCCTGAGAATAGAATGGTCTTAATTACTCGATCAGGACCAAAGTGTCCACCGGCAACACCATTCTGTGCAGATTCTAAGACTTTCAAATAATCTGATTCATGAACGCACAATCTTAGGTAACCATCTTTTCCTCTCCGATATAGGTTGTCTCCAACTAAGGCATAGTCTTGAGCCTCTTGCTCCATGCTTCTTCTTCTAGCTAGACTAACCTCTTTGGGCAATGTCCCCGATCTCATAAATTCTACCAATGGAGCACTCCAATCTGGAATTAACGATACATGATAAAGAGTAGCATGCTCCATTGGGGGTCTCTCTTTGCACCCTGGGCAATTCTTAATCCACTTGTCCATGCTAGGCCAATACACTCCTAAACGTTTTAGATTTTGCAATGTTCGTTGTTTAGAGTAGTGATTTCCTAGCAATCCTTCATGGGCTTGTTGGAACCAACTACTATGTTCATCATCCTCAACACAACAAGCTAATACACCCTTAGTGTCTTGTTTGTACATGCTTCCTACCAATATGTGATGTTTTTGTGATTTTACAATTTCTTCTTGTGATGTTTTCACCTTCTTATTTGCGGGTCCGAAGTCTAGGACTTGTACCAACTTATTTGCCCATTTAGGAACAACTTCTAAATTGAATAGATAAGCATCCGATAGGTCAGCAGACACTCCTTGCGGTGACTCTCCTGAAGTGATGCGACAAAGGTGATTTGCCCTAAGGTGGGTTTTACCTTTCCTGACAACAACTTCAAAGTCATATTCCATTAATAAGAGGAACCATCTTACTAAGCATCCTATATTGCAAGGTTTATTGACCAAATATAACAAAGCTTGATGATTAGTGAAAAACTTGAACTTGTTGGCCGATAAATAGTGTCTAAACTTCTTCACAACATATACCATGCCTAAGCCTTCTCGCTCGGTTGTGGTATACTTTCTTTCAGCTGGGTTTAGTTGTCTACTAGCATATGCTATGGGAAAATCTAAATTCCCTTCACCTGTGCGTTGTGCTAGCACACATCCAATGGCATGATTGGAGGCATCCACATGGACAAGGAATGGGTTACTCCAATCTGGGGTTGTCAATATTGGTGTTGTACACAAATGTCTCTTCAGCTCATTGAAGGAATTTTTGCATTCGTCGTTCCACTCAAAATTAGACAATAAGACATAAAGAGGTTTAGCTATGATTGCATACATGTGGATAAACCTGCGGTAATATCCACAATGGCCCATAAAGGCTTGTACCTCTTTAACATTCCTTGGTCTTGGAAGCTCTGCTAAGGCTCTTACTTTATCCACGTTTGTAGATATTCTGTTCTTTGAAACAATGTGACCTAAGATTTTACCTTGTCTAACCATGAACACACACTTTTCTGGGTTCAGACAGACTCGATGTTCTCTGCACTTGTTGAAGATCTATCTAAGCTGAGGAATATGGTATCTTCTTTCTTGGGAATGTGCACATAAATCATCCAGATAAACTTCTAAGCTCTTTCGCAAGAACTCTTTGAAGACATGACACATGAGCCTTTGGAATGTTGTAGGTGCATTGGTGAGACCAAATGGCATCACACGAAATGCAAAAATTCCCCACTCTATGGCAAAAGCCGTCTTGTGTTGATCTTCTAGGGCAATGGCTACTTGGTTGTAACCTGAAAATCCATCAAGAAAGCTATAAACTTCCTTGCCTGCAACACGCTCCAATAAATGTTCTCTTATTGGAAGTGGATAGCTATCTCTTATTGTAACGGCATTAGCTTTCTTAAGGTTAATACACACTCGCAACTTTCCATTCTTCTTGGGCACCAGTGCAATGGGGGACACCCATTCAGTATGTTCAATCTCATAGATAAATCCAGCTTCAACCAGTCTATCAATTTCTTCTTTTATCTTGGATGCATAAGTGTCATTATATGTGTAGGGCTTCTGTTTGGTGGGCTTGGCATCAGTGGTCATGGGAATCGTATGAGAGCATATTCTTGGATCTACCCCCTTCAAGTCTCTATAATGCCATGCAAACACGTCCCTATATTCCCTTAATAGAGCTACAAGCTCCACTTCTTCTCTTGCACTTAGGTCATCTCCTATATATGTGCATCTCTCTTCGTTTCCTTCAATGGTTACAATAATCCTTTTGGTCTTTTATTTATTATCATATGCTTCTCCTATGGTGACCTCTCTCTTAGGCATTCGTACCAAAATGTTTCGGTCTTCGACTTCATATTTCTTGAAATTTTCTAGTACTTCGAACAATGACTCCTCCTCTTTTCTCCTTTTCTTTTCTTTTTCTTTTGACTACTCTCACTTCCATCCTTTGAATTTACCGTTTTAATACTTATGAGAGGTTCTTCTTCTTTTTGGCTAAGCACTCCTACATCTTCTAGATAGTGCTGCTCTGAATTAAAGCAACTTTCCATCACAATGGACTCTAGATCATCATCGTCCTCCTCTTCTTCTATGACTTCAGTAGGGTCACACTCTTCTAGCAATGGCTGACACATGAACACTGAGATATCATAACCCTCCTCATCACAATGAGGTGTCCACTATTCTTCATTGACAGCATTGTCCATGGTGGCTAAGATTTCTGCCCAACCATGAGGCTCAAATTCTTCATCTGGAAAGATCATCGGTGTATAGGCTGGGTCTTTAACTGGTCTACCTTCTTGAGAAGTTCCTTCTTCTCTTGCTTTAAACCTCCTTTCCTCCTTCTTTGCGACCTTGCACATCCACAAGTGAGTATCTTCATGCTTCCATGATGGATCAGGTGAACTTCCAGAGTGCACAGAGATAGAATCTTCTTTTGCTTTGTAGATAGGATTCCACTGTAGGGGTGGTATGTGTCTAAATGTATAGTCTTTTAGATTGACCTTGGTGGTGACCCCTAAGTGTTGTAAGTTCCAGGAGATGGTTCCCCAATCCTGTACTATTTTCACTTGTCGTAGGAAGGGTCTTCCTAGGATCATCTCGTAGACATTATTTTTCTCAAAGTCACATATAGCAAATGTGTGTTCAAACTCTACACCACAAGTGGTTAGATTTATCCCTTCTAGCAATCCTAGAGGTCTTTCAAAATGACCATCGGCCATTTGAAGCTTCATTCTAGTTGGTCTTAATGTGGATTTGCCCCATCGCTTCCACAAGGAGGTGGTCGCAATAGCAACAATGGCACCTGAATCTATGATCGCCTTGGTTGTGTAACCTTGGTAGGTGATTGGAAGATAAGTATTACCCTCCTCACCTTCACTCATGTCTCCTATTTATCGAGAGGTATCTCTGGAACTTTTTTCTTAGAGCCTGCTTTTGGCATATTGGAATCAAGTTTGGGGACCTGATCCTTGACATGATTCAATAGCTCAGGTTTTGCTTTGAGCAGCTCTTCTACAGTGAGATGACATTGAACCTTAGTGTTCTTCACGACATCAGTGTTCCTTGGAACCACTGAGCATTCATGTCTTACCAATATTGTGGGGGCTCTGATCTAAAGAGATTCAGATTCCCATGGGCTTGTGAATTGTGGTAATTCTTGTAAAGAATTAGATTCAAAATCTAATCTTTCATCTTCTTGTTGCTCCGGTTGGTCTTCATAGATAGATGGAATGTCTTGGGGAAATTGATCATGAAGATCATCAATTTCAGGAATAGGAGGAGGATTACCCTTCTCCTTGGCCCATTTCTCTTCTTGTATTTCCTTCAAGAACTCTTGAGACTACTGTTGAATTGAAGGAGGTATTCCAACATCCATAGAATTAGGAACATAGGCTCCCATTGGTGGTGAGCTTCCTCTCTCAATAATTGGTTGAGCCTGTGGAGGTAAAGAAACTTGTGGTTTGTTTACCAACTTCTCTAATCTTTCTAGCAAGCCCTCGAAATGCAAATCCGATTTGACAGAGTTCTTCTGATTGAACTTTTGACTAGTCTCGAGCATAGTTTGAGCTTCTTCTACCATTTTCATGCACATTTTCATCCGTTCAATCTCTAAATCCCCTCTAGGGTAACTCTTGTCTAGGTTTGTAGCTGTTGGCCCTTCTTGAAGTCGAGCTTGGTAGGCCTTGAACATCATGTCCAAGCCTTCTTGGGTTGGATCTGCAAGAACAGACCCTAGTTGTGGTCTATTTACAATGGGTGGTGCGGCAAGATGAGCTGGTGTGGATGGAGTTTCGACATACAAGGGACTTTGAGATGCAATGTCTTCTATCTTTATTTTCGCTTCTTTCAGGCTTTCTTCTAGTTCAGATAACTTTCTATTCCACTTGTGATTGGCCTTGTATCTAGTATCCTTCCTTGTTCTTGTTTTTCTCTTACTGGGCTCTCTTGATTCACTTGACTCTGATTGTTCAGCTGGCTTATCCTGTTTTAAGGCTTGTGCCCTAATGACTGCCTATATAGGAGCCACATTACTGCTACTAGCACTTGAATCCACCACTAATCCTACCACATTAATGGGTGTAACCTTGGGTGCACTAGAGGGGTTCCTTGGACAATCTCTAAGGAGATGCTCTTTGCCACACTCAAGACAAAAGGCTTGTATTGTGATGTTCTGTCCTTGTCCCAGAGTTGGTGAGTGGGGACATTCACGAATGAAATGGTCACCTTGGCATCTAAAACATGGTCCTCTAGGGGCTTGTGGTCTCATTTGTCTCAATTGGGGCCTAGGGTTAGGATTTGTGTACATGAGATTGGAGTATTCTGGCTCCCAATTTTGTTCCATAGGTGGTGCCTCATATTGATACGAGTAAATCTCACTATGCTCAGGTGACTCTGTGTAATAAGCATGTGGACTACCTTCATGAGAGTAGTCTGAACTATGAGCATGGGAGTGATTTTCGGACCAATGGGGTTAGTGGCACCAATGCTTTGTTAAGGTTCTCTTCTGACACTGCATACGTAACTGGAATTACATTGGTAGGCACTGGTGGTTGGTTTCCTAGGACTGGTTGTGGCCTATTTGGTGCCTGATATTGCTGTTGTGGTGTATAATATGGCTGTTGGTATTGTTTTTGATACCTACCCTGTGGGTAAGGTTGCTGATAACTCTTTCTAATAGCCTGTCTATTGTATGGACAATCTTGAGCCGTGTGGTTCGTGTATTTTCTCTCAATAGTGCAATATGGAGCATTCCTTTCTCTCATGTTCTAGTTGTGCAATGGGCATACATTAGCCATGTGGTTGGCCTCCGCAAGTATAACACCAATTCAATGAGGTGACTCTTGGTATTTGTCTATTTTGAACTCCTAGCTTCTTGGCAACTTGCTCTGCTATCTCATCCAGCTCAGTGGAGGCTCTGGAGGTATGACTAGTAGAACTGTCAGTCTTTATAGAGTTTGGATAGTCATAAGTCCTCACCCAAGTTATCTTCTATGTCAATACACATCCACACACACTCTTCTATGGATCTAGGCTCTTTCAAGTACGCATATGATCTTAACTTGGTGCTCAATAAGCCACCTAAAAACAAAGCCACTTGTTTGGCTGGAGTAGGTAACTCTGGAGCAGGGCATCTTTCTAGGTACTGTCTGAACCTTCTACCTACTAGTCGCACTGTTTCTTCGGGTGTCTGTTTGAAGCTGTGGATCAAAGATGATGTGTTATGCTTGATACCACTCTTGGAAAATTCTACGATGAATTGGTCTAGCAGTTGACCTACATTGCGATAGTTGGGACTACTCAGTGGTTGAAACCAAGCTAAGTCAGTGCCCTTAAAAGTCAAACTAAATGCCTCGTACTGGGTGAACAAATCCTCAACCTGTTCAGCTCTTAACACTTGTTTGAGCTTGGCCACATGATCATAAGGATCTCTTGTCCCGCCAAAATAATTCTTCATTGCCTTGATCACTTGAGTGGGTGAAGGGTTCTTGGGTGCTCTTGGGGTCTAGGCAATAGAAAATCCTGTTCATCTCTTTGTTGCCTATGTGCTTGATGTCTCTCTCTTTTAGGTCTTTCATTTTCAAACCCTGATCTATTTCTGCCCACAGTGTGTTCAAAACTTACCTTAGGTCTCTCTCTATTTCTTTCTCTCTAGGCGTCATGAGCTTGGGATGATCCTACTCCTTGGAGGCCATGGGAAACATTGGATTGTGGTGGAGGAAAGATCAATTCACCTTGCCAAGTATATGCGTGCCTATCATGCTCTAATACCAAGAACATTTTCTCTGATGTGTTATCTAGGTAGAAAACTTGGCCTGGTATCTGAGGATCTTTGAATTCGTAGATGATGACTATACCCAATTGGCTAGGTTGATCTGGATTGAGTCTCCAAAAGGCTTTCTTTGTTTCTCTATTCAAGAATAGTTCTATGCTTTTGTTGTCTTGAGGGATCCAATCTGGAGTGATCACTCTGGTCAAAACTGACTTGCCTCTAGGAGTCTGGGGTCCTTGTCCTATATTTCCTTGTTCTAGGTCTCCTATCTCATTCTATAGAATGATATTTCCTAACTCATCTATCCTATCAGGTAGGTTGGTGACCACATACATGGTTCCTTCCTTATCAATGTATGAACCCTCTTTGAACTTGACTACTAGGTGTTCAAATCCAAAGGGTTGATCTGGATTTTTGAGTTGGACCACTGATCGCCTCAGACCATCCTCATAGATGTGAGCACCCAATCGGTTGGTCCGAATATATGCCAACTGTTTCTTATAGGGACCTTCTAGTGTTTGTAAATAGGCAGTGCCTGAGTTACCTTCAGGTTTCCCCATGCAAAAAGACATTTCTGAGTCACTTGTGTCTGAACTTAGTACGTAAGGATAACCACTTAGTTGTTGTGCCCACGACTTAGCTATATGGTTAACACTAGCCTCAAAAGATCTATTGCTTTGTCTATCCTTGCCTAGGTGACTTCCATATCTCATGTTCATAAGCTTTGGTTAAGAGTCCAAAATTTCCCCTTGGTATGGTTCAAAATCCTTTGGAGTCCCCTTGGGTTCTTGATTCCACTTGAGGGTCAACTTCAAATTATCCAACGAGCTTTCCAACGAGCTATAGAGCTCAAAAAATGGACTTTTGATGAAAAAGTTATGTCAAATCAGGCTCTTGGGGGCCAAAATAGGCAAACATGACCTTTTGGAAAAATCATGATTTTGTGTGAAAATCACGATTTTGTGTGAAAATCGCGATTTTGGGGGGTCTGAAAATCGTGATGCTGAGCACCTATGAAAATCACGATTATGAGGGATCATGAAAATTGCGATGCTGAGCAACCACAAAAATCACGATTTTGTGAAATCATGAAAATCACGATGCTGAGCACTGATGAAAATCGCGATTCTGAACAATCCCAAAAAAGGCGATTTTGAGTGAGAATCGTGAAAAACGCGATTTTGAGAATGATTGTAACAAAATCGCGATTTTGAATGAAAATCGTGTTTTCTCAAAAGCGTGTTTTTTACATGAAAATTGCGATTTTCAATGAAAATCATGTTTGATCAAAGTCGTGTTTTTGGCCAGAAAATCAAGATTTTGAGAATGACCAAAAAATCGTGATTTTGATTGAAAATCGTGTTCTTGAAAATTGTGATATAAAAATCGTGATATGAAAATCGTGATTTGAAAATCGCGATTTTGTACCTCAATGAAAATCGTGTTTTTTGGAAATCGTGAAAATCGGGATTTTGGATGAAAATCATGCTTTTTGAAAATCATGATTTTGGAGCCACAGAGAAGCGTGTTTTCACAAAATCATGTTTTGGCTGAAAATCGCGATTTTGGCTTTAATGAAAATTGTGTTGTCTGAAAATCGTGATTTTGCCTCAAAATCATGTTTTTTGTGAATCTTAGAGAATCGTGATTTTGAGCACAACCAGAGAATGGCAATTGTGAGAATGACCTCAGAATCGTGTTCTCTTCAGAAAGCTTTTAGGTGGGAAATAGAAAATTGTATTTTTTTGGAAAAAAATTGAATTTTATGAAAATCGCGATTTTCACTCAGAATCGTGTTTTTTGGTAGGAAATTCAAATTTCTGAGCGCCGAGCAATGGCGAACTTTGTATGTGCAAAAAATCATGAAAAAACACAAGCGCTTGTTCTCCCTTGCACCTCCTAACTCCTTCTCACACAATAATGCATGAAAAATGGTGTGAAAATGGTAAAAATGCACTAAAAAACAAGAAATTTCTATGAAGATGAAGATGGAAGAAGATGGAGATGGTGATGATGATGAAGATGAAGAAGAAAAATCAGAAAATGAACAGAAATGATAATTTTTTTACCTTCCAACGTCGCAAATCTATAATCTCACCATCACAACGCTCGTCCTTGAAGCTTTCTCCCCAGACAACGGCACCAAAATTTGGTGTAGCTCAAGCGTAAGCACCACCTCCTTTACTTGTCAATCCGTGGAGATGTGAGGACCGGTATGAAGACCATGAGCAAGTGAAGGCACAAGTGTGAGTGAAAGCACGCAAACATGCACACACATACACACACATGCACAAGGTAAGATAAAAAAGAGGAACAATGGAAAGCTTCTATTGCACAAGAAATCTCTTACAAAAGCTCTATTCTCTAACAAGATAACCCCAAAAATGAGCTCTCTAGCTCTTTTTATAGTTTTTGGAGTAGTTTTGGCCCTGTCCAGACCTAGTGTCTGGCCTAGTTAAAAATTAGGTTCCAAGGCTTATTTGAGGGCTCAAACGAAGTCTAAAAATTATGAAAATTGGTAGGGTGGTACTTCTAATACTCCTCAAGCTGGAGGACTCCTCGGCTTGAACAAAATGGAGTTACAAAAATATGAAATGGTACTTACAATGGCTTTTAGTGATGAAAATCACTATTTTTATAGGGATTCCTTTTGAAAATTTGACATACACTTCTTGGAGCTCCCTAATTGCTCCTTCTTCTTCTGTGTCCACCTCTTTGATGTGCTCTTGTGCTTTTCCTTGACCTTCAGCTTCAACACTAGAGCTCTTTTTATAGTTTTTGGACTAATTTTGGCCCTGTCCATCCTAAGAGCCATCTATCTTCCAATTGTAGTAGGTTCGTTGTCTGGTTCCTCATTTGTCATTGCGAGCTTGTGCAAGTTGTAGCCCCTTGGTATATGCTTTTTCCTTGGATTCCAGCATGAATGTGTCATTGTGGGTTTCCATTGATGTCGTCCAGATCTTCCAAAGATGATGTTCATATGTAGCTCATGCCAAGTACTCGTAACCCATAATGAGTGATGGGTAAGTGTGTTCGTGCATGGGTTGAGGAAAATATGTGCCTTATGCACGGCCTTGTAATGTAGCCCTATGCATGCTTACTTGGGGAATGCAAAAAGAACATGGTATTGGGCCTTGAGCGAATTGCTCAAGGGCATGCTGATGAAGAGGGTTATTAATCTATAATTGTTATAATGTTGCCCAAGTAGGAGATTCTTACCATGGTGAATGGTCAATCGATGCGGATCTCTTCGTGTCGTACACTCATCATTGTGATGGACCACCGGCTAGTCTTTCGTTGTTGATGAATGTTCTTGATGATGGTCCACTACTGAAATTCTTTGAGTGCCTGGTCTTGTTCCCTCTCTTCAAAGTAGCATTTGCCAAATCCATAAGCAGGAGTCTTCTCACCCAGTATATATGCAAGTATTTGAAATAATATCATCTGCTAGCCAAGACACACTTCTATAAAAACTAATAAATGCATAGTAATCAATAGCTCCACCTTCCACTAAGCCTGACTCATTCATGTTCCATGAGTCAAACCTGGGAACAAAGCTCTCTCTCTTTCTCTCTTTTTCTTTTTCCCTTTTTTTTTGAGAGGAACAATGTCACAAAACAAGAAGACAAAGGTTAGTATCAGAAAATAGTTTACATGTGGCACTGTGCTCTTGTGCATGGGACTGTCAATTGTGTCTATGCACGGCCATGTAATGTGGCCCTATATTAATGCATACTTTGGAAATGCATGGCTTGAATGGTGCAAAAGAGAGGGTTGTGCAAGGAGCACATGGTTGTCACTCGTCGAGGCTTGATGTCACTTGCAGATGTTGATGCCATCTTTGTTGGAGGTATCCATTGGATCTCGAGATGACAACTGATCCTTCCTCCTTATAGGGATCCATTTGAGAATGGTCTTCGACTGTTTAGTGATCTCCTTTCGCTGCTTCATGTTTGGATGGTTTCTTGAGGGTTTGATCCTTTGTGGTTGACCCTTTGGTTCTGTGGGGCCTACCTGTGCTTTTGGTTTCCATACCCATACCATTGTTGTTGGTCTTCTGACTATGGCCGAAGAGGTGAGTTTATCCTTGGCTTCTTGGTTGAGACCTTTTGCATTGTGGAGAGCATAGGCCTATGTGCATGTAAGATCCCTTGGGAAACCCACATGTGTAATTGCCCTTGTTGAGTTGCAAGTAATTTCTTAGGCACCCAAATTTGTCGCAGACATTCTTGTTGACCTAGTCGTGGTTTCTTGGTTATGGTCTTCATATTGTTGGCTTGCCTGGGTGGGAATTGTGTTGACAAAGTTGGTGGCTGCTCTCCTTTTCGTACCCAGATCTGCTTCATGCCAGGAACTGCTTTCTTGTCCAATGGCGTCTTTCTATTTGATATAGCAGTTGTCGTGAACGGTTGTATTTGCCTTTGTGCTGGAGCTATTGTGGCTACCTGAGTCTTTGGAGAAGAATAGAGATCCACCCGCCTTCAAACCTGTTCTTCCACGATTGACTCCTTCTGCATCATAGAGCTTTTGACACATACAACACCTTCTTCCATATGATTAGTCTTAGAAGAACTAGTAGAATGTGGGACATCCGGATTTGTGAGCATGCAGTTCTCTAATTCTAATGTAATGCATTGTTCTTGTACCCAAACTTGAAGAATTTGACTTCTTAGGTTTAAGTTAACTGCATGGTCATAGATCCAATCTTTACCTAAGACAAGTGGTTCTGTTAGGTTCTCATCTTGACACATTAACATGTTGAATTTCGTTAAACATCTTGAAGGTAGATGGGAAGTTCCACCTCACCCAAACAAGGGGTTTCCGCACCTCCCAATCCTATGAGATAGGCTTCTATGGGATTGATGTTCAGTTTCAAGTCTTGGCAGTATGAGAGTCTAATGGAACTAGTTGTTGCACCTGAGTCAATCAATGCTCTCACAATCCTTACATTCTCTTTGTGTCCTACCTCTAAGGACACAAAGGGATGTCGATCGACTATTTGAGAACCAATTATGCTGACTTTTGGCACATGTCCATGTGATATTTTGGGGCTTTCTGGTTGACATCTAGGCCTAGTCGTGTTAACTTATTTTTCTTAATGTGCTCTTTGGCCTCTGCTTGTGCTTCTTCTCTCACCCTAAACTCTTCTTCTTTTCGCTTCTAAGCAGTGTTGAGTCTCATTAGCATATCCTCTGTAAGAGTTTCTTCATACAGCTTGACTCTACATCCACTAATATAGTTTGGCAAGATATCACCTTCTAAAGTGGCCAATTGAACCACACCGCTAGTGGAAATTCTGTTAGTGATCATGGATCCATATTCTCATTTTTCCAACTTGCAGGCATGCTGCTTTAGTGTATAGACCAACACTAGATCTCCCTCTTTGAGTCCCTTCTCCTGGATGTGTGCATCGAAGTATGCCTTTTGCCTTTTCTTTGCAGCGTAGATGCCTGCTGCCGCTTGTAGTCTCGTCAAACCTAAGCATTCTAAATCAAAGATCCTAGATGACAACTCATGTCCATTACACTCATGCTCTTGTGCTAATTTTAAAGCCGGGATTAAGAAATCTAATGGTAGCACAACATTCTGTCCAAAGACCATCTGAAATGGGGTGGCATTGAGTACCATTTTGTAGGCAATTCAGTAAGCCCAAACAACATGATGAAGCTGTTTATCCCAATTAGAGTGTTTGTTATTTACAAGCTTGGTCAAGACATTACATATGATCTTGTTTGTGCTCTCAGCTTGTCCGTTAGCTTGTGGATGATAGGGGGCAGACTTCTTATGTATCACCTAGAATTCTTGGAGAAGATTTTCAATGACTTCATTCAAGAAGTGTCTGCCTCTATCGCTCACTAACTCTATTGGTAGTCCATATCTTGTGAACACATTCTCAAATAAGAACTTAGTTGTTGTTTGAGCATCATTCTTTGTTGTGGCTTTTACTTCCACCCACTTGGTAAGGTAATCTGTGGCTACAATGATGTACTCTGCATGGGAGTTTCTAGCTGGGGGGTTAATAAGACCTACAAAGTCTATATCCCAATTTGAGAATGCACGTCCTCCCATCATGGGCCTCAAAGGCATCTTTTCTTTTCTGATAGAACATTGTGCACGTTGGCATGTGTCACATTTCTTCACATAGGTATGTGCATCCATATGAAGAGTGGGCCACCAAAGTCCTGAGAATAGAATGGTCTTGATTACTCAATCAGGACCGAAGTGTCCACCTGCAACACTGTTGTGTGCAGTTTCTAAGACTTTCAAGTAGTCTGATTCGTGAATGCACAATCTTAGATAACCATCCTTGCCTCTTCAATATAAGTTGTCTCCAACTAACGCATAGTCTTGAGCCTCTTGCTCCATGCTTTGTCTTCTTGCCAGACTAGACTCTTTGGGTAACGTTCCCGATCTCATAAACTCTACCAATGGAGCACTCCAATCAGGAATTAATGACACTTAATAAAGGGTGGCATGATCCACTAGGGGTCTCTCTTTGCACATTGGAAAATTCTTAATCCACTCATGTATTTCTTTGTCCATGCTAGGCCAATACACTCCTAAACGTTTTAGATTCTGCAATGTTTGTTGTTTAGAATAGTGATTTACTAGCAATCCTTCATGGGCTTTGTGCAACCAGCTAGTATGTTCGTCATCCTCGACACAACAAGCGAGTACACCCTCCGTATCTTGTTTGTACATGCCTCCTACCAATATGTGATATTTTTGTGATTTTACAATTTCTTCTTGTGATGTTTTCACCTTCTTATTTGCGGGTCTGAAGGTTAGGACTGGTACCAACTTATTTGCCCATTTAGGAACAACTTCTAAATCGAACAGATAAGCATCCGGTAGGTCATCAGACACTCCTTGTGGTGACTCTCCTGAAGTGATGGGAGAAAGGTGATGTGCCCGAAGGTGGGTTCTACCTTTCCTGACAACAACTTCAAAGTCATATTCCATTAATAAGAGTGTTGGCAGCAGCCAGAGGCATAGAAGACGCGGAAGCATGTAAAGACAGAGCAGGGAGTCAATCGAATCAATTTTTCAAAGATTATGTTTTAAAATACTTTTTATCACTATTGTAACATATGTAACATAGAAAAACCCTTTTCTTAATTTCTAGCTCCATTTTGTGCAAGCGAAGGAGTCCTCGAGCTTGAGGAGCTTAGCTAGAATGAGCGTATCAATTTTGGTTATTTTTAGACACCGTTTACCCCTTCAAATAGCACTTAGGACCTATTTTTAACTATGCCGGTCACTAGATGTGAAACCGGTTAAAACTAGTCTAGAAACTATAAAAAGAGCTAGAGAGCTCATTTTTGGAGGTTATCTTGTTGAGTAGAGAAGAGCTTAGAGCTACTTTGAGTTGTAAGAGTGTTCTTGAGCAATAGAGTTGATTTCTCACCTTCCATTGTGTCTTGCTTGTCTCTTCGTAGTGTGTGTGTATGTGTGTGTGCATCTCTATGCTTCTCACCTTCACTCTCACTTGATCTCACATTCACGACCTTCATATCACTCCTATCTCTTCTGCGGATTGACATTAAGGAGGTGAAGCTTCTTAACGTGGTTCTCACCATTGTGCTAGAGCAACACCAAATTTGGCACCGTTGCCGGGGATCGAGTCTAGGACGAATGTGTGATGGTAAGAGTATAGCAAGAAGTGGCGTTGGAAGGTAAAAATTTCAGTTTTTGTTGTTTTTTTTAGTTAGTTTTTAGTGTTTTTCACCTCCCCCACACTCCATCTTCATCACTGCATCATCATCTCCAACTCCAAAAAAATTAGAAAATTCACCATATCCACCCATTCTCCTCATTTTCCCTCATTTGTGCATGTGCAAGAGAGAGAGAGAGCTTTTGTGCTTGTGTGTACTTGTGTGTTTTTAAGTTTTCTTGCAGGTATAGAGCTCCAGTGCACAAGGAAGGCTGCAAAAAGGTAAGAAAATCACTTTCTGTCAGAAATTGCCGACTGTGTCAGACCATCGCGATGGTCTGCCAAGTTCGGAATTTGAGGTAAGCGAGTTCATGGGCGTGTAGGCGACCCTTGCGCCTCTAGGAATCCATTGTTGCATTTCAAAAATTCACACTTTGGTGGACCATCGCGATTGGCTCAGACCATCACGATTGTGTCACACCATCGCGATTGGCTCACGCCATCGCGACGGCTCGGCCGGACCATCGCGACGGTCTCACGCCATCGTGACGGTTAACTTGAACCATCACGACGGTCATTGACCATGGCGACGATCCCGTCGACCCCACGCCATCGCGATTGGCCCATGCCATGGCCTCGATAGTGCCACATGTCAAATTAGACCATTGCGATTGCTCACTAGCCATGCCATCGCGATGAGACCCTTACACCATCGCGACAATTCAAAATTTGGACCATCACGATTGGCTCATGCCATCGCATCTGTGACCATCGCGACGGTTCACTTAGGACTATCGCGACGGTTCACATTGACCGTTGACTGACGCCATCACGATTGTTCACTCAATCGGACCATAGAGACGCCTCACCCCGACCATCACGATTGCTCACATTTAGACCATTGCGACCGTGCACTTCAGACCATCGCAACGGTTCGCGCATCACGCCATCGCGACGGTTCGCCTAGACCATCGCGACGGTCCCACACCATCGCGATCATCTCAGACCATCGCGATTGCTCACCCCAAACACAAATTTTAGGGTTTCAATTTTTGGCCAATTTTGGGGCTATTTTTGGGAAATTTTTGGGTGATTAGACTCATAGGAGACCCCTTAGCTCATATTTGGAGAAAAACCTGTTGGTCAGTTTTTACCCCCGAGAGCCTGAATGCTCATAGTTGGGACTAGGAAAGAAAGGGGGCTTTGGAAGAGAAGTTGCCAAAGGTTAAGGGACTTTAAAAGTGTATAAAATCAAGTGCTTGATCATCCATTTGTGATATTGGTCTAATATTGGATTTTTCCAGGTTTAGCAAAGGCAATCAAGGACATTCAAGGCAAGGCAGTAAAGGGCATAAAGCTTGCGAAGCGCGGCTTCTTGGGCATCAGAGCAGCGTTTAAGCAAGTGCTAAGAGCAGAACAAGTAGAAGACATGTTCACGCAATATAATGCTTTTGGGCTAACGTTAAAGAATACCACTTTAACTTGGTTCCAACCATTGCAACAGAGGCAATTTAGAGACATCCATCACTTTTTAGAGTCATTCATCACTGAATTCTCTAAAAGTGGGATCAGACATGACACGTCTTCGTTGTTTCATAGTTTCAAATAGACCCCTCAAGAAACAGTTAGACTCGCAGGACGTAGGTTTAGACAATATGTTGAAGGATGTCCAATGAAAGAGTTACCCTCACACGCCAAACAAGTGTCATTGTTTCTAGACGGCTTGTTGAGCTCTAAACTACGCTCCTATGTGTATTTAAAAGAACCGAGAACGCTAGAGTAGTGTGTAAGAATTTGCATAGACATTGAGGACAACTTAGGAGACGAGTTGGAACTCTCAAAATTCTATAAGGACTCGGATTGTTTTTCTCTAGCATCCACAAAATTGTCTAACTCGATAGAGGACCTAGCAGAAAAAGTGGCCCAGAAACTAGGAGTTTCTAGTAAACAGATGCCCAAGTTAACAACTAACGTACGTTGTTACACTTGTGGTGGAAATCATTTGGCGAATGTGTGTCCCAATGCGACACAACCGCAAGCCAACCCTAGTGGCCAATACTGTACTATTGAGAGAAGATACATGAATCATACGGCTCAGGACTGCCCATATACAAACAGGCAGTGAGACAGAACTACCCGCAAGCATACGCACAACCAGGTAGATATCAAGGCCAATACAATGCTCAGCCTTATTACTATAGGCCTCCTTAGAACTACCCATATCAGGCTCAACAGAGACCTCAACCTGTCTTAGCTCAGCAGTCACCCCCACCAGCGAATGTCATCTCAGTGAAATACACTGCTGCAGAAGAGAACCTAAGTAGGGCCTTAGTGCCTTCTTCACCCTTGATCACAGAGAGTGACCTGAACTCAAACAGTTTTGACTCTACTCATATAGATAGTCCACCCGCTTATTACACGGAGTCACCAGAACACGTAGAGACATATCATTACGATAGCCCACCAGTGGAACCTAGTTGGGAGCCCGACTATGCTCATGTGATGTACACAAATCCAAACCCACGGCCCCAATTGAGACAGCAAAGACCACAGGGCCCTAGAGGACCATGCTTTAGGTGCCAAGGAGATCACTTCATAAAGGATTTTCCACATCCCCCGATAGCAAGGCAATCACAGTACTATAACATACAAGGCTTTTGTGCCGACTGCGGTAAAGAGCACATAATCAAAGATTGTCGTAAGAACCCTGTGAATGCTTCAAATGTGACACCGATCAACGTGATAGGTATTGTAAAAAACGTAGATGGATCCAACCCTACATACGTGCCTATCCAAGCTATAACAAGAGCCCAGGCGCTCTTACATAACCAACAGCTTAATCAGGAGAAAGTAGCCGGAAGTAGTGAAGTTGTAGAATCTAGCAGTAAAAAAACGAAATCTTGGAAAGATTCTAGAGAAAGGATAAAGAGAAAATGGAGTAAAAAAATAACATAATTGGAAGGAAGTCTCAAGGAATCTAGAGCCAAAATCCTAAAATTGACTTCACAGATGTTGAATCAAGAGAACCCAGCTCAGAAATCAGGATCAGTTCTAGCAGAACCTATACCTAAAAACCTAGACATGATGTTTTGTGCATATCAGGCTAGATTAAAAGAGGGACCTCAAGTAGTTGAAATGAGTAAGAACTACCCACGAGCTGATCTAGAAATTGAGAGAACTAAACTTTGCATGAAAATGGTAGAATTAGCACAAGCTTTGTTCGAAGCCTCTAGATATCTTAATTGGAATAACATGGCAAAACCTGAACTACACTTTCAAGGTCTAATGGAGAGGCTAGAATACTTGATAGAAAGCAAAGAGAAAAAGGATCAACATAGGAATCTTAGTGTCCCAAAGACACAAGAAAGGAATGCACCATCCCTGTCTCAAGTACCCAATATAGAGAATGAAGACAATTTGTCTTCCATACATAGGTACCCACATGAATTTTCGAGAGAAATCCAAGAAGAGAAATGGAGAAAAGAACAAGGAGCCCATCCTCCTATTCAAGAAATAGACGACTTGCAGGAACAATTTCCCCAAGATATCCCCTCTATTTACGATGATGTAGAGGAAGAGCAACTGAGTGAACACACAGGCTTTGAATCCAATTCTTTGCAAGAATTACCTCAGTTCACAGGACCTTGGGAAGCTAAGTCTATTAGCATGAGAGCACCCATGATAATAGTGAGGAATGAAGAATCAATGATCCCTAGAAACACGGAAGTAATCAAGAATACCAAAGTACAGTGTCACCTCACTCTAGAGGAATTGTTAAAGGTTAAACCAGAATTGTGGAAACATGTAGCAAATCAATTCCCTGAGCTTGCTACTACTCCCTCTCAGATAGGATCACAAAAGAAGGTACCAGAGATACCCGTAGAAAAGATCGGAGATGTAAGTGAAGGAGAGGAAGGTAACACGTATCTTCCAATAACCCATCAGGGCTACACCACGAAAGCCATCTTAGATTCTGGAGCTGGAGTAGCCATCGCTACCACCGCTTTATGGAAATGTTGGGGTAAGCCAGCACTCAGACCTACCAGGATGAAGCTACAAATGGATGATGGACACATAGAAAAACCATTAGGCTTACTAGAAGGCATATCTCTCACCACTTGTGGTGTGGAGTTTGAGCATACCTTTGCCATTTGTGATTTTAGTAAAAATCATGCTTACGAGATGATATTGGGACGATCATTCATGCGTCAGTTGAAAATTGTACAAGATTGGGGAACTAATTCTTTGTACTTGCAACATTTAGGAGTGACTACTAAAGTCAATCTTAAAGACTATTCACATCGAGATGTACCCCCAATACAATGGAATACCATCCATAAGACACCAGTAGAAACAGAATCAGTACACTCTTTAGAGTCAGACCCCTCATGGTTGCACGAGGACACTCACTTGTGGATGTGTAAAGTAGCAAAACAAGAGGAAGAACGGTTAGAAGCCAGGACTTTAGGTGCAGAACAACATCCATGAACCCTTCAAGACCCAGCGTATGCACCTACAGTATTCCCAGATGAAGAATTCGAACCCCATGGTTGGGCATAAATCCTAGCAACCATTGATGTAGCCATCAATGAAGAACAATGGACACCCCACTGTGACGAGGATGGCTATGACATTTCAGTTTTCACGATAGAGCCAATCATGTGTGATTCAATTTTAGAAGAATGTGAACTTAGCACTGATGCATTTGAGGATGCGAGTGATTTCGATTTAGAATCAATTATCATGGACCCACCCTTTGCATCAGAAGAAGAATATTTCTACGAAGTAGAAACTCATCCTCAGAGACACGAAGAAATTACAAATGAGGTGAGGTTAGCTACACAAGTAACCACTAAAGGTGAAGGTAAGAAAAGAAAGAAGAAAGAAACCATGCCAGAAGAAGAAGAATACTTGTTTGAAGTACCCGAGAACTTCAAGAAGTATGAAATCGAAGATAGAAGAATAATGGTACGAATGCCAAACAGAAAAGCTGATGTTGGAGAGGTATATGATAACCGAGAGAAAACCAAGAAAATCATAGTAGCCATAGAAGGAGAAGAAGAAAAGTGTACATACATAGGGCATGATTTGACGAATGAAGAAGAAGAAGAATTAGTTGCCCTACTACGCAAATATAGAGATGTGTTCGCTTGGAGCTACAAAGACCTGAAAGGAGTAGATCCAGACATATGTACTCATAGAATCCCTATGACTCCAGATGCAAAACCGACAAAACAGAAACCGTACACATACAATGATAATTACGCTGTGAAGATTAAAGAGGAAATAGATCACTTGATAGAAGCAGGATTCATTTACGAAATTGAGCATACCGAATGGGTATCCCCCATTGTGGTAGTGCCCAAGAAAAATGGAAAATTGCGTGTGTGTATTAACCTTAAAAAAGTTAATGCCGCCATAATTAGAGATAGTTATCCTCTTCCTATCACAAAACACTTATTGGAAAGAGTTGCGGGCAAGGAAGTTTACAACTTCCTTGATGGATTCTCAGGCTATAATCAAGTAGCCATTGCTCTAGAAGACCAACACAAGATGGCTTTTGCCACTGAATGGGGCATATTTGCATTTCGTGTGATGCCATTTGGCTTAACAAATGCACCCGCCACTTTCTAGTGACTCATGTGTCATGTTTTCAAGGAATTCTTACGCAAGAATTTGGAAGTTTATGTCGATGACTTATGTGCTCATTCGAATATAAGACAGACACATATCCCTGAGTTAAGACAAATATTTGAAAAATGTCGAGAATATCAGGTTTGTTTGAACCCAGAAAAATGCGTTTTCATGGTCAGACAAGGTAAAATTCTAGAACACATTGTGTCAAAGAATGGAATTTCTACAGATGAAGAAAAGGTGAAAGTAATTGCAGAATTACCTAGACCAACTAACGTGAAAGAGGTACAGGCATTTATGGGCCATTGCGGTTATTATAGACGATTCATACACATGTATGCAATCATAGCCAAGCCTTTGTACTCTCTTTTGACCCATTTTGAATGGACAGACGAATGCGAGAATTCATTCAATGAACTCAAACGACGTTTGTGCTCAGCACCTATATTAACAACCTCGGATTGGAGTAAGCCATTCCATGTACATGTGGATGCATCCAATTACGCCATAGGATGTGTGTTAGCACAACCCATGAATGAAGGTAATATAGACCTCCCCATAGCTTACGCGAGTAGACAGTTGAACGCAGCAGAAAGAAATTACACCACTACGGAATGAGAAGGATTAGGGATGATCTATGCAATAAAGAAGTTCAGGCATTACTTGTTGGCCAACAAATTCAAGTTCTTTACAGATCATCAAGCCCTATTGTATTTAGTCAACAAGCCATGTAACACAGGACGACTAATACGTTGGTTTCTATTACTCATGGAGTACGATTTTGAAGTAGTAGTCAGGAAAGGAAAGACACATCTTAGAGCTGACCACCTCTCGAGACTTACCTCAGGAGAAGCTCCTCAAGGAGTAGTGGATGATTTACCAGATGCATATTTGTTTAACCTTGAGATAGCACCAGAATGGGCTAAGCCGATAGTCCCTATTCTCACATACGGACCCAAAAATCCTAGGATAAAGATCCAGGAAGGAGAGATTACAAAATCTCAAAGATATCAAATCATAGCAGGAAGTATATATAAACAGGATAATCAAAAGATTCTTGCTTGTTGTGTAGATGAATCAGAACATGCGAATTGGTTGCAATTAGCACACATAGGTGCATTAAAGCAACATCATTCAAAACATCGAACATTACAGACTCTGCATAGACTAGGAGTATATTGGCCTTCTATGGAAGCAGATGTCTACAAATTGTGTAAAGAATGCCATGCTTGTTGTGAAAGACCACCAGTAGAGCATGCTACATTATATCACGTGTCTCTCACACCAGACTGTAGTGAACCTTTAGTGACGTACTTGAGGACGAAAACATTCCCTCAAGGAATGACTTTAGCACGGCAATGCAGTCTAGAGTAGGAAGCTCAAGACTATTCACTTATTGGCGATAATATATACAAACGAGGAAGAGATGGATACCTAAGACAATGTATTCATGAAAGCGATTATCTGAGCGTACTAGAGACTGCACACCAAGGTGTTGCAAGATGTCATTTTGGACCAGATAGGATAATCAAAGCCATCCTCTTTGCAGGATTATGGTGGCCCACTCTTCACATGGATGCGCATACCTATGTAAAGAGATGTGATGTGTGCCAAAGAACTCAGTTTCCTACTCGCAGAGATGAAATGCCATTGAAACCCATGATGGGCGGACGTGCATTTTCTAAGTGGGGTATAGACTTTGTAGGACCCATTAACCCCCCTGCAAAAGGAACACATGCTGAATACATTATTGTCGCCACAGATTATCTTACAAAATGGGTAGAGGCAAAAGCCACAAAAAAGAATGATGCACACACGACTGCAAAATTCTTATTTGAAAATGTCTTTACGAGATATGGATTGCCTATAGAGTTAGTGAGCGATCGAGGAACTCACTTTCTAAACCAAGTCATTGAATATTTGTTATAGGATTTTAAGGTGATTCACAAGAAATCCGCACCATATCATCCTCAGGCCAATGGTCAGGCTGAAAGCACTAACAAGATCCTTTGTAATGTACTGACGAAACTCGTGAACAACAAACGTTCAGATTGGGACAAACAGTTACACCACGCTGTTTGGGCATATCGAGTGGCCTACAAGACCGTACTCAATGCAACTCCCTTTCAGATGGTTTTGGTCAGAATGATGTGCTTCCTTTGGACTTCTTGATACCGACCCTTAAGGTTGCACAAGAACATGAGTGGACCGGTCATCAATTATCAGCGAGAATAATGGACTTGGAACGATTAGGAGAAACCAGGCTGAAAGCAGCAGCAGGAATATACGCAGCTAAGAAGCGATAGAAAGCATATTTTGATGCACATGTAAAAGATAAAGGCTTGAAAGAAGGAGATTTAGTTCTAGTATATACGCTGAAGCAACACGCACTGAAGTTAGAAAAGCGAGGTTATGGACCTATGATCATTAACAGACTCTCTACAAGTGGAGCAGTACAGTTAGCCACTTTAGAAGGAGATATAATGCCTAATTACATTAGTGGCTGTAGAGTCAGGTTATACCAAGAACCTCTTACTGAGGATATGCTTAGATGACTCACGTTGGCAAAGAAGCGTAAGGAGGAAGAAAATAGAATACGAGCTGAAGCTCAGGCAGAAGCTATAGAACGCATTAAGCACATGAAGTTAAGAAGACAAGGACTACGGAGAGAACATTATAACCATCTGGAAACAACACCTAGATACCCCATGGCCATGTGTCAAGTAAAGTCAACCACTCATCCTAGCATAGTGGACAGGAGACCATTCATTACAGTCAGGCTAGAGCACGGCAACCCTTTCCAAGAGCTCAGGGATTTAATTGATTCAGGTGTTGCGACTAGTGCGATTAGATGGTCCCACGATAAGGATTTAGGAATAGAAATGCGACCAATTGAGGCATACCTCATAGGGCTAGTGTTGGAGTTTATTGATCTCCAAAGTACAGCTAGAAGTAGGTGAAACCTAACAGGACCTAGTTGACTTTTTCACAAACTTGTATGCACAGACCAATTTTCTTGCAGAGCAAATTTCTCTTTACTCACTCGGAATTTTCCAAAACTGTTTCACACACATAAACTAGACTCTAAGAGCTTTCCAACAAGATATAGAACACCTCAAATGGATAAATACACAATGAGCTATGACCTCTGCAATATGCAGCTTTAATGGAGACCTTGAAACAGAGATGAACCTGAGGACACACATCACTTGCAGAGACTACTGCTCTTAACTCACAACTCCAATGGCTTTGCAACTTTCCAGAATACAAGTAGACTTAAAGATATTTCTAACAAGCCAAAGAACACATGATTTGGATACATACACAAGGAAATATGACCTCTGCAAGTTTGAGATTTAATGGAGACCTTCAGCAAGGATAAAAAACAGAGAACACACACTACTTGCAGAGAGTATTTCTCTCAGCTCACAAATCCAATGATTATGCAAATTTACAGGAAGAACGTAGACAGTAAGAGCTTTCCAATGAGCTATCAAACATGTAATTTGGATATATAATGAGGGAGATACAAGCTCTGCAATCTCTGCATACAAAACTACAGCAGTGTAGAGATACACATATGACTCTTTTGGACATCCCACAAGATCACGACTTTTCTCCTCTTTTTATAGCATGGGAAACTAATCTAAAACCTTCCTAATACATCTAAATTCGTGGTAGACACTTGGATGGAGGTATTACATGACTCAAGTGCTCAAATAAGCAAAGTATTGATGGACTTTGAGAACTAGCCACATCGACCTTCCACTAGGACACCACTGAAGCTCCCTTGTGACTCACTAATTTGACTAACCATGTTCTAGAACTCACGTGGTATTTTTGCTACATTTTATGAATAATATGAGCCTTCTTGAAGTATTTGAAGACTTCCCAAAGGTATTTACATAATTTGAAACTTGTACCCTACATAAAACAAATGTTCGCAACATTCTCCCCCTCAAGTTTCAAAGGGTATTTCCTTCATGCCAAGAATATAGTTGAATCTTTGAAGCTTTGGTCCATCCAAGGATTTGGTGAAGATATCTGCAACTTGATCCTTTGTTCCAACAAAAGAAACCTGCACTTCATTGTTCATGGCCTTCTCTCGAACATAATGATAGTGAACCTCTATATGCTTTGTTCTAGCATGAAAAATAGGATTTGAGGTCATATGAATGCTGCTCAAGTTATCCCCATATATCAGTGGTACATCAACCTGCACATTCAAGTCATGAAACAACCTTTTAAACCACATAACCTCAGTAGTAGCCAATGCTAAACCTCTATACTCAGCCTCTGTAGAAGATAAAGCAACTGTAGGCTGTTTCTTTGAACTCCATGTTAATGTCTTGTTTCCTGCTATTACCACATATCCACTTGTGGATCTTCTGTCATCTTTGCTTCCAGCCCAATCTGCATCACTAAAGACTTTAAGAGTTAGATCAGCATCATGACTATAAAATAATCCTTCGTTCATGGTACCTTTCAAATATCTAAGCACTCTTTTCGCTGCATGCATATGAGGTACTCTAGGTTCATGCATAAACTGTGACAATACTCCCACTGCATAACATATATCAGGTCTAGTTTTTGTTGCATAAATCAAAGATCCTACCATGGATCTATATACATTCATATCATGCAACTCATCACCTTCCTTTGCGCTTAGCTTTACATTACATTCCATTGGAGTAGAAACAAATTTACATTCCTGCATACCAAACCTTTTCAGCATATCACATATATACTTTCTTTGTATCAACCACATACCTTCATCGCTATACACAATTTCAATCCCAAGAAAGTATCTGAGCAAACCAAGATCTGAAATTTTAAATTCCTTTCCCAAATTACCTTTTATCTCATCAATTGCTTTTGCATCATTCCCTGTAATCAACAAGTCATCCACATAAATGCATACATAGACACACATGCCATCTACATGTTTTACATAAAGTGAAGGATCAGCATGACTCGCTGTGTATCCTTGCAGCATAAGATACTTTACCAACCTTGCATTCCATGCCCTTGGTGCCTGCTTAAGACCATACAATGCCTTCTTTAACCTGCATACATGATTAGGACATTTTGCATCCACATAACCATCTGGTTGTGACATATACACTTCTTCATTTAACTCACCATTAAGAAAGGCATTCTTTATATCGAGTTGATATATATTCCACCTTTTACTTGCAGCTAAAGCCAACAAAGTTCTCACCGTTGCCATATTTGCTACTGGACTAAATGTTTCCTCATAGTCCACACCTTGAGTTTGATTATATCCTTTTGCTACAAGTCTAGCCTTATATCTAGACACACTACCATCACTATTTCTTTTAATCTTAAAAACCCACTTGCAACCAATTACCTTTTGCTTTGGTGTACTTGGAACTAAATTCCAAGTCTTGTTATCCTGTAGTGCTTCCATTTCTTCTCTCATTGCTTTCTCCCACTTTTCATCTCCTTTGGCCTCATCATAACATGTGGGTTCATTTTCCTGCTCAACTTTTGTCATAAAAGCATAATGAGTATTCATGAAATATTCATAAGTATACCTTTGAGGTTGTTTACTTACTCTTGAAGTTCTTCTTACCTCCAATGTAGATGCTCTTCCTTTCTTATTAGGAACCTTTGATGATTCTCCATACTCACATACATCACTAATTTCCTCTCCTTCATCATTAACTTCAACAAGTTTGAGTTTACCTTTACTTTTAACACTTGGAGGTGACTCTTGCCTTAATCTTCCATTGAAAGGTGATCCTCTTTCTTCATCTAAACCACTCCTTTCATCATTTAAACTTCCTGATGGCTGAACTATGCATTCATCTCCTTCAACCACACCTTCTTCATTTTCATCCATGACCTGCAAACAATTCTTATTTGCATACCATGAAAGTGATTCATCAAAGTTTACATCTCTTGACACAACAACCTTATTGGTATGAGGATTATAGCATCTATATCCTCTTTGAGTATCTGCATAACCAATAAATATACATTTTTCTGATTTCGCATCAAGTTTAGATCTCACCTCACTAGGTACATGTACATAACATACACAGCCAAATACTTTCAAATGACTTACACTTGGTTTCCTTCCATGCCATACCTCATATGGTGTCAAATGATGAACTCCAGCAGTCGGAACTCTATTCATAATGTAAACACTTGTGCTAACAGCTTCAGCCCAAAAATAATTAGGCAAACACATATCATTAAGCATGCTTCTAGATGCTTCTGCTATGATTCTGTTTCTTCTTTCTGCGACTCCATTTTGTTGTGGAGTATACCTGCATGTAACTTCTCTTTTGATACCTTCATCATACAAAAAATCAGTAAAAGCTTGAGAGAAATACTCTCCTCCTCCATCGGATCTTAGCTTCTTAATATACCTTCCTGTTTGCTTTTCGACATATGATTTGAACTTCTTGAAACAATCAAAGACCTCACTCTTATGTTTAATAAAATACACAAATGTCATTCTACTATGATCGTCAATGAATGATACATAGTACTTATTACCAACCAAGGATGCCTCTTTAGTAGGTCCCCACACATCTGTGTGTATGGGATCTAGTAAACCATCACTTACATAGCTTGAATGCTTGAAAGGTTGTCTACTCTGCTTACCCATTTGACATGCTTCACAAAGATGCACCATATGTTGCTTAGTAAGATCAGGTAATCCTTCAACAATCCTCTTCTTTGATAGCTCCTTTAACCTGTGTACATTCATGTGTCCAATCCTTTTGTGCCATAGATCAAGCTCTGCTATTCGATGCATACCATAAGAGAAATAGTTTCTATGATTTGGGTTTACCTTGAATGTAAACAATCTACCTTGTTTTTGACCTCTAGCAATTAACCTCCTTTGCTTTGGATCCTCAATGAAGCAACCTGCATGATTAAATCTCACTTGTAGACCTTTTTCTACCATTTGACCAACCGACATCAAATTCTTAGTGATCGTTGGCACATAAAGTACATCCTTCAAGCAATTTGTCTTGCTCTTATCCTGCATAACAACATCTCCAACCTGCATAATCTTATGTGTTGTATCATCTCCTGTTTCAACATGACCTTTGCATGACGGATTATGCATATTAGAAAACCATGAAGCATCATGAGACATGTGATTAGAACAACCACTATCTACATACCATACATCGCTATTGCAATTCATCTTAGTTTCTACATTCATCATAAGAAGAGAATCATAATCATCACTTTTACCTTCAACTGCATAATCTCCTTGTTGTTTACCTCTTCTTGAATAGCCTCCTCTTCGATTACCACCTTGATTATTTTCATTTTGATAACAATCTTTGGCATAGTGTCCATACCTTCCACATATATAGCAATTGTTCTTATTATCTTCACTCCTTTGTCTTTGGTTGTAGTTGTAGTAGCCTCTCGTACCTCTAGCGCTTGATCTTCCTCTTCCTCTTGTGTTGAAGAAGCCACTTGAAGTCCTTTGATCATCGCTCCTTCTTCCTCGACCTCTATTTGAACCTCTTCCACCTCTGTTTCCACCTCTTGATGATCCTACATAAAGAGCTTGTCCTTGAGATCCTTTTTGATTTGAAGTAGAACCATTTAGATTCATCTCCTCCGTGACCATAAGGGCAATAAGTTGATCAAAATCTGGTAATTCTCCTCTGACATAAACTGAAGTAATGAAGGGTTTCCATCTCTCATCATCTTTGAGTCCGTTGAGAGTATGTGCAACCAAGTCATCGTCCTCCACATGAGCTTGAATTGATCCTAGTTGATCTGCAATCTCTTTAACTTTCAATATGTAATCATTGACCGATGTCCTTGTATCTTTCTTTATGTTATTCAACTCATTTTTGAGTTGAATCTTCCTTGCTCTTGTACCTGTAGCATACAACCTTTCCAATGCAAGCCAAACATCTCTACTTGTGTCTAGATCTTGTATGTGTCCTACCATTGAATCTTGAATATTTTGTGATAAAATGAATATAACCCTTTTGTCTCTCTCATTCCAAAGTCTAAACTCCCTCAATTGTTGCTGATTTGGGTCCTCTGGTAATGTGGGTTTCATATCTGTGCCGTCAATCAAACCATACAAGCCTCTACCTTGCAAGTATGCTGTGATTCTAAACTTCCATGCTTGATAATTGGTCTTATCAAGCTTCTCTATTTGTGCATGTTGGTCTCCCATAATACAAATGCTAAGCTTCCTCCTTTAAGCCTCCTTTCCAATGTGTGTGATGAGAAGAAATATAATATTTACCTTGTAAATGAGGTATGTGCACCTTTCTTTGCTTGGATGTTGCTTCAGATGCCTCCTTGCAATCTTCTTCTACCTTTGTGTAGTGTTGATGATGAACTGCTTCCTTGATAGCTTCAAATTCTTCGTCAAGGTATGATAACCTTCTCCAAGCCTCCAAGTACTTGCTCTGATACCAATGTTGGAGTTTATTGATCTCCAAAGTACAGCTAGAAGTAGGTGAAACCTAACAGGACCTAGTTGACTTTTTCACAAACTTGTATGCACAGACCAATTTTCTTGCAGAGCAAATTTCTCTTTACTCACTCGGAATTTTCCAAAACTGTTTCACACACATAAACTAGACTCTACGAGCTTTCCAACAAGATATAGAACACCTCAAATGGATAAATACACAATGAGCTATGACCTCTGCAATATGCAGCTTTAATGGAGACGTTGAAACAGAGATGAACCTGAGGACACACATCACTTGCAGAGACTACTGCTCTTAACTCACAACTCCAATGGCTTTTCAACTTTTCAGAATACAAGTAGACTTAAAGATCTTTCTAACAAGCCAAAGAACACATGATTTGGATACATACACAAGGAAATATGATCTCTGCAAGTTTGAGATTTAATGGAGACCTTCAGCAGGGATAAAAAACAGAGAACACACACTACTTGCAGAGAGTATTTCTCTCAGCTCACAAATCCAATGATTATGCAAATTTACAAGAAGAAAGTAGACAGTAAGAGCTTTCCAATGAGCTATCAAACATGTAATTTGAATATATAATGAGGGAGATACAAGCTCTGCAATCTCTGCATACAAAACTACAGCAGTGTAGAGATACACATATGACTCTTTTGGACATCCCACAAGATCACGACTTTTCTCCTCTTTTTATAGCATGGGAAACTAATCTAAAACCTTCCTAATACATCTAAATTCGTGGTAGACACTTGGATGGAGGTATTACATGACTCAAGTGCTCAAATAAGCAAAGTATTGATGGACTTTGAGAACTAGCCACATCGACCTTCCACTAGGACACCACTGAAGCTCCCTTGTGACTCACTAATTTGACTCACCATGTTCTAGAACTCACGTGGTATTTTTGCTACATTTTATGAATAATATGAGCCTTCTTGAAGTATTTGAAGACTTCCCAAAGGTATTTATATAATTTGAAACTTGTACCCTACATAAAACAAATGTTCGCAACAGCTAGGAGGCATGGAAACCCCTTGCATGGGTGAGGTGGATCTTCCTATCCTCATAGACGAAGTGACCTTGACAATAAAGTTACTAGTGGGCAATGACGACGACCTGATAGAACCCCTAATCCTTGGCCAAGACTGGCTATACGATCACTCAGTGGACCTAAATCTTAGACAAGGCTCCTTGCAGATTGGAACCTTAGATTAGAAGCGAGTGATACTGCTTGACTTCCCTAATGGCATTCCGACTGAGGTTTGTAGCCATAGACCCTATGAAATGCATGCAACGAAAGACCGGAAGATCTTTGGTCAGATCAGTCATGTTACGTCCACACCAACCCATGCGGGCTTGGTGATGGACAATTGTCAATCTAAAGGACGTCAAGAGATTTTCCCTTGGGCTTCCTGCAAATTAGAAGGATCAACCACCCAACCGCTTGGTCAAATGGACACAATCAGCGGTCAGGTGGGCTACATCAACGGACACATGGGCAAAACACCTTGCGGTGCCCATCCTTCCACACTTACTGCGGACTGGCCTAGATCTGTGGTACAAAATGCCTCACTTCCTAATGGGCAGGTTTCGCAAGCGTTGGACCTCCCTTCTTTTCCAAAGCAGAGTGTCCATTTGACCTCTCAACCTCAACCACAACAGAGTCAACCACGACGAAGGAACCCAGACCGACGGCAACATCAGATGACGCAAAGAGGAAAGTAGTGTCAGCAACACAAAGCCAGCGGCACAAGACAAATATGGGTGCCAAAAGGACAGAAACCACCGACAGATTTCAACAATGCAGACAACGATAAGAAGAAGTCAAGGCAGAAGCAGAATCAGTATCCAACATCTCCTCGACCTTCTTCTATAAGTTCGAGCATTCGACAAATTTGGATCGCCAAGAAGTACCTAATGAACCGACCAACACCCATGCAGATTTGGGTACCCAAACCATGTATTATACCTCAACCCTCAAGCCATGTAATATATAACCCTCAGAAATCTCTTCACTCTTAACCCCACCACATCTGATCTCAACTTTTGTCCCTCAAAAGAAACATTCCACCCGCTCAGAAACTCTTAGGAAATGGATACCGAAACGTATCCAGACGCCTTCTACGACTCCCTTATCTAACATAACTCCCACCCCGATTAATCTACAACCTTGTAATAACTCATTCATGACTGAACCTTGTATAAATCCACACACTATAACCCAGCATCACCTGTAATAACATCTCATCAAAGAACTGTATGCAATATCTAAAAAAAAAACATATAGGTGTCTAGAAGACCTGCAGTAGTTCTGCAAGAAGCATTGCATCAATCACATCACAACACTTGGCTACACGGGTTACACATCGGCTATGGAAAGAGATTGCGGTCTCACCTTAATGGGATCATAATTAATTTCCATACTAATGTGTTAATCTTTTGTAGCAGATCTTTTCCATTAGCACGTCAATCATCATGCAAACCGAAGAAGGACCATCTGAAGCTGGACCCAGTGTACCCAGGGCAAATATTGGAGAACTACTCGTGGAGCCCCATCCGACGGCTCCACCGCCAGAATTTCAAGGTTTCCCAGGACCAATGCCTATTGATGACCCTCCTCGAGGCTATACTGAGAAGATTCATCGCAATTCTCATTGGTTTCAAGGGCTGGCAGGACCATTGGCGGATGCTGAGTTTATGTTTGAGGCTAATTTGATTTTTGATGACCGTACATGGGGAAAATATCAGTTCTTCTCAAGAGAGTTCGAAGGCCTACAGAACACACAAGACCTAACACATGTTTGGGCAAGAGCCAGCTTCACAGAGTATTTCAGTGACCCTTTGCCTAAACCTGACTTCTACAGATGCTATTATTTAATCACCACTTTGATAGCTCCGGAGAATAAGGACCTGCCTGGAACTTTTATTTTGCCATCTTTAGTGAACGATCCACCATATAAAAGATTTTATCTTTCTAAAGATCTGATTCGAGCTGCCATCAAAATTCATGGAACCCACACGCCCACAGAGCAAGAAAGGCTAGTTCCTGACCCTATGAAACGTGGGGATGTTACAAAGTGGGAAGAGATTTCAGCGATCACACCTGAGCTTTCAAAACCACTGCGGATATGTATGCAGCATTTTGCTTTCCCCGCTCAGGACAGATTCACAATGCCTCACAAACGAATATGGTTTGGTTTGTATTTATCATGTATGGGACCCCAGACAGTTGATCTAGCCAGCTGGATCATTGATCAGATGTATTTAGCACAACACAGATGGGAAAGAAAGAAGGTCATCAATGGATGTTGCGCCCTCACGTGCATTGTATATATGTGTTTGGCCTACGATTTACCTATCGAGCGAGCAATGACAAGCGAAGAGCTGAAGGCATTCAAAGGGACATCGAAGAAAGCTAGGAAGCCTAGTAGAGGACGAGGAGGAAAGCGAATGAGAGGAACCATCCCCTGCCTTCAGGTGCCAGAATCACCGTCCTCGCAACCCTCTCCGGAACAGTCTCCAATGGAAGCCCCTGTTCAACCCATTCACATAAGGTTATCGAGACCAGTTACAACGGAGGACACTACCAGCACAGTTGCTCCTCAAGCAGCCACAGTCCGAGGACCTACCACCACTACAGCAGAAGTTCCCACCACTATTGGTGCGGAAGCTTTCTCTTTCCCGATACCCCATTTAGAAACAGAACAAGCAGGCACCACATTTGATTTTGAGATGCAGGACGTATTTTCAAGTGAATTTCAGTTTTCAGAAGGCCAGATCTTCTCTCAGGAATATGAAAGGCCCAGCTACCCTACCACACCGCGACATCAACCACAAGGACAAATAGTGTCTAGCTCTAAAGAGGAAAGAACAGAGACAGATGAAGACGACGGCGATGATGAAGCCAGTCAAGGAACTCATGAATCCCAAGAACATGTGCAAACAGATGAACAAGGACAACAAACGGACACCCAAGGTGATACAAGCACGCATGAAGAGGAAACCTTCGAAGCAGCAGCTTATACACTAGCCATCAAAAAATTATACCGTACTATGGAAAAGGTTTGGGCGCGTACGAAGTTGACTGACGAAGAGAGCCAAACCCTCATAGAACAAGAGCTTGTCTCGGGCGAGTTCGAAGAAGTATACATCAGAGGATTCAGAGAGCTTGTCAAATTAGTTGGACCCACGGAAGCCTTAAGATATTTGCAGAGAAAACCGCTACCGCAGTATGACCCCCGCAGAATCCGCCTACTAACCAAGCCTGGTGAATATATTTGGGTACCCACCGGCGGTCAGTCTTCAGAACAGGCCAGGGAAGCACGTCTTTTCCCTGAAGGCTCTTTGGTAGAAGAAGCCATCCTCGTAGATTCCCCACCCCGTGCTACTACTGTACATACCTCCACAGTTACCAAAGTACCTGTCACCCCAAATGCTCCTCCTTCACCTCCCATCCATCCAGCTTCCCCTATTCACCCCCGTTCTCCCAGAACAAAATCCTCTTTCTCCGGTGGAGTAGCAGAAGTCGTCCTTACACCCATTCATCCCACAATTCCCGCACCCACTCAACCTAGTCTACCCCCTAACACATCCACCTTTCTATCCAACCCATTTCTCCATCCATCTTTTCCATCCTTCCCCACACCTCCAAGACCCCTTTTCCCATTCCCACCTCCATTAACCTTCTCCCCAGTCTCACCTCCCCGACCCACCGTAACCCCTCTTTCCCCTTTCCACCAAGCCGTCCAAGACAACCCCTTTGTAAATTACTCCTCAACCTTTGTAAATCCTGTATTTACACCCACACACTTACCCACGATCACACCACTATTCACAGTCACCGCACTCGACACCACATCAAGCGATATGGATATATCACCACCCACCGCACCACCACTCACTTCATTCGCGGCACAACCATACATAAGCACACCACAATTTTCCACAATCACCATAGCATCCACTTTCCCACCCCCTTTTCCCTTACCCCTTGCATCAACACCCACTCACACTGCAACTGCATCTGCACTTAGCACATCACTAATCTTATCACCCACCATCGATGCGGCATTTCAATAGATGTTTACATGTATGACTCAAGTGCGCAATGAGTTTACATCTTTAGGAACGAATTATCAAGCACTGCAAAAGACAACAAATGATCTACAATTGCAGCTTAACTCATTGTCTATTGAGAATGCCTCACTGAACACCCGATATCAAGAACTACGTGAGGCTTATCACAAGCTGGAACTAGAAAGTGAAGAGAAAGCCAAAGAGGCCACTGCTGATCTTGAAAATTTGTTAAGGGCCCAGACAGTTCGCAATGCGACGCTTACACGGAACATGGGCTTACTCAGAAGACACCTAGCAGCAGCAAAGGAAGAGAACCAGCGGCTACAAGAGCAGAACAGAGAAAATTTAGAAGCTGCTCTCGATCACCCAGACCAACCATTAAGTCCTAGCTGGTTCAAAGCAGTGCCCTCTGAATCAATGAAAATGTTACTCGATGATCACATCAGATTGCTCAATGAATACGATCGAATGAACGAAGAATATCAGAAGCTGAAAGAAGATCATAAGCTACTCCAGCTCAGAGCACTTGCAACACAAGGACTACTAGCAACACAAGGATTACCAGCTCCTGCGAACCCATCTTCCGACATCCTAGAGGAACTCAACGCATTACGGGCCTAGGTATCAACTCTTGAATCAAGGATAGCTATATACGAAGCACCACCAAGGCCGGATTCCCCACCAGAGCTCCCAGCCGATGAAGAAAATGTAACCATTCCGGTGGAGGAAACCTTTGAAGAAGCCTACGAACCACAACCCATCCCAGGCGGACGAGTCACGGTTGAAGGCCAGATGACTTATGAACTTCCAACCCCCGCATGGATGAAGACAGTTGAAGAGCTTGGAACCACCCACTCAACACGAGTAGAGGCGCAGCTGCACGCAATGGCAATGATTGAGGAAAGAATTTTACAGTCGCCCTACTTCGCTCACTTAGCCCCTCCCAGATACATATCAGGGCATGAGCTACAGTACAAACCGTATTTTATGCTAATGGCCGAGTATCAGTTGGCCATAGAGAAAGAAACAGGCAAGAAACCATCTCACGCTACTCAGTTTGAGCCTGATGATTTGCCACTGGATGTGCAGCAAGGGGAGATTTATCAACCAGAGTGGCGTAAAGATCTTTTACAAGAATATCCTGAGATGATGAGTACTTGGGTAAAGGCACCACTACATTTGAAATACAACCCATGTTGGGGACCAGTGCCACGTCGCCGCTCCTGGACAGCATTTGCTATTAAAGTACAAAACAACAAGCAGTGCCAAGATTGGTTAAATTACCCATATTTCAAGCCACCCATAGAACTACCGATAGTGGGATACATGATGGCCACGATTCGTCACTGGCTCCCTCGCTTGAAACACGTGGACGATATAGCAGCGCACATGACTGTCAAAATCTTTGACATGATGCAAATGGTTTTCAAAGTCTTCCATCGTGTAAAGGCACCTCATGTAAACACCTCGAGCTTCGAGCATGGCAATCTAGATCTTGCATACGATATGAGTACAACACCATCGCTATAGGTGTGTTATGCCTGGCATTGCAGAATAAAATACTTATCGGCGTGCAACAAGCAAACCTTCGAAGAAATGTTCACAACTGGTTTTTGGGAATACCATTCAGAAGTGTTCATCAGCAGGCCAACCCACCTATTGCAGCTATTCGCCTGTGAACAGATGGTTTATTCCACACATTATGGACTCCCACCACCCGATGAACCGCAACCAATTGATTGGGAGAAACTCGAGGCAGATTTGGCCCGAGGCATTCGGATATCAGAACACACCCTCGCTCAAGAACTCCTACAGAACTACATCCGACAGACCGCACAACAAGGTTCTGGCGAGGACGAGAGAAGCGAGAGGGAGGGGGGTGTTGGCAGCAGCCAGAGGCATAGAAGACGCAGAACCATGTAAAGATAGAGCAGGGAGTCAGTCGAATCAATTTTTCAAAGATTATGTTTTAAAATACTTTTTATCACTATTGTAACATATGTAACATAGAAAAACCCTTTTCTTAATTTCTAGCTCCATTTTGTGCAAGCCGAGGAGTCCTCGAGCTTGAGGATCTTAGGTAGAATGAGCGTATCAATTTTGGTTATTTTTAGACACCGTTTACCCCTTCAAATAGCACTTAGGACCTATTTTTAACTATGCCGGTCACTAGATGTGAAACCGGTCAAAACTAGTCTAGAAACTATAAAAAGAGCTAAAGAGCTCATTTTTGGAGGTTAGCTTGTTGAGTAGAGAAGAGCTTAGAGCTACTTTGAGTTGTAAGAGTGTTCTTGAGCAATAGAGTTGATTTCTCACCTTCCATTGTGTCTTGCTTGTCTCTTCGTAGTGTGTGTGTATGTGTGTGTGCATCTCTATGCTTCTCACCTTCACTCTCACTTCATCTCACATTCACGATCTTCATATCACTCCTATCTCTTCCGCGGATTGACATTAAGGAGGTGAAGCTTCTTAACGTGGTTCTCACCATTGTGCTAGAGCAACAAAGAGGAACCATCTTACTAAGCGTCCTGTATTGCAAGGTTTATTGACCAAATATAACATAGCTTGATGATCAGTGAAAAACTTGAACTTGTTGTCCAATAAATAGTGTCTAAACTTCTTCACAACATATACCATGCCTAAGCCTTCTCGCTCGGTTGTGGTATAATTTTTCTCAGCTGGGTTTAGTTGTCTACTAGCATATGCTATGGGCTTATCTAAATTCCCTTCACCTGTGGGTTGTGCTAGCACACATCCGATGGCATGATTGGAGGCATCCACATGGGCATGGAATGGCTTACTCCAATCTGGGGTTGTCAATATTGGTGATGTGCACAAATGTCTTTTTAGCTCATTGAAGGAGTTCTCGCATTCATTGTTGCACTCAAAATCTGTCAACAAACCATAAAGAGGTTTACCTATGATTGCATACATGTGGATAAACCTACGGTAATATCCACAATGGCCCATAAAATCTTGTACCTCTTTAATGTTCCTTGGCCTTGGCAACTCCGTTATGGCTCTTACTTTGTCCTCATCTATTGAGATTTTGTTCTTAGAAACAATATGACCTAAGATTTTACCTTGATGCACCATGAACACACACTTTTCTAGGTTTAGACACATTGGATATTCTCTACACTTGTTGAAGATCTGTCTGAGCTCAGGGATGTGGTATCTTCTTTCTTGGGAATGAGCACATAAATTGTCCACATATACTTCTAAGCTTTTTCGCATGAACTCTTTGAAGACATGACACATAAGCCTTTGGAATGCTGCAGGTGCATTTGTGAGCCCAAATGGCATCACACTAAATGCAAAGATTCCCCATTTTGTGGCAAAAGCCGTTTTGTGTTGATCTTTGGGGGTGATGGCTACTTGTTTGTAGCCTAAAAACCCATCAAGGAAGCTATAAACTTCCTTGTCTGCAACAGACTCCAATAAATGTTCACTGATTGGGAGCAAATAGCTATCTCTAATCGTTGCAGCATTAACTTTTTTAAGGTTAATACACACTCACAACTTTCCATTCTTCTTAGGCACCACTACAATGGGGGACACCCATTCAGTATGCTGAATCTCATAGATAAATCCAGCTTCAATCAGCCTGTCAATTTCTTTTTTTATCTTGGCTGCATAAGTGTCATTATATGTGTAGGGCTTCTGTTTGGTGGGCTTGGCATCAACAGTCATGGGGATCGTATGAGAGCATATTCTTGGATCTACTACCTTCAAGTCTCTATAGTGCCACGCAAACACATCCCTATATTCCCTTAATAGAGCTACGAGTTCCATTTCTTCTCTCGCACTTAGGTCATCTCCTATATACGTACATCTCTCCTCGTTCTCTTCAATGGTCACTACAATCTTCTTGGTCTTTTCTTTATTATCATATGATTCTCCTATGATGGCCTCTCTCTTAGGAATTCATACCAAATTTTTTCGGTCGTCAACTTCTTTCCTAAAATTTTCTGGTACTTCGAACAATGACTCCTCCTCTTCTTGTTTCACTACTTTTCTTTTCTTTTTCTTTTGACTACTCTCACTTCCATCCTTTGAATTTACCGTTTTTATACTTGTGAGAGGTTCTTCTTCTTTTTGGGTAAGCACTCCTACATCTTCTAGATAGTGCTTCTCTGAATTAAAGCAATTAACCATTACAATGGACTCTAGATCATCGTCGTCCTCCTCTTCTTCTATGACTTCAGTAGGGTCACACTCTTCTATCAAGGGATGACACATGAATACACAGATATCGTAACCCTCCTCATCACAATGAGGTGTCCACTGTTCTTCGTTGATAGCAATGTCCATGGTGGCCAAAATTTCTGCCCAACCATGAGGCTCAAATTCCTCATCTCGAAAGATCATCGGGGTGTAGGCTAGGTCTTTAACTGGTCTTTCTCCTTAAGAAGTGTCTTCTTCTCTCACCTTAAGGCTTTCCTCTTCCTCTGCGACCGTGCACATCCACAAGTGAGTATCTTCATGCAGCCATGATGGATCAGGTGAACTTGTGTTATCCTTCAAATTGACCTTGGTTGTGACCCCTAAGTGCTGCAAGTACAAGGATTTGGTTCCCCAATCCTGTACTATTTGCAATTGTCGTAGGAAGGGTCTTCCTAGGATCATCTCATAGACATTATTTTTTTCAAAGTCCCATACAGCAAATGTGTGTTCAAACTCTACACCACAAGTGGTTAGAGTTATCCCTTCGAGCAATCCTAGAGGCCTTTCAAAATGACCGTCTGCCATTTGAAGCTTCATTCTAGTTGGTCTTAATGTGGGTTTTCCCCATCGCTTTCACAAGGAGGTGGTCGCAATAGCAACGCCAGCACCTGAATCTATGATTGCTTTGGTTGTGTAACCTTGGTAGGTGATGGGAAGATAAGTATTACCTTCTTCACCCTCACACATGTCCCCTATTTTGTCTAGAGGTATCTCTGGAACTTTCTTTTTAGAGCCTGCTTTTTGCATATTGGAATCTAGTTTTGGAACCTGATCCTTCACATGATTCCATAGTTCAGGTTTTGCTTTTAGCAACTCTTCCACAGTGAGATGACACTCAACGAGCCTTAGTGTTCTTCACGACATCGATGTTCCTTGGAACCACTGAGTCTTCGTTTCTTACCAGTATTGTGGGAGCTTTGATCTGAAGAGATTCAGATTCCCATGGGCCTATGAATTGTGGCAGTTCTTCTAAAGTATTAGATTCAAAATCTAATCTTTTGTCTTCTTGTTGTTTTGCTTCATCTGCGTAAATAGATGGAATGTCTTGGGGAAATTGATCATGAAGGTCATCAATCTCACGAATAGGCAGGGAATTACGCTTCTCCTTGGCCCATTTCTCCTCTTGTATTTTCCACAAGAACTCTTGAGAGTATTCTTGAATTGAAAGAGGTGTTCCAACATTTGTGGAATTAGGAACATAAGCTTTCATTGGTGGAGAGCTTTCCCTCTCAACAACTTGTTGAGCTTGTGGAGGTAAGGAAACTTGTGGTTTGTTTACCAACTGCTCTAATATTTCTAGTAAGCTGTGGAAATGCAAATCCGGTTTGACAGAGTTTGTCTAATTGAACTTTTGATTAGTCTGGAGCATAGCTTGAGCTTGTTCTTCAATTTTCATGCACATTTTCATCCGTTCAATCTCTAAATCCACTCTAGGGTAACTCTTGTCTAGGTTTGCAGCTGTTGGCCCTTCTTGAGGTCGAGCTTGGTAGGCCTTGAACATCATGCCTTCTAGGGTTGGATTTGCAAGAACAGACCCTGATTGTGGTCTATTTACAATGGGTGATGGGGTGGGATGAGGTAGTGTGGATGGAGTTTCGTCATGCGAGGGACTTTGAGATGCAATGTCTTCTATTTTTGTTTTTGCTTCTTTCAAAATTTCTTCTAGTTCAGATAACTTTTTATTCCACTTGCGATTGGCCTTCTCTTTAGTATCCTTCCATGTTCTTGTTTTTCTCTTACTAGGCTCCCCTGACTCACTTGACTCAGATTGTCCAGCTGGCTTATCTTGTTTTAAGGCTTGTGCCCTGGTAACTGCATGTACAGGAGCCACATTACTGCTACTTGCACTTGAATCCACCACTAAGCCTACCACATTAATGGGTGTAACCTTGGGTGCACTAGAGGGGTTCCTGGGACATTCTCTCGGAAGATGTTCTTTGCCGCACTCACGACAAAAGCCTTGTATTGTGATGTTTTGTCCTTGTCCTGGAAACAGTGGGTGGGGACTGTCACGAATGAAATGATCACCCTGACATCTGAAACAAGGTCCTCTAGGGGCTTGTGGTCTCATTTGTCTCAATTGGGGCCTAGGGTTAGGATTGATGTACAAGACATTCGAGTATTCTGGCTCCCAATTTTGTTGCATAGATGGTGCCTCATATTGATACGAGTAAATCTCACTATGATCAGGTGACTCTATGTAATAAGCATGTGGACTACCTTCATGGGAGTAGTATGAACTAGGAGCATGAGAGTCGTTTTCTGAGACCAATGGAGTTACTAGCACCATTGCTCTATTAAGGTTCTCTTCTGACACTGCATACTTAACTGGAATTACATTGGTAGGTGCTGGTTGTTGGTTTCCTAAGACTGGTTATGGCCTATATGGTGCGTGATATTGTTGTTGTGGTATATAATATGGTTGTTGGTATTGGTTCTGATACCTACCTTGTTGATAAGGTTGCTGATAATTCTATCTAACAGCCTGTCTATTGTATGGACAATCTTGAGCCATGTGGTTCATGTATTTTCTCTCAATAGTGTAATACAGAGCATTCCTTTCTCTCATGTTCTGGTTGTGCAATGGGAATACATTAGCCATGTGGTCGCCTCCACAAGTATAACACCGATTCAATGAGGTGACTCTTGGTATTTGTCTATTTTGAACTCCTAGCGTCTTGGCAACTTGCTCTGCTATCTCATCCATCTCAATGGAAGCTCTAGAGGTATGACTACTAGAACTGGCAGAGTCTTTATAGAGTTTGGATAGTCCTAACTCCTCACCCAAGTTGTCTTCTATGTCAATGCAAGTCCGCACACACTCTTCTATGCTTCTAGGCTCTTTCAAGTACACATATGATCTTAACTTGGTGCTTAGTAAGCCATCTAAAAACAAAGCCACTTGTTTGGCTGGTGTGGGTAACTCTGGAGCAGAGCATCTTTCTAGGTGTTGTCTGAACATTCTACCTGCTAGTCGCACTGTTTCTTGGGGTGTCTGCTTGCAGTTGTGGATCAAAGATGATGTGTTATGCCTGATACCACTCTTGGAAAATTCTACAATGAATTCATCTAGCAGTTGATCAATATTGCAATAGTTGTGACTACTCAGTGGTTGAAACCAAGCTAAGGCAGTGCCCTTAAGAGTCAAACCAAATGACTTGTACTGGGTGAACAAATCCTCAACCTGTTCAGCTCTTACGACTTGTTTGAACTCAGCCACATGATCATAAGGAGCTCCTATCCCGTCAAAATAATTCTTCATTGCCTTGATCACTTGAGTGGGTCTAAGGGTTCTCGGGTGCTCTCGGGGTCTAGGCAATGGAAAATCATGTTCATCTCTTTGTTGCCTATGTGCTTGATGTCTCTCTCTTTCAGGTCTTTCATTTTCAAATCCTGATCTATTTCTACCTATAGTGTGTGCAAAAATTACCTCAGGTCTCTCTCTAGTTCTTTCTCTCTGGGCTTCATGAGCTTGGGATGATCCTACTCCTTGGAGGCCAAGGGAAACATTGGATCTTGGTGGAGGGAAAATCAATTCACTCTTCCAAGTATAAGCATGTCTATCATTTTCTGTTACCAAGAACATTTTCTCTGATGTGTTATCCAGGTAGACAACTTTGCCTGGTGTCTCTGGATCCTTGAACTCATAGATGATGACTATGCCCAATTGGCTAGGTTGATCTGGCTTCAATCTCCAAAAGGCTTCCTCTGTTTCTCTATTCAAGAATAGTTCTATGATTTTGTTGTCTTGAGGGATCCAATCTGGAGTGATCACTCTGGTCAAAACTAACTTACCTCTAGGAGTGTGGGGTCCTTGTCCTACATTTCCTTGTTCTAGGTCTCCTATCTCATTCTCAAGAATGATATTTCCAGACTCATCGGTCCTATCTGGTAGGTTGCTGACCACATACATGGTTCCTTCCTTATCAATGTATGAACCCTCTTCGAACTTGACTACTGGGTGTTCAAGTCCAAATGGTTGATTTGAATTTTTGAGTTGGACCACTGATCGCCTTAGGCCATCCTCATAGATGCGAGCACCCAATCGGTTGGTCCGAATATATTCCAACTGTGTCTTATATGGACCTTCTGGTGTTTGTAAATAGGCAGTGCCTACCTGCAGGTTTCCCCATGCTAAAAGACATTCCTGAGTCACTTGTGTCAGAGCTTAGTACGTAAGGATAACCACTTAGTTGTTGTGCCCAGGATTTAGCTGTATGGTTAACACTAGCCTAAGAAGATCTATTGCTTTGTCTATCCTTGCCTAGGTGTCTACCAGATTTCAAGTTCATAAGCCTTGGCTAAGAGCCCAAAATTTCCCCTTGGTATGGTTCAAAATCCTTAGGAGTCCCCTTGGGTTCCTGGTCCAACAAGCTATAGAGGTAAAAAAAATGGACTTTTGATGAAAAAGTTATGTCAAAACAGGCTCCTGGGGGTCAAAACAGGAAAACAGGACCTTTTGGAAAAATCATGATTTTGTGTGAAAATCGCAATTTTTGGGGGTCTGAAAATCGCGATGCTGAACATTGAAATCACGATTTTGTGAAATCATGAAAATCGCGATGCTGAGCACCTATGAAAATCGCGATTTTGAACAAAACCCAAAAAATGCGATTTTGGTTGAAAATCGTGAAAAACGTGATTTTGAGTGAGAATCGTGAAAAATGCGATTTTGAGTGAGAATCGTGAAAAATGCGATTTTGAGAATTATCACAAAATCGCGATTTTGAATGAAAATCGTGTTTTCTCAAAATAGTGTTTTTGACATGAAAATCACGATTTTGAATGAAAATTGTGTTTTCTCAAAATCGTGTTTTTGACATGAAAATCACGATTTTCAATGAAAACTATGTTTGGTCAAAATCATGTTTTTGGATTAAAATCGAGATTTTGAGAATGACTAGAAAATCGCAATTTTGATTGAAAATTGTGTTCTTGAAAATCGTGTTTTTTGAAAATCGTGAAAAATGCGATTTTGGATGAAAAATCGTGTTTTTGAAAATCGCGATTTTGGATGAAAATCGAGTTTTTGAAAATTGCGATTTTGGAGCCACAGAGAAGCGTGTTTTCAGCCCACTGAAAATCATGTCTTCTTAGAATCGTGTTTTTGAGAAATTTAGAGAATCGTGATTTTGAGCACAACGAGAGAATCGCGATTCTGAGAATGACCCCAAAATCGTGTTCTTTTCAAAAAGCTTTTAGGTAGGAAATAGAAAATTGTAGTTTTTTTGAGAAAATTTGAATTTTATGAAAATCATGATTTTCAACCAAGATCGTGTTTTTTGGCGGGAAATTCAAATTTTTGAGCGTCCAACAATGGCGAGCTCCGTATGTGCAGAAAATCATGAAAAAACATAGGCGCTTGCTCTCCCTTGCACCTCCTAACTCCTTCTCATACAATAATGCATGAAAAATGGTGTGAAAATGGTGAAAATGCACTAAAAAACAAGAAATTTCTATGAAGATGAAGATGGAAGAAGATGGAGATGGTGATCATGATGAAGATAAAGAAGAAAAATCAGAAAATGAATAGAAATGACAGTTTTTTTACCTTCCAACGTCCCAAATCTATGATCTCACCATCACAATGCTCGTCCTCGAAGCTCTCTCCCCGGCAATGGCGTCAAAATTTGGTGTAGCTCAAGCGTAAGCACCACCTCCTTTACTTGTCAATCTGCGGAGACGTGAGGACGGGTATGAAGACCACGAGCAAGTGAAGGCACAAGTGTGTGAGTCAAAGCACACAAACATGCACACACATACACACACGCACACAAGGTGCACAAGGTAAGATCAAAGAGAGGAACAATGTAAAGCTTCGATTTCGAAAGAGTTCTCTTACAAAAGCTCTATTCTCTAACAAGCTAACCCCAAAAGTGAGCTCTCTAGCTCTTTTTATAGTTTTTGGACTAGTTTTGGCCCTGTCTAGACCTAGTGTCCGGCCTAGTTAAAAATTAGGTTCCAAAGCTTATTTGAGGGCTCAAACGAAGTCTAAAAATTATGAAAATTGGTAGGATGGTACTTCTAATACTCCCCAAGCTCAAGGACTCCTCGGCTTGAACAAAATGGAGTTACAAAAATATGAAATGGTATTTACAATGGATTTTAGTGATGAAAATCACTTTTTTTTATAGGGATCCCTTCTGAAAATTTGACATACACTTCTTGGAGCTCCCTAATTGCTCCTTCTTCTTCTGTGTCCACCTCTTTGATGTGCTCCTGTGCTTTTTCTTTGACCTTCAACTTCAACACTCCCCCCCTCTCGAGTTTGTCATCCCTGACAGACCCTTGTTGTAATGGTTGTTTGCTGTAGTGCTTTGAGAGGTAGTGTCCATCCTAAGAGCCATCTATCTTCCAATTGTAGTAGGTTTGGTTGTCTAGTTCCTCATTTGTCATTGCAAGCTTGTGCAAGTTGGAGCCTCTTGGTATGTGCTTTTTCCTTGGATTCCAGCATGAATGTGTCATTGTGGGTTTCCATTGATGTGCTCCAGATCTTCTAAAGATGATGTTCATATGTAGCTCATGCCAAGTACTCGTAACCCATAATGAGTGATGGGTAAGTGTGTTAGTGCATGGGTTGAAGAAAGTATGTGCCTTGTGCACGACCTTGTAAGGTGGCCCTATGCATGCGTACTTGGAAAATGCATTGGAAGAAATATGGTGCAAGAATTGGAGGTCTTGAGCGAAGTGCTCAAGGGCATGCTGACAAAGAGGTTCCCTAGTCTATCATGGTTATGGTGTTGCCAAAGTAAAGATACTTACCATGGTGAAGGGTTGATCGATTTTGTATCTCTTCGTGTTGTACACCCAGCCTTAGGGATGGAACATTGTTGATGAATGTCCGCATTGATGGTCCACTGATGAGATTTTTTTAGTGGCTCGTCCTGTCTCCTCTTTTCAAAGCAACATTTTCCAAATACTGAGAATTGAATTTCTTTATATTCCTTGACAAACAACATTGGGTAACTACACCAAGCTTAGTTTCACATATTCTCTTTAGCTCACCATAAACAAGAGTCTTCTCACCCAGTATACAAACAAGGATTTTTAGGGTACCAAACTAACCCTTGCAGATATCTCCATGGATGCTCTCCTACATACAATAGTTAAGCGTCGCTCAAGTTTTGGACCTTCAAGATCTTCCCTCCTACCATGGTAAGGGGAAACAATAGTTGTGGATGCCATGTTCATGCCAAGTGCTTGATATCTACCAGATTAGGCAGCAATAATATCATCTGCTAGTCGAAACACACTTCTATCCAAACTCATAAATGCCTAGGAATCAACGGTTCCACCTCCAATCAAGCATGACTCATTCATGTTCCATGAGACAAACCTGGGAACAAGTTCTTTCTCTCTCTTTTTTTTCTTTCCCTTTTTTCTTTAGGAACAATGTCACAAAACAAGAAGACAAAGGTTAGTATCAAAAAATAGTTTACATGTGTCAATGTGCTCTTGTGCATGGGACTCCCAATTGTGTCTATGCAGGACCATGTAATGTGGCCCTATATTAATGCATACTTTGGAAATGCATGGCCTGAATGGTGCAAAAGACAGGGTTGTGCAAGTAGCACATGGTTGTTGCTCGTCGAGGCTTTCGATGTTACTTGCAGATGTTGATGTCGGCTTTGGTGGAGGTATCCATTGGATCTCGAAATAATGTAATCCTCCTTATTGGAATCCATTTTACAATAGCATTTGGCCCTGTAGAGATCACCTCAGGCGTCTTCATCTTTGGATGCTTTTTGAACTTTGGTATCTAGTGTGGTTGGGTTTTTGGTTTGTGGAGGCTACTGATACTTTGGGCTTCCAAACCCATACCCTTTTTGCACATCGTCCTACTATTGTTGAAGAGGTGATTTGATCTTTTTTCGGTCTCTGTATGCGGTTCTTACCCTTTTCTCTCCTTGGCGTCTTTGTTGAGACCTTTGTGAAGAGATGGATAAGTATGTGTTTGAAGATGAAGAGGTGTTGCAAAATCCTTGATCTACACCAGCCAAATGAACTCCAGGAGTAGATGGTGGGACCTTTTAGCTTACCAATGGATGTATTAGACACCCTATGTACCTTGGAAGATCACTCTCAAAAAGATAGATCAAAACAGATAAGTTGGAGTTAGCTCAAAGGTGAAAACTTGCTATTCTTGGTTCATACACCTGTCCAGTGTTTTACATAATTCTCTGAGCACAGCAGCAACTAGCTTAATTCCTCTTGGGGAAGTCTAGTTAACTTAAAGAGCTAACTTTCAAGAGTAATCTCATAAAAAATAATGAACCACACACTGAGAATGAGTTTTAACAACTGATGATATCATCCCGATTTTCACGGGCTGCTACAGTTTGAGACCAGTGAGCAGAACAATCAACATAACTCCAAATGTAGGAATCCAATGATTATGAAAATTTGTATGGTTATACTAGACAGTAAGTTGAATCCAAAATACTTTAAATCACTGAATTTGGGTAAGTAACCACTGAGAAATGGCTCTGACAAGATGAGTGAAAAAGTCGGGTACATGAAAAAGAAGTGAAGATGAACAGACCCTGTTGACTTCAAATGAACATAACTGAAGATTGCAACATCCAAATGACATGAAAATTTGTGAGAATATAGTAGATTATAGAGCTAACTTTACCAAGTTAAATCACTGAAAATGATTCACGAAGCTCAGAGAAAACATCTCTGCAAGCTGACTGAGAAAACTAAGAGTAATGGCAATGAGTAGTACACTTCACAAGAACATGGAAAGATGAACTCAAATAATCATGAAAATGAAAGTATATTGCTTGTACAATACAATGACTTACTGATACATATGTGTGCCTTGTAATCACACCTTGATATGGCATAAAGCTCAGCTCTTGGAGGTCTTCATATAGGTCTCTCTAACCACGACTAAAACTGCCATCTATTTATAGTTGAGTTTGGGAGGCTAACTTCCCTCAATCACTCTCCAATCAATCAATGATTGATTTGATTCTCTACCTACCACAAATCACGAATTTGTGGCTCCTCTTTCCATTCTTGATCAAGTGGACTCAACCACTTAAGATTCTTTCACTTTTACATTAAGTAAACTCTTCAAAAGTTACAAGAGGTAGTTCACAAGTGAACTTTACATAGTCTTCATTTTAAGGCTTTTTCTATGAGTTTGTGGGACTCAAGCCAATACTTAGGCTTGTCATAGACTTGCTCCAACAACTCCGCCTCAAGCCAAGTATGCTTGAGGTCTTCAATCTTCCAAGATTACCTGCAAACCAATCATAGCCTTGAATTTGCAAAGCTTTGTACCATCATATGCTTTGGTTAGAATATCTGCACATTGTTGATGAGTGGACACATATGATATTTGAATCTCTTTGCTTAGAACCTTTTCTCGTACATAGTGATAATGAACTTCAATATGTTTAGTCCTTGCATGAAAAATAGGATTAGCAGCCAAATGAATAGAACTCATATTGTCACCAAAAATAGTTGGAGTTCCAAACTCCAATCCAAGATCTTTGAATAATGTCTTCATCCACATAACTTCTTGTGTAGCTATGGCAAGACCTCTATATTCAGCTTCAGTAGAAGAGAGAGCAATTGTGGGTTGCTTCTTGGATGACCATGAAATAAGCTTTGAACCTGCAAAGGTAAGATAACCTGAAGTGCTCCTTCTATCTTCCTTGGAGCCAGCCCAATCTACATCAGAAAATAGCTTCAAACCTAAATCAGATACATAAGGATAATAAAGTCCTTCATTTATGGTTCCTTTGAGATACTTGAGAATCCTTTTGGCAGCATCCATATATGGTTTCCTTGGTGTGTGCATAAATTGACTTAGCACACTCACACTGTAACATATATCTACTCTTGTCAATGTGGCATAGTTGAGACTACCCACTAGACTTTGATATGATGTGATGTCCTCTATGAGTTCACCTTCATGTGAGCTCAAGTTGTGATTAACCTCCATTGGAGTACCTGCAATCTTACAATCTTGCATCTTGAATTTTGCCAACATGTCCTTAATGTACTTCCTTTGAGTGAGAAACAAACCATGATCTTTGTAGACAACTTCCAAACCTAGGAAGTAGGTAAGTGAACCCAAATCACTTATCTTGAACTCTTCTCTCATCTGATCTTTGATCTTCTTCATACCATCTGCATCATTTCCTGTCAATATAATATCATCTACATATACACATAGGTAGATGACCTCGGAATTACTCTTTTTAATAAAGAATGAAGGATTTGCCTTGCTTGCTTGAAAGCTTTTGTCCTGCAAGAATGAAACAAGCCTGAAATTCCAAGCTCTTGGAGCTTGCTTGAGACCATACAATGCTTTGTTAATTTTACACACATAATCAGGATAAACTTGGTTCTCAAAACCAGGTGGTTGTGCCATATATACCTCTTCTGTTATCCAACCATTCAAGAATGCATTCTTTACATCTAGTTGAAGTATCTTCCAATTCTTGGAAGAGGCAATACTAAGCAAAACCCTAATAGTAGGCATCTTTGCCACAGGAGAGAAGGTCTCCTCATAATCAATTCCCTGAGTTTGTGCAAAGCCTTTTGCTACAAGCCTTGCCTTATACCTGTTAATTGAACCATCAGAATTCTTCTTGAGTTTATAGACCCATCTTGAGCCTATTACCTTCATGGATAAAGTCTTGGGCACCAAATCCCAAGTGTTGTTTTCCTCAAGTGCTTCAATCTCTTCCTTCATTGCATGCTTCCATTCTGATTTTGCTTTGGCCTCTTCAAATGATGATGGCTCCTCTTGGTTTATATCCTGTGCTATGTAGATAGAGTGTTTAGTTACTAATGAGGTGTCAAACCCATACCTTTCTGGTTTTTTCTTTTCCCTCATAGATCTTCTTAGGCCATGATGTGATGATTCTGCCTCATGTCCAAGTTCCTGCAATTTTGCTTTACCTTTAGACTTCCATGCTTTGATCTTTTCCATGTGAGATTCTTCATCATCCTCTGAGGTGTCTTGTTCTTCAATCTTTGATTGTTCTCTACCAAGCTTTGGAAAATCTTCTTCAAGATCAAATGGTAAATTGATCTTCCTGCATGAATCTTCATACCATGAATTGTTCTCATAAAAAACTACATCTCTGCTTACCAAGAATCCTTTGTTGGTAGGGTTGTATAACCTGTAGCCCTTTTGATTGTTGTCATATCCAATAAATACACACCTTTCTGCCTTTGGATCCATCTTGCCTCTAACCTGTGAAGGAACATGAGCAAAAGCAATACATCCAAAAATTTTACAATGATCTAAGCTTGGTCTTCTTCCATTCCAAGCCTCATATGGAGTCATCCCATCAAGGGATTTTGAAGGCAACCTGTTAATCAAGTAAGTGGCTGTAGATACAACCTCAGCCCATAAATAATTAGGTAAATGCTTTTCATTTAACATAGACCTTGCAGCTTCAACAATTGTCCTATTCCTCCTTTCTGCCACTCCATTTTGCTCAGGAGTGTACCTTGTAGTTACCTCTCTTTTGATTCCTCTTTCTTGAAGAAAAGAATCAAAATCATGGGAGAAGTATTCTCCCCCTCCATCTGACCTTAGCCTTTTTAGTGATTTACCTGTTTGATTCTCCACAAGAGCCAAATATCTTTTGAAACATGAAAAAACTTCATCTTTGTGTTTCATAAAGAATAGGATAGTCCATCTGCTGCAATCATCAATAAAGGAAACATAATACCTTGATCCAGATATTGAAGCTTCCTTGCTAGGTCCCCATACATCTGTATGAACCAACTCCAAGAGATCTCCATGCATATAACCTTTCTTCATGAATGATAACCTGTGAGACTTTCCAAATTGACATGCACTACACTTATAAATCATATGTTGTTTTGACAAATTAGAAAGTCCAAGTACACTTTGGTCCCTGCAGATTTGCTTTAACAACCTTTCACCAATATGTGCTAACCTTTTGTGCCATACTTCCAATTCTGTGAGTGTCTGACTACCATAATTAAAGAGAGCAATGTTTCTAGTGTCCTGTAATTCAAATGTGAACAATCTACCTGTCTTTTCACCTTTTGCAATTCTTTTGAATCCTTGACTTGGATCTTCAACAAATGCTCCTGCTTTTGTGAACCTGACTTGCAACCCTTTCTCTACTATCTGCCCAACACTTATCAAATTCTTTGTAATGGTAGGGACATAGAGTACCTTACTGAGTAGGTTGATGTTTCCATCAGGTGCTTTGACATTGCCTATTTTCTCCACAGGATGTTTTGTATCATCTCCTGTTTGTACCTCATGCTTATTCCTTGGATCTTCTAAATCTGATAGGAGTGCCACATTTCCTACCACATGATTTGAACAACCTCAATCTATGTAGAAAACATGCTCATCAGATTTACCTTGTGGCATAGCCATGTTCATGATCAATAATGAATCCTCTTTGTTTGAGTCTTCTGTGTAGTTATTGTAGTCTCTCCTTCCTTTGTAGCCTCCTTGATAGTTTGAATGATTGTAGTTGTTGTAGTTGCCATGGTAGTTGTTGAACCTTCCTCTTGAGTAGCCATAACTTCCTCTATTGTATCCTCTGCCTCTTTGATTCCTGGAATTCCTAAAGCAATTTTCAGTTGTATGATTAGTTAATCCAAAAATAGAACATGAGTTGGAGTCTTGGGATCTCCCCCTGCCTTGTCTACCTCCTCTTCCTCTACCTCTGCCATGTCTTCCTCTACCTGCATAGTTAGCTTGATATGTACCTGCTTCATCATCCACTTTCTTTGCCTTTCCTTTGTTATCTTTAGACTTGCTTTTATCCCTGTATAAAGCTGAAGATTGATTACCTTTAGAGCTTTCTCCATTTTTTATAAGCTTTGCCTCTTGAGTAAGTAGTTGTCCAATGAGTGTGTTGAAATCAGGTACATGCATGTCCATGTACAAATCCATAGCTGTGGTGAATGCTTCCCACTTGTCATCTGACTTCAAGCCATTGATGACCTGCCTTACAATTTGCTCTTCATCTATTACCTCTCCAATTCTTCCCAACTGATCCGCTATGTCCTTGAGCTTTGTGACAAAATCAGTCACATTTTGTTTGGGAGCCTTCTTGAGAGTTGTGAAATCCAGCCATAGTTGATGCTTCCTAGCTTTAGTATTTGAAGAAAAGAAAGCTTCAAGTGCATTCCACACTTCTTGAGATGTCTTACAACTTCTAATGTGAGGCAACAAAAAATCTGAGCTAGAGTTGAGGAGATAAGACCTTGCAAGTGCATCCTTGGAGCACCATGTGCTCAATCTTTCTTGCTCTTCTTGTGTTGGTTGACTTTTGTTCCTGAAACTTGGCATAACTTCATCTCCAGCCACATAACCATATAAACTTCTACCTTGGAGATAGGCTTCCATTCTTAATGACCAAGCTGAGTAGTTACCTCTATCCAATTTGTCAATTGATGAAGGAAATCCATCTGCCATGTTGTCCAACTTTGCTCTGATACCACTGTGAAGAGATGGATAAGTATGTGTTTGAAGATGAAGAGGTGTTGCAAAATCCTTGATCTACACCAGCCAAATGAACTACAAGAGTAGATGGTGGGCCCTTTTAGCTTGCCAATGGATGTATTAGACACCCTATGTACCTTGAAAGATCACTCTCAAAAAGATAGATCAAAACAGATAAGTTGGAGTTAGCTCAGAGGTGAAAACTTGCTATTCTTGGTTCATACACCTGTCCAGTGTTTTACATAATTCTCTGAGCACAGCAGCAATTAGCTTAATTCGTCTTGGGGAAGTCTAGTTAACTTAAATATCTAACTTTCAAGAGTAATCTCATAAAAAATAATGAACCACACACTGAGAATGAGTTTTAGCAACTGATGACATCATCCCAATTTTCACGGGCTGCTACAGTTTGAGACCATTGAGCAGAAAAATCAACATAACTCAACATGTAGGAATCCAATGCTTATGAACATTTGTATGGTTATAGTGGACAGTACGATGAATCCAAAAAGATTTAAATCACTGAATTTGGGTAAGTAACCACGGAGCAATGGCTCTGACAAGATGAGTGAAAAAGTCGGGTACCTGACAGAGAAGTGAAGATGAATAGACCCTGTTGACTTCAAATGAACATAACTGAAGATTCCAACATCCAAATGACATGAAAATTTGTGAGCATATAGTAGAATTATAGAGCTAACTTAAACAAGTTAAATCACTGAAAATGATTCACCAAGCTCAGAGAAAACATCTCTGCAAGCTGACTGAGAAAACTGAGAGTAATGGCAATGAGTAGTACACGTCACAAGAACATGGAAAGATGAACTCAAATAATCATGAAAATGAAAGTATATTGCTTGTACAATACAATGACTTACTGATACATATGTGTGCCGTGTAATCACACCTTGATATGGCATAAAGCTCAGCTCTTGGAGGTCTTCACATAGGTCTCTCTAACCACGACTAAAACTGCCATCTATTTATAGTTGAGTTTGGGAGGCTAACTTCCCTCAATCACTCTCCAATCAATCAATGATTGATTTGATTCTCTACCTACCACAAATCACGAATTCGTGGCTCCTCTTTCCATTCTTGATCAAGTGGACTCAACCACTTAAGATTCTTTCACTTTTACATTAAGTAAACTCTTCAAAAGTTACAAGAGGTAGTTCACAAGTGAACTTTACATAGTCTTCATTTTAAGGCTTTTTCTATGACCTTGTGGGACTCAAGCCAATACTTAGGCTTGTCATAGACTTGCTCCAACAACCTTTCGCATGTGGGAGGGCATAGGTTGTTGTGTATGTAAGAGCTTCTTAGGTACCCACATTTGTAACTGTCCTTGTTGAGCTGCAATGAATTTCTTAGGCACCCAAACTTGTCGGATACCTTGTGGTTGAGCGTGTCCTAGCTTCTTCCTTCGTCTCCTGGCCTGGTTGTCTTGTCTGGATGGGATTTGTGGGGCCAAGGCTGGCGATTGCAGTTGCTCTCCTTTGCGTACCCAGATTTGCTTCATGCCCGGAACGGCTTTCTCGTTGAATGGTGTCATTCTATTTGATATAGGAGTTGTCTTGAATTGTTGCATTTGCTTCCGATGTTGAACTACTGTGGATGCTTTTCCCTTTGAAAAGGAAGGAGGGTCTGCTTGCCTTTGCGAATGTCCTTCCATGATTGAGTCCTTCTAGATCATAGAGCTTTTGACACATACAACATCTTGCTTATGAAGATTAGTCTTAGAGGAACTCAGTGAGTGTGTGGTGCCATGATCTTTGAGCATGTAGTTCTTTAATTCTAATGTAATGCATTGTTCCTGTACCCAAACTTGAAGAAGTCAGCTTCTGAGGTTTAAGTTGAATCCATGGTCGAAAATCCAATCTTGACCCAAGACAAGTGGTTCGGTAAGGTCTTCATCTTGACACACTAGCATTTTGACTCCCATTGGGACATCTTGAAGAGAGATGGGGAGTTCCACCTCACCCACACAAGGGGTTTCCACCCCTCCCAATCCTATGAGATAGGCTTCTATAGGATTGATGTTCAACTCCAAGTCTTGGCAGTAGGAAAGTCTAACTACACTAGTTACTCCACCTGAGTCAATCAATGCTTTCACAGTCCTTGCATGCTTTCCTTGTCCTATCTCTATGGTCACAAAGAGGTGTTGGTCGACTTTTTGAGAAGTAATTATGCCCGATTTTTGGCACATGTCCATGTGATATTTTGGGGCTTTTGGGTTGACATCTAGGCCTAGTCGCCTTAACTTGTTTCATCTAATACGCTATCTTGCTTCGGCTTGTGCTTCTTCTCTAACCCTCAACTCTTCTTCTTTCTACTTCTTAGCAGTGTTGAGTCTCGTTAGCATATCCTCTGTAAGAGGTTCTTGATATAGCTTGACTCGACATCCACTAATATAGCTTGGTAAGATGTCCCCCTCTAGAGTGGCCAATTGAACCGCACCACTAGTGGAAATTCTATTAATGATCATGGGTCCATATCCTCTTTTCTCCAATTTACGGGCATGATGCTTGAGTGTGCAAACCAACACAAGGTCTCCCTCTTTCAATCCTTTATCCTTGATGTGTGCATCAAAATAAGCCTTTTGTCTTTTCTTTGCAGTGTAGATGCCTGCTGCTGCTTGTAGCCATGTCTCACCTAAGCGTTCTAGATCAAAGATCCTTGAAGATGACTCATGTCCATTCCACTCATGCTCTTGTGCTACCTTTAAAGTTGGGATTAGGAAATCTAATGCACAACTTTCTGGCCAAAGACCATATGAAATGGGGTGGCACTGAGTATCATTTTGTAGGCAACTCGGTAAGCCCAATCATCATGATGAAGCTATTTATCCCAATCAGAGCATTTGTTATTTACAAGCTTGGTCAAGACATTACATAGGATCTTGTTTTTGCTCTCAGCTTGTCCATTAGCTTGTGGATGATAGGGGGCAGACTTCTTATGTATCACCAAGAATTCTTGGAGAAGATTTTCAATGACTTCATTCAAGAAATGTGTGCCTCTATCACTCACTAACTCTATTCGTAGTCCATATCTTGTGAACACATTCTCAAATAAGAACTTAGCTGTTGTTTGAGCATCATTCTTTGTTGTGGCTTTTATTTCTACCCACTTGGTAAGGTAATCTGTGGCTACAATAATGTACTCTACATAGGAGTTTCTAGCTGGGGGGTTAATAGGACCTACAAAGTCTATACCCCATTTCGAGAATGCACGTCCTCCCATCATTGGCCTCAAAAGCATCTCATCTTTTCTAATCTGATATTGTGCACATTGGCATGTGTCACATTTCTTCACATAGGTGTGTGCATCCATATGAAGAGTGGGCCATCAAAGTCCTGAGAATAGAATGGTCTTAATTACTCGGTCAGGATCAACGTGTCCACCTACAACACCACTGTGTGCAGTTTTTAAGACTTTCAAATAATATGACTCATGAACGCACAATCTTAGGTAACCATCTTTTCCTCTCTAGTATAGGTTGTCTCTAACTAAGGCATAGTCTTGAGCCTCTTGCTCCATGCTTCTTCTTCTAGCTAGACTAGCCTCTTTGGGTAATGTCCCTGATCTCATGAATTCTACCAATGGAGCACTCCAATCTGGAATTAACAATACTTGATAAAGAGTAGCATGATCCACTGGGTGTCTCTCTTTGCACCCTGGACAGTTCTTAATCCACTCGTGTATTTCTTTGTCCATGCTAGGCCAATACACTCCTAAATGTTTTAGATTTTGCAATGTTCATTGTTTAGAGTAGTCATTTCCTAGCAATCCTTCATGGGCTTGTTGCAACCAACTACTATGTTCATCATCCTCAACACAACAAGCTAATATACCCTCAGTATCTTGTTTGTACATGCTTCTTGCCAATATGTGATATTTTTGTGATTTTACAATTTCTTCTTGTGATGTTTTCACCTTCTTATTTGCGGGTCCAAAGGTTAGGATTGGTACCAACTTATTTGCCCATTTAGGAACAACTTCTAAATTGAACAGATAAGCATCTGGTAGGTCATTACACACTCCTTGCGGTGACTCTCCTGAAGTGATGCGAGAAAGTTGATCTACCCTAAGGTGGGTTCTACCTTTCCTGACAACAACTTCAAAGTCATATTCCATTAGTAAGAGGAATCATCTTACTAAGCATCATGTATTGCAAGGATTATTGACCAAATATAACAAAGCTTGATGATCAGTGAAAAAGTTGAACTTGTTGGCCAGTAAATAGTGTCTAAACGTCTTCACAACATATACCATGCCTAAGCCTTCTCGCTCAGTTGTGGTATAATTTCTTTCAGCTGGGTTTAGTTGTCTACTAGCATATGCTATGGGCAAATCCAAATTCCCTTCACCTATGGGTTGTGCTATCACACATCCGATGGCATGATTGGAGGCATCCACATGGACATGGAATGGCTTACTCCAATTTGGGGTTGTCAATATTAGTGCTGTGCACAAACGTCTTTTTAGCTCATTGAAGGAGTTCTCACATTCATCGTTCCACTCAAAATTTGTCAACAAACCATAAGGAGGTTTAGCTATGATTGCATACATGTGGATAAACCTACGGTAATATCCACAATGGCCCATAAAAGCTTGTACCTCTTTAATGTTCCTTGGCCTTGGCAACTCCGCTATGGCTCTTACTTTGTCCTGATCTGTTGAGATTCCATTCTTAGAAACAATATGACCTAAGAGTTTACCTTGAGGCACCATGAACACACACTTTTCTGGGTTCAGACACACTCGATATTCTCTACACTTGTTGAAGATCTATCTGAGCTCAGGGATGTGGTATCTTCTTTCTTGGGAATGAGCACATAATTCATCCACATATACTTCTAAGCTCTTTCGCAAGAACTCTTTGAAGACATGACACATGAGCCTTTGAAATGTTGCAAGTGCATTGGTGAGACCAAATGGCATCACACAAAATGCAAAGATTCCCCAATGTGTGGCAAAAGCCGTTTTGTGTTGATCTTCAGGGGCAATGGCTACTTGGTTGTAGCCTGAAAATCCATCAAGGAAGCTATACACTTCCTTGCCTGCAACACGCTCCAATAAATGTTCGGTGATTGGAAGCGGATAGCTATCTCTAATCGTAGCAGCATTAACTTTTTTAAGGTTAATACACACTCACAACTTTCCATTCTTCTTGGGCACCACTACAATGGGGGACACCCATTCAATATGCTCAATCTCATAGATAAATCCAGCTTCAATCAACCTATCAATTTCCTCTTTATCTTTGCAGCATGTGTCATTGTATGTGTAGGGCTTTTGTTTGGTGGGCTTGGCATCAACGGTCATGGGAATCGTATGAGAACATATTCTTGAATCTACCCCCTTCAAGTCTCTATAATGCCATGCAAACACGTCCCTATATTCCCTTAATAGAACTACAAACTCCATTTCTTCTTTTGGACTTAGGTCATCTCTTATGTATGTACATTGTTCTTCGTTCTCTTCAATGGTTACCACAATTTTTTTGGTCTTTTCTTTATTATCGTATGCTTCTCATGTAATGGCCTCTCTCTTAGGCATTTGTACCAAAATTTTTTGGTCGTCAACTTCATATTTCTTGAAATTTTTTGGTACCTTGAACAATGATTCCTCCTGTTCTTATTTCACTAATTTTCTTTTCTTTTTCTTTTGACCGCCTTCACTTCCTTCCTTTGAATTTACCATTTTAATGCTTGTGAGAGGTTCTTCTTCTTTTTGGGTAAACACTCCTACATCTTCTAGATAGTGCTTCTCTAAGTTAAAGCAACTATCCATCACAATGGACTCTAGATCATCGTCATCCTCTTCTTTTTCTATGGACTCACTAGGATCACACTCTTCTAGCAAGGACTGACACATGAACACAGAAATATCGTAACCCTCCTCATCACAATGAGGTGTCCATTGTTCTTCACTGACCGCAATGTCCATGGTGGCTAAGATTTCTGGCCAGCCATGAGGCTCAAATTCCTCATTGAGAAAGATCATCGGTGTGTAGGTTGGGTCTCTAACTGGTCTATCTCCTAGAGAAAGTCCTTCTTCTCTTGCCTTTAAGCATTTTTCCTCTTCCTCTGCGACCTTGCACATCCACAAGTGAGTATCTTCATGCAACCATGATGGATCAGGTGAACTTCTAGAATGCACAAAGATAGAATCTTCTTTCACTTTGTGGATAGAATTCCACTATAGGGGTGGTACATCTCTGAAGGTGTAATCCTTCAAATTGACCTTGGTGGTGACCCCTAAGTGCTGTAAGTACAAGGAATTGGTGCCCCAATCTTGTACAATTTGGAGTTGCCCTAGGAAGGGTCTTCCTAGGATCATCTCATAGACATTATTTTTCTCAAAGTCACATATAGCAAATGTGTGCTCAAACTCTACACCACAAGTGGTTAGAGTTATCCCTTCGAGCAATCCTAGAGGTCTTTCAAAATGACCTTCTACCATTTGAAGCTTCATTCTAGTTGGTCTTAATGTGGGTTTGCCCCATCGCTTCCACAAGGAGGTGGTCGCAATGGCAACACCAGCCCCTGAATCTACGATCGCCTTGGTCGTGTAACCTTGGTAGGTGATTGGAAGATAAGTATTACCTTCTTCACCTTCACTCATGTCCCCTATTTTGTCTAGAGGTATCTCTGGGACTTTTTGCTTAGGGCTTGCTTTTGGTTTGGGTTTTGCTTTGAGCAGCTCTTCTATAGTGAGATGACATTGAACCTTAGTGTTCTTCACGACATCAGTGTTCCTTGGAACCACTGAGTCTTCATGTATTACCAATATTGTGGGAGCTCTGATATGAAGAGATTCAGATTCCCAGGGGCCAGTGAATTGTGGCAGCTCTTCTAAAGTATTATATTCAAAATCTAATCTTTCGTCTTCTTGTTGTTCCGCTTCATCTCCGTAAATAGATGGAATGTCTTGGGGAAATTGATCATGAAGGTCATCAATCTCACAAATAGGAGGGGAATTACCCTTCTCCTTGGCCCATTTCTCCTCTTGTATTTCCCGCAAGAAATCTTGAGAGTACTCTTGAATTGAAAGAGGTGTTCCAACATTTGTGGAATTAGGAACATAAGGTTCCATTGGTGGAGAACTTCCTCTCTCCACAACTGGTTGAGCCTGTGGAGGTAAAGAAACTTGTGGTTTGTTTACCAATTTCTTTGATCTTTCTATTAAGCCCTAGAAATGCAAATCCGGTTTGACAGAGTCTGTTTGATTGAACTTTTGACTAGCCTCAAGCATAGCTTGAGCTTGTTCTACCATTTTCATGCACATTTTCATCCGTTCAATCTCTAAATCTGCTCTAGGGTAACTCTTGTCTAGGTTTGTAGCTATAGGCCCTTCTTGGAGTCAAGCTTCGTAGGCCTTGAACATCATGTCCAAGCCTTCTGGCGTTGGATTTGCAAGAATAGACCCTGGTTGTGGTCTGTTTACAATGGGTGGTGGGGTGGGATGAGGTGGATTGGATGGAGTTTCGACATGCGAGGGACTTTGAGATGCAATGTCTTCTATTTTTGTTTTCCCTTCTTTTAGACTTTCTTCAAGTTCCGATAACTTTTTATTCCACTAGCGATTGGCCTTATCTCTGGTATCTTTCCATGTCCTTGTTTTCTGCTTACTAGGCTCTCCTGATTCACTTGACTCTGATTGTTCAGCTGGCTTATCTTGTTTCAAAGCTTGTGCCCTAGTGATTGCTTGTATAGGAGCCACATTATTGCTACTTGAACTTGAATCCACCACTAAGCCTACCACATTAATGGGTGTGACCTTGGGCACACTAGAGGGGTTTCTTGGACAATATCTGGGGAGATGGTCTTTACCACACTCAGGACAAAAGGCTTGTATTGTGATGTTCTGTCCTTGTCCCAGAGTTGGTGAGTGGGGACATTCACGAATGAAATGGTCACCTTGACACCTAAAACATGATCCTCTAGGGGCTTGTGGTCTCATTTGTCTCAGTTGGGGCCTAGGGTTAGGATTTCTGTACATGACATTGGAGTATTCTAGCTCCCAATTTTGTTCCATAGGTGGTGCCTCATATTGATACGAGTAAATCTCACTATGCTCAGGTGACTCTGTGTAATAAGCATGTGGACTACTTTCATGAGAGTAGTCTAAACTATGAGCATGGGAGTCATTTTCCGAGACCAATGGGGTTAGTGGCACCAATGCTTTGTTAAGGTTCTCTTCTACCACTGCACACTTAACTAGAATTACATTGGTAGGCACTGGTGGTTGGTTTCCTAGGACTGGTTGTGGCCTATTTGGTGCATGATATTGTTGTTGTGGTGTATAATATGGCTGTTGGTATTGGTTTTGATACCTACCCTGTGGGTAAGGTTGCTGATAACTATGTCTAACAGCCTGTCTATTATATGGAGAATCTTGAGCCATGTGCTTCATGTATTTTCTCTCAATAGTGCAATAGGGAGCATTCCTTTCTCTCATGTTCTGGTTGTGCAATGGGCATACATTACCATGTGGTCACCTCCGTAAGTATAACACCGATTCAATGAGGTGACTCTCAATATTTGGCTATTATGAACTCATAGCTTCTTTGCAACTTGCTCTGCTATCTCATCCAGCTCAGTGGAGGCTCTGGAGGTATGACTAGTAGAATTGTCAGAGTCTTTATAGAGTTTGGATAGTCCTAACTCCTCACCCAAGTTATCTTCTATGTCAATACACATCCGCACACACTCTTCTATGGACTTAGGCTCTTTCAAGTACACATATGATCTTAACTTGGTGCTCAATAAACCATCTAAATACAAAGCCACTGGTTTGGCTCGTGTGGCTAACTCTGGAGTAGGGCATCTTTCTAGGTACTGTCTGAACCTTCTAACTGCTAGTCGCACTGTTTCTTTGGGTGTCTGCTTGAAGTTGTGGATCAAAGATGATGTATTATGCCTAATACCACTCTTGGAAAATTCTACAATGAATTCATCTAGTAGTTGACCTATATTGTGATAGTTGCGACTACTCAGTGGTTGAAACCAAGCTAAGGTAGTTCCCTTAAGAGTCAAACCAAATGCCTCATACTGGGTGAACAAATCCTCAACCTGTTCAGCTCTTAACACTTGTTTGGACTTGGCCACATGATCGTAAGTATCTCCTGTCTCGTCAAAATAATTCTTCATTGCCTTGATCACTTGAGTGGGTCTAAGGGTTCTTGAGTGCTCTGGGCGTCTAGGCAATGGAAAATCATGTTCATCTCTTTGTTGCCTATGTGCTTTATGTCTCTCTCTTTCAGGTCTTTCATTTTCAAATCCTGACCTATTTCTGCCCACAGTGTGTGCAAAACTTACCTCAGGTCTCTCTCTAGTTCTTTCTCTCTGGGCTTCATGAGCTTGGGATGATCCTACTCCTTGGAGGCCATGGGAAACATTGGATCTTGGAGGAGGGAAAATAAATTCACTCTTCCAAGTATATGCATGTCTATCATGTTCTATTACCAAGAACGTTTTCTCTGATGTGTTATCCAGGTAGACATCTTTGCCTGGTGTCTCGGGATCCTTGAACTTATAGATGATGACTATGCCCAATTGGCTAGGTTGATCTGGCTTGAATCTCCATAAGGCTTCCTCTGTTTCTCTATTCAAGAATAGTTCTTTGCTTTTGTTTTCTTGAGGGATCTAATCTGGAGTGATCACTCTGCTCAAAACTGACTTACCTCTAGGACTCTGGGGTCCTTGTCCTACATTTCCTTGTTCTAGGTCTCCTATCTCATTCTCAGGAATGATATCTCCAAACTCATCGGTCCTACCTAGTAGGTTGGTGACCACTTGTGTCAAAGCTTAGTACGTAAGGATAACCACTTAGTTGTTGTGCCCATGACTTAGTTGTATGGTCAACACTAGCCTCAGAAGATCTATTGCTTTTTCTAACCTAACGACTGCTAATACCCCATAAGCTGCGGAGCAAAAAGGAGGGATCCGCCCAAGGAGGGACTTGCGTCTGATTAGCTAGTTGGTAAGGTAATGGCTTTGCCTAGGTGTCTACGAGATCTCAAGTTCATAAGCCTTGGCTAAGAGTCCAAAATTTCCCCTTGGTATGGTTCAAAATCCTTTGGAGTCCCCTTGGGTTCCTGATCCCACCTAAGTGCCATGTAGGATTCGAAACGAGCTTTCCAACAAGCTATAAAGCTCAAAAAATGGAGTTTTGATGAAAAAGTTATGTCAAATCAGGCTCCTGGGGGTCAAAACAGGGAAACAAGACCTTTTGGAAAAATCACAATTTTGTGTGAAAATCGCGATTTTGGGGGGTTTGAAAATCGCGATGCTGAACTCTTATGAAAATCGCGATTTTGAACAATCCCAAAAAAGGTGATTTTGAATGAAAATCGTGAAAAATATAATTTCGAGTGAAAATCATGAAAAACGCGATTTTGAGGGAGAATCGTGAAAAACGCGATTCTGACAGAAAATCGTGTTTTTGGCCTTAAAATCGCGATTTTGAGAATGACCAGAAAATCGCGATTTTGATTGAAAATTGTGTTTCCTCAAAATCGTGATTTATGAAAATCGCGATTTTGAATGAAAATCATGTTTTTGCTCAGAATCATGTTTTTGCCTGAAAATCGTGATTTTGTACCTTAATGAAAATCGTGTTATGAAAATCATGAAAATCGCGATTTTGGATGAAAGTTGTGTTTTTGAAAATCGTGATTTATCGTATTTCCTCAAAGTCATGAAAATCGAAAATCGTGATTTGTGAAAATCGCGATTTTGGAGCCACAGAGAAACGTGTTTTCACAAAATTGTGTTTTTGGCTATAAATCGTGATTTGTGAAAATCACGAATTTGGGCCCACTGAAAATCGTGTCTTCTTAGAATCATGTTTTTTTGAGAAATTTAGAGAATCGCGATTTTGAGCACAACCAGAGAATCACGATTCTCAGAATGACCCCAGAATCGTGTTCTTTTCAGAAAGCTTTTAGGCGGGAAATAGAAAATCGTAATTTATTCAAAAAATTTGAATTCTATGAAATCGCGATTTTCAATCACAATCGTGTTTTTTGGCGGGAAATTCAAATTTTTGAGGGCCGAGCAATGGCGAGCTCTGTATGTGCAGAAAATCATGAAAAAACACAGGCGCTTGCTCTCCCTTGCACCTCCTAACTCCTCCTCACACAATAATGCATGAAAAATGGTGTGAAAATGGTGCAAATGCACTAAAAAACAAGAAATTTCTATGAAGATGAAGATGAAAGAAGATGGAGATGGTGATGATGATGAAAATGAAGAAGAGAAATCAGAAAATGAACAGAAATGATAGTTTTTTTACCTTCCATATCACAAATCTACGATCTTACCATCACAACGCTCGTCCTTGAAGCTCTCTCCCTGGCAACAGTGCCAAAATTTGGTGTAGCTCAAGCGTAAGCACCACCTCCTTTACTTGTCAATCCGCGGAGACGTGAGAACCAGTATGAAGGCTACGAGCAAGTGAAGGCACAATTGCCTGAGTGAAAGCACACAAACATGCACACACATACACACACGTGCACGAGGTAAGATCAAAGAGAGGAACAATGGAAAGCTTCGATTTCAAAAGAGTTCTCTTACAAAAGCTCTATTATCCAACAAGCTAACCCCAAAAGTGAGCTCTCTAGCTCTTTTTATAGTTTTTGGACTAGTTTTGGCCTTGTCCAGACCTAGTGTCTGGCCTAGTTAAAAATTAGGTTCCAAGGCTTATTTGAGGGCTCAAACGAAGTCTAAAAATTATGAAAATTGGTAGGATGGTACTTCTAATACTCCTCAAGCTCGAGGACTCCTCAGCTTGAACAAAATGGAGTTACAAAAATATGAAATGGTATTTACAATGGCTTTTAGGGATGAAAATCACTATTTTTATAGGGATTCCTTCTAAAAATTTGACATACACTTCTTAGAGATCCCTAATTGCTCCTTCTTCTTTTGTGTCCACCTCTTTGATGTGCTCCTGTGCTTTGTCCTTGACCTTCAGCTTCAATAGGCACCCATGGCACCCTTGGTGACCGTTGTCTATGTGCAAACCAATTTTAATCTATGAGTGGCAATAAGGAGAATTATATTCACCAAGGAGGAGGATTTGAAACCACAAGGTCCCTCTCACAAGGGAAGTATTTTACCACTACACTATCTCTTTCTGTTGTCACTCTAATTCTCTTTTCTTATATTTAACACAACTTTCATCTCTTTTTTAATTTCTCAATTCCCAAGAATAACCCTTCCTTTTACATTTTAATTTTCAAGCAATCTCAAAATTGTTTTTACATATCTCACAAGAGGTTTTTTTTCTTTACATACCAATGGACCCTGCAAACACCATGGAGGATTTTTGTGAGTCACCTCTACTTGAGGTACCACTCGATTACTAGCTCAAGCTCCTATAGCATGAACTTTGAGATGCTCATGACGAGATCTGCTAATGCAATGAAGTACTTGAGAAGATGCAATCAGATGAAGATAACCTTCTAAGGGTGGTAAAAGCTATTGTCTCTGCCCAATTTGATAGCACACATTCCAAGATTGGTGTTAAGACTACCAATTTCTATGGTTTGATGGTTGTAAGATGGCCCTTTAGTTTTTTCATGGTTATCATAATTTGACGATTTCTATTCTGACGAAACATATGATGAAAGTGAAAAAGTCAAATTTTCCACTAACTATTTAGTAGGAAAAGCTCAGCTCTAGTGGAATGTCCTGCATCATAGCAGAGATCATCCAAGAACATGGAAGGCTTTCCAAGATAAAGTGAAGGACACTTTTCTTCCTCCTTAATATCATTTACATGTTTTACGTGCATGGCCAACCTTTACATGGAAGAAGGGTGACACTATCACCACCCACATAGAGTGGTTCTAGCAAATTTTATTATTGGTTTGAATGCTCAAAGATGTATCAGAGGATATCTTGCAGGGGCAATACAAAGATGGTTTGGAGATGGGAATTCAAGCCAACCTTCACACCCTACAACCTAAAACACTCAACGAGGCTATCTCTTTTGCTATGATGCAGAGAAGGAATTTCATTCCATAACACAAGTCCATCCATCTACAACAACCATGTCAACGACCACTTTATGTTAAACCAATTGTTCCTATGAAGCATAATTTTAATGCCCCATGTTACTCTAGTTTTCCTTGTCCACCAAAATCCAACTACTCATCGGCACATGTTGCTTCAACTCTCCAACCTACCAAGCCACCTACCTCAAACTTCAGTGGTAGATGCCCAATAAAATCAACCATGTATCACCTATTGGAATTGTGGTAAACTTGGACATACAAGAATTATGTGCCAATTGCAACCTCTTCACATGAAACCAACTACAGGTCAATTGCATAACATGGAGGCCCATAATGAAGAAATTCCTCTTGTTTGGAAAAAGGAAGCATCGCAAGAGGACTTAAGTACCTGGTTAATGGTATCTCTAATCATTCTTTCATTTGCATGCAGGCTACTATCAATAACAAACCGGTTAATATTTTACATGACGAAGGTAGTTCACATGATTTCATTTCACATTTATTAGTACAATAACTTAAATTAAAAACATTTCCTTCCTTTTATAAAGTGAAAGCTGCATTCAAGGTAGTCGCTATAATGTAACACAAGAAGTGCAAGACGTTACGATTAGCATAGGCTCATATGGAGATGCACGAACATTTTTAATTGCACCTTTGCAATCTTAATGTTATACTCAGTATGCCTTTTCATCATCATTATAACCCATGCATTGACTACCATACACATATGTTTAACTTTGAATTTAAAGGTCAAATCATTACTTTGTTTGCACGACATGATTTCCAACCATTTCCACTGATTATTCATACTCAAGCAAAACATGCATTTAGGAAAGGATACAATTCATGCATTGTTTTTGTCAATGTCATAAATGATTATACTCATATAGTTACCAATGCACATAAACCTTTCATGACTACTTTTAAGGATTGTTTTATGTCTGAGTATCCCTGTAAACTACCACCATGTCAAGGATCCTTTGACCATAGCATCGACTTAATTCCTGGTAGTTCTCCACCTCATAAAGCACCTTATAGGCATGGCCCACTACACCAAAAGGAAATATAAAACCAATTGAAAGACTTAATTCACAAAGGACTTATAAGGGAAATATAAAACCAAGTGAAAGACTTACTCCACAAAGGACTTATAAGGCATAGTTCTTCCCCATTTGGCACCAGTTCTCTTAGTAGAGAAGAAGAATAAAACTTATCGAATGTGCATTGATTAGAGAGCCCTTAATAAGATCACAATAAAGAACATATACCCTATACCTTGAATAGATGATCTCTTAGATAAATTATGAGGAGCTCGTGTCTTTAGTAAGATTAATCTTAAATCAGGTTGCCATCAGATTTGTATGATGTAAAGTGATATTTTTAAGACTACATTTAGAACTCAAACCGACCATTATGAATTTATCGTAATGCGCTTTGGACTTATTAATGCTCTTGCTACATTTGCACAAATTATGAACAATATTTTTCTTGATTACACGCTTTCGTTCTTGTATTCTTCGACAATATACACTTTATAATGTTCTACTATATGATAAACCTTTTATTATGCTTCAATATGTTTTAAGAGTAATTTAATATGCTTTACACATCAGCAATGGATGTGAATGAGTCACATTTGAAGTCAATACCAAGTTGGAAAAAGTGTTCCTAAACTTAGGAGAAAATTCAAGGCCGCACACTTTTGTTGAAGGTAGTTTTTCAAGCCCAAATCTCTCTACCACCTCATCATTTTTGGTTGGTCTAAAAAGTTTAAATGGTCTTAAAAATATGGATATTAATCTCTCCAAAAGAATATCCCTATTTCAACTCCAATCTGAAGATATGAATGCAAAAAGATGGTAGATAAAGAATTGGTGGACTTCAGTAAACAACTACCAAGACAACTTTGCATGCTTATATCTCAAGTGTTGTATAAATGCACAAGTCAAAGGGGTGGAATCCTTGGGCTTCTAGGTGTGAGGCCCTTGGGATTTATTGTCTATTTAGCCTTATTTGAAGTGTCCCTAAACCTTAGGGTTGATTTATCTAAGGTTGAGTACTCTAGACTTAATTGGAACCTCCTCCTAGCCACTTGAATTCAATGTGAGAGATTGAAGGGTCTTCTTTTAGAATACATGTGATTTCATGTGATTCTATAAGCTTAGAAACCATGTGATCACCTTACGGACCCATGTGATGGAAGGTACATATGTCCCCTTGTGGTCTAATTACCCCCTTTGACTTGGATCTATATATTGGAGGGGTTGGTCGGGTGGGTATAGGTGAATCTCACTCCCTAGTGTGGACTATTGCAATAGGTTTTCTAGTAATAGGTTTTTTTTATTGTGGACTATTGCAATAGGTTTTCTAGTAATAGATTACTCTTGAATATCTTAGTCATGAGCCAAAAGCGCTTCTATCACTTTGGGAATAGTGATGCCATGCCAGCTTTTATGGTATTTGTCTTTGAAAAATGATGTTTAAGTGAGTCGCTTATTAGGCAAGAACTAACCCCAACTTGAAAGTAGAAGGAGCCCCCACCCAATGGTGCACCTTCTTCCTAGTGAGAGCACAAATTGCATCAATAGACACTCATGAAACTATGAGAGAGGAGTGCAATAGGATCTCTTCTTCCTCTTCATGTAAGACGGTCCGACTCATTGCACCTTTTTTACGACTACAATGAGCACCTTCTTTAATCATTTGGAATATATGAGACCACATACACCACTCTAAGGCTACTTCAAAGGTATCCCAACTATCCCTCTCTCAAAAATATGAGTCCAAGAATTCATAACAGCTAGTGCTCGCATAGATAAGTATCCCTCTCTGCCTCTGATGTCACATTACAAAGTATGTGCTAGCAGGTTGAAGACTTTCTAAAAGCAAAATGATTGCATAGATGGTATTTTTTTGTCCCCTCAAGCTTGTCCTAGCTACGCACGCAAAGAGAGTCTCGCCCATGTTTTTTCTTTAATGATTGATTTGATTTCATTTATGCACATTACATAGTAGTGTGTGAGATCTATGGATGACTCTTATGGAAAGATTTTTCTAAGCCATCCCATGCAAGGATAAGGCAACAATAGAAGGCAAGGTTTTGGGGTGGACTACTTCAATCAAAGTCTACACAATATATTTGGACATGGACCAAGGAAGCTACAAGGAGATGATTGAATCTTCCCAAAGGGCAAAGGAAGGATGAAGTTTGAGATAAAATCTAGGTATTCAACCAATTATGTTTGATTTCAACATTTGTTTGCCTTAGCCTCCATTATCGTTGCATACTTACATAGTTGAAGCATGATATTGGACTTTAATTTTTATACATTTAAGTGCACATATGAAGATAATGTAGTCTAATAGGAAAACATACATTTATTGAAAGAAAATTGAACATCTCGGGCATGTGCATGCATTTATTGCAAAGAATGTATGTAGATGAATTTTTGTTTACCAAACAGATACTTTGAATGCGCAAATTCAAGTCCAAAACTTTCTCTTTATTAGAAGCATTTTTGGATGCACAAGAGTATGTGCATTGGCATGATGATGCATGAAGAAGCACATGTATTATATTGTGTGTATGAAGAGACCATAAGTGCAAAAAATGTATGAATGTTAAGTAGAATGGAAATAATAGATGTTTTGGATCATTACATGCATACAATAGGTACATGATTCTAAAATTTTATGCACCTATTTGGGAACACAACTAAGTTTGAAGTGCCAAGAAGGAATGGGAGAAGTTGGATGTGTTGGAGAAACAATCACTAATTGGACATGTATTTGAAGGCCAAAGCTTTAGAAGAAAACCACATGCCTATGTGAAGGGACAAATTCACAAGTGTATTATATTTGTAAAGTTAGTTCACTTTAGTTCTAGAAGGTTTTTTAAAAATCACGAGATTCTAAAAAACTATATAAGTTAGTTTGTATGAACTGATGCGATGTGGAAGACAAGTAGTTAGAGTGAGAAAAATTCATTTTGTATGAATGATTATAGTCGGGCTTCTCTAAGTGAGAAAGCACCTCTAAACTTTTGAGTTTTTCATAGCTATGAGAAGAAATAGTTAAAGTTCTGTGTATGAGACTCTCTCCTCCATCTCCATGCTTGTCTACTGTGTGATGAGTTCAAACTATCTCATGTTTAACAAAGAAAGAAGAAATGAAAGAAGCTCTCATTACTTTTTGGTCAGAATATTTTTTGTCACGAGCCAAAAAGTCTAGGAGGGGAAGGATGTTAGAAGAAGCAATTCTTGAAGAAAAATTATTTGGAAAATGTCAAAAATTTTTATAAATATTTATACAAATGATGTAAAATTGAGGAAGAGTCTTCCTCATGTATAATACGATCATATGTATTTTTCCTAGAATTTTTGGAAGCTCTTTGATAGAATATTTTTAGAATAAAAGGTGAAAAGGACCAAAATTCAAGTGTGAAAGGGGACACTTGAAAAAGTATAAAAGATATTTTCTTCTATTTTGAAGAGCTTGGTTCTATTATTTGATGCTATCCAAGTAATGTAAGAAGCTTTCCTGCAGAAAATCATGTTTTTCTCCTTCCATGATCTTTCTTTTGATTTCTTGAGTCTTCTCATTGTGTGATCCATTGAATTTGTGAGCTTTTCTTGTGTATTTTTGAGTAAGATGTATGAAGAAAGGTGATTCTCAGTATATTGAGTAAGAAAGTGCAGAAGAATAAAGCTGGAAATGGAAATTCTCAGTTTTTATAGAATCGGGATTGTCTCGTCTGTGTGATACAGGTACTGTTTTAGAAATTTGACTTCATATTTGTATTCTACTACAAAATTGGCATACTTTAGGCACAAAGATCATTGAAAATGCTATTGTAAAACTCAAGATAATCAAAACCCTAGTTATTTCCTTCCTTCTTCATAAATCTCTCAGAAAAACATTCATGTCAACTCTTATTCTTGGATTCTATAACTAAAAGGGGCTGTGGTCTTTGCATATTTCCTGGATTGACAATTTAAAGATGTATAGTTGATCTTTTGTGCTATAATGATTGGAGAGGACAACTCCAAAGGTTAACAACAAACACCAAGACTCATGCTTTATGACATAGTTTCTGGCTTGAGGCTATTATGTGTGCAAAATATGTACTTAATAAGTGTTCCACCAAGGCATTGTATTCTATCACTCCATATGAGGCTTGTCATGCTGTAATAAAGTAAGTCTATGATCCAAGGGTCTGGCGGGTTCAGATAGATCTGGTATTGGACACCGTTTGGTCATCCGTGTGTATGACCAAAGATCTTGAGTTTAGACTTACTAGGAGGTCTTGTGCTCTTGTGAACAAGTGATCCACTTAGCTTAGTGGTTAAGTCTCAAGGATGTGAAGGAGGAGGTCTTCGGTTCAATCCCCATGGGGAACATGGGGAGAGTATTTTGCCCAAAGAGATCTAGAGCCTTCTAGAAGCATCCACTTGAGTTAACTCGAGTTGACTAGGACACTTGGTGCACATGCAGTTACATGGCCGACACATGGCTGGCTAGTATCCACCTGCCCAAGAAGGTAGTTCCCTAGAGAGAGCTATATATAGAAGCATTTGGTTGGGAGGAGAGTCATCTCTCTAGTACGTGGCGGTCGTAATCCACATTCTCTTGCATTGTTATCAGAGCGGTCACACGGGACTTGATCTCGCGATAGCTAGAAAGTAGTGTTATCTTCTATCTACAGAAGGCAGGCGCGATCTCTTCGGCAATAGTTTGGGATCAATCATCAAGTTCAGAAATATCCTCAAACCCCGATGGCTTCAGAGATTGAGACATCGATGCTAACTTAGGCTATCCTGAAGAGCCCCCTTGTGTCCTTATGATGAGTAAGTGTCAAAGTTTGATATACAATGAAGGCCCATGCTCTATCTAGGATGTGTTCAAGGGGGATCAAACTTAAGCCATTCATGATAGAAGCACAAAAATGGCTCTTCTAAAGAATCAAAGGATGGATGAAGCTATGATCAAAGCTAAGTATTTTCCAGTTTCTACTTGGCCTTAATGCTTGATTTATCTTGTTTTCATTATTCTACACTTAATCCTAGATGCACATTGAAATAGCCAAGATTTCAATCAATTAATTCTAGATTAGGATAATGAAAAAATCCACTTCTCATTCCAAGAATTAGTTTGCATTAAGGAAAGAATTGATTTAAAAAAGGATCCTTGTGCATCAAAGAATGTATTTTGGTAGTTTAATTCCAGATTTCCTTTCCATTGAGTAAGCTTTTTATTGCACCAAGAGGACATGTTTTTATATCATAGTGCATTAGGGCCAAGGAAAGGATATACATGCATCAAGATTGCATGATATACATTCTTCATACAAGGAAAAATCATGCATCAAGCTCATGCATGATTGTTGCATTATTTTTTGGGCATGCAAAGAAGATGCATGCATACGCATGTGAGAATATGGATTTGCATGTAGGCACATGCATTTTCATGATAGAACGGGATACTCTTTGCAAGTAGATATGATAATGTACTCTCTTAGTATTTAGCTTACTTTATAAAGCTCTCGGCTTGACATTAGGGAAGACAAAGGACTAGTTAGTTGCAAAGACATGCTAGTTCTAGTTTGCAGCTCAAGTAATTAGTTGATTCCTTCCCAAGTTGATACTCTTCTATAAAAAACAAATACTTAATGACAATCAAGTATGTTTGATGTCTTACTAGGTATGAGTAGGCACTAGGAGAAAGTTAAGTATTAAATTTTGTTGATGACCAAGAAAACTTAATTACTTGCAAAGCTTTTGCAATGTATGATGACTCTAAGTCCCAGATGTACTTAGGGAGTCATGAATATAACCTTATAATGATTACTCTAAGTATAGGTGATATTTAGAAAGTCATGCAGATAAGATTTAGTTGATTAGTTATGTAATTTATGTAGCTTCTCAAGCATCCCAAGATTGGATACAACTTCAGCTATATTTCCAAGTTCCATGGCACTCTTGGATTCCATGGAACTCAACAACCAAATCGATGAACTTAAATACAAATTGAACTTTGAAGTTCAATAAATTTGTGTTTTGTTCATGTTTTGCATCTCTAATAATGATTCATAGGGCCATGAAAACATGGAAACTTTGGAAGCACTCTTCTATTTAGAAGATTTCCAAAGTTCTAAGAAGTTTCTTTGTGGTTTCAAGATTCATATCTCATGATGAAACCTTGGTAAGTGAATTTTAGGAATTGAGATATTTCCTAAAAGATAAACACTAAAATGAAATAGTCAAGCCTTCTATTCCACACGTGAGATCATTCTCCTACCATGTTCGAGATGAATTTATTTTTGGGAAGGCAGACGTTCCAAGTAGAGGATCTTAGTTGATTCATGAAATCTTCCCAAAATACACATAAATTCATAATAGGACCAAGGAATGATGATGTTCTAATAAAAGGTATATAAAGAGATAAGCCATTGGAAAAATGATACCTTAGACCTCTTATTAAGCACATCTTTCCAAAAACAGACATACCCATCAATTGGGATAGAAATTGATGGATTGGATACATAAGAGCAGAACATCTATTAGTTATGGATGTTTTGCTCAAAGATGAAGAAGGCAAAACCTCTTTAAGTTATAGATGTTTTGCCAAGATATAAAGTATGCTTGGTTTTGTCTAAGCTGATTCGAGCTTAAAGAAGAAACCCAAGTCAAACTTATTTTTGGAAATCAAGATATTTTCTAAAAGATATGTCAAAGTAATCTTTAGGAATTAAGCTACTTCCTAAAAGTTAAACCAATAAAGGAAATAGAATAGTTAACTATTTCCTTAGTTAAAAATGAATATCTTTTGGACAAGCAATAAAGCCTTAACTCTTGTTCTTGTTCAATAGTCAATATTTCTTTTAGAGAGAAGATTCTAGTAAAACTAAGGATTCCAAGCTGAATCATTGGACTGGAAAGCAAAAGATTCCAAGTTGAATCATTGGCTTAGTGTTACTGATTCCTTTATAGAAATCTAAAGTTCTTGAAAGAAAAATCTCCCTACATGTGAGACTAGAATCTTTCAAGAAAGTTCTAATAGCAAGTAGTTCCCAGTAATTCCCAAACCACTAGTATTGGTAATTAATTCCAAACATTGATATAACCTAAAGGAATATCAAAGATTCTTAGCTTTGGAATCTGAGAGGCATCAGTGCTCGATCACCTAGACTTAAGTTGGGGAAAGATCTCTAAAACAACTCCCGCAGGTAAGCAAAGAATCTTTTTGATAGTTACGGGGATCTTAAAGATAAAGACTAAGTCTTTATTCTAGTCGCAAGATCAACTAGATTTGATCAAGCTTGGCCATGATTGTCCAAGTATGTGTGATTGGAACTACTTTATAGATTTCCCAAGTATTGGCAATAAAATTCCTTTTGGGATTTATTCACTCAAGTTCCATTTATCCAATGGAAAAAAGTGAATAGAGTAAGTTGTTCCAAGTCTAAACAGAGTGAAGCAATTCCAAGAATGTAGTCTGCAACCGTGAAGATGGTACTTAAGTCTGTGGAAGGTAAAACATAAGTGTTCGCCTATCGTTAAAGGGATTTTGGTACAAATCCAGAGAGCATGAGTAGATGCTTAGACTTAGGCAGTAGAGAGATTCCTATAAAGTCTCGGTCGAGGTAGGTACCTAAAGCTTCAGTAATAAGGAATCTAAAGACAAAAAGTCAAAAGCTCTTGTCACTACAAAATTGGTCAAGGATAAACCAATTGAACTTAAATCTGAGAAAATTCAAGTACTTGGAATTCTAATTGGTTTTCATTTGAAAATCCTAGCAAAGAAGGATGGATGTTCCATCAAAAGGTTTTCAAGTTCCCAAAGGAAAGCACAAGATCGTGAAACAATCATGTGAAGAGATCAAAACCTAGGAAATCTAGTTAGGGGTAATACCTGAAACTTCAAAATTTCTCATAAAGAATTGAAGCAAGAAGGTACTCTCTCAAGACATGTTTAGAGTTTAAGATAAAATTCACTCACTCATCACTATAAGTATAAAGTAGGGTGGTATGGGACACTAGATTTTATACTCGGATTGATGTAGGAAAGATGATATGGGACATCGGACCGTGAGATGATGATTATCTTTTAGTCCTAGATTAGATCTTAAAGTTAGGTTTGATCCTCAAGGAAATTAAAACTTCAAAGAAGGAGTTTAATTCAAGAAGGATGAAAGTAGTATCTCAAGATACTTCAAGATAACTTCAAGATCAAGGAAATAGAAGATATGAAGTAAGTAGCTTCTAAAACACTTCAAGCTTAAGTGTTGTCGATCAGAAATATTTGATAAATTTCTATAAAAGTTGGACTTTGACTTTGAGTTGATCTTTTCAACCAAGGATTTGATTGACTAAGTCAAGCAGCAAGTTCCTAGTGTAACTTGGTAAATTCACTCTTTTGACTCAAAGAAATGCACAAGAATTGCATTCCCAGTAAGGAGTCAGAAAGATTGAATATGACCTCAACTTAGTCTCAAGTGAAGCATTATTTGAATACAAAACTCATCAATAGAACCTCAGTGGGTTGACACATTGATGTTGGTTACTACACTAGTATATTGTGGTTGGATGATGTTTTTGTATTTGCTTTGAATCTTTTTGAGAATCCAGCTTATTTCTCTTAAAAATAGAGAAAATGCTTCAATACCTTGTTGAAACATATCTTTGAGAAGTTAAAGTCCTGAGTCATCTAGACTTTGACTCATAGCCAGCTTACATATCTTTGAAGTTTAAATTGGTTGTACTGAGTTGCAGTTATTTCTTTCCGCTTTTCAAATCTTTTGGAATTGCCTCAGATATGGTATTTGATTCCTTTTGCAAAAGACCAAGGTTAGCTAGTTAGAACTAGATAACTAAATTAAAACATCCTAGATAGATGTTATGTAAAAGAACCTTTTCAATCTTCAAAAGATAATAAGTCTAAGTGGACTTATTTATTTGAGTTTGCTTCAAGTTATAGCATAAATGATTTCCTAGAGTCTAGTATACTCTAGAATAGAGAAGTTAGGAATTGCTCAATAGATTGACAATTCCCAAGAACTTTTAGCTAAAAACTAGTCTTTGAGAAAAGTGTCCTAAGTTGGACAAATTTGATTGCGAATTTGTATTGGGCAAGTTATAATATGGTTGACTCAAATAAAATGGTAACCTTCTCTTACAGTTTACATAGGAGTTTTAAACTCATTAGGACAAAGTAGTCCTCTAGTCGTTTGAAAACTCAAGTAACTGTTGGATCAAAGTAAACCATTGTACAAACATCTAAGTTAGATGTTTTGGACAACCAAAATTCAAGTTCTCTAAAACAAATTCAAGTGAGTCAAGAGTTCTCAAAGTCTTGCAAGGGATAAGAATCCCACCTTCATTACTAAGTCCATGCACCCAGTTATGCCTAGGAATGGACTAGTAATTTGAATCCACCTAGTTCACATGTTTGTGCCTAGATCGCACATCCAAAAACTATGAAAGGGATGTGTTTAGATCCACCCTTATTATTCTTTCACTAGTTTGTACTTTGTCCAGTTCATCAAAGTGCAAAGTGAGACACTGTTTTGAATCATTTGGACAGGGATGCCACCACAGAGATGAGACATGTTCTTTCAGTTTTATAACATGAACATGTTCTTCCAGTTTTAGAACATGAGGCTCGGGGGTTGCCTACAGTATGTATATAGCTCTATTTTCGAGGAAGAAAATATTTTCCAAGGGGCAAGAATGTAATAAAGTAAGTCTATGATCCAAGGGTCTCGCCAGTTCAGACAGATATGAAATCGGATACCATTTGGTCATCCGTGTGTATGACCAAAGATCTCGATTTTAGACTTACTAGGAGGTCTTGTGCTCTTGTGAACAAGTGATCCACTTAGCTTAGTGGTTAAGTCTCAAGGATGTGAAGGGGGAGGTCTTGGGTTCAATCCCCATGGGGAACATATGGAGAGTATTTTGCCCAAAGAGATCTAGAGCCTTCTAGAAGCATCCACTTGAGTTAAGTCGAGTTGACTGGGACACTTGGCGCACATGCAGTTACATGGCCGACACATGGCTGGCTAGTATCCACCTGCCCAAGAAGGCAGTTCTCTGGAGAGAGCTATATATAGAGGCATTTGCTTGTGAGGAGAGTCATCTCTCTAGTACGTGGTGGTCGTAATTGTCATTCTCTTGCACAAGCCATCTATTGCTCACTTATGTATTTTTGGTTGTCTGGCATATGCATTAGTGCTTGAACAACAATGCAAGAAATTGGACAATAAAGTAGTGAAATGTATTTTTGTTGCATAAAGATATTACCATCTCCATGAGAGACATGTTCTTTCTTTCAACAACAACATTTTTTTGAAGTGTATAGGACATTGTACACTGATGTTTTATGCCACTCTCAACCAAAAATTCATTAAAAATGGAAGACATATATTCCCCCCCTCGATCACAATGGAGGGTGCCCATTTTACATGCTGTCAGATTTCGAGCTAGAACCAAAAATTGTTTGGAGCACATAAACACTTGAGAATTTGTTTTCAATGGATACACCCATGCATGCTTGGAAAAACTCATCAATAAAAGTCCTGAAGTAAAGGTAGGTCCCAAAAGAACGTTTTGCATAGCACCATAGACATCATGGCAATGTATGCAATACGGAAGAAGATAATTTTGGGATCATTGAAGGGCACTTCAAGAGACTCCTGGGGACCTCGAACCCCCTCTCCCACCATAGAAGGGACTGTATGGCAACCATATCTAGGGTTTCCCCCCACATGATACCACTCAACCTTCGCTCCTTGCTACATGCCCCTATCTCTGAAGCAGAAATCACTGAGGTCATTGATGCCCTCCCTTTTGGTAAAAGCCCGAGACCCGATGGGCTCACTAATGAGTTCTTTAAATCCTTCAACTTGGTGATTGCCACCCCTGTTCGTCTGGTTTGCACTCAAGTTTGGCGTGCTTCCTTCTTATCTCAACAATGGCATTATCAAGTTAATACACAAAAAAGGGGAAAAGAACAGAATAGAGAACTAGCGTCCTATTATGACGCTCCAAACAGGATACAAGATCATTGCCAAAGTCATTGCCAACAGAATCTCTTGCCACTTGAGAGCGTGGTTAAGCAAGGACCAAAAAGGTTTCATCAAAGGCAGGTCAATTTTGGAAACCATTATAGATATCTTGGAAGGTCTTGAATTTGCAAATGAGTCTAAACAAGACGTGGTCTTCCTCAAGATCGACTTTGATAAAGCCTATGACAGGCTAGAATGGGACTATATTCTGGAGTCGTTCCAAGATATTGGTTGTAGTAAGAAATTCACCAAGATGATCGCGACCCTTCTCGGAAATGCATCGACCCAAATTAACATTAACGACAAACTTTCGAAGGTGATCAAAGTTAGAAGATCTATCAGACAAGGGTGCCCATTGGCTCCCCTTCTCTTTGCCATTGCCACGGAAGGGCGTAGCAGGCTGGTGGAGCATCAAGTGGAAGCTGGTAATATCAAAGGCCTCCGTTTGCCTCATGACCACAGTCAGATCACCATGAGACTTTTTGCCGATGATATGAACGCGTTTGTTCACAATGATAGTACCTGCCTAGAGACGTTCTGGAGGTTTCTGGCTACTTTTTGTGAAGTCTCTAGATCCGCAATCAACCACTCTAAGACCGCCTTTAGAGCTATTATTGGGTCATAGCCCAACCTTCTCATTGATCATGGCTGTCAAATCATTCCGTAGGGTCAAATTTTTCGGCTTCTTGGGATCCCCTTGGGGTTTGGCGTCTCTATGGAGTGGCGGTGGAACTGGGTGCTGGCCAAACTCCAAAACAAGCTTAACTATTGGAGAGGTATGCAAATCAATCTTGCTGGTCGTGCTATGGTTATCAACACATTCCTCCTTTCATCTACCATTTATTTCCTTTCTTGTTGGAGACCGAAAGAGCATGATCTCTCCAAACTAGATAGTATTTGTAGAAACGTCCTTTGGACGGGCGACCACAATAGGAGGGGGTGCCTAAAATCAAATGGTCCATCTGCACCAGCCATAGAGATAGTGGGGGACTTGGTATCCTGGACATTGGGTGTATGGCTAACAAACTGGCGGCCAAATGGATGATTAAGGCTTGGTGCAACGGGGAGGCCTCGTGGGCCAAGTTGATCTTCAAAAACAAGAACGAGTTGGCTCTCACGGGTTTCCCAAATTGGAAGAATCTTGACATCTTGACCTTGTTGTTTTCCCCAATCCCCGTCTCCTCGAAAGGCTCTAATCTTGTGTGCTCCCTATGGAAGAGTTGGAATAAAGTCAAAAGCTACACAAGAATTAGTGAAGACTGGAAGTGGGCAGTCGGTATCAGACAAAATGACTCTATCTGGTTTCCGATCCATGGCATCCGGAGTGTGGAATCTTGGAACATTCAAAATGCCAAGAAGTTATGGAACAAAGGCTTTAAAAAATAGAAACATCTCTGGAAACAAGACACCAACCACTGGATCAACTTCGAGGATATTGACCTTGCGTCAACATTTTGTACAAAGAATGGAACACTTTGCAAAGTAGATGTCTCACCTGGGACCGACACAGAGTTCACCTTCTCATGGGACACGACACATCGAGCTCGCCTAGTCTCAAATGGCACAATGGGAATAGCCTATTAAAAATCCCGAACATCAAAGAAACGATTGACTATCAGGTTAACCTCAACAAGAAGTGGTGTCTGTCATGGACGCGGCTTCGGTGGGACATGAAGTTCATGGCTATCTAGCACCCCCTCATAGAAATCAAAAACTCTGTCCTCTTATGGCAAATTCTTCATCATGGAATCTAGACCAACCTTAAGGCTAGCAAATTTTGTGGGATTCCTCCCTGGTGCAAATGCTGCTTCTGGTCTATCGAAGATGTTTCACACATCTTCTTTACCTGCCCAACTCCAACAGACTCTGGCAGATGGTTGGAAAGAAAATTAGACTTCATAAACCTCTCAGTTTGCAGTAAGCCCTGCTGGTAGAAGCGATCGGCTGCTCCGTGACTCTCTAGAATGCTATCAAAGGGGAGGTCCTATGGAAAATCTGGCGGGAAAGATGTGCTTTCAACTTTGGTGACTCCCCCAAAGAGTGGTCAATTGAGAAATCGTTGTTCCTCCTGAGCAAAAGAATTGTTAATTGTAAGAAATCCCCCCCCCCCCCCCCCTTCAGGCATCATCAAGTACTCCTTTTGATCAATAACAAGCTTAAACCCAAGTGGGCCCCTCATGAGGGTGATGAGAGGGTGATTAACCTTCTTTGTAATGCCATCTAAGCTCTGTAAAAGCTTCCCCTGCTTTGTGGGATTTCAGGGGTCCCGTGGGCACTAGTCCCCTTCTCTTATACTTTTCTTTATTTAATTCAAGTCCGAGAGAGTAGGCTAATGCCGAACTTCCTTTATATTAAAAAAAAATAGCCAATCGCAATGGCATGACCCAACCAATGTCGTGTATAGACTACAGACCTACAGACTACTGGGTAACTAGCCGCATCAAATGTCAAGCGCCTTAAAGTGAGTGAGAACAAACGGAAATTGCTGTAAAGGGAAGTAGGAGGAGAACTATGCATGCGCAGTATTGTCGGACTTTCTAGTAGAGTGGCATCGTATATGTCCCCGACTTCAAGGCATATCCATGGATTTCCGTGACTGGGAAGCAAGAGCATATCCCCTCTTTAAATGATACTTGCTACCTAGTCTTGGAGGTCTGGCGGCGCTTTAGATATCGTCCCGACTCCCATCCAATATCTTCTTCAAACGATGGTTGGCAGGTTCTGCTGAAGGTCTCTGATCATTACAGAAATTGTCGCAAGAGTCTCTCGTACTCCGTTCTAATAATTCTCTCCATGATTCTTACATGAAGTAAGCGGTTCTCCATGATGCATCATACCATGCGCAACTGAGAGTGATTTGTGCGTTTCATCAGCAACTATGAGAGTTCTGGAGTTGATTGATAGCTTGATGTTTTGATAGCTCGGACGTTAAATCCTAAGAGTTAACTATGATATTTGTGGAGTTGTGACACCTTGATGTTCTGCTAGCTTGGGCGTCAAATCCTAAGAGTCAAGTCAATGCAACCTTACGTGATGAAACAAACTCAGAAGCGGCGCATTTCTCTGTAAGACTGTGTCTCTGTAGAATGATTTTGGAGAAGAAGGTCTCTGGGAGGTCTGACAAAACAGAAGTATAGTTAAGTTACAATCTGCTTTTGGCCGAATCCTTCGAGCTGGTCCCGACCAGCAAAACAGAAATTGATTAAGTTAAAGTGAATGAAAGACTTCATCAACTTCATGACGAAACCCCAGCTTGAGAAAGGTCAGTGACAGATACGAGAAACGCGAGTGAGAAGAAAGGTAGTGTCATTTTTCCTTCCTGTTTTCCGTCTCTGTTTGAGAACCATGATCCAATGTATAAGCTTAGCCTTCTGGTAATGTTCCGTTAATAGCCGGTGAGTACTGTTCGAAGCATTTGGGCGGTCTAGACATGACATGCGCGAGTGAATGTGAAGGTGCTTTGTCTGTTGTCTGTATCTCACGAGCTTGGGCTGCCTTTTGCCTTCCGTTTTATCTTTTAGCGTCGTTCCATTTCATGTCACGTCAACATTCATCACCTTTGGATGACTCTTCATGTGATTGTCTCCTTGTTGCGACTCTGTTTTGCGTTTTCCTCGATGGAACTGATCCATATCACATCCACAGATGTGGTTTTGCATTGTATATACCCATACTTGAATCACATGCAATCATAGCACACATGCACGCATACATATTTGTGTGAGAGAATCTTTAGAAAACAACATCAAATGCCTCTACAGCATCATGAAGGCTCAAACATAAACTTATCTCCATGGGATTGGCAATAGATTGCAATATGCAAAGCCAAGGCCAATTCGGTTGTTAACTGCCTTGGAAAGGTCAAATTCACATAGATCAGTTTCATGGACCTTAGACTGGTTTTCTCCATTAGGATCGACCATCGTAAACCCCTACTTAAAAGGAAACTTGGTAACTTAATTACTCTATCCAACCCAAAAATCATCTTCAATCATCGATGGTCTACTCTAGACATCATTTGATCTCAAGGTCAAGAATATACCTATGTTTGAGCTTTCCACATGACTTGTCCTCATAATGGGGCCTTGCAAAATAGATTATAATGCAAAAATTATTGTGCTCCATGGAATGAGGCATTGAGCATATCTATCACCTCCCCTCAATGTTCAATTTCAAGTGAACTAGTTCCTTTGTGTAATACAAAAGGTTATCAACATAAGAGTAAAACCAATACATTGGCAGTCCCTTTGTGAAGATGTCTGTAACATTCTCATTTTGATATACAATACATTGGTTTCAAGACCCCATCTCCCATCAACTTGCACACATAGTGATACTAGATTTCGATATGCTTTGTTCATACATGAAACACTAGGTTGTGTACAATTCCCATGTACCTTTCATTACCACAATTTAATTGTGTAGGTCCTTTAGTGTGCACACCCATATACCAAAGAATCCTCGCCAATCAAAACTATCTCACATGCAGCAAAGCAAGTTGACTTTTTTCTTTTCGTAGAAGACACCATCACTATATGCTCCTTCTTACTAATCTAAGAGAAAACTCAAGATCCAAGAGAAAAGAAATCTCCAAAAATTAAAATCTTGGATTCTTTATCTCCAACCAATCAAAATCACAATAGCCTACCAAAGTGCTGCCAATGAACTACAAATGATACCCAAATCTAAAATTCCTTTGATAGGTACCTGAGTTACAATATTCCAATGGTTCTCTCAAATCTAATTTGAGAAATTCTTAGAAAACTATAAAAGAAATATCGAGTTTGGTGTTGCACACATAAATCAAGTAACCACCAGTTTTTTATACTTCTTCATCTCTCACTACAACAGTTCGATGGTATACCGAGGTTCTTACCGAGGAAAATGAACGCGGCTTTATTTGCCGTGACGCAGGTATAAAGATCGGTTTGCGTGTCGGTACCAAAGAGTCGGTATAGGCATCGGTATATGCATCAGTATATACGTAGGTATAATCGTCGGTATATGCGTCAGTATAAACGTTGGTATATGCGTCAGTAATCGGCTTCTGCTGCATCACCTCCTTGGTGTACCGATGGTTATTCCGATGACACTACTGGGAGTATCGTCGCGTATACCGACGACCATATCTGCAAAAAATTTTTTGGGCAGAGTGTTTTGTCTTTTGCTACAGAAACATTACCATGATGTTGCTGAACAAAAGACAATACACTCTACCCAAAAAAAACTGAGTACATGTGATGTGTACTCTAATGACAACCGAAATATGATTTCATGAAACAGAGTATTATTGTACACAAAAGAGATAATCAGAATGAACAATGAACCATGTACAAAAGAAGTTATATATTTCAATAATGAAGCATGTACAAGAGTGTGGCAAACCACTGTCATATATGATGCTTTTACAAAATGTGGCAAAGCAATATATTGCCATATGGAAATCAAATACAAAATATTGGTCTTCCACTGCCATACACATGCAAAGAACGTTCCATATCAACAGTCCTGCAACAAAGAACATTAATGGAATGAGATAAATTCACATGAAAATTACAAACAAGTAAAAACCAAGTTTATAAATTAATTACCTCATCGCAAACGCTCCCATGAAACTACTACACCGCGTCCCTCCAAGTCCTGCAATAGTGCAGTCAACCCATGACTATATCCATAAGACTCCTCCGTTCGTGTTGGAGGATGACCCATTGCCAACTCCTGAAACAAATATAAAAAGATTAGAGAAATATATATGAGAAATTTAACACAAATAAATTCAATAAATGAAATGGTACTTACAAACTCATGACGCATCGTGTCATATCCGCCGCTGCCCAAATATGACGGTCCAATCGTGTCTAGATATAATAAGCAATTAAAATGATATTAGTAAATGAAGTTATTGTGATATAATAATGAAAGCTAATTTGTTCTCCACTTACCTGAACAATTCAGTGACACTACTATCTGACCATCCATAAATGGATTGCAGATTGAGCATCGCGAGTGAAGCACATAGTACAAATGTCTTTGCAACATTGTAAAGTGGTAAACGAGCTAATCTTCACATGTTTTCATGATCATGATCTTCACCATCATGATCTTCATCCATCTCATAAAATGCTTCAAGCATCTCTTCCATATGTTCATTCTGTGTAATATTATTAGTGCTTGCTTCTACGTCTAAGTCCTTTTTTGCTCTCTTTTGTCCACGAGAGGTTACCGGTGCAATATCGTTTGGGTCTATCTGCTCACCTGGGGGACCATGCGAATGATAGCGTAGGTTTTCCAGTTGACTCCTATCAAAGGATCCATACTCTCTAACATGTGCAATACAAATCCGTCGTTTCCGATAAATTTGATACTTGCACTGTGTGCAAGGACATGCCATTCTCTCTTCAGGATCCAAAGAAGCCATCTGCTACAATATGGATATTTTAGAATATTTTAGAACATTTGTTTTTTTATTAAACCTAAAAATCTAACTCTTAAAGACCTAAATACTTAAATACCTAAAAAAACTTAAAACCCTAGTTTTAAAACCCTAATCTATATAGCTATCCTATTTTATCTATATATTCAGATTTTTTCTTGATTGATCCTATTTTATATATATGTTTATTTATTTATTCAGATTTTTTTCCTCTTAATTAAGTTATATGTATGCCTAAACCCTAAAACCCTAATTTTAAAGATCTAGACCTAAATTATGTATATTTCTATACACACGTGTATATACATGTATATATGTATTATATATGTATGTGTATGTGTGTATATATGTTATGTACGTGTTAAAACCCTAAAACCCTAATCCAAATGACCTAGAACTAAAACATGTATATATATGTATGCATGTGTATATATATATGTGTATATGTATATATATGTGAATATAAATAGGTATATAAGTATGTGTGTTTGTGTATTGTATATATGTTCACTCTATTTAAAATGATTAAATTTAAACCTATTTTTATATATTTAATCATATATATCTCATTTAAAATACTAGTTCTTATCATATTTTATTATCTATATAATTATCCTACCTTATATATATATATATATTTATTTATATATTCAGATTTTTTCTTTACTTAATTATATTTAATTATATATATTTAATTAAATAATTTAAAACACTAGTTCTTTTTATATTTATTTATGTATATAATTATCTTATTATTATATATATATATATATATATATATATATATATATATATATATATATATATATATATATATATATATATATATATATATATATATATATATATATATATATATATTCAGATTTTTTTTCTTACGTAATCCTATTTTTATATATTTAATTTTATATATTTAATTATAAATATTTAATTAAATTATTTAAAACACTAGTTCTTTTTATATTTATTTATGTATTTAATTATCTTATTTTATATATATATTTATTTATATATTCAGATTTTTTTTTCCTTACATAATCCTATTTTTATATATTTAATCATATATATTTAATTAAATTATTGAAAACACTAGTTCTTTTTATATTTATTTATGTATATAATTATCTTATTATATATATATATATTTTTATATATTCAGATTTTTTTCCTTACGTAATCCTATTTTTATATATTTAACTTTATATATTTAATTATAAATATTTAATTAAATTATTTAAAACACTAGTTCTTTTTATATTTATTTATGTATATAATTATCTTATTTTATATATACATTTATTTATATATTCAGATTTTTTTTCCTTACATAATCCTATTTTTATATATTTAATTTTATATATTTAATTTTATATATTAATTAAAACCCTAATCTTAAAATTCTAGATCTGAAATACTAAACCCTAAGACCCTAATCTTAAATATGTAGACCTAAAATATGTATATTTCTGTATACATGTGTATATACATGTATATATGTATTACATGTGCATGTGTATGTATGCATATATCTTATGTAGATGTTATAACCCTAAAACCCTAATCTTAAAGATTTAAATCTAAAATATGTATATTTTTGTATGCATGTGTATCTACATGTATGTATGTATTATATGTATATGTGTGTTTGTGTATATATATTATCTACGTATTAAAATCCTAAAACCCTAATCAGAAAGACTTAGACTTAAATATGAAATACTGAACCCTAAAACCCTAATCTTAAATATCTAGACCTAAAATATGTATATTTCTGTATACATGTGTATATACATGTATATATGTATTATATGTGCATGTGTATGTGTGCATATATGTTATGTAGGTGTTATAACCCTAAAACCCTAAATTTAAAGATTTAAATCTAAAATATGTATATTTTTATATGCATGTGTATCTACATGTATGTATGTATTATATGTATATGTGTGCTTGTGTATATATGTTATCTACGTATTAAAATCCTAAAACCCTAATCAGAAAGACTTAGGCTTAAATCTGAAATACTAAACCCTAAAACCCTAATCTTAAATATCTAGACCTAAAATATGTATATTTCTATATACATGTGTATATACATGTATATATATATTGCATGTGTATGTGTATGTGTGCATATATGTTATGTAGGTGTTATAACCCTAAAACCCTAATCTTAAAGATTTAAATCTAAAATATGTATATTTTTGTATGCATGTGTATCTACATGTATGTATGTATTATATGTATATGTGTGTTTGTGTATATATGTTATCTACGTATTAAAATCCTAAAACCCTAATCAGAAAGACTTAGACTTAAATCTGAAATACTAAACCCTAAAACCCTAATATTAAATATCTAGACCTAAAATATGTATATTTCTGTATACATGTGTATATACATGTATATATGTATTACATGTGTATGTGTATGTGTGCATATATGTTATGTAGGTGTTATAACCCTAAAACCCTAATCTTAAAGATTTAAATCTAAAATATGTATATTTTTGTATGCATGTGTATCTACATGTATGTATGTATTATATGTATATGTGTGTTTGTGTATATATATGTGTGTATGCATGCATGCCGGTATATGTGTGTATGTATGCATGCATGTGTGTATATGTGTGTATATATGCGTGTGTGTATGTATGTGTGTATATGTGTGTGTATGTGTATGTATGCATATGTGTATATATGTGTGTGTATGTATGTGTGTATGCATGTGTGTGTATGTATGCATGTGTGTAAATTTATGTGTGTGTGTATGCATGCATATGTGTATATGTGTGTGTGTATGTAAGCATGCATATGTGTATAGGTGTGTGTATGTAAGCATGCATGTGTGTACATGTATGTGTGTATGTATGCATGTGTAAATTAATGTGTATCTTCCTTTCTCTTCTCTCTCTCTCTCTCTCTCTCTCTCTCTCTCTCTCTCTCTCTCTTTCTCTCTCTCTCTCTCTCTCTCTCTCTCTCCTTCTCTCTCTATCAATAGCGAATAAAAGAATCACTTACAAGTATGTCCCTCTTTGAATCGTTGTCGTCAAAGTGTAATGTAGGTCGTCTCTCGTCCAATTCCAAACAATCGATGCCAAAGAACTTCTGCAAAATCAACGAAAAGAGAAATTAGAAACCCTAAAGCATAGAGAAACACAAATGCTAACAGTACGTGTAGCACTTACCAAGATGTGAGATCTAAGCCGAGAGAGAGTGTGTGTGTGTAGAGAGAGAGATCCGTGTGTGTGTGTGTGCACAAGACAATGCTGGTTCGCACGCGCAAGTTTGACAGTAGACCGACAGTACTCAAATACGCTCAAAAATGTGAAGTTTTGCTCTCGGGTTTGCGGTATGTTTAAAACTCGCCGTCGGTATAGGCGCCGGTATGGACGTCAGTATAGGCATTGGTAGTTGCCAATAAATTACCGACGCTTATACCGACGCTCATATCGACGCCTATACCGATGCCTATACCGACGCTTATACCGACGGTTGCGGGCTACACCGACGATCCATTTAAAACGGTCATACCGACGGTCACTTGACCGTCGGTATCTCTTAGTGAGATTTTTCGAGGGCTATACCGACGCCGACTATGACAGTCAGTATATGCAGCGTCGGTATGCCCCTCATATGTTGTAGTGTCTACAGATGGTGACGTATCCTCCATAGATAACTTGGTTTTTACTTCCATTTGTGTAGCTACTACCTTGCACTCCATGGTCCTAAATCCCTTCAAAATCGCACATGCATTCTTTTATTTAAATGAATATTTTTCTCGATTATTTTCATACATTAATTCCCAAAAAATTGTGGAGGAGCCTCAATTCTATCATCTCGAACTCAGCACATACTTGCCATTATTTTTGCAAATGTTTAAATCTGCATCCGAAAGATATCATTTGAAGTTTATATTTTGATAGAATAAATCTATATATTGCTAGCAAGCTTTTGGAACTTGTGTTGCTACCAAAGAGTCTTTCAACTGCACCATCAACGGCTGCTAATTGGGGCCCATCGTGCCCAAAAACTTCATTTTATTTTTTTAACCATCGATAGTTTTGCATGTGGCTACGGATGGGCCTAGAAATCGATGAAAAAAACTTGAGAGCACAATTCTCTACATTTTCACCTATGTTTTGGAAAGAAATTTGAAGTGTACTCTTGACTTACATGATCTTATGGGCAATATCTTGGCACTCGGATCTCCTCTCAGCACTATGCTCTCCTCTTGGCACTCAGATTTAGAGCAAGGTAACTGCATTTTCTTCACATTTTTCACTACAAATACATACGGACACATAGACCCACACACAATTACACACATGTTCAAAAACATTCACACACATACATACATATATGCATACATATAAACACAATTATACACACACACACACATACATACACACACACACACACACACACACACACATATATATATATATATATATATATATATATATATATATATATATATATATATATATATATATATATGTATGTATGTATGTATGTGTGTGTGTAAGTGTGTGTATGTATGTCTAACTGAGTGTGTAAGCATGTGTGTCTAACTGAGTGTGTAAAGCATGTGTGTAAGTGTGTGTGTGTGGGTGTAAGTGTGTGTATATGTGTGTGTATGTATGTCTAACTGAGTGTGTAAGCATGTGTGTCTAACTGAGTGTGTAAAGCATGTGTGTGTGTGTATGTAATTGTTTAATTGTGTAACTTTGTGTGTAAGTGTGTTAGTGTGTGTATATGTAAGTTTTTCAATGTGTGTATTTGTGTAAGTGTATAAGTGTGTGTCCATGTGCACACATATGTATGTGGGTAAGTGTGTATGTTTTTGTGTACAAGTGTGTGTGTGTGTGTGTTGTGAGGTTGTAAATGTGTGTGTGTATGTAAGTGTGTGCATGTGTATTTAAGTGCCTAAATGTGTAAGTATTTAAGTGTGTTTATATGTTTGTGTGAGTGTGTGTATGAGTGTGTGTATGAGAGTGTGTAACTGTCTTTATGTGTGTATGTATGTATGTGTGTAAGTGTGTGTATATATATGTGTGTCTATGAGTGTAAGTATGTGCATTTGAATTTATATGTAAGCTTTTATGTGTGCATACGTATGCGTATATATGTGTGTGGAAGTGGATATGTGAATGTGTAGGTGTGTGTGTCTCTCTCTCTGTATATATATATATATATATATATATATATATATATATATATATATATATATATATATATATATATATAGAGAGAGAGAGAGAGAGAGAGAGAGAGAGACCTACACATTCACATATCCACTTCCACACACATATATACGCATACGTATGCACACATAAAAGCTTACATATAAATTCAAATGCACATACTTACACTCATAGACACACATATATATACACACACTTACACACATACATACATACATACATACACACATAAAGACAGTTACACACTCTCATACACACACTCATACACACACTCACACAAACATATAAACACACTTAAATACTTACACATTTAGGCACTTAAATACACATGCACACACTTACATACACACACACATTTACAACCTCACAACACACACACACACACACTTGTACACAAACACATACACACTTACCCACATACATATGTGTGCACATGGACACACACTTATACACTTACACAAATACACACATTGAAAAACTTACATATACACACACTAACACACTTACACACAAAGTTACACAATTAAACAATTACATACACACACACACACATGCTTTACACACTCAGTTAGACACACATGCTTACACACTCAGTTAGACATACATACACCCACATATACACACACTTACACACACACACACACACACTTACACACACACTTACAAACATATACACAAACTTATACACACACGCATACAAGAATATATATGCATACATGGATGAAAATACACATGTACACACACATATTCATTTTGTTCATTTTTGTGTAATGTTTTTTGCATGTGTATATAGTTTTAGGTTGCGATTTGGGTAGAAAGCTTTAGATTACTTACATAAATGTGTTTACTATAATATGCATACTTAGATTACATACATATGTACTTACATTACATTACATGCATACATACATATATACATACATGTATCTACAGACATACATACATACACACACACATACACACATATGTATATACATAAATGCATACATTACATACGTACATACATACAATATATACGTTACATAGATACATACGTTACATACATACATACATACATTATTACATACGTACATACATAAATATATACATTTATACATATCTACACTACATACATACATCCATACATCCATACATTACGAACATGTATTATATATTTACATACGTACATACATTACTTACATACATACATTACTTACATACATACATTATGAACATACATACATTATGAACATACATACATAAATATATTATATACATATATACATAAATATATGCATTATATACATACATATATTCATACATTACATACATTAGATACACATGCATACATTAATGTTTTTCTATACGACTTTTTAAATGCATATGGATTGTTGTTTTGTAGGTGATTGTATGGCATTTGTGCCTTATTTTCTCATTGCTTGAGTGCCTTATTTATTGATGTTTTGGATGCATTATTTCCTTATGGCGTGTAGACCTTATGTGAATTTTTTATGATTTTCCTACCCGAGGGAAAATATTATCAATTTTTTTTATTCTCATGATGTTATATATGACATGCATACATACATAGATAAATATATCATGATGTTATATATGACATGCATACATACATAGATGTTATATATGACATGCATACATATATGACATGCATACATACATAGATACATACATACATAAATATACATAAATATATACATATATACATACATATATACATGAATACATATATACAAATGCATATATCATAAATTCATACATACATACATACATACATACATACATACATACATACATATATATATATATATATATATATATATATATATATATATATATATATATGTGTGTGTGTGTGTGTGTGTGTGTGTGCATACATACACACATTGTATGTGTACATACACATACATTCATACATACATACACATGTTACATACATGCATACATACATACATACATACATACATACAGACATACATACATACATACATACATACATATGTATGTACATACATACATACATGCATGCATGCATAGAAACATTCATTACATACATGCATGCACTACATATATATGCATAAACATATGGCTATATATATATATATATATATATATATATATATATATATATATATATATATATATATATATATATATATATATATATATATATATATGTATGTATGTATGTATGTATGCATGCATGCATACATACATACATACATACATACATACATGCATACATACATACATACATACATACATACACACACATACATACATACATACATAGATACATACATACATACATACATAGATACATACATACATACATACATACATACATGCAATTACATACATACATATAGGTGAAATATTCCTTTTGCAAGTGGAATGTTCTTTTTAAAGTGGTTGTATAGACTTCATGCCTTATTTATTCATGGCCTAAGTGCCATATTTATTGATCGTTTGAGTAGGTTATTTAATTATGGCTCATATGCTTTATGTTAATTGTTTGAGTTCCATACCCTAGGGAAAATGCTAACAAAATTCTTTTTTCTACAAACTAGATTATGAAGATGAGGATTCTGACAACCTCCTTTTCTTGGTAGAGACATCGAAAGGTTTAAGAAAGTTATATGCAAGATGGATTTCTTGTGCCCAGAGTGCTGTGTTCCAGATGGGCTAGCTCAGATATGCATGGACTCAGTCAATCTTATCAAGGACTTGATGCCATGGATCCAGGGCAACATCATGCCAACACGACAGAAGATGACAACCCCTGTAAAGGCAAGGGGTAAGCAGAGCGTGCAGAAAAAGTTCCAAAAGAAAAAGAAGAGAATTTCAGAAGAGGAGTCTTCTGACTCAAGCTCTAGCTCTGAGGATATAATTGTTGCACCTGGTGGAGAGCTTGCCTCGGGTGTTCTTGGTACTGAGCAAAACAAGATGAGGGAGGACATAGCTAGAAGAAAAGTTGTGAAGAAGGGGCAGTTGTTCCACCTACCAATCAATATCATCCACAGGCCACCAATAGATCCAGTCACAGGGAGGAGGCCCCTTGAGATCAGGGAGCCACACAATTTGCACGTGTAGAATCTTAAGAAGAAAATGAAAATAAATCCTCATGCTACTGTTGTGCCATTCCTTGTCATGGTGGATCCGAATTAGTGCAGCTCTGTGGATGAGTTCAATGAGGGCTTGTTTGAGGATTATACTTATTATGGGATTGGAGGTTCACACTCTGCAGAGGCGCGTAGACAGCTAGTGAAGGAGCACCCTACCACATTTTTCTTTAGGTATGCAGAGTGTAAGATATATGCTGGTCTTACAACTGAGGAAGCCAAGCTTCTTGCTTGGGATCACAACAATGACAATGACTACAGGCAAAAAATGTCCTCCATAGAGAGAATTCGGTTCTTCCACCATGAATATGAAGATTGTCTTGTGAAGGAAGCTGGAAGAATACATCCCAATCTACGAAAGCAATGCCTTATTGAGGTTGGAATTGCACTCGATGAGAATAGAAAGTCTGATGCTTTGAAGAAATATGATCCATGGTTTCAACTGGCATTCAGATCAGGTGAGATCTGGGATCTACAGGATAAAATTTTCACAATGTGGGAGAACAAGGAGGTCAAGGGCCAGAAGCAACGAAAGTCGAGGCCAGACCCACAGGTTGATCTGAAGGGAAAGGGGAGGAAAGTTGACCTCTCAATTGAAGAGGCTCCTGAGGACATGAAGCTGACACCATGGAGGGCCCTTCAAGGAATCAAGGATGATACATTGATTATATCAACTTTGTCAAGGGTAATCTCCAAGGAGTTAAGCCTGGAGGAGATGGTGACTGAGCTCAATAAGTATGTATGTTATTCTCAGATCCTTTTTCCCTCATCCCATGTTTCTGGTCTAACCTAGTCTCTTTTTTATTTCTGTGACTGTAGTCATAAAGTATACATGAAGATTCAGGAGGTGATGATGAAGAGGCTGGGTTGCTTTTCTTGGACAGAGGTCCAAGCAGACTATCCAACCACATCATCCTACAAAGCTTTATCAGAATATTTCATCCTGTTTCGTGATTGGGTAGGTTCTCTATCTGAGGTTGTGCCTGGTTTGCCATTAGGTTAGATGCCTTGATTTCTCTAACCAATTTGATGCCAGGCTTTTAGTTTTCGAATTCGATGCCTGGCATCGACTTACGGCTAAATTCGATGCCTGGCATCGACCTGTAGCCAAAAGTCGATGCCTGGCATCGACCTGTGGCCAAAAGTCGATGCCTGGCATTGACCTGTGGCCAAAAGTCGATGCCTGGCATCGACTTGGGGGCATAAGTCGATGCCTGGCATTGACCTGCAGTATAAGTCGATGCCTGGCATCGACCTCGTGGCATGAGTTGATGCCAAGCATCGACTTATGTCCCAAAGTCGATGCCAGGCATCGACTTTCAGTAGAAAGTTGATGCCTGGCATCTACCCCCACACGAAATCGATGCCATGCATCGGTTCCTTATGTTCTGTTTGCTGTATTGAAGAGCTCATTTAATTGTCTTTCCACTTTTTTCTGCAGAAATCAAAGAAAAGTAAGTCTGCAGAGCTACTAGATGATTGCCCCCCTGCATTCCTGGCTCACATTCAAAGAGCAAGGCATGAGAAATCTAGACTGAAAGCCAAGGAGATGGATTTTGATGATGAACCTGATCTGAAATGTTTCTCCAATCCCCTAGACCCCCTTAGGCCTGTATATTACAATGTATTCTGTAGTGATGTAAATAATATTTGTTCTGTTGTGCCTAGAAAACATTACTCCGTTCTCATAGCAGGCATACCCTATGGATTTAGGATGTTGGGATCAGTTAATGATGATGAACCCTTCAAACACCCTCAGATTCGGAAGATGGTCACTGATTGTGCAGAGTTGACTATGTCTCCTCTTTGGAGGATAGTAATTTTCCATAGCAGAGACCAGTCTTTCTCTGTTTCAACTGCTCTGAAGGCAAGATGTCATGCTGTGGAGTGCCTCACGTGGTAAGTAATCTTCTTTCTATCTCCATGCCGCTTTAATGATGCTCTCTGTGACTCATAGTTCTTGTTTGTAGGGTGAAGATGTCACTCTAGCACAATGGTGAGTACCAACGTGAGAAGATTCACCTCATAATTGTCAATCCGTGGAGACGTGAGGACTAGTATGAAGACTATGAGCAAGTGAAGGCACAAGTGCGTGAGTGAGAAGCACACAAGCATGCACACACATACACACACACGCGCACACAAGGCAAGAACAAGGAGAGGAACAATGGAGTTCTTTGCATTAGTCAAAAAGTCTCTTACATAAGCTCAATTCACAAACAATCTAACCCCAAAAATGAGCTCTCTAGCTCTTTTTATAGTTTTCTAACTAGCTTTGGTCTTGTCCAGACCTAGTGTCCGGCCTAGTTAAAAATTAGGTTCTAGAGTCTATTTGAGGGCTCAAACAGAGTCTAAAAATTATGAAAATTGATATGTCGCTAGTTCTAATACTCCTCAAGCTCGAGGACTCCTCGGCTTGCACAAAATGGAGTCTATTCTACCAAAAACGGAATTTACAATGTTTGTGTAGTGATTAAAATCACTTGAGTTGTAAAGAATCCATGGAAAAAAATGATTTGGCCTTGTTGCCGTATTGTGCATGACTCCTCTGTTGCTTTGTATGCCAACACTCCCCCCTTCCTAGCGTCTGTCGCCCCTGACAGACCTTTGTTCTCTCGGGTGGTCGATGTAATATTGGATGACATTGGTGGCCAGTTCATGCTCTCCTATCCTTAAGCCTCTTGCTAGATCAGCTTCCAAAGCATCCCAATTTATTGCACCAGGGGTCTCTGGTTGCGGGGTAGTGTAGTACTCAGAATACATTGCTTGTTCACAAGCAAAAAGTTGGAGCAGATGTGTTGGCTTCGGTGCGAAAATCTCTGAGTGATACTCCCAGAAACCTGATCTGAACATTTCTTCAAAGGTTTGTTTGTAACAGGCAGGGAGGTATTTGATGCGCGCATGCCAGGCGTAAGCCACACGAATACTGGGGGTGGTGCTCATGTCATACACCAAGTCATAATTGCCATTGTTGAACCCCGGGAGACGTACCTGTGGTGCGGCTGCATTTCTAAAAGTTTTCAGGATTACCTGCATCATATCTAAGATTTTAAGCATCATCTGCGCTGCTACATCTTGCATGGGCTTCAAGCGCGGCATCCAGTGGCGAATGGTTCCCATCATATATGCGACCGACGGCGGTCCCTGTGGTGGCGCAATGTACGGATAGTTCAGCCATTCCTTGCATTGTGCGTTGTTCTGCACCTTAATATTGAATGCCTTCCACGACCTGCGGCGTGGGACTGGACCATAGCATGGATTGTATAGGAGGTGTAAAGGCGCGTTGTTCCATGTGCGGAGCATTTCTGGATATGTCTCTAAAAGTTTTTGCCGCCAGGTGGGTTGACGAATTTTACCTTTTTGCGCCTCTGGAGGAAGGTCTTCGGGTTGAAATTGGGTCGCAAAGGTAGGAATCTGACCCGTGACTCTTTGTATTTCTGCATTATAATCCGCCAAGATAATATAATACGGCCTGTATTGGAGTTCGGATGAGAGGATCAGTCGTCTCGATGACAATTTCTTGAAGTAAGCCGATTGTAGCACTGTTTCCTCTATGACCCTCATGGCCTGATTTTGCACTACTGTGCGCTCTTCGTGCGAACTCCCGATTTCCTCCACTTGACGTAGCCATGGGGGCCGTGGTGCCTCGAATGTGTCCTGCGCTTCTTCTGTTTGTTGTCCTCCTGGGAATGGTTGTGGATCGTATTCTTCGTCAAACGTTTGTTCCACAGGAATTTGTACAACTTCTTCGTCCGTGGGAGCCTCTGGAGGGGAAGGTGGCCTCTCATATTGTAGTAGGCGTGTTTGCAATTCCGTGACCTGTTTCTGGAGATCTTTTATGGCCTCTGCGTCTGTGAGAAGTGAAGCAGCGGAGGGGGTGGTTGGGGAGGCTGCTGTTTGTCCTTTTTGGTGTTTCTGCTTCAATTGTCCCAGTTCCTTCGATAGCTTATCATGTGCTTCAAGCAGCATGGCATAGTCTTCCAATATGATCTTGATATTATCGGGGGTCACTGCTTGAAACTTGGATGGGCTGATGGGTGCCCCCGGTGTGCTCTCAATAGCTGCCTCCAGGTTCTCTTGATTTTGTACTTGCAGACGTCGATTCTCTTCCTGAGCGGCCGCAAGATGGCGTTTGAGTAGAGCCATATTTCGTTGAAGCTTTGAGTTGCGTTCCAGCTGTGTCCGTAGGTGACCTTCTACCACCTGTATCGCTTCCTGATCTGTGTTCTGTAACTGTACCTCCAATATGCCATGAGCTTCTTGGAGAGTTTGGAACTGTGTGTGGAGGCGAGCATTTTCCTCTTCTAGTGCCGCGAGGCGGTGCTGTAGTGTTTCTGAGTGCTCGTGCAGGCGTTCATTCTGTTGCTGGAGCTGAATGTAATCTGTCCTTAAGTTTGATATACAAGCCAGCATGGTGTCCAATGCACTTCCTATAGATGAGTGGGTGGAGTTTACAGTGGGAGATGCATGGGAAGGGAATTGGGGATGGGGAAGAGTGAATGATGTGTCTATTGAAGTCGTGTGTGTGAGTGAAATTGGTGGAGGGGGAATGGGAGGGGGTGGAATCGTGGGGGGAGGTGCCGTGGGTGGTGAAATGTCCATACCTTCAGGAGTGGTTGTGAGTGTGGGGTCTGCCATATACATTGGGATGGTAGGTGGAGTGTGTGTGGAAGTGGTGAATAGATGCGAAGTGGGGTGGGGAGCTGAAAAGAAAGGAAATGGTTGAGACCCTAGTTGAAACGTTCTAGCCAGGAAGTCATGGAGGGATTGTAGAAATGGAGAGAGAGAGGTCGGGGGTTGAGGTCGTAAATTGGAGGAGGGCGCGAAGGGTTGCGTGGTAGCAGGGAAACCCATGAATGTGGATCTAGGGTCGGGATGACCTATGGCTGAGGGCATTGGGGATGGTTGCCCTAGGGCAGGCTCTAGGAGCGGTTCGGTGGATTGTGTAGTGATGGGGGTTGCTTCAAAGATTGGGTTATCAGTGGTAGAGAATAGGGTGGAACTAGAGATGGGAGTACGGAAAATGAAGGTTGGGTCGGTGGGTTGAGTGGTCGAGGAGGTTTCCACTGTTTCTGCTCTAGGAGGTGATGGTGGGGGTGTGGGTGGTAGTGGCTCGGTGGACTCCTCATGGGTGACTGGGTGCTGTTGGCTAGCCGTTTCAGTTGCTTGGGGGGCTGTCTTGGTGGGTTCAGATGTAATAGTTGGCCCTTCTGCAATTGTGATAGGAATCTGGATATTCTTACCCGAGCGTCGTCGTGTCTGGAACCTTCGTGGATCATATTGAACTGGAGACTTCCTAATGGCAGTGCGCACTGCTTCCACTACCCCATATGTTTCTGCCATCAATAAGAGACCTTCCCGATACTCTGAGTCAACTCCTGCTTCTTCCAACAACTGAGTCATGAGTACTCTGCTACTCTGTTCGGTGAGTAGTTGTTGCGATCGCACTCTTTCCATAATCTGATACAGCCTTCGGAGTTCTGCTGTATAGGCTGGGGCTTCAGTGGTCTCCTCTTCATACGCTCCTTCTTCTTCGAGGTGTCCTTGTTGTTGACCTTGCTGAGCATCACTCCAATGTACATGTCGACCGTCTGTAGACTTTCTTCTTCTTTGTGAGGATGTGCCTTGCTCCTCTGCCTCTGAATAAAACTCCACATCAGAGAATTGTGTACTTTGTAGGAATGCTTCGAAGTCCTGGGGGTCCATTCCCTCAGCATCTCCAGTGGCAGCAAATTCGAATTTAGGTGGAACAGGAGGAGCCGATGGGGTAGCTTGTGTGGTAGTTTCAGATCCCGACCTGGGTATCCTAATGGTGAAGGGAGGTACAGTGTCCTCCCGTCGTGGCGATACCTCAGGAGTAGTCAGAACTTCCCTTGTCTGGACACAAAGGATCGCACCCCTCATGCGCTTGGATTGATGTGTGGACGTCTTGAGCCTTTTAAACATTTGTAATTGTGCCCAAGTTAAGGCACGTTCAATGGGGACATCGTATGCTAGGCACCGGTAAATAATGCGTGTGATTGCACAGCATCCGTTCACCACTAATTTCCTCGAAGACCGTTTGTTTGCTTCATACAATTGATCTATAATCCATACCGGTAGCTTGATGGGTAACGAGCCTGCTTCCGCTAAGTAGAGAGCGAACCAGATTCTCTTGTGTGGTTGTGTGAATCGGTCTTGGCCGGGAAAGGCGAAATGTTGCATGCACATGCGAAGAGGGATGGACACATTTGGGGTGAGTGCTGCCATGTCTTTAAGCCTCAATAGTTTCCTATCCTTCATGTTAGTGGGAACAAGAGCATCTTTTTCAGAGGGTACATGCGTGCCGTGCATATTTAAAGTGTCGCTTACCAATTCCACAGTAAGTTCGAACCTCTTCAACTCGTTGTTGCCTAGCAAGGAGGGAAGAACAAATGATCCGGGTTTGTCCTTTTCTTCATTAGCTTGTAATGTGGAGACCAAATAGTAACATCGGAGGAGATCTGGTTTAGGTAGTGGGGCTTCAAAGTATTCGGCCAGCCCTGCTCGTTGCCATATGGTTTGGAGATCCTCGGTGTTCTGTAAAGTCTCGAACTCTTTGGAGAAAAATTGGAATCGAACCCATGATCTGTCATACTCGCACTTAGACTCCCATATATACTTGGCCTCTCCTAATGGACCTGGCATGCCATTGAACCAATGAGAATTGGCATGGACTCTTTCTGTAATCCCTGTGGGTGGATCCGGCACCGGGATTTGCTGAAGGTGCTGCAGCTCTCTTGGTCGTTCAATTGGTGGAACATCCACACGTAGACTATCCACATCAATTCCTGCAGTGAGTATCCCTACTTGTGAGCCCGAACCTGTCGCTTCTGCCATTTTACTTCTTGCCTTCTGATTCTGTGAGAATATAGAATCATGTGTTAACATCGTAATGGACAGAATGATTCCGTAGTTGTCCCCGTCACAACATTAACATGAGGTAGATGGTGAGTTAGTGGTTAGTAAGTGCACGAAGACAGTGTGTGTAGTTAATGCTTGGGTATTCCTAGGAGACTAACGCAGTTAGTAAGTGGGGTTGAATTTACAAATTGGGGTCGGGGGGTTTATTACAGGTCTTGAGCTGCCAAATGCAGTGGATGGGTTTTTCTCTTCGTTTCGTAGAGACGCTAGAGAACATTGTAGGTGTATCAGCTTGAACATGAGGCCTTTTATGGATCGATTTACAAATGATTCTGTTCGTGCTCATGGGCCTTGGTGTGTTCGTGAGTGTTGAAAACGCGTGGATGCCGGTTGTGCGAGTGAATGGGTTACGTTGTATAGGTTGTGGCTTCGGTGTAGTTATTTGCGCCCGCAAGCAAGTCTTAGGCACCCAAATTTGTCTTGATTGTGACCTAGCCTTCATCGACTTCTTGGGCACCCAAATAGATTTCACGTTAGCAGAAGAATTTCCGAAAGACTTCTTATTAGTGTCGTGTTGTTGGTTACTAATAAGAGGCTTTGCCTGTGTGGTTGGCTGGGGTGCAACCGGGTGTTCGCCTCTCCGCACCCACACTTGTTTCACTTGCTGGGACATTTTGCTGCGCAAGTACTTTGGATCCCGGACATAGGTAGTACTCTGCTTCTTCTGCCTTTGATCCACCTTTGGTTGTTGCCTCCTTCTGGCCTTTGGAAAAGAAGGGAGTTCCTTTGCATTCCTGACTCCTTTTTTGAGATCTTCATTCTTCTGCATCACATAGCCTTGGACAAGAACAGCATGATCAACTTCATGTGCACCCCTGGAGGGACCAGGAGTCCGTGTCTTTTCTAGTTCCTTGAGTGCTCCATTATTTAACTCTACTGTAATTCGACTATGATTGACCCAAACCTGAAGAAGTCCACTTCTTAAGTTTAAGTTAACTGCTTGGTCATAGATCCAATCTTGACCCAAGACAAGAGGTTCAGTGAGATCCTCATCTTGACACACTAGTACTTTAACCGTCATTGCCTCATCATGAATATAGAGGGGAAGTTCCACCTCGCCTATGCAAGGGGTTTCCACGCCTCCCAATCCTATGAGATATGCTTCCACAGGATTGACAATTAATTGCAACTCTTGACAGTAAGACACTCTAACAGCACTAGTGGCTGCGCCGGAGTCAATCAAGGCTCTTACGGTCCTTGCACTCTTTCCTTGTCCTATATCTAGGGTTATGAAAGGACGTCGATCAATTATTCTACGCAAGCTTGTTCCTGCGACTTCACACATGGCCATAGGATATCCTTGATCTGCATAGTCATTCGTTCTAGGCTGATCTCTACCTTGCTTTCGTAACTTCATCCTTCTGATGCGTTCTAAAGCTTCTGCTTGAGCTTCTTCTCGAACTCGCTTTTCTTCCTCTTTGCGTTTCTTAGCAGTGTTGAGTCGGCTGAGCATTTCCTCAGTGAGGGGTTCCTGATACAACTTGACTCGGCAACCGCTAATATAGTTTGGGAGAATATCACCTTCTAGCGTGGCTAATTGTACTGCTCCACTCGTGGAGATCCTATTGATAATCATAGGTCCGTAGCCTCTCTTTTCTAGTTTCCTTGCGTGTTGTTTCAGTGTATAGACTAAAACTAGATCTCCTGCTTTCAAGCCCTTATTCTTCACATGGGCATCGAAATATGCCTTCTTTCTCTTCTTGGCTGCATATATTCCGGCAGCGGCTCTCAGTCTTGTTTCCCCTAATCGTTCAAGGTCAAAGATCCTAGAGGAGAGCTCATGACCTGTCCATTCGTACTCTTGTGCTACTTTCAACGTAGGGATCAAAAAGTCTAGCGGTAGCACAGCATTTTGTCCAAACACCATTTGAAAGGGCGTGGCTTGGAGTACCGTTTTGTAGGCAACTCGGTATGCCCAAACAGCATGGTGTAGCTGTTTGTCCCAATCAGAGCGTTTATTATTCACTAATTTCGTCAATACATTGCATAAGATCTTGTTGGTACTCTCAGCTTGGCCATTTGCTTGAGGGTGATAGGGGGCAGACTTCTTATGTATTACTAAGAATTCTTTGAGCAGATTTTCAATAACTTCGTTCAAGAAGTGAGTGCCTCTATCGCTTACAAGCTCTATGGGTAGTCCGTATCTAGTGAACACATTCTCAAATAAAAACTTAGCAGTTGTTTGAGCATCGTTCTTCGTTGTGGCTTTTACCTCCACCCACTTAGTTAGATAGTCTGTTGCAACAATGATATATTCTGCATGGGAACCCTTAGCTGGGGGATTAATAGGACCTACGAAGTCTATTCCCCACTTAGAGAAAGCACGTCCACCCATCATAGGTTTCAGTGGCATCTCATCTTTACGTATAGGATATTGGGTTCGCTGACAGACATCACACCGTTTCACATAGGTATGTGCGTCCATGTGAAGGGTTGGCCACCAGAAGCCCGCAAATAGTATTGCCTTGATCACCCAATCTGGTCCAAAGTGTCCTCCTGCTACACCTTGGTGAGCAGTGTCCAAGATCTTGAGATACTCACTCTCATGGACACATAGTCTCAGGTAACCGTCTTTACCACGCTTGTATAGATTATCACCAATGAGTGAATAATCCTGGGCTTCTTGGTCTAAACTCTTTTGCCTAGCCAGAGTCATGTCTGGAGGGAATGTTCTCGTCCTTAAGAAGGATACTAGTGGTTCACTCCAATCTGGCACTATGGACACTTGATAAAGAGTGGCGTGTTCCACAGGTGGTTTAGTGCAACAGATTGGGCATTCCTTGCACAACTTTTGGACATCCGCTTCCATAGTTGGCCAATGTACTCCGAGTCTCTTTAGGGTCTGTAAAGTTCGTTGCTTTGAGTAATGTTGCTCTAATGCACCTACATGTGCTAATTGCAACCATTTAGCGTACTCATCCTCTTCTACGCAACAAGCCAAGATCCCTTGATCTGTGTGCTTGTACATACTTCCTGCCATGATGTGGTACTTTTGGGCTCTCACAACCTCCCTATTCCGTGTGTTCACCACTGGATGATTAGGCCCGTACGTCAATACTGGTACTAATGGCTTAGCCCACTGCGGTACAACTTCCAAATTAAACAAGTAAGCATCAGGAAGATCATCTGATACTCCTCGTGGGGCTTCTCCAGATGTGAGCCTAGAGAGATGATCTGCTCTTAAATGAGTCCTACCTTTCCTTACCACAACCTCAAAGTCATATTCCATGAGCAAGAGAAACCATCTTACTAATCTTCCTGTATTGCATGGCTTGTTCACGAGATATAACAATGCTTGGTGATCAGTAAAAAATTTAAACTTGTTTGCAAGCAAATAGTGTCTAAATTTCTTGACTGCATATACCATGCCTAAGCCTTCTCTCTCTGTAGTGGTATAATTTCGTTCAGCTGCATTCAATTGTCTACTGGCATAGGCAATTGGGAGATCCATATTACCTTCACCAGTAGGTTGTGCGAGCACACATCCAATGGCATAATTGGATGCATCCACATGAACATGGAAGGGCTTGTTCCAATCTGGTGTGGTTAAGATTGGTGCTGAACATAATCTTCGTTTAAGCTCCTGGAAGGAGTTCTCACATTCATTAGTCCACTCAAAATTAGTCAGAAGTCCGTACATGGGCTTTGCAATGACGGCATACATGTGAATGAACCGGCGGTAGTAACCACAATGCCCCATGAAAGCTTGTACTTCCTTGACATTCCTTGGCCTGGGTAGCTCTGCTATGGCTCTCACTTTCTCTTCGTCAGTAGATATGCCATTCTTTGACACTATGTGCCCTAAAATCTTGCCTTGCCTGACCATAAAAACGCACTTTTCTGGGTTCAGGCAGACCTGATATTCTCTACATCTGTCAAAGATTTGTCTGAGTTCAGGAATATGGGTTTGTCTAATGTTGGAATGAGCACAAAGATCATCAACATAGACTTCTAAATTCTTCCTCAGGAACTCCTTAAACACATGGCACATCAGCCTCTGAAAGGTTGCTGGGGCATTGGTAAGCCCAAATGGCATTACTCTAAAGGCAAATATGCCCCACTCTGTGGCAAAGGCTGTCTTATGCTGATCCTCTGGAGCTATGGCTACCTGATTGTAGCCCGAAAACCCATCAAGGAAACTGTACACTTCCTTGCCTGCCACTCTTTCTAAGAGATGTTCTGTGATGGGAAGCGGATAGTTATCTCGAATTGTGGCTGCATTGACCTTCTTCAAGTTAATGCATACACGCAATTTTCCGTTCTTCTTGGGCACCACCACAATGGGGGATACCCATTCAGTGTGCTCAATTTCATAGATAAATCCAGCTTCAACTAGTCTATCTATCTCTTCCTTGATCTTGGCAGCGTAGTTATCGTTATATGTATAAGGCTTTTGCTTAGAGGGTTTAGCATCTGAGGTCATGGGGATAGTGTGTGAACATATGTCAGGGTCAACACCTTTCAAATCCTTGTAACTCCAAGCGAACACATCTCTGTATTCTCTTAGCAAGGCAATTAACGCATGCTCTTCTTCCTCTGTTAGGTCATGGCCTATGTATGTGCATCTCTCCTCTCCTTCTTCTAGGGCTACTACTATTTTCTTGGTGGTTTCTTTGTTATCATAGGCCTCTCCTACTTGTGCCTCTCGTTTAGGCATTCTTATCATGACTCTCCTGTCATCTATCTCATACTTCTTAAAATTTTCTGGGACCTCAAACAAAGACTCTTCCTCTTCTGGTGAGACTTCTCTCTTCTTCCGTTTCTTTCCTTCTTCCTTTGAGGTCACATGTGTGGCTAATCTCACATCATTTGTAAGCTCTCCATGCCTCTGGGGTTGAAATTCTACTTCATGGAAGTATTCTTCATCTGATGCAAAGGGTGGGTCCATGATAATTGACTCTAGGTCGGAGTCACTTGCATCCTCAAAGGCATCAGGTCTAGGTTCGCATTCTTCTAGAACTGCCTCTCCCATGATTGGCTCTATGGAGAAGACTGAAATATCATAGCCATCCTCATCACAGTGAGGTGTCCATTGTTCTTCATTGATGGCTACGTCCATTGTTGCTAGGATTTCTGCCCAGCCATGGGGTTCAAATTCTTCGTCAGGAAATACTACAGGTGCATAGGCTGGGTCTTGAATGGGTCTATGTGTTTCGTTTGCACCTATATCTCTGGCCTTCTCTCTCTTCTCTTCTTCCACTGCTACTTTGCACATCCATAAGTGGGTGTCTTCGTGCATCCATGAGGATCCTGATCCTAGGGAATGCACAGATTCGGTATCATCCTTGGCTCTATGGATGGGATTCCATTGGATAGGGGGAACATCTCTATGAGAGTAATCCCTGAGATTGACTTTGGTTGTAACACCTAAGTGCTGCAGGTACAACGAATTGGTTCCCCAATCCTGTACCACTTGCAACTGTCGCATAAAAGGTCGTCCCAAGATCATCTCATAGGCATGATTTTTGCTGAAGTCACATATGGCAAATGTGTGCTCGAACTCGACACCACAGGTGGTGAGAGTTATTCCTTCTAGCAATCCTAAGGGTCTCTCAATATGACCATCGACCATCTGCAATTTCATTCTCGTTGGCCTGAGTGCTGGCTTGCCCCAACGCTTCCATAGGGAAGTGGTGGCAATTGCAACTCCTGCACCTGAGTCCAAAATTGCCTTGGTGATGTACTCCTGATAAGTAATGGGAAGATAGGTGTTCCCTTCTTCTCCTTCACACATATCTCCTATCTTATCCAAGGGTATTTCTGGCACTGTCCTATGTGATCCTGCCTGGGAACGAGGTTTTGCTATCTCTGGTATTTGTTTGGCTACATGTTTCCATAATTCAGGTCTAACCTTGAGTAGCTCTTCTAACTTGAGATTGCACTGCACTTTAGTATTTTTCACTACCTCTGTGTTCCTAGGTATGACTGAATCTTCATTTCTTACCATGATCGTGGGGGTTCTCATACAAGTAGACTTGGCTTCCCATGGCCCCGTGAAATGGGGTAATTCCTGTAGAGAATTAGATTCGAAGTCTAATCTTTCTTGAGATTGGGTGCTCTCCTGCTCCCCATAAATGGATGGGATGTCTTGTGGGAATTGGTCATGTGCATCATCCACAAGTTCAATGGGAGGAGGCACTTCGCTTTCTTTAGCCCATTTGTCTTCTTGAATCTCTCGTAGGAATTCTGGTGTGAATCGATTCATAGAAGAAGAAGTGTCTGGCTCCGTAGAATTAGGCACATAAGTAACCTGGGAAGGAGGGCTTATTCTATCATTGGCTCTTTCCTCGCTCTCATAGATGTTTGGAGTACAAGCTTCCTGGGGAGGATTACTTATTCTATTACTTTTCCGAACAGGTTCATATGCTCCCTGAGAAGGAATGTAGGCAACCTGTGGAGGTACGTGAGCTTTCGAGGGAGGCTCATCTCCCTTTTGGGGGGAAAGATAAGCTTCTTGAGGAGGCACATGGGCTTCCTGAAGAGGCTGGCTTATCCGTTCTCTTCCCCTTTCCTTTCTTTGAGGGGAAGGTTCCTTTTCTGAGTGTGCCATTAGATTCTCCATTCTTCCCAGAGAAGGGGGGTTGTCTGGTTCAGTGGAATTGAGTACATAAGCTTCCGATGGGGGATGGGTCATGTTTTTGCTTGCTTTATCTCTTTCTTGATTTTTTTCTTCCTTGGCAGATCTTGCAATTATGCCCTCTAACTTCTCTAGAAGTCCATCCAGGTGTAGTTGCGTCTTGGCTGAGCCCGAGTAATTGAATAGGCGACTAGCTTCAAACATAGTCTGAGCCAATGCGACCATTTTCGCGCAAAGCTTGGTTCTTTCTATCTCTAGGTCAGCTCTAGGGTAGCACTTGTCATGATCCGTTACATTTGGCCCTTCTTGGATTCTGGCCTGATATGCTTTAAGCATCATGTCTATGTCTTAAGGAGTGGGATCAGCTAATACTGATCCTGCTCGGGGTGGTGGGTGGGTTACGTGGGGTGTGTTAGAGGGTGGAGGGATGGAGGGTGATGGGGATGGTAGCGGTGGAAATGTGTGAGAGTGCGGTTGAGACGTGATCTCTATGATTTTGGCCTTGGTTTCTCGTAGACTTTCCTCTAGTTCACTCATCTTCTTTGCCCATTGCCTTTTCATTCTTTCACGACTATCTCTCCAAGCTCTAGTTCTTTTCTTTGTCATGCTCTCGGTTTCACTAACTTCTGGGCTCTTTTCCTGGCCTACAGTTTGGTTTTGCTGCAAAGCTTGAGCTCTTGTGACCACTTGTACTGGCGCAGTGGAAGTCACACTCCCTGTGGAGTCTACAACCAACCCAATAACATTTATAGGAGTGATTTTTGGCATATTATTAGGATTTTTAGGGCAATCTCGTAAGAGATGCTCTTTCCCACACTCTTGGCAATAACCTTGGATCGTTACTGACTGGGGCTGTGTAGGTGGAGGCAAGGGGCAATCACGAATGAGATGATCACCCTGACATCGGTAGCATGGTCCTCTAGGGAATGGGGGTCTTACCTGCCTAGGTTGGGGTCTGGGGTTGGGGGTTGCATACATGACATTCGTGTAATCTGATTCCCAACTAGGTTCATTTGGCTCTTCACTATAGTAAGACTCACCATGTTCAGGAGACTGCATGTAGTATGTCTGGGGACTATCAACATGTGTAGAATCGAAGCTATGGTCACTGGGGTCACTTTCTGAAAGCAATGGTGTTACAGGGACTATCGCTCTATTCAGGTTTTCTTCTGCAGCTGTATACTTTACTGGGATCACGTTGGATGGAGCTGGAGGTTGTTGGGCTAGCACAGGCTGAGGTCTTTGTTGGTTTTGGTATGGTTGCTGATAAGGTTGCTGTGGCCTGCCATATGGTTGTGGAGGGTACTGGTTCTGGTATCTTCCCTGCGGTGGATAGGGTTGAGGGTGAGTTTGCCTAACTGTTTGCTTATTGTAGGGGCAATCTTGTGCGGTGTGATTGGTGTACCTCCGTTCTATGGTGCAGTACTGGCTACTAGGATTTACTTGGGGTTGAGCCATAACGGGACATACATTCGCCATGTGGTCGCCACCACAAGTGTAGCATCTCTTCACAGAGGCAAACCTTGGGATCTGTTTACCAGTGACACCTAATTTCTGAGCTACTTTCTCTGCCAGTTCCTCAATTGATGTGGATTGCGTGGAAGAGAGGCTAGAGGCACCATCTGAATCTTTGTATATCTTGGAAAGCTCTAATTCCTCCCCTAGGTTATCCTCGATGTCAATGCACATGCGTACACACTCTTCTATGGTCCTAGGGTCCTTCAAGTACACATAGGATCTTAACTTTGTACTCAGCAATCCATCTAAGAATAAAGCCACTTGCTTAGCTGGTGTGGGGAGCTCCGTAATAGGGCATCTTTCAAGATATTGCCTAAATCTTCGTCCTGCAAGTCTTACGGTCTCTTGAGGGGTTTGCTTGAAGCTGTGAATCAATGAGGAGGTATTATGTCTTATGCCACTCTTAGAGAATTCAATAACGAAAGCCTCCAGGAGTTGGTCTATGCTCCTAAATTGTCTCTCATTCAATGGTTGGAACCACGTAAGGGCTGTGTTTCTAAGGGTTAGACCAAAGGCATTATATTGTGTGAATAGATCCTCCACTTGTTCTGCTCTCAAGACTTGCCTAAACTCTGCCACATGATCGTATGGGTCTCCTGTGCCATCAAAGTAATTTTTCATGGACTTAACTAGCTGAGTTGGTCTCAAAGTCCTTGTGTGCTCTCTAGGTCGTGGTAGAGGGAACTCATCCGCATTTCTTTGATTCCTGTGAGCTCTAAGTGTCCCAGGTTCTACTCTATTCGTTTCCGTCCTCGTTCTTTCTCTACCCCCTGAGTTGGCAAAACTTACTTCTGGCCTATCTCTACTTCTGTCTCTTTGAGTTCCATGAGCTTGGGATGTTCCCGCTCCAGGGTGACCGTAGGACACATGTGATCTTGGTTGGGGGAAAATGATTTCACCTTTCCAAGTGTAAGCATGCCTATCATTTTCTGTCACCACGAAGATCCTTTCTGAGGCGTGCTCTAAGTAGGTTACTCTGCCTGGGCTATCAGGATCCTTAAGCTCATAGATCATGATTGTTCCTACATCAAATGGCCGATCAGATTTATATCTCCAAAAGGCTTCTTCAGTTTCTCGGTTCAGAAGGAGATCTATGCTCTTATTATCTTGGGGAATCCATTCTGGTGTGATTATCCTCGTAAGAACAGATTTGCCTCGGGGTGTTCTAGGTTCTACTCCCATATTTCCTTGTTCCAAGTCACCTAAGTCCGCTTCTGAGATTACATTTCCAAATTCATCTGTCCTATCTGGGTGACTGGTGACTACGTATATGGTTCCTTCTTTGTCCAGGTATGCACCGCTTTCAAACTTGACAGCTGGATGCTCTAGTCCTATGGATTGGTCAGGGTTTTTAATCTGGACCACGGATCTTCCTAGGCCATCCTCATAGATACTAGCACCTAATCGGTTGTTCCTAAGGTATTCCAACTGCGTTTTGTAAGGGCCTTCTACCCTGTGCAAGTATGGCACTCCAGAACTTCCCGTAGGTCTGTCCATACCTTGAGACATCTCTGACTCACTGGTCTCAGAGCTAGGATAGTATGAGTGGTGGCTCAACTGCTGGGCCCAAGGCCTAGCAGTGTGGTTAACACTAGCCTCTGAAGATCTAAGGCTTTGTCTCTCCCTTACTAGATGTCGTCCTGATCTAAGGTTCATATGTCTATCTAAGTAGCCCAATTCTTTGCCCAGAGTACAACCTCGTTGCTAGTTACTTTAGATTAGTCGCTTGGTTCTTTTTGGTTATTTTATCGTGTTTAAGGTCTTGTCTGATATCACGTCGTCAGGAATATTTGAATGTTGTTTCGCACTTACAGTTGATCGTTCCACGTTAAGTTCTTTTCCTTTAAAATTCTCGACAGTACAAGGATTATGCCCTTAGCTTGAGCTTGAAAGTTTAGGTATGCTTCAACTTGATAGTTGCCTATCGTCGTCCTAACTTACTCCTACTTCTGATCGTTCTTAGCCTAAGCTAGGAATTGACGAAGAGGAGATGAGAGTATTCCGACCTTCCTTGTTGACCCTTGCTCTTTAGTGCTCGAGAAGTTGATTCTCAAGCTTGCGCAAAACCCTTGCTTGGACGCTCTCAATTGCTTCTCAATAGACCTGCATCAATCCCAAGATTAGCTCCAAGTTGACCTTTCACTTGACAGACAATTTATTTCAGACACTTTCTTAATGACCCTTGTTCCCCCTTTTGTATTGCTAGAAATTTCCTCTAGAGCTCCCTTGGTGTTTCTACCCCTCTGTGTGTCAACTTCCAAATATCCTATCTGAAAATCAACGCGTTATTCTTATAAAAAACAGTTGAGGGCGTGTAGTATATGCCAAGAGCTTTCCGACAAGCCCTAGAGCTCAAAAAATGGATTTCGTATGAAAAAGTTATGACCGTTCAGGGTTTAGGGGGTTAACTAGAAAAACAGAACCTTTCAGGGGTTTTAATGCATTTTTCTAAGGCCTTTGTAAGTGTAGGAGTATTTGAGAGTGCAAATATGCCCAAAATTTAGCCTAAATTTCCAAAAAATTTACCCCTTAATTTTTGCCGAAAATGTCTGTCTGTCGCGATAGACGGTGTCTGTCGCGATAGACGGTGTCTGTCGCGATAGATGGGTCTGTCGCGATAGGCGGTGTCTGTCGCGATAGACGGTGTCTGTCGCGATAGATGGGTCTGTCGCGATAGGCGGTGTCTGTCGCGATAGACGGTGTCTATCGTGGAATTTTGGTCTGTCGCGATAGACGGTGTCTATCGTGGAATTTTGGTCTGTCGCGATAGACGGTGTCTGTCGCGATAGACGGGTCTGTCGCGATAGACGGTGTCTATCGTGGAATGTCTGTCTGTCGCGATAGACGGTGTCTGTCGCGATAGACGGTGTCTGTCGCGATAGACGGGTCTGTCGCGATAGACGGTGTCTATCGTGGAATGTCTGTCTGTCGCGATAGACGGTGTCTGTCGCGATAGACGGGTCTGTCGCGATAGACGGTGTCTATCGTGGAATGTCTGTCTGTTGTGGAATGTCTGTCTGTCGCGATAGACGGTGTCTGTCGTGGAATGTCTGTCTGTCGCGATAGACGGTGTCTGTCGCGATAGACGGTGTCTGTCGCGATAGACGGGTCTGTCGCGATAGACGGTGTCTGTCGCGATAGACGGTGTCTGTCGCGATAGACGGTGTCTGTCGCGATAGACAGAAAAAACGCAAATTTTTGAGAAACTTCTAGTGATTTAGAGTGCCCCAATGGTGTAGGTTACCGTGCCAAACATGCATTCACAAAATTTTAAGTTTTTCTGTCTGTCGCGACAGACAGAGGTCGTCGTCTCGGGACCTGTGCAGAGTCTGTCGTACCTGCGCACACTGCTGGAGGAGGTGGTACAGCAACTTCCTGCAACAAAAGCTCAAAAACACGCCAAAAACAGCTAGCATGCAAGCTCTCTCTCGCTCTCTCTCACAATGAAATGAGGGAAATGAGGTGGGGAGTGTAATATGACCCAAAAACTGAAATTTTGGTGGAGATGGAGATGGAGGTGAGAGATGGTGGGGATGATGATGGTGATGATGGTGATGCGAAAGTGAGGAAAAAATGAAGAAAAATATAGAGAAGGAAGGATATTACCTATAACTCCAATGTCTCAACTCGACGTCTTACCATCACACGCTCGTCCTCGAAGCTCTCTCCCCGGCAACGGCGCCAAATTTGGTGTCACTCTAGCACAATGGTGAGTACCAACGTGAGAAGATTCACCTCATAATTGTCAATCCGTGGAGACGTGAGGACTAGTATGAAGACTATGAGCAAGTGAAGGCACAAGTGCGTGAGTGAGAAGCACACAAGCATGCACACACATACACACACACGCGCACACAAGGCAAGAACAAGGAGAGGAACAATGGAGTTCTTTGCATTAGTCAAAAAGTCTCTTACATAAGCTCAATTCACAAACAATCTAACCCCAAAAATGAGCTCTCTAGCTCTTTTTATAGTTTTCTAACTAGCTTTGGTCTTGTCCAGACCTAGTGTCCGGCCTAGTTAAAAATTAGGTTCTAGAGTCTATTTGAGGGCTCAAACAGAGTCTAAAAATTATGAAAATTGATATGTCGCTAGTTCTAATACTCCTCAAGCTCGAGGACTCCTCGGCTTGCACAAAATGGAGTCTATTCTACCAAAAACGGAATTTACAATGTTTGTGTAGTGATTAAAATCACTTGAGTTGTAAAGAATCCATGGAAAAAAATGATTTGGCCTTGTTGCCGTATTGTGCATGACTCCTCTGTTGCTTTGTATGCCAACAGAAGACAAACGTAAATCACACTCCTTTGCATAGGTTTGTGAGCTCCATTGAATGCATTACAGTTGGCTATTATGATGAAGTAAGCAAAAGGAGAGTCAGGGAGCATTGCAATGAGAATGGGATCTCAAATGTGCACATGTTCCCAGCCGTTACCAAGAAACTTCGTCATGTAGCTGGGGACATGACATTGGTTAACCCCTATGAGAAGCCACAAAAACTCATAATGAGATTGCTTCAGCTATTCTCCAATGATGATGACTGGGTCCTAGACCTTTTTTCGGGCACAGGTAATTTCAATTTTCATAATTTTCATTAGTCATGGTTGATTGACGCCTCTAAGTGGTTTTCTGTTGTTTCAGGAACGACTTTGGCTTGCTCCTTAAAGATGTTCAGGCACTGCATAGCTGTGGAGAAGGATGATCCTCAAGTGAGCTTCATTAGAATGAGAATCAATGGGCTGAATGAATGCCCAGATGAAGACCAAGAGGTTGGAAGGAAGCACATTGCAGACATGGAGAGATTCCAACCGGCTTCAAGGGAGCCTGTTCCCCCACTTGCAGATGAACCGGGGGACATGGCTGACCTTGAAGAGCCAATCTTGGAGCAAGAGAGGTAGGATATGTGTTCTAATGTTCCAGAGGATCCCAATATCCTTGAGCGAGGAAAGCTATGATCAGCTTCTATTGTAGATTCATATTACTCTTGTAGAACACATGAAATTTAAAAAATCATTTTAATAGAAATATAATGTCGAGTTCTGCTTTCACTTTGTGTTCAGCTTGATTTATCTTGAGCATTTCTCTGATCATGTGTGAATGTTTCTTAGTATAATTTTGTGGATTATTATCTTCTCTTGGGAATGCTTTTGTGAAATGTATTTCATATTCTGTGAATATGGCCAGGCATTCAATGAGGATCTTAACCATACAAAGGTGATGATCTTAATTGCCTTGTTAAAATGTTCCGATTTTTGCAACACATGTACTCTAATTTTTGAGTAACTTTTAATTAGCTATAATCTGTGCTTGTTGAGGTTATAGATGTAATGAAGGAGCTTCCCGAACTCTTACTTGTACCTTCAGCTCTAATCTATTGTCAAAGATCATGATGTGGGATTCTTGATCATGCTGAACAACTAGTTTTCATGGCAACAAGAATTTTATTTTATCTATCTTGACTACTTGGGATATGAGATCAAGCTTCTAGTGACAATATTTACAAGCAAGAACAAGTGATGCTTTCTAGATATTGTAAAATGCCCACTTTATTGCTTGATATAGTGGTCTTTAGGTAAAAAGGAATAGAGAACATGTCTTTGTTCTCCTTTGTTGTGACTCAGTGTTATGCCCAAATAATGATCTGAATGCCCCAGATCTGACATCCCAAAAGAGACATGCAAATAATCCTTAAATTCAATAATATGATTCTCATTAGGATTATTGAGCAGCATACTATCTAGATATAAAATAATTACCAGAATTACATCATCTGCATGCTTAGCATATGAGGCACTCTTAGTTGGAGTATTCTCCAAATCATGTGTTAGAAAGTAGGCAATATCCTCTCATACAAAGCACGTGGTGATTGCTTCAAACAATATAATTTATTTTTTAATATGCATACTTTATTTTCATGACCTTTATCCTCAAAAACATTCTATTAAAATAGATAAACTTTTTTGTGCAAGTCACCATTCAGAAATGTAGTTTTAATATCAAATTGATATACATTCCAGCCATAATGAGATGCAAGTGCACAAACGCTAAAAACAATGGTTATTTGGCATGTGGGAGAAAATGTCTTGTCAAAATGAATACCTCTCTCTTAAGCATAACCTTTGGAAACAAGCTTAGCCTCATACTTATCACTTGTTCTGGCTTATGTTTTAGTTTGTATACCTTTTTAGTGGCAATGATCTTTTTTCCTCGAGACAAACTACATAAAGACCAAGTACCATTCTTCATAGTAGCACCATATTCTGAGTGCATAGGAACCCTCCAATTTTCTGGATCTTGTGCTTCATCAAAAGAAATAGGCTCATTCTCATGATAAAGACAAGAGATATTTATTGCATAACAATTTCATGCAAAGAAAGCATAATGAGAGCCTCAACGAGTACAATATGATAAAAATGAATCTAATTTACTGTCTCTCAAAGCCTGAACTATCCATTTAGGCATAGTTTCTATCTCTTCTATACTAACCCTCTCATCAATAAGTGCATCATGTAGATCTGAATCACAAATGGAATGATCTACATGATTATGTAAAACTTGGCAAGGTAAAGAAATTATCTCATTTGAACCAATATCTAATTATCCACTTGTAAAAGGAGGCAGAAAAGTATCATACACATTATGACCTACGAGCTAACTAATATCTTCTTTATACATGAAAGTAAGAGATGAATTGCATCTTCCACAAAAAAAAACATCATGGCTATTCAAAATGCATTTATTCTATGGATGATAGAGATAATGGCCTTTGCTTCTAGAACTATACTCAACATTAGAATTACATTTCACTTCTTTCTCATTTAGTTTTTTATGTTATTGTTGAAGCACTAATGCATATATCATACTACCAAAGATATAGAGATGAGAGAAAATGGCTTATGAATATGTGAAGCATCATATGGAGGGATTTATTGCAATGCTTTGATGGGACACCTGTTAAGTATATATATTGCACACATAATAGCCTCAAGCTACAAGCTATGTGGTAAATCTTGACTTTTACCATTACTATGCAAGATCTATTCTTTCTTTTAGTAACTCCATTTTGGCGAGTTTTATATGGCACTGTACACTAATATTTTATACCACACTTAGCCAAGAATGCATTAAAATCAAGAGACATATATTTCCCCCCTCAATCAAAATAGAAGCTACCCATTATACATGTTGATAGATTTTTCACCATGACGAGGAATGGTTTAAATCACATAAACACTTTGGACTTTGCTTTCAATGGATAACCACATGCATGCCTATAAAATTCATCAATGGAATTCACAAAGTATAGAAAGTTTCCAAATTAAGGTGTGTGTATAGGACCATCAACATCACTAGGAACAAGTTGTGATGTATGGATAACTCTAATTGAATCATCTTTTGGGAAGAAAAGAAACACTATATTTTGCACAAAATACAATCCTCACAAATATGTTTAGAAGGTACCTCAAGTTTGGGCAGAGGAAATCATTTTAGATTTCTATAAGTTAAGCAAAGGAGCAAAATTCAAGATGATCAAAGCATGCATGATAAAGCTTTGCATCTCAAATAGCATGAGAATCTTAGACTCTATATATTGAACCATTCATACATTTCACATAGTCTATGAGCTTATACAGTCCATGATATAAAATTCCATAAGGAATAATAATATCAGCATTCAAGAGATCATGAAATATATAACTCTCATCAACAAATTTGACAACCAAGAAAACTTTAGAAAATCCTCAAATTGATAACACATTCTTCTTGATTCTTAGCACATATAAGGCATAAAAGAAAAGTAAAAGGATTACCATCAGTAGTAGTCACAATGATCTTTCTAACTCCCATTACTTGAGGAGTTATTAGCACGTGTGACAATATTCCCTATAGGGACGGGTTCAAGTGAAGTGAAGAAACTGCATTGCGAGGTAATATGTTTGGTTGCACCATTGTCAAAGTACCAAACATCCGAATCTATTATAGATATACCCTGCTCATGTGAACATGGATCATAGTTGCAAAGAATAGTAAATGCACATTCTTCATTTTGAAGAAGATCAGTAAACTCTATTTTAGGTGTATAGGCTTCTGCAACAACCATCCAGGTCCTTTTTTAGTAGAGAAGATTATATTGGGTTTCATTGTTGAAGGAATTACCTTCATCTAAACATCGCTTATGGTGGAGAAATCCCTACTTTGACAAAAACATCATATGTGAACCTGGGTGTGTCCACAGTTTGAGTGGCCACTGTATTGTTAGTATTTAGTAAGAAGATCGAGCGAATGGTTACATGCAGGATCATATGTCATACTACATATTTTTGGGAACGAGTGAGTCCGCATATCCATCTATTCGTGCTAAGAAGCATGCATGCATGCACTGTGACGTAGGAGAATGTAAGGCTGGAGTACATTATTCATACACAGATTATTTCGCTATGCTGTCGCACATGGCCACCAACACATGCACCTCTCAACGACGACGTCCACAGCCTCCTAGAGGCATGCGTATACATTTTATGATGGGCGTATGCTTGGCTTACACAGATGGTGTGTATGTGTGTGTGTGTGTACGCATAGGTCTGTATGACTCCATGTGTGGACATTCAAGTATCGGTGCATGCAATTGAAAGCCACATTCGTATATATGCTATCAACGGTTCCATCGAGAAAAAAACGGAAAACAGAGTCGCACTAAGCGAACACTCACATGAAGAATCATCTGAAAGATCCATGGAGCTGAGAGAGAAATGGCTGAGAGAGAGATGGCTTGTGACTATGAGAAGCCTCATAAGGAGACTGATCTATTGCAATGCTTTGACGTACATATATTGCACACATAACATCTCAAACCAAAAGCAAAAGCTATGTGGTAAATCTTGACTTTTGAAAATATACCAGCTCGCCATTACCATGCGAAACCTATTATTTATTTTAGTAGTTGCATTTTTCTAAGGATTATATAGCATCGTACACTAATGTTTTATCCCATGCTCAACCAAAAATGCATTAAACTCAAAACACATGTATTCTCCCAATCAAAATGGAGGCTGCCCATTATACATGCTAATAGATTTTTTGCCATGAGTAAGAGTCATTTAAAGCACAAGAACACTTCGGACTTTTCTTTCAATGGATAACCACATGCATGCATAGAAACTCATCAATGAAATTCACAAAGTATAAAAAGTTCCCAAATGAAGGTATGTGCATAGGATCACAAGTATCACTATGAGCAAGCTGCAATGTATAGGTAGCTCTAACTTAAATCATCTTTTGGGAAGAAAGAAACACTACATTTTGAACAAAATATAGCCTTTAAAAATATGTTTAGAAGGTGCCTCAAGTTTGGGTAGAGAAGAAACCATTTGGGATTTGTACAAGCAAAGGAAACTAACAAAATTGAGATGACCAAAGCATGCATGCCAAAGCTTTGCATCTCAAATAGACAGGGACATATACACTCAATATGCTAAAGAAAACAATCATAGATTTCACATAGTCTATGAGCTTATGCAGCCCAGGACATAAAATTCTAGAAACAATAAAAACATGATCATTCAAAAGATCATGAAACGTATATCTCTTATCAACAAATTTGACAACCAAGCCAACCTTGCAAATGCTTAAATTGATAACAAATTCTTCTTTATCCTTGGCACATATAAGGCATGAGAAAACGTGAAAGAACTGCCATCAACAGTAGTCACAATGATCTTTTCAACTCCCATTACAGGATAAGAGGAGTTGTTAGCACGTGTGACAGTATTCTCTATAGGGACAGGCTCAAGTGAAATGAAGAAACTCCATTGCAAGGTAATATGTCTGATTGCACCATTGCCCAAGTACCAAACTTCCGAATCTATTATAGACATACAGTGCTCATGTGAAGATGGATCATAGTTGCAAAGAATAGCAAATGCACATTCCTCAGCCTGAATAGATTAGTAAACTCTATTTTAAGTGTACATGCTTCTCCAAGAACCATCCGAGCCTATGTGTTAGTAGAGAAGATCATATTGAAGGAAGTACCTTCATCTTCACATCGCTTATGGTGGAGAAATCACTACTTTGGCAAAAACATCATATGTGAACCTAGGTGTGTCCACAGTTTGAGTGGCCACTGTATTGTTAGTATCTAGTAAGAAGATCGAGTGAATGGTTACATGGAGGATCATATGTCATACTACCTTGGGAACACATTTTTGGTCCGTGTGTACGCATACGTCTGTATGACTATATGTGTGGACATTCAAGTATCGGTGCATGCAATTCAAAACCACATTCGTATATATGCTATCAGCAGTTCCATCCAGGCAAAACGGAAGAGAGAGCCGCACTAAGCAAACACTCACATGAAGAGTCATCTAAAAGTCGATGAATGTTGACGTGAGATGAGATAAAACGAGACCAAAAGATAAACGGAAGGCAAAAGGTAGCCTAAACTCATGAGATACAGAAAACAGACAAACCGCCTTCACTTTCAGTCATGTACGCCATATCCACACCGCCCAAACGCTTCGAACAGTACTCACCGACTACTAACGGAACGCTAACGGAAAGTTAAGCTTACATACTGGAATAGCGCTGTCAAACAGAAGCTGGCGACTTTCATTCACTTCAACTTAGTCAATTTCTGTTTTTCTGGCTGGACCAGTTCTACGGAATTCGCCCACAATCGTACGTACCTTTAACTACAATGGGGCCATATGTCCTGTTTAAAGAAAACTTTAACTACACTTCTAGTTTATCAAACCTTCCAGAGGGCTTCTCCTTGTTTTCAGAGAGGGCTTCTCCTCCACAAGCAGTCCACATGGGCATAGAGCATTCCGCCGCTTCTCCAAGATGAGCTTAACTCTTATGATTGAACAGCCGAGCTATCAGAGCATCAAGTTAACGTTCAAGCGCACAGCTTTCATAGTCGTTACTCAAGTGAACAAATCTCTCTCATTGTGCCTGGTTTGATGCATTATGGCCAACCAGCTTCATGTAAGAATCATGGACAAAATTAGAAGAAAGGAGAAAGGGAGAAACTTGTGCCAATCATCGTTTAAAGTTGGCTGCGTCCAACACGGAAATGCATATGCCTTCAAGGCGGTGAGATATATCCGAATCGATGCTTCTACACAGTGCGATAATGGGCCCATTATCACATACTGCATTATGCATAGTCTGTTTGTTGTCATTCACTTTAGGACTACGCGTTCTGTAGTCTGTACACGCCATTTACTGAGTCTCGACATTGACTAGTTGTGCTTTTTTGAGACAACAGAAAAAGATGTATATATTAATGGAGGAGTGTAGGATCCCAAAACTAGGGTAGCACCCCCACACGATTTGACAAGGTTAACATCAGTCAGATTAAGTGCATCATACCACCATATGAAATCTCTCAAGAGAGTACATAGAAAACAGTGTATCTTTCCATTTGTTTGGGGCAATATCTTTGAGAAAAAGGCAAGGGGATAATTGGGATGCAGATCGTATTTAATGGTCCTTATAAAAACTCACCTATTTTTCTAAAATCCTCGTTAAAGGAAAACGAGTAGTTCTTCTTTCAAGACTTAAAAACTTGTTGATTTCTATTAGTCCATATAAACCACAAAGTATGGGCTCTCTATCAGAGAGCAAGGTCCATGTTGGTGCAGTTCCCCAGCAAAACCTCTTTGTATGGTCCAACAAATTAGCATAGGACCAGCCCTAACTCTTTGGATATGTAAAGTAGACCTTGTAGGCTTGTGGTTAGTGCAATAAAACCCAATAGGTACCTTGGAACATCAACAAGAACAAGTTTATGCAAAACAGATAACTTGCACCTTGACTAACTCATAGAAACCTTCTAAAAATGGATGGAAGTTATGGCTTCAAACACTAAGAGTAGCCACCATAGCTACAATTGAAAATATTCCTCTTAAGGGAGTGTCATATATAGGGTTTTCTTGTTAAGATGCATAAGAACCACCGAATTTATAACAACCAATGAAGAACATTCCTCTTAACACTGACAGGATGTCATCACGATTTTTCATGGATGTGCAAAAGATGACCCAGACACCATAAAATGGAAATGACCGAGAGACCTACAATTGAAAACATTCCTTTTAACACTGATTGGATGTCATCCCGATTTTTTAGGGATCTGCAAAAGATGACCCAAAGACCATAAAATGGAAATTTCTCTGAATTTACAAAACCAAATCACTTTCAGATTTGTACACATAAATTAGACAGTGGTACCTTTCCAATAAATGCTTAACCACGTGACTTGGAGCTCTGTAGAGAGAGTAGAAACCTTTGCAAGTTGACTAAGTCTAAGGAAGAAGGAGCATAGAACTTAAGTGGTACCAAGCAATGATGAAACAATATATGTATTGCTTCAAATCAACACCCTCCTTAATGTAAAAATGATTTGGAGTCTTTATACAGACTCTTGAAGCTCAATTTATATTTTTTCTTCATGAATTTGAATTTGAAATGAGGCAAGTTTGGCAGTTTAGATTCATTGGAATCATTTCCTATAATCTAGGGAAAGAGAAAGTTGAAGTCATATCTACTTCTTGATTTATTCAATCTCAACCACTTCTAACTCGTGGCTTTTGGGCCTTTTAGTTTTCCCTTTTGCAAAGGTAAATGCTTTGCAACTTACATAAGAAAGTGACCATATGTGATTAATCACTCAATACAATAAATGAATGCAAATAAACATTTTTCAAACAATATTCTATGGCACAATTCAAATGACAATTTTGATGTAAAGCATATCCACCTCAAGCATAATGAAATCTTGATGTTCTAACATAAGATTCCCGAGAAAATTTGGGAATTTTACATCTTTGAGTGTCCTCTCCCCAAACAAATCTTCTAGCTAAGGCAATAACCTGTAATAATAATTTTCTTGAAGGCCTCGAGCAAGCCAAATGTAAGTAAGATAGGGGAAGATATATTTATTAAGCACAAAAACACTCTGAAATAAAGATATTTGACCAAACAATGTCCGATTCCAGATCTATCTGAACCAGCCAGACCCTTGGATCATAAACTTTCTTTATTACATTCTTCCCCCCTTTGAAAATATTTTAATCCTCAAGAATTAGAGCTATATATACTATAGGAAATCCCCGAGACTCATGTTCTAAAAAAGGAAGAACGTGGTCATGTTCTAAAGCTAGAAGAACATGTCTCATCTCTGTGGTGGCATCCCTACCCAAATGATTCAAAACATTGTCTCGCTTTGCACTTTGATAAACTTGTCAAAGTACCAAGTAGTGAATGAATAATAAGGGTGGATCTAAAAACATCCCTCGTCAATTCATAGTTTTTTTTACTAGGTGCGATCTGGGCGCAAACATGTGAACTGGATGGACTCAAATTACTCAGTCCATTTTTTAGCATGACTGGTGCATGGACTTAATAACTAAGCTAGAATTCTAATCCCTTTGAGAATTCCTGATTCACTTGAATTTGATTTGGAGAACTTGAAGTTTGGTTGTCCCTAAACATCTAACTTGGATGTTTGTACAATGGTTTAGTCCTATCGAATAATTACTTGATTTTTTCACCTGACTAGAGGACTACTTTGCCCTAATGAGTTTAAAAATCTTAAGTAAATTGTAGGAGAAATTTTACCATTTACTTTGAGTCAACCATACCAAAACTTGACCAATTCAAATTCAGAATAAAAATTATCTAACTTAGGATACTTTTCTCAAAGACTTGAGCTAAAAGTTCTTGGGAATTTTCAACCTTATGAGCAATTCCTAACTTCATTGTTCTAGAGTGTACTGAACTCTAGGACATGAGAGTTATGCTAAAGAACTGGAAGCAAACTCAAAAGAATAAGTCAATCTTGGACTTGTCATCTTTTGAAGATTGAATAAGTTCTTGTTCAAAACATCTATCTAATTTAGTTACCTAGTTCTAACCGGCTAACCCTCGTCTTTTGTGAAAAGAATCAGATACCATACCTGAGCTAGAAGATTTCGAAAGTGGAAACAGAGAACTAAAACTCTGTACAACCAATTCAAACTTCGAAAGATTAAACTTGCAAAGAGTCAATTTCTGGATGAGTCATTAGGGGAAAAAACCAACCCTGCATGGGCCTTGTAAGGATCCCTAATTTTCAGGGATTAAGATTAGCAAAAAGAGGGTTAAATGCTAGAAAAAATACCACTAGTGGTTTTCATAATAAAATATTTGTTCTTAAGTTTGTGCTCAGTCAGATTGGGCTCGTGGGTAGTCTTTGCCCTTGGATATGATTGCGTCGACGGCTCCGATTATCCGTAATGCGTCTGTCACAAGGCGACAAAAATCTCTCTAAAAAATGGACAATCGTAGCTGCTCTTGTCCATTCGATGAGATAGTCACGGACGGTTAGGATCCAAGACTTAGAATCTGTCAAAAAAAGACAAAATAGGAGACATTTAATGAGCTGAGAGAGGGCTTGGATTGGCATAAGAAGACAAACGACTGCGCGCAGTTCCGTGGCGGGATAAAATCACTTCCGTTCGATGGACCATTCATCCAATGGTTTAGAAAAAATCTTGGGATCCTTTTGAAATTAATGCTTCACAACCATCAGATCCAAAAAGGATCCAACGGAAGAGATTCAAATTGGCCCAAACATAAACCGAGTTAATCTAAACCATTGCTTTTTCGATCCATCCAACGATACAGATAGAAAGGCGCGTTTTTTCTTGAGTTTTATCATAGACCATTAGATCCTTGCCACATCCAATGGACATAATTGCATGCCGACTTCTTTTTTTATATTTAACATGAGCCATTGGATCTTTCAATTCATCCAATGGCTATGGTTGAAACTCTAGGCCTATCAAACCAGTTTTATAAAAGAACTCATGGTTTTGAGTCATTGATACCACCTTTGACCACAAATAAACAAGGGAAGCCTATGCCTACTCTAGGTTTTGAAGGGAGTAGACTGTGGCCACCACCCTCTTCTCATTGGTCCATCACTAATCACCTCTTAATCTAAAAGACCCATGCAGGGTTCATTTTGTCCCCTAATGTCAAGACTTTAACTTATCAATGATCCATGTCAACAATGTATTGAAGCATTTTTCTATCTTTAAGAGAAATAAGCTAGATTCTCAAAAAGATTCACAACAAAACTAAAACATCATCCAACCACAAGATACTATTGTGATATCCAACATCAGTGTGTTGACCCACTAAGGTTCTAGTGGTGATTTTTATTCAAATTATGCTTCACTTGAGACTAAGTTCATGACATATTCAACCTTCATGACTCCTTACCGGGAATGCAATTCTTATGCATTTCTTTGAGTCAAAAGATTGAATTTACCAAGTTACACTAGGAACTTGGTGATTGACTTAGTCAGTCTATTCCTTAGTTGAAAAGATCATTTCAATGTCAAAGTACAACTTCTTCAGAAATTTCTCAAGTATTTCTGAATCAACAACACTTTATCTTGAAGTGTTTCTTTATTGCCTTTATTTGAAAAAAAAGATCTTGGAAGTTACTTACTTCATATCTTCTACTTCCTTGATCTTGAAGTATCTTAAAATATATTGAGATACTACTTTTATCCTCCTTGAATGTAAACTCCTTTGAATTTTTCATTTGCTTGAAGATCAGATCTAACTTCAAGGACTAAAAGATAATTATCATCCCACGGTCTCATGTCCCATACCATCTTTCCTACATCAATCTGAGTATAAAATCTGGTGTCCCATACCATTCTATTTTATATTCACATTAATGTGTGGGTGATACGTATCCTAAAGTATAAACATCTCTTGATAGAGTACCTTCTTGCTTCGCTTCTTTACGAGAATTTTGAAGTTTCCGCCATTACCTCTACCTAGATTTTTTAGGTTTTGATCCCTTCACATGATCATTTTGTGATCTTGTGCTTTCCTTTGGGAACTTGAAAACCTTTTGATGGAACATCCATCCTTCTTTTCTAGGGTTTTCAAATGAAAACCAATCAAAATTCCAAGTACTTGAATTTTCATAGATTCAAGTTCAATTGGTTTATTCTTGAACGATTTGTAGTGACAAGAGCTTTTGAATTCTTGTCTTTAGATTCCTTCTTTATTGATGCTTTAGGTACCTATCTTGGCTGAGAATTTACAGGAATCTCTCTACTACTTAAGTCTAAGCATCCGCTCATGCTTTCTGGATTTGTATCAAAATCCCTTTAAAGATAGGCAAACATTTATGTTTTACCTTTCACAGACTTAAGTACCATCTTCATGGTTGCATACTACATTCTTGGAATTTCATCACTCTGTTCAGACTTGGAACAGCTTATTGTTTTCACAATTTTCCATTGGATAATAGGAACCTGAGTGAATAATTCCCAACAAGGCATTTTGTTGCCAATACTTAGGTAAACTTCAGAGTAGTTCCAATCGCAAGGTTTTGGACAATCATGGTCAAACTTGCTCATGTCTCGTTGACCTTGCGACTCTAATAAAGACTTAGTGTTTATCTTTAAGATCTCTTGAGCTATCAAAAGGTTCTTTGCTTACCCATAGGATTTTAAACATCTTTCCCTCAACTTAAGTCCAAGCATACACTAATGCCTCTCAGATTCCAAAGCTAAGAATCTTTGATACACCTTTAGGTTATATCAATATTTGGACTTACTTACCAATACCGATGGTTTAGGAATCACTACAAACTACTTTCTATTAAACTTTCTTGAAAGATTCCAATCTCACATCTAGGGAGATTTTTTTTCTTTCAAGAGCTTTAGATTCCTGCCACAGAATCAGGTAATACTAAGTCAATGATTCATCTTGGAATGTTTTGATTTATTGGAATAATCTTTTTAAAAGAAATCTTGACATTTGGACAAACAATAAATCTTTAAGTCTTGGTCTTGTCCAAAAGATATTCCTTTCTAACCAATGGAATAGTTAAACAGACTATTTCCTTTTTGGTTTTATCTTTAGAAAGTAGCATAATTCCCAAAGATTACTTTGACGTATCTTTTAGGAAATATCTTGATTCCCAAAGATTACTTTGACTTGGGTTTCTTCTTTAAGCCCTAATTAGCTTACACAAAATCAAGCATACTTTTCTCATCCTCAAAAAAGTGCTTAAAGCAGTATGGTCGGAATAAATTACTACTTGAAGATCAGTGAACGTCAAAGAACTTTGCTGAAATGGTGAGGACCAGTGCTTCCTCTATTAAGGATGGTAGTTAGAATATACCTTGCATCCGTTTGAGAGATTCCATGTCCTTTTAGCCTTCGTGTTTTTTAGCACAACGAACATAAATGAATATAGAATGTTGTAGCGTGAGCGTGCGTGCTATAGTTGATAATCGGATAAAATCTGAACTTCAAGGTCACAGGTACAAGTCCTCGGGGCAACCATGTGTAGAGAGCCTTTATCCTTTTGGCAATATTCAGTTTGAAGTATGCCGCCAAGAGAGATTTGCCTACGAGAAGCTGTGGAGCATGAGAATTGTTCATCAAAGCAAACCGTGAGCACATCTCTCTCAGTCACACGGAATTAAGGAGAAATAAGATGCTCAATAATTCTCCAAGAGAACCAATGACTAATGAAGGTGATGAACATCATGTGGAGATCTCCATATGAGCTAATGAAAAAGATGATGAGCCATAGAGGTTACCATGGGAGCTTGCCTAGGGCTCTGATACCAAATAAGATGCTCAATAATTCTCCAAGAGAACCAATGACTAATGAAGGTGATGAACATCATGTGGAGATCTCCATATGAGCTAATGAAGAAGATGATGAGCCATAGAGGTCACCATGGGAGCTTGCCTAGGGCTCTGATACCAATGCAAGATTACGACCACCACGTGCTAGACAGATGACTCTCCTCCCAACCAAATGCCTCTATATATAGCTCTCTCCAGGGGACTGCCTTATTGGGTAGGTGGATACTAACCATCCATGTGTCAGCCATGTAGTTGCATGTGCACCAAGTGTCCCAGTTAACTCAAGTGGATGCTTCTAGAAGGTTTTAGATCTCTTTGGGAAAAACTCTCCCCATGTACCCCATGGGGATTGAACCCAAGACCTCCTCCTTGCACCCATGAGACTTAACATCTAGGCTAAGTGGATCACTTGGTTACAAGAGTAAAGACCTTCTAGTAAGTCTAGATGCGAGATCTTTGGTCATACACAGAAGTGACCAAACGGTGTCAGATTTCAGATCCGTCTGAAGCAGTTGAACCCTTGGATCATAGAATAACGTTATTGCAATCATCAAGGCATTTGTATCAGTGCAAGGTAGCTTACTGCCCCCAACTCATGACTAGTGCATTTGAAGACAAAGAATGTTGCTCCCAACGCATGACAAGGCATTGGCTTCGCCATCCACAAAAATTGGCTACCAATAGTCTCTGCTCCTAGAGCTAGCAAGTGTCAAGGAGAAAGGTGAAAAAGGTTTTAAACATAGACCTGAGCAAGGCACATAACGTTTACTCATTGATGTACATCTCTGTGCTTTTTTAAGCTTCAACATTTGATTCATTAAGGCTTCACCAGATAAAGACTTTGTGAGTGCAACCCAAAGTGAGAAAGATTTCAAGTTGCCAAAATTTTCTTGTGTGTTTTTCCTATGCAGGTGACAAACGTGTGTGTGTGTACCTTGTAAGCTAGTTGACCAGGGCATGTAGAGCAATGGAGCTCTTGATTGGAAACTTAGTGCATTGAGGGTTCTATCAAGAGAGCTCAGAGGGCTGCGTACCATTCACGCATCCTCTGCTCAACTTAAGGAGATGATCCATTCTCTGTTGTAGCACAGCGAATGACTGACACGATCAATCACTATCCACTCTATAGCTTTCTGAGCGAGACTCTCTGTGCGGTTGTGCTGTAGACATCCTCAAGTCTCTATGTAGTAAAGAGAGTCAAGAGTCTTGTCCGAAGATAGGTTTTTGATCGAGATTGCCTGAGACCTCGAAATAGTGAGTGTGCTAGTCAGCTCCTCCATGAAGAAAGCGTGAGAGAGAGGGATAGAGTGAAACAGAGCCATTTTTCGAACCTATCGCCATGTGTGTCACCTTCGAGTTTGATTTTCTATGTCGTATCTCTTTGAGCGATGGAACTTTCATATTGTTGGACTTTCTGTGTAGGGTTGCTTTTGAGTGATTCTCTGACAAACCAAGAGAGCTAGATAGACATATAGAGATAGAGAGAGAGAGAGAGAGAGAACATCTCTTTGAATGCCATCAGATATATGTGCCTTCTCTATTGTAGAGAGAGAGAGAGAACATCTCTCTCAGCGAGAAAACATCTATCTGAAGATAGATTTTTTGAGGTTCACTCAAGCATAAGTACATTTTTGCACCTTGATAGTTTAAACTACCTTCTTTTGAATATTCCAGTTGTACTCTCTACATAGTGGAATTCATATGTTAATCAACTCTCTCTCTCTCTCTCTCTCTCTCTCTCCATAAGAATAATTTTTTCCCTCCATCAGCATTAAGTATGAAACATATTTCCCTCACCTAAGGGATTGTTGTCACGAGGAAGGAGATAAGGAAGAGAGCTCACACACGCACTCTCACTCTCAAGGAGAAGCACACACACAGATTGAGGCAAGGAAGAATGATCTTCTTCTTCTTCTTCTATTACATAAAAGGAATGTACAAGAATGACCTGAAAACAAGAATACAACGAGTGCAATATATAAAGACCAGTACATAAGGAAAAACCTAATGTCCGCGAATGAGTGAGCTAGCAAGAAACAAATGTGCCATCACTCTCGGTAGATAAATCTAATAAAGCTCAATGAGTATCCCTGATATATACCGGCGTGACCACTATACATGTCAGAGAAATGAAAAACGGGTACGTGTCATCCTAGATCATCACATGTTGAGATTGATATCTCAACACTCCCCCTCAAGCTCAATGCCATATCCTATAATCCAAGCATCTTCCGAAACTTCTTCAACTTCTCAGCTCCAAGTGCTTTGGTGAATATATCAGCAACCTGCTCATCTGTTCTCACATAAACAAGATCAATATCACCTGCTAATACCTTCTCTCTGATGAAGTGATAATGTACCTCGATATGCTTTGTTCTAGCATGAAAAACAGGTTTCCGTGCTAACTATATGCTGCTAAGATTATCACAATAGATAGTGATAGGCTTTTGCACTTCCACAACTAAATCTGCAAGTAACATCTCCAGCCATGATGCCTCACATGCTGCCATTGCAGCACCTCTATACTCAGCCTCTGTACTCGACAAAGCAATAGTGGATTGCTTCATACTGCTCCATGTAATAGCTGCACCTCCAAGTGAGAAAAGAAAGCCACTAGTAGATCTTCTATCTGGAGTACTACCAGCCCAATCTGCATCGGTGTATCCATGAACCTGCAAATCTACACCAGCTTCATAAAACAATGCATAATCCAAAGTAGCACTCACATAACGTAGAGTGCGCCTCAGAGCATCCAAATGTGGCTTCCTGAGAAACTGCATAAACTGACTTTCAAGTCCAACAGTATAACTTAGATCAGGCCTTGTAATTGTGAGATATAAGACTTCCCACAATTATCCTGTACATAGTAGCATTTTCCAATGCTTCACCTGATGTAGTATCCAATTTCAAATTCTGATCTAATGGCATAGAAATTGGCTTACAATCAGCCATACCATACTTCTGCAGCATATTCAAGGCATATTGCCTTTGCGACATCCATATACCTGTTTCTGTATGTATAAACTTAATGCCCAAGAAATAGCGCAGCACACCAAGATCTTTCATGTCGAATTCCTGCATAAGAAGTTTCTTTACCTCTTTGATGCTTTCTTCATTATCACCACCTACAATCAGGTCATCAACATAAATAGCCACAATAGTGATGCCATCATCAGCCTTCCTTGCATATAGTGAGTGATCTACATGACACATAGAGAACCCAATGCTGCTTAAGTAATCAGCAATCCTTGCATGCCATGCACGAGGGGCTTGCTTCAGCCCATACAAAGCCTTTTGCAACCTGCAAACATATTCTGGATGCTTTGGATCTTCATATCTTGTGGCTGGTCCATATATACTTCTTCCTGTAACTCACCATGTAGGAAAGCATTCTTCACATCCATCTGATGCAAAGTCCATCCTTTTGTTGTAGCTAATGCAACAAGTGTTCTGACAATAGACATTTTAGCTACTGGGCTGAATGTTTCCTCATAATCAATGCCATATGTATGTGCATAACCTTTAGCTACCAATCGTGCTTTATACCTGCTTATGCTACCATCAGCATTATGCTTTACCTTGTAAACCCATTTGCAGCCTATGGATTTCTTTCCTTGCGGCAATGGAACCAGCTTCCATGTATCATTTCCATAAAGTGCAGCCATCTCCTCATCCATAGCTTTTTCCCAATCTGCATTACCAATATCATCTTCAAAACAAGAAGGTTCAGCATCTTGTATTACCTTTGTCATGTAGGCACAATGGCGAGCCATGTAACTATCATATGTCAATCGTTGCACTGAATTACGCATCCTCCCAGATCTTCTTGGTCCTGGGTCACTTCTTCTTGTATCATCTGCATGTGCCCTTCTTACTCCTAGAGTCTTCACAGAGGGCAATCCAAGTTCCTCATCAAGACTCTTTTCTGAACCCCTTGAATCTCCATCAACGTCTTCAAAACCTGCACCTGTTTTACTACCAGCAGAAAGCTTTTCTTTACCTTTCTTGTATGTATTTGATGAATTTGCTGGACTGAAATTTCCACGTAATCTTCCACTCCATGGATTTGAGTTGGAACTATTACTTGGTGATGCATCCGGTCCACTCAAAACTTGAGATTCTGCACTAGATTTTTCAACATTTTCTTTGTCATTTGGTTCAAGATTCAGTCCTTCTTTGGCATCTGCATAGAAGCTTGACATTTCATCAAATACCACATCTCTGCTCACCTTCACGTGTCGTGTGAGTGGGTTATAACATTTGTACCCCTTTTGCTCAAGGGAATATCCAATGAAGACACATTTTTCTGCTTTCGGATCAAGCTTCGTCCTCAACTCATCTGGAACATGTACATATGCAATACAGCCAAAAACTTTCAGATGTGATAAGTTTGGCTTTTTACCTGTAAACTTCTCTTCAGGTGTAACTTGATGTACAGCAGCAGTCGGAGTTCTGTTCATGATGTATACAGCAGTATGCACAACTTCTGCCCAATAACAATGAGGCATATTCTTTTCAGCCATCAAGGCTCTTGCTATTTCTGCAATATGTCTATTTTTGCGTTCAGCAACACCATTCTGTTGTGGTGTGTACCTGCATGAAAACTTTTGCATTTCTGCAACTTTGAAATTCGGTAGTCCATGGACAATCTCCTTTGACTGCATCAGTTTCAGCCTTTGCAAGTTTGCATGTCCAATCCGTTTGTGCCATATCTCTATATCTGCAATAACTCCTGCACCTTTTGCAAACATGGCTACATTCATTTCAGGAATCTTCACATTTAAGGTGAACATCCTACCCACTTTGTTTCCTTTGGAAACCAATCGTCCATCCTGCTTGTACTCTTCTACATATAATCCATCAGCATTGAACCTGACTTGTAATCCCTGGTCAACCATTTGTCCAACAGAAACCAGATTCTTGTTATATTTGGAACATGCAACACATCAGCGAGATGTTTTACCTTTCCGTCCTCCATAGACAATGCTATGTTTCCTGTATGCTCAATAGGATGCGATGTGTCATCACTTGTTTCAACATATCCAGGAACTGGGATTTTGTGCAAACTACTAAACCATTCTGCATGACTGGTCATGTGATTTGAAGCACCTGAATCAACATACCAGACATTATCATTCGATTTTGAAACACCAGCAGACATCGTATTCATCATGTGATGTTGAACCATAAACAGCTTCTCAGAATCATCTGCACTTGCAGATGCATAGTTGTTTTGCTGCCTTCTGTTATTTTGATTCTTTAATCTGCAATCACGTTCAAAGTGTCCAGGTTTACCACAATTCCAACATCCTTTACTATCATTACCTGAATCATTTCTTTGGAAATTTCTGTGACCTCTTTGGCTCTCCCTGCCTCGAAACTGTCCTCTTCCTCCTGCATGATTCTGTTGTTCACCTTGGTCTTGGTTACTGTTTCCTCTTCCACTTCCAAAACCTCTACCTCTGCCTCTTCCTCTGCCAGAGTAGAATACATGCTCAGAACTGGGATTTCCTTGGGAGTTTGAATCCTCACCAAGATTCTTTTCTTCAATGATCAGCATAGAGACCAAATCAGCAAAATTCAGAATATTTTCCCTAGTCTGTATAGAAGTTCTGAACTGCTTATATGCAGCTCCTAAACCACGAAGGCACACTTCCACCTTATCATCATCATCTACATTCACGCCAATAGATGCAAGTGACTCACATATGCTTTTGATTTTTAGAGTGTAGTCACTTACCGACATGCTCTTTTTCTCCAATGTATGCAGCTCGTTCTTGAGTTGCAATTTCCGTGCCTTTGTATTGGTCTCATACAAAGTGACCAAACTGTTCCAAGCCTCTTTTAGAGTCTTGGCATCCTGTATGTGTCCAATCATGCTATCCTGTATGCTAACAGATAGCCAATACATTACCTTTCGTGCTCCTTGATTCCATTCCTCATATTCTCTTAATTGTTCTGCACTCCGATTCCTTTCTGGTAACTGCGGAGCATTTTCATTCTCTCCTTCGATGTACTTCCAGTAGCCTTTTCCCATCTGGAAATTCGTCATTCTGAATCTCCAAGCATGGAAGTTGTTCTTGTCCAGCTTATCGCTCATAAGCTGACTCATTCCATCTGCGTTTGCCATTTCTGCAACAATTCACAACACCGCAACACACTACAAGCAACATTTCTGCTTGAACACTATCGCACTATGAGTCGATCTCAGAAAAACACAGTTTTCGTGTATCAACAGTACACGGAATCGCTTGAAATTATGAATCTGGAATATATCAGTGTCGCCGAACACAACGCAAGTTACAGTTTCTGAAACTGACCTGGTTTTTCTATGGGCCCCACCTTGCGGGCTCAAAACGGAGGTCTACCTTCACGATGATCTTCGTAGCAAACGGAGGCTGTTTGTGAAATCGCATTTTCTCCATGCCTTGCTGCGTAGTCTTCACCGTCGCCTTCTCCACGAGCTCTCTACAGCCACGCTGGCTCTGATATCATGTCACGAGGAAGGAGATAAGGAAGAGAGCTCACACACACTCTCACTCTCAAGGAGAATCACACACACATATTGAGGCAAGGAAGAATGATCTTCTTCTTCTTCTTCTATTACATAAAAGGAATGTACAAGAATGACCTGAAAACAAGAATACAACTAGTGCAATATATAAAGACCAGTACATAAGGAAAAACCTAATGTCCGCGAATGAGTGAGTTGGCAAGAAACAAATGTGCCATCACTCTCGATAGATAAATCTAATAAAGCTCAATGAAGTATCCCTGACATATACCGGTGTGACCACTATACATGTCAGAGAAACGAAAAACTGGTACGTGTCATTCTGGATCATCACATGTTGAGCTTGATATCTCAACAATTGTCACTTGCATCTCCTTTACTACCTTAGAATTTCATACTAACCCTTACTTTGTGACGCATCATTTGGCACCTCTCATAGAGATATTGTGTATTTCTCGAAGGTTCTAACCCTCATTTGCTCCATCATTATCTGGAACTCTTTGGCACTAAGTGCCCCCTTGTTTCTATAACAAAATAATAAGAAAGAGAAGTATTGTGTGTGAATGCCTTGGGGGGCTACTCTAAGCCCCGAAGTGTGACTTTCTCAATGCATTTGGGCTAGTCTAAACCCCTCTCCAAGGTGTCCCTCTCATCAAAAGTGTAGGGCTATTTCAAGCCTACCCTAGAGGGTTTCCATTTTAGTGCCTTGCAATTTTTTCCAAAGTTTGTGGCTATTTTTTCAAGTGATATTTTCTTCACAAAATGTGTCTTTGGGGTGTGTTATTCAACACTTCCAAACCACCACTTTCTCACTTGAATATTGGAGCAAGACAATCATCAATTAATGGTTACATGAAGCTTAGGAGTGAAGAAATAAAGAAAAGATTGAAGCTTGAAGTATGAAGTGAAGTGAAGGTTCAGGAAGAGATGATCTTTATACACATGTGCATTAATCTTGTAAATACTTCACATATAATTTGAAATAGTGTCGAATCCACACTCATATGTATATATATACTTGTATACAGACATGATATGTATGAGAGATGAAGACTAGATGTGAAATAGATGATTAGATCATAAGTTGAGTATGTAATATCCATGAGATGAACTTCTTATCAGTATAGAAGAAGTTTTCAAGAAGTTGACCCCGATCTTTTTCTTCTCTCTCCTTCTATGCTTAATCAGTTGAGAAATCCTTTTGTGTGTGTCTAATTCTATACTTGATGCATCTATGATCAAGTTTTGAGAGTCTAATTGTAATTAGACTAAGAGAATTTTGGATAGGAACATTCATATGTGTAACAGGTGATGAGTGACTCTTGAAACAGACACAATTTTGATGGTCTCAAAATTTAAGTTTGAAGGTAAGAAACTTATGTCCAAAAGCATTTGATCAAACGACGTCTAGATTGAACCTTGTCTTTAAAGTTGCATATATGAAAGTTTCTTGCAAAGAAAGCCTGTTTCAGACATAGGTTTACTTATTGAGCTTTTACTTGGAATAGTTGTGTAAACATTAGGAGAGTGTCGTTAATCGTTTCATAAGTCAATGAACGCTTTTTGTGAAGCAGATTTTTTTGAGTAAAGCCAAAGTTCACAAAAGTTATTGATTGTTCATAATTTGGTAAAGATTTCCAAATTGAAGGAGGTTTTGAGTTATACTTGATATAGAGGTGTTCTAAATTAAAATTTAGCTTGTCTTTTGGAGATTAATCATCTCCATCAGTGGTATCAGAGCCAGTTTTATCAAAAGTGAAGGAAAGGAAGACCCCAACTATTGCAGACATACAAAATTCAACATCTGAAGATTCAAAATGAAAAAGTGTGAAGGAAAAGCTAAAGGGAGACACACAAGAGCGATCAAAAGGATCAGAAGGAGTATATCTCGAAGCAAAGGTATACATAAGGTTGAAGATTTGATAGTAGAGGTGAAAAACGAATGGGAGATAGTCTCCAAATTGAGAAATTGGATAGAGAGAACTATCCAACTTGGTCTATGAGGATGGAAGCTCATCTTTTGAGCACAGATCTGATGGGATACATCACAGGAGAAGAAGAGAAGCAATGAATGATTACTTGCTTCATCACATCAGAGGACTTGAAAGTCGAAGTCCTATATGGATTGCTTTGGAGGAGCATTTTCATAACACTATTAAATCAAGAAAGGCATCACGGTGGGTTGAATTTACCACATTCAAGAAGAAAGCCTCACAATCAATATTTGATTATGTGACAAAGATGAAAGACATTGCTGATTTTTTAGGTGTAGTTGATGAAGACATTGAAGAAGATAAATTGATAAGAAAAATTTTCATAGGTCTAAGAGGAGATGAGAAGTGGAAGCCCTTCATATTATCAATAGAAGTCTTATTATTTCACTCCTGATTTGAATCAATTGTTAGGACATATGCTAACTTTTGAGCATGATATCAAAGGACATATTAATAAGAGTGTAGGTCCAACAATGTATTCCAAGGATAAGAAGAAGGCTAACAAAGGAAAGCAACAATGAGTTGAAGATGGAGGTACTCCAAGTCAAGCAAACTTCCTAAGAGGAAAAACAAGTGGTAGAAGTAGAGGAAGAGGCAGAAATAACAACGACAATGTCAAAGCTTGTTGGATATGTGGTAAGACTAATCATCTAGCTCATGAATGTTGGCATAATAATCAAAGTGTTAGCAGCTTTAATCTGAATTATAATCAAAGAGGCAGAGGTGGAAGAAATTAGAGAGGAAGATTTAGAGGTAGAGGTAGTAGAGGCTTCTTTGGAAGGAATGGTGGAAGAAGTTTTCAAGGCCAATCTTACAAGAATACCTATTACAATTATGCATCAAATCAGAAGGAAGATTCAACCCTAAACATGAATGCAACATGTGAAGTCCCAAGTGAAGACCAAAGAGTGTTTTATATTGATTCAGGATGTAGCAATCATCTGAGTGGCAACATTGCATTGATGACTGGTTTGGAGAAGAAAGTAATTAATCATACAATTCAAATAGGTGATAATACAAAGCACAAGGTGAAGTCTATTGGATTTTTGAAGGCCAAAGATGGAAGTACTCTTTTGAGCAAGGTTCTGTATGTTCCTACAGTTCCGAAGAATTTGATCAGTGTAGGAGAAATTGTAGAAAAAGGATATGAGGTGAGGTTCACTAATGATGGAGTTTATGTTGAAGACCCTAATCAAGGGTATAAGCAAATTTTTACATGAAAGAAAGAAGGAAGGCTTGTCACATTGAAGGTACAAGGTAATGTTGGACATGCCTTGTTCTTATATGGAGAGCAAAAGTTGGATCTTTGGCACAAAAGGCTTGGACACTTCGATGAAAGAGGTATTAAAGAAATGATTAACAATGGTTCAGTACTTGGATTACCTTATGTTGCAGATCAACACATGACATACAGATGTGAAGCATGTCAATTAGGTAAGGCTCATAAGCAATCATATAATAAACAATGTTTCATGTATTAAGAAAGACTTCAATTAGTGCATACAAATGTGTGGGGTCCTTCAAAGGACTTTAGCATAAATGGTTCAAGATATTATGTCATTTATGTTGATGATGCTACCAGGTGGATCACTATTTATGTGATCAAAGATAAGTCAGAAGTGTTTAGCACATTTAAACACTATAATGTATATGCAGAGAGGGTTACACAACAAAAATTGAAGAGATTAAGGTCAGATGGAGGAGGAGAGTACTTTTGAAATGAAATTAGTGATTATTTGTGGAATGCAAATATAAAAAGAGAAGTTACTTGCAGGTACTCTCCTCAACAAAATGGTGTAGCAAAAAGGAGAAATAGAACTATTGTTAAATTTGCAAGGTTAATGTTGAAAGAGAAGAATTGCCCTATCTATTTGTGGGCTGAGCTTGTAAATAGAGCCACACTTGGTTAATAGGCTACCATGTAAAGCTTTGCAGGGTATGACACCATATGAAGCTTGGTGAGGTAAGAGACCTACATTACATCATTGCAAAGTATTTGTTTGTTTAGCCTATGCTTATGTTCCTTCTCAATTAAGGCATAAATTGGAACCAAAGGCTGAAAAATATGTGTTCATTGGTTATGATGACAAGCAAATGGGATACAAGCTGAGGAGCCCATCTACAAAGCAATTTCTTGTGTCAAAGGATGTTACATTTGATGAGCAAGGTATTTGGTATACAGGTACAAATAGTGCTTATGCAGGAGTCAAAGAAGTATTGAGTCAAAAGAAGGGTAAATCAAAGGTTCAAATCTCTGATGAAGAAGAGAATGTTGAAGCTCCAATTGACGGTGAAGAACTACCAAGGTTTGATCCAAAATATGATGAACCAGAAACTTCAAGGAGTGAAGAACGCGGGAGATCATCAAGGAACAAAAGGAAACCCATAAGGTATAGCTATGATACTTCATTCTTGACTACTAAAGACTATGCTTACATGATAAAAACAGATGAAGAACCTTCTACATATGATGAGGCAAAAGGAAAGGAGAATTGGGAGAAAGCTATGAAGGAAGAATATGATGCACTCATTGAGAATGAGACTTGGGACTTAGTACCCAAGTTATCAGAAAGTGATTGGATGCAAATGGTTCTACAAAACACAGGTATGCAGATGGAAGTGTGTCTAGATATAAAGCTATACTTGTTGTAAAAGGATATGCACAGACACATGGTGTGGACTATGATGAAACCTATAGTCTTGTTGCAAAGATGAAAACCATAAGAACTCTCATAGCTATTGCTGCATGTAAAGGATGGAAATTGTCTTAATTAGATGTGAAGAATGCATTTTTAAATGGTTATATTTCAGATGAAGTCTTTATTGAACAACTAGATGGTTTTAAAGATCAATTTTATCCAAATCATGTGTGTAATCTGAAGAGAGCTTTGTATGGCTTGAAGTAGGCCCCAAGGGCATGGAATTACAAGTTTGTGAAGTTCTTGAGGGAACTTGGTTTCCAAGCATCAAAGGCAAATATTAGCTTGATAGTCAAAGCAAGTGAAGATGGATTTATTTATATTTGTATTTATGTTGATGACATAATACTCAGAGGTATAGATGACAAAGGCATACAAATGGTTAAGAGGTAGATGGAGAAAGAATTCAAGATTAGTGACTTGGGAGATTTATCATATTTTTTGGGAATGGAGACTCTATATACTCAACATGGAGTATATGTGACTCAAGAAAGGTATTTGAAGAATTTTCTAATCAAATTTAAAATGAAAGATTGTAGGATAACATCAACCTTAATGGAGGTGAACCACAAATTGAGCAAATATGGAGGAGAAGAATTCAAAGATATGAAGCTTTATCAGAGTTTGGTGGGTAGCTTGATTTATGCTACATTAAAAAGGCATGATTTATCATATGCAGTTGGAGTTCTATCTCAACTCATGCATTGTCCTAGAAAGGAACATTGGACTATAGGTCAAAGGGTGCTAGGATATATAAAGGGAACACTTAAAGAAGGTTTGTATTATGGGTTCACATTAGATACAAGAATCAAGATATATAGTGATGCAGATTGGGCACATGACTCTGATGATAGAAGATCAACACATGGGTATTTGTGTTATCTGGCATATAAATTAATGTCATAGTGTTTTAAGAAGAAACATACAATCGCTTTGTCATCTATAGAAGCAGAGTATAAAGGTATGGTAGAAGCTGCAAAAAACTTCATATGGTTAAAAACTCTCATGAAGAGTTTTGATATCAATCAGAGTACTCCTATCATTTCTGGAAATAACATGAGTTCTTTGTATTTGGCATCTAACCCTCTCTTTCATGCCAAGACTAAACACATTGACATTCAATATTATTTTCTAAGAGAGAAGGTTACGAATAAAGAGATAGAGATCATGCACACTCCTACAAAAGATCAACTTGCAGATATGTTAACAAAGAGCTTGGATGGACCTAAGTTGTAGAGATTTAAAGATATGGCACGAATAAAAAGATGCAGGTAATCACAATTGATGATTGAGGGGGAGCTATTGGAGCAAGACAACCATCAATTAATGATTACATGAAGCTTAGGAGTGAAGAAATAAAGAAAAGATTGAAGCTTGAAGTATGAAGTGAAGTGAAGGTTCAAGAAGAGATTATCTTTATACACATTGTACGTTAATCTTGTAAATACTTCACATATATTTTGAAATAGTGTCAAATCCACACTATATATATATATATATATATATATATATATATATATATATATATATATATATATATATATATATATATATATATATATATATATATATATATATATATATATATATACAAACATGATACGTATGAGAGATGAAGACTAGATGAGAAATAGATGATTAGATCATAAGTTGAGTGTGCAATATCCATGAGATGAACTTCTTATTAGAATAAAAGAAGTTTTCAAGAAGTTGCACCTCGATGTTTTTCTTCTCTCTCCTTCTATGTTTAATCAATTGAGAAATCCTTTTGTTTGTGTCTAAGTCTATAGTTGATGCCTCTATGATCAATTTTTGAGGGGTTTTATTTTCGTAAAAATGTAGTGTTCCTCCTTCCCAAAAGATGGTTCAGTTTGAGCTACTTAAAAATTGCAGCTTGTTCATAGTAATGCTTGTGGTCATGTGGAGACACCTTCTTTTTGGGACTACCTTTACTTCATGAGTATTATTGATGATTTTTCTAGGTATGCATGGGTATAACCATTGAAAACAGAGTCCAAAGTGTTTATGTGCTTCAAACAATTTTTGGTTTTAGTTGCAATCTATCAAGATATAAAATAGACGTCCTCCATTTTGATCGAAGGGGGGAACATTTCTTCTAATTTTAATGCATTTTTGGCTAAACATGGGATAAAACATTAGTGTGAAGTGCCTTATACACAAAAATAAAATGGAGTTGCTAAAAGAAAGAATAGGTCACTCATGGATATGATAAGCTGTATAGTCAAAAGTCACGCTTTCTTCTAGCTTGAGGTTGTTATGTGTGTAGCATATGTACTTAATAGGTGTCCCACTAAAGCACCACAATTGATCAGTGCATATGAGGCTTTGCATGGTCGCAAGACATTTTTTGCTCATGTGTGTGTCTTTGGTTGTCTGGTATATGCATTAGTGCTTGAACAACAACACAAGAAATTGGATGATAAAGCAATGAAATGTATTTTTGTTGGGTATAGTTCTAAAAGAAAAAGCTATCGTGTGTATCATATACAGACTTAACACATTTTGGTTAGCCATGATGTTGTTTTTGTGGAAGATGCAATAGCGATTACTTTCATGTACAAAGGAGACTTTAGTTAGCTCTAGAGATGTGTATGATGCTTATTTACCTCTTCTTATAGGTGGACAGTCAAGTGCTGGTCCAAATGAGGCAATTTATCAACCTTTACAAGTTTCATGATGATGCAGATGATTCCATTTCTAATGCAGTTATACATGTTGCACTTGATGAGAGGGCTGCAAAAATTATGCCTAAATTTCTAGTGTAGACTTTGAGAGATAGATAATTAGATGAACCTCTATCATATTGTACTTGTTCAACATCTCATAGTGCTTCCTTTGCATCAGATTTCTATGCAACAGCTACCTCTGGTCTCTCTAATAAGAATGAGCTTGTGTTTTTTGATGGAGCACATAATTAAAAGACTTGGATGGCTATTATGCTATTAGAATATGATGCTATTATGAAGAATGGTATCTTTTCTTCATGTGACTTGCCTCTAAGAAAAAAATGCAATTGGCACTTAACGGCTGTTGGAAGCAGTCAAAGCACCCAAGGACCCACAAGACACGGAAGCCAAAGAAGGGAGTCGGAGCAATGATCAATCAGGCAAAGTAGTCAACACAGATCTGGCAAATAGGCCCTTAAATTTTTCCAAATATTTCCCAAATAGTGATTTTAGTCACTCCACACCATTGTAAATACCATTCTACCTTTTTGTAGCTCCATTTTGTGCAAGCCAAGGATTCCTTGAGCTTGAGGAGCATTAGAAGTACCTACCTATCAATTTTCGTAATTTTCTGAGCTCGTTTGAGCCTCCAAATTAGCCTAGGAACCTAATTTTTAACTAGGCCGAGCACTAGGTCTGGATAGGGCCAAAGCTAGTCAAAAACTATAAAAAGAACTAGAGAGCTCATTTTTGAGGTTATCTTGTTGTAGATTTGAACTTGTAAGAGCACTTTTGAGTAATCTAAAGAACTCCATTGTCTCTCTCTTTGTTCTTGCTTTGTGTGCACGTGTGTGTGTGTATGTTAGTGTGCTTCTCACTCACACACTTGTGCCATCACTTGTTCGAGGTCTTCATACCATCCTCACGTCTTCCCAGATTGACATTAAAGGAGGTGCTACTCATACTGAGCTACACCAAATTTTGGCGCTGTTTCCGGGGATCGAGCTTTGAGGACGAGCATGTGATGGTAAGACGTAGAGTTGAGATGTTGGATTCATAGGTATTTTCTTCACTTTTATCTATTTACTTTTGTTTTCTTCACCATCTTCATCATCATCACCATCTCCCACCTCCATCTCCATCATCACGATATTTTTCAGTTTTTGGTCATATCACCCTTCTCATACCATTTCCCTCATTTCACTTGTGAGAGAGAGCGAGAGAGCGTTTGCATGCTTGTGCTTTTCTGTGTTTTTTGAGATTTTCTGCAAGAATCAGCATCCCCAGCAACTCCACCAGCTTTAGCAGTTACAGATTTTGGACTATAAAGGTCCCGAGGCATTGACCTCTGTCAATCCCGACCGAAAGAAAAATTGTGCTTTTTGCAAAACAAAGTGCATAACCATGAGGTGTAGGCCTAGAGCATTCCAAAAGTGTGTTTAAAATTTTAAAATTCCTCTGTTTTCTATCAATCGTGATTGACACGTCAATCTTGATAGACAAATGACGATGGACACTTGCCGATGGATCTGTCAATCGCGACCGACACGTGGATCATGACCGACATGTCCATCGCGACCGACAGAGTCAACGACCGACTGACCACGACAACAGAGCCTACGCGTGACATGTGTCGATCGCGATTGACCCATCAATCGCGATCGACCCATCAATCGCGACTGACAGCCCTGACGGACCTGTCAATCGTGACTGACCCAGACAATAACTGTTTGACCATGATTGGTAGAAACCGTCGCATGCCACGTGTCAATCATGATGGACCCATCAATCGCGATCGACACAGTCAACGATCCTTTGACCATGACTGACTGAAATTTTGGGCCACGTGTCAATCGCGATTGACCCATCAATCGCGATCGACAGCCACGACGAACCTGTCAATTGCGATCGACACGTCGATCGGGACTGACATATCAATCGCGATTGACAGACCACTCGATCACGATTGACGGGCAATTTTGACATTTTTTTAGGGCCAAAAAATAGTTGGTCTATTTTGGGTCAAATTTTGGGAAACATTAGGGTTTGACATTGCATTGTGAGGCCTCTACGCAAGTAATTCAAGAAATCTTGTTTGCCTGTTAGCCTGTTTTAATCCTGTTTTAGCCCCACAACCCTGAACTGCCATAACTTTCTAATACGAAATCCGTTTGCGGTGATTTTGGGTTTGTTGGAAAGCTCGTGGGTTTGTTACGGTAAAATTAATACCAGGATTATTAGATATAGTATTTTTAAGTTGACCATACCCAGGGGGAAGAAAATTGAGGGATCTTTAGGATTGTTTTCCATAAAGCCAAAGAACAATTTGATCTCTGAATTCCATGAATGAAGAGGGTTTGTTGTGTTAATTGAATTCAAATCTTGAGCTAACTTTGGGACTTTTACAGGTCCATTGAGAGCATCAAAGGGCATTCTGAGCCAGAGTAAGTGCAAGCTTGGGAACACGCTTCCTGAGCACACAAGGGCAACCAAGGAGAGAAACTAAAGGTTGGAAATTCTCAACACCCTCTGTCAATCCCTAGCTTAGGCTAAGTACGGATAGAGGTTCTGATCAATTAGGCATATGTTAAGCACGATCAAGTCCAAGAACTCTAATCACTCAAGTGCAAGTACAAAGAGATTACATTTGCGAAACAACCTAAGGAAAAAGAATTTAAATCAAGCTACCAAACTCAAGTACGATAAAACCTAAGTGTTCCATGTGACGAAGATTGATTGCACAAGAAGTGACATCCTAAGAAAAACTAAAAAGAACAAGTGATTAATACAAAAGAACTCAGCAACGAAGGTGTACTTGGGAAATTTGGGGTTATTCAATTGGGCATATGAACCCTAGATCAAGATGACACCTAGGAAGAGATAGACAAAGCCTTAGGTCCTCTAAAGCTAGTGTCAATCATACTGCTTGATCTTGGGCCCAGCAGTTGAGCCATTATTCACACTACCTTACAAAGGGTCAAAGGCCCTTACAAGATGCAACTCGAAAACCTTAGGACCAACCAATTAGGTGCGTGCATCTATGAGGATGACCTAGGAAGATCTGTGGTCCAGATCAACCCATTGGACTGGAACATCCAGCAGTCAAGTTTGAAAATGGAGCATACTTGGGCAAAGAAGGAACCATATACATAGTAACCTGTCACCCACATAGAACTGTCGAATTCGGGAATGTGATCCCAGAGACGGACATAGGTGACCTAGAGCAAGGAAACATAGGTGGAGAGCCTAAAACACCTTGAGGCAAATATGTTCTTACTAGAATTATCACATCAGAGTGGATTCCCTAGGACAACAAGAGCATAGATCTACTCTTGAACCGAGAAATTGACGAAGCCTTTTGGAGGTATAAGCTTGATCAGCCTAATGAGATAGGAACGATCACGACTTATGAATTCAAAGATCTTGATAGCCCAGGCAAAGTGACCTATTTAGACAACACTTTGAAAAGAATATTTGTGGTCACAGAGCATGGTAGGCATGCCTACACATGGAAGGGAGAATTTATTTTTCCCCAACCAAGATCTAATGTCTCTTATGGCCACCCAGGAGTTGGAACGTCCCAAGCTCATGGAGCTCAAAGAGACAGGAATAGAGATAGATCTGAGGTAAGCTTTGCCAACCCAATAGGAAGAGAACGCACAAGAACAGAAACGGATAGAGTGGAACCCCAGAGACCTAGAGACCCAAGAAACCAAAGAACTGCTGATGATTTTCCTTTGTCAAGGCCTAGGGAACACACTAGAACCTTGAGGCCAACCCAGTTGGTTAAGTCCATGAAGAATTACTTTGATTGGACTAGAGACCCATACGATCATGTGGCCGAGTTTAAGCAAGCCTTGAGGGCTGAACAAGTTGAGGACATATTCATGCAGTATAATGCCTTTGGTCTAACCCTTAGGAACACTGCCCTTACATGGTTTCAACCATTGAATGAGAGACAATTTAGGAACATAGACCAACTTCTAGAGGCTTTCATTACTGAATTCTCTAAGAGTGGCATAAGGCATAATACATCCTCACTGATTCACAGCTTCAAGCAGACACCTCAAGAGACAGTTAGACTTGCAAGAAGAAGGTTTAGGCAATACTTAGAGAGATGTCCTGTTCCTGACTTACCCACTCCAGCCAAACAAGTGGCATTATTCTTAGATGGATTACTGAGTACCAAATTGAGATCATACGTGTACTTGAAGGACCCTAGTACCATAGAAGAGTGTGTACACATGTGCATCGACATTGAGTATAACCTAGGAGAGGAGCTAGAGCTTTCAAAAATCTACAAGGATTCAGATAGCTCTAGTAGCCTCACTTCTAGTCAATCCACGTCTATCGAGGAAATTGCAGAGAAGGTAGCTCAAAAACTAGGTGTCTCTAGCAAACAAATCCCAAGATTTGCCCCAGTTAAGCGGTGCTACACTTGTGGAGGCGACCATATGGCGAATGTATGTCCCATTATGGCTCAACCCCAAGTGAATCCCAGTAGCCAATACTGAACCATAGAACGGAGATACACTAATTGTTGAAAGTTTTTCAAGCTCAAGAGTGTGGGAACATGCCCCAAATTGAACCTTCCACATCATCGACAATCAAAGGAGGCTGATTTCCACGATTTGGAGGCATCCAATTATGCCCATAATGGAAAGAAGTTGATTAGAGAAGATTTAGCTTACCTCTTGATGTGATTGGACCTCACTTTTGACATGTATATGCTTTTGATTGGTTAAAGAGGTTAGTATGTGGTCTTTAAAACCTCTAATGAGTTGTATTATGACTTAGAGTCATGGAAATATGTGCCCAAGCTGCCCCCTTGCTTAAGCACACCCCCTACTAGCTGTTCTCTGCATATTTTCCAGAGATTTCACTTTTTCATACTCTTTCTCCCTAGATAATCTTGGCAGACCCCCCTATCTTGTAATTGTTGTTTCTCCTTTATCCGGAATCCATTTGCAATGATTTTTGTCTTTTTGGAAAGCTTATAAGTTCTACTTTGTCTGGTATAAGTCTCAAGTTTAGTGCTTGTACATGTGCAGAGAAATGTCCAGAACAGTGTCAATCTAGTTAGCTCATACTCTGTGAAGAGATCAAGTTATCTGTTTTGTTGCAGCTAGTTGAGGCATCATCCAGTGTCCAAATGGAGTGATTTTACTCTCATTTGAAAGATCTTAGAGCTAGTTTAAGCCTGCAAAATTTCATTATCAGTCTCTACATATACTCAGAGAAACGTAGAAAATACAGAGCCTATGTCTGAAAAATTTCAGGATCCTAGGAGGGTTCATTTTCTTTTGTTGTGCACATAGGAGTGTTTATCCTCCAACAGTGGTATCAGAGCTATAAGTGGAGTATCAAAGAGAGAAGAAGGAGCTACTGAAGTGAAGTGAAGACTTCATCAAAGTTGGAATGAAGGAAGCAAAGAACGGGCACGTCAACAACAAGGGGAAGCAAATACATCATCAAATCAAAGACAGAACTTCATCAAGAGGAGTAGCTCAAATTTTTGAGGTAAAAGCCATCTTTTTCAACTTCATTGCATCAAGGGGGAGGTTCAGAAGAGTTAGGAGGCACCATGGCTGATCGCAATGCTCAGATTGAGAAGCTTGAAAAAGGAAACTACCAACCAAGGGGATTTAGAATAAGCAATTTTTTGATGGGGAAAGGTTTGTGGGGACTTGTGAGTGGTGGAGAGCCAAAACCCTACATAGATGAGGTAAATCCAACCAATGACTAGAGAAGAGCAGTAAGAGAGTGGGATGAAAGGGACAAAAGGGTCATTTTCATTTTATCTCAACATATTAGCAACTCTATGGTAGGGCATATTCAAAATTTGGATACATTGAAGAAGGTGTGGGAGTGCTTGGAGAGATTGTACTCAACCTCCACAAAAGCTAGAAAAATTCAGCTCAAGAATGAGCTAAATAATCTTAGGAAAAGCCCCGCTCAAGGTGCTAATGATTACATATTAAAGGTTAAAGAGCTTGCAGATGCACTAGGGTCAATCGGTTGTGCCCTAGATGATGACGATCTTGTCGCCCACACCCTAAATGGACTTAGGGATGATGAAAAATGAAGGGCTTTCACAACTTCAGTGTATGTAAGGGACTCTCTTCCTGATTTTGATCAACTAATCACTCTCATGGTGACAGAGGAGATGAACCTTGGTGGTCATAATGCCAAGGATAACCAAGGGCAATTGTTGTATGCAGGTAGAGGAAGAGGAAGACAGAATCGAGGTGCTACAAGAGGAAGAGGAAGATATCAAACCAAACAAGGAGGTCAAGGACAACAAGAAAATGCAGGTCAAAGAGGTGGAAGAGCCACAAATAGAGGAAGAGGTGCAAGATTTGGTGGAAGAGGACAACCCACTTGAAATGGATGCTTTGTATGCGGTAAGCCCGATCATTTTGCAAATGAATGCTATCATAGAGCTCAAAGACAATGGAATCAAAGCAACAACAACAATTATAGAGGGCAAGGTAATTATGCAAACACATCATCCAACCAAGGGAATGATTATTTACTTGCCATGAGGTATTGTGAAGATACAACTCAAGCTAGTGAAGCTGTATGGTATGTAGATAGTGGATGTAGCAATCATATGTCATGTCGAAAGGATCTTTTTAGTAATTTGCAGGTCCCAAAGCATCAAGGGCATGTGGAAATAGGTGATAACTCAGAGCATACCATTCAACATGTGGGAGATATCAGTTTGGTAGCAAATCAAAGAGCAAAGTGCTTATCATATGTATTACATGTCCCTACTATTACCAAAAACTTGATTTCGGTAGGCCAAATGGTAGAAAAAGGCTATCAAGTTAGGTTCAATGAAAGATGATGTTTTGTTGAGGATCCAAGGGCAGGTTTCAAGCTCATAGCAAAAGGAAAAAAGCAAGGGAGAATGTTCACAATGGACATAAATCAGCCACACCATTCAATGTATGTCACATATGGAGACAAGAGGATAGCATATTTGGATCTATGGCATAAACGAATAGGTCACATCAACCGAAAAAATCTCAAGGACATGCAAAGGAGGAGCTTGGTAAGAGGCCTACCAAATTTGTGTAGCTTGCCAACAAGGAAAACAATCAAGGCTGCCCTTCAAGAAGAGTACCTATGTAAGTGCAAATGTTTTAGACCTCATTCACACGGATGTTTGGGGCCCAACAAGAGAAGCATCCCTTCCTGGAAATAGGTATTTTGTAACCTTTATTGATGACTTTTCAAGGAAAGTGTGGTTGTATTGCATTAGAAACAAATCAGATGTGTTCCACTACTTCAAGAAATTCAAAGCACAGGTGGAGAAGGAATCTGGAAAGTTTATCAAAACTTTGAGATCCGATGGAGGGGGAGAGTACTTCTCCTATGAATTTTCTGAATTTTTGCAGGTCAATAGCATCAAAAGACAATTTACATGCAGGTATACCCCTCAACAAAATGGGGTAGCAGAGATAAAGAACAGACACATAGCAGAGGTAGCAAGGTGTATGCTCAGCGAAATGAATATGCCGCATTGTTATAGGGGAGAGGCTACATATACAACCACATACATCATGAATAGATGTCCTACATTAGGTATACATCATCTAACCCCTGAGGAAGCATGGAGTGGAAGAAAACCTTGCATTTCACATCTTAGAATCTTTGGTTTTATATGCTATGTACATGTACCTCAAGAGTTGAGGTCAAAGTTAGATGCCAAATCTGAAAGGTGTATTTTTTTGGGATATTCTATGGAACAAAGGGGTATAAATGCTATAATCCCATCACCAAGGAGCTGAAGGTAAGTAGGGATGTTGTCTTTGATGAGTTGAAGCCTTGGTATGCATGCACGAGTCCATTGCAGGTTGAAGACATAGGTGAGACAGATTTGAAGAATGATGATAGAGTTCAAGAAAGCATGGATTTAAGTGGTCCAAGCAACTCATGCAACACAAGGGCACCCTCACCATGGAGTGGAAGGCTTAGGGAAAGAGAGACAAGATCTGAAGAAAGCAAAGTCAAAGGCAAAGAGAAGATTTCAATTGAAGAAGGAAGCTATGTGGATGAGAGCATGTTGGAAGATGAAGAGATAGAAGAAATTAAAACTCCAGGAGTGGCAAAACAAAGAAAGAAGATGGCAACCACACCTAAAGGAAGTGAAAGAATGTCTTCAAGAGTAAGATATCAAGTACAAAGGTTAACATATGATAATTTCATTGCAAAGCATTATGCATACATGACTCAGGTAATCAAGGACAAAGAACCAACTAGTTATGAAGAAGCTAAGGATTGCAAGGAATGGCAAGAGGCAATGAAGGAAGAGCTCAAAGCACTTGATGAGAACCATACTTGGAGCTTGGTACCAGCTCAAGAAGGCATGAAGGTGATAGGTAATAAATGGGTTTACAAAATTAAAAGAAATTCAGATGGTTCCATTGCTAGGTACAAAGCAAGGTTGGTGGCGAAAGGTTTCTCCCAAAGCTATGGGATAGATTATGATGAAACTTTCAGCCCCGTAGCCAAGATGCTGACAATTAGGACTTTGATTGCAGTGGCCACATCAAGGAAATGGAGCTTATATCAGTTGGATGTGAAGAATGCCTTCCTCAATGGAGAGCTTGAAGAAGTAGTCTACATGAGCCAACCTCAAGGATTTGCTAGTATGAGGTACCCAAATCATGTTTGCAAGCTAAGGAAAGCATTATATGGACTAAAGCAAGCCCCAAGGGCCTGGAATCAGAGGTTAGTGGATTATTTATCAAGTTGTGGATACAAAGAAAGTGTTGCAGATCCATCACTTTACATGAAGAAGCAAGGAGACAAGACGGTATACATATGCATCTATGTTGACGATTTGATCATCACAGGAAGTGATATTGCAGGTATTAAAGATATCAAATCAAAGCTAGGAAAGGAGTTCAAGATATCTGATCTTGGAACACTAAACAATTCTTGGGAATAGAGGTAATCTATGCACACAATGGCATCTTCTTGATTCAAAGAAAATACTTGTTGGATGTGCTATACAGGTTTGGTATGAGTGGTTGTAAGCCACGTTCTCAGCCCATGCAGCCCAATACAAAGTTGGTTGCAGGTCAAGGAGAGGTTATACAAGATATGACATTATATAGAAGCATAATTGGTTGATTAATTTATGCTACATTCACTAGACCTGATCTTGCATATGTAGTAGGTGTTCTCTCTTAATTTTTGCATGCACCTACTCATGATCATCTTATGGTGGCAAGGAAGGTGCTTCGATACATCAAGCACACCATCAACCAAGGTCTATTTTACTCATATGATGCTGATCTAAGTGTCAAAGGATATAGTGATGCTGATTGGGCAGGTAGCAAGGATGATCGAAGGAGTACATCGGGTTATGTTTTCATGATAGGTACAAAAGTGATCTCTTGGAGCTCTAAGAAGCAACCCACTGTTGCTCTTTCATCCACAAAGGCTGAGTACAGAGGTTTAGCATTGGCTACATGTGAGCTATTATGGCTTAAGAAGCTCCTTAAGGACTTGGAAGTGGAAGTGGAGGAGTTTCCTCTTTATGAAGACAACATTTCAAGCATCTACCTAGCTAACAATCCCATGTTTCATGCAAGGAGCAAGCACATAGAGGTTCATTACCACTTCGTTAGAGAAAAGGTGATGGCAAAAGAGCTAGATATAAGGTATGAACACTAAAATGCAGGTTGCAGACATGATGACAAAGTTTCTTGAAGGTAAAAAGCTTGGAGGATTCAAGGAAGCTATCAACATAAGAGACATAGGCTGAAGCAACGAAAGGAAAAGACTTGAGCTTGAGGGGGAGTGTTGAAAGTTTTTCAAGCTCAAGAGTGTGGGAACATGCCCCAAATTGAACCTTCCACATCATCCACAATCAAAGGAGGATGATTTCCATGAGTTGGAGGCATCCAATTATGCCCATAATGAAAAGAAGTTGATTAGAGAAGATTTAGCTCACCTCTTGATGTGATTGGACCTCACTTTTGACATGTATATGCTTTTGATTGGTTAAAGAGGTTAGTATGTGGTCTTTAAAACCTCTAATGAGTTGTATTATGACTTAGAGTCGTGGAAATACGTGCCCAAGCTGCTCCCTTGCTTAAGCACACCCCCTACTAGCTGTTCTCTGCATATTTTGCAGAGATTTCACTTTTTCATACTCTTTCTCCCTAGATAATCTTGGCAGACCCCCCTATCTTGTAATTGTTGTTTCTCCTTCATCCGGAATCCATTTGCAATGATTTTTATCTTTTTGGAAAGCTTATAAGTTCTACTTTGTCGGGTATAAGTCTCAGGTTCAGTGCCTGCACATGTGCAGAGAAATGTACAGAACAGTGTCACTCTAGTTAGCTCATACTCTATGAAGAGATCAAGTTATCTGTTTTGTTGCAGCTCGTTGAGGCATCGTCCTGTGTCCAAATGGAGTGGTTTTACTCTCATTTGAAAGATCTTAGAGTCTAGTTTAAGCCTGTAAAATTTCATCATCAGTCTCTACATATAATCAGAGAAACTCAAAAAATACAGAGCCTATGCCTGAAAAATTTCAGGATCCTAGGAGGGTTCATTTGCTTTTGTTGTGCACATAGGAGTGTTTATCCTCCAACACTAATCACACTGCACAAGATTGCCCATATAATAAGCAAGTGGTTAGGCAAACTTACCCTCAGACATATCCACAACAGGGGAGATACCAAAACCAGCACAACAACAATATGGCAGACCACAACAACCCTATCAGCAACCCTACCAAACCCAGCAAAGGCCTCAGCCTGTGTTATCTCAGCAACCTCCAACCCCAGCCAATGTGATTCCAGTGAAGTACGCAACTACAAAAGAGAACCTGAATAGGGCCATAGTGCCAGTAACACCACTGCTTTCAGAAAGTGACCCGAGTGATCATAATTTTGACTCTACTCACATGGATAGTCCACAGGCTTACTACATGTAATCACCTGAGCATAATGAGTCATATTACTCTGAAGATTCAAGTGAACCTAGTTGGGAGCCAGAGTATGCAAATATCATGTACACAAATCCCAACCCTAGACCTCAACCTAGGCAAGTACAACCCCCATTCCCTAGAGGACCATGCTACAAATGTCAGGGAGATCACCTCATTCGTGATTGCCCAATGCTTGCCCCTACACAACCCCAATCGGTGACAATTCAAGGCTTTTGTCAAGATTGCGGAAAGGAGCATCTCTTAGGAGATTTCCCAAATAACCCCAATAACATGCCAAAAATCACTCCTATCAATGTTATTGGGTTAGTAATAGACTCTACAGGAAGTGTAACTTCCAGTGCACCAGTGCAAGTGGTCACCAGAGCTCAGGCATGGCAACAGAACCAAGGTTTAGACCAAGAAAAGAGCACCGAGGTTAGTGAAACTGAGAGCTTAACCAAGAAACGGACGAGAGCCTGGAAAGATAGCCGAGAAAGAATGAAAAGACAATGGGCAAAGAAAATGAGCAAACTTGAGGAAAGCCTAAGAGAAACAAAAGCCAAAATCATTGAACTCACATCTCAAACTCCCTCTCACACTACTCCACCACCACCATTCCCATCTCCCTCCAATCCATCACCTTCCAACCCACCTCACTCAATCCCACCACCCCCTAGAGTAGGATTAGTCCTAGTCGATCCCACTCTTGAAGACATAGACATGATGCTTAAAGCATATCAGGCCAGAATCCAAGAAGGGCCAAACGTGACGGATCATGACACATGCTACCCTAGAGCTGATCTAGAGATGGAGAGAACCAAGCTTTGTGCTAAAATGGTAGCATTGGCTCAGACCATGTTTGAAGCTAGTCGCCTTTTCAACTACTCTTGCTCAGCGAAGGCACAGTTGCACTTTGATGGACTGTTGGAGAAGTTAGAGAGCATAATTTTCAGGAGGCTACCTACCAAGGAAGAGCCAAGGCAAGCAAAAGAATAAGCATTCCTCCCCAGGAATCTTATGTGCCTTATTCCACTGAACCTGACACCTCTTCTTCTATGAATAGGTATTCACCAGAGTTCTTGCGAGAGATTCAAGAAGAGAAATGGGCTAAAGAAAGTGAAGTCCCTCCTCCCATTGAACTTGTGGATGATGCTCATGATCAATTCCCACAAGATATTCCTTCCATTTATGAGGAGCAGGAGAGTACTCAATCTCATGAGAGATTAGACTTCGAGTCTAACTCCTTACAGGAACTACCCCATTTCACTGGCCCATGGGAAGCAAAGTCTACTTGCATGAGAGCACCCACGGTCATGGTAAGAAACAAAGACCCAAAAATCCCTACGAACACAGAGGTAGTGAAGAACACTAAAGTGTAGTGCAACCTCACTTTAGAAGAGCTACTCAAGGTTAGGCCAGAGTTATGGAAACATGTAGCCAATCAAGTGCCAGAAGTAGCAAAACCTCGTTCCCAGGTAGGATCTCATAAAACAGTGCCAGAAATACCCTTGGACAAGATAGGAGACATGAGTGAGGGAGAAGAAGGAAACACCTATCTTCCCATTACCCATCATGGATACACAACAAAGGCAATTCTGGACTCAGGTGCAGGAGTTGCAATTGCTACCACTTCCCTATGGAAGCGTTGGGGCAAGCCAGCACTCAGGCCCACGAGAATGAAATTGTAGATGGCCGACGGTCACATTGAGAGACCCTTAGGATTGCTAGAAGGAATCATTCTCACTACATGTGGTCTTGAGTTCGAGCATACTTTTTCCATATGTGACTTTAGCAAAAATCATGCCTATGAGATGATTCTAGGAAGACCATTTATGCGACAGTTGCAAGTGGTACAGGATTGGGGAACCAATTCCTTGTACTTGCAACACTTAGGTGTCACGACCAAAGTTAATCTCAAGGATTACTGTCATAGAGACGTACCCCCCATCCAATGGAATCCCATCCATAGAGCCAAAGATGACACTAAGATAGTGCATTCCATAGGATCAGGATCCTCATGGATGGATGAAGACACTCACTTATGGATGTGTAAAGTAGCAGTAGAAGAAGAGAAGAGAGAAAAAGCTAGAGAGATAGAAGTGAAGGAAACCCATATATCAATTCAAGACCCAGCCTATGCACCTGTAGTGTTTCCTGACGAAGAATTTGAACCTCACGGGTGGGCGGAGATTTTAGCAACAATGGATGTAGCCATCAATGAAGAACAATGGACACCCCACTGTGACGAGGATGGCTGTGACATTTCAGTCTTCTCCATAGAGCCAATCATGGGAGATTCGGTTCTGGAAGAATGTGAACCTAGCACTGATGCATTCAAGGATGCAGGTGACTCTGATCTAGAGTCAATCATTATGGAGCCGCCTTTTGCATCAGATGAAGAATACTTCTATGAGGTAGAATTTCACCCTCAGAGACATGAAGAGCTCACAAATGATGTAAGGTTAACCATGCAAGTGACCCCCAAGAGTGAAGGCAAGAAAAGGAAGAAGAGAGAAGTCACACAAGAAGTAGAAGAATCTTTGTTTGAGGTCCCTGATAATTTCAAAAAGTATGAGATAGACGATAGGAGAGTCATGGTAAGAATGCCTAAACGTGAGGCACAATCAGGAGAGGCCTATGATAACAAAGAAACCACCAAGAAGGTAGTTGTAGCCATAGAAGAAGGAGAAGAAAGATGCACGTACATAGGACATGACCTGACAGAAGAAGAAGAGCATGAGTTGATAACCTTGATAAGGAAATACAGAGATGTATTCGCTTGGAGTTACAAGGACTTAAAAGGTGTAGATCCTGACATATGCTCACACACCATTCCCATGACCTCAGATGCCAAACCCTCTAAGCAAAAGCCATACACATATAATGACAATTATGCTGCCAAGATCAAAGAAGAGATACATTGCTTGGTTGAAGCTGGATTTATCTATGAAATTGAGCACACTGAGTGGGTATTCCCCATTGTAGTGGTGCACAAGAAGAATGGGAAGTTACGTGTGTGCATTAACTTGAAGAAGGTTAATGCAACCACTATTCGAGATAACTATCCGCTTCCTATCACTAAGCATCTATTAGAAAGAGTAGCAAGCAAGGAGGTGTACAACTTCCTGGATGGATTTTTAGGCTACAATCAGGTAGCCATAGCTCCAGAAGATCAGGATAAGATGGCTTTTGCCATAGAGTGGGGCATATTTTCTTTTCGAGTAATGCCATTTGGTCTCACCAATGCACCTGCTACTTTCCAGAGACTGATGTGCCACGTGTTTAAAGAATTTTTGATAAAGAATTTAGAAGTCTATGTTGATGATCTTTGTGCTCATTCCAACATTAGACAGACAAATATACCTGAACTCAGGCAAATCTTTGATAAATGTAGAGAATATCAAGTCTGCTTGAACCCAAAAAAGTGTGTTTTCATGGTTAGGCAAGGCAAGATTCTAGGACACATAGTGTCAAAGAATGGCATATCCACTGACAAAGAGAAAGTGAGAGCTATCACAGAACTACCTAGGCCAAAGAATGTCAAGGAAGTGCAAGCTTTCATAGGGCATTGTGGTTATTACCGACGTTTCATACACATGTATGCCATCATTGCAAAGCCTCTGTATTGACTTTTGACCAACTTTGAGTGGACTGAAGAATGTGAGAACTCTTTCAATGAGCTTAAGCAAAGATTACGTTCAGCACCAATCTTGACCACACCAGATTGGCTTTTCATGTTCACGTGGATGCATCCAACTATGCTATTGGATGTGTGCTAGCACAACCTATGGGCGAAGGTAATATGGATCTTCCAATCACCTATGCTAGTAGACAATTGATGCAGCTGAACGGAACTATACGACCACTGAACGAGAAGGATTAGGCATGGTGTATGCAGTTAAAAAGTTTAGACACTATTTGCTTGCAAATAAGTTTAAATTTTTTACTGATCATGAAGCACTGTTGTACCTGGTAAACAAGCCATGCAATACAGGTAGATTGGTGAGATGGTTTCTCTTGCTAATGGAATACGACTTTGAGGTTGTGGTGAGGAAAGGCAAGACTCATACGGGCCTAACCACCCAGTAATAAACACTCAAGATAGGGAGATAGTAAAAGCCCAAAGGTACCATATCATGGCAAGGAGCATGTACTAGCATACAGATCAAGGGATATTATCTTGTTGTGTGGAAGAGGATGAGTATGCTAACTGGTTGCAATTAGCACATTTAGGTGCATTAGAGCAACACTACTCCAGGCAAAGAACCCTACAAACGATGAAGAGACTCGGAGTGCATTGGCAAACTATGGAGGCAGATGTTCATAGGTTGTGCAAGGAATGCCCAGTGTGTCGTAATAGAACACCTTTGGAGCATGCTACACTATACCAGGTGTCTCAGATACCAGATTGGAGTGAACCATTAGCAACCTTCTTGAGCACGAAAACATTCCCTCAAGATATGACCCTGACCAGGCAAGGAAGCTTAGAACAAGAAGCTTTAGACTACACACTCATTGGAGATAACTTATACAAGCATGCTAAAGATGGGTATCTTAGATTATGTGTCCACGAGAGCGAATATCTTAAGATCTTGGAAACTGCTCACTAGGGTGTAGCAGGAGGACATTTTGGACCAAACCAAGTGATTAAGGCAATCCTATTTGCAGGGTTATGGTGGCCAACTCTTCACATGGATGCACATACCTATGTGAAGAGGTGTGATGTTTGTCAGCGAACCCAGTATCCTATATGCAAGGATGAGATGCCATTGAAACCTATGATGGGTGGATGTGCATTCTCTAAGTGGGGAATAGACTTTGTAGGTTCTATTAATCCCCCAGCTAAGGGTTCACATGCTGAATACATCATTGTGGCCACTGATTATCTGACCAAGTGGGTAGAAGTGAAAGCCACAACGAAGAAGGATGCTTAAACTACAGCTAAGTTCTTATTTGAGAATGTGTTCACAAGATACGGGCTACCAATAGAACTAATAAGTGATAGAGGGACTCACTTCTTGAATGAGGTTATTGAAAATCTTCTTCAAGAGTTCTTGGTGATACACAAGAAGTCGGCCCCCTATCATCCGCAATGGGCAAGCCGAAAGCACAAATAAGATTTTATGCAATGTGTTGACCAAACTAGTGAATAATAAACGCTCTGATTGGGACAAACAGCTACACCATGCTGTTTGGGCATACCGAGTTGCCTATAAAACGGTACTCCAAGCCACACCCTTTCAGATGGTGTTTGGCCAAAATGCAGTGCTACCATTGGACTTCTTGATACCTACACTGAAAGTAGCACAAGAGCATGAGTGGACAGGCCATGCGCTCTCCTCTAGAATCTTTGACCTTGAACGACTAGGTGAAACAAGATTAAGAGCGGCAGTAGGAATTTACGCAGCCAAGAAAAGACAAAAAGCATATTTTGATGCACATGTGAAGGATAAGGGCTTGAAAGTAGGAGACCTAGTTTTAGTCTACACTTTGAAGCAACATGCACTGAAACTAGAGAAGAGAGGTTATGAACCTATGATTATAAATAGGATCTCAATGAGTGGAGCAGTTGAATTAGCTACACTAGAGGGTGATGATCTTCCTAGTTACATTAGCGGATGCAGAGTCAAGTTAGATCAGGAACCCCTAACGGAGGAGATGTTAAATCGACTCAATACTGCAAAGAAACGTAAAGAAGAGGAAAAGTGAATTCGAGAAGAGGCACAGGCAGAAGCATTGGAACGCAACCGAAGAATGAAATTGAGAAGACAGGGCAGAGATCGAACTAGGACAGAGGCCTATGCAGCTCAAGGATATCATATGGCTATGTGTGAAGTCTCAGGTGTAAGTTCCCATAGAATAATTGATCGACGTCGTTTTGTAACCTTAGAGATAGGACAAGGAAAGAGTGCAAGGACTATAAGGGCCTTGATTGACTCAGGTGCAGCCACTAGTGCTGTTAAACTCTCCTACTGTCAAGAATTGAACTTAAGTGTCAATCCTGTAGAAGCATATCTCATAGGATTGGGAGGTGTGGAAACCCCTTGCATGGGCGAGGTGGAACTTCCCCTCTACCTCCAAGATGTGCTAACGAAAGTTAAAGTGCTAGTGTGTCAAGACGAGGATCTCACTGAACCTCTTGTTTTGGGTCAAGACTGGATCTATGATCATGTAGTCAACCTAAACCTAAGAAGTGGACTTCTTCAGGTCTGGGTAAATCAGAACCGCATTACACTTGAATTAGAGAATGAAGCACTCAAGGAACTAGGAAAGGCACAAACTCCTGGTCCTTCCAGGAGTACACATGAAGATGACGATCTCCCTTCAGTCACGATGAAGACAATCCTAGAAAGCTATGCTGATCTGCTAGAAGCACATGATGATATGGAAAAAGAACGAGATGCACTGCACCTCAAGCTAAGGGAGCAAGAAGAACAACCCAGGATCATAGAGTTTGCATGGACTTCAGAGGAGGTAAAGGCACTGAAAGAGCAGGTTGAAGAGTTGCAAAAGAAGCTACTTGCATATAAAAGACAACCCTCTCCAATTATGGAACTAGAGCTAGATGAATTCGTGCCCATCAAAGAGCCATATGAGCAACCCTATGTTCCTATGCCTATGCGGGGTGGCTACCAAACATCGGAAGGAATGGACACCCTAGAAGTCAAAGCACCCGAATGGCTTCAGAAACTCGAAAAGATAGCCAAAACCCATGAAGATCGTGTCACAATCCAAATCCAATCAATCGCTAAACTGGAGGACACTATCATAAACTCTGAGTACTTCAGGCACATGTCACATCACCGCTGGATAGGGACAAACGATGCTCAATATGTGCCTTACTGTGTGCTCTTAGCATATTACAATGCAGAGATTCAACAAAGGTGCGGCAAAGCCCCGACTTTTGCCACCCAATTTGGTCCTGAAGATCTACCTAAACGTGCAAAACAAGGATCAACCTTCTAGCCCACCTAGCGGATTCGTCTCCTTGAAACATATCTAGAAATGGTCCGCACATGGAAGAACATGCCCCTATTTATGAAGTATAATCCATGTTACATTCCAATCCTATGAAGACGCACCTGGCCCAAGTTTGCCATTGCTGTAAAGAATATCAAAGGCTCTGAAAAATGGTTGAATTATGTCTATCTAGCACCTCCACAAGGACAGGCCTCTGTTGCATATATGATTTCCACCATCCATCACTAGAGTCTCAGACTATGCAACACCCCTGATGTGATGGCACAAATGTTTATGAAGATATTTGAATTAATGCTCATCATGTTCAGAACATTCAAAAACATTAAAGATCCACATTTTTCAGGAGTTGGCTTCACCACAGGCAACCAAACTTGGTGTATGACATGAGCACTACCCCCTCAATCACTGTAATATATGCCTGGCACACACAAATAAAGTACCTCCCAACTTGCTACAAACAAACTTTTGAAGAGATGTTCGTCACAGGGTTTTGGGAATACCACTCCAAAATATTTGTACCTAGACCCTCACATCTCCTCTGTTGGAGAAACAATCACTAATTGGACATATATTTGAAGGTCAAAACTTTAGAAGAAAACCACATGCCTATGTGAAGGGACAAATTCATAAGTGTATTATATTTGTAAAGTTAGTTCACTTTAGTTCTAGAAGTTTTTTTTTTTAAGTCACGAGATTGAGAAATACTATATAAGTTAGTTTGTATCAACTGAGGCGTAGATGAAGACAATGAGAGAGTGAGTTAGAACTCATTTTGTATGACTGAGAATAGTCGGGCTTCTCTGCGTGAGAAAGCACCTGTGCATTTGTGAGGTTTCATAGTTATGGAAAGAGTTTATTAAACTTCTGTGTATAATTCTTCTTCTTCCATCTCCAGAGTTTGTCTTGTGTGAAATGATTTCAGAAGTTCAATTTTTCCAAGCAAGTCGATGCTTGGCATCGAGTTTGTGCTGACAAGTCATTATTTTCATTCTCTGTGTGTTATGTGTTATTGAATCTCCTAAAAACATGAAGTTTTTAGAGCAAGTCGATGCCTGGCATCGAGTTTCAGCATAAAGTCTTTGTCTAGCATCGACTTCTAGCATAAAAGTGGTCTTGCTCATGTCTTGTGTTCATAGGATAATTCTGGCACTAAAAAAGTGGCTAAAAAATCTCAAAGTCGATGTCTGGCATCGACTTTTGGTTGCAAGTCGATGCTAGGCATGGAGTTTTCATTTTTAGACAGTGATCTTTACTAAAACAGGCAAAATTTGCACTTTTTGAAGTCATACAGGGTCATCTTGTGAAGGCTATATCTTGAGTTCTAGAGCTCCATTTCTTGTATATGATAGCTTGTTGGAAAGCTCTACTCTTCTACTTTCATCTACCAAAAGATCTTGGAGAAATAATATTTGAGCTAAGAGAAATTAGAAAAATACTGAAGGTATGTCATTTTAGTAACTAGAAAAATCTGAAGAAGTAAAGTTCTTGGTTTTGGCTATCATTTCTCAAAGTTTTGAGTGGCAATGAGTTAATGGTGACCATAGAGGTGTTCTAGTGTCACATTGATTCATTTCTTGTGGTGTTTTACACATCAACAAGTGGTATCAGAGGTGAAAGGTCCTAAAGAGCAAAAGGTGGCAAAGGTACGAGAAGTTTTGAAAATTTTTTCATTAAAGGTTGAAAGGTGAAGCATTTGAAGACACAATGCATCAAAAGGTTACTTCAAAAGTGTCCTCATACACAAAGAACTCCAAAAGGTATTATTCTTTATCCTTTAAGCTCAAAGGTTGTAGCAGAAGGAAAGGAGTATGGCAGATCATATCTCCATTGACAAACTGGACAGAGATAATTACCCCGCATGGGTAATGAGAATGGAAGCCTTACTTATGAGTAAGGATTTCATGATATATGTAACAGGTGGAGAAGAGAAGCTAGTATTTGAAGATGAAAGCCGACCAAAGAAAGAAGAACTTGATGCTTTAAAGCATTGGCAGAAGAAGGATGCAAGTGCAAAAGCCTACATTTACAATACAATCTCTGATCATTTGCTACCACACATCAGAGGATTGGAATCATCGGAAGATATATGGAATGCATTGGAGTATCATTTCCAAAGCACTACTAAAGCACGGAAAGCAAGTCTATGGTCAGAGTTTACAACATTCAAGAAGAAGCCAAGTCAAAGTATTAGTGATTATGTCACTAACATGAAGGATCTAGCAGATAGTCTTGGATCCATAGATGAAGATATTGAGGATCACAGGTTGATTGCTCAATTACTTACAGGTTTGAGAGGAGATGAAAGGTGGAAACCTTTTGTCTTATCAACAGAACTTTCATTAAACCATTATGTTCCAGATTTGAACCAGTTGCTTGGTTTGATGCTCACATTTGAGCAAGACTTGAAGGGAGATGGAGATAAAGGACAAAGTTCTGCAATGTACATGAAGAACAAGAAGAAAGGAGATAAAGGTAAAGAAAAGGATGAAGAGGAGTCGAGTTCTCAAGTTTATTATGCAAGAGGTAAAGGCACTGGCAGAGGAAGACCAAGAGCCTTTGGAAGAGGTAGAGGTAATCAGAATAACAACAAGAAGGCTTGCTGGATCTGTGGATTGAGTAATCATTTGGCTCATGATTGTTGGCATAATCAACAAGGATCAAATCAAAATCAGAATAACAACACGAGAGGCAGAGTGGTGGAAGATATCAAAGTAATTTTCAAAGAGGTAGACAAAGTCAAAGAGGAGGCTATGGTAGAGGTTGAGGAAGAAGTTGGGGGCAGAATCAATCCTACAACACCACCTACTACAATTATGCAAATGATACACAGAATGAAGGTCATACATCATTGATGATGAACTCAATCAGCACATCAGATAAAGAAGATCTAAAGGTATTTTACATTGACTCTAGATGTTCTAATCATTTGTCAGGAAACATAGAATTGATGTCAAAATTGGGAAAAGGCATTTCTAGTCATAGTGTTCAAACAGGTGATAATACAAGACATAGTGTACATTCAATTGGAAAAGTGAAATGCAAGAGTGGAGCAGATTTGCTAACCAATGTTTTGTATGTTCCTACAATACCTTAAAACTTGATTAGTGTGGGACAGATAGTTGAAAAAGGTTTTCAAGTCAGGTTTACAAATGAAGGAGTATTTGTTGAAGATCCAGAGAATGGATATAATCATATTGTCTGTGGTAAGAAAGAAGGTAGACTCTTTACTTTACGAGTTCAAGGGAACATTGGTCAAGCTTTGCTCACACATGGTGAAGGAGTGATTACAGAATTACAACTATCGTTGCAAATAAGTTTGTACTAGGATTACCAAATGTGCAGAGTCAACATATGGTTTATAAATTTGAAGCATGTCAAATGGGTAAAGCACACAGGTTACCATTTCAGAGGAAAGGATTCAAACATGATGGATTACTAGATCAGAAGTGTTTGGAGCTTTCAAGCATTTTCATGCATATGTAGAGAGAGTAATAGGTCAAAAACTTAAAAGACTGAGGTCTGATGGAGGGGGAGAATACTTCTCCCAAGAGTTCAATGATTGTCTTTGGAATTCAGGTATTAAGAGAGAAATAAATTGAAGGTATACACCACAACAAAATGGTGTAGCAGAAAGAAGGAAAAGGACTTTGGTTGAGTTTTCTAGAGCTATGCTAAAGGAGAAGAATTGTCCAAATTATCTTTGGGTTGAGGCTATAAATACAGCTACATATCTTGTGAATAGATTACCATGTGCAGCTCTCAATGGAATGACTCCATATGAAGCTTGGTGGGGTAAGAAACCAACACTAGATCATTGTAAAGTGTTTGGACCAATTGCATATGCTTATGTGCCATCACAACTTAGACATAAACTTGAACCAAAGGCAGAAAAATATGTTTTCATTGGTTATGATGAAAAGCAGATGGGTTACAGGTTGTGGAATCCTTTAACCAAACAATTTCTTGTTTCTAGAGATGTTACATTTGATGAACAGAAAAGTTGGTATGCAGATCAAAGTCATACAGCTGAAGAATTTGAAGAAGAGAAAGGAAAATCAATTGTGCAGGTGAATCGAGATGAAGACTATATGCAAGCAAGTACATCCAGAAGTGGATTAACAAGAAGAAATGAAGAAGCTCCTATATTTGATGAAGAGGTGTATCCAGACACATATGAAGAATGTGAACCAAGGAGGTCAAGTAGGACAAGAAGACAACAAGAAAGGTATTCTTATGATACTTCTTACATAACTCAGAAGAACTATGCATATATGGTCAAAGATGATGAAGAACCTCAGAACTATGATGAAGCAAAATGTAAGAAGCAATGGGAAGAAGCAATGAAGGAAGAGTTCAATGCACTAGAGGAGAACAAGACATGGGAACTTGTTCCTAAACCAAATGGTAAGAAAGTAATTGGAAATAAATGGGTTTATAAAGTGAAGAAGCTTGCAAATGGAAGTATAGCCAGATACAAAGCTAGACTGGTGGTGAAAGGCTATGACCAAACCTATGGCATAGATTATGATGAGACATTTAGTCCTGTAGCTAAGATGTCAACTATAAGGACAATTATTGCTATTGCAGCTTCAAAAGGATGGACTCTGAGTCAGTTGGATATAAAGAATGCATTCTTGAATGGATACATATTAGATGAGGTATAATGGAAGAACCTCAAGGGTTTATAGATTCCAGGTATCCAAATTTTGTTTGCAGGTTGAGAAGAGCATTGTATGGATTGAAACAAGCTCCAAGAGCATGGAACTATAGACCGGTGAAGTATTTGAATGAACTTGGATATCAAAGTTCAAAAGCAGATCCAAGTCTACTCATCAAAAGAATAGAGGAAGGTACAATCTACATTTGTATTTATGTAGATGACATTATAATCACAGGTACTTCAGATGAAGGAATCAAGGAGGTAAAGAGATTGCTTGAAAAAGAATTCAAGATCAGTGACCTAGAAAAGTTGTCATACTTCCTTGGAATGGAAGTCACTTATATAGATCATGGTATAAGGTATACCTACAATACATGGAGATAATATGAGTTCACTTTATCTTGCAGCGAATCCAGTATTTCATGCAAGAACAAAACATATAGAGATACATTATCATTTCCTGAGAGAAAAGGTATTGGAGAAAGAAATTGAAGTGGAGTACATTTCTACAAAAGATCAGATAGCAGACATAATGAAAAAAAGCTTGGATGGTGTGAAGACCAGCAGATTCAAAAGCATGGCAGGAGTAAAAGAAAGAAGATGATATGAAGAAACACAGAATGTCAAATAGTGATTGAGGGGGAGCTGTTGGAGAAACAATCACTAATTGGACATATATTTGAAGGTCAAAACTTTAGAAGAAAACCACATGCCTATGTGAAGGGACAAATTCACAAGTGTATTATATTTGTAAAGTTAGTTCACTTTAGTTCTAGAAGTTTCTTAAAAAAAGTCACGAGATTGAGAAATACTATATAAGTTAGTTTGTATCAACTGATGCGTAGATGAAGACAATGAGAGAGTGAGTTAGAACTCATTTTGTATGACTCAGAATAGCCGGGCTTCTCTACGTGAGAAAGCACCTGTGCATTTGTGAGGTTTCATAGTTATGGAAAGAGTTTATTAAACTTTTGTGTATAAGTCTTCTTCTTCCATCTCCAGAGTTTGTCTAGTGTGAAATGATTTCAGAAGTTCAAGTTTTCCAAGAAAGTCGATGCTTGGCATCGAGCTTGTGCTGATAAGTCATTATCTTCATTCTTTGTGTGTTACATGTTGTTGAATCTTCTAAAAACATGAAGTTTGTAGAGCAAGTCGATGCCTGGCATCGAGTTTCAGCATAAAGTCGATGCATGGCATCGAGTTCTAGCATAAAAGTGGTCTTGCTCATGTCTTGTGTTCATAGGGTAATTCTGGCACTGAAAAAGTGGCTAAAAAGCTCAAAGTCGATGCCTGGCATCGACTTTTGGTTGCAAGTTGATGCTAGGCATCGACTTTTCATTTTTAGACAGTGATCTTTACTAAAACAGGCAAAATTTCCACTTTTGGAAGTCATACAAGGTCATCTTGTGAAGGCTGTATCTTGAGTTCTAGAGATCCATTTCTTGCATATGATAGCTTGTTGGAAAGCTCTACTCCTCTAATTTCATCCACCAAAAGAACTTGGAGAAATATACTTGAGCTAAGAGAACTTAGCAAAATACTGAAGGTATGTCATTTCAGTAACTAGAAAAATCTGAAGAAGTAAATTTCTTGGTTTTGGCTATCATTTCTCAAAGTTTTCAGTGGCAATGAGTTAATGGTGACCATAGAGGTGTTGTAGTGTCACATTGATTCATTTCTTGTGGTGTTTTACACATCAACATCCTCCAATTGTTTGCTGTGGAGAGGACCCTACACTCGGATCAATTGCGGTTGCCACATCCGGATGTTCCAAGGCCAGTAGATTGGGACGCTTTATTAACAGACCTACCATGGGGGCTGCGGCTGGAAGAACATCACCTAGCTTTAGATGTCATTCAATACTATGTCCAATGCTCAGCCAGACAAGGGTCTGTCAAAGACGATAGACGCGAGAGAGGGAGGGTGTTGGCAGCAGTCAAGGCACCCAAGGACCCACAAGACAAGGAAGCCAAAGAAGGGAGTCAGAGCAAGGATCAAGCAGGCAAAGTAGTCAACGCAGATTTGACAAATAGGCCCTTACATTTTTCCAAATATTTCCCAAATAGTGATTTTAGTCACTCCACACCATTGTAAATACCATTCTACCTTTTTGTAGGTCCATTTTGTGAAGCCAAGGAGTCCTTGAGCTTGAGGAGCATTAGAAGTACCTACCTATCAATTTTCGTAATTGTTTGAGCTCGTTTGAGCCTCCAAATTAGCCTAGGAACCTAATTTTTAACTAGGCCGGGCACTAGGTCTAGACAGGGCCAAAGCTAGTCAAAATCTATAAAAAGAGCTAGAGAGCTCATTTTTGAGGTTAGCTTGTTGTAGATTTGAACTTGTAAGAGCACTTTTGAGTAACCTAAAGAGCTCCATTGTCTCTCTCTTTGTTCTTGCTTTGTGTGCGCGTGTGTGTGTATGTGTGTGCATGTTAGTGTGCTTCTCACTCACACACTTGTGCCATCACTTGTGTGAGGTCTTCATACCATCCTCACGTCTTCCCGTATTGACATTAAAGGAGGTGCTACTCATCACTGAGCTACAATGGCTATACAAGCTAAAGTGTATGCCTAATGGAATAGATGATATGTATAAGGCTAGCCTTGTTGCAAAAATTTATGCTTAAGAGAGAGGCATTGATTTTGATGAAACCTTTGCTCTGACATGTCGAATGACAACCATTCATAGCACCTATGCACTTGCATCTCATTGGACATTAAAATTTCATTTGTGAGTGACAACTTACATGAAGAACTATATGTATTTCAACCAAATGGTTTTTGCAAAAACGACATGGAAACAAAATATGGAGGTTGGGGAAGGCATTATATGGTTTGAGGCAACCACCACATGCTTCATATGAAAAGATACATGCGTACTTGATCGCACTTGGTTTTGAGAATATTCCAACTAAGAGACCTTATATGTTAATCATGCACATGATGTACTTTTGATCATCGTTGTATATGTTTATGGCATGGTGCTCACTAGTCCTAATGAGAAGCATATTGATAGTTTTAAGGCTGATTCACATGCCTCTTTTGAGAGGTCAAATTTGGGGCATTTGCATCATGATTCAGTTTATCCAAGTTGATGAAAGAGTAGCTTTGTCTCAAAGAAAATATATTGATAGAATATTGCAGGGTTTTCACCTTGAGGACTGCAAACCTATTGTTAAAAAATAAAGAAGCAAGGTCATATATATTTTGCAAAAATTATTTTCTTCAAATAGAAGGAAAAATACAAAAAATGAAAAATGGAAGCATTTACTTCAGCAAGTAGTGGAGACCAAAAGAGAATCAATCCAAAAACTAAAATGAACGAGAAGAGTGGCTGCTCAAAGGAGTGGAGGAGTTATGGAGAAGAGCTCATGAAGTCATCATGAGAGCCCATGGTTACTTGGCTACAAAAGATGCAAGGGAGGAAACTCAAGTACGCTGGAAGAAGGCGCTAAAGTCTCCTTGTAGGTAGTTCATTTGGTTTCAGTCCTTTCCTTTTTGACAGTCTCATAGACTATGTCAAAACGCTCATCATTTTTAGGTACCGTGATTGCGAGAGTCATATCTCTCAATGTATGTATCCATTTTTAAAGTTTAAATATTCCTTGGAAGGCTTATCTTGTATACTCACTATTTAAACACATTTATCAAATTCATCATGTTTTGTGAGTTATTAAGTTTTTAGGGAATACCAATTTTTAACCTAACTCAGTGGACATGCAGCCTCTAGTCTGAGTGACAAAAGCCTCAACTCATTTTGGTCTTCAATTGATACCAGTTTTCATTCTAAGGTTCAGCTATAGGTAAAAGTCTTGATGCTAAGAAGGTCTCCTACACTTTTCGCTATGCATAGGAGAGGAATTCTCCAACAGTAGGTATTAGGGCTCAACAATAGAGCATTGAAGCTTGAAGGGAAAAAGCATTGGAACTGAAGTAAAGGAAAAGAGAAGCTACAAATCAAAGGGGAGCTTTGTAAGGTCAAGACAGAGCACCACAACATATTGAGGTAAACTTCAAACTTGGAAGTTTCGAATGGCTAATTTAGGACAACAAGCTGAGAAGTTAGATAAAGATAACTTTTAGTCTTGGAGGTATAAAATGAAAAATTAGCTTAAAGGTAATTACCAAAGTGTCGCGATATCTGTGATATCCAAGTGTCGCGATACTCAGGTGTCGTGTGTCGTTTCCATCAAGTGTCACGACATTCGTCAGGTGTCGAGTGTCGTGGTCAGGGCCAAGTGTTGCGACATCTGTGAGGTGTCGTCGTGGACGAACTAGGTGTCATGTGACCAAGTGTCACGATATCTGTGACCTCAAGTGTCGCGATATCTTAGCAAGTATCGTGTGTCATCTGAACAGCAAGTGTCGCGATATCTGTGACCTCCAAGTGTCGCGACATCTACCAAGTGTCACGATATCTGATGAGTGTCGAGTGTTGTGTGGCCAAGTGTCACGACATTTCTCAAGTGTCGAGTGTCGAGCTCAGGACCAAGTGTCACGATATTCTTCAGGACCAAGTGTCGCGATACTCTTCAGGTGTCGTGTGTCACTTAGTCCAAGTGTCGTGATATTTCCCAAGTGTCGTGATAGTTCCCAAGTGTCGTGTATGATTTAGTTTAGATATTGTGTATCGTCTGCTTCCAAGTGTCACCGATACTTACTAGGTGTCGTGTGTCACCTGTTTTGAAGCAATCCGAGAGAGGTCGTGTTTCCCTGTTTTAAACCCCAGAACCCTGAACTGGCATAACTTTCTCATATGAAATCCGTTTGCAGTGATTTTGGGTTTGTTGGAAAGATAGTGGATTATTAGTTATAGTGTTTTGAAGTTGACCCTCAAGTGGACTAAGAATCTAAGAAGTTCCAAGGGATTTTGAGAAATACAAGAAAATCTTGGGACTAGAAGACAAGGCTTATGAACCTGAGATCTGGTAGACACCTAGGCAAGGATAGACAAAGCATTAGATCATCTGAGGCTAGTGTCAACCATACAGCTAAGTCTTGGGCACAAAAACTAAGTGGTTATCTGTTGTATGAACAACAAAACTACTCTAAGATAGACCAATCTAAACATTCTAAGTCTAATCAAAACCTACAAGGGGTGAGAGATACACGTATCCACCCAACCAACTCCACCCATATATATACCTCAAAGCCAAGGGGGAAAATGTGAGGAGAACTTGCCAAGTGTCCTCTCCACATGGATGCTAATCCAAGGCCTTCTAACCTTGGAAATCACATGGAATCGCATGGCTCTCACATGGATTCCAAAAGGACTTCTCCCAAGCTTGTACGTACAAGTCTCAAGGCTTGAGAAGCCTCCTTAAGGTTTAAATATCATACTCTTAGGAAATATCAATCCTAAGGGTCAAAACCCTTCAATTGGGAGTAAATAAATCCAAATAACTCAAGGGTTCAAACCACACTCTTGGAGACACTTTCCCACGGGTTTCCCAATAGAATCCAAGGGTTCTCCAAGTGGTTTTAAGACCCTCAAAACCCATGTCTTTGGTCACTTTGACCCATAGTTATACAACATTCTTCCCGCCTTTAACATTTTCGTCCTCAAAAATATGTGCAGGTATATCATATGGAGTATTCCCCCATGCCCTATGATCTATATATCATGGTTTTCGAATACAGAACTACCATGTCCTAGTGTACTTTAGAGTCAAGGTAGAATGTAGGAAAGAAGTGATTCCATTCTTTGGGTAACCAACCTCAAAATGATTTTCCCAAGACTTTCTCAAAAGCCTTGACTAATTTGAAACTGTTAGAATCTATAAACTCTTTTAAGAGAACTATCCATTGATCTTAAAGCAACATTAAATGGATGAATGAATTCTCTTTAAGTATCTTCTAAAATTGAAAGGGTTCTATACAAAACATCCAACTTTTGATGTTTAATTTGGTTATCCATTCAATCTAGCTAAACCTGATCTAGGAGTGACTTTGAAGTTTCCTTCCAAGTCAAATCCAAGGTCTGGAAAAGTGATAAGGAAGAAGCAAGACTTGATATAATCGGTTCAACTTCTGAAACATTAAAAGGATTTGAGTCAAATCAAATGACACTCAAAACTCTAGCTAATGGTTTGAAGCATTGTTTCTATCTTTATGAGATTGAATCTAAATTCTCAAGAAGATCCTTTGGGTAAGGTGAAACCATCATCCATTTACCAAAATCTAGTGGTATAAAACATCAGTGTCTCGAGCCATCGAGTTTTGATGATGTTCAACTTAAATATCCTAATTAAGAAGTTAGCCCTTTTACAATCTCTTGAGACTCCTATAGACTGGAATACCAAGTCTAATATAAATCTCTTACTTTAGGAGACTGATCACCTCGTTGTACTATCAACAAGATGTTTTGGACTAACTTAGTCTAGCTTTAATTACGTAGATAACTAAGTCAATCTTTTCTTCAATATCACTTGATACATCTTTATTCTAAAAGATATTAACTCACTTAGTTGTATTGGTCAACTAAGTGTTTTATCCTAGATTAACTCAGTCAGACTTATCTTTCTTGAAAGGATCTTTCCAAGTTCTCTCTCTAGAAATCCATGTAGCATTTCTGATAAAGAACTACAAAATCCTTAAAGAGACTAAATTATTCTTATTGAAAATCTTTATGAAGATTTAGAAAGTGATTTCACTTCATGATCTTCAAACTTTCTCAGTTACTTCATGGTCATATTCTTGAGCAACCTATACTTCATTTTTTATCTATGAAGTTTTAGTTTCCATTGGGATGGAGTTTCACTCCAACTCATGAGCCCAAGACTAAAAGATACCTATCATATCAAGGTCTGATGTCCCATACCATCATTCCTACATTAATGTGAATATAAAAGATAATGTCCCATACTACTATACTTTATATCCAACACTGCTGTGTGAATGATATTTATCTTAAAGTCTAGAAGCTTAATCTAACTATAGAGTACCCTTTACTCAAACTCCTTTTGAAGTCAAGGGATTACCTCTATGTTTTCATCTTGCTTGGGTTTCTAAGATTTCCAACATATGATCACTCTATGATCCTAATTATTCCTAAACTCATATTGGAAGCTCTAAACCTTTTGATGAAATAAATATCCATCCTGATGGAATAAAAATCCATCCTTTCTTTCTAAGGTTTTGAGTGCAATTCAAAGTGTCTTGAATCATATTCAAGATCTACTTAGTTCTTTCTTAATTAACTTGAAGTGACAAGAGATTACTCTTGTCTTTTAGATTCCTTTGTTTATCCAAAGCTTTCAAAAAGCTACCCTAGGGTTTTCTAGGAATCTCATTTACTACTTAAGTCTAAGCATCTTCTAATGCTTTTGGATTTCCCTTGAAATCCCTTTAAAAATAGGTGAATACAAGTTTCACCTTCCCGAGACTTAAGTATTATTTATCAAAGTTGCAGACTATGTACTTTGTATATTCTCTCCTTCTTACTTCCCTTTAGAGAAATATAAGATTTGGCATGCTTTATTTGAGCTCGTGGTTTACAACCACCTTTTTCAAAATCCTTTGTGATATTGTTGGGATCCCATGCTAAATTTAGCATGCCATGAAGTTGCTTTCTGAGCAACTCATTGTTTGCCAAACATCTTATATATAAAAAGATGCTCTCTAAGTTTCTCTTTATGGAATTGATTCTACCAATTCTTGATTAATTTTGGTACGTTCTTCCCCCCTTTGAAGAGTTTTCATCCTCGAAAACTTGTAAAATCTATGGCTTTATTTACAAGTAGAGAGTCTCTTCTCTGACTCCTCTCAATATTGGACTATTCAAGCAATCTTATACTTGAGTAGAACCTAAAATTTTCTAGAAGATTTACTAGAAACGCATTTTAGTTTTGGTATCTTTTTAGAAGATCTTCTAGAGGAAGCTAAGTGACCACCTATCCTAACTTGCTCATGAACTTCCTCTTAACTTTATGGGAATGCTCATGAGTTCTCATGTTTTGCAACAATGCAATGCTTATGCCTATTTGGTGGCTTTGGTTTTCAATGCTAGTCAAAGCATAAGAAGTTTGAAGGTACTATGAAATAAGAAAAATATTTCCATTTCATCATTGTACCTATAGAACTTTAATTTTCTTCCATTAAGAACCATTGCATCTGCTAAAGAAAACCTTAGTTGACTATCTTGAGATGCAAATCTATTGAATTAATGAAGCCTTCAATTAAATTGGAATTTTTCCCAAAAGGAGGGAGCTTTCAATGATGCATTGAATACTAGGGCTTTATATCATGAGACTCTTGATACCATTTTAGAGTGTCATCCTATTTAGGATATGTCATGAAGAACCCTGTTAGAACCTTTTTCATTTAACTATCTCTAAGTATGTCCTAAACTTAGAGGAGTATTGTAGGTTCTATGAAGTAGTGTAATAGTATGCCCCAAAGACGTATTTTAGGGAAATCATCTACTTAAGTCATCTCATAGAGAGGCTTGTCTTAGAACGATCTCTAAGTATCTCTTATACTTAGAGCTAGCATTTAGTATGCTAGGTTCTCTTGTGTATACATGACACTAGACTTATATCATAATGAAAGAATTTCCTAAAGACTTTCTAAGTTATAAAAAAAAACTTGGATATTTCTGGTTACAAACTCTTTCATATATGCCAAGTGAACCTCTTACTTAAGTCCTTGGCTTTGTTGATCAGGCATGTCATGGGTTTTATGGAACCTAAATATCCATGAACAAGACTTGAAGCTTGAGGCTCTTTCTATTTGTGTTAAGCTTTGTTGGCTTTTTGATCAAGCCAACATATAAAAAGCATAAAGGAATAATGGTCTTTAAATCCCATATCATTACACCCATATATAAACCTCAAGCCAAGGGGGAAAATGTGAGGAGAGCTTGCCAAGTGTCCTCTCCACATGGATGTTAATCCAAGGCCTTCTAACCTTGGAAATCACATGGAATCACATGGCTCTCACATGGATTCTAAAAGGACTTCTCCCAAGCTTTTACGTATAAGTTTCAAGGCTTGAGAAGCCTCCTTAAGGGTTAAATATCATACTCTTAGGAAATATCAATCCTAAGGGTCAAAACCCTTCAATTGGGAGTAAATAAATCCAAATAACTCAAGGGTTCAAACCACACTCTTGCAGACACTTTCCCACGACTTTCCCAATAGAATCCAAGGGTTCTCCAAGTGGATTTTAGACCCTCAAAAGCCATGTCTTTGGTCACTTTGACCCATAGTTATACAACATTATCCCTACATGCTAACTTTCGACACAAGTGACTCTTAAATGTCCTTCAACATGGAAAGACCCACACGTAGCTCAGGTACTTCCTATTTATAGACACCACAAGGTCCCTACAAGACACAATTGGAATATATCAGGACCAACCAATTAGGTGCACACATCTATGAGGATGGCCTGAGACGATCAGTTGTCCAACTCAAAAATCAAGATAAACCCTTTGGATTGGAACACCTAGTGGTCAAGTTCAAACATGGTTCATACATTGATAAGGAAAGTGCATTTTCAAAGTGGGGTATAGACTTTGTAGGTCCTATTAACCCCCAGCTAGAAACTCTCATGCAGAATACATTATTGTAGCCACAGATTACCTTAGAAAGTGGGTGGAAGTAAAAGCCACAACAAAGAATGATGCTCAAACAACGACTAACTTTTTATTCGGGAACATGTTCACCAAGTATGGGTTACCAATAGAGTTAGTAAGTGATAGAGGTACGCACTTCTTGAACGAAGTCATTGAAAATCTCCTTCAAGAATTCATGGTGATACACAAGAAGTCTGCCCCCTATCATCCCCAAGCTAACGGACAAGCCAAGAGCACAAATAACATCCTATGTAACATGTTGACCAAACTCGTTAATAATAAACGCTCTGATTGGGACAAACAACTTCATCATGTTGTTTGGGCTTATCAAGTTTCTTATAAAATAGTACTCAATGCCACCCCTTTTCAGATGGTCTTCCGACAGAATGCACTGCTACCATTGGACTTTTTAATCCAAACTTTAAGAGTAGCACAAGAGCATGGGTGGAATGGACATGAGTTGTCTTCCAGGATCTTTGATCTAGAACGCTTAGGTGAGACGAGGCTACGAGCCGCAGCAGGCATCTATGCTACAAAGAAAAGACAAAAGGCATACTTTGACACACACATCAAGGATAAAGGATTGAAAGAAGGAGACCTAGTGTTGGTTTATACACTAAAGCAACATGCTCGCAAATTGGAGAAACGAGGATATGGACCCATGATCATCAATAGAATTTCCACTAGTGGTGCGGTTCAATTGGCCATTCTAGAAGGTGACATCTTGCCAAACTATATTAGTGGATGTTGAGTCAAGTTGTATCAAGAAACTCTTACAGAGGATATGCTAATGAGACGCAACACTGCTAAGAAGCAAAAAGAAGAAGAGTTGAGGGTTAGAGAAGAAGCTCAGGCCGAGGCGAGAGAGTGTATCAAGAGAAATAAGTTAAGGTGACTAGGCCTAGATGTTAACCCAAAAGCCCCAAAATATCACATGGACATGTGCCAAAAATTGGGCATACTTACTTCTCAAATAATCGACCGACACCCCTTTGTGAATGTAGAGGTAGGACAAGGAAAGAGTGTAAGGACTCTGAAACCTTGGTTGACTCAGGTGCAGCAAATAGTGCAATTGGACTTTCATACTCCCAAGACCTACAATTGAACATCAATTCCATAGAAGCCTATCTCATAGGTTTGGGAGGTGTGGAAACCCCTTGTTTGGGTGAGGTGGAACTTCTCGTCTACCTTCAAGATGTTCCAGTCAAAATGCTAGTATGTCACGATGAAGACCTTACGGAACCACTTGCCTTGGGTCAAGACTGGATCTATGACCATGCGGTTAACTTGAACCTAAGAATCCAACTTCTTCAAGTTTGGGTACATGAACAATGCATTAAATTAGAATTAGACAACTGCATGCTCACAGATCATGGCACCACACACTCTCTTATTTCCTCTAAGATCTTCACGAACAAGATGTTGTATGTGTTAAAAGATCTATGATCCAGAAGGACTCAATACAGGTGCAAAGGCAAGCAGAACCTCTTTCTTTTTTGAAGGGTAAAGCATCCACAGTAGTTCAACCTTAGAAGCAAGCGAAACAATATAAGACAATCGGTATATCAAATAGACAAAGAGCCTTCAAGAGTAAAGTAGTTCCAGACATAAAGCAGATCTGGGTACAAAAAGGAGAGAAACCACCAGCCTTTCCAACACAATTCCCACTCAGGCAAGCCAACCATGCAAAGAGACGAACCAAGCAACTAGGACCACCTCAACGAGAAGGTCTTCAAAAAATTTGGGTGCCTAAGAATTTAGCTGCAGCTCAACAAGGGCAATTATAGATGTGGGTACCTAAGAAGCTCTTACATATGCAACAACCTATGCTTTCCCACATGCGAAAGGTCTCAACAAAGAAGCCAAGGAGAGAAAAGGATAAGAACCAAGTACAGAGACCAAAAGAAGATAAACTCACCTCTTCAGTAAAAATAAACAGGCAATCATCAAGGATATGGGTTTGGAAGCCAAAAGCACCAATAGCATCTACAGAATCAAAGAGCCAACCACACTCGATACCAAAGTTCAGAAAGCTTCCAAAGGTGAAGAGGCTAGAGTTGATCTCTATAAGGCCAACTACTATTCTAAAATGGATTCCTATAGGGAGGATTACAACATTTCAAGATCCAATCGCCACCTCCAAACAAAGATTGCATCAATTCTGCAAGTAACATCGGAAGCCTCGACGAGCAACAACCATGTGCCTTTGGCATAACCTTGTCTTTTGCACCATTCACGTCATGCATTTCCAAAGTGTGCATCAATATAGGGCCACATTACACGGCCATGCATAGACACAATTGAGAATCCCAGGCACATGCGACACATCTGATATATGTAAAATATTTTCTTGATGCTAACACCTTTCTTCTTGTTTTATTCCATTGTTCCAAAAAAAAGGGGGGGCGAGGAAAAAGAAAAAGAAAGAAAGAAAGAAAAACAGAAAAAAAAGGAAGCAGAAAAGACAAAGGGAGGAGACATGACTATGCGCTTGAAGAATCTCTTCAGTGAGCCATCAGCAAGGACATCCATCAACAGATTCTTTGTTATATTTGGAACATGGAGCACATCAGCAAGGCGTTTTACCTTCCCATCCTCCATTGACGGTGCTATATTTCCTGTATGCTTGATAGGGTGTGATGTATCATCACTTGTTTCAACATATCCAAGAACTCGCATTTTCTGCAAAATACTAAACCATTCCACATGATTGGTCATGTGATTTGAAGCACCTCAATCAACATACCAGACATTATCATTTGATTTTGAAACACCAGCAGACATCATATTCATCATGTGATGTTGAACCATGAACAACTTCTTAGAATCATCTGCACTTGTGGATGCATAGTTGTTTTGCTGCCTTTTGTTATTTTGATTCTCAAACTTGCAATCATGTTCAAAGTGTCGAGGTTTACCACAATTCTAGCATTCTTTACTATCATTACCTCAATCCTTTCTTTAGAAATTTGTGTGGTCTCTTTGGCTCTCCCTGCCTCGAAACTGTCCTCTTCCTTCTGCATGATTCTGTTGTTGAATTTGGTCTTGGTTACTATTTCCTCTTCCACTTCTGAAACCTCTACCTCTACCTCTTCCTCTACCAGAGTAGAATACCTACCTAGAAGTAGAGTTTCCTTGGCAGTTTGAATCCTCACCAAGATTCTTTTCTTCAATAATCAGCATAGATACCAGATCAACAAAATTCAAAGTATTTTCCCTAGTCTGTATAGAAGTTCTAAACTGCTTATATGTAGCTCGTAAACCATGAAGGCACACTTCCACCTTATCATCATCATCTACATTCACGCCAATAGATGCAAGTGACTCACATATGCTTTTGATTTTCAGAGTGTAGTCACTTATTGACATGCTCTTTTTCTCCAATGTATGTAGCTCATTCTTGAGGTGCAATTTTTGTGCCTTTGTATTGGTCTTGTACAATGTGAACAAAATGTTCCAAGCCTCTTTTGGAGTTTTGGCATCTTGTATGTGCCCAATCATGCTATCTTGTATGCTAACAGATAGCCAATACATTACCTTTTGTGCTCCTTGATTCCATTCCTCATATGCCCTTAACTATTTTGCAGTCCGATTCCTCTCTGGTAACTATGGAGCTTTTCATTCTCTCCTTTGATGTACTTCCAGTAGCCTTTTCCCATCAGGAAATTCATCATTATGAATCTCCAAGCATGGAAGTTGTTCTTGTCCAGCTTATCCCTCATAAGCTGCCTCATTCCATCTACCTTTGCCTTTCTATAGCAATTCACAACACTAAAAAAACTCTACAAGCAGCACTTTTGCTTGAACACTATCGCACTTTGACGTGATAGGTTGATCTTAGAAAAACATAGTTTTCGTGTATCAATAGTACACAGAATCCCTTGAAATTATGGATCTGGAATATATGAGTGTTGTTGAACATGACGCAAGTTATAGTTTCTGAAACTGACTTGGTTTTTTTGTGGGCCCCACCTTGCGGGCTCAAAACAGAGGTCGAGATGGCTCCTAAACTTTGATTGTCGAGATACCTTCATGCCAATTTTTGTAGCAGATGGAGGTCGTTTGTAAATCGCATTTTCTCCATGCCTTGCTGCGTACTCTTCACCGTCGCCTTCTCCACAAGCTCTCTACAGCCACACTCGCTTTGATACCATGTCACGAGGAAGGAGATAAGGAAGAGAGCTCACACACACACTCTCACAATCAAAGAGAAACACACACTTAGATTGAGGCAAGGAAGAATGATCTTCTTCTTCTTCTATTACATAAAAAGGAATGTACAAGAATGACCTGAAAAAAAAAAGAATACAACAAGTGCAATATATAAAGACTAGTACATAAGAAAAAACCTAATGTCGACAATGAGTGAGCTGGCAAGAAACAAATGTGCCATCACTCTCGGTAGATAAATCTAGTATAGCTCAATGAAGTATCCTGACATATACCCGTGTGACCACTATACATGTCAAAGAAATGAAAAATTGATACATGACGTCCTAGATCATCACATGTTGAACTTGATATCTCAACAATAAATTTGTCTAATAGCCTGCCTATTGTATGGACAATCTTTAGCCCTATGGTTTGTGTATTTTGTTGGAAGAGATGGATGGATACCTCAAGGAAGTGAGGTGGTACTACTAAAACCTGCTTTGTACCTGCCCTAATACACTTCAGAGTTTGATAGTAGGCCCTTTTAGCTTGCAAATGACACCAAGAAAGTATCTATGTACTTTGGAGTCGATGATTGAAACAATTGTATCAAAACAGACTACTTCATGAATAGCTAGTGTCACAAAACTTGCTATTTTGGTTTATACACCTGTTGGTTCTTTTGTTTATTGCTCACATTACACTGGCAATTGGTACAATTCCTTTTAAGAGTATTCAATTAATGATTGCAAGTGGAATCAACTAAAATGATGAACTATGCTCTAAGAAACAAATTTAGCAATCCAAGGCTTACCCTCGACTTTTTAGGTACTAAACAGTAGATGACCAATGAGCACTTCGACGACGATTTCTCCCTAATGGTTGGACCAATTATCTTGAGATTTTGATAGCATAAAGAAGACTTCAAACGCATTCCAAAAAGATACACATCATGTAAATTGGTTGAGAATTCACTGAGATATGACTAGAGAAAGTTCACTGTTTTGAGTAATCATAGCAGAGAAGTAGACAGAGATAATCTGAACTATATGTATTACAACACATGATTATACAAGATCATTGGCATTGTAATGATGCTCATTGATGGTGGAATGAGTAAGATATGGTGTAAGCTACTCAAACTCTACAAATGTTCAAGAAATGAGATGCAAGCTGAGACCACACTCGCGGGATTTTTACAAAGTCCTTTTATAACAATATTCTTCTAAGTTTGAATTTGAATTCAAACTTGGCTCCAACTAAAAAAGGTGACTCCTCTAAGTTAGGAGTTATTCTCTCATTCAAACTCGCAGCTATTGTTCTTCCTAAGTCCACGAGGTTTTGGCTTTTACAAGATTCTTCATGGAGTTAATCTTTTACAAATGGCAAATGATCAAGTGTTACAAGCTAAGGTTCATATGATCTTTCAAGTGCTTCCACATATTGTTTTCCATACTAAGCCAAATGTGAAGGCTTGTATATTTGCACCAATAGCTCCCCCTCAAGCCAAACATCTTGGCTTGCCCATCTTCATCAATCTTCTTGAATATCATGTAATCCAATACTGGTTTTAAACCTACAAATCTTATTATCATCAAGTGCTTTGGTTAACAAATAAGCACATTGCATATTTGTAGATACATATGCTAATTGAATCTCTTTTCTCAAGAGTTTCTCTCTAACATATTGATAGTGCACTTCTATATGCTTGGTTCTTGCATGATAAATGGGATTGGCTGCAAGATGCAAAGAACATGTGATATCACCAAAGATCATAGTTGAATGAGTGTGAAGTCCCAAATCTGAGTAGAGCAATCTAATCCAAATAGCTTATTGTGTAGCATTTGCTAATCCCCTGTATTCAACCTCTATTGAAGATAGAGCAATAGTTGGTTGCTTTTTAGAAGACCATGAGATGGGCTTATCACGTGCAAAAGATAAATATCCAGAAGTACTTAGTCTGTCATCCTTACATCCTGCCCAATCTGCATCTGAGTACAACTTTATGTCCAAATCTAATGTGTATGGGAAGTAAAGACCTTGATTTTGTTTACTTTTGAGATACTTCAAAATTCTTTTAGCAGCTTCCAAGTGAGATGCTCTAGATTTATGCATGAATTGACTCAGAACACTTACTCCATAACATATGTCAATCCTTGTTAAAGTTGCATAGTAATTTAGAATTCCAACTATGCTTTGATCACCTGCAATGTCTTCAAGCAAATCACCTTCATGAGCACTTAATTATGATTTACCTCCATAGGAGTGCTACCTACTTTTGCATTCTCCAAGTGGAACTTCTTCAACATTTCCTACACATATTTCCTTTGAGTGATGTAGATTCCAGAGTTAGTGTATACTAACTCAAGTCCAAGAAAATATTTCAAAAACCCTAGGTCACTAATCTTAAACTCTTGCATCATTTGGTTTTTGATTTTTTTGATGCCATTGGCATCACTACCTATAAGAATGATATCATCCACATATACACATAAATATATCATTTCTAAATTACTTTTCTTGACAAACAGAGAAGAATCTACCTTTCCCATCATGAATCCTTGGTCTTGAAGATAGGTTGTTAACCTATGATTCCACGAGGAGCTTGAACCATGTAAACCTCCTCTAAAATCCACCCATTGAGAAAAGCATTTTTCATGTCTAGTTGATACATATTCCGATTTCTAGATGCAGCTACACTTACCAATACTCTGATGGTTGGCATCTTAGCCATAGGTCAAAAAATTTCTTCATAATCTACTCCTTGGGTTTGTGCAAAACCCTTAGCCACAAGCCTAGCTTTATACCTGTTTATGGATCCATCTGAGCTCCTTTTGATTTTGTAAATCCATCTAGAACCAATTACCTTCATTGATGCTTTCTTGGGTACTAGCTCCCAAGTGTCATTCTCTTGGTCCAGTGCTTCTATTTCTTCATCCATAGCTTCCTTCCATTCTGCTTTGGTACTTGCTTCTTCATATGAAGAAGGTTTTTCAAGTGATGAATCTTTAGCAATATAAATGGAATGCTTAGTGACTAATGAAGTATCATACCCATATCTGATTGGCTTCTTACTCTGTCTTTGTGATCGCCTTATAGCTTGGTTGGATGACTCAGGTATGTCTTCCAACCTCTTCATCTTGGCCAGTCCTTTTGATTTACATGCTTTAAATTCTTCCAAGTTGATGGTGTCCTCTTCATCTGATTTGATGTCTTCAATTGTGCTTGGCTCCTCCATGGTGAGGCTTGAAAATTCTTCTTCCAAGTCATATGATAATTTGACCTTCTTGCATTCACTTTCATTCTCATCAAACACAACATCTCTACTAACCATAAATGCTTTGTTGGATGGATTATAAAACTTGTATCCTTTTTTATTTATATCATACCCTATGAAGATGCGTTTCTCTACCTTAGGGTCTAACTTACCTTTGATTTGAGATGGGGCATGCACATAAGCAACACAACAAAATATTTTGCAATGTTCGAGTGATGGTCTCCTACCATGCCATGCCTCATAAGGGGTCATCTCATCTAGGGAACCTGTTAATAAGATAGGTGGCAATAGAAACACTCTCTGCCCAAAGTAATTAGGCAACTTATTTCATTAAGCATTGATCTAGTTGCTTCCATAATCAATCTGCTCCTCATCTCTGCCACTCCATTTTGCTTAGCGGTATATTTGGTAGCAATCTCCCTTTTGATACCTCTATCCTTCAAAAATGCATCAAAATCATTTGAGAAGTACTCACCTCCTCCATCTAACCTTATCCTCTTTAGGCTTCTTCCTGTTTGATTTTCCACAAGTGCAAGATTCTTCTTGAAACAATTGAACACTTTATCCTTATGTTTCATGAAATACAAGATAGTCCACCGATTGAAATCATCAATAAATGAAACATAGTACCTTGAGCCTGGAATTGAAGGATCCTTGCTTGGTCCCCACACATCTATGTGGACAAGTTTCAAATAATCCTCACGCATATAACCTTTCTTTGTAAAGGGTAACCTGTGTGATTTACCAAATTGACATGCACCAGATTTATAGATCATATGTTGCTTGGATACATTAGGTATCCCAAGTACACATTGATCTCTATGTTGGAGATAGACGTCTATGGAAGCATGCAAACAACACAAGAAAGGAGAAGAAGCTTGGAGCACAACACACAATACTGAATGTATTACTAGAGAATGTACAAAGATAAGTAGCCCATTAGGGCAATAGGCATATATACAAGTCGAGGGAAAAAACCTCCTAAAGAGGGAAAAAAGTGCCCCGACGATCCTAGAGTGTTCACACACATCACTACCTAAATATATCAACAAATCCCCCCTGGGAGTGATGCGGTGAACAAGTAGCTAGCACTCATGTATAAGGAAGTGCCAAGCTATGTGGAAATCACTCCACAAAAGGAAGTAAGTCCAAAGCTTTGCGGAAAGCTTCAACTAGCAAAATTCAGATGACCAAAGCGTGCATGCCAAAGCTTTGCATCTGACATAGCCTGAGAATCATGTACTGCACATGCCGAATCACTTACAAATCTTTCATAGTCTATGAGCTTATACAGCCCACGACATAAAATGCCAAAAGCAATAATCACGTCACCATTTGATAGATCATGAATTTTACACCTGTCATCAACAAATTTCACAGCCAAGCCAATCTTGGCTAATGCGGAAACTAATAACAGGTTCTTCTTGATCCCTGGCACAAATAAAGCATCTGAAAAAGTGAAAGAACAACCATAGCAGTAGTCAAAATGATCTTACCAACTCCCATAACAGGATAAGAGGAGTTGTTGGTGCATGTAACAGTATTCCCTGTAGGGGCAGGCTTGAGTGAAGAGAAGAAACTGCGCTGCAAGGTAATATGTTTGATCGCCCCACTGTCAAAATACCAAACATCTGAGTCTACTGCAGACATGCACTACTCATGAGAAGATGGGTAAAACTACAGATAGTAGTAAACACCCATTCTTCTTCCTGCATAAGATTAGCAGACTCTGTTTTTGGTGTAGAGGCCTCTGCAACAACCATTCCAGCCTCTTTCTTCTTTGCCTCTTTAGCAGCCAGTTTTGGAAAGTTCTTTATGATATGATCATTCCCTTTACAGTACTTACAAAACAATTTCTGCTTTTCTGATTTCTTCTCAACTTTATCTTCCTTCTTTGAATGTGCAGAATTAGCAGATTTCTGCTTACTAGTTGAAGAGCTGAAATTTTCCTTTGCCCTTCTAACTAGCCAAGATAGCTTGATCTACAACTTGCATAATGGACATGCTCTGCCTGGACTGATCTTCATGCAACAGAACATAGACGACCTCCTCAAATGATAAGGCATTTGGATTGCCTTTCATCATCAACCAAAGAGTATAAGCAAAGCTCTAATATGAATCAGGAAGACCATTCAGAATGGTCTGCACAAGTGAGCTATCTAGTATAAACTCATCTGCAAAATTCAATTGTTCTTTCAAGTCTTTGATCTTTGTTAAGAAACTATCCATAGAATCACCTTCATTCATGTGCTCACTCTCCAACTATTTTTGGAGGTAAGCAACATGAGCCTCATTCCTAGCTTGGTACAATGTGGTAAGTGTATCCCAAGCATCCTTAGCTATTCTGCAAGAGCGAATGTGAGGAATAATGGCACGTTTGATAGACAAAGCTATCAATGCATGTGCATGTGGATCTCTGCCATCCCAGCGAATCTACTCTGTAGTAGGTGCAATACTTATCCTCAATTGCCAACATATGGAATACATCACTGCTTTCAGCCATGGCCGGTGACTAAAATACCTTGATGCAAAAAATTGACTGTATCTCAAAAAATTGAACAGAATTGCCAAGACGAATCCTGCTAGATCTGTAGCAGACTTCGAGACGCTTATACTAGCAAATAGAAACTCGTATATACCTTTGGCACAAAAAGACAAAATAGCCTACATAAGAACTGCGATAGTGCGTTCAGAGGCCAAAACAAGCTCAGGTCACGATTTTCATGCGATTTTGAGACTGCAATCGGAGGAGTGTCGACGGCGCCCTAGATGAAGTGATGACCTGCTCTGATACCAATTGTTGGAGATAGACGTCTACGAAAGCATGTGAACAACACAAGGAAGGAGAAGAAGCTTGGAGCACAGCACATAATACTGAATGTATTACTACAGAATGTACAAAGATAAGTAGCCCATTAGGGCAATAGGCATATATACAAGCCGGGGGAAAAAAACCTCCTAAAGAGGGAAAAAAGTGCCCCGGCGGTCCTAGAGTGTTTACACACATCACTACCTAAATATATCAACACTCTACATATCTGCTTCAATGTTCTCTCACCAATGTGCCATATCTCTAACTCAGACAAGGTTTAATCCTTATAATTATAAAGTGCAATGTTTCTGGTGTCCTCAAGCTCAAATGTGAACAATGTACCTATTTTCTCTCCCTTGCCAATACTCCTAAATCCATGTTGGGGGTCCTCCACAAAAGCTTCTAATTTATTTGAACCTAACTTGCAAACCCTTTTCCATTATCTATCCAACACTCATCAAATTCTTTGTGATAGTAGGTACATAAAGAACTCTGCTGAACAGATTCCTATTCCCATCAGAAGTTTTGGCATTTCCTACCTTGACAATTGAATGTTTGGTATCATCACTTGTCTGCACTTGATGCTTTCCTTTGGGCTCTTCAAGATAAAAAAGGAGAGCTACATTGCCTGCTTCATGGTTTGAACAACCTGAGTCAATATAGAAGAGGTGCTCATCATTCATACCTTGTTTTGAAGTCATGTTCATAATGAGAAGAGAATCCTCTTGATCCTCTGTATAGTTGTTAAAGTATTTTCTTGATTTGTATCCTCCTTGATAATTGTTGTTGTAGCCATGGTTATATCCTTGATTATGGTTGAATCTTCCTCTTGATTGTAAGTAGCCATCTCTTTGAAATCCTCTTCCTCTCTAGTTCTTGAAGTTCCTATAGCACTCATCTATTGTGTGATTAGACAGTCCACATATATTGCATGAGGAAGAGTTGAAAGGTCTCCCCCTACCTTGCTTACCTCCTTTGCCCCTTCCTCTTGAATTCCTACCTGTTGTGGAAGGTCTCCATACCCTTCACACAACTGAACTAAGAAGTCTAAGAGAACTAACTAGCAAGGCCACACACTAGGAAGAGAGATGTCTTTCCACCCAACCAACCCCTCCAATATATAGCTCCAAGACCAAAGCAGTAAGTCCTTGGGGTATTCCCCCGTGCTCCATGATCCATCTCAAGCATCATGGCTTTCATCTCTATAAGTCTGCCTCTTAATGCAAAAGGGGAACTCTACCCCGACTAAATCTTAAAAGAGAAAAATCCATGTGTGGTCTAATTCCCTACCCCAATCATTCAAAGTTCCATCTAGTTTGCATACGAAAAAGAACGGAGTCGAATGCAAAGTATGGAAAGAATGAAAAGGGTGGAAGGAACATCCCTACCTATTTCCTTTGTTTGAGCCATGTGTCATCTAGGTCTCCAAAGCTCAAACATGTGGATCAGGTGGAGTCAAAGTGACTTTAGCTAAATTGCTTCCTTGGTCCATCTCTTTGCAAAACTAGTGCATGAATCTAGCAAAAAAGATGAATGCTTCTTAAGGTTTCTTTATCAGATTCATCTTTCAAGTTAGAATCCAACTTGTTTTGAAAGGAAGATGAATCTTTCATAATCCTTGCGCAAATCACTTTCTTTTAGTGAAATGGGTGGATTTTCTTGTTTGCAATTCGCCTCCAATAAATCTAAATAGAGGGGAATTTCATTATATAATCCCTACCTAACCAATAGAATGGTAAAGGTGGATTATCTAGTTTTTACGAGGATATAACATCCCCTTTATCTTCAGAGAGAATTTGAATAGTTTACCAAAAGTGGATTCAATGTTCTTTCAAAACTTTACATAATTTTGAGAATCCACTTTAAGGGACTAGAATCCATAAGGATTAATCTAACTATTGTAGACTCCAATTGATTGAAACCTATTTTACTTGTTTTTCCAAAAAGATTAAGATCTTTATAACTACGTCCCAAGATGGGAACTCATAGTGTAAAAGATCGTGTTATCTTTGAGGTCGTAAGTAAATATAGATTATTTCAATCATTTCTTCACTGCTTAATCCTTACGGATCTTTAGTTGGATCTCAAACCTTAAATGTCTTCTTGATCCTTCCAGAGTTCTCTCCCTTATATTCTAGATCAATTAAAGATGTCCTATGTTGACATCATAAATTAGATTTTTCCTATTCTTCAGTTAACTTGAATTATCAACTATCAAAAAGATGATCTTTTTGAGCTTTCTTTCAAGCTTGATCTAAGATCATTTTTATGATCCTTGAATTTCAAGTCATTCTTTGGAATGAAGCTTTTAAAGCTTCATTCTTTGGAGTTTACCTTCAAACTCAAAAAAGTTGATCCTCTCCTTATTTCTAACTCTTTATGAGAGATAATCCTTTCATATTTTGTTGGAAGAGTTCTTCTTTCCCTTTGAGAGGATAATTGAAGAAGATACTCATTCCTAGACATTATCTTCTTGATGTATTCTATTGGATCATGAGTCCCTTTTTCTTCTAGCCATCAAGAAAAAGTACTCAATGGGAATCATTACCCATCGTCCCATACCGGTGGGTTCTTCATACAATCCACATAACTATGTCTCTATATCTTTTCACCTTCTCTATCCTTTTAAATGCCCTTCATATTATGGTACCAAATTATAAGAACAAGGACTAAGGTGCTTAGATACACCACTACTAATCTTACTTAAATATTTGGTTAACCATTTAATGTGGTGTGAATCATCTTATCAAACTTAAAGTTTGATTTGATCTTTTCCCTACTTGGGTCTTTTGGCTTTTTTCTCTTCTTTAGCCAAAATAAGAGATAAGACTAGGTCTTTCTCAAATGGATCCCTTCATCTTCAATGCTTTACCCATGGGTTTTACTTGGGGATCTAGCTATTATGCTTCATACAAGAAGTCATATTCCTTAGGTCTATATAATTGGAATCCATAACGTATGTTATGTTATCCCTATGAAGCATCAAAATACCTTTAGGTTTATCCTTTATAGCTCCTCCAAATTCTCTTCCTAACCCACTTAGGATTTATACAATCCTTATGATGTATGCAAGTCTTCTCTTGCATTGGGGTTCTTTAAAAATTCCCAATCTCTGAGAACTTCATTTAGTTGGAAGATGTATTGAAAGATATATGAAGTACTAGAATATGAGAAAGTACTTCAACTTTATCTATTTGTTGCATATCTTTTACCTTGCAATACACTATTCGGTCTTTTCAAGGCATAAGATGCAAGTTGTTGGGGACTTTCTCCCCTCCTTAAGAGTTTTCGTCCTCGAAAACTACCTAAGAGTAAATTGGAAATTGTGCTCTTTCAAAAGTATTTGAAAGAGTTTATTTTCAATCCTTTATTGTTCTTCCTGGTTAGAAGAACTATTCAGAGCTTCTTTCTTTCTCTTCTCCAAGCGTAGTGAACAAATGTCCCAAGGTTCAAGTTTTGAATTACCTCTAAATTCGATGTCCCATAATCAACTTCAGTGGTAATGTAAGCCTAGATGTCCCATACCATCTGACTTACACTTCCACTTAAGTAAAGGTAACTTTAGCTTGAATTTTGGGAGCAAACCTTCTTCTAATCAAGTAAGATCTATTACTTCTTGGACTTGTAAGTGTTATTTCCACTACAGTGCATATGTATTGCCTACGCTACAATGGACTTTCAACTTACCAAGTCTCAGTTGCAACAGGACTTAATGTCAAAGATTGGTTTTTTCAATGATTCTTTTGTTCAGATGTACTCTAAAAGATCATTTCATGTCACACGATAATAGATCTAGTTTAAACTCAACTAGATATTATCTTTTATGACATAATGAGTAATATGAGAAAGAATAATTGACTTGCCAATCAAATTTCTATGTTGAAGTAGATGGTAATTCCATTTAATATATAGTCCTTTATTTCTAGGACATTAGAAAATGGTACTTAGGGTGTATTACAACCCTTTACTTTTACCTTCTCTTCATGCCTTGCATTTTCTTGGAAGAATAATGTAAAGCTCCAAATAGTTTTGTAGTTCTTTTAAACAAAGAACTTTCTTGAACAAAAGCACTAATACTTCCATCTTCCAAAACTATGATTCTGTTATACCATATTTTCTCTTCCTTAGAGCTTTGAGAAGATAGTGCTCTAAGTTACCACCATTGTATCGTGGTTTTAGGAGAGAAAATTTTTGTATTACTACCTTAAGTCTATGGCCTTGCTGATTAGACATGCTATTGGTTTTTATGGAATTTAAAATTCCATAAGAGGGACTTTAAGCTTAAGGTATTTTCAAGAAGTTAGGATTATTTGGCTTTTATTACTAAGCCAAACATAAAGAAATTAAATGGTTTATAGTGGCCAATTGGCCTCATCACCATTCTTCCTAGAAACTAATAAAATCAATTCCTACTTAAGCTTAGCTTCAAGAACTTAATCTCCCTCTCAATTCAAAAACCCATGTATTATGTTCCATGTGCATAGTGCTTGCCAAACATTTACACCTTTATTGGAAAAGGTGTAGCATGCATAAGGTTCAGAAGTTGAGCCCCTCCTTAAAGCATGCAAAAGTTCCAAATTGGAACTTTGTTCATTCAAGAGATGGTGCAAAATTTCCATGCAACTTTGGATATGCAAGTTGCAACAATGCATTTGATGCATTCTTCCTACTCATGGTTGTTTTTATGCACCTCTGATCTTTGTTTTCAAAGCAACAAACTTGATGCATAGTGCAACTTACTTCTATGATTGATTGTCTATGTGACCACAGAAACTGGCCACCTGAATCTATGCATCCACTTCCAAGTCATGTCTATTATGACATGCATTGTATGTTCTTTAGTTTGCAAGGAAAAGAAGGAGGTGCAAATACTTACCCGGAAATTAAGCTTCATCCATCCCTTGACTTTATTTTAGTGGTCTCAAGATGATCAAGTAGGCTTGGGCCATTGCACTCCCTCCCTTCCATCTTGGCACTTCATGCGTACTTAAGTGTTCTCATGATAATGCAGTATGCTTAAGCCAACCCACCTCATCCATTGTCGAAATCCTTCTTGGTCATTTTGATACTTACTTGTGTACCCAAGTGTGCATGTGCATCATAAAACCATGGATCTAAATTATATATACCTATGTGGTCTACATGCATAGCCATGCACGCGATTCCTTTTACCATGATACACCCATTTTTTCATATGTATCTCTAGGAGAAATAACTTCTCAAAAGGAATTATGCAGATAAGGTGTAATTGTATCTCTGGTGTGTAAGAAATCTAGGCACATTCCTTATAAATTATAAATTTGATCATATATTATATCTATCTTTGTGCATGAAAGATCTTGACTTCATCTTTGCATTACAAAACTATTGACTGCATGAACTTTTCAAACCATGCTTGTTTGCCTATAACTTGTCTTCATGTGTGTACTTCAATCGTTGAAGTACACAATAATTGAAGTACACAAAAATACTTAAGACCAAATAGATATTGAAACAAAACAAGAAAAATACTTAGCTTTGATTCGAGCGTTGTCTTTCCATTGTCCTTTGAAAGGATCCATCTTTCTTTTTACATGATGTTTCTCCATCACATTCTCGCATACACATGTCTTGAAATCTTAGACGAAGGAGAATGAATGGGTACTCCCTTTCTTCTCTCGGCCAATTGGAATAGGGCGTGGGTAGTACTTGTGTGCAAACAGGCAGCTCTATTGTGTAATGCTCTCTGAGGAGCAATCGTGGATGGCTCAGCCGCTTGGCAAGGCATGCGAAAGGCGCCAGCTCCTCCTTTTGTTCCACTTGGGATCTATAAATCCCATATACAAAGTTTTGCCTCGTTCGACATCTCTATATAAATAGTTGTGGAACGAACCTACAGACATCTCAACAGACAGAGAAGATGTTTCTCACGCTTCTCTCTGCTACATGCGTATGGGCTGGGTTGGCTGTCATTTCGAGTTACCTGTCCGTCTGGCCATCTTGAAGGAAGGAAGGCAACAATGCCTCCTTGCAGCATGCGGAGAACGAGGGGCATGTTATCGGATGTTCCTCTTGACAGCGTGGCCTTCAAGACATGATTGGATGGGATAGGGTCACACGGGTTATTTTTTCCAGCGATGAAATATCCCAAATATATTCTTCTCGTGTGCATGAGGTAACATCGCTTCGAATCATCTCTTCGAATCTTAGAGAAACTATCTAGCTTGTGTTGGGAATGATGGATGGACACTTCAAGATGATGAGTAGGTACTGCTAAATCCTACTTTGTACCAGCCCTTTGATGCTTCAGAGTTGATAAGTAGACCTTCTTAGATTTCCAATAACACCATAAAATGGCCTATGTACTTTGGAAATGATGTATGAAAAGATTGAATCAAAACATACAACTTTGAACTTCAAGTCTTCAAGAAAACCTTCTATTTTTTATCATACACCTGCTGTATCTTTTGCTCAGTATGACCAGCACAGTAGGAATTGGAAAAATTCCTTTTAGGGGTATCTAATTAGCTTTACAACCTAACTATTTCAAGTGGAATCACTTAAATATGCTCAAAGAAATTAATTTAGCAAGTAAACCTTTACCCCCGATTTTTTAGGACTGTTGGAGACTTTGACTAGTGATCACCTCGACGGACTTTTCTCTGAAATGGCTGAATAGAAATCCTTCAAATCTTGACTGTATATAGAAGACTTTGCAAGGGGTTCCAAAAACCTATAGATCTTTGAATTTGGTGGAGAAGTGAGTGAGATATGATCTCCACAAGTTGACTGACTGATAGAGACTATGATAGAGAACTCAGAGATGAAGAATGTGATTGTAGTGTATTAATGCACAAAGTTGTACAATGCCATAGGCATGATGATCAATGCCTAATGGTGGAGAAAGGTGTAGGATACTGTATAAACCTCACAAAGACTCAGAAAGTACAATAGATAGCTGGGGATTGATGAGTCTTACCCGCGACCTTTTTCTTTGCGATTTATATAAGTGCTTACTTCTAATTTGAATTTGAATTCAAATTTTGGCTCTCTCTAAAAAGTGATCCTTCATTATAGGAGAGATTCCATCAATCTAAATCTCACTCTTCCACGAGATTTCATTGGTAGGTGTTCACAAACATTCCAAGTCAAATATGACTTTTACAAAGGATAAAATGGTAAGTATCTACTAGCATTGGTTCACATGTACCTTCATATGTGTAGTGACTTCAAGCCAAATGTGTAGGCTTGTAAGTTGCACCAACAACTCCCCCTCAAGCCAAACATTTTGGCTTGGTCTTCATCTTCAGTCTTCATGTATATCCTGCAATCCAATTAGTGATTTGAACCTGCAAACTTTTGTTCCATCCAAAGCTTTAGTTAACAAATCTGCACACCTCCAAATATCAATGGTGAACTAGTATACAAACCCAATTCTGTATACAATAACTTGATCCATATGGCTTCTTGGGTAGCATTAGCCAATCCTCTATATTCTGCCTCAGTAGAAGATAAGGCAATAGTAGGTTGCTTCTTTGCAGACCATGATATTGGTTTATCACCTGCAAATGAAATGTACCCATAAGTGCTCCTCCTATCATCTTTACATCTTGCCCAATCTGCATCTGAATAGATCTTAATGTCCAAGTCTGATGTGTAAGGAAAATACAAACCATGATGTTGAGTGCCTTTGAGATACTTTAGAATTCTTTTGGCAGCTTCTAAGTGAGGTACCCTTGGTTTGTGCATGAACTGACTTAGCACACTAACTCCATATGCAATATCTATCCTTGTCAAGGTAGCATAGTTCAAGCTTCCCACTATGCTTTGGTAACCTGTAATATCATCAATTTCATCACCTTCATGAGCACTTAGTTTTAGGTTTACCTCCATTGGAGTACTGCAACTTTGGCATCCTGCAAATGAAACTTCTTCAACATATCTTGTTTGTATTTTTTTTGAGTAATATAGATTCCAGAGTTAGTATAGACTAACTCAAGTCCAAGAAAATACTTTAGTAAACCAAGATCACTGATCTTGAACTCCTTCATCATCTGGTTCTTGATTTGTCTGATTCCATTGACATCATTTCCTGTAAGTATGATATCATCAACATATACACATAGGTATATTACCTCTGAATTACTTCTCTTGATGAATAGAGAAGTGTCTGCCTTGCTCATGACAAAACCTTGTTCTTGAAGCTATGTGGTCAACCTGTGATTCCATGCCCTAGGTGCCTGCTTTAATCCATAAAGAGCTTTATTCGACTTGCATACATATGTTACCTTGTTTGGATCCTCATAGCCAGGAGGTTGTGACATGTATACCTCCTTTGAAATCCATCCATTAAGAAATGCATTTTTTACATCCAATTGATACATGTTCCAGTTTTTAGATGCAACCACACTTACCAATACCTTTATGGTTGGCATCTTGGCCATAGGTGAGAATGTTTCTTCATAGTCAATGCCTTGGGTTTGTGCAAAACCTTTGGCCACCAATCTGGCTTTGTACCTATTTATTGACCCATCAGAATTTCTTTTGATTTTATAGATCCATCTGGATCCAATTGCCTTCATGGACTCTTTCTTTGGTACTAGTTCCCATGTGTCACTTTCTTTGAGTGCTTCAATCTCCTCATCCATAGCTTCCTTCCATTCTGTCTTAGTTTTTGCTTCTTCATATGATCCTAGTTCTTCAATTGACAAATCTTTGGCAAAATAAATAGAATGTTTAGTGAGAAGAGAGGTGTCATACCCATTGTAGCTCAGTGATGAGTAGCACCTCCTTTAATGTCAATCCGGGAAGACGTGAGGATGGTATGGAGACCTCGAGCAAGTGGCGGCACAAGTGCGTGAGTGAGAAGCACACAAACATGCACACACATACACACACACGCGCACGCACGGCAAGACAAAGAGGGAGAATCAATGGAGTTCTTAGATTACTTTCAAAAAGCTCTTACAAGTGTGTTTCAATTACAATCTAACCTGAAAAATGAGCTCTCTAGCTCTTTTTATAGTTTTTGACTAGGTTTTGGCCCTGTCCAGACCTAGTGTCCGGCCTAGTTAAAAATTAGGTTCCAGGGCCAATTTGAGGGCTTAAACGAAGTCTAAAAATTATGGAAATTGATATGTAGGCACTTCTAAGGCTCCTCAAGCTCAAGGACTCCTTGGCTTGCACAAAATGGAGCTACAAAAATATGAAATGGTATTTACAATGATTGTTAGTGATAAGGATCACTGTTAAAAAGATGTTGACTTGGAAAATTTTGAAGGGCCTATCTGCCAGATTTGCGTCGACTGCTTTGTCTACTTACTCCTTCACCTCGCTCTGACTCTCTTCGCTGGCTTCCTTGTCTAGTCACTCCTTGGGTGCCCATACTGCTCTCAACACCCCCCCCCCTCTCTCGCGTCTGTCGTCCCTGACAGACTCTTGTTGCTGGGAGTGTTGGATGTAATACTCCACAACCTGAGTGGCAAGCTGATGTTCTTGTATGCGTAGTCCTCTGGCCAAATCTGTCATCATACGATCCCAATCAATTGGTCCTGGAATGTCCGGATGTGGCAAACGTAACTGATCTGCATGGATCGCTTGTTCTACTGCGAATAGGTGTAGCAAATGTGTGGGTCTGGGAATGAAAATTTCCGAATGATATTCCCAAAATCCCGTAGAGAACATTTCCTCAAATGTCTGCTTGAAGCATGCGGGTAGGTACTTTATTCGTGCATGCCAAGCAAAGATTATAGTGACCGAGGGGGTCTGGCTCATGTCGTAGACTAAATCCTTGTTACCTTGAGAGAATCCAGGGGCAGAGATGTATGGAGCTTGTACATTCCGAAAGGTTTTGAAGACAATGGTCATGAGCTCGAATATCTTCATACACATTTTCGCTGCTATGTCGGGTACATTATTTAGACGTGTAGACCAGTGCCGAATTGTTGATATCATGTAGGCTACGGTTGGGGTCCCCCGAGGCGGAGCAAAATATGGATAGTTAACCCAAGCCGAGCATTCTTTATTGTTGCGTACCTTGATTGCAAATGCTTGCCAGGACCTGCGACGTACCACTGGGCAATAGCATGGATTATACTTGATATATAATGGCATGGTTGCCCAGGTGCTCATCATCTCTGGGTAATCGGTTAATAGACGTGCACGCCAATTAGGTTGGAAGATCGAGCCAGCACGTGCATCTGTCGGTAAATCCCCTATCTCAAATTGAGTGGCAAATGTGGGCTCCTTCCCTGTATGTCTTTTAACTTCTGCATTATAATCATGTAGTAAGACAAAATAGGGCATGTATTGCGATTCTGAGGTTGTGATTAACCGTTGATGAGATAAGTTTTGAAAGTAGGAAGACCGAAGGACAGTTTCTTCCAGATTTGTGAGAGATTGCACTTGCACGGCCACACGATCATCATGTGTCTTACCCACTTTCTCGACCCTTTTGACCCAATCTGGAACTTGAATTTCTAAAGTGTCTTGTCCTTCCTCTGTAGTTCGACCACCGGGTGTCGGCATAGGCTCGTATGGCTCTTCATAGCTGTCATCGACGGGGATTTCCACTACTGTTTCAGGTTCTGGTTCTTCAATGGGCGAGGGTGGCCTTTCATATGGTAAGAGGCGTGCTTGAAGTTCTGCCACCTGTTTCCGGAGGGTCTCTACTTCTTCTTCTGTAGAGTGTTGCAAGATTGCCGGCTCTTGTTGAGCTGTGGGGACACTAGCTATCTGTTTCTTTAGATCTGCACATTCAGTCTCTAACTTTGCATATGATTCCAAGAAATTTGCATGCTCCTCAAGTAAGATGCGAATGTCTTCCGATGGGACTGCTCTATATCTGGTAGGGCTAATGGTGGCTCCTACAGTTCCTTCCATGGCCGCTTCAAAGTTGTCTTGGTTTTGTTGTTGAAGTCTTTTGTTCTCTTTTAGTGCTACTGCCATATGCTTCCTTAATAGCCCAATGTTGCGTCTGAGTGTAGCATTAGATATCATCTGCGCTTGAAGCACTGTTTCTAGTTCTTTGACTGCTTTGTCATCTACTGTTGAAGTCTTTGATTCCAATTCTGAGTGAGCCTGCTGTAAGGTGGTATGCTCGGTTAGGAGTGTTTGGTAGTCAGCTTCCAGAGTGGTGACCCTAGCTTGCAGACGTTGAGATTCTGCCTGGAGGGCCGTAGTGCGTTCTTCCAGTTGATGGTACTCTTGTTGTAGTTGATGTGCACACTGAAGTAATGTGTTGAACGTGCTATTTACATTATGAGATGCAAGGGGAAAAGTTTGAAATGCAGGGGAGGTGGGATTGGGGAGGGGGGTAGTGAATGCTGTGTGTGTCAATGATGTGGTGAGTGGTGAGGTGGGGGGTAAGGGAGGGGGAGATGGTGGAATCGTGGGGAGAGGTGCTGTGGTGGGTGAAATGTCCATTGGGTCAGACAAAGTGGTGTGTACTGGGGCTACCATGTAGGTGGGTATGGTAGGTGAAGTGAGTGTGGTGTTCGTGTAAATTGATGTCGTTGCGAACGTCGGGGCAATGTGCCGCTGAAACATTGGAGAGCGGATGAACTGCTCCCCAAAGGACGGGTATTGGAGTGGTGAGGTCCGGTTGAAAGAGGTATAGGGGCCAGATGGGAAGTGAGGGTCATGGAATGAAGGTACCCGTATTGGGGGATAGGATGGGAAACACAGGATGCCTTCGATGGGTGCTGGGTTTCCAACTACACTTGGAATTATGGGATGGCCAGTCATGGGTTCGAAGGATGGAAGGGTTGAAGTGTACAAGGGATTGGTGACGAATGAGAAGAGGGTTTCTTGTGAGGTGGGTTCTCGAAATGAGAATGATGTGAATGAGGATGGGTTGTAAGTGGGGGTAGAGGTGATGGCTGTCGTTTCTTTCATGGTGGGAGGTGGTGGTGGGGGTGGAGAAGGTGGTGATGGAGGATGCTGGGGTGAGATGGGTGATGTCTGAACGAAGGTTTCGAAAGAGAGGTCAGTGGTGGTTATGGGGGTAGCTGTTGTTTCAATGGGTACTTCTTGTTCTGTGACGGGTATCCTGATAGTCTTACCCGCTCGTGGTAACGTGTCAACTCTGCGTTTGTCATACCTTACGGACTGGCGGACTGCAGTGTGGACAGCCTCCGGAACTCCTAAAGATTCTGACACTAATTTGAGGGTGTCAATGAAATGTTGGTCCACCCCTTCATCTGATAGCATTTCTTGCATCAAAGCTTGACTGGATACAAGAGAGAGTTGATGCCTTTCTTGTACTGCTTTGATTGTGTCGTATAACCTTCGTAGTTGAGCTGTATATGCTGGTGCACCTGCAAGTTCTGGCACTTCTTGTTGCTCCTCTTGATGCTCTTGATCATAATCCTCCTCATCTTCCTCATGTTCTTCATCTCCGTCATCCTCTTCATCCACTTCAACTGGTGTGACTGGTGCTTGGGAGGTTGTGGCCTGCGTTTGCGCGTTTTCCGCTTGTTGTGCCTCTTCTGCCTCCAGCTCTACATCTTGTAATAATTGTTCGAAATCTTCATTAGTGAGTTCTTCCAACGGTGCACCACTGGGAAATTCAAGATCTGTTGGGATAGGAGGGAATATTAAGGTGGAACCATCGGTGCTGCGTCTTGGAAGTCGGAGAGTGAATGGTCGGACTCTTCGAGGTGGAGGGGTGACATCTGGTGTTAGGGTGGCTCCACGTGGTTGAGCACACTGGACTTGGACAGTGCCTCTCATCTTCTTCGAAGGGGGTCCAGTGGATGTCCTGCCTCTAAACTGCTCTACCCGATTCCACATTAGGGCCCGTTGAATAGGAATGTCATAAGCCAAACACCTATAAATGATTCTCGTCAGAGCACAGCAACCATATAAAACCTGTTTCCGCGGCCATCGTTTGTGAGCTAGGTGTATCTGATCAATTATCCAGTGGGGTAAGTTGATGGTGAGGCTCTGTGTCTCTGCCAGATACAAACTGAACCAAATCTTTTTGTGCGGCATAGTGAATCTGTCTTGTGCAGGAAAAGCAAAGTGTTGCATGCACATGCGAAGGTGTATTGCAATATTAGGTGTCATGGACACCATGTCCTTGAGTTTGGTGAGACTTCGATTCTTCATGTAATCCGGTACTAGGGTTTCCTTCTCTGTAGGAATATGCATTCCGCGCATATCTAGAGCCTCTCTCACCAAGTTGTTTGATAGCCTGAACCTCTTGAGCTCATTCCCCTTTGTCAGAGATGGGATCACAAATGAGCTTGCACCTTTTGGGTTCAGGTTTGGAGTCAAGGTGTTGATAAGATAGTAGCATCGCATGAAGTCAGGTTTTGGGAGGCGTGCACTGAAATAGGCACTCAATCCTGCCTTTTCCCATATCGGACGTAGACCTTCTGCATTTTGTAATTTCTCAAATTCTCTTGTAAAGAAATGGTATCTGCCTTGCTTCCCATTGAAGTCCAACTCTGATTCCCATAGGTACGTTCCTTCACCTAAGGGTCCTGCCACCTCGGTAAACCAGTGGGAAGTCTTTCCTACGGGCATGGTGTGGCCACGCGGGGGGTCCGCAATAGGTATGATTTTGACGGCCTGCAATTCTTCTGGTCTTTCATTTATCTCAGGCAAAACGGGTAAACTGTCTAAATCCACCACTTGCGGGTTTGTTTCTGTGTGAGAGCTAGTTCCTGCTGCCTCATCCATGTTGAAAACTTCGCAGCTGGTTCTGTGAGAATACATGAATAAATGTTAACATTGCAGTGGACACAAAAATGACACCGTGTCCCCGTTACAACATTAACATGAGGTCCGGATGAGGTTAGTAGGTTAATAAGTGCTCGGTGCTGGTGAGTGTAATTAGGAATTGGATGGACCTACAAGCTAAGCGGAATGATATGATGTGAGAGTGAAGTGGTTAGTAGGTGGTCATGGATTTACAATTGGGGTCCGGGGGTTTGTTACAATTCTTAGGCTTCCAAATGCAGCGGATAGGTTTTGCTCTAGGTTTCGTAGAGACTCTCGAGAGCTTTATAGGCGTGTCGGCTTGAAAATGAGGCTTTTTAGGGACCCATTTACCAGTGATCCTATTCGAGCTCATGGGCCTTGGTGTATTCCTGATTATTGAAAACGAGTGGATGCCAGCTGTGCGAGTGAATGGATCATACTGTATGGGATATGGTCTTGGTGTAGCTATTTGAGCCCGCAAACAAGCCTTAGGCACCCAGATTTGTCTTGATTGTGGTCTAGCCTTCATCGACCTCTTGGGCACCCAAATAGACTTCACATTAGCAGAAGAACTTCTGAAAGACTTCTTATTAGTGTCGTGTTGTTGGTTACTACTAAGAGGCTTTGCCCGTGTGGTTGGCTTGAGTGCAACCGGGTGTTCTCCTTTCCGCACCCACACTTGTTTCACTAGCTGAGACGTTTTGCTGCGCAGGTACTTTTGATCTCCGACATAGGTAGTACTCTACTTCTTCTGCCTTTGATCCACCTTTGGTTGCTGCCTCCCTCTGGCCTTTGGAAAAGAAGGGAGTTCCGTTGTGGTTCTGACTCCTTTTTTGAGATCTTCATTCTTCTGCATCACAGAGCCTTGAACATATCCTTACTGCAACTCTTGACAGTAAGACGATTTAACAGCACTGGTGGCTGCGCCTGAGTCAATCAAGGCCCTTACAGTCCTTGCACTCTTTCCTTGTCCTATATCTAAGGTTATGAAAGGACGTCAGTCAGTTATTCTATGTGAGCTAACACCTGAAACTTCACACATAGCCACGTCATACCCTTGATCTGCATATGCGTCTTGCCTAGGATGCTCTCTACCTTGTCTTCTTAGTTTCATTCTTCGTATGCGCTCTAGGGCTTCTGCTTGAGCTTCTTCTCGAATTCGCTTTTCTTCCTCTTTGCGTTTCTTAGCAGTGTTGAGTCGACTTAGCATTTCCTCTGTGAGAGGTTCCTGATACAACTTAACTCTGCATCCGCTAATATAGTTTGGTAGAACATCGCCTTCTAATGTGGCTAGTTGCACTGCTCCACTTGTTGAGATCCTATTGATGATCATAGGTCCGTAGCCTCTCTTTTCTAGCTTCTTTGCATGTTGTTTCAATGTGTAGACTAAAACTAGATCTCCTGCTTTCAAGCCTTTATCCTTCACATGGGCATCAAAGTATGCCTTCTGCCTCTTCTTAGCTGCATAGATTCCTGCAGCTGCTCTCAGTCTTGTTTCTCCTAATCGTTCAAGGTCAAAGATCCTAGAGGAGAGCTCATGACCTGTCCATTCGTGCTCTTGTGCTATTTTCAATGTAGGTATCAAAAAGTCTAAAGGTAGCACCGCGTTTTGGCCAAATACCATCTGAAAGGGGGTGGCTTGGAGTACCGTTTTATAGGCAACTCGGTATGCCCAAACAGCATGGTGTAGCTGTTTGTCCCAATCAGAGCGTTTAGTGTTTACTAATTTTGTCAGTACATTGCATAAGATCTTGTTGGTGCTTTCGGCTTGTCCATTAGCTTGGGGGTGATAGGGGGCAGACTTCTTATGTATTACCAAGAATTCTTGGAGCAGATTTTCAATAACTTCATTTAAGAAGTGAGTGCCTCTATCACTTACAAGCTCTATAGGTAGCCCATATCTTGTGAACACATTCTCAAACAAGAATTTAGCAGTTGTTTGAGCATCGTTCTTTGTCGTAGCCTTGACCTCTACCCACTTAGTTAGATAGTCTGTCGCAACAATGATGTATTCTGCATGAGAACCCTTAGCTGGGGGATTAATAGGACCTACGAAGTCTATTCCCCACTTAGAGAACGCACGTCCACCCATCATAGGTTTCAATGGCATCTCATCTTTTCGTATAGGATACTGAGTTCTCTGACAGACATCACACCGTTTCACATAGGTATGTGCATCCATGTGAAGGGTAGGCCACCAGAAGCCCGCAAATAGTACTACCTTGATCACCCGATCTGGTCCAAAGTGTCCTCCTGCTACACCTTGGTGAGCAGTTTCCAAGATCTTAAGATATTCACTCTCATGGACACACAGTCTCAGGTAACCATCTTTACCGCGTTTGTATAGATGATCACCAATGAGTGAGTAATCCAGGGCTTCTTGTTCTAAACTCCTTTTCCTAGCCAGAGTCATGTCTGGAGGGAATGTGTTTGTCCTTAGGAAGGATACTAGAGGTTCGCTCCAATCTGGCACAATGGATACTTGATATAGAGTAGCGTGTTCCACAGGTGGTTTAGTGCAACAGATTGGGCATTCCTTGCACAACTTTTGGACATCAGCTTCCATAGTTGGCCAATGCACTCCGAGTCTCTTTAGAGTCTGTAAAGTTTGTTGCTTTGAGTAGTGTTGCTCTAATGCACCTACATGTGCTAATTGCAACCATTTAGCGTACTCATCCTCTTCTACACAACAAGCCAAGATCCCTTGATCTGTGTGCTTGTACATACTTCCTGCCATGATGTGGTACTTTTGGGCTTTTACAACCTCTCTATTCCGTGTGTTTACCACTGGATGGTTAGGCCCGTATGTCAATACTGGTACCAATGGCCTAGCCCACTGCGGCACCACTTCCAAATTAAACAAGTAAGCATCAGGAAGATCATCTGATACTCCCTGGGGGGCTTCTCCGGAGGTGAGCCTAGAGAGATGATCTGCTCTCAAATGAGTCCTACCTTTCCTCACCACAACCTCGAAATCGTATTCCATTAGTAAGAGAAACCATCTTACTAATCTTCCTGTATTGCATGGCTTGTTCACAAGATATAACAATGCTTGGTGATCAGTAAAAAAATTAAACTTATTTGCCAGCAAATAGTGTTTAAATTTTTTGACTGCATATACCATGCCTAAGCCTTCTCTCTCTGTAGTGGTATAATTTTGTTCAGCTGCATTCAATTGTCTACTGGCATAGGCAATTGGAAGATCCATATTACCTTCACCCGTAGGTTGTGCGATTACACATCCAATAGCATAATTGGATGCATCCACGTGAACATGGAATGGCTTGTTCCAATCTGGTGTGGTCAAGATTGGTGCTGAACATAATCGTCGTTTAAGCTCCTGGAAGGAATTCTCACATTCATCAGTCCACTCAAAGTTAGTTAGAAGTCCGTACATGGGCTTTGCAATGACGGCATACATGTGTATAAATCGTCGGTAATAACCACAATGCCCCATGAAAGCTTGTACTTCCTTGACATTTTTTGGCCTAGGTAGCTCTGCTATAGCTCTCACTTTCTCTTCATCAGTGGATATGCCATTCTTTGACACTATGTGTCCTAGAATCTTGCCTTGCCTGACCATAAAAACACATTTTTCTGGGTTCAGGCAGACTTGATATTCTCTACATTTGTCGAAGATTTGCCTGAGTTCAGGGATATGGGTTTGCCTAATGTTCGAATGAGCACAAAGATCATCAACGTAGACTTCTAAGTTTTTCCTCAGGAACTCTTTAAATACATGGCACATCAGCCTTTGGAAGGTAGCTGGTGCATTGGTAAGCCCAAATGGCATTACTCTGAAGGCAAAAATGCCCCATTCTGTGGCAAAGGCTGTCTTATGCTGATCCTCTGGAGCTATGGCTACTTGATTGTAACCCGAAAATCCATCAAGGAAGCTGTACACTTCCTTGCCTGCCACTCTTTCTAAGAGATGTTCTGTGATGGGAAGCGGATAGTTATCTCGAATCATGGCTGCATTAACCTTTTTCAAGTTAATGCACACACGCAGCTTGCCATTCTTCTTGGGCACCACTACGATGGGGGATACCCATTCAGTGTGCTCAATTTCATAGATAAATCCAGCTTCAACCAGGCTATCTATCTCTTCTTTGATCTTAGCAGCGTAATTATCGTTATATGTGTAGGGCTTTTGCTTAGAGGGTTTAGCATCTGAGGTCATGGGGATGGTGTGTGAGCATATGTCAGGGTCAACACCTTTCAAATCCTTGTAACTCCAAGCGAACACATCTCTGTATTCTCTTAGCAAGGCAATTAACGCATGCTCTTCTCCCTCTGTTAGGTCATGGCCTATGTATGTGCATCTCTCCTCTCCTTCTTCTAGGGCTACTACTATTTTCTTGGTGGTTTCTTTGTTATCATAGGCCTCTCCTACTTGGGCCTCTCGTTTAGGCATTCTTATCATGACTCTCCTGTCATCTATCTCATATTTCTTAAAATTTTATGGGACCTCAAACAAAGATTCTTCCTCTTCTGGTGAGACTTCTCTCTTCTTTCGTTTCTTTCCTTCTTCCTTTGGGGACACATGTGTGGCTAATCTTACATCATTTGTAAGCTCTCCATGCCTCTGGGGTTGAAATTCTACTTCATGGAAGTATTCTTCATCTGATGCAAATGGTGGATCCATAATGATTGACTCTAGATCGGAGTCACTTGCATCCTCCAATGCATCAGGGCTAGGTTCACATTCTTCTAGAACTGCCTCTCCCATGATTGGCTCTATGGAGAAGACTGAAATGTCATAGCCATCCTCATCACAGTGAGGTGTCCATTGTTCCTCATTGATGGCTACATCCATTGTTGCTAGGATTTCTGCCCAGCCATGGGGTTCAAATTCTTCGTCTGGAAAAACTACAGGTGCATAGGCTGGGTCTTGGATTGATCTATGGGTTTCTTTTGCACCTACCTCTCTGGTTTTTTCTCTCTTCTCTTCGTCTACTGCTACTTTGCACATCCATAAGTGGGTGTCTTCATGCATCCAAGAGGATCCTGACCCTATGGAATACACCGATTCCGTATCATCTTTGGCTCTATGGATGGGATTCCATTGGATAGGAGGGACATCTCTATGAGAATAATCTTTGAGATTCACTTTGGTCGTAACACCTAGGTGCTGCAGGTACAAGGAATTGGTTCCCCAATCCTGTACCACTTGCAATTGTCGCATAAAAGGTCGTCCCAAGATCATTTCATAGGCATGGTTCTTGCTAAAATCACATATAGCAAATGTATGCTCAAACTCGACACCACAAGTGGTGAGAGTTATTCCTTCTAGCAATCCTAAGGGTCTCTCAATATGACCATCGGCCATCTGCAATTTCATTCTCGTTGGCCTGAGTGCTGGCTTGCCCCAACGCTTCCATAGGGAGGTGGTGGCAATTGCAACTCCTGCACCTGAGTCCAAAATTGCCTTGGTGGTGTACTCCTGATAAGTAATGGGAAGATAGGTGTTCCCTTCTTCACCTTCACACATATCTCCTATCTTATCCAAGGGTATCTCTGGCACTGTCCTATGTGATCCTACCTGGGAACGAGATTTTGCTATCTCAGGTACTTGTTTGGTTACATGTTTCCACGATTCAGGTCTAACCTTGAGTAGCTCTTCTGACTTGAGATTGCACTGCACATTAGTGTTCTTCACTACCTCTGTGTTCCTAGGTATGACTGAATCTTCGTTTCTTACCATGATTGTGGGTGCTCTCATACACGTGGACTTGGCTTCCCATGGGCCCGTGAAGTGGGGTAATTCCTGTAAAGAATTAGACTCGAAGTCTAATCTTTCTTGAGATTGGGTGCTTTCATGTTCCCCGTAAATAGATGGGATGTCTTGTGGGAATTGGTCGTGTGCATCATCCACAAGTTCAAAGGGAGGGGCGACTTCACTTTCGTTATCCCATTTATCTTCTTGAATTTCTCGTAGGAAGTCTGGTGCAAACCGATTCATAGAAGAAGAAGTGTCTGGCTCCGTAGAATTAGGCACATAAGCAACCTGGGAAGGAGGGCTTATTTTGTCATTGGCTCTTTCCTCGCTCTCATAGATGTTTGGAGCACAAGCTTCCTGGGGAGGATTACTTATTCGATTACTTTTCCGAACAGGCTCATATGCTCCCTGAGAAGGAATGTAGGCAACCTGTGGAGGTACGTGAGCTTTCGAGGGAGGCTCATCTGCCTTTTGGGGGGAAAGATAAGCTTCTTGAGGAGGCACATGGGCTTCCTGAAGAGGCTGGCTTATCCGTTCTCTTGCCCTTCCCTTTCTTTGAGGGGCAGGTTCCTTTTCTGATTGTGCAATTAGCCTCTCTATTCTTTCTAGCAGTCCATCAAAATGTAACTGCGTCTTAGCTGAGCTAGAGATGTTAAAGAGGCGACTCGCTTCAAACATGGTCTGAGCCAATTCCACCATTTTGGCACAAATTTTAGTTCGTTCAAGCTCTAGCTCGGCTCTAGGGTAGCATTTTTCATGATCGGTTATGGTTGGCCCTTCTTGGATTCTGGCCTGATATGCTTTAAGCATCATATTAAGGTCTTCGGGAGTGGGATCTGCTAGGACTGATCCTACTCTAGGGGGTGGTGGGTTTAGGTGAGGCGGGTTGGGAGGTGGCTAGTCGGATGGCGATGGGAGAGGTGGTGGTGGGGTAGTGTGAGAGGGAGTTTGAGATGTGAGTTCAATTATTCTGGCTTTGGTTTCTCTTATGCTTTCCTCAAGTTCACTCATCTTTTTAGCCCATTGTCTTTTCATTCTTTCTCGACTATCTTTCCACGCTCTAGTCCTTTTCTTGGTTATGCTCTCAGTTTCACTAGCTGTTGGGCTCTTCTCCTGGTCTACCCCTTGGTTTTGCTGCAATGCTTGAGCTCTAGTGACTACCTGTACTGGAGCAGTGGACGTCACACTCCCTGAGGAGTCTACTACTAACCCAATAACATTAATAGGAGTGATTTTTGGTATATTGTTAGGGTTCTTAGGGCAGTCTCGTAGGAGATGCTCTTTTCCACAATCTTGGCAAAAGCCTTGGATCGTCACTGACTGGGGTTGTGTAGGTGGAGGTAAGGGACAATCACGAATGAAGTGATCTCCTTGGCATCTGTAGCACGGTCCTCTTGGGAATGGAGGTCTTACCTGCCTAGGTTGAGGCCTAGGGTTGGGGTTTGCGTACATGACATTTGCGTAATCCGATTCCCAACTAGATTCATTTGGCTCTTCACTATAGTAAGACTCACCATGTTCAGGAGATTGCATGAAGTAAGCCTGGGGACTCTCAACATGCGTAGAATCAAAGCTATGGTCACTGGGATCACTTTCTGAAGGCAATGGTGTAATGGGGACTATCGCTCGGTTTAGGTTTTCTTCTGCTGCTGCATACTTTACCGGAATCACATTAGCTGGAGCTGGGGGTTGTTGTGCGAGCACAGGCTGAGGCCTTTGTTGGTTTTGGTAGGGTTGGTAGGTTTGTTGAGGCCTAGCATACTGCTGAGGTGGATATTGGTTCTGGTATCTGCCTTGTTGAGGGTATGTCTGAGGGTAGGTTTGCCTAACCGCTTGCTTGTTGTATGGGCAGTCTTGTGCTGTGTGATTTGTGTATCTTCGTTCTATAGTGCAGTACTGGCTACTAGGATTCACTTGGGGTTGAGCCATAATGGGACATACATTCGCCATGTGGTCGCCACCACAAGTGTAGCATCTCTTCACAGGGGCAAATCTCGGAATTTGTTTGCTAGAAACACCTAATTTCTGAGCCACTTTCTCTGCAAGTTCCTCAATTGATGTGGGTTGCGTGGAAGAGAGGCTAGAGGCACCATCAGAATCTTTGTATATCTTGGCCAGCTCTAACTCCTCCCCTAGGTTATCCTCAATGTCAATGCACATGCGTACACACTCTTCTATGGTCCTAGGGTCTTTCAAGTACACATATGATCTTAATTTGGTACTTAGCAATCCATCCAAGAATAAAGCCACTTGCTTAGCTGGCGTGGGTAGCTCAGGGACAGGGCATCTTTCAAGATATTGCCTAAATCTTCGTCCTGCCAGTCTCACGGTCTCTTGAGGGGTTTGCTTGAAGCTATGAATCAACGAGGAGGTATTATGTCTGATGCCGCTCTTAGAGAATTCAATAATGAAAGCCTCTAGGAGTTGGTCTATGCTCCTGAACTGCCTCTCGTTTAGCGGCTGAAACCATGTCAGGGCAGTGTTCCTAAGGGTCAGACCAAAGGCATTGTACTGAGTGAATAGATTCTCTACTTGTTCAGCTCTCAGGACTTGCCTAAACTCAGCCACGTGATCGTATGGATCTCCAGTGCCATCGAAGTAGTTCTTCATGGACTTAACTAGCTGAGTCGGTCTCAAGGTCCTCGTGTGCTCTCTAGGTCGTGGTAGAGGGAACTCATCCGCATTTCTTTGATTCCTGTGAGCTCTAAGTATCTCAGGTTCTACTCTATTTGTTTCCGTCCTCGTTCTTTCTCTGCCCATTGCGTTGGCAAAGCTTACTTCTGGTCTATCTCTGCTTCTGTCTCTTTGCATTCCATGAGCTTGGGATGTTCCAGCTCCAGGGTGACCATAGGATACATTCGATCTTGGTTGGGAAAAAATGAATTCACCCTTCCAAGTGTACGCATGCCTATCATTTTCTGTCACCACAAAGATCCTCTCCGAAGCGTGATCTAAGTAGGTCACTCTACCTGGGCTATCAGGATCCTTAAACTCATAGATCATGATTGTTCCTATATCAATTGGCCGATCAGGTTTGTACCTCCAAAAGGCTTCGTCAGTCTCTCGATTGAGGAGCAAATCTATGCTCTTATTATCTTGGGAAATCCACTCCGGTGTAATAATCCTAGTGAGAACCGATTTACCTCGAGGGGTTCTAGGTTCTGCACCCATGTCTCCTTGTTCTAGGTCACCTAAGTCTGCTTCGGAGAGCACATTTCCAAATTCGTCCATCCTATCTGGGTGACTGGTGACTACGTATATGGTTCCTTCTTTGTCCAAGTATGCTCCGTTTTCAAACTTGACAGCTGGGTGCTCTAATCCAATGGATTGATCAGGATTCTTAATCTGTACCACAGATCTTCCTAGGCCGTCCTCATAGATGCTAGCACCTAATCGGTTGGTCCTAAGGTATTCCAATTGCGTTTTGTAACGGCCTTCCACCCTGTACAGGTATGGCACTCCTGAACTGCCTGTAGGTCTCTCCATACCTTGAGACATCTCTGATTCACTAGTCTCGGAGCTAGGGTAGTACAAGTGGTGGCTCAACTGCTGGGCCCAAGACCTAGCAGTGTGGTTGACACTAGCCTCTGAAGACCTAAGGCTTTGTCTCTCTCTCCCTAGATGTCGCCCTGATCTAAGGTTCATAAGCTTAATCGAATAACCCAAATTTGCCCAAGTGCAACCTCGTTGCAGAGTTCTTTTGTATCAGTTACTTGATTCTTTTTAGTTGACTCCTGTGTTAAAATTCTTGTCTGATATCACGTCGCAAGGTATATTTGAGTGTAGTTCCGCACTTAAAGTTGCTCGTTCCACATTAGGTTCTTTTCCTTTAAAGTTCTCGATAGTACAAAGATAATGTCCTTAGCTTGAACTTGAGAGTTTAGGTCTGCTTCAAGTTGATAATTGCCTATCGTTGCCCTGACTTACTCCTACCTCAAGTCGTTCTTAGCCTAAAATAGGAATTGACAAAGAGGGTTGAAAGTTTCCAACCTTTTCTGTCCTGCTTGGTTGCCCTGGAATGCCCAGGAAGTGTGTTCCCAAGCTTGCACTTACACTTGCTTTGAACGCCTTTCGATGCTCTCAATAGATCTGTAGAGTTCCAAAGTTAGCTTTCATAATTAAATTCCAAAGACAAAACCAATGATTCTCATTCCTGTAGCACAAATACTAATTTGCCTAGTGAATTTTAGGAAAACAATTCTTAAGACCCTTGACTTTGATCCCCCTGGGTATGGTCAACTTCAAAATATCCTAGCAAAAAATCAACGCATTATCTTTATAAAAAACAGTTGAGGGCGTGTAGTATATGCCACAAACTTTCCAACAAGCCCTAGATCTCAAAAAATGGATGTCATATGAAAAAGTTATGACCGTTCAGGGTTCTGGGGTTAAGACAGGGTTCAAACAGGATCACTGTGCAATAGGTTTCCCCCAGGTTGGTTTCCTAAGGCCTCCTTATGTGCTCTAGAGTAAGATGTTTATGCCCACAATTAGTCCATTTTCTCAATTTAAAAACCCTAAAAAATTTGTCCAAATTGGCTGTCTATCGCGATGGACAGGGCTGTCAATCGCGATGGACAGGAGTCAATCGCGATGGACAGAGGTTTCAGTCAATCGCGATGGACAGGGGTTCAGTCAATCGCGATGGACAGAAGACAATCGCGATGGACAGAAGACAATCGCGATGGACAGGGGTTCAGTCAATCGCGACGGACAGAAGACAATCGCGATTGACAGAGATTTCAGTCAATCGCGATGGACAGGGGTTCAGTCAATCGCGACGGACAGAAGACAATCGCGATGGACAGGCAGTCAATCGCGATGGACAGGGGTTCAGTCAATCGCGACGGACAGGAGACAATCGCGATGGACAGAGGTTTCAGTCAATCGCGATGGACAGGCAGTCAATCGCGATGGACAGGGGTTCAGTCAATCGCGACGGACAGGAGACAATCGCGATGGACATGTAGTCAATCGTGATGGACAGGCAGTCAATCGCGATGGACAGGGGTTCAGTCAATCGCGACGGACAGGAGACAATCGCGATGGACAGGCAGTCAATCGCGATGGACAGGCAGTCAATCGCGATGGACAGGGGTTCAGTCAATCGCGATGGACTGAAATTTTGCAAATTTTTCAGAAATTTTTGTGGGAATGTGGTGTGTAGGGTCTCTAGTCTACTGTGGTGCACTCAGATTTACCAAAAGGTGAAAATTTCTGTCAATCGCGATGGACAGAAGTCGGCGACTGCGAGACAGTTCTGCACATTTCCGTACCTGCGCAACGTGCTGGAGGGGATGATGATGCTGACACCTGCAAGAAACTCCAAAAGCATACAGAAGATAGCACACGACAGTTCGCTCTCTCGCTCTCTCTCACAAGTGAAATGAGGGAAATGAAGAGAAGAAGGAGATATAGTAAAAACTGAAATTTTTGCGATGATGGATATGGAGGTGGGAGATGGTGATAATGATGGTGGTGATGAAGATGGTGAAGAAAGTAAAAGAAAATCGATGAGAGTGAAGAAAATACCTACAAATCCAACGCGTCAACTCTACGTCTTACCATCACACGCTCGTCCTCAAAGCTCGATCCCCGGCAACGGCGCCAAAATTTGGTGTAGCTCAGTGATGAGTAGCACCTCCTTTAATGTCAATCTGGGAAGACGTGAGGATGGTATGGAGACCTCGAGCAAGTGGCGCCACAAACTTTCCAACAAGCCCTAGATCTCAAAAAATGGATGTCATATGAAAAAGTTATGACCATTCAGGGTTCTGGGGTTAAGACAGGGTTCAAACAGGATCACTGTGCAATAGGTTTCCCCCAGGTTGGTTTCCTAAGGCCTCCTTATGTGCTCTAGAGTAAGATGTTTATGCCCACAATTAGTCCATTTTCTCAATTTAAAAACCCTAAAAAATTTGTCCAAATTGGCTGTCTATCGCGATGGACAGGGCTGTCAATCGTGATGGACAGGAGTCAATCGCGATGGACAGAGGTTTCAGTCAATCGCGATGGACAGGGGTTCAGTCAATCACGATGGACAGAAGACAATCGCGATGGACAGGGGTTCAGTCAATCGCGACGGACAGAAGACAATCGCGATGGACAGAGGTTTCAGTCAATCGCGATGGACAGGGGTTCAGTCAATCGCGACGGACAGAAGACAATCGCGATGGACAGGCAGTCAATCGCGATGGAGAGGGGTTCAGTCAATCGCGACGGACAGGAGACAATCGCGATGGACAGAGGTTTCAGTCAATCGCGATGGACAGGTAGTCAATCGCGATGGACAGGGATTCAGTCAATCGCGACGGACAGGAGACAATCGCGATGGACAGGCAGTCAATCGTGATGGACAGGCAGTCAATCGCGATGGACAGGGGTTCAGTCAATCGCGACGGACAGGAGACAATCGCGATGGACAGGCAGTCAATCGCGATGGACAGGCAGTCAATCGCGATGGACAAGGGTTCAGTCAATCGCAATGGACTGAAATTTTGCAAATTTTTCAGAAATTTTTGTGGGAATGTGGTGTGCAGGGTCTCTAGTCTACTGTGGTGCACTCAGATTTACCAAAAGGTGAAAATTTCTGTCAATCGCGATGGACAGAAGTCGGCGACTGCGAGACAGTTCTGCACATTTCCGTACCTGTGCAACGTGCTGGAGGGGATGATGATGCTGACACCTGCAAGAAACTCCAAAAGCATACAGAAGATAGCACACGACAGTTCGCTCTCTCGCTCTCTCTCACAAGTGAAATGAGGGAAATGAAGAGAAGAAGGAGATATAGTAAAAACTGAAATTTTTGCGATGATGGATATGGAGGTGGGAGATGGTGATAATGATGGTGGTGATGAAGATGGTGAAGAAAGTAAAAGAAAATCGATGAGAGTGAAGAAAATACCTACAACTCCAACGCGTCAACTCTACGTCTTACCATCACACGCTCGTCCTCAAAGCTCGATCCCCGGCAACGGCGCCAAAATTTGGTGTAGCTCAGTGATGAGTAGCACCTCCTTTAATGTCAATCCGGGAAGACGTGAGGATGGTATGGAGACCTCGAGCAAGTGGCGGCACAAGTGCGTGAGTGAGAAGCACACAAACATGCACACACATACACACACACGCGCACGCACGGCAAGACAAAGAGGGAGAATCAATGGAGTTCTTAGATTACTTTCAAAAAGCTCTTACAAGTGTGTTTCAATTACAATCTAACCTGAAAAATGAGCTCTCTAGCTCTTTTTATAGTTTTTGACTAGGTTTTGGCCCTGTCCAGACCTAGTGTCCGACCTAGTTAAAAATTAGGTTCCAGGGCCAATTTGAGGGCTTAAACGGAGTCTAAAAATTATGAAATATGATATGTAGGCACTTCTAAGGCTCCTCAAGCTCAAGGACTCCTTGGCTTGCACAAAATGGAGCTACAAAAATATGAAATGGTATTTACAATGATTGTTAGTGATAAGGATCACTGTTAAAAAGATGTTGACTTGGAAAATTTTGAAGGGCCTATCTGCCAGATTTGCGTCGACTGCTTTGTCTACTTACTCCTTCACCTCGCTCTGACTCTCTTCGCTGGCTTCCTTGTCTAGTCACTCCTTGGGTGCCCATACTGCTCTCAACACCCATATTTGATAGGTTTTTTGCTCTCCCTTTGTGATCTTCTGATTGATTGATTTGAAGATTCAGGTATGTCTTCAAGTTTCTTCATCTTGAGTTTTCCTTTGGACTTTCATGCCTTGAATTCTTCAAGATTGATAATGTCTTCATCATCTGAATTGGTGTCTTCATTTTGAGTAGGTTCCTCCTTAGAAAGACTTGGAAACTCCTCCTCCAAGTCATAGGGTAGTTTAAACTTCCTACATTCATTCTCATACCAAGAATCATTTTCATCAAAGACAACATCTCTACTAACCATGAATCCCTTATTTGAAGGGTTGTAGAACCTGTACCCTTTCTAATTCAGATTATATCCAATAGATACATTTCTCAACTTTAGGGTGTAACTTACCTCTTATCTGAGAAGGAATGTGTACATATGCTACACATCCAAATATCCTGCAATGATCAAGTGAGGGTCTCTTCCCATGCCATGCTTCATAAGGAGTCATCCCATCAAGGGATTTGGATGGTAACCTATTTATAAGATAAGTGGCAGTAGATACACTCTCTGCCCATAAATAGTTAGGTAACTTTTTTTCATTCAACATTGACCTGGCTGTTTCAATAATCAATCTATTTCTTCTCTCAGCTACCCCATTTTGTTCAGGAGTATACCTTTTGGTGATTTCTCTCTTGATTCCTCTATCCTTCAAGAAGGCTTCAAACTCATTTGAGAAGTACCCACCTCCACCATCTGATCTTAGCCTCTTTAGATTCTTCCCTGTCTGATTCTCAACAAGTGAAAGATACTTTTTAAAACAGTTGAACACTTCATCTTTGTGCTTCATAAAGTACAATATAGTCCACCTGCTATAATCATCAATAAAAGATACATAGTACCTTGATCATGAGATTGAGGGGTCTTTGCTTGGTCCCCATACATCTGTATGGACAAGTTCTAGGTAGTCCTCATGCATGTAGCCTTTCCTTGAAAAGGGTAACCTGTGAGACTTTCCAAACTGACAAGCACCACATTTATAAATCATGTGTTGTTTGGAAACATTAAGTATTCCAATTACACATTGATCCCTGCATAATTGTTTCAAGGTTCATTCTCCTACATGCCCTAATCTTTTATGCCAAATCTCAAGCTCTGAAAGTGTTTGATCTTTATAATTGTAGAGTGCAATATTCTTTGTATCTTCTAGCTCAAAAGTAAAAAGTCTACCTGTCTTTTCTCCTTTAGCAATTCTCTTGAACCCATGCTTGGGATCCCCCACAAATGCTCCAAATTGATTGAATCTAACTTGCAATCCTTTTTCCACAATCTGTTCAACACTCATCAAGTTTTTTGTAAAGGTTGGTACATGTAGTACCCTACTCAACAAGTTTTGATTTCCATCACAAGTCTTAACATTTCCAACTTTAACTACTGAGTGCTTGGTGTCATCACTTGATGCTTACCTCTTGGTTCTTCAAGGTCAAAGAGTAGAGCTACATTGCCAGCCACATGATTTGAGCATCCTGAGTCAATGTAGAAGAGGTGATCACCATTTGTGCCTAGTTTTGAATTCATGTTCATAATCAGAAGAGAATCATCTTGCTCTTCTGTATAGTTGTTGTAATCCTTTTTGGATTTGAATCCTCCTTGGTAGTTGTCATTATAGTTGTTGTTGTAGTTGTTATTGTAGTTGTTGTTGTATCCTTGATGATGGTTGAATCTACCTCTTGATTGTGAGTATCCACCTCTTTGATATCCTCTTCCTCTCTGATTCTTGTAATTTCTGAAACACTCATCTATAGTATGATTTGATCAACCACAAATGCTGCATGGTGAGGAGTTATAGGATCTCCCCCTACCCTGCTTACCTCCTCTGCCCCTTCCTCTTGATGATCTACCTCTCCCTGCATAGTTGGCTTGGGAGGTAGTGCCTTCATCATCTCCTTTCTTGTTCTTGTCTTTATCTTTAGACTTACCTTTATCGGTGTATAGGGCAGAAGAGCTATTACCTTTGGATGAGTCTCCATTCTTGTTGAGCTTGGCTTCATGAGTGAACAATTGCCCCATGAGAGTGGTAAGATCTGGAATTTGCATGTCCATGTATAGGTCCATGGCAGTGGTGAAGCTTTCCCATTTGTCATTAGCACTCATGACTCTTTATTTCTGTAATATTCAAATTGTTCACCATTTCAAACAAAGCTTTCCTCCATTGTACTGCTTCCTCTGGTCTGTCTATCACATCTTTCTTCAAGTATTCTGTATAAGCAGATTCATATGCAGTGAGTCTTGATTTAGTGACTACTGATAGATTCCCAAAAATTTTTGACTCCCTTTCAAAAAACCCATAGTCAAAAGCATCTTCAAAGATTTGAAGATAATGGCTTCCCAAAAATACTATTCTACTGTAATATGCCATTAAACAAATTCTATCCGGGGTTTCACTTAAACCAAAGAGTAAAGCATCTGTCGCTGAGTTGAATCCAATGTAATTAAGAGTTCTTACTTCTGTATCTGTGAAGGTTTCTATGCATGCCACCACAAGTCGCATCATCTTACTAATAAAATGCAAGTTGGATCATTTACATCTTTGTATGTGGATATAACAGATTCTGTTGTATCGATCATATATTTCTTGGTTGGCCATGTTCTTGCTTTTGGTCTTGCTATTTTTTGGAAAATTCAACCATTTTGCTGGAAGTTGTCTTGCATTTCTTCTTTCCCAAAACACTGACCATTCTCTTCTTCTTGCTACTGGTCAATAGGCTAGATTTATCTTTAACTGCAAAGGTGCCTCTTTCCTGATCTTCCTGCATTCCTTGTTGGCATCCAACTATCTGTTCTTCTGTTACTGGTGTGCTGGGTACTGAGAGGTTTAAACTCTTGAGAAGGAAATTCTCTATATCACTTTCTGAATCTGATGAAAATTGTGAAGAACTAGCTACCCCTTGTTTGTCCAGTCTGTGCTCTTCTATTCAAATTGATTTCCTCTGATTCTTTTCTTCTGATGATAATTTTACTGACTCTTGCATCTGTACATGTTCAATTGCCTTACCCTTATTATTTTTGGTTAACTTCTTTTTTTGGACAGGTTTTTTCTGGACCTTCTTTTTTACCACTATTGTAGTTCTAGTCTCTGGAGGACCTTGTAATTCCTTAAAATAGGCCAATAATTCCACTTCCTTCTTGACAAACACTTCTTTAGTTTCTGAAGCCATCATTTGATCATGTAATTCTTCATAATGTTCCACCTCCTCTTGTATCCAATCTGTTCCTTTACATGAATAATTTTCCAACATTTTCTGATACTAAGCTTCATAGATTGCCCTCTTATCATTACCTTGAGTCAAATAAGAATATATTTGTTCCTTACTTGTTTGAGGTGGGTGGGGTTCCTTTGAAGCTTGGACTTCTTTCTGAGCTGCTTCATATTCCTCTTTGGTTACTTCTTCTTGTTCTAAAACTACATTCCTTGGATCTAGTCTTCTCTTCTTAACTGGAATTACTTCTTTTGACACCCCTTTTCTTTTTCTTCCTGATCCCCTCATACTTGTTTGGGCTTCTGCTTCTCTTATTGTCATCAACTTTGAAGGACTCTTAATCCCTGTCATCAAACTCCTGAAATACTCGGCTTTTGGAGCTAGCTTCAACTGATCCTCCATACCTAAAATATGGTATATAATTCTTGTTAAAAATTGTGCTCCATTCATAAACTTTCTCTGCTCCCAATGCTTTGCTACTTCCTTCAGTTGTTCATGAATGTAAGGAGTTACATCCATCACTCCAAAAGGTTTAGTCCTATCCTTATTGTTAAACATAACCAATGTAACTGGCTTATGTGGCATTGTATATCTTGGCAATTTTGGAAAGCACAGATACTGAAGAAACATTCTGGTGGCAAATTCTTCATTTTCTTTTCCTTTGCCACAAACTTTGAATATCCAACATATGTGGTTGCATTCTTCTTGACAAAGCTTCCATCCAATTTGGTTCCTATGGGATAAAATTGAAGAGCTGCCCTGATATGTTCTACTTTGATGGTTATCTGCACCTTTTTATTCTTCTTGTCCATTACTGAACATCTGAAATATGCATCATTCCCTTTGCCCACTTCCAGCAGACTAGAGATAACCTGTGATACTCTCTCAAAGTCTATAAAGAAAAGAGGTTCGTCCAAAAGTCTATGTAAGCCCACTGCCTTCCATCTTTTATAATTAGTAGCCACTTTTTGGAATTTGTAGAATTCTTGACATAGCATGGTATATTTGTGACCTCCAACTCCCATTGTAAAGATATGCTTACCAATGATATTGATGGTTTCCCTCAGCTCTTTGGCTATCTTTTCAGCTTCCGGGATATCTTGTTCTTCCTCTGATTCTAACTCCACATTTTCCACTGCTGCTTCACTGTCTAAAAATCAATGTCCTCTTGACAAAGTTATAGAGTCAGCTTTGAAGTCATGAATAGGTAGTTCTTTTGGATTCACCATTCTAGAGAAAATATAACACATTACACCAAAAAACTCCACCCACATAAGTCACAGGAAATATAAAAGAAAACACATTTATCTTGAGATAAAATGACATTTGAGAAAAAAAAACAAAAGATAAAATAAAAGATAAACCATAACTTCCTTATTTGCATCACAGGTACAACAAAATGAAAGTGATCATCACATGTGTAGCAAGATATCTAGTGCTCTCTCTTTCTCTTCTCTTTTTTTTTTTAATAAGAAAATAATGAATGGAATTTAAGAGAGTTTAGACAGATATATAAAAAAATGTCTAAAAGAAAAACTAGTTTAATAGTGATAGTCCTGCCAAATTATAACCTATATCTTGCTTGTGCTTTATATCTCTCTTTCTCTCTTTTTTTTTATAATTTTCTCTTTTATTTCTTCCCCTCTGATTCTTTTTCCTAGAAAAAAGAATGAGGTAAAGTATATGAAAATAATTTCAAAAGTGTCATAAATCCATCTTGATGAAATTCTGAATCCTTAATTAAGAATCCAAAGTGTGTATTTAATGACAATGTTGTCCTTCCCTTCATTTGTGGCTCTTCATGCTTTTGTACTGTTTTAGTATCTTCATCCTTGTTTTCTCTCCATTGAAGCAGATATGATTTTTTCACCCAAAAATACTTGATTCGTGTTAACTCCTTTTTTGGAGTAAAACAATTTCCCCTTGATAAACAGTACCATTAGAGGAAAAAATGAACCCTCCTTGGGCCTTTTAGCTCAAGGGCTGATTAGTGATGGACTAATGAGAAGAGGGTGGTGGCCACAGTCTAGTCCTCTAATGACATAGACTAGGCATAGGCTTCCCTTGTTTTGGTGTGGTCAAAGAGGAGAAAACCACTAGAAACTCGTGGTTTTGTTGTGTGAATGGTTTTGAAGGTCTTAAAAATCAATTGGTGCCCTTGGATTGACTGAATGATCCAAGGGTTGAGGTAGAATGGCAAAAGTCAAGGCACCTATGCACATGGGCCCTTGGATTGGAATGCTTTTCAATGGTTTAGATCTTCTTCCCCCCCTCAAAAAGGCGCCTTGTGATATAGGCCATTGGATTACATGCCCCATCGACAGCTGGAATGATTTCTCTGACTTTGAGCGCCTTCAAATAAGCACCATTAGATCTTCTGATGATCCAACGGCTGCGGATAACATCCCCCACAGAAAGTGGACCTTTGCACAAGGATCCTTGGATCAAATCTAGATCGGATGGCCTCAATCAGCTGTGCTCTTTACATCAGCCCCAAACGCGGAGGATCATTGGATCTAGGAAGTTCTATGGGTAGATCGGACGGCCTCAATCGATTGCGCTCCTCACATCAGCCCCAAATGTGGAGGAGCCTTAGATCTAGGAGGATCCAAGGGTGTATATTCTTCCAGAGACTATGAAGAAAGAAATCCACAGAGAATCTATCCATATACACCCATGTCAGACTCTCTCTCTAATGCTTCAAGTCTTTTAATCGTGTCCTTTAAATTGGAGGATCGAACGGCCAAAATACATTCCTTCTTTGAATTCGAATACAAAATTCTATGAAAGAATATTTTATTGTACAATACCACTAGTGGTTTTTGAAGCTCCTTAATCCCTTTGATTAAGATTTTTAATCCAATTCCTTACAAGGCCCATGCAGGGCTCATTTTTTCCCCTAATGACTTGGAAGTCTTTGGTTTCCACATCCATTTTGTTTTGATAAATTTTTTTGATGAGCAGTGCTTGGATGTCCTTGGTTTCCACATCCTTCTTGTCTTGATGTCTAGATGTTTCTGAATATTCCATACTTCCCACCTTTCTACTCTCTTTTCAACACCTTTGGTTCCTTCAATTTCCTCCAGTTTGTGTCTGAAGTGGATTTGATTATCGAGGAGTCATGTTTGTGATTCCTTTGTAGCTTCGAGTGGAAAAGTAAATCTTTCCAAATCTGAGTCATAGATGTCTTGTTGAATTTCCTGTTCTTCATTACTCAATAAAAACATTAAAAACCTTTTGTCATTTATTGTCAATTTAAGCTTCATATTTTCAAAATCCAAAATCATTTTACCTTGCCTTAGCCATGGTTGTCCTAAAATCAATTTCTCAGTCATCATATGATCAAGCCATTCTTCACAATCTATTTTCATATTTTCTTCATTGAACTTAACTTCAATAGATGGTGAAGACAAGCTTTGTATTATCTGACCCTCCAGTGTTTTGATAAACACTTTACTCTTAGTCCGTTTAAATTTGAACTTATCCAACAAAACTGAATTGATCAAATTAACTTGTGCACCTGAATCTATCAAAACCTTGATTTGTTCATTAAGAAATTTCATTGTTATAACAGGCAAATGCTCTCTCTCCCTTGAAGGTGTTTCACATAAGAAAACTTCTCTAAGCTCCTTAGCCTTTCTTATTCTTTCCTTTGCTTCTTGTTGAGCTTCATACCTGATTTTTTCCTCTTCCTTTTTCCTGTTTTGAGCTTGATGTATTCTTCTCCATTCAAGAACAGTTAATGGGAAATCATACCTTTTTACCTTGCATCCACTTATGAAATTTGGCACGATTTCTCCATCTATATTAGCTAATTGGATAACTCCACTGTTACTGATTTGGTTGATAATATAAGGTCCATGCCCCTTCTTGTGGAATTTTTTCTGATGTTCTTTCACTGTGTATGTCAAGACTAGATCCCCTACTTGCAAGTGTTTTTCTTTAATATGAACATCATGATATGTTTTTTGCCTTCTTTTATCTACATATATAATCATAATTGCTTGAAGTCCAAGTTTTTCCAATTCCACCACTCTTTCAGATAATTCATGTCCAGTCCACTTGTATTGATTTCCCACCTTCAATGTTGGAATGAGAAATTCGAAAGGCAAAACTGCATTTTGTCCATATACCAAATTAAATTGTGTTGTTCCAATAGGAGTTTTGTATGCCACTCTATAAGCCCATAGGACATGATTAAGTTGCAAATCCCAATCATTCCTATTTGTATTTACCAATTTTGACAAAACAATGCAAAGTACCTTGTTAGTACTTTCTGCTAATCCATTGGCTTGTGGATGATAAGGAGCTGACTTTCTATGATTAATCATGAAGTACTCAGTTATGTTTTCGATTACTTGGTTTAAAAAATGAGTCCCCCTATCACTTACCAATTCAATTGGTAATCGAAATCTGATGATAATATTTTCATAAAGAAATCATGCAGTGGTTTGAGCATCATTCCTTTTTGTAGCCCTGGCCTCTGCCCATTTGGTCAGGTAATCTGTGGCTACAAGTATATATTCAGCATGAGACTGTTTTGTAAGAGGATGGATAGGTCCAATGAAATCCAACCCCCATTTGCTAAATGCTCTTGCTGAAACAAGTGGTACTAATGGCATATCATCTCTTTTACTTGGTTGACTTACTCTTTGACAAATGTCACATCTTTTCACATATGTTCTTGCATCAGGAAATAGAGTTGGCCACCAAAAACCGGAATATAAAATGAGTTTAGTAGTCCTTTCACTAGAAAAATGTCCTCCTGCCACTCCAGAATGTGCCATCTCTAACATTTCCATATACTTATTTTCAGGAACACAGATTCTTAGATATCCATCCATTCCTTTCCTGTATAATTGGTCTCCTATCAATTGATAATCCTCAGAGATTATTTGTAAATTTCTTGAGTCTGCACTAGCTTTCACTAGCTCTCCTTTTTTGTTACTTCTTAACTCCTCGATTATGTTTGCACTCCAATCTGGATTTTTCTGAAACCAATACAAAGTTGTAATTTCTGAATTTTGCAAAGATTGACATTTTAAACAATTAGAAATATATTTCTCTACATCTTGAATCTTGTTCGGCCAATGTACACCCATTCTATTGAGATTGTTTAAAGTGACTATCCTAGAAGCATGAGTACAAGGATTCCAATAATGAGCTTTCCTTAAATACTCCTTCTGCTCATCTTTTGGAGTACAATATTCCAATATACCAATATGATTTATATGATACAAATGCCTAGCTAGTAATACAAAGTTCCTACTTTGTAGTACCAAATGTGTGTTGTTTTCATGTGTTCTACAAGGTCCCATGGTTAGAAAAGGTACCAAAGTCATGGCCCAATTAGGAATACTTTCTATTTTGAATAGGTATGCATCTGGTAGTTCATAATCCAAGGGTGAGTTTGACTCTTTAGTTTGTATCCTGGACAAATGATCTGCTCTTAAATGAGTTTTCCCTTGTCTAACCACTACCTCGAACTCAAATTCCATCAATAGGAGGAACCATCTGACTATCCTACCTGTGTGGCATGGTTTATTTACCAAGTAGAGTAAGGCTTGGTGATCCACAAAGAATTTAAACTTGTTGGCTAAAAGGTAATGTCTATATTTTTTACAGCAAATATCATTCCCAAATCCTTCCCTTTCAGTGGTTGTATAATATTTTTCTGCTGAGTTCAATTGCCTACTAGCATAAGCAATTGGAAATTCTAATTTTCGTCCTTCTATTGGTTGTGCCAAAACACATCCCAAAGCAAAATTTGAAGCATCAACATGAACATAAAAAATTTGATCCCACTGTGAAGTTTTTAAAATAGGTGTTGTCACCAAACAAGTTTTAAAAATTTCAAAGGCTTGGTCACATTCTGTGGTCCACTCAAATTTTGTAATTAATGTGTACAAAGGTTTTGCAATATCTGCAAACTTATGTACAAATTTTCTATAATACCCACACTGTCCCATGAAAGTTTGAATTTCTTTTACATTTGTCGGTTTTGGGAGATCCACTATGGCCTTAATTTTTATCTCATCAATTGAAATACTGTTTCTAGAAACTATGTGACCCAACATTCTCCCCTGCCTCACAAAGAACACACATTTCTTAGGATTTAGGCACACTCTGTATGTTCTACATTTCTTAAATATATTTTCCAAATCTTTCAAATGATCTTGTCTTTTTAATGAAAAAGTGCAAAGATCATCAACATAGATTTCCATTAAGTTTCTAAGAAATTCTTTGAATATGTGGCACATTAACCTTTGAAAGATTGTTGGAGCATTACTTAAACCAAAAGGCATAACCCTAAATGCAAAAATTCCCCCTTCTATGGAAAAAGAAGTTTTATGTTGGTCTTCCAAAGCTATTGGCACCTGGTTATATCCTAAAAAAACATCCAAAAAACTATAGACCTCCTTACCTGCAACTCTTTCCAAGAGATGGTCTGTTATTGGTAATGGATAGCTATCTCTTATAGTTGCTGCATTAACGTTTTTCAAATTAATACATACCCTGAGTTTCCCATTCTTCTTAGGGACCACAACTTTAGGAGAGATCCACTCAGTGTACTCAATTTCATAGATGAAATTGGCAGCCATCAATTTGTCAATTTCTTCCTTTATTTTAGCAGAGTATTTGTCATTAAACGTATAGTGTCTTTGTTTGCTAGGTTTTGCATCAGGAGTAATAGGAATCTTATGTTCACAAATGTTAGGATCAATTCCTTTCAAATCCTTATTACTAAGCAAACACATCCCTATAAGTTTTGGCCAATTGCTTTAATGCTTCCTCCTCTTGATTTGTCATGTCATCAGCAATGACAATGTGCCTATCTTCCCCCTCTTCTTGAGTGATCATCACTTTCTTAGTCTGCTCTTCATTGTCATATGACTCCCCATTCTTCTTTTCCCTTTTTGGTTTTATTTTTAAAAGTAATCTGTCTTCCACTTCATAGGTCTTGAAATTTGAAGGTACATCAAATTGTTGGTCCTCTTCCCTCATTTTTTTTATTTATTTCAGTTTTCTGTTTTTTCTCCATTTCCTTGTGTTTACATTTCCTATAGGTTCCTGAGATTTTGTCTTTTATAGAATCTGTAGCTTCCACTTCTTCCAGAAATTGTGTTTTTCCAGTATTTAAATTTATTTCTTCCTTCAAATCTTCTTCTGTTTTTGACACCTTTATCATTTGTATTCCTATATGAAAAATATCATATCCTTCTTCATTTTGGAATTTTACTCTCACATATTCATCATTGGCCAAATCCATTGTGGTCAAAATCTGATTCCATCCATAAGGTTCAAATTCTTCGTCTTTAAATTTCTGGGGTATGTAACTTTCATCTTGTGACTTCCTTTGTCCTAGACAATCTTCTTTTTTTAACATCCTTTTTTTATATGTGTGGTTCCTTATCACATTACGTTTCCAAATTGATGGTTCTGTGTCATTCTGATCTTCACTCCCCATTCTTCACTTAATTCTTGATTTTGATGTACTTTGAACCATTCCTGAGGGGACATATCACAATACTGCCCATTCTTAAATTTACTCTAGTTACCTTTGAAGGTATAGGCAATCTTTACCCCAATCTTGCACAATTTGCATTTGTCTCATAAATGGTCTTCTTAGGATGATTTCATATGAGGTAGATTGTGGAAATTCGACTATGGCAAAAGTGTGCTCTCCCTCTATTCCACATATTTCCACAATCACCTTTTCCCAAATTCCTAGGGGTTTCTCTATGTGTCCATCTGCACGTTGTAATCTCATTTTAGTGGGTATTAGCTTATTCTGCCCCCATTTCTCCCAAGTTTGTTTAGTCATGATTGCCACTCTCGATCCACTGTCTAATATGGCCTTGGCATGATTATCACCAAATTGTATTCTCAAAGTTGAGTTCCCTTCTATTCCTTCACAGTATCCTCCTATTTTATCAATAGGTATGTACAACAAGTCTTCCAATTGTTGTTGCTGTGGATCTAGACTCTTTGACTTTGTTTCCAACTTTTTCATATTATGTTGTGAGGATTTTGTCTTACTATCTCTTCCATTGTGGTTTGATATAAAATTGTATAGTGTTTGTCTAGATTGATTTGGAAGGTTATTTGTGAATTTTCTTCCTGAGTAGCATGTTTCCTAATTCCTGTTGCATCTGACTCTTCAATTTTTGTTTGATGATTGTCTATTTCCTCAATCTTGAGTTGTGCTTCCTATATGATTTGTTTACATCTCTACATTTGCTCATCCTCTAAATCTAGTATAGGATATGCCATCACATGATCTGGAGGATTTGGTCCATCTTGAATTCTTCCTTTGTATGCGTTTATCAAAGTCTCCAGACTTTGTGAACTTTTACCTCTTCCTGTGTCTGTGTATTTTGTTGTTGGCTATTGTTTGGTTGTCCCACAGTTTCCTCTTCCAGATTTTTACCCATTCTCATCTTTCTTTCCCATCTTCCTTTTTGTCTATTTTTCTTTTCTTTTGGAAATGGATTTTTCTTATGGTCCTGTGTGTGTGTTTCTTTTTTTATTTCTTGTTGTTTAGCTTGAGCTCTTGTTATGGCATGTATAGTTGCTTGATCATGATCACTCACTTCTTCTTGCTCCATTATGTTAATTGTTTTTAATGGTATGTTATTAGATGTGTTCTGTTGTTTTTGAGGGTTTCTTGGGCAATCCCTTATTAAATGTTCCCTACCGCAATCCTTAAAATAGGCTCCTTCTATTCTTAGTGTTGGAGGTTGTGGACAGTCTCTAATGAAATGTTCCCCCCCACATCTATAACAAGTTATCTTCTGGCCTCCTTTGAATTGGGGTTTCTGATTGGACATGTAATTATTAGTTATGTACATGAATGTGGTTGTGTCCATTTCAATTCTCCCATTTCCCAAGTCCAAGGCTTGCAGTTCTGGTTCTCTCTGTTCATATCCTTCCCAATCTTCCTGATATCCTTCACTCAAATGGTAGTCCTCTCTGTAGGATGATCTGAGTCTCATACTTTATTCTTCTACTTGTGTCTATTTTACTGGTACTACATTTGTTGGTAATGGTGGTTGTTGCCACAGTACAGGTCTTGGTTGTTCAGAAAATCCAGATTCTCTTTGTAAGTTGTGTTGGTTCATATATTCTCTTTCTTTGATGGGTTGTTTATTGTAGAAGCATTCTTCTCTAGTATGGTTTATCCATTTTCTTAAGGTACAGTATTTGAGTGTTTTCCTATCTTGCAAATGTTGTGGTTTGTGATAAGGACATTGTTGAACCAAATGGCTTTCTCCACAATTATAGCACTTCTTATTGGTTGATATTCTGGTGTTAATTAGATTGGTTTTGGTGTTCACTTCTAGGGCTTTAGCAATAGCTTGTGCTAATTCTTCCGTTGGTGGAATTCTATCTTCATTTGTTCTTGGTTGATCAAATGCCAATAAATCTTGCCCTCTATTATCCTCTAGATCTATTGCTTCTTTCACACAGGCTCCTAAATCAGGGCATCTCCTATAATATACCAAGGTTCTTAATTGTGCACTCCTCAATCCTTCTATGAACAAAGAGACTTGTCTTGCCATTGAAGGTACCTCCTCTCTTGGACATCTATTAATATATTGTTTGAATCTCCTGACAGCCTCTCTGACATTTTCATCTTTTTGTTGTTTGAAACTATGTATCAAGGTAGCTGTACTATGTTTAACTCCAGCTTTGGAGAATTCCCCTATAAAGGCTTCAAGGAAGGATTCAATATCTAGATACATTTCCTTTCTCAAGGGAATGAACCAAGATAATGTAGGTCTAGTTAGGGTTAGACCAAATGCTTCAAATTGCACTTTGTAATCCTCTACTTCTTCTGCCCTAATCAATTGTCTGAATTCTGCAGCATGAGTATGAGGATCAGAATACCCTTCATATTGATTCTTCATGCATTTAGCTACTTAATAGGGCCTGAGCATTCTTCCATGGTTTTGCTACTGTTGTCTCCTTCTGATGGGAAAATCATTTATTCCTTCTGCTACTCTTTCAAAAGGATTCGGAGAAGTGTGTAATCTCCTTCCTTGTTGTTGTTCAATAGAAGTGTGATTTTCATTTTGTCTTGGCAAGTCTATTCGCCCTAGGTTTTGTTCCCAAGGTCTCTTGTCTGCACATTGCCCTAAGTCATTAGAGTTTTCTAGATCTTGTGAAAAATTGTACACGCATCCTTGTCTATCCTCATATCTACCATCCTTAAATTGTGCCACTGGCATTATATTTAAGGGAATTTCTAAGTTTCTCATCCTAATGAGAAACGTATGCATACCATCTTGATACACATAGGCTCCAAACCTATTTGTGTATATATACTTGAGGATATTTCTATAGTCACTAGTTTTAGATGCTTCATTTGTTTCATTTAAATTTTCCATGTAACTTGTCTGTCCCAAATCCCTTTCTTGTAATTCACCTGACTCTGACTCTATCTCTTTCCTTTTTTACTCTTGTTTATCAGATATAAACAATTTAATACCAAATCTCAAAATCATTCAATTAATCACAACTCTATGAGACAATAAGAAAAGAGAATCGTGTTTGTCATGATTCTGAGGAGAGAATCTTGTTTATCACGATTCTGAGGAGAGAATCGTGTTTGTCACGATTCTGAGGAGGGAATCGTGTTTTTCACGATTCTGTGAAGGGAATCGTGTTTTTTACGATTCTGTGAAGGGAATCGTGTTTTTCACGATTCTGTGTAGGGAATCGTGGTTTTCACGATTCTGTGTAGGGAATCGTGTTTTTCACGATTCTGTGAAGGGAATCGTGTTTTTCACGATTCTGAGAAGGGAATCGTGTTTTTCACGATTCTGAGAAGGGAATCGTGTTTTTCACGATTCTGTGAAGGGAATCGTGTTTTTCACGGTTCTATGAAGGGAATCGTGTTTTCCACGATTCTTTGTTCCCAAAAAATCGTGATTGCTCACAATCGTTAAAAACACGATTTTCTGATGAAAATCGTATTCTGGGAGTCGTGATTTTGAGTTTGGTCACAGAGTCGTGATTCTATGCAACTTTATGTAAATTTTTGGTTTTTTATTTTTTTGATTTCTTTTCACACTATTAGAAGCGCCTTAACAAAATATTAACATGCAATAAAGTACTTTAAACAAAATGATAACTTTTCCTACAAAAATTTCAAAAGTAGTGAAAATCGCGATTCTGTTTTTTTCAATAATTTTCTGTATTTTCAATCTTTATCCAATACTTCTAATTTGAAATCATGTAGAAATTTAATGTTAAGAAAATTACCCTGTAGCTTGATCAAAAACTATCCAAAAGCTTTGTGATTACAGGTAGTCACGATTCTGACCGCTCTTCTCCACTCACTCTCTCACTCAAGTGACTGATTTTTTTGAGATTTTAGGCTTTTTTAGACTTCAAACAATCGCAATTTTCAGTTAATTTTGACAATTTTAAATTCTCACTTTATGATTCTTGTTCCTTAGCAATTTTGTTGTTTTATTTAACAAATCTTATCCCTTCCAACAAACTTTGCATGCTCTCCTCTTTTGATGAAAATCGTGATTCTGTGTTCAATTCTTAAATCTGATTACTTGATGCTCAATTCTTACTAAAATTTTGAAATTTTAATTTCCTTCAATTATGCAGCTTATGAAACCTTAAAAATGGCTTACCTTAATGCCTAATAGTGCAACTAGGTTAATTTCTCTCTCTTACTGAAAATCGCGATCCTGAGTTGAGAATCGTGTTTTTTCTGAACTTCCCTGCTTTTGCACTTTTTAACTTTTCCTCCCTCCTGGTCTTTTCCACTGTTCTTCAACCACTCCAGATCAATTGTCACCTGCAATTATACACCATCCAACTCATTCAAGAGATTAAATTTCAGAACAGAAAAAATAAACAGTAACTTTACTTCAAATATTTTTTTTTTCTTTCAATTTTTGGATTTTTCTTCCTCTTTTTTTCCTCCACCATTCACACCAATCCTCTTGCAAATTTTCCTTAGTAAAAAGAAATTTGTTTGGATTTTTAATAGAGTTTATGAATTTTTTTAATATTTTAATCCCTAAATCAAGGAGAACACTTCACTTAGGGTTTTCTTGTTTCAAGATCCATTGATTTTTTATCTCATGATTGGTTATACTCTTTATGCTTGCAATCTAACAGTTTACAAGTAAAGCTTTTCAAGAAAATATGTGTTAAGAAGTACAAGTATCAATTCATGCAAAGATAAACTCAACACCCTTTTTTTTCAAGAGATTAATCAATTTTTTCCTCAAGACTATTACTTCACTTTGGATAAGCACATGGAACAATCAATTTGCACATAGCTACTTTAATTGACTTTCCTCGTTGCAATCATGTCATCTTTTCCAAGAATTGACAAATTTTTGCTCGGTACTTTGTCAAAAAGCAATCTAGTTATGCAAAGATAATCACATTTTACTTTTCCTTTAGCAAATTTAATTCATTTTCTATTCACACACCTGCACTTTACTCTTAAAAGGTATGAGCAACTATCAATTTGCATGAATTCACAAACTTCTTTATCTCTAAAGGTTAATTCATGCTTTCTTTTCCCAAAATACAAGCAAAGAAACCTACCTTTCCACTTTTTCTTTCTTGATTATAGAGTAGTACATTTTCAATGTGTTCAGATACCATCAACAATGGAAGATCCAGCAAGGTCCAAGACTTCAATGAAGCTTTTGCTTTGTTCCCCAGTAACGGCGCCAAAAAATGTTTGTTGTGAACCTTTGGGGTTTTCCTCTCCAATCATTATAGCACAAAAGATCAACTACACATCTTTATATTGTCAATCCACGAAGTATGCAAAGACCATAGCCCCTTCTAGTTAATGGAATCCAAGAATAAGAGTTGACATGACTGTTTTTCTGAGAGATTTATGAAGAAGGAAGGAAATAACTAGGGTTTTGATTATCTTGAGTTTTACAACAGCATTTTCAATGATCTTTGTGCCTAAAGTGTGCCAATTTCATAGTAGAATAAAAATATGAAGTCAAATTTCCAAAACAGTACCTATATCACACAGATGAGACAATCGTGATTTTGTAAAAACTTAGAATTTCCAATTCCAGCTTTATTCTTTTGCACTTTCTTACTCAATATACTAAGAATCAACTTTCTTCATACATCTTACTCAGAAATACACAAGAAAAGCTCAGAAATTCCATGGATCACACAATGAGAAGACTCAAGAAATCAAAAGAAAGATCATGGAAGGAGAAAAACATGATTTTCTGCAGGAAAGCTTCTTACATTACTCTGATAGCATCAAATAATACAACCAACCTCTTCAAAATAGAAGGAATTATCTTTTATACTTTTTCAAGTGTCCTCTTTCACACTTGAATTTTGGTCCTTTTCACCTTTTATTCTAAAAATATGCTATCAAAGAGCTTCCAAAAATTCTAGGAAAAATACATATGATCCTATTATACATGAGGAAGACTCTTCCTCAATTTTACATCATTTGTATAAATATTTCTACAAATTTTTGACATTTTCCAAATCATTTTTCTTCAAGAATTGCTTCTTCTAACACTTGGCCATACACCTTGCCATCTCCATGAGTGGCGTATTCTTCCTCTCATCAACTCCACATTGTTGAGGTATATATGACTCTATACACTGATGTTTTATCCTATGTTTAGCCAGAAATATATCCCCCCCTCCCCGGATCAGAATGAAGGGTGCACATTTTACATGCTGACAGATTTTCAGCCAAAACTAGAAACTCTTTGGAGCACATAAAAACTTTGGACATTGCTTTCATTGGATATACCCATGCATGCCTCGAAAAATCACCATTGAAAGTCATTAAGTAAAAATAGTTCCCAAAAGAAGGAGTTTGCATAGGACCACAAACATCAATATCAACAAACTGCAACTTTTGAGTAGCTTGTACTGGACCATCTTTTGGGAAGGAGGAACACTCCATTTCACCCAAAATATAGCCTTGATAAACAACGATACTGAGGCTAGAGGGATAATGAGTGGATCATTGAGGACAATGATCAAGTAAGGGGGAAAGAATGTAATAAAGTGATAGGCTGGACATGGTTGAACCACACACTTGATAGATAGGAGATGGTTGACCTACACCCTAAGAGAGAGGATTAGGAAGTAATCCTAAACCATGGCTTTACGGGCAAGTGGTTAGCCCATCACATTCCTATCAAAGAGTTTGTGAGTTCAATTCCTTACAGAACTTCTCCCCGACATAATGATAATGCACCTTAGTGTGCTTAGTGCGACCATGGAACACAAGGTTCCTCGCAACTTCCAATGCACTCTGACTGATAGTGAAGATTGTGGTGATAGAAGAGTGACCAACACCCAAACTAGCCATAAGGTGTATAGGCCACACACACTCAATAGTCGCTATGAAAGCTACCCTATACTCAGCCTCACAACTAGAAGTGGCCAAAGTAAGCTGCTTCTTGCTCAACCAAGATATACATGAGCTACCAAGCATGAAGCAAAAGCCATTAGTGGACACATGAATGTCATAGCAACCAACCCACTTAGAGTTAGAAAACGCATGTAAACCTAATGATAGTGATCCCCCCCTTGGGATAAAACAATCCAAGTAGCTGGGTATCACTCAAGTAATGAAAGATGCACTTAACTTCCTGCCAGTGCTTGACACCTGTGCGATGCATAAAAGTGCTCATCTGTGACAAAACAAACTGAATATCTCGTCGATTAACACATAATTAAATCAAGAATCCAACATCTTGCTAATAGAGAACAATCAAGTGCATCTCCAGCATCATGAAGACTCAGTCATAAACCTGTCTCCATAGGAGTGGCAATAGGTTTACAGTCTTCAAGGCCAAAATGCTACAATAATGTGTCAATATATTTTGTTTGACACAAAGCTATTCCACCCTCAACTTGCATAAACAGAATGCCCAAATAATGATGCAAATGCCCCAAATCTGACATCTCAAATGAGGCATGTAGATGAGCCTTAAAATCAGCAATATGCTTCTCATGAGGACCAGTGAGCAACATGTCATCAACATACACAACAATGATTAGAAGCACATCATTAGCACACTTAACATATAAGATACTTTCAGTTGGATTTTTCTCAAAACCATGTGCAATCAGAGGCATGTATCTTTGTTGGAGTTAGACGTCTGCGGAAGCACGCGAATAGCACAAGGAAGAAGAAGAAGCTTGGAGCACAACACACAATACTCAATGTATTACTAGAGAATGTACAAAGATAAGTAGCCCTTTAGGACAATAGGGGTATATACAAGCCAGGGAAAAAAAAACTCCTAAAGAGGGAAAAAAGTGCCCCAGCGGTCCTAGAGTGTTCACACACATCATTGCCTAAATATATCAACAAATCCCCCTTGGGAGTGATGCGGTGAACAACGAGCTGGCACTCATGTATAAGGAAGTGCTAAGCTATGTGGAAATCACTCCATAAAAGGAAGTAAGCCCAAATTTTTGTGGAAAACTTCAAACTTCTCCCTAGGCAGAGCCTTCGTGAAAAGGTCTGCAATGTTCTCCTGCGTGGGCACACATGCCAAGCTGATCTCCCTAGGAGAGAACCTCTCCCTGACATAATGATAATGCACCTTAATGTGCTTAGTGTGAGCATGGAACACATGGTTCCTCGCAATTGCCAATGTGCTCTGACTATCAGTGAAGATGGTGGTGGCAAAAGAGTGACCAACACCCAAATCAGCCATAAGGCGTCTAAGCCACACACACTCAACAGTTGCTGTGAAAGCTGCCCTATACTCAGGCTCACAACTGGAAGTGGCCACAGTAAGCTGCTTCTTGCTCAACCAAGATATACATGAGCTACGAAGCATGAAGCAAACGCCACTAGTGGACACACGAGTGTCATGGCAACCAGCCCTATCAGAGTCAAAAAAAGCATGCAAATCTGGCAGTAGTGATCCCCCCTTGGGATAAAACAAACCAAGTAGCTAGGTACCACTCAGGTAGCGAAAGATGCGCTTAACCGCCTGCCAATGCTTGACTCGTGGGTAATGCATAAACCAGCTCATCTATGAGACAGCAAACTGAATATCTGGTCAAGTAATGCATAAATAGATCAAGCATCCAACAACCTGCTGATAGAGAACAACATCAAATGCATCTCCAGCATCATGAAGACTTAGTCGTAAACTTGTTTCCATAGGAGTGGCAATAGGTTTAAAATCTTCAAGGCCAAAATGCTGCAATAATGTGTCAATATATTTTGTTTGACACAAAGCCATTCCACCATCAACGTGCATAAGCTGAATGCCCAAATAGTGATGCAAATGCCCCAAATCAGACATCTGAAATGAGGCATGCAAATCAGCCTTAAAATCAGCAATATGCCTCTCATGAGGACCAATGAGCAGCATGCAATCAACATAAACCACAATGATCAGAAGTACATCATTAGCACACTTAACATATAAGGTGTTTTCAATTGGAATGTTCTCAAAACCATGTGCAATCAAATAGGCATGTATCTTCTCATACCAAGCACGTGGTGCTTGCTTTAAACCATATAATGCCTTCTTTAACCTGCACACCTGGTTTTCATGCCCTTTCTGCACAAAGCCACAGTGCTGAAAAACATACACTTCTTCATGCAAGCCACCATTCAGAAATGTAGTTTTAATGTCCAACTGATGTACATTCCAACCATGATGAGTTGCAAGTGCAGTAGTAAACACCCATTCTTCATTCTGCACTAGATTAGTAGACTCTGTTTTTAATGTAGAGGCCTCTATAACAACCATTCCTGCCTCTTTTTTCTTTGTCTCTTTTGCAACGAGTTTTGGACAATTCTTTATGACTTGATCATTTGCTTTATAGTACTTGCAAAACAATTTTTGCTTTTCTGCTTTTTATCTTCTTTGACTTCTTTCTTCAATTGTGCAAACTTAGCAGATTTCTGCTCACTAGTAGAAGAGCTCCATTTACCTTGCCCTTGTGACTAGCTAGGAAAGCTTGATCTACAACACGCATAATGGACCTTTTCTACCTAGATTGATCTTCCTGCAACAGAATATAGACTAACTCATCAAATGTTAAGGCATTTTGATTTCCTTTCATCATCGAACAAAGAGTAGAAGCAAAACTATGGTATGAATCTGGAAGACCATTCAGAACAGTCTGCACAAGTGAATTGTCAAGCAAGACTTCATCAACACAAATTAATTGTACCTTCAAATCTTTGATCTTTGTTACAAAATTGTCCATAGAATCACCTTCATTCATATGCTCACTCTCCAAATATTTTCAGAGGTTAGAAACACGAGCCTCATTCCTTGCATGGTACAATCTAGTAAGGGGGGAAGAATGTAATAGAGTGATAGGTTGGACCCTATTCTCAACCTTAGTATCTTGAACCTTGTTCTCACCCATGTTTAGTATCTTGAACACTCAATCAAGTGGCACCCAAGGTTTCCCAAGGATTTCAGGCTTCCAAGCTAGCTCATTGGAAAGTTTGTTCCGAGAGCTTTCGAATGGTATATTACATGCCTCAATCTAACCTACGGATTGAGAGATACACCTCAATCTTTGTTAGGTCCATCCTTGAAACCGACGTGCGCACCTTCCACAATTTCTACCCTTTCACATAGAGGATGCCCAAGCGCCTTTTTTAGAGGCCATTGGATCATTCCACCTTGCCCAAGCCTACTTCCTATGCTCTAATACCAATGTAAGGAATTGAACTCACAACCTCTTGGTTAGGAATGTGATGGGCTAACCACTTGCCCCAAAAGCCATGGTTGAGGATTACTTCCTAATCCTCACTCTTAGGGTGTAGTTCAACCATCTCCTATCTTTCAAGGGTGTGGTTCAATCGTCTCCTACCTATCACTTTATTACATTCTTCCCCCCCTTAGTCAATCATTGTCCTCAATGATCTACTCATGTATCCCTCTAGCCTCGGTGATCAGCCCCTTGAACTCCCTAGGTACCCTTGAATTGATGTTCGCAACCTCCCACAGTTTCTTGAACCTTATTCGCAACCTTGGTCTCTCAGCCTTGCTGTCTTGAACCTTCTTGTTCGCAACCTTGGTGTCTTGAGCCCTTGTTCTCAACCTCAGTCTTGAACCTTGTTCTCAACCATGTTTAGTATCTTGAACACTCAATCAAGTGTTATCGAAGGATTCCCAAGGACTTCGTACTTTCAAGCTAGCTCATTGGAAAGCTCGTTCCGAGAGCTTTCGAATGCTATATTATGTGCCTCAATCTGACCTATGGATTGAGAGATACACTTTAATTTTTGTTAGGCTAACTTCTGGAAGCGACGTGCGCTACTTTGTACCCTTTCATATAGAGGATGACCAAGCGGCTTTGTTAGAGGCCATTAGATCAATCCACCTTTCTCAAGCCTACTTCCTAGGATCTGATACCAATTTAAGGAATTGAACTAACAACCTCTTGTATAGGAATGTGATGGGCTAACCACTTGCCCCAAAAGCCATGGTTTAGGATTACGACGTAATCCTCTCTCTTAGGGTGTAGTTCAACCATCTTCTATCTATCAAGTGTGTGGTTCAACCATGTCAAATCTATCACTTTATTACGAGTTCTCTGCTGGAGAGATCAGCTTGGGATATGTGCCCACACAGGAGAACATTGTAGACCTTTTCACAAAGGCTCTCCCTAGGGAGAAGTTTGAAGCTTTCTGCAAAGATTTGGGCTTACTTCCTTTTGTGGATTGATTCCACATAGCTTGGGACTTCCCTATATATGAGTGCAAGTCCTTGTTCCCCACATCACTCCTAGGGGGGATTTGTTGATATATTTAGGTAGTGATGTGTGTGAACACACTAGGATTGTCAAGATGCTTTTTTCCCTCTTTAGGAGGTTTTTTCCCCACGGTTTGTATATAAGCCTATTGCCCTAACGGGTTACTTATCTTTGTACATTCTAGTGGTAATACATTTAGTATTGTGTGTTGTGCTCTAAGCTTCTTCTTCTTCCTTTTTTTGGTCGTGTTCTTCTACAGACCTCAAACTCCAATAAGATCATGATTTCGATACACATAAAGAAGCTATTTTGAAATCCTTATTGCCTTGAGTATGCTCACCAATTTTCATGTGATTTTGAGACTGTGACCCAAGGGGTGTCGATGACGCCCTAGACGAGGTGGAGACCTGCTCTAATACCAATTGTTGGAGTTTGAGGTCTACAGAAGCACGCAAAGAGCACAAGGAAGAAGAAGGAGCTTGGAGCACAACACACAATACTAAATGTATTACCAAGAGAATGTACAAAGATAAGTGACTCATTAGGGTTATAGGCACATATACAAGCTAGGGAAAAAACCTCCTAAAGAGGGAAAAAAGTGCCCTCGCATTCCTAGTGTGTTCACACACATCACTACCTAAATATATCAAAAAAGCAGTATAGTCTATAACTCCATATGAGGCTTGGCATGGTCATAAGCCATCTTTTTCTCATCTGTGTGTCTTTGGTTTTTTGGCATATTCATTAGTGCATGAACAACCATGTAGGAAATTGGATGATAAAGCGTTGAAATGTATTTTTGTTGGATACAATTTTGAACCTGTATCATTCACAGGCTAAACACATTTTCGTTAGTTCGTGATGTTTTTTTGGAAGATGCAATTTAGCCACTAGTTTCATGTACTAATGATACATCACTTAGCTCCAAAGATGTGAATGATACAATTCAGACACTATACATCAAAGCAGTTTTGAACTCCTAATCACCTTGAGTATGCTCATTGAATTTCATGAGATTCTGAGACTTTGACCCGAGGAGTGTCAACAATGCCCTAGATGAAGCGGTGACCTGTTGTAATACCAATTGTTGGAGTTTGAGGTATGCGAACAACACAAGAAAGATGAAGAAGATTGGACACACAACATTGAATGTATTACCAAAGTGAATGTACAAAGATAAGTGAATCATTAGGGTTATAGGCATATATACAAGCCGGGGAAAAAACCTCCTAAAGAGGGAATAAATTGCCTCTGCAGTCCTAAATGTGTTCACACATATCACTACCAAAATATATTAAGAATGGATCCCTCTTACAACAAGTTGTACCTTTGAAAATGTTCTAGAAATGGGGCATAGATTTGATTGATCTCATTCCCCCCCTCCGAAAATTTTTGTAAATAAATTACATGGATTATGGGACCCGATGGGTGGAATCCTGAGCACACAAGAAGTCTATGGCAAGGAGTGTAGTAACGATTCTTATAATTGTCTTATTTCCATGCTATGAACTTCATTTGGAGCTAGTATATAATCATATTTTTCATTTTCTTAACCAATTCATTAAACACATTACCGATTATTATCTTCCTTATTATCCTTGATAAAGTGGTTTGGTGGAGAGTACAAACAAATTCTTATTGACGATGCTTAAAAATGTCAATTGAGGACCCAAGAAAATGGAAGTAGTATCTAACTACAATTTTATGGGTGTACTGGAAAACTTATAAAGTTGTTATAGATTTTACCCCATTTTAGTTGATTTACAAACGGGAGGAAGATCAATACCAACGATTTTTACCAGCTTCAAAGATTTTAGTTACGATAACATCAATAGTATGAGTAGAATTTGAAGCCACATGTGGCTTGAAGTTAATCTAGTTCTTTTCTTTCATCCAAAGATTAAGACTAGACTAGAAATTTTAAATTATGGTGGATCACATCTTTTCAACACCCAAATCAGCCAAAAGGCATCTGAGCCATACACAATCAACAGTGGTTATGAAAGCTACCCTATACTCAGCCTCATATCTAGAAGTGGCCACAGTAGGCTGCTTCTTGCTCAACCAAGATATGCATGAGCTACCACGCATGAAGCAAAAACCACTAGTGGACACACGTGTGACATAGCAACTAGGCCCATAAGAGTTAGAAAAAAACATGTAAATCTAGCAGTAGTGATCCCCCCTTGGCATAAAAAAACCAAAGTAGTCAGGTACCACTCAAGTAGTGGAAGATGTGCTTAACCACCTATAGCTCAAGCGTAAGCACCACCTCCTTTACTTGTCAATCCACGGAGACGTGAGGACCGATATGAAGACCACGAGCAAGTGAAGGCACAAGTGCGTGAGTGAAAGCACACAAACATGCACACACATACACACACACACGCACAAGGTAAGATCAAAGAGAGGAACAATGGAAAGCTTCGATTACCAAAGAGTTCTCTTACAAAAGCTCTATTCTCTAACAAGCTAACCCCAAAAATGAGCTCTCTAGCTCTTTTTATAGTTTTTTGAGTAGTTTTGGCCCTATCCAGACCTAGTGTCCGGCCTAGGTAGAAATTAGGTTCCAGGGCTTATTTGAGGGCTCAAACGAAGTCTAAAAATTATGAAAATTGGTACGATGGTACTTCTAATACTCATCAAGCTTGAGGACTCCTCGGCTTGAACAAAATGGAGTTATAAAGATAGAAAATGGTATTTACAATGGTTTTTAGTGATGAAAATCACTATTTTTGTCTTCTGAAAATTTGACATACACTTCTTAGAGCTCCCTACTTGCTCTCTCTTCTTCTATGTCCACTTCTTTGACATGCCTCCATGTTTTATGCTTGACCTTGAGTTCCAACACTCCCCCCCCTCTCGAGTCTATCGTCCTTGACAGACCCTTGTTGTTCCAAGTAGTGCTTTGAGAGGTAGTGTCTATTCGGTAGGAACAAGAGCCGTCTTCCTTCCAAATGTGGTAAGGTTGGTTGTCCGATTCCTCATTTGACACTAAAAGCCATTGGAAGTTGTTGTCCCTTGGTATGCGCTCCTTCCTTGGATTCCAGCATGATTGTGTCGTTGTGAGTCGCCATTGATGGCCTCTAGATCTTGTTAAGATGATGTTCATAGTAATCATGCCAAGTACCCATAATGACTGATCTGTAAGTGAGTTCGTGCATGGGTTGAGGAAAGTATGTGCCTCATGTTGGTGCATTTTACCCAAGCCTACATGCTTGATATGCTTGATATTATGATCATTTGTGAGTCACATGTGTAGTCATGTGAACACCTCTTGTAAAAGAGTACATTTTATCTCTTGTAAATGGAAAAAGAAAAAAGGAAAAGGATGGCTTACCTCATCCATGATGTAAAAGCAAATTCGTGGCTCTAACTACCTAAAACCACGAATTTTAGAGCTGAGGGAATCTCTCCTAACTTTGGGGATCACTTTTAGGTGGAGCCATTCGAATTCGAATTCAAAACTCCCTCCAAGAATAGCTTTAAAAAGAGCAAGAAGGAAGAGGCGATTAGCAAGCCTTGTACGTGACCACTTCATGTCATTTTGTAGAGATTGAAGAGCTTACTCCATAGCTCTATCATTCTACTCCCATTGTGCAAAGATTCATTGCCACTCTGGTTGTAATCATATGTGAATCTATACATTTATCATCATCTACTTCTCTGTTTTGTTCTCTGCTATACTCACTCAAAGCAGTAACTTCAGAAGGTCATATCTCGAGTTATAGGCAACCGTTTTTAGTGTTTTAATATGCATTATATAGCTCTTACTGTCTAATTTTTGCACATAAATTTTCATGGTCATTGGATTTACAGTTTGTGAGATATCTGCATTTTACTGCTCACTGGTCTATCTCTGCAGAGCCCCGAGAATTGTGGGCATGTTCCAAAAATTGATGAATCTTCTTCTCAGTGCTCAGTCCATCATCTGAAGTGTTTTAACTTGGATTGGGAAGCTTGCTAAGTGTATTTGCGATGCCCAAAAGGAATTTATCTAATTCCTACCAGGTTGAGAGCACTATTCATTTTTTCCAGCAGGTGTATGTCCAAAAATAGCAAGTTTTGGGAGCTAGTCATTTCGCAACTAGTCTGTCTTGACTTAAACTTTTGGGATACATGTTTCAAAGTACTTGGCTGATATTTTGGTGGATTTCGGAAGCTCAAAGGTTCTACTAATCAACTCGGAAGTCTCAATTGGCTGGTGTGAAGCTGGTTGTAGCAGCACCTACTCATCTTTGGATTTCATCCGACATCTCTCTTTACAGTGGTATCAGAGCATAGTCAAGCAACATGGGAGATGGATTTCCATCAACAATTGAAAAATTGGATCGAAACAACTACCCGGCATGGTGTCTAAGGATGGAGGCTTACCTTCAAGGCAGGAATCTATATGGATTCATATCCGGAGATGAAGCAATGCCAACCATGAGGAACAAAGGGCAACCATCAAATGAAGAAGTGGAAGGACTTTCAAATTGGTGTTCGAAGGATGCACTTGCAAGGTCCTATATTCTAAACTCAATCTCTGATTTTCTTTTACCTCATGGCAAGGGATTCAAGACATCAAGAGAGACCTGGAATGCACTTGCTTCTTTCTTCTCTTCCAACACTCGAGCAAGGAAGAACCAATTGTGGATGGAGTTCACAACAATGAAGAAAAGCCCGAAGCAAAATGTGACTGATTATGTCACAAAGATGAAGGAGATTTCCGACCAACTTGGAAGCATTGGAGAGGTAATTGAAGAGGGGAGCAAATCATTAGACAAATCATAAATGGAATCAAAGCAGACGACAAGTGGGAGTCATTCACAACAGCCATGGATTTATACATGGACATGCATGTACCCGACCTCAACACACTCATGGGCCAACTCTTCACTCATGAAGCAAAGATTAGCAAAGGTGGTGAGTCCTCAAGAGGTAATCAAACTTCTGCCTTATATTCCGATAAAGCTACGGTCAAGGACAAGTCAAAGAATAGGAAGAATGAAGATGAAGGTAGCTCTTTCCAAGCAAACTTTGTAGGTAGAGGAAGAGCTAGAGGAAGAGGCAGAGGTGGAAAGCAAGGTAGGGGGAGATTCCAATCATCTCAACCTTGCAATATATGTGGCTTATATAATCATACTACTGAAGAATGTTTCAGGAACCCGAGGAACTCAAGAGGAAGAGGATTCAATAGAGGTGGCTATGGATCAAATAGAGGCAGGTACAATGGAGGCTACAACAACAACAACTACTACAATAACAACTATCAAAGTGGCCATAGAGGAAGGAGAGACTACAATAACTATGCAAAGGACCAAAGTCAAGAAGATTCATTATTGATTATGAATCTATCAGCGAAGAAGGGTAAGAATGATGATCACATATTTTACATTGATTCGGGATGCTCAAACCATGTAGCAGGAAATGTGGCTTTACTTTCTGATTTGGAAGATCCTCATAACAAGCATGAAGTGCAAACAGGAGATGACACAAAGCACTCAGTGGAGAAGATAGGTAATGTGAAGACATCAGATGGGAATATGAACCTCTTAAGCAAAGTCTTGTATGTCCCTACAATTACCAAAAATTTAATAAGTGTTGGACAGATTGTTGAAAAAGGATTGCAGGTTAGATTCAACCGATTTGGAGCATATGTTGAAGACCCAAGGCAAGGCTTTAGAAGGATTGCCAAAGGAGAAAAGACAGGAAGGCTTTTCACTTTTGAAGTGGAAGATACAAAGAACATAGCTTTGTTTAGCTATGGATCTCAAACTCTAACAGAGTTAGAGATATGGCACAAAAGGCTTGCTCACATTGGTGAAAGGACACTCAAACAAATTTGCAGGGACCAAAGTGTACTTGGTTTGCCTAATATCACAAGGCAACACATGATTTATAAGTGTGAAGCTTGTCAACTCGGCAAGGCACATAGACAAACTTTCAATAAGAAAGGATATATGTATCAAAATCCTTTGGATCTAGTGCACACGGATGTGTGGGGTCCAAGTAAGGAGCCATCTATATTAGGCTCAAGATATTATGTGTCTTTCATAGATGATTGTAGCAGGTGGACCATTCTGTTTTTCATGAAGCATAAGGATGAAGTGTTTAATTGCTTTAAGAATTATATTGCTCTTGTTGAAAACCAAACACGTAGGACTTTGAAAAGACTCAGATCAGATGGTGGAGGAGAATACTTCTCTTCTGAATTTGATGCCTTCTTGCATGAAAGAGGCATTAAAAGGGAAGTCAGTACAAGGTATACACTAGAACTCAATGGTGTAGCAGAGAGGAGGAACAGAGCTATTGTCGAAGCTGCAAGGTCCATGCTCAATGAAAAGGGATTGCCAAACTACCTATGGGCAGAGGCTGTGTCTACAGCCACATATCTCATAAATAGACTTCCATCTAAGTCACTAGATGGAACCACTCCATATGAAGTGTGGAATGGAAGAAGACCTAGTTTAGAGAATTGCAAAATCTTTGGATGCTTAGCCTATGCTCACATTCCTTCTCAAGTAAGAGGGAAATTGGATCCCAAGGCAGAGAAGTGTGTATTTATTGGTTATGATCAAAACCAAAAAGGATATAGATTGTACAATCCAACCAATAAAGGATTTTCTGTGAGTAGAGATGTAATTTTTTATGAAAACAAATCATGGTTTGATGATGACAGGAAAGTGAAGCTGCCATATGACTTGGATAAAGATTTTTCATCACTTCAACCAAAGGAGCCAAAGCAGATTGAAGAAAGCGATTCGGAGATTGACCTAGAAGACTTGGAAAGACTAAAGCTATGGAAGAACAAAGGTAAAGCAAAGATGCAAGATGCTACATATGGACCTGAGAGCTCACATCAACCACTTAGAAGGTCTTCAAGGGAGAAGAAAAAACCAGAGAGGTTTGGTTATGATACTTCTTTGGTCACCAAGCACTCAATCTACATTGCAAAAGATTCAACCAATGAAGAGCCTACCACATTCAAAGAAGCACAAAGCAAGAAAGCTTGGAGAGATGCAATGGATGAAGAAATGGAAGCCTTGAAGGAGAATGACACTTGGGAGCTTGCAACTAACATGCCATCTATGAAGGTAATCGGATCTCGATGGATATACAAAATCAAGAGGAATCCAGATGGAAGTATAAATAGACACAAAGCAAGGTTAGTTGCTAAAGGGTTTGCTCAAACCCATGGTATTGATTATGAGGAGACTTTCTCTCCTGTTGCAAAAATGCCTACAATTAGGGTTCTCATTAGTCTTGCTACATCTAGAAATTGGAATCTCTATCAACTTGATGTAAAGAATGCTTTCTTGAATGGATGGATTTCTGAGGAAGTATAAATGGCACAACCTCCTGGATATGAGGATGCACATCATCCTAACTATGTATGCAAACTAAAGAAATCTTTGTATGGATTGAAGCAAGCTCCAAGAGCTTGGAATTTCAGATTGGTGACTTTTTTGCAGGACCAAGGATTCAAAGCTAGCAAGGCGGATACCTCTTTGTTCATAAAGAGGAATGGATCTGAAGTGATCTATTTATGTGTGTATGTTGATGATATTATTATCACAGACAATGATCTTGAAGGAATCAAACAGGTAAAGAGTCAAATGAAGGAGGAGTTCAAAATAAGTGACCTCGGACCACTCACTTATTTTCTTGGATTGGAGTTAATCTACACAGATCCAAGTATATACATCACACAAAGGAAGTATGTGCATGACATGCTCGTCAAATTCAAGATGGAAAATACCAAGTGTGCAGGTACACCTATGGAGCAAAATCATAAGCTTAGTGCTTATGAAGGAGAGCCAATTGAAGACATCACAAGCTATCAAAGCCTGGTTGGAAGTTTGAACTATGCAACACTCACAAGGGTGGATATATGCTATAGTGTTAGCATATTGAGTCAGTTTATGCATAAGCCGAGAAGACCACATATGGAAGCGGCCAAGAGAGTCCTCAAGTACCTAAAGGGGACCATGAATGAAGGTTTGTTTTATTCATTTACTTCAGATATTGAGCTAAAGGTCTACTCAGATGCAGAATGGGCCAGATCTAGAGATGATTAGAAGAAGCACATCCAGGTATATATCATTTACAGGTTCAAAAATCATTTCTAGGTCATCGAAGAAGCAAACAACCGTGGCATTATCTTCTACTAAAGCGGAATATAGAGGTTTGGCTAATGCAACTCAAGAAATCATGCAGTTAAAGTCTTTATACACAGATCTTGGACTTCATTCTTCAACACCTCATATTTTTGGTGACAACACAAGCTCACTACATCTAGCAGCTAATCCGGTATACCATGCTAGAACCAAGCATATTGAAGTCCACTACCATTAAGTAAGGGAGAAGCTAATGAGAAAGGATATTCAACTATCCTATGTCTCTACAGATATGCAATGTGCAGACATGTTGACTAAAGCTCTTGATGGTACAAAGTTAAGTAGATTCAAGTTGATGATTGGCTTGCAAGAAATCAAGGACAATTGAAGACTTATTTGGAGGCCAACCATGTTAGGCTTGAGGGGGAGCTGTTGGTGCATTTTACCCAAGCCTACATGCTTGATATGCTTGATATTATGATCATTTGTGAGTCACATGTGTAGTCATGTGAACACCTCTTGTAAAAGAGTACATTTTATCTCTTGTAAATGGAAAAAGAAAAAAGGAAAAGGATGGCTTACCTCATCCATGATGTAAAATCAAATTCATGGCTCTAACTACCTAAAACCACAAATTTTAGAGCTGAGGGAATCTCTCCTAACTTTGGAGATCACTTTTAGGTGGAGCCATTCGAATTCGAATTCAAAACTCCCTCCAAGAATAGCTATAAAAAGAGCAAGAAGGAAGAGGCGATTAGCAAGCCTTGTACGTGACCACTTCATGTCATTTTGTAGAGATTGAAGAGCTTACTCCATAGCTCTATCATTCTACTCCCATTGTGCAAAGATTCATTGCCAATGTGGTTGTAATCATATGTGAATCTATACATTTATCATCATCTACTTCTCTGTTTTGTTCTCTGCTATACTCACTCAGAGTAGTAACTTCAGAAGGTCATATCTCGAGTTATACGCAACCTTTTTCAGTGTTTTAACATGCGTTGAATAGATCTTAGTGTCGACTACTTGCACATAAATTTGCATGGTAATTGGATTTACAGTTTGTGATATATCCGCATTTTACTGCTCACTGGTCTATCTCTCTAGAGCCCCGAGAATTGTGGGCATGTTCCAGAAATTGATGAATCTTCTTCTCAGTGCTCAGTCCATCATTTGAAGTGTTTTAACTTGTATTGGGAAGCTTGCTAACTCTATTTGCTATGTCCAAAAGGAATTTATCTAATTCCTACCAGGTTGAGAGGACTGTTCATTTTTTCCAGCAGGTGTATGTCCAAAAATAGCAAGTTTTGGGAGCTAGTCATTTCCCAACTAGTCTGTCTTGACTTAAACTTTTGGGATACATGTTCCAAAGTACTTGGCTGATATTTTGGTGGATTTAGGAAGCTCAAAGGGCCTACTAATCAACTCTGAAGTCTCAGTTGGCTGGTGTGAAGCTGGTTGTAGCAGCACCTACTCATCTTTGGATTGCATCCACCATCTCTCTTTACACCTCGTGCATGGCCTTGTACGGTAGCCCTATGCCTGCTTACTTGGAAAATGCATTGGAAGAAGTATGGTGCAAAAATTGGGAGTCTTGAGCTAAGTGCTCAAGGGTATGCCGACGAAGAGGTTTCCTAATCTATCATGGTGTTTCCAGAGTAAAGTTACTTACCATGGTGAAGGATCGATCGATGTTTATCTCCTCGTGTTGGACTCACGGCATTTGTGATGGACCGTCAGCTAGTGTTTCATTGTCGATGAATGTCCGTATGGATGGTTCACTGATGAAATTCTTTGAGTGACTCGTCCTGTCTCCTCTTGTCAAAGCAACATTGGCCAAGTACTGAGAATTGAATTTCTTTATATTCCTTGACAAACGACATTGGGTAACTATACCAAGCTTAGTTTCACATATTCGCTTTAGTTCACCATAAGCAGGAGTCTTCTCATCCAGTATACATACAAAGATTTGCAGGGTACGAGAACTACCCCTTGCAGATATCTCCCTGGATGCTCTCTTACATGCAATAGTTAAGTATCACTTCAAGTTGCGGACCTTCAAGCTCTTCACTCCTACCATAGTAAGAGGAAACCATAGTTGTGGATGCCATGTTCATGCCAAGTTCTTAACCTCTACCAGATAAGGCAGCAATTATATCATCTGCTAGCCGAGACACACTTCTATCCAAATTGAGAAATGCCCAGTAATCAACAGTTCCACCTTTAACCAAGCATGACTCATTCATGTTTCATGAGCCAAACCTAGGAACAAGTGCTTCCTCTCCCCTTCTTTTTTTTTGAGGAACAATGTCACCAAACAAGAAGACAGATGTTAGTATCAGAAAAAATGTTGACATATGTCAATGTGCTCTTGTGCATGGGACTCTCTAATGTGTCTATGCACGGCCCTGTAATGTGGCCCTATATTAATGCATACTTTGGAAACGCATAACCTGAATGGTGCAAAAGATTGGGTTGATGTTGATGCCATCTATTGTGGAGGTATCCATTGGATCTTGAGATGACAACTGATCCTTCCACCTTACAAGGATCCATTTGAGAATGATATGTGACTGTGTAGTGAGCATCTTCAGCATATTCATCCTTGGCTGGTTTCTTGACTGTTGTGTCCCTTGTGGTTGGCGCGTTGTTCTTGTAGGGGCCGCTGATGCTTTTGGCTTCCAAACCCATATCCTTGATGATTGTCTTCTGACCCTTGTTGAAGAGGTGAGTTGGTTTACTGTTGGTCTTGGTGTTGGGTTCAGACCCTTGGCTCCCTTTGGTTTCTTTGTTGAGACTTTTCTCACGTGGGAGAGCATAGGTTGTTGTGTATATAGTAGCTTCTTGGGTACCCATATTTGTAATTGTCTGTGTTGAGCTTCAGCGATTTTCTTAGGCATCCAAACTTGTCGGATACCTGGTGGTTGAGCTTGTCCAAGCTCCTTCCTTCATCTTCTGGCCTGGTTGGCTTGCGTGGATGGGATTTGTGGGGGCAAGGTTGGTGGTTGCTCTCCTTTGCGTACCCAGATCTGCTTCATGCTCCGAACTGCTTTCTTGTTGAATGGTGTCTTTCTATTTGATGTAGCAGTTGTCGTGAACGGTTGTGTTTGCCTGTGTTGTGGAACTACTGTGGCTACTTGATTCTTTGGAGAATAAGAAAGATCCACCTGCCTTCGAACCTTTTCTTCCACAATTGACTCCTTTTGCATTATAGAGCTTTTGACACATACAACATCTTCTTCCATATGATTAGTCTTAGAAGAACTAAGAGAGTGTGTGGTGCCATGATCTGGGAGCATGCAATTCTCTAATTCTACGGTAATGCATTGTTCATGTACCCAAACTTGAAGAATTTGACTTCTTAGGATTAAGTTAACTGCATGGTCATAGATCCAATCTTGACCCAAGACAAGTGGTTCTGTAAGGTTCTCATCTTGACACACCGCTTTGACTTTCATTGGAACATCTTGAAGGTAGATGGGAAGTTCCACCTCGCCCAAACAAGGGGTTTCCACACCTCCCAATCCTATGAGATAAGCTTCTATGGGATTGATGTTCAACTGCAAGTCTTGGTAGTAGGATAGTCTAACTGCACTACTTGCTGCACCTGAATCAATCAATGCTTTCACAGCCCTTGCACCCTTTCCTTGTCCTATCTCTATGGCTGCAAAGAGACGTCCGTCAATGACTTGAGAAGTAATTTTGCCTGATTTTTGGCACATATCCATGTGATATTTTGGGGCTTTTGAGTTGACATCTAGGCCTAGTCGCCTTAACTTATTTCGCCTAATACGCTCTCTGGCCTCTGCCTGTGCTTCTTCCCTCACCCTTAACTCCTCTTCTTTTCGCTTCTTAGCAGTGTTGAGTCTCATAAGCATATCCTCTGTAAGAGGTTCTTGGTGTTAAATGCGTGTTACCATCTCAGGCGCATTTAAACTCTTTCAGGTTCTTGGGAGTGGTAGGGGTCTGTTAATCAGAGGCCCTATTACTTAATTTTTCCCAATTAACGTAGTACTTTAACACTCAAAACTCTGCATACAAATTACTATCAATCCTCTGGTTCGTTATCTCACAGACTTACTATTTGTACTCAGACTATTATTGGTTCTTCCACAACTTTACGGATCATGCTCATGTTAATACTTTCTTAGTACACAGCGCCGAAACTATTCATTACCGTAATACAGACTTACGTTCTCTAACTTAAAGGAGTTGTGCCCAAACACAGCTATTGTAATCAAACAGAGACAAGAAAACAGTAATACTCAGATTTCTCAACACTGCACTACGGCAACTTCACAGAATGCAATTGCCTAGACAAATAGTCTGGCAATTCTCCTGATCGTTATCGAAGCGTCCTTTCATTAGATTATAAATAGTTACAACTCTTCGCAACAACCTTTCGGTTCTTGCGGAATACGAAAAGTAGAGAATTACAAATGCCAATCCAGCGGCTTACACTGGCACGCACGGTGGACTTGAACCCGTAGTGATACAAAATTTATGGCTCTTCTACTATACACTGAATATACATTGTTCGAGCTAACTTAAATGTTCTGGCAATTTTCTGCTTCAGCGAGTCCAACATCTTTTTTAGGGTCTCCAGTTCCACGAGCTGAGCATCAATTCTAACTGAACTTGCGGCAATTACTTGACTCATCAAATTTTCAGCTTGTGTCTGCAAAAAGACCTCTTGCAAGTAAAAATCGTTTGCAAGGGCTGCATCACGGCTCAACTTCATGTCTTGAATTTCTTTATCAATTCTAGATAATCTTTCTGCTTGACCACCAAGCTGCTTTTCTCTTCTCTCCAGTTCATGTGATTGGTACTGGATGGTCTGGTAATAAGCATCTTGCTCTCTTCGAATTCCTAGGACTTCCTTCTGGAGTTGAGCGACCAATGTCATCTGGTTTTTAAGAGCAAAATTGGCTTCAAACAGGTTGGCGTTTGCGAGCTGAAGTTCTTTATTAGTTTGCTTGGCTAAATCAGCCATCTCCTGTCCTTTCTGTACAACTTCATCCAACTGTACTCTAGTTTCTTCCAACAAGTTTCCTAATGCCACATGAGCATCCTCTCTATCCTGGGCTAACTGTTTCAGCTGGATAATCTCTGCATCAGTAGCACTTAATAAATCATCTTTGATTTGTATTTCAGCTAAGGCAACATCTCTCTGGCTGATCAACAATTCCTGGTCAACAAGTCTAGTCTGGCGCTCTTTAATCTGTTCGTGTAAAGCGTGGTTTTCTGCTTTTACTACATCCGCTTCTTCTTGTAATGGAATAATATCTGCTTCCAAAACATCCACTTTGTGTTGTAATTCGTGGTGGATATTGTCAGTAACTTCCTTCATCTGTTTTGGTATGGTTGTGACAGTTGTATCAACATATGACCCATGGATGCGAGCTCAGTAAACATAGGAATCGAAGGAAACAGAAGAGGAGGAGGTGGTTGAGATGAAGAAGCTGTCAAGAGGTGATGGGAAGAGGGTGGAGAATAGTTAGGTGAAGAGGATGAGGAATCCGGTGCTTCAGGGACAATAGGTGGAATGGGGATAATGGGCTCAATCGAAGGTATGAGTGCCGGAATGGATATAGGAGTGGTGGGGACCAATACAATTCCAGTAGGCTGTTGCGTATTCGCGTCCTTTCTGGCAACAACAGAATCCACTGCCGCAATCACTTCTTTGAAAATTTCTCCAACCATGACTTGCAGATCTTCTTTGGACTGGTGCTGAGACTCCTCTCGAGAAGAAATTGTATCAGATTTGGTGTTAGAAACACTTTGTTCTTGCTGCTTATCCGTAGAAGATTGACCAGAAGACTCCACATGTATTGAAGTAGCTGTGTCATGAAAGGTCTCTTCCTCATGTCCGGCGGTGGAGCCTTGTACTTGACTCTCAGATGGGCTTATCCGTCTGCGTTTTCGACGGAGAAGCCGGAAAAGGTCTTAATCATCCTCTTCGGTATCTTCAAGTATTTGAGCAGATTCCTCATGATATAAGATTGGAGCGTTTGGAGGCGGTTGCGCTGCTTGGAGGGCCGGAAAGAGAAATGTTAGGATGTGAGGAAGACGGGAACGCGGCAGATCTCCTTTGTTAACATGCTTAATGACCGTAACGCATTCATGGTGAATGCGTCAGAAATAGTAAGAAGCAAAATTGACAGGCTCTCTAGCAGCCATGTCAATCATCGAGTAGAACGGGCGAGAAATCCCATAAGTGCGTTTCTGTAAGTTCAGTATGGCTACTAATAATTGAAGGGCGGTCCGTTCAGGATCAGGGCAACATAGTATGGCATACTCATTCGATGAGTGCCTTGGGAACAATTCAATCATAGTAGTGATCGGAAGGTTAGGACCATTCTCTCGTCCTTCTAGAGAGAGTCGAAAAGAGGCAGCAAATGACTGTAAGGTGATTACGGCACGAGATGGCAAACACGTAATAGGCCAACTCTGCTCTGTAGCAGGTGTGGCGGCAATAGCAGCGATAATTTGAGCATAATATGGATGACACCCCACTGAATGCCAAGGCAATTCAGCGAAGTTGGACAAACCTCGGACACGCAAGAATTCACTCACGTCCTGAGGGAGTCCATCACAGAAGGTAGCAAAATTTGCTAAAGCTTCCATGATCCGCACGCGAAGTGGCACGAATACACAGTGATTATAGAAAGCACAAAGCACACAAAACACGCAGACACAATAGCGATTGACAACGAAAAGAAGAAGATTAAGTAGAAACTTGGCAACGGGAGGCGATCGAAAATGCTAATCATCGTGTGTTGTTGAGATGATAGCCCTCATAACTATGGTGTGCATGCATGAGCAGATCGATAATACATGGCAGCTTTGAATCATAATTAGATATCAAAACGAGGATATTTACAGGCTTATTAACTAATCACGCAAAAATAAAAAGAAAGTAAATAACACATGAAAAAAAAACAGAGAACACGTCAGCGAGAATCAGGTGCGTGCTGATACGGCGGCAACTTTGAACCATTGATCACTTTAGAAAGAGAAACTCTGGTCAAAGTAGTCAACCGAAAAGTAGCTGGACCCACTTGTTCGGTAATCCGGTAAGGGCCAAACCACCGTAATTTGAATTTTCTAGCCGCACAATTTGATTTAGCATTATAAAATAACACAAGCTATCCCACCGTAAAAATTGGAGTTTTAAGAAAGCGATTATGGGTACGTGCTTGCCGCAACTGAAATTCTTGAAGGGTCAGAAAACTTTCCCAACTATGTTCATCCAAGTCTCTGAGTGTGTCCAACCGAAATGACAAAGAGTCCTCTGGTAACAGTTTCTGAGTGATGGCCACACGTAAGCTGGGTACTACAAGTTCCATTGGTGCAATTGCTTCCAGCCCATAAGCAAGCTTGAAAGGAGTCAGTCTGGTTGCTACTTTGTATGTAGTTCGGTATGCCCATAATACTACAGGTAGTAACTGATCCCATCTTTCTGGTTATTCCACAATCAGTTTACGAAGCATAGTCAACAATGTTTTGTTTGTACTCTCAGCTAAGCCATTAGCACGAGGATAATACGGTGAACTCAATTTATGCAGAATCTGAAAAGTGTGTGTGAGCACTCGCATTAAATTATTAGCAAAGTGTGTTCCTTGGTTTGTCACAAGCTCTTGAGGTAATCCATAACGCAGGAAAACATCCTTCATCAGACATTTTGCCACCAAAACAACTGTGGCAGACCGTAAGGCCCAAGCTTCTGCCCACCTGGTAGCATAATCTGTACATGTCAGAATATATCGGTTGTTGCTAAGGATTGCTGGAGGTGTGATTGGTCCAATAAAATCAAGACCCCATTTCTGAAAACGTTCCAAAGGCAATACAGGCTGCAGAGGAAAGAAATGACGTTGTAAAGGTTGTCCAGATCACTAACAAGTGTCACACTACTGCACAAATTGAGTCACATCTTTATATATAGTAGGCCACCATAGCCCACTTTGCAGAATTTTTCGGTGCGTTAAATCTGCTGCAAAATGTCCACAGGAAGGTATTGAATGTGCCATAGCAATAACAGAATTTGCTTCATGTGGTGGAATACAACAAAGCAAAACCCCAGTGTGATCCATATAATACAACTGTCCGACAATCAACCGGAATCTGTGACTGTAAACTGCAATTTTTCACCTCATCGCAGGAGAAGTTTGAGGGGGAAGACATCCATCAGTAAGAAAGGTTAATAACTGATCATAGTAGGTAGGTGTCATAGGAGGTTCTGCAGATGCATCACTAGTCGTTTCAGTAACATAAATTGCTGGTGTGGTGTCATCAACACCCACCAGAGCTTCACTGGAATCTAATCGAGAGAGAAAATCTGCTAATGCATGTGTAGTGCCGGGTCGATGAATCACTTCATAATCGAACTCTTGTAACAATAGAACCCATCATGCCAAGTGACCACCTAAATGCTGCTGCCAGACCAGATACACTAGTGCAACATGATCGACATGAAAGGTGAATTTTCGGCCTAACAAATAATGCCGAAATTTCGTTACAGAATACACTAAACCGAGACATTCTCTTTCAGTAACTGAATAATTCTTTTCAGCAGGAGCAAGTCGACGACTTGCGTAATAGACAAGCCTGAACCACTTATCAGAGTGCTGCATTAAAACACTTCCAATTGCTATATCTGAGGCATCGACGAAGACGTGGAACGGGCGTTCCCAATCTGGGGGTTGCAAAATTGGTGCCTGGGTCGATAATTCTTTTAAACGATCAAAGGTAGTTTGACATTCTGGGGTCCATTCAAACTGTCATGGAGTGCTCGTCATGACTCGATTAAGTGGTGTGGCGAGATGAGCTAACCACCGTAAATGGTGACCATGCCACCAGATTTGACCTAGGAAGCACATTACTTCTTTCGGTGCGGTAGGCACAGGTGCTTCCAACACAGCTGCAACTTTATCTGGATCAACTTGTATGCCTTGTGCAGAAATAATATGGCCAAGGAGTTTACCACAAGAAATCGCAAAGACAGATTTGGTTGGATTCAAGCAAAGTCGGTATTCGCGGCATTTCTCAAAACAACACCGTAAATGATACAAGTGTGCCACAATCTTATCGAATAAAGAAAAGTCATCTAGGTATACTTGCATAAAAGAGGTGAGGTAGGGAGAAATTTTCTTGCATACAACGCTGAAAGGTGCTAGGAGCATTTCTTAACCCAAACCACATGACTCTACAAACATAAACACCCCAATTCGTAATAAACGTTGTTTTTGGTATATCTTGCTCAGCCATTCGGACCTGGTTATAACCACTATAACCATTGAGAAATGAATACATCTCATGCCCAGCCACTCTGTCCAGCATTGTGTCAAGAAATGGAAGAGGAAATGGATCAGGTACCGTGGCTGCATTCAATTTCCGGTAATCTACACATATTCGGAGCTGCTTGTTTTTCTTTGGTACGATCACGATCGGGGAGATCCATTCAGCGTGCTCGATGGGTACAATGAATCCTACCTTTAATAGGCGATCAAGTTCTGCTTTGACTTGCACTGCATAGTTGGGATTCATTCGATAACTGGGTTGTTTAATTGGCTTTGCTTCTGGTTTAAGCACGACTCGATGTTGATAGATCCGAGGATCCAGACCTTTCATATCGTGGTAATCCTAGGCAAAAACATCAGAAAACTCACACAGGAGTCTGACATTCCATATGAGTCCCACCGGATGGACTCGGGATTGGTCGGCCATTCTTACAAAAAATTGGACAGGCACAATTTGGGTCCACCCTAACTTCTTGCAAAGGGCTGCAGTGGCTATATTTACACCGGAACCACCATCAATTAGTACTTGAGTAATTTTGTGATTCTTGTGCCATACCGTAATTAAGGGGACCGCATGATCCATCGTAGAGTCAGCTTTCGGTTGGATTGTGGCAGTTGCCGAAGTACTGGGAGATCCAGGACTAAGCTGTTGCTGGAATTGTTGCCGAACTCCGGGCACCAAGGCAAGTAGCTGTCCCAAGGGAAGTGTAATTGAGGCCTTAGAGAGAATATACCATACCTGATCTGTTGGAATTGCACTCTTCACTGGTTCCGATGATGATTCTCCTATGACTGGAGTACAATCTTGTTCCTGTGCTCCTACCTTTGGCAGTGGAACCTGTGTCACCGGAACTGGATCAGGGAACACCGTAGGCTCTTTGGTGGTCCATTGGCTAGCCTTGTTATACATTCTTTGCTGTTCACGGATGCGAGGTTCAAACACCTCTGCTGCTGGTTGCAATTGCTTACCAGATCTTGTTTGAATCACTACTGCTTGAGTTTCCACTCGTGAAATATAGACCATATTGGTCATTGGGTTTTGATGCTCTTTCTTTCTTTGATCATATTCGGTTGCATCCTTACAGCATCTTCGGATGTGACCAAGCTCACCACAAAAGTGACATCGAGGTGGTGGCAGAGAAGTATTCTCTGCTGATGTACTAGCGTGCCATCAATTTGCATTGAAGTTGGTGTTCCGTTATCCCCGGTAATTTCGGTATCCTTGCTGTTGATTGTTTCGCATCTGCGGTGGCACGTAGTGAGTGGCTGGCTGCCCTGGTTCTTGTATAATGGCATTTACAGTTGCATGTCCCTGCACTTTGGCGTTATATGCACAATTTTTGGTGGAATGTCCGGTGGTAGTACAAATAGCACACTACATCTGATTAAGGGCACATGTAGCACTGGTATGCCCTGGATTTTTACATTTAGTGCAGTACATTTGTTTAGCCGGATCCTCTGCAACGTTTCTACTGGCTTTCAGCCACTCCAAGTCTTCAGTGAATCCTCCAACCTTATGTTCTAGTTGTAGGGCCATCGCTATGACAGCATCCAGTGTCATAGCACCCACACAGCGAATGATCATGATTTGTTTAAGTTGTGTGGTCAAACCATTAATGAACCACTGAGTTATGACATCATCCGGTAAATTAGCATGTGCCGGAGGCAATTGTCTTAGATTTCTAAATAATGTGGCATATTCCTGCACAGTCTGATGCGGCTTCTATCTATTGTTCTGCAAGTAATCGAAAATGTCGGCAGGGTTCTTCTTCAGCCGGAACCTCTGCAAAAACGCATCCCTTACCGCTTCATAGGTGCGGAAATGGTGGATATCATACTTTGTTAACCAGCTGGCTGCTTCATTGACTAATGTAGACTGGAATATGATGGCCTTGTATGCCGGATCAGGTGGATGGTTTAGTACGACATAACTTATCTCAAAGGTACAGACATGGGCATCAGGGTCATCACCTGGAAATCCACCGAACTTGGTGTATGTTACCCCTGTTGGAACAGGTCAAAGTGGAAGTGGCGGTTGCTATTGCTGCTGCTGCTATTGCTGTTGTTGTTGCTATCCACTCATGGTGCTAGTAGTGGTACTGTTACTATCTCCTGAGTTATGAGGTGGTGTTTCTAGTCCTTCAGATTCTGTATGATCAGATTGCTCACCTTTCGACTTGAAAATAGCGTTCAGCCTCTTACGGATTTCCAATTCGAATAGCCTATCCTCTTGTTTGGTATCAAATGTAGGCACACTTACCCCAAACAATGGTGTCCGGAATGAAGATTCACCAGGAACTATAACACTGTCACCGGAAAATTGTAAATTCCCTGCAACTGGGACCGAACTATCACCGGAATTAATCAAACTTTCCCAACCCAGGATATTCTTTCACCAGCAATGGTCTCTCTAGATAACACACCTCTATCCTCAGAGAGGTTTGAATCTTGACCAGAGGGTGTCGGGTCAACTGCACATTGCGTTCCTGTAGACTCCGAAGTTACTGTATCTTCTGTAGACTGTGCCGAAATTACACCAAAATCTACCGGAATTGCAGTATGTTCTACCGGAATGCTACCGAAATCACTGCTACCGTGCTTCGCTTCTTCTACTACTGGGCTTAACCGATCTGTGCTTCTGCCTCTTGGGGGTGTTCTTAACAAATTTGGTACCACCCAAGGCTGTTGGTCTCTCCTATACTTCGGATATGACTCGTCGGACGGAGTAACCGGCATATATCACCTTTGCAAAACTTGCGTACTACTCTACCTTACTGTCGATTCACAATCTATGGTCACCTTCCACAACCAATTTGCAACACTCTATTGCCACCTTCCCACAGACGGCGCCAGTGTTAAACGCACGTTACCATCTCAGGCGCGTTTAAACTCTTTCGGGTTCTCGGGAGTGGTAGGGGTCTGTTAATTAGAGGCCCTATTACTTAATCTTTCCCAATTAACACCTCTACTTCGTAGTACTTTAACACTCAAAACTCTGCATACAAATTACTATCCATCCTCTGGTTCGTTCTCTCACAGACTTACTGTTCGTACTCGGGCTATTATTGGTTCTTCCACAACTTTACCGATCATGCTCAGGTTAATACTTTCTCAGTACACAGTGCCGAAACTATTCATTACCGTAATACAGACTTACGTTCTCTAACTTAAAGGAACTGTGCCCAAACATAGCTAATGTAATCAAACAGAGACAAGAAAACAGTAATACTCAGATTTCTCAACACCGCACTACGGCAACTTCACAGAATGCAATCGCCTAGACAAACAGTCTAGCGATTCTCCTGATCGTTACCGAAGCATCCTTTCATTAGATTATAAATAGTTACAACTCTTCGCAACGACCTTTCGGTTCTTGCGGAATACGAAAAGTAGAGAATTACAAATGCCAATCCGGCGACTTACATTGGTATAACTTGACTCTACATCCACTAATATAGTTGGGCAAGATATCACCTTCTAAAGTAGCCAATTGAACTGCACCGCTAGTGCAAATTCTGTTAATGATCATGGGTCCATATCCTCGTTTTTCCAACTTACTTGCATGTTGTTTTAGTGTGTAAACCAACACTAGATCTCCCTCTTTTAGTCCCTTATCCTTGATGTGTGCATCAAAGTATGCCTTTTGTCTTTTCTTTGCAGCATAGATGCCTGCTGCCGCTCGTAGCCTTGTCTCACCTAAGCGTTCTAGATCAAAGATCCTAGAGGACAATTCATGTCCATTCCACTCATGCTCTTGTGCTACTTTTAATGCTGGGATTAGGAAATCTAATGGTAGCACAACATTCTGTCCAAAGACCATCTAAAATGGGGTGGCATTCAGTACCGTTTTATAGGCAACTCGATAAGCCCAAACAGCATGTTGAAGCTGTTTATCCCAATTAGAGCATTTGTTGTTTACAAGCTTGGTCAAGACATTACATAAGATCTTGTTTGTGCTCTCAGCTTGTCCATTAGCTTGTGGATGATAGGGGGCAGACTTCTTATGTATCACCAAGAATTCTTGGAGAAGATTTTCAATGACTTCATTCAAGAAGTGCGTGCCTCTATCGCTTACTAGTTCTATTGGTAACCCATATCTCGTGAACACGTTCTCAAATAAGAACTTTGTCGTTGTCTGAGTATCATTCTTTGTTGTAGCTTTGACTTCTACCCACTTGGTAAGGTAGTCTGTGGCTACAATAATATATTCTACATGGGAGTTTCTAGCTGGGGGGTTAATAGGACCTATGAAGTCTATGCCCCACTTCGAAAATGCACGCCCTCCCATCATTGGCCTCAAAGGCATCTCGTCTTTTCTAACTGGATATTATGCACGTTGGCATGTGTCACATTTCTTCACATAGGTATGTGCATCCATATGGAGAGTGGGCCACCAAAGTCCTGAGAATAGAATGGTCTTGATCACTCGGTCAGGACCAAAATGTCCACCTGCAACACTACTGTGTGCAGTCTCTAAGACCTTTAAATAGTCTGATTCATGAACGCACAGTCTTAAGTAACCATCTTTGCCTCTTCGGTATAGGTTGTCTCCTACTAAGGCGTAGCCTTGAGCCTCTTGCTCCATGCTTCGTCTTCTTGCTAGACTAGCCTCTTTGGGTAATCTTCCCGACCTCATAAACTCTACCAATGGAGCACTCCAATCTGGAAATAATGACACTTGATAAAGGGTCGCATGCTCCACTGGGGGTCTCTCTCTGCACATTGGACAATTCTGAGTCCACTCATGTATTTCTTTGTCCATGCTAGGCCAATACACTCCTAAACGTGTCAGATTCTGCAATGTTGGTTGTTTAGAATAGTGATTTCCTAGCAATCCTTCATGAGCTTGCTGCAACCAACTACTATGTTCATCATCCTCGACACAACAAGCTAATACACCCTCAGTATCTTGTTTGTACATGCTTCCTGACAATATGTGATATTTTTGTGATTTTACAATTTCTTCTTGTGATGTTTTCACATTCTTATTTGCGGGTCCGAAGGTTAGGACCGGTACCACCTTATTTGCCCATTTAGGAACAACTTCTAAATTGAACAGATAAGCATCAGGTAGTTCATCAGACACTCCTTGAGGTGACTCTCCTGAAGTAATGCGAGAAAGGTGATCTGCCCGGAGGTGGGTTCTACCTTTCCTAACAACGACTTCAAAGTCATATTCCATTAGTAAGAGGAACCATCTTACTAAGCATCCTGTATTGCAAGGTTTATTGACCAAATATAACAAAGCTTGATGATCAGTGAAAAACTTGAACTTGTTGGCTAATAAATAGTGCCTAAACTTCTTCAAAGCATATACCATGCCTAAGCCCTCTCGCTCAGTTGTGGTATAGTTTCGTTCAGCTGTGGTGAGCTGTCTACTAGCATATGCTATGGGCAAATCTAAGTTTCCTTCTCCTGTGGGTTGTGCTAGCACACATCCTATGGCGTGATTGGATGCATCCACGTGGACATGGAATGGTTTATTCCAATCAAGAGTGGTCAGTATTGGTGCTGTGCACAAACATTTCTTCAGTTCATTGAAAGAATTCTCGCATTCGTCATTCCACTCAAAATTAGACAAGGCATAAAGGGGTCTAGCTATGATCGCGTACATGTGGATAAACCTTCGGTAATATCCACAATGGCCCATAAAGGCTTGTACCTCTTTAACATTCCTTGGCCTTGGCAGCTCCACTATGGCTCGTACCTTATCTTCATCTATTGAGATTCCATTCTTAGAAACAATATGACCTAAGATTTTACCTTGACGATCCATGAACACACACTTTTCTGGGTTCACACACTCGATATTCTCTACACTTGTTGAAGATTTGTCTGAGCTCAGGGATGTGAAATCTTCTTTCTTGGAAATGAGCACATAAATCATCCACATACACTTCTAAGCTCTTTCGCAAGAACTCTTTGAAGACATGACACATGCGCCTTTGGAATGTTGCAGGTGCATTGGTGAGCCCAAATGGCATCACACGAAATGCAAAGATTCCCCATTATGTGGCAAAAGTTGTTTTGTGTTGATCTTCTGGGGCAATGGCTACTTGATTGTAACCTGAAAATCCATCAAGGAAGCTATAAACTTCCTTTCCTGCAACACGCTCCAATAGGTGTTCCGTGATTGGAAGTGGATAACTATCTCTGATCGTAGTGGCATTAACTTTTTTAAGGTTAATACACACTCGCAACTTCTCGTTCTTCTTGGGTACCACTACAATGGGGGACACCCATTCAGTATGCTCAATCTCATAGATGAATCCAGCTTCAATCAGCCTATCAATTCCTTCTTTTATTTTGGCTGCATATGTATCATTATATGTGTAGGGCTTCTGTTTGGTGGGCTTAGCATCAGCAGTCATGGGGATAGTATGAGAGCAGATTCTTAGATCTACCCCTTTCAAGTCTCTATAGTGCCACGCAAACACATCCCTATATTCCCTTAATAGAGCTACGAGCTCCATTTCTTCTCTTGCACTTAGGTCATCTCCTATATATGTGCATCTCTCTTCGTTCTCTTCAATGGTCACTAAAATTTTCTTGGTCTTTTCTTTATTATCATATGATTCTCCTATGATGGCCTCTCTCTTAGGCATTCGTACCAAAATTTTGCGGTCGTCAACTTCATATTTCTTGAAGTTTTCTGGTACTTCAAACAATGATTCCTCCTCTTCTTGTTTCACTGCTTTTCTTTTCTTTTTCTTTTGATTGCTCTCACTTCCATCCTTTGAATTTACGGTTTTAATACTTGTGAGAGGTTCTTCTTCTTTCTGGTTAAACACTCCAACATCTTCTAAATAGTGCTTCTCTGATTTAAAGCAACTATCCATCACAATGGACTCTAGATCATCGTCATTCTCTTCTTGTTCTATGACATCACTAGGGTCACATTCTTCTAGCAAGGGCTGACACATGAACACTGAGATATCATATCCCTCCTCATCACAATGACGTGTCCATTGTTCTTCATTGACAGCAATGTCCATGGTGGCTAAGATTTTTGTCCAGCCATGAGGCTCAAATTCCTCATCTAAAAGATCATCGGTGTGTAGGCTGGGTCTCTAACTAGTCTATCTCCTAGTGAAGCTCCTTCTTCCCTCGCCTTCAAGCATTTTCCCTCTTCCTCTCCGACCTTGCACATCCACAAATGAGTATCTTCATGCAGCCATGATGGATTAGGTGAACTTTCAGAATGCACAGAGATTGAATCTTCTTTCGCTTTGTGGATAGGATTCCACTGTAGGGGTGGTACATCTGTGAAGGTATAATCCTTCAAATTGAACTTAGTGGTGACCCCTAAGTGTTGTAAGTACAAGGAGTTGGTTCCCCAATCATGTACTATTTGCAATTGTCGTAGGAAGGGTCTTCCTAGGATCATCTCATAAACATTATTTTTCTCAAAGTCACATATAGCAAATGTGTGTTCAAACTCTACACCGCAAGTGGTTAGAGTTATCCCTTCTAGCAATCCTAGAGGTCTTTCAAAATGGCCGTCTACCATTTGAAGCTTCATTCTAGTTGGTCTTAATGTGGGTTTGCCCCATTGCTTCCACAAGGAGGTGGTCGCAATAGCAACGCCAGCACCTGAATCTATGATTGCTTTGGTTGTGTAACCTTGGTAGGTGATTGGAAGATAAGTATTACCTTCTTCACCCTCACACATGTCCCCTATTTTGTCTAGAGGTATCTCTGGTACTTTCTACTTAGAGCCTGTTTTTGGCATATTGGAATCAAGTTCTAGGACCTGATCCTTCACATGATTCCATAGCTCGGGTTTTGCTTTTAGCAACTCTTCTACAGTGAGATGACACTGAACCTTAGTGTTCTTCACGACATCAGTGTTCCTTGGAACCACTGAGTCTTCGTTCCTTACCAATATTGTGGGAGCTCTGATCTGAAGAGATTCCGATTCCCAAGGGCCTGGAAATTGAGGCAGTTCTTCTAAGGTATTAGATTCAAAATCTAACCTTTCATCTTCTTGTTGTTCTACTTCATCTCCGTAAATAGATGGAATGTCTTGGGGAAATTGATCATGAAGGTCATCAATCTCACGAATAGGAGGGGAATTACCCTTCTCCTTGGCCCATTTCTCCTCTTGTATTTCCCGCAAGAACTCTTGAGAGTAATTTTGAATTGAAAGAGGTGTTCCAACATTCGTAGAATTAGGAACATAAGCTGCCATTGGTGGTGAGCTTCCTCTCTCAATATTGTTCTAGAGAATCGTGTTCTAGAGAATCGTGATTTTGTCTCAGAGAATCGTGGTTTCCAAAAATTTAGAGAATCGCGATTTTGAGCACAACCACAGAATCGTGTTTTCTCAGAATCGTGTTTTTGACATGAAAATTGCGATTGCCAACAGAGAATCGTGTTTTTGAAAATCGTGTTTTAGAGAATCGTGTTTTAGAGAATCCTATTTTAGAGAATCGTGTTCTAGAGAATCATGTTCTAGAGAATCGCGATTTTGTCTCAGAGAATCGTGGTTTCCAAAAATTTAGAGAATCGCAATTTTGAGCACAACCACAAAATTGTGTTTTCTCAGAATCGTGTTTTTTGCTGAAAATCGTGATTTGTGAGAATCGCGATTTTGAGCACAACCACAGAATCGCGATTCTGAGAATGAGCTCAGAATCGTGTTTCCTTCAGAGGGTTTTTAGGCGGGAAATAGAAAATCGTGATTTTTCAAAAAAATTTGAATTTTTCACAGAATTGCGATTTTCTTCACAGAATCATGTTTTTTGGCGAGAAATTCAAATTTCTGAGTGCCGGTAATGGCGAGCTCCGTATCTGTAGAAAATCATGAAAAAACACAGGCGCTTGCTCTCCCTTGCATCTCCTGACACCTTCACACACAATGATGCATGAAAATGGTATGAAAACGGTGAAAATGTACTAAAAAACGAGAAATTTCTATGAAGAAGAAGATGGAAGAAGATGGAGATGGTGATGATGATGAAGATGAAGAAGAAAAATCAGAAAATGAACAAAAACGACAGTTTATTTTACCTTCCAACGTCGCAAATCTACGATCTTACCATCACAACGCTCGTCCTCGAAGCTCTCTCCCTGGCAACGGCACCAAAATTTAGGCATCTTTCCTAGTCTAATCTTTACCTTGTCTTCTCAACTTCATCCTTCGGATGCGTTCCAATGCTTCTATCTGTGCCTCTTCTCGAATTCGCCTTTCCTCTTCTTTACGTTTCTTTGCAGTATTGAGTCGATTTAACATCTCCTCCGTGACGGGTTCCTGATATAACTTGACTCTGCATCCGCTAATGTAACTAGGAAGAACATCCCCCTCTAGTGTAGCTAATCAAACTGCTCCACTCGTTGAGATCCTATTTATGATCATAGGTCCATAACCTCTCTTCTCTAGTTTTCGTGCATGTTGCTTCAAAGTATAGACTAAAACTAGGTCTCCTACTTTCAAGCCCTTATCCTTCACATGTGCATCAAAATATGCTTTTTGCCTCTTCTTGGCTCCATAAATTCCTGTTGCCACTCTTAATCTTGTTTCACCTAATCGTTCCAGTTCAAAGATTCTAGATGAGAGCTCATGGCCTGTCCACTCGTGCTCTTGTGCTACTCTCAATGTAGGTATCAAAAAGTCCAATGGTAGCACTGCATTTTGGCCAAATACCATCTGAAAGGGTGTGGCTTGGAGTACCGTTTTATAGGCAACTCTGTATGCCCAAACAACATGGTGTAGCTGTTTGTCCCAATCAGAGCATTTATTGTTCACTAGTTTCGTAAGCACATTGCATAGAATCTTATTTGTGCTTTCGGCTTGCCCATTAGCTTGTCGATGATAGGGGGCAGACTTCTTATGTATCACCAAGAATTCTTGGAGAAGGTTTTTTATTACTTCATTCAAGAAGTGCGTGCCTCTATCACTCACTAACTCTATAGGTAGCCCGTATCTTGTGAACACATTCTCAAATAAGAACTTAGCTGTTGTTTGAGCATCGTTCTTCGTGGTCGCTTTTACTTCTACCCATTTGGTTAGATAGTCTGTGGCCACAATGATGTATTCAGCATGTGAACCCTTAGCTGGGGGGTTAATAGGATCAACAAAGTCTATTCCCCACTTAGAGAATGCACGTCCACCCATCATAGATTTCAATGGCATCTCATCCTTGCGTATAGAATACTGAGTTGGCTGGCACACATCACACCTCTTCACATAGGTATGTGCATCCATGTGAAGAGTGGGCCACCAAAGACCTGCAAATAGTATGGCCTTGATCACTCGATCTAGTCCAAAGTGTCCTCCTGCTACACCTTGGACACATAATCTGGTGAGTAGTTTCCAAGATCTTAAGATATTCGCTCTCATGGACACATAATCTGAGGTAACCATCTTTACCACGCTTGTATAAGTTATCTCCAATGAGTGAGTAGTCTAGGGCTTCTTGTTTTAAACTTCTTTGCCTAGCCAAAGTCATGTCTTGAGGGAATGTTTTCATCCTCAGGAAGGCTACTAATGGTTCACTCCAATTTGGTATTAGAGACACTTGGTACAGAGTAGCATGCTCCATAGGAGGTCTAATACGACAGAGAGGGCATTCCTTGCACAACCTATGAACATCTGCTTCCATAGTTGGCCAATGCACTCCGAGTCTCCTTAGTGTCTGTAGGGTTCGTTGCCTTGATTAATGTTGCTCTAATGCGCCTACATCTGCTAATTGCAACCATTTTGCGTACTCATCCTCTTCCACACAACAAGCTAATATCCCTTGATCTGTATGCTTGTACATACTTTTTGTCATGATATGGTACTTTTGGGCTTTTACTACCTCCCTATCGTGAGTGTTTACTACTGGGTGGTTAGGCCCGTATGTCAATACTGGCACTATTTTCTTAGCCCACTGAGGTAAAACTTCCAAGTAAATGAGTCTTGCCTTTCCTCACCACCACCACCTCAAAGTCATATTCCATTAGTAAGAGGAACCATCTTACTAATCTACCCGTATTGCATGGCTTGTTTACCAAGTATAGTAATGCCTGATGATCAGTGAAAAATTTAAACTTATTTGCAAGAAAATAGTGTCTAAACTTTTTAACCGCATACACCATACCTAATCCTTCTCTCTCAGTAGTGGTATAATTCCGTTGAGCGGCATTTAGCTGTCTACTAGCATAGGCAATTGGAAGATCCATATTACCTTCACCAGTAGGTTGTGCTAGCACACATCCAATAGCATAGTTGGATGCATCCACATGCACATGAAAGGGCGTATTTCAATCCGGTGTGGTCAAATTGGTGCTGAACATAATCTTTTTTTGAGCTCGTTGAAGGAGTTTTCACATTCATCAGTCCACTCAAAATTGGTCAAAAGTATGTACAGAGGCTTTGCAATGATGGCATACATGTGTATAAAATGTCAGTAATAACCACAATGCCCCATGAAAGCTTGTACTTCCTTGATGTTCTTTGGTCTAGGTAGCTCTGCAATAGCTCTCACTTTCTCCTCATTCGTGGATATGCCATTCTTTGACACTATGTGTCCTAGGATCTTGCCTTGCCTGACCATGAAAACACACTTTTCTGGGTTCAAGCAGACTTGATATTCTCTACATTTGTAAAAGATTTGCCTGAGTTCAAGCATATGTGTCTGTCCAATGTTGGAATGAGCACAGAGATCATCAACATAGACTTCTAAATTCTTCCTCAAGAATTCTTTAAACACGTTGCACATCAGTCTTTTAAAGGTTGCAGGAGCATTGGTAAGCCCAAATGGCATTACCCGAAAAGCAAATATGCCCCACTCTGTGGCAAAAGCCGTCTTATGCTGATCTTCTGGTGCGATGGCTACTTGATTGTAGCCAAAGAGTCCATCAATGACATTGTACACTTCCTTGCCTGCTACCCGTTCTAAGAGATGCTCAGTGATAGGAAGCGGATAGTTATCTCGAATGGTGGCTGCATTAACCTTCTTCAAGTTAATGCACACGCGTAGCTTTCCATTCTTCTTGGGCACCACTACAATGGGGGATACCCACTTAGTGTGCTCAATTTCATAGATAAATCCAGCTTCCACCAGTCTATCTATCTCCTCATTGATCTTGGCAGCATAATTATCGTTATATGTGTATGGCTTTTGTTTAGAGGGTTTGGCATCTGAGGTCATGGGGATAGTTTGTGAGCATATGTCAGGATCTACACCTTTCAAATCCTTGTAGCTCCAAGCGAATACATTTCTGTATTCTCTTAGCAAGGCTATCAACTCTTTCTCTTCCTCTTCTGTCAGGTCATGTGCTATGTAAGTGCATCTCTCTTCTCCTTCTTCTATGGCTACAACTATTTTCTTGGTGGTTTCTTTGTTATCATAGGCCTCCCCTAATTGCACCTCACATTTATGTTGGAAAACAATGTCTCATTGGTTGGAAAGTGGTCAAAGCCAGTCATTCTTGCTCAGAGAATACAACAAGTATAGAATCTCTAAAGATATCCTCTTGGTCTATTTTACTCAAGTTTTTCTAAAGCAAATGACGACGAGCGCGACCAGCATCTATAGAGCTCGCTTCTATGTCTTATAGAACAAAAGAGCGTGGGCGCTTTGGTTAAGACACATACCTTTCAACCTTGTGGCGCGAGTTCGATACCTACCTACAACAGCGTTCGCGGAATAGTTTTTTAGAAAAGCACACGGACGAATTCGCTTTAGCGATAGTAAAACTCATGTAATGGACTGTGATCGTGGAGACTTTGCTTTATTATTGCTTTTCAAGATAGAAGCTCTACTATATAAGAGACTACTTGGGCTCATTATATTCATCCTTCACCTAGGATCAACACAAGCTTTCTGGAGCTTGGACCTCAGTAGAGGTGGTGTTTCTTCTAGCACATGGGGCAGCCATGGTGCTAACTTGAAGCATGTTGAGGAGCAGCTATGGAGTTCTTCTTAATGATTCTTCTTGGAGAAGATGAAGGGTGTGCTCACACTCTACCTCATGGAGAGGAGGTTATCTCTTGTTCATGGCAAGAAGACTTGGTCATTAGCAGCTTGATGGTGAGGATCGCCCATCTACATGATGTATTTGAAGATCATCTTCTACAAAAAGATGTTAGGTTGAAGATTATCTTCTACAAGAAGATGTCTGGCTACTTCAAAGACATTGGATGGGACCATCTACATGATTTTGAAGATTATCTTCTACAGGAAGATATTAGGTTGAAGATTGTCTTCTACAAAGAAGATATCGGGCTACTTCAAAGACATTAGATGGAGATTAACATAAGATTCACATCTTATGTTAAGTATTCAGGTACATATTCTCTTTATGCACACAGGTACTACTTGAAGTTTATGGAGGCTGTGGCGTTCATATCAAGAGGAGTCCTATTCGGCATAGGTACAAGAGAAACAGTACGTTTATGCTTCATGCATATTTTATGAGGTGTTTAAGAAGGTGTGTTCACATGAGTTTGAGGATTTCTGTTCACACTGATCCTTCCTCTTTCAGTCACTCATATTCACTCTTCTATAACCTATAAGGTCACGCATCTCATGTATATTCAGAGTTCTGCCCATACATCTGAATATGTTTGTTACATTGTACATTCACTCATTCATCCATTTCTCATCACATAGAGTGGTTGAGAGTTTTGCTCCCACATTGTACATTGAACATTGGTATATATGATACTATGAGTAAGCGCTGGCTTACGTAACACCTTACACATGATGTCTATTCTTTCTCTATCTTTATCTCATCATTTGTATGATTAAGTTGTGGTATGTTCATGTTTTGTCAATATGGAAGATTGCTAGAATTAATGTTGTACATGAATGGAACTATGGAACCATGGACCTGTGACATGAGCCTAAGGGCCTACCTCACTTCCAACATTTGGTATCAGAGCTTTAGGGGTTTGGTATCAGAGCACTAAGGTTTTGGTTTCAGAACTTTAGATCTTTGGCATCAATGCATTAAGGCTCATTCATAAGCCCAGGTTCCCAGTCTTCCAGATTTACAACATATAATTTGAAAGCATCTTCTAATATTTGACATTTAACATACACACTTAATCTAGATGAGTAGAGATTTGAGAATTAGACAATTCAGTTACATGTGTATTCATCAGTGTGGATGATGATCTGTTAGCAGCCAAATATTTTTGGAAGAGTATGCAAATACTTTACAAAAGTATTGTTTGAAGACCCAGACTTGATGAAGAGAAGACTACTTCAAATTCAAGGAAGAACAATGGTTTAGAGAAGATGAAGGAATCAGATCGACATCAAATCACAGGTATCAATTTCTACTATCAGATTATCATTTGCAGGTCATGTCTTAGAAGAGCAGTTATGAAGAGATTTGAAGATTTCAAGGAGTTCTTTTATACGCTTTCATCATTTGAAAGTTAAAGGCTACATCAAAACAGGTATCTAGAGGTTTTTCTAGAGAGTTTTGAGAAGATCTCTTTCATGGCAAGAAAGTTCATCTAAGAAGACAAGTGCAGAGATGAGATGAGTTTTGGTTTTTCAGCCAATTTTCTGTTGTAAGTTGGTTGGATATCAAGGTACAAATGTATCTAGAGAAGGTAACTCTAGAAGGGCAATTCATCATTCAGACAACGATTGGTGAATTTAGTCGTTTCAGACATTTGAAACAACATTTTGATTCAGAGATATGAGGAGATGGTAAAACATGTTTCTATATTCACTTCCATTTGTATACCATGTTTGTTTTTTTCTCTTACTCATAGCATTAGAGGAAGAGAAAAGTTCATTCGAAGAACCAAGAGTGCTTGCTACTTCAAGATGAAGAGAACAAAAGGTATGGAAGAGAAGTTTGAAGATGTTGACATCATCAGGTGGAAGAAAGATGCAGAAGAAGAAAGTCCATCATTTCCAAAAGAAAAGTAAGGCTTCCTTTTCTCATATATTTTCCATATACTTTTCCTATTTTATCCTCTACATCCAAAGACAAGTCTACGAGAACATCTTGTTTAAAGAAGAAGCAGTTTCTTGTTTTGCATTACACTTGGTCATGATTTAGTAGATTTGACAAAGAATTGCATTGAGAGAAAGAAAAGCAGCAGATATATGTTTTAACTCATATATGTATGAGTTATGTTTTAGTTGAAGCTTTTAAGCAAGCAGCTTATATGTTCCCTCAAAGAATTCTTGGAGTGTCAATACAGAGCTACTTGGTATATGACAAGTTGCAGAGAAGTATATTTCTTCTTTATCTAACTCTTGAGATAAAAGAGTTTTTTGTAGCAGATGTTGAATACTTGGGTTGAGGTTTTATGTTTGGAAAAGGTTACCTCATATTCAATATTTTCAGAAAACTTCAGAAAATTCAGACTTGTTGATGTACCTGTCAGTTGAAGAATCTACTTTTTATGATTGTCTAGACTTTTGGATACATGTTTGTATTCAAAAAGGTGTTCCATCATATCCTATCACTTGATTGAAAAGTGGAGTTAGCCAAAAGAAGATCAAGCAGGTACTATCACATTTCACCCGGGTAAAATATGAAAGTTATGAAGTATCAACTTGCAGCTTTTGGAGTTCTCAAGGTGAGAAGTATGTCCACTTATGTTTCAAGTAGGAATTGCATATTCCTTGAAGGATTTGTTTGAAGAAAAGTTTTACAACTTTGTAAGAAGCATGGACACTTGGAGACATTCAAGTAAACAAATCAAACATTCAGTCATGAAGGTTTGATGACAACAGATTCTACACAGGGGAGATCTTGTATGATTCAAGATCTTGTATGATCTTGAGTATTTATGATTCAATTGTCTATCCTTTGTTTGTGAAGGTTCTTAGCATTGGAAGAAGTAAGTCAAAGATTCAGATTCTATCAGATTTGTGTTGCAGAGAAAAAGAAGATACTTGTTATGTTACAGAAGATTATGGATCCTAAACTTTTGTTTCAGATACAAGTATGGATTACTAAATATCAGATTTATTGAAGAAGGAAGACGTTCCGCAATTCATAAAGTCTGATATATTTGAAGAATATTGGACACTAGTGTTAAGTCATCCAGGGAGTGATGAAACATGAAGACTTATTTTCAGCCATATGTAAAAGAATGCAGATTCATACCTACAGGTATTCCTATATTTCCTTTGTCAGGTTCTCTTTATGTTCCAGCTTTGAAAGAAGAAGGAAGAAGAAGAATGTTTGGAGAAAAGTTCATGTTAGGATGTTCCTGTTCAGGAGAAGGTTCCAGAGTTCTATTGAAGAGAAGCTTGATATTTCAGAAAGGTATATTTCAAAAGTGCGCACAAATATGTTTATACCAAGTTCTGAAGGAAAGAGGTATGAAGGATTTAAAGGATGAAGACATGATGACATCATAGATCTTTACTCATATATTCAACTGATTTCAGCTGATTTCAATTGAGTTGAGTTGATTTGACTAGAGTACAGTCAGAGATGAACCAGCAGTGTTCATAATGCACTAAGTTGTGAGTTGACAGTCACAGGTTCCAGGATTCAGTTCCTGATTTTGTTTAGTGTATTTACATGACGCAGCAGAAGTACGTTGAGAAACCTTATTGGAAGGTAAATTCAAATATGTGGATCCTAGTGTATGTTTTCAGGTTTTTGAAGACAGGAGATAGCAGGTGCAGAGACAATTCATGCTACATTTGTTGAGCAGTGATTGCTTGATGAGTACACTATTGGATATCTAGTTTGCATATTTTCTCAAGTATTATGGTTCATATTCAGCAAGTTCAGGTTTTTTGAAGTAAAGTCAAATTCAGTTTTGAAGAAGACTTTTGAAAAAAAAGTTCTGACATGTTGGAAGTACAAGCTTGAAGCTTGTGATAGTTTGCAACTTATGAAGTTTGCAGATCCAGTTCAGGCTGTACCAATATGCCATTGCAAGGGGGATTGTTGGAAAACAATGTCTCATTGGTTGGAAAGTGGTCAAAGCTAGTCATTCTTGCTCAGAGAATACAACAAGTATAGAATCTCTAAAGATATCCTCTTGGTCTATTTTACTCAAGTTTTTCTAAAGCAAATGACGACGGGCGCGATCAGCATCTATAGAGCTCGCTTCTATGTCTTATAGAACAAAAGAGCGTGGGCGCTTTGGTTAAGACACATACCTTTCAACCTTGTGGCGCGAGTTCGATACCTGCCTACAACAGCGTTCGCGGAATAGTTTTTTAGAAAAGCACACGGACGAATTCGCTTTAGCGATAGTAAAACTCATGTAATGGACTGCAATCGTGGAGACTTTGCTTTATTATTGCTTTTCAAGATAGAAGCTCTACTATATAAGAGACTACTTGGGCTCATTATATTCATCCTTCACCTAGGATCAACACAAGCTTTCTGGAGCTTGGACCTCAGTAGAGGTGGTGTTTCTTCTAGCACATGGGGCAGCCATGGTGCTAACTTGAAGCATGTTGAGGAGCAGCTATGGAGTTCTTCTTAATGATTCTTCTTGGAGAAGATGAAGGGTGTGCTCACACTCTACCTCATGGAGAGGAGGTTATCTCTTGTTCATGGCAAGAAGACTTGGTCATTAGCAGCTTGATGGTGAGGATCGCCCATCTACATGATGTATTTGAAGATCATCTTCTACAGGAAGATGTTAGGTTGAAGATTATCTTCTACAAGAAGATGTCTGGCTACTTCAAAGACATTGGATGGGACCATCTACATGATTTTGAAGATTATCTTCTACAGGAAGATATTAGGTTGAAGATTGTCTTCTACAAAAAAGATATCGGGCTACTTCAAAGACATTAGATGGAGATTAACATAAGATTCACATCTTATGTTAAGTATTCAGGTACATATTCTCTTTATGCACACAGGTACTACTTGAAGTTTATGGAGGCTGTGGCGTTCATATCAGGAGGAGTCCTATTCGGCATAGGTACAAGAGAAACAGTACGTATATGCTTTATGCATATTTTATGAGGTGTTTAAGAAGGTGTGTTCACATGAGTTTGAGGATTTCTGTTCACACTGATCCTTCCTCTTTCAGTCACTCATATTCACTCTTCTATAACCTATAAGGTCACACATCTCATGTATATTCAGAGTTCTACCCATACATCTGAATATGTTTGTTACATTGTACATTCACTCATTCATCCATTTCTCATCACATAGAGTGGTTGAGAGTTTTGCTCCCACATTGTACATTGAACATTGGTATATATGATACTATGAGTAAGCGCTGGCTTACGTAACACCTTACACATGATGTCTATTCTTTCTCTATCTTTATCTCATCATTTGCATGATTAAGTTGTGGTATGTTCATGTTTTGTCAATATGGAAGATTGCTAGAATTAATGTTGTACATGAATGGAACTATGGAACCATGGACCTGTGACATGAGCCTAAGGGCCTACCTCACTTCCAACAATTTAGGCATTCTTATCATGACTCTCCTATCGTCTATCTCATACTTTTTGAAATTATCGGGGACCTCAAACAAAGATTCTTCTACTTCTTGTGTGACTTCTCTCTTCTTTCTTTTCTTTCCTTCATTCTTAGTGGTCACTTGCATGACTATCCTTACATCATTCGTAATTTCTCCGTGTTTCTGAGGGTAAGATTCTACTTCCTAAAAATATTCCTCATTTGATGCAAAAGGAGGGTCCATTATAATTGACTCTAGATCCGATTCACTTGCATCTTCAAATGCATCCATGCTAGGTTCACATTCTTCCAGAATCGAATCTCCCATGATTGGCTCTATTGAGAAGACTGAAATGTCATAGCCATCCTCATCAGAGTGGGGTGTCCATTGTTCTTCATTGATGGCTACATCCATTGTTGCTAGAGTTTTTGCCCAGCCATGAAGCTCAAATTCTTCGTGAGGAAATACTACAGGTGCATAGGCTGGGTCTTGAATTGGTCTATGGATTTTTCTCTCTTCTCCTCTTCTACTTCTACTTTACACATCCATAAGTGAGTGTCTTCATGCATCCATGAGGATCATGATCCTAAGGAATGCACCGACTCAGTATTATCTTTGGCTCTATGGATGGGGGGTACATCTCGATGGGAGTAATCCTTGGGATTAACTTTGGTTGTGACACCTAAGTGTTGCAAGTACAAGGAATTGGTTCCCCAATCCTGTACTACTTGCAACTGCCACATAAATGGTCTTCCCAAAATCATCTCATAGGCATGATTCTTGTTGAAGTCACATATAGCAAAGGTATGCTCGAACTCAACACCACATGTAGTGAGAGTTATTCGTTCCAACAATCCTAAGGGTCTCTCAATGTGACCATCGTCCATCTGCAGTTTCATTCCCGTGGGCTTGAGTGCTAGCTTGCCCCATCGCTTCCATAGGGAAGTGGTAGCAATTGCAACTCCTGCACTTGAGTCTAGAATGGCCTTGGTTGTGTATCCTTGATGAGTAATGGGCAGATAGGTGTTTCTTTCCTCTCCTTCACTCATGTCTCCTATCTTGTCCAAGGGTATTTATGGCATTATTCTATGAGATCCTACCTAGGAACGAGGGTTTGCTACTTCTGCCACTTGATTGGCTACATGTTTCCATAGTTCGGGCCTAACCTTGAGTAGCTCTTCTAACATGAGGTTGCACTGCACTTTAGTGTTCTTGATGACCTCCGTATTCCTAGGTATGACTGAGTCTTCGTTTCTTACCATGACTGTGGGTGCTCTCATACAAGTGTACTTAGCTTTCCATGGGCCTGTGAAGTGGGGTAGCTCCTGTAAGGAATTAGACTCAAAGGCTAATCTCTCCTGAGATCGGGTACTCTCCTGCTCCTCATAAATAGAAGGAATGTCTTGTGGAAATTGATCATGCGTGTCATCCACAATTTCAATGGGAGGAGGGACTTCACTTTCTTTAGCCCATTTCTCTTCTTGAATCTCGTGTAGGAACTCTGGTGAATACCTATTCATAGAAGAAGAGGTGTCTAGTTTAGTGGAATTAGGCACATAAGCCTCCTCGGGGGAATGCGTATTCTTTCACTTGCCTTGTCTTTTCCTTCGGAGGTGGCTTCCTCGCTAGATCTCGCAATTATGCTCTCGAACTTCTCTAATAGTCCATCAAAATGTAATTGTGCCTTAGTTGAGCAAGAGTAGTTGAAAAGGCTACTGGCTTCAAACATGGTCTGAGCCAATGCTACCATTTTAGCACAAAGCTTAGTTCTCTCTATCTCTAGATCAGCTCTAGGGTAGCATCTGTCATGATCTGTAACATTTGGCCCTTCTTGGATTCTAGCGTGATATGCCTTAAGCATCATGTCTATGTCTTCAGGAGTGGGGTCAGCTAGAACTGATCCTACTCTAGGGGGTGGTGGGATAGGATGAGGTGGGATGGAGGGTGATGGAGAAGGTGATAGGGATGGAGGTGGTGGTGGCATGTGAGAGTTTGGTTGAGAGGTGACTTCAACAATTTTGGCTTTTGTTTCTCTTATGCTTTCTTCTAAGTTGCTCATCTTCTTAGACCATTGCCTTTTCATCCTTTCTCGACTATCTTTCCAGGCTCTCGTTCGTTTCTTGACTACGCTCTCAGTTTCACTAACCTCGACACTCTTTTCTTGGCTTAAACCTTGATTCTACTGCAATGCTTGAGCTCTAGTGACCACTTGCACTGGCGCAGTAGAAGTCACACTGCCTGTAGAGTCCACTACTAACCCAATAACATTGATAGGAGTGATTTTTGGCATATTATTGAGGTTCTTTGGGCAATCTCGTAAGAGATGCTCCTTTCTGCAATCTTGACAAAAGCCTTGAATTGTCACGGATTGGGGTTGTGTAGGGGCAGGCATTGGGAAATCATGAATGAGGTGATCTCCTTGACATGTGTAGCATGGTCCTCTATGGAATGGGGGTCGTACCTGCCTCGGTTGAGGTCTAGAGTTGGGGTTTGCGTACATGATATTTGCATACTCTAGTTCCCAACTAGGTTCACTCGGATGAGTAGCACCTCCTTTAATGTCAATCCGCGAAGACGTGAGGATGGTATGAAGTCCTCGAACAAGTGATGGCACAAGTGTGTGAGTGAGAAGCACACTAACATGCACACACATATACACACACGCGCACACAAGGCAAGAACAAAGAGAGAGACAATGGATTTCTTTAGATTACTCAAAAGTGCTCTTACAAGTTCAAGTCTACAACAAGCTAACCTCAAAAATGAGCTCTCTAGCTCTTTTTATAGTTTTTGACTAGCTTTGGCCCTCTCCAGACCTAGTGTCCGGCATAGTTAAAAATTAGGTTCCTAGGCTAATTTGGAGGCTCAAACGAGCTCAAAAAATTATGAAAATTGATAGGTGGGTACTTCTAACGCTCCTCAAGCTCAAGGACTCCTTGGCTTCCATAAAATGGAGCTACAAAAAGGTGGAATGGTATTTACAATGCTGTGGAGTGACTAGAATCACTATTTGGGAGATATTTGGAAACATTTAAGGGCCTATCTGCCAGATCTACGTTCACTACTTTGCTTGCTTGATCCTTGCTTCGACTCCCTTCTTTGGCTTCTTTGTCTTGTGGTTCCTTGGGTACCTTGACTGGTGCCAACACATATACTCACACGCACACACACATACATACACACATGCTTGCACACACATGAATGCATACACACACATGCATACATACACACACATACACATATACTCACACATGCATACATAGACACACATACACATATACACACATGCATACATTCACACACACATACATACACACATGCACATATATACACACACATAAGCTAGTGTTTTAATTAAATATATATAATTAAATATATATTTTTTTGATTTTGAAGTTTTTTTTACATCAAATATATAAAAATAGGATTAGGGTTTTTAGGCTATTTACACACATATAATACATATGTACATGTATATACACCTGCATACAGAAATATACATATTTAAGGTCTATATATTTAAGATTAGGGTTTTAGGATTTAGGCATACATATAACTCAATTACATTTATATTAAGAACAAATATAGAAAAAAATTAAAAAAAAATTGAATATATAAATAAACATATATATAAAATAGGATTAGGGGTTTAGATTTTTATAGGTGTTTAAGTATTTAGGTTTTAGTATTTTAGGTTTAAGTCTAAGTCTTTCTGATTAGGATTTTAGGGTTTTAACACCTACATAACATATATACACACATACACATACACATATAATACATATATACATGTAGATACACATTCATACAGAAATATACATATTTTAGGTCTAGATCTTTAAGATTAAGGTTTTAGGGTTTAGGCATACATATAACTCAATAAGCAATTTCTTGTTACCAAAGATGTTACATTTGATGAGCAAAGTACATTGTAAACAGGGTCAACAAATGAGTATGCAGATGTTAAAGAAATACAAAGGAAAGGAAAGACAAAAGTAAGTGTGTATGAAGAAGATATGGATGATGTTGATTATAAAAGTAAATTGCAGGATAATGTTGAAGATGGGCCAAGATTTGATCCAAAATCAAATGTGGTTGAGACTTCAAGAAGTGAAGGGGTCGGAAGATCCTTGAGAGAAAGAAAAGATCCTACCAGGTATAGCTATGATACATCTTTCCTAACAACAAAAGATTATGCTTACATTGTGAAGACAAAGGAGGATCCAATCACATATGAAGAAGCTAAATGTAAATAGAATTGGGAGAAGGCAATGCAAGAAGAGTATGATGCTCTACTTGAAAATGAAACATGGGAGTTGGTGCCAAATCCAATGAATCAGAAGGTCATTGGATGTAAGTGGGTGTATAAAACAAAAAGGTTTGCAGATGCTAAAGTGTCTAGATACAAGGCTAGACTTGTGGTCAAAGGTTATGCCCAAAATTATGGGATAGATTATGATGAAACATTTAGCCTTGTCGCTAAGATGTCTACAATTAGATCATTGATTGCTATTGCTGCTTGTAAAGGATGGAAGTTATCACAATTAGATGTGAAGAATGCATTTCTGAATGGATACATTGCAGATGAAGTGTAATGGAGCAACCAGAAGGTTTCATGGATTCAATTGGATCAGATTATGTGTCTAAGCTTAAGAGAGCTGTGTATGGCCTGAAGCAAGCTCCAAGAGCATGGAATTACAGGCTTGTTAAGTTCTTGAATGAATGTGGATTTCAAGCATCAAAGGCAGATAGTAGCTTCCTAGTGAAGGCAAGTGAAAATGGATACATTTACATGTGTATTTATGTTGATGATGTGATTGTCATAGGTACAGATGCTCAAGGAATAATGAGCTTAAGAAACAAATAGAGAAGGAGTTTAAGATAAGTGATTTGGGAAACTTATCTTATTTCTTAGGAATGCAGATTGTATATACTCAACATGGAGTATATGTTACACAAGAGAGATACTTGAAGAATCTTCTAGACAAATTCAACATGGAGGATTGCAAGCCTTCAATCCAACCATTGGAGGTAAATCATAAGTTGAGCAGGTATGGAGGTGAAGAGTTTAATGACATGAAGAAATATCAGAGTTTGGTAGGTAGTTTAATCTATGCTACCTTGACAAGGCCAGATCTATCATATGCAGTAGGTGTGTTATCACAATTTATGCATTGTCCAAAGAAGACTCATTGGATTGCAGCTCAAAGGGTACTCAGATATATCAAAGGAACCCTAAGTGAAGGTCTGTATTATGGATTTACTTCTGATACAAGAATCAAAGTGTTTAGTGATGCAGATTGGGTAGGTGATTCAAATGATAGAAGGTCTACTCATGGGTATCTCTGTTATATTGAAGATAAATTAGTTTCTTGGTGCTCAAAGAAGCAACATACAGTTGCTTTGTCATCCACAAAAGTTGTGTATAAAGGAATGGTAGAGGCTGCAAAGGAAGTGATATGGTTAAAGAACTTGTTGAAGAGTTTTGGAACTGATCGGAGTACTCCAATTATTTTTGGAGATAATATGAGTTCATTGTATTTGTCAGCTAATCCTTTTTTTCATGCCAGGACTAAGCATATAGAGATTCAGTATCATTTCTTGAGGGAAAAGGTAGTAGATAAAGAGATTGAAGTGTTGTATACTCCAACAAAAGAACAAGTTGCAGATATATTAACAAAAAGCTTAGATGGACCTAAGCTACAGAGATTCAAAGAGATGGAGTCTTATCTTATTTCTTAGGAATGCAGATTGTATATACTCAACATGGAGTATATATTACACAAGAGAGATACTTGAAGAATCTTCTGGTCAAATTCAACATGGAGGATTGCAAGCCTTCAATCACACCATTGGAGGTAAATCATAAGTTGAGCAGGTATGGAGGTGAACAGTTTAATGACATGAAGAAATATCAGATTTTGGTAGGTAGTTTAAGCTATGCTACCTTGACAAGGCCAGATCTATCATATGCAGTAGTTGTGTTATCACAATTTATGCATTATCCAAAGAAGACTCATTGGATTGCAGCTCAAAGGGTACTCAAATATATCATAGGAACCCTAAGTGAAGGTCTGTATTATGGATTTACTTCTGATACAAGAATCAAAGTGTTTAGTGATGCAGATTGGGCAGGTGATTCAGATGATAGAAGGTCTACTCATGGGTATCTCTGTTATATTGGACATAAATTAGTTTCTTGGTGCTCAAAGAAGCAACATATAGTTGCTTTGTCATCCAGAGAAGTTGAGTATAAAGGAATGGTAGAGGGTGCAAAGGAAGTGATATGGTTAAAGAACTTGTTGAAGAGTTTTGGAACTGATTATAGTACTCCAATTATTTTTGGAGATAATATGAGTTCATTGTATTTGGCAGTTAATCATGTTTTTCATGCCAGGACTAAGCATATAGAGATTCAGTATCTATTGTTTAGGGAAAAGGTACTAGATAAAGAGATTGAAGTGTTGTATACTCCAACAAAAGAACAAGTTGCAGATATGTTAACAAAAAGCTTAGATGGACCTAAGCTACAGAGATTCAAAGAGATGGCAAGAGTGAAGAAGAATGGAATAATCACAATTAGTGATTGAGGGGGAGCTATTAGAACAAAACAATCACAAATTGATGATTACAAAGAGCTTGAAGCAAGCTTATGATCAAATTGAAGTGGAAGAAAACACTTGAGAAAGTGAAGAGATCTCAGAAGTGAAGCTTGTATACATATGGACATTACAGTTGGAAATTCTTGTAAACTAAGTATAGATAATCCTTAGGATGATAAGGAGTAATGTAATAGATGCGGGATAAGTCTAGAACCATATGTATATAAGTCAATGATGTAAAGAAATAAAGAAGAGAGTCATTAGAAGACAAGTGTCATAGAGATAGATATGAAGAGAGTCATCTTTAGAAAATGGCGACTAGTATTTCGTAGATTTCTTTCAGTTTGATCATGTGGATCAGAAATCCTTTTGTACACATCTAATTTGAAAGTTAACGAAGCTATGTTCAAAGTTTCATGATCTAATTCCTTTCATGCTGTGAGTATGATCAATAGGAACATTTATATGTAAAGTCTGCAGAAATACTTCTCAGAGTCGCACATTTTTTTGTGTCAATGTTTTGCTTACGTCTCAGTGCACAGTGTAAAGTTTTTTTCAAGTGAGCATTCAAAATCTAAGTTAGAAGGTAAGGAAGCTATGGCTAAAAGCATTTAGCAAAACGGGATCTGTGCTGTGAGAAATCAACCTTAGAAGTTACCTATGTCAAAGTCGCTTATTCAGGAAGATAGTTTTTGATATATTGTTGATCTTAAGGATCAAATTAAAGTTTTAATGATTCTTTTGAAGGGCTAATGATTGATATGATTGTGAAAAGGTAGTGTGAAGATATATGCATCATTGGTTTAGAGAAATCTGAAGATATGTGTAGGTCATGAAGTCAATTTTTGAAGCAGACTTCGTCAAGAAGGAATTTCTTTACTCAGAGAAGTGTTAATGAAAGTTTTGATAAAATGAAGACAATATTGTGTAAAGTTTGATCCATAACTGATATAGAGGTGTTCTTAAATCAGTATAGATCAAACCTTTGGAGATTAAGAAGTCTCAAACACATCACAGTATTGGATCGCTCGTGGTAGCACTCGTCCCGGCCACACTCCTGGCGGCCTCACTCCTGGCGGCTTCACTCCTATCGGTCTCACTCCTGCCGGCCTCACTTCCGCCGGTGTCACTCCCGCCGGTGTCACTCCGGCCGGTGTCACTCCTACCGGTGTCACTCCTACGGATAATGCTACTCCCGCAGGAGGTATATCTCCTAGTTTTATGACTCCACCATGACCATCTTTTCAACCATCTCCTACGGGGTCTAGTAGTAGACATGTGTGTTCGACGCCTCAACGCGATATAGGTTCTGTCCCATCTCATAGGTCGAGCTCACGCTCTTGAGCAGGAGGTTCTACGAGTGGATCTACAGGTAGGTCTGGAGGAGGCAGCTATTGTGGAGGCAGTGCGACGGATGTTGTGTCGCCCGCTTCTACTCCTAGGAAGAGTACCTCAGATGTAGGCATGCCACGCAATACACCACGTGGAATACCACGTACACCTTGGGGTGCTCATGAACATGATGACTCCAAGGTGTATAGTATCCGAGATGGAGCTCCGATGATGGATGCGACTGGCAAAGCAATGCGTGCACCTATACGATAGCTTTGCTCCATATAGTTTGGACACTCTATCATGCTGAAATGGAGTGAACAGGATAAAGATAGGAAGAATTATATCACAGAAACAATTTATCAGGAGTTCTGACTAGCCAATGGATAGTCTCTTGTCAGTTCAGAGTGGATTCTGCACACCGCATGTGAGGTTATGTCCCATCTACGATCCAAGGCTCATGATGCTTTAAAAGCAGGCTTACCAAAGCCTGTATGGTTAGATGCTGAGGAGTGGGATGTGATTCCTGACGAGCAGTAGCAGACTCGTGACCGATATTGCCAGTAGCGAGATGCCATAGCCACACGTTTAGATACGGTTGGACTGTCACATTTGGGCAGCGACGGATATGACACGATGCGTCATGAGTTTGTAAGTACCATTTCATTTATTGAATTTATTTGTGTTAAGTTTCTCATGTATGTTCCTCTAATGTTTTGTATATTTGTTGCAGGAGCTGGCAATGGGTCGTCCTCCAACACAAACGGAGGAGGCTTACGGATACATTCATGGATTGACTGCACTATTGGAGGACTTGGAGGGACAAGGTGCGGTCGTTTCATGGGAGCATTTGCGATGAGGTGATTAATTTATAAACTTGGTTTTTACTTGTTGTTTGTAAATTTCATGTGAATTTATCTCATTTCATTAATGTTCTTTGTTGCAGGACTATTGATATGGAACATTCTTTGCATGTGTATGGCAGTGGCACATCAAAATTTTGTATTTGATTTTTATATGGCAATGCATTGCTTTGCCACATTTTGTAAAAGCATCATATATGACAGTGGTTTGCCATACTCTTGTACATGCTTCATTTATAAAATATATAAATTTTTTTGTACATGGTTCATGGTTCATTCTGATTATCTCTTTTGTGTCCAATAATATTCTCTTTTATGAAATCATATTTCGGTTGACATTAGAGTACGCATCACATGTACTCAGTTTTTTTTGGGAAGAGTATATTGTCTTTTGTTAAGCAACATCATGGTAATGTTGTTGTAGCAAAAGACAACACACTCTGCCCAAAAGAAAATTTATAGATATGGTCATCGGTATACGTGACGGTACTCCCACTAATGTCATCGGAATAAGCGTCGGTACACCCAGCGAGCGACGATATACGGGACTGTACACCCAGCAAAGTCGTCGATATGGGCGTCGATAATACAGACGCCCATACCGACGCCCATACCGGCACTCATACCGACGCCCATACCAATGCCCATATTGGCATACATACCGACGCACATACCGGCCCTTTAGTACCGACACGCATATCGACATCTATACCAACATCGGGGCAAAAGTAAACGCGTTCATTTCCCTCGGTAAAAACCTCAGTATACGCTCGATCTGTTGTAGTGAGAGTGGGCTAGAATTAGAAATTAGAGGCAATCAAGGATACAAAAGGAATCAAGATACTTATTATATTACAACAAATTCAAAAAATGAGAACTTTCTTATGATGTATGGTTCAAGTGAAGGAGTCAACTATGATTTTACATGACATATAGATAGTGATTGTAGCAACAATATGAGTTGTAATAAAGATGTTTTCCTTAATTTATACTCACCTACAAGGAAAGGACATGTAGAGATAGTGGATGTCATTGAGATATGTTCCTCTCAATGAATCTCAAAGCTTGAGGGCATTGAAGGATGTATTGCATGTGCCAACCATCACCAAGAACTTGGTTTCAATAGGTCAAATGGTTCAACCAAGTCATGAGGTGAAGTTCAATGATCAAATATGTTTTGTTGAAGACCCCAAGAAGGAGTAAAAGCTCATAGAAAAAGAAAAGAAGCAAAGAAGGCACTTTAGCATGGAGGTAAAACCATGGAATTCTCACATTCCCTACTTGTCAATTAGAAATAAATAGATTGCAAAAATTGATTTGTGATGCACAAGAATTGACTACACCAATTTATAAAGGATGAATTACATGCATTATATGCATCTCCACTTTGAATGTCAACCATAGATTTTCTACAAATCTCCTCACTCAAGAGTGCTCCACATACGTCATCATATACCAATTTTCCACCAGAGTGCAATATTGCTAATAGCTGTGTAAAACATATCCCATTATGATGACAAGGTGCATACCAATAACATTGCTTTCATTTCATTATCCATCTCCATTTTTTGAGTCTTCGTGATTGAAAGAATATGGCATCAAACTCATATAGATGAAAACAACACTATATGTGTCCTTCATGCAAAGGTAATATAGTTTTCTCATGAGGTACTTTATTTGATGCCATTTCTTTTTCATATGCATTGCATAACTTCTTTGAAAGATCAGTTGCACTTTCATAGTCCAAACCTATAAAGTAAACATGATGTGTGAAGTGCAATCCAATGGTAGAGCTAGCCATTTCATCCAATTCATCTTAATCATCATCATCCATATCAGCTAGCTTCTTTGAGATTCCATTTACTAGCTTTCACTCTGTCCTCTAAATCGGCATATCTTTAATCTTATTCTTTCATAGACAAAAATTTGTGCCATCAAAATTTTGGATCTTAAAATGGTCTTTGCCCTGCAAGTTATAGATCCTCTTGGAAACATTGTCATTAGAACTAGATTCACTAGATTGATAATATATTTAAGTACTCATGTGTGTGAACATACTAGGACCATCGAGGCACTTTTTCCCCTCTAATTTAGGAGGTTTTTTTCCCACAGAGTGTATATACACCTATAGCCCTAATGGGTTACATATCTTTCTCATTCTAGTGGTAATACATTCAATTTTTTGTGTTGTGCTCCAAGTTTCTTCTTCTTCGTTCTGCTATTCACGTGCTTTCGCGTACCTCGAACTCCAACAATTGGTATCAGAGCAAGTTGCCGCTTCATCTAGGGCATCATCAACACCCCTCATAGTCTCAGAATCACACAAAATTTGGTGAGCATACTCATAGTGATTAGCCGATCAAAACAACTTTGCTATGTGCTGCCAAAATCGCAATCTGAGCTCGTTTTGATATCCAAATGCACTATCATAGTGCTTGTGCAGGATATTTCATCTTTTTGTACCAAAGATATATACAAGTTTTGGTTCTCCATTATAAGCGTCTTGAAGTCTACTACATGTTTAGCACAACTCGATAGGATAGTTTTGTTCAACTTTTTGGGATATAGTCAATTTTTTGCATCAAGGTATTCTAGTGAGTGGCCATGGTTTAATGAAGTGATGTATTCCATATGTTGGCTATTGAGGATAAGTTGGATGGTACCAATTAACCATTATGGGCTTATATAATGCATCATGTACTGGTCACAAAATGATTGTGGAATATTGTGCAAGGTGTTGAAAAACATCCTATTACACCTACAAATACAAGTACTAAAGCTAATGTAGATGGCGTCAAAGATAGTGATATTCTACAGGTTCCTGTTCATGCTTTGGTTTCTATTGCACCTACTATAGAGAAAATTCGGGATGGCAAAGATGCTCAAGCACATGCATTGATAGCCTTCTATATCAAATGTGCCATTATTCCTCATATTCACTCTTTCAGAATAGCTAAGGATGCTTGAAATACACTTACCACTTTATACCAGGCAAGGAATGAGGCTCGTGTTGCTTACCCGTGAAAATAGTTGGAGAGTGATCACATGAATGAAGGAGATTCCATGGATAATTTTCTTACAAAGATCAAATATTTGAAGGAACAATTGATTTCTGATGATGAAGTCTTGCTTGCCAGTTCACTTATGGAGACTATTGTGAATGGTCTTCCTGATTCATATCAGAGTTTTGCTTCCACTCTTCGTTTGATGATGAAAGGCAATCCAAATGACTTAATAGAGATGCAAGTATTGCCAAAAGGCTAGTCATACTATTGATGAGTGTAGAAAGATTGCTAAGTGCCATAAAAAGAAGAAGGAATCGGGCATGTCTATTGCTGAAAATTTAGCAAATGCAAAGAATGATGAAGCTAATATGGCTCAAGATTTTTGGGCATGTATTGTTACATGTCATTATGATGCTCTTTGTATTCTAAATGTATGGTTGTGAGTGAGACTGATTCGGATTGGTTCTTTGATAGTGGTGCTTCAAAGCACATAAGTTCATGCAAAAGGTTTTTTGCATCTTTGAAAGATGCATCCAAAGGAGGACATGTTGTGTGCGCAAACAATGCCTCTTATCATATCATTGGAGTAGGAGAAATTGAGCTTATGGTTGCAAATGGAGGTATGATTCTCTTGAAAAATGCATTGTATGTACCGGTATCAAGAAGAACTTAATTTTAGTTCCATTGATTATCAAAGCTAAACTTCATATACACTTTGTCGATGATAAGTGTATGGTTCATGATTTCAGCAATGGTGATGTTATCATGATGTCCGTTACATTATGTAATGGTTTGTATCTCATGGATACATACAAGAGGGCTAGCTCGAATGCCTTGGTTGCTTATACTTCTTCCATGGCTGAAATGGAGCTTTGCCATGCTCGTCGTTTGGCCACTTTAACTTCAATAGTTTGCTTTACTTGCAAAAGAAGGTCATGATATTTGGTTTTCCTACACTTGAGTCCATTGAAAAGCATGCATGTGAAGGTTGCATTCTTGGAAAAATGCATCGTGCTTCTTTTCCAAAAGATACGCATACACACACTACAAGAAAATTACAACTTGTTCACAGTGATATATGTGGTCGTGTCAAGACTCCATCTTTTGGGAAGCATATATATTTTGTTACTTTCATTGATGATGCTACTTTCCAAACATGGGTGTATCCTATGAAAGCAAAGAATGAGGTATTTTCTTGCTTCAAAGCATTTTTAGCTATGGCTGAAAATTTTTCTTCATAAAAGCTTTTGACTCTATGCACAGATCGTGGTGGTGAATACATGTCACATGAGTTTAATGCTTTTCTTCATGAAAGAGGTATTTCACACCAATGTACGGTGCTATATGCACCTCAATAAAATGGTGTTGTTGAGAGAAAAAATAGAACACTTCTTGAAATGGCATGATGTATGGTTAAAGGAAAGCATCTTCCTAATAAGTTTTGGATGGAAGCAGTCATGAGTGCAAACTATGTGTTGAATCACTACCCTACAAAAGCATTGAGATTCATCACTCCTTATGAGGCTTGGAATGGTCATAAGCCTATGGTTAGTCATATGTGTGTCTTTGGTTGTTTGGCATATGCTCTTCTGCCATCACAACAATGTCACAAAGTTGATGAAAAAGCAAAGAAATGTATATTTTTTTGTTATAGTGTTGAAAGTAAGGGATATCATTTGTACCATCCATTGACGAACATCATTATTGTGAGTCAAGATGTAGAATTTCCTAAAATTCAGTTTTCCCTCTACTTGAATGCAAAAAACAGCCATTAGTTAGCTCATAAGATGTCTTCGATACACTCATGGTTTTTTTCCAAAATGGTTTGCTTGACTAAGGCCATATAGACCAGCTAACTAAGGCTCAAAAGACTGAAAAATTCCAAAAAAAAAGAGCTAGAAATACAGAGAATTTCTAGCCAAACATGGATGAAATTTTTCAGTCAAAAAATATCAGAATTGCTAGAAAATTCTAGCCACATATGGCTGAACATTTGCGTCAAAATATGGCTGAAAATGAGCATGAAATTCAGCCCATGCATGATGTACATGTTGATGATCTACATAATGAACACATGTCTATCAAGAGTGCACAAAGTATGCCAAAGTGGCTGAAACAAACTTTGCAAGACAAAAAATTGAGTGCACCTTTACTTGGTAGAACAAGATTAGGCTCTCATCATGCATCAAGTAATTTTGTGGATTATTCTCTTATTACAATAGCATGTAATGAAGAGCCACTTTCTTTTGTAGATGCATGTGATGATCCACAATGGATGAGTGCTAATTAAGAGAAAGTTTGATGGTAGCATTGATCGTTACAAAGTTAGATCGGTTGCCAAAGGATATGCACAACAATATGGCATTGACTATGAGGAAACTTTTGCACCTACTTCGTACATGACTACCATTTGTACCGTGGTTGCATTGGCTGCCCATCAAAGTTGGAAAGTACATGAGTTGGACATAAAATGGCTTTCTTGAATGGTGATTTGCAAGAAGAGCTTTATGTGAAGCAAGCTCCTAGATTTTCCATGAAAGGGAAAGAGCATATGGTTTGTCGCTTGCATGAAGCCTTGTATGGTCTCAAGCAAGCTCCATGTGCATGGTATGGCAAAATGCATAAGCACTTGATTGATTCACATGTACACCCATTGAAAACATACTCTATGTACGCAAAGATTTGGATAATCTTGCAGTGCTTGTTCTTTATGTGATGATATACTCTTGACTAAGTCATGTAGTGCAAAACTTGACATTCTTATGGTTGATTTGCAGCATACTTTTGATGTCACTTATCTTGGTCTTTTGAGCTACTATCTTGGCATCCAGTTTGTATCCATTGAGGAGGGAATTGTTATGCATCAAGCAAAGTGTGTTGAAAAACTACTTCAACGTTTTGACTTTGAGGATTGCAAGCCAGTTTTCACACCAGTTGAGATAGGATTCAGATTCTCAGTTGAAGATTCCAATGATGCATTTGACACTTCTCTTTACTAGCAAGTTATGGGATGTCTTATATATGCATGCAACACAAGGCCCCGATATATAGTATGCAGTTTCCTAGTTGAGTCGATTCATGCATAGCCCTCTCACTAAGCATTGGCAAACAGTAAAATGTGTGTTTAGATGCCTCAGAGACACTTTGAGCTTAGGTGTCTTTTATGGCAGAGATATTAAGGAGCCATGCTTGCATGCTTTTACCGATAGTGATTGTGCTGGTTATTATGATACTCACATGTCCACTAGTGGTAATTTCTTTTTCCATGGAGACTCCTGCATATCTTGGTTGAGTAAGATGCAACCTACAGTGGCGACATCGAGTTGTGAAGCTGAGGACAAGGTAGTTTTCACAGCTATAGTGGAGTGTATATGGTTGAGATGCCTATTGATGGATCTTTGGATGGAGATTGATGTTGCTATGCATATTCTCACTAATAGTCAGAGTGCTTTTGCTGTTGCACGAAACCCAATGTTTCATGCACAGACCAAATATATTGAGGTGCATTATCACTATGTGAGAGAGTGCCTTCATGCAGGATTTATTGATTTGGTATATATGCTTACACAAGATAATATGGCAGACTATTTCACCAAAGCTCTTCCACGGGAAAGGTTTGAAGCTTTTCACAAAGCTTTAGGCTTATTACCTTGTGGGGGCTGATCTGTCACTCCTTGTATGTGTTCATATCATTCACTCTAGGGGGGTTTGTTACACTTATGTGTTCCTCGAGTAGCTTTGATGTGAACCTTTTCCCTATACATGGACACTTTTTACTCTAGTGTTGGCTAGAGGTTTTTCCCCCATGTTACCACATACATGATTCACTCATATGTGGTGGTACTTTGTACTTAGGTATATTATTCAGCTCTCACTTCAGTTCAGTTCATCCTCAATAGAGAGAGATATTCCAGCCATCCGACTTCTCTGTGTGTCTTGTTGCGTTTGTGCTCCTTGTGTGTGCTTCTCATGTATCTCTCATACTTCTACACACACCCAACAATATATGGCTACACTTTGCAAGTTATGCAAATAAATGTAAATATCAAGATATCACATAAAAAAGATTCAAAAAGCATGAGTAGTTCACAACACTTTTGAAGTAGTCTAGGTATAGAGCAAGAAGGAGTAGATGCACCAATGACAACAGAGAATCCTCATGATATTTCTACTCAAGTATCTCAAACTATTTTCGAGAATAATCAAGATATATGTAGTCTATTTTCTCTAGCTGCATCAAATAAGAGTGGACCTAGTGAACGTAGTAAAAATGGTGCATCTAATAATGTGCCACCATGCTTTGTCCATACTAAATCATAGAATTCAATACCTATAGCTTTTAAAAAGCAAGATTGTCTCAAGATTCATCTTAAATGGACTCAAGCACTTTTAGCATGTGGGATTCCTTTTAATGTTATTCATAATCCTATCTTCAAAGATGCTTTGATGTCAACTACACGAAAAGGATTCACCATGTTAGATTACAATAAAATGCGAACACAATATGTAGATAAAGTGAAAAAAAATACTAAAGCTATTTTAAAGCGAATAGTGCTTGATTATCTACGCATGTATAGATGTACAATAGCATTGGATGGATGGACAAGTTGTCATAAGAATCCATTGATTAATTTCATGGTTACATGTCCAAACAAAACCATGCTTTTGGAAGCTCTTTGATACTTCTCTTAAAGAGAAAATTTTTACTTTTCTTGTAAATATATATTAACATGCTATATTACATGTGGGTGGTTCGAAGAATGTGACTGCGATAGTGACTAATAATGCATCTAATTTTTGAAGTGCTGGAATTTTAATTCAAAACAAGTATGAAGGCATTAACTACACCTGCATTCTTTGAGGGATCATCCCAATCTACACGTCCACCATGAAGAAAAACTTGTACAAAAACTTTTTGAATCAAATATAGTGCTATTTCATTATTATTTGGTAATGATCTTCAAACTTGCACAAAGCGTTGAAGTAGACTTTCTACTAATCCTTTATGGTGTAAGTCAAAAAGCTTTAAGGGTGTTGTTTCTTTTGGACATAGCTTTTTTACTTCTTTCATTGATAATGTTTCTCCTTGTAATCACTTTGGCTCTAAATCTTGGTGGAAAAAATAATAATCGTGATCACGCAAATTGAACATTCTACTTAGACAAAATCCTTTGAGATTCAACATGATTAAGGTCATTATTAAGATCTGGCATTCTCACTATGTTTTACTTTCAAATGTGTAAAATAAAAACACTAATTTTACCTCAAAAGAATCCACATAACTCAAATTAATCCACATCATTTAATCCACATAATTCAAATGATACCACTTCATGTAACCCACATAGTTCAAATGATACCACTTCATTTAATCCACATTGTTGAAATGATATCACTTCATTCAATCCACATAGTTCAAATTAGACCACTTCATTTAATCCACATAATTCAAATGATACCACTTCATTTAATCAACTTAACTCAAATGATACCACTTTATTTAGTCCACATAATTTAAATGAATCCACATCATTTAATCGACATATTACAAATGATTCCACTTCATTTAATCCACATAATTCAAATGATACCACTTCATTTAATCAACTTAACTCAAATGATACCACTTTATTTAGTCCACATAATTTAAATGAATCCACATCATTTAATCGACATATTACAAATGATTCCACTTCATTTAATCCACATAATTCAAATGATACCACTACATTTAATCCACTTAATGCAAATGATACCACTTCATGTAATCCTAACTCAAATGATATTGTTACCGTTAGTGTCCATGTGAAAGGCCAGATGGCCATCGGATACTTCTTTGTATATTTTCTTTAATAAAACATAGAGTGGCCTAGTCAGCCATAGACTATAAGCTCGATCGCATTTCTAACACCTAAGAAGTTTGTGTTCATGCTTCTTGTGTACTGTGTTTTTTTTCCTACATATTCTGTAGCCTCTGTGTAGAGTATCATAAAGGAAGCATTGTGGCTTTCTCGTCTTGCTTGTGATATAGGTTTACCTCAGCATATACCTCGTTTGCTCAGTGATTGTCAGAGTGCCATTGCTTTGGCTAAGAATCCGGTCTATCATGCAAAGACCAAGCACATTGAGGTGAGATATCACTTCATTAGAAATTTTTTAGCCACTGAGCATATTATTCTTGAGAAGGTTCACACTCGAGATAATGTTGCAGATGCTTTGACTAAAGCTCTACCACATGATAGCTTTTGATATTGTTATTACTTGATGGGGGCTACTTGATTCATGATCTTATGCAGTCAATTGTATATTGTGTAACATGTCCATCATGTGGGAGATATAGTTTGTATACTCACACTCGGGTATTCTTTATCATTATTTATTTTTCTCCCATAGTTACTTTGGTCATATTGGCTTTAGTGGGAGATTGTTACCATTAGTATCCATATGAAAAGCCAAATGGTCATCAAATACTTCTTTGTATATGCTCTTTAATAAAACATATAGTGGCCATACACATATATACACATGTATATGCACATATGTAAACACACATATACACATGCACATACATACACACATACATACATATACACATATACATGCACATACATACATATACACATACACTTACACATATACATGCACATACATATACACACATATACATGCACATGCATATACTCATATACATACATATACACTTACACATGCACATGCACATACATACATACACACACACATACACATGCACATACACATACATACACATATACACTTACACATGCACATGCATATACATATATACATATGTACATACATTCATATACACACACATATTACACACATATACATGCACATACATACACACATATGAATGAATTATAAAATCAAAGTACTAAAACACATGCTTAATATTAACAATAATAACAATCAATAGAACAAAACTTTTCATTACTTAATATCATACACATAATTCAAAATATAACTGAAATGAACAATCTATAGATTATATATATATATATATATATATATATATATATATATATATATATATATATATATATATATATATATATATATATATATCAATGTAAATACATATAATCCAATGTCATAATCAAGAATCCTAATCATCATCATCATGATCATCATCATCATCAGCAGCATCATGATCATCCTCATCCTCATCCTCATCATCATGATCACCCTGTGATGATCGAGATCATCCCTCCTGTGCCTATCTCTCCACCTCATCCATATCTACCTCTCAATAATACTCTTGTATTACATATAACAAACATATATAAGTAAAACAATTAAAACATCCATAAAAATAAAATAATTATATAAAATTTAATAATACTCACAAAAGCATCCTGATGATCTCACATATACTCACTCAAAAACTGATATCCAAAATATGTAGCATACTCAATCTCATGTTTCGTAGGATATCCTCCATAATCCTTTCGCTGCATTGAAATAAATAAGAAAGATTAGTTTCTTGCATTTTAATTAAAATAAAAAATATACTCACAATAACACATATACTTACAAATGTAGCTACAAAACCATGATGGCCCATTTGGCCTAGGTGCAATGTGTGGCCCGACTCAACTCTCTTCTTTGCAGCAGCCTGTTTATTTAAGAAAAAAGAAATACATAACTTAAATATAAAAAATTACTAAAATATATGAAAATTATAAATATAAACTATTAATGTGTATACCTTCTGCTAAGGAAATGACTCCTGAAGACGTAGTTGTCTACAAAAAAACTGCCACATCTCAAGTGGTATGTTAGGTCGCCTCAAACAGAAAAAAAGAATGAGAATACATAAACATATATACACACACATACACATACACATACCTAGATACACATATACATGCAAACATATACACATACATATATGCATACATATACACATATACATACATATATGCATACATATACACATATACATACATATAACATAAACACACATATACATATCCACATATATACATACACAAAAGGGAAAAAAACCTCCTAAAGAGGGAAAAAAACCTCCTAAAGAGGGAAAAAAATACCCCCGTAGTCCTAGTGTGTTCACACATCTCACTACCTAAATATATCAACAAATCCCCCCTAGGAGTGATGCAGTGAACAACGAGCTGGCACCCATGTATAAGGAAGTGCCAAGCTATGTGGAAATCACTCCACAAAAGGAAGTAAGCCCAAAGCTTTGCGAAAAGCTTCAAACTTCTCCCTAGGCAGAGCCTTCGTGAAAAGGTCTGCAATGTTCTCCTCCATGGGCACATATGCAATGCTGATCTCCCCAACAGAGAACCTCTCCCTGACATAATGATAATGCACCTCAATGTGGTTAGTGCGAGCATGGAACACAGGGTTCCTCACAACTGCCAATGCGCTCTGACTGTTAGTGAAGATGGTGGTGGCAAAAGACTAACCAACACCCAAATCAGCCATAAGGCGTCTGAGCCACACACACTCAATAGTAGCTGTGAAAGCTGCCCTATACTCCAAGCATGAAGCAAAAGCCACTAGTGGACACACGAGTGTCATAGCAACCAAACCAATCACAGTCAGAAAAAGCATGAAAATCTGGCGGTATTGATCCCCCCTTGGGATAAAACAACCCAAGTAGCCGAGAACCACTCAAGTAGTGAAAGATGCGCTTAACCACCTGCCAATGCTTGACTCTTGGGCAATGCATAAACCTGCTCATCTATGAGACAACAAACTGAATATCTGGTCGAGTAATGCATAAGTAAATCAAGCATCCAACCGCCTGCTGATAGAGAACATCATCAAATGCATCTCCAACATCATGAAAACTCAATCGTAAACATGTCTCCATAGGAGTGGCAATAGGCTTACACTCTTCAAGGCCAAAATGCTACAATAATGTGTCAATATATTTCATCTGATACAAAGCCATTCCACCATCAACTTGCATAAACTGAATGCCCAAATAGTGATGCAAATTCCCCAAATCAGACATCTCAAATGAGTCATGCAAATCAGTCTTAAAATTGTTGCTGCAAGTCAACCACCAATTGATGTTTTAGGTAAAGACTTGAAGTCAAAGGAAGAAGAAAAGATCAAAAATGAAGAGTGAAGATAGAACATATTTAGGCAATGAAGACTTGTATACATATGTACATTAAACTATAGCTAGCTCACTTATACCTTTGTTTTAGTCATGAGCTTGTACATATATGCCTATATATACAAGTAAAAAGTCAAGGCAAGTATGAGAGAGGATGAGATGAGAAGAATTAGAAGTTAGAATAGTCATTAGACACATGAGAAGTGAGGAAGAACTCTCTCATCATTCAGATGTAAAGTTTTCAAAATAGAAGAAAACGTTGCGCCCAATATTTTGTTGTGTTCTCCTTCTGTGCTTGATCTTTTCAAGAATCCTTTTGTAGATGTCTAATTCCACATTTAATGATTATATGGTTAAATTTTGAGAGCCTAATTGTAAACAGGCTGAGAAAATTATGTATAGGAACATTTGTGTGTGTAAAAGTGTTGAGTCTCTTTTGAAATAGGCGCACACTCAATGGTCAAAGAATTGATCAATTCTTAGTGCACAATGTAAAATTTTGACAAAATGAGGATTCAAAATCTAAGTTGGAAGGTAATCTATCTATGGCTAAAAGAATTTGCTTAAATGGGTTCTAGTTTGGGAGAACTATGTGTTAGAAGTTGCAGGTATCAGAATTGATTATACTGAAGAACAGTTTCACACATAGGTGAACTGTTTGATTCATTTCTCACGTTTTACTGAATCATTTGAGATGATTTAACTTGGAGAAGATGTGTAATCTATAAACGACACCTTGTGCAAAGTTTTATCAAAACCTTTACACATTTGATCAATCAATGAGTGAGTTATGTCAGCAGACTTTCTGAGAAGTGACTCTCTTCACAGTTAGCTCAAGATTTTGATAATCTGGTATTGATCCTCCAAATTGGTAAAGGTTTTGATTTGCCCTTGATATAGAGGTGCTCTAACATCAAGAATATCTTGTTCTTTTGGAGATTAACACTCTCCATCAGTGGTATCATAGCAGGAATCATTAAAATAGAAGAAAGGAGGACCTCGACTGCTACAGTCATACAGAAATCAACACTTGAAGGTTCAAAAGGTGAAAGCTTTGAAGGAAATCTTGAGAAGGATGCATGAAGCAATCAAAAAGTCCAAAAAGAACTACCTTCAAAGTAAAGGTACACTTATTCCTCACAAAGCTTGAAGAATTTACTACACAGGTGAAGAAAGGATGGGAGATTCTCTTCAGATAGAGAAATTGGATAGAGAAAACTATCCAGCATGGTCAATGAGGATGGAAGCTCATCTTATGAGCAAAGACTTGATAGGATACATCACAGGTGAAGAAGAAAAACCACAATTCAGAGATCCTAGTATTCCAACTAGGGATGCACTCTCAGATTTGAAGACTTGGATGAAGAACGATGCTCAAGCAAGGAGCATTATCTACATGGGAGTCAATGACTACCTGCTACCTCATATTAGAGGTCTTGAAAGTGCAAGTGATATATGGAATGCTTTGGAGGATCATTTCCAAAACACTACAAAGTCAAGGAAGGCATCTTTGTGGGCAGAGTTTACCACATTCAAGAAGAAGACTTCTCAATACATTTCTATTTATGTAACAAGAATGAAGGACATTGTAGATACATTAGGAGCAGTTGATGAAGATATTGAGGAGGATAGATTGGTAAGGCAAATCCTCACAGATTTGAGAGGAGATGAGAAATGGAAGCCATTCATTTTGTCTACTCAATTGTCACTAGATCATTTCACTCCTGATTTAATTTAGTTGCTAGGACACATGCTAACTTTTGAGCAGGATGTCAAAGGTGATGGTGATAAGAGTGCAGGTCAAGCAATGTATTCAAAGGATAAGAAGAAGAATAGCAAAGGCAAGCAACAAGAAAATGAAGAAGAAGGTACAACTAGCCAAGCCAACTTCCTAAGAGGAAGAGGAGGTGGCAAAGGTAGAGGAAGAGGCAAAAGCAATAAAGATGGAGTCAAAGCTTGCTGGATTTGTGATAAGACAAATCACTTAGCTCATGATTGTTGGCATAATAATCAAAATAATGGAGGATATAATCAGAATTTTAATTCAAGAGGAAGAGGTGGTAGAAACCAAAGAGGTAATTTTAGAGGTAGAGTTAGTAGAGGTTACTTTGGAAGAAATGCAGATAGAGGATTCCAAAGTCAATCCTACAACAATACCTACTACAATTATGCTTCAGATAAGAAGGAAGATTCAACCTTGATTATGAATGCAACTTGTGAAAGACAAAGTGAAGACCAAAGAGTCTTCTACATTGACTCAGGGTGTAGCAATCATCTGAGTGGTAATATAGCTTTGATGACTGATTTGGAGAATAAGGTAACTAATCATGTAGTTCAAACAGGTGATAATACAAAGCACAATGTGAAGTCAAATGGATTAGTGAGGGCCAGCGTGGAAGCACTCTCTTGAGTAAGGTTTTGTATGTTCCTACAATTCCAAAGAATTTGATAAGGTTCCTACAATTCCAAAGAAGTAAGGTTCACTAATGATGGAGTTTTTGTGGAAGACCCTAGCAATGGGTATAAACAAATTGTTTCAGGGAAGAAAGAAGGAAGACTCTTCACATTGAAGATTCAAGGTAATGTTGGTCATGCCTTGTTCAATTATAGAGGGCATAAGATCTCTGAGTTAGATCTTTGGCACAAAAGGCTTGGACATTTCAATGAAAGAGGTATTAAGGATATGGTTAATAATGGTTCAGTGCTTGGATTGCCTAATGTTGCAGGTCAACATATGACATACAGATGTGAGGCATGTCAATTAGGTAAGGCTCATAAGCAATCATATAATAAGCATGGATTTATGTATTCAAAGAAGCTTGGACCACCAAAGGATTTTAGTATAAATGGTTCAAGATATTATGTGATTTATGTTGATGATGCTATCAGGTGGATCACTATCTATGTGATCAAAGATAAATCAGAGGTATTCAATACATTTAAACATTATCATGTGTATGCAGAAAGAATCACAGGTCAAAAGTTAAAGAGACTAAGGTCAGATGGAGGGGAGATTATTTCTCTAATGAGTTTAGTGATTACTAAACAGAGACTAACTCCTCAAATGACAAGGCATTTGGATTGTCTTTCATCATCAACCGAAGAGTAGAAGCAAAACTCTGATATGAATTAGGAAGACCATTCAGAACGGTCTACACAAGTGAGCTATCTGGTATAACCTCATCCGCAAAAATGAATTGTTCCTTCAAGTGTCTTTAATCTTTGTTAGGAAACTATCCATAGAATCACCTTCATTCATGTGCTCACTCTCCAACTGTTTTCAGAGGTAAGCAACACGAGCCTCATTCCTAGCTTGGTACAATATGATAAGTGTATCCCAAGCATCCTTAGGTGTTTTGCAAGAGCGAATATGAGGAATAATGGCATGTTTGATAGACAAAGCTATCAATGCATGTGCCTGGGCATCTTTTCCATCCCAATGAATATGCTCTACAGTAGGTGCAACAGAAACTACAACACAAATAGGAATATGCAGAATATCATCATCTTCGACATCTTCTGCATCACCTTCAGTACCTGCAGTTGTAACAGTTGCAGGTGTGATAAAACATTTTTCAACACCCTGAACAATGTTTCGTAGTCCTTTTGCAACCAACACATGTCGCATTGTATAAACTGACAATGGGTAGTTGGTACCATCCAACTTATCCTGAATAGCCAACATATGAAATACATCACTGCTTTCAACCATGGCCGGTGACTAAAATACCTTGATGCAGAAAATTGACTATATCTCAAAAAGTTGAACAGAACTACCCAGATAAATTCTGCTAGACCTATAGCAGACTTCTAGACGCTTATACTAGCGAACCGAAATTGGTATATACCTTTGGTATAAAAAGATGAAATAGCCTGCACAAGTGCTATGATAGTGTGTTCGGAGGCTAAAACAAACTCAGATCGTGATTTCAACACCACATAGCAAAGTTGTTTTGATCTCAGAAACACGCTGAGTATGCTCACCAAAATTCTTACGATTTTGAGATTGCAAGCAGAGGAGTGTCCATGGCATCCTAGATGAAGCGATGACCTGCTCCGATACCAATTGTTGGAGTTAGACATCTACGGAAGCACGTAAACAGCATAAGGAAGAAGAAGAAGCTTGGAGCACAACACACAATATTGAATGTATTACTAGAGAATGTACAAAGATAAGTAGCCCATTAGGGTAATAGGCATATATACAAGCCGGGGGAAAAAAAACCTCCTAAAGAGGGAAAAAAATGCCCCAATGATCCTAGTGTGTTCACACACATTACTGCTTAAATATATCAACATATATGCATATGCATTTGTGTAAAATATTCATGTATTCATGTAATATATGCAAGTGTTTATAATTATGTATGCATGTATAAGTATACATTTGTGCATATAGGCATATATATGTGATGTGTACATGTATATATGTATATGTGTCTATGTGTAAATGTGTACATGTAAATATGTATGCATGTATATATATTTATGTGTGCATTTAGGCATGTATGTGTGATGCATAATGTATCTACTCCATTTTATATTTATGTATGTATATCTACATGATGTGTATATATCTTTATATATATTATGATCCTCGTTGGTTCGAGTAGCTATATATAGAGGCATAAGGTTGGGAGGAGAGACATCTCTCTAGTAGGACATCGGAGGAATAGATGCAATGTGTACATATACTTCAATCATATGGCTAAAAGGCTGAATTAGAGTTTTTAAACTAGGAGTTTTAAAACTCTAATATCAAACTAGTGTTTTCGAATTAGGATTTTTTGAAATAGGATTTCTGAATTAGAATATTTATAATAGGATTTTTGAATTAATATATATATATATTTATTTATTTATTTATTTATTTATTTATTTATTTATAGATATATATATATATATATATATATATATATATACACACGTATATATATATATATATATATATATATATATATATATATATATATATATATATATATATATATGTATGTATGTATGTATGTATGTATGTATGTATGTATGTATGTATGTATATATATATATATATATATATATATATATATATATATATATATATATATATATATATATATATATATATATATATATATGTATATATATATATATATATATATATATCAGTATGCATGTGTGTATGTATGTGTATCTATATGTGTGTATGCATGTGTGTATGTATGTGTATCTATATGTGCGTATGCATGTGTTGTGTGTGTGTGTATATATGCATATGTATATGTATATATGCATGTTATATGATTATGTGAGTCTATGTGTGTGTACATATGATTATGTATGTGTATGTGTATATGAGTATGTGTATATGAGTATGTGTATATGTATATGAGTATGTGTATGTGTCTTTGTGTATTCATTATATGTGTGTAATTGCATGCATATGTATGTGTGTGTAAAAATGTGCATGTATGTGTGTGTATGTATAAATGTGCATGTATGTATATATGTGTATAAATGTGCATGTATGATGTATATGTGTGTGTATGTGTGTATTTGTACCTCTAGTCTCACTCTTTTCTCTCTCTCTCTCTCTCATATACATACATATATACATAAACACACATACTCATATCCACATATATATACATAAAAGCAATGCGTACCGTGCATTATCATGACGATGAGCCATAAGTGTCCGCATCTCTTTTAGACACCATTTATGCGACCATCCTGTCCCAACCATTATCTCAAGTGAACTAAGTATGTATTTTTTATCCCTGTCATCATGCTCACTACAAAAATAAAAAAAAATCATGTAAATAAAACATAAGATATTTATTTTAATTTATATATAAAATTTATACTTACTTCGGCTCTAAGTTGAAAAGGTGCAAGTAAGCGTCACATAATGCTTGCATTCTTCTCTTGAACTCCAATCCATTCCCTATGTACACAATGTTCCCCTCTGGCTCTATATCGCACTCTAGCCCTAAGGTGCCTATGCATTGTCCTCATAGGCTCCTTTTCTCTGCTATCATGATCTGGAGGTGGTATAGGTGTCCTGAAAATAGATAGATAAAAATACATAAAAATATGTGCTATAATATCATTAAAAAAATAATGAAAAACATAACATACCTATGAGCAAATAGTTTTCTTCCTGCATGTGGAGCTACAGAAGAGCTTTCCTCTGATCGCTGGGTAAGCATCTAGATCGTATAATCCAGCTCATCATCAGGCATCTCTGAGTACTCATGCATGATGATCCCTAGAGTATCAGGCGGAACTCTTGCTCTCATAAGACTTTTTATGAGAGTGGGATTCGCCTTTCTCTCTCTAATAGGATCCATAATACATGTACATATAAAACAAAATGGGTTAGAAATCAATATATATATGTGTACATATGTATGTGTGTATATGTGTATGTAGGTTTATATGTGAGTGTGTGTATGCATGTAAGCATGTATGTATGCATAGGCATGTGCATTATGTATGCAAATGTATGCATGTGTGTGTATGTGTGTGTGTATGTGTGTGTGTATGCATGTAAGTATGTATGTATGCATATGCATATGCATTATGTATGCATATGTATGCATGCATGTGTATGTGTGTGTATGTGTCTCTATGTGTGTGTATGTATATATATGTGTGTATGTCTCTATGTGTCTATCTATGCATCTATATGTGTGTATGTGTCCATGTGTAGGTATGTGTGTGTGTGTCTATGTGTGTGTGTGTGTCTATCTGTGTATATACGTGTGTATCTGTATATATATATGTCTATGCATGTGTATGTATGTGTGTAAATGTGTGTGGATGTGTGTATGTGTCTGTGTAAGTTTGTATGTGTGTATGTGTGTATGTGTCTGTGTAAGTTTGTATGTGTGTATGTGTGTATGTGTGTATATATGTGTGTGTCTGTGTGTATATATGTGTGTATCTACATATATATGTCTATATGCATGTGTATGTGTGTGTGTAAATATGTGTGGATGTGTGTATGTGTGTGTGTGTCTATGTGTGTATGTGTGTGTGTAAGTCTATATATGTCTATGTGTGTATGTGTTTGTCTATATATGTGTGTATGTATCTCTGTGTGTGTAAGTTTGTATGTGTGTATGTGTGTGTTTTTATGTGTGTAAGCGTATGTGTGTGTGTCTATGTATGTGTGTATGCATGTGTAAGTGTGTCTGTGTATGTGTGTGTGTGTCTATGTGTGCGTGTGTAAATCTATGTATATGTGTGTGTATGTGTATATGTGTGTATATGTCCATGTGTGTGTATGTATCAATGTGTGTGTATGTGTCAGTGTGTATGTGTATGCATGTAAGCATATATCTATGCATATGCATGTGCATTATGTATGCATATGCGTGTGTACTGTATGTGTGTAGATATGTGTGTATGTCTGTGTATGCATGTAAGTATATATGTATGCATATGCATATGCATTATGTATGCATATGTATGCAGGTGTATGTCTCTTTATGTGCATGTGTATGCATATATATGTGTGTATGTGTGTGTTTCTCGCTCTCTATGTGTGTGTGTGTGTCTATGTGTGTATATGTATGTGTGTGTATGTGTGTGTATGCATGTAAGCATGTATGTATGCATATGCATGTGCATTATATATGCATATGTATGCATATGTATGCATGTGTGTGTATGTGTGTGTGTATGTGTATGTGTATGTGTGTGTATGTGTGTGTATGTGTGTGTATATGTGTGTATGTCTCTCTACATATGTATGTGTGTATGCATATGTATGCATGTGTGTGTATGTGTGTATGCATGTAATTATGTATGTATGCATATGCATATGCATTATGTGTGTATGTGTCTATGTGTGTATGTGTGTGTCTATGTGTGTATGTGTGTCTATGCATGTGTATGTGTGTGTTAAATCTGTGTGTATATGTGTGTGGATATGTGTGTGTATGTGTATGTGTCTATGTTTGTGTATGTGTCTATGTGTGTGTATGTGTATGCATGTATCTATGCATGTGCATGTGCATTATGTATGCATGTGCATGTGCATTATGTATGCATATGTATGCATATGTATGTGTATGTGTGTATGTGTCTATGTGTGTGTATGTGTCTATGTGTGTGTATGTGTCTATATGTGTGTATGTGTATGCATGTATCTATGCATATGCATGTGCATTATGTATGCATTTGTATGCATATGTGTGTGTATGCATGTAAGTGTGTATGTATGCATATGCATATGCATATGCATTATGTATGCATGTATGCATGTGTGTGTATGTCTCTATATGTGTGTGTGTGTATGTGTGTGTGTATATGTGTGTGTATATCTATGTGTGTATATGTATGTGTGTATGTGTGTGTATGTGTGTATGTGTGTGTATGCATGTAAGCATGTATGTATGCATATGCATGTATGTGTGTATATGTGTGTATTTGTGTGTCTCTATATATGTGTGCCTGTATGCATGTGTATGTGTGTGTGTAAATGTATGTGGATATGTGTGTGTGTCTATGTGTGTGTGTATATGTGTGTGTGTATATGTGTGTGTATGTGTATGTGTGTGTGTCTATGTGTCTATGTGTGTGTGTATATGTGTGTGTATGTGTATGTGTGTGTCTATGTGTGTATGTGTGTGTATGTGTGTGTGTCTATGTGTGTATGTGTGTGTGTCTATGTGTGTATATACGTGTGTATCTATATATGTGTCGGTGTGCATGTGTACGTGTGTGTCTGGATGTGTATGTGTAAGTGTGTATGTGTCTATGAGTATGTATATATTTATGTGTGTGTATGTGTCTATGTGTGTCTATGTGTGTGTATGTGTCTATGTGTGTATGTGTATGCATGTATGTATGCATATGCATGTGCATTATGTATGCATATGTGTGTGTATGTGTGTGTATGCATTTAAGTATGTATGTATGTGTGTAAGTGTGTGTGTGTGTCTATGAGTGTGTATATATTTATGTGTGTGTATATGTCTATGTGTGTATGTGTCTATGTGTGTATGTGTATGCGTGTATGTATGCATATGCATGTGCATTATGTATGAATATGTGTGTATTTGCATGTGTATGTATGCATATGTGTGTGTATGTGTGTGTTTGCAATAAGAAACCAAGTTTTTCTGCAAGGTTTAATTTCTTCTACTCTTCAAAAAATAAATAACTTCCACTACCACTAGAAAAATTCTCTAACTTAAAATCACTAGTAGGTGGATATTTTCCTCGAGAGAGCATTCAAGGCATTGGCATCCATCCCCTAGATAGAATAGCAATAAACATCGAGCCTTGGTGTCACTATAACATCTAAAAATAGAAGGAAACTCCCAAAACCACACAAGAAGAAGTTTATACACCATTGAAAGATAATCAAACATGGACGGAGCCAATGCCAAACACTTCAAGAGTGTAGAGGGACCATATCTTTTGTTCTCTTTATATGATATATGAAATCATACATATAATCATCCTCTATAAACCCCCATCCCATCATGGTCACCAAAGTGTTTCCTCCAAGGATAGTAAGAGTTAACAATGTGGGTTTGGGAACAAGGCACTACTAGATTGGTAGCATCTTTTAGATTCATACACTAAGCTAATGATAGTGTAATAATATGAACTATTCTAATTGTGACTAACAATAAACACACCAAATAATTAAACAGAGATCTCTTAGACATTATATAGTATGATACAACCTCTCTTAGTAACATGAAATTTCAGTAATTCTTCAATTCATTAACATTAATTCAATATAGAACTTGATCCCTACCATCTATAACCTTTTACAATGTTGAGCCTAGATTTGACTTGTTAAGAAATACCTACACAAGCACAACAAAGTGTGCTCAGTTTATACACAATAGATCCTTATGATTGTTCAATTCCGAGGAACTTAACCGACTTGGGTAGTTGTCATCGTATGTTGCTCGCTTTCAAAAATACACTTTTGGAGGCATCAAAAATACACTTTTGAAAAAGAAAAAGCAAAAAACATGGGGACACATCCTTAAAGGTCATTCAAGCATCAAAAGTAAAATTATATGAAGAGACATGGAGCAATGACGAAACAAAGGCATGGAGGAATGAATAGATAGAGACTTGGAAGATGAAGAGCCACTAGGTGCCCACGGATTAAAGAGCTTGTATAAACCTCATTCTACAAGTTTGAGGAAATTATACAATAAAGAAAGTATTTCTCTTACTCTAAGGATAGTGTGTATTTCCTAGGATATTCCATTTCTGAGTTATCTCTCTCCTTGTTCCTATAACCTCTCATTTCGATTGAAGTCTTGTAATGGTCTATTTCTTTATAAAGTCTAGTTTGTGAATGCAAGACATCTCATCGTGATTGCTTTCTTACTATGATAATTCGAGTCATCTTTCTAACCCTAGATTTTGCATAGGTGTTAGTAACGAATAGTCGATATCGCAATAGAGGTTTATAGGAGAGTTCAATGTTGAAAATGAGAATTGTGTAGCTCATTTTAAAGGTGTAAATGTTTAGTCTGTAGTGTGACAGGCAAATAAAATTGCAATTGGGAGAAGTCTTGAATCCAAGGTATAAGAATACACAAATCACATTCATTTGGAGAGGGTCTATCACGCGTTCTTTGCACTTGAAGTTAAACTTCTCTATGTCGATTATGTCAAGTGTATTTACTTTTTTAAAGTCACTAATCAATTGTACCTTCCGTTAGCTCCTCCGTTCATATTTGATATCTCTTCAACTTTGTAGCTCTATTTCTTGAACCGAACGATACCCAAAACTTGCATAGATCGTTTAGGATTTCCTTGACGACATCAAATTCTTTGATATTGGTAATCGAGGGCTACACTCTAAAACACAACACGAAGTTGATGTTCTATCCCTTGGATCAACTAGGAGGTTTCACGCACAGCTTATTTTACATAATTTCCTCCCGAAATATGCCAAGATGAACCTCGAGACTCTGTAGAATCGAAAAGAAATCTATGAGGCTTAAATGTAATACAAAGTTTGATCAATTAACGTAATAATGGTCAATGAATACAATTCATTTAAAAAAGAAAACTACATTGTGTAATCACTAGGCTTCACTGCATATGCAGCTTTGCTAACATGTGTACAACAAACTACATTGCGTAATAATACACAGATAATAATATACTAGTATGTGTGCATCTACATCTTATCATATGTCATTGCATCCAAACATCTTTGTATCTGATATATATATGCATGTGTATTCAACCATCGGTGTATGTAATACAAGCACATGGGGTGCATGTGCTAGCCCGCCTGTCAAACACAAATGCACAGATACAAACAAAGAGAGAGAGAGAGAGAGAGAGAGAGAGAGAGAGAGAGAGCAACGCTCCGTCGCTCACACAGTAGAAGTCCATAACGCAAAGATGCACGGAAGCTTCAACAACTCATGATCTGAGGAGAGTAGAGACTCGAGACTCGAGAGTACAGTGGATGAGACATGAGAAGCAAAAACCTGCTAACCGTGAAGCTCCTGCAGATTCATGTCCTTCGAGTGCGCGCCAAATTCACCTGTCGTCCCAACTGAAGCAACACATAATCCTGCGTTTGAGGCGGGGGCATGCATCTATGATCTTGCCCGTTAGAGTTGGAGAAAGGACCCAGGCTGCTAGCCTTAAAATAGCAATCTGTTTTTCCTTTTATCAGTTCATGTCGCCATTGAGTGTTTATGTACTTACAGAGCACTGAGGAGGTGGTGGAAAAAACACACACACACTCACATATATATATATATATATATATATATATATATATATATATATATATATATATATATATATATATATATATATATATATATATATATATATATATATAGAGGAGGTGGTGGAAAAAACACACACACACTCACATATATATATATATATATATATATATATATATATATATATATATATATATATATATATATATTCCTCGCCGACTCGCCTTTCATATCGAGTACAGTTAACCATGGTACCTACAGGCTACAGCCGCCTTACAGATGTAAGAAAATTAAGTAGTCTTTCCAGCTCAAGCGACAGAACATCGGTGCGTTGTGCGTGGCGATGTATGTGTTGCATTCATCAGTGGCAGAAGGGGTCCACGGTGCTTAGTCCACAATAGCAACCTGATTTTGTTCTTTTTCTCAGCTCATGATGCAAGCTGCGAATGGAGGGTACGTCGGTTGAAAGACCAACAGTTTACTCTCTCAAAGGAAATAGTAGAGGTATAGGGCCCTATTAAGATATCTAAGCAGATGGCTGCTAAGTGGATTTGTTTTTTTTTTTTTTGAGAAAACAGGAAAATATAAATTGATAGAGGAATGATACATCAGTGCAGAGGGCAGGAGCACCTCAGGATAGAGCAATTACAAAGAGTCCAACATGGAAAATCTGTGCCCAGATTAAATTTGAGCTAAGAGGCCTTTCCAACAGGAGTACTTTTTTTCGTACAAAATAGAGTGAATGATCTGGGGGGGGCTGAGAAGGCCTGACAATACTTTTAGTACAATGAATAGCAACTTTCTTAAGGGTCTTGGGGAGGGAAATGAGGAAGTTCCTCCTAACATGACCAAAAACTCTATTGTTTCTACTAAGCCATATTGCCCACACTATATGACCTCTCCACGTGTTCCATAGCAGGATGTCCATATTTCTGCAGCAGCTAAGAAGGACCTCCAGCTTTTGAAGCTTGGGGGCTTGAGTGATCTTCAAATACTTTTCCACAGGAAGCCAGAATGGCTTAGCATGGACACAATCAAAGAAGAGGTGACAAACGTCCTCCACTCTGCCACAAAATGCACATTTACCTCCATCAGCAAATACTTTCCTGACTCTGGGGCCCACCCAAAGACCTTGATGGATGATTAACCATTGAAGAAAGGAGTGTTTACTGCAATCAGGGTAAGCCCACAGAGATTTAAATCTAAAAGACCATTGGGAAGGGGACCAATTGATGTTCCAGAGTCTGTTCAACTTAGTTACAATGCCATCCATAGATCCCTTATTCCTTTTGAAGTTACGGTATATAAGATCAGCTACAGTACTGAGCCTGAGCACCTTCCACCTGCTATGATTCAGCTGCAACTCGAACATAGCCTTATGCTGGGGGAGGATCTGCAAACAAGAAGGGGAGATATTAGTAACATTTAATAGGGTGTGATCTTCTTTCAGGTCTCCATTAGCCATAAAATCTCCATAGGATTTGAAGGAGAGCTTATCACACTTATGCTGCATTATTGCTATATTGCACTTGTTCCAATGAGCCAGCCAACCCAACCAGGGAGACTCCTACACAAAAAAACCAGAAGAAGATCTCAACTTTTTTGTGGGAATAAATAGAGATTTAGCCTTAAACTAAGCCTTCCACATTCTACAGACCAATGGACTGCCAATGGGGTAGATGGGATGGGGACAGCATATGACATCCCACAAATTTATGTTTTGCCAAGACCTGTAATTAGACAGGTAAAATTTAGAAATATTTCTGTGGATAAGACTAGCCCAAATTTCATTACATTCAAGACTTCTAAGAATCCATTTTGCAGCCATTTGATCGGCCATTTTGGCAGGACAAAGAAGACCCAGGCCACCTTTCTCTTTAGGCAAACAACAGACCTCCCAGGAGACTTTAGCAATTTTCCTTCTATTATCAAAACCACCCCACAAAAATCTTTTAGCCGGAGAGATTATCTGTCCCAACTGTTTTTTGGAGGGAGACCAGCAGGACAAAAAATAAACCAGTTTGGGAAGTAAATAATGATTCAAAATAAACGTTCTGTGGGGTAAAGAACTATTGGCATCATACCAGAGAGACAGACTTTTCTTGAATTTTTCAACCACCCAATCCCACTTCTGAGAAAAGGAAACATTAAACCCCATGGGGATCCCTAATAATCTGAAAACTTTCCCATCTTTTATAAGGTTGCAACCAAGCTGAGTAATAATATCGGGAATGCAGTTATTAGAAGCCTTGAAACCAGTCTTGTTGTGGTTGACCATAAACCCACTGGGCAAACAGAAAATGTCAAGACATTCAAGGAATTTTTCCAGAAATTTAGAATCAGCCTTGAGCAAAGCATTCAACAAACATTTGGAGACAAAGAGGGGAGGGGGAGTTAGGAATGTCAATACATTCAATAAGACCTGAATTGAGAGCATCTTTAACCAGCCATCCCAGAGCATCACTAGCTATGGCAAAAAGCAGGGGAGCTAGGGGGCAACCTTGCCTTATAGATCTGACAAGCTTAAAGGGTTCAGAAACTTGCCCATTAACAGACACTCTAGAGTAAGCATTCCCAAATAAGGAGCTCACTTACTTGATAAATCTTCTTCCAAGACCCATGTCTTGTAAAGACTGAAGAATGAAGTCCCACTCAATCCTATCATAGGCTTTGTCAAAGTCAATTTTGAAGAAGAAATAGTCTTGCCCAGACCCACTAGCATAATCCATCCCTTCCCATAAAGATATGATAGTATCTAAGATGAATCTGCCTTTAATGAAACCTTTCTGTTCAGGAAGAATGAAATGGGACATCATAGGACTGAGCCTTTTAGCCAGAGTAGAAGCAAAGATTTTATAGATGGAACTCAAGCAAGTGATAGGCCTCCAATTGTTGAGATCCTCTTTGGGCCCCCTCTTATGAACAAGCTTAATAACCCCAGTGTTAATGTTGTGAGGAAGAAATCCTTTGCTAACAACCTCTTCCCATATCAAGAGAATAAAAGGAGTGAGAAAATCCCTTAATAAAATGAAGAATTCATTAGGCAATCCATCAAGCCCAGGAGACTTACAGGGTTTCAATTTATTGATGGTTTCTTTGATCTCACCAGCAGTGAGGGGCAGGTCCAGTATAGGAACCAGGCTCTGAGGAATCATTTTTTTCCTTTTCATGGATATAGTAGCTCTGGCCCTCTGGATATCCTCCCCCCACTTGGGAGACACAGAGAAAACATCCATAAAGAAGCTTTTGGCCTCCTGTAAAGTCTCTTCAGTATTCATGGTGAAACCTCCACATTTCTTTTTAATAAAAGGCACGAAATCCCTGATTTTCCTTTTCTTCATGAGAGAAAACATATGCTTGTTATTCCTGTCCATGTTCTCACTCCAAAATTCCCTGGATATAGCAAGAGTGTTCCTAGCTTCAAGATAATTCTCCTTACACAGCCTCAAGGAGCAGTCTAAGTACTCCTGAGAATTAACAGCCAGAGAATTTAACTTCTTCATAATAGAGTTCCTCCTTTGAGCTCTCAACTCCAAGGCAGCTTTTCTATGCAGGGTGAAAAGCTTTTGAAGATCGGTAACCGATCGCTCCCAAGCTAGGGTTGGGGAAATATCCCTATCAAAATGGTGAGATATGATGGCCTTAGTTTTAGCCATAATACAAGGTAACCTAAGAAGGCTATAATCCAAGTGGGGCCAACTAGACTTATACGAGGGGCTACCTTTTCTGAAAGACAAACAAAGGGGCTTATGATCGGACACCAGAAGGGAAAGATCAATCTTAGAACTAGTGTTCCAGCAACCCTGAATAAAATCAATTGTAGTATAACATCTATCCAACCTGGCAGCTTTATAATTAAAACCAGTTTGTTTGTTGGTCCACGAGAACCCAGTGTTTTGGGACATGTCAAGCAAATCATGGTGGTTACAAAGATTAAACCAAGACAATTTTTTAGAACCACTAATGCAGTTTCCTTTACCCTCCCAACGATCCTTAACATTAGTAATCATATTAAAATCACCTCTAAAGATAACCGGACCATTAATGGAACAGAGCTCATCCCAACAGGCTTTTCTGTCACAAGGAAAGTTAGAAGCATAGATGGACACAATGGAACAGTTATAAGGAGCATCAAGATTAACAAAGCACCATTGGTGAGTCAGGATAGTACAAACAGAATGAATAGAATGAGCAATAGTTCTCAAGATACCAATAACAACACCTCCTTTACCACTGTTGTGGTTGGTATAGAACCAAACAAAATTAGAAGCTAAAATATTGAGATGCATAAGGAGAGAAGCACCACCAATCTTTACTTCCTGCAAGCAAATAATCTCTGGATAAGCAGGTAACAACTTTAGCCACTGATTGATCATCTTAGGTCTGACTGCATCAGTGAGACCCTTCACATTCAAAGAAATAATGTTAATGTCAAACATAAGAAACTGAACAAAATTACTTCCTGTTGTTCTTAGTCGGCTTCCGTGCTGAAGTGGATGACCTAATTGTCTCTTTCCTTTTAGGTTTGGAGATTTTGGAGTGCTCATTAGTAATTTCCATGTCTTGAGACATGGGAACAAAGTCACACTGCTCACCTTCACCATCCATATTTTCTATAGTATCTTGATCCATAGCATCAAGTTCTTGACTAAAATGTTCCATAACAGGAGGGGCAATGTTTTTTACCTGCTGAGGAGAGAATGTGTTATCTTGTATGACTTTGTTCCTCTTACCAACAGTTTTCCAGTCCCTGTTCGAGATCAGAGACCCAGAGGTGCTGGCTTTTGAGTCTGAGTTGGTCGGACCTGCACAGGCTATATTAGGATTGATATTTTCAACCTGCACATAAGAATTGGGGGGGGCTCCTGCATTTTCTTTATCCTCAAATGGGTTAGAGATGTCTTCCAACAATATATCAAAAAGGTTCTCAGACTTAAAACTTTTTTTTTTATTTTTTTGAACCTATTTCTTCCCGGCCATGTTAGGGTTGTTATTAATAACTTGAGGGGCTTCATTTTTAACATGGTCTACGGTCTCCTCGTGTGTTTGAAGGAGGGGACAGTCTCTTATAATGTGGCCTTGCTTATAGTAATGATATCAAGCATTTAGGAGGTTTCTATACACAAGCTTTTGAGTGTGCAGCTTTAGGCCTTGGGAATCCTTTATCACAATTTGTGTCTTGATTTCTCTGGAAATATCTACTTCAATCAGGACCTGAGGATCCCATTTGGGGTTGATGATGCTATTCCTAGATCTCTGACCTAAGACTCTGCCCACCATATTGCCTAAATGTTCAATCCACGGATAGTAATCAATAGGAAGCTCGGGGAACTTGACCCTGACCGGAATCTTGGTAGGTTTGGGTCCCTTAGGATTAAAACCGATATACCATTTGAAGAAGGATAAAGGAGTATTCTTGATTAGCCATTGTCCCTCACTTATAACATGCAAAGCACTATTCACCTCCTCGAAGAAGAAGAGGTAGAAATTATTCGGGCAATACTGAATATGTTTCACAAAGAGGCCCCTAGTTTTCCAGTGATTTTTTATCCACGATTTTAGCACCTCGTGGGGTGGTCTAGGGCCATGGCAAAGGCCAATAACCACACGTCCAGAAAGGTGCTCGTGCCAACTGTCCAGAGAGGTACGATCTATAACAAAAACGTCCTCCTCTGGGTCACTGGCACAGTCGTCAACCAAAAGCGTATGAGGGTGAACATTGTCGTCAATTTTACCTTTGTCCTCAGGATTGATAGAAGACTGAGACTTGGCTCTATGATCAAAGACAAGAGGGGGGGGACATACGTGATGCTTTCGTAGATTCAGCGTAAGTTTTCTGCGGAGAAGAGTTACCGTTTATCTAATGCATGTCATCTTTGAAAGCTGAAGTGCCTACCACGGTTCCAGCACTCGCTTCTAATCTCCCAAGGCCTCCACTCTGCATGACAGGAAGCTCTGGTACCACCCTCACGTCAACACCGGGCTGAGGCGTTTCCAGAACAGAGATCCCATTTCTCAAAGCTTCGAATAAGGACATAACAGTGCAACAGGGGCAGACTCTCTTGGACAAATTGTAGCACAGGCGCACCAGCACCCCCCAACACCGGGGAGGGGCGCGGTGAGAAGAAGGCACGAGCAGACTTAGGGTTTCATGTCTGGCGCGAGCAGACTTAGGGCAGACCATTGTCAACTGTTGCCTCTTGCCGTATTTTTGAAGAGAAAACAAATGTGGATTTGTTTTTTAAAACATGTCCAAGCAGATGGCTGCCAAGTGGATTTTTTTTTTAAAGTACAATGAATTGGAAATACACACGCACACACCCAACCTGGTGAGGTAGAGACACCCATCATGAGAGACTCATGGACATGTCAAGTCAAGACTTGAACGCAGTACTTCCTCCCATAGCTTCAAGGCATCAACCATTAGGCTACGCGGGCTTGAACGATAAGTGGATTTTGAGGACATCTTATTCTTCTGATATTTGGGCCTATCCTGTTATTAAATGTTCACATATTTTATGTTGCAGGTTGTAAATCTTAGAACAATAATAACATTTGGGACGTTATCTCCTCCCCTCAAAGCTTTGTCCCTTAGCAGGCTGACATGCAATATGTGGAAGGCTTGGATGGATGCTAAAACTGATTACATGCTTAACTCTGACTTTGCCAAGAATGGTTCTTTTTTCATGCAAGAATCAATATGGACAGGGTGGATAGCTCACCACAACATCAGGGTTTATTTGTCATTACAAATAAATCTCGTAAAGCAAGTTTCAGCAGTCAGAAGAACTTGATGTGGGGTAATAGGGTTATTGATGAAGAACGTGAATCTATCATTACAAATAAATGCCGTAAAGTAGGTTTTAACAGTCAAAAGAACCTTAATCTAAACCATTTGTCAGGATCTTGTAAATAGATTCTATTGCATTACATAAGGATGTTGGAGACTAAGCTTTCGGAGTGCAATTGGTTTAGATCCATTGAAATCCAACATATTATTGAAGATCTCTAGAGAAACTTCAAGAAGAAAATCGTTTCTATCTTGTGTTGATAAGCTTAATCGAAAGTGGAAGATTAACTAGACCTCAAAATAGTGGAGGTATAAATTTCAAGTGAATTGGGCCTTTCCCTTATCGATCAAGCATTCGATGTTGTAGTGGCTAATTATCCACAAAGGTATTTGGACTGGAAGTAAAGCCAAAAGTTGTAACATTGGTAATGGAGAATGTCACATATGTCGCAAGGAGGAAGGGCTTTCCCACCTGTTCATTCAATGTGACCATGCTACGAGGTTTTGGGACCTCATTAACAGATTCCTACGAGTTGTGGGCCTTCCTAGGCTTGGATACAAGGAGATGTTGGGTGTTTGCAATAGAATGAATATAGCCCTTTGGAAAATGCCCATTCTTCATCCTCAACAAGGTTAGCAGACTCTATTTTTGGAGTAGAGGCCTTTGCAACAACCATTGTAGTCTCTTTTTCTTTGCCTCTTTTGCAGTCAGTTTAGGACAGTTCTTTATGATATGATGGGTTCCTTTACAATACTTGCAAAACAATTTCTTCTTTTCTGATTTCTTCTTATCTTTTCCTTCCTTCTTCGAATATGCAAAATTAGGAGATTTCTGCTTACTAGTTGAAGAGCTCCATTTTCCTTTGCCCTTCTAACTAGCTAGGAAAGCTTGATCTGCAATATGCATAATGGACCTGTTCTACCTCGACTGATCTTCCTGCAACAGAACAAAGACTAACTCCTCTAATGACAAGGCATTTGGATTGCCTTTCATCATCAACCAAAGAGTAGAAGCAAAACTCTGATATGAATCAGGAAGACCATTCAGAATGATCTACACAAGTAAGCTATGTGGTATAACTTCATCAGCAAAAATCAATTGTTCCTTCAAGTCTTTGATCTTTGTTAGAAAATTGTCCATAGAATCAACTTCATTCATGTGCTCAGTCTCCAACTTTTTTCGGAGGTAAGCGACACGAGCCTCATTCCTAGCTTGGTACAATGTGGTAAGTGTATCCCAAGCATCCTTAAAGAGCGAATGTGAGGAATAATGGCACGTTTGACAGATAAAGCTATCCATGCATATGCCTGAGTATTTTTGCTATCCCAACAAATCTGCTCTACAATAGGTGCAGCAAAAACCGCAGCACGAACACGAATCCATAGAATATCATCATCTTCGACACCATCTCCATCAACTCCAGCACCTTTATTTGCACTACTTGTATTCTCAGGTGTAAGAGGACGTCTTTCAACACCCTGCATAATATTCCACAATCCTTTTGCAACCAATATATGTCGCATCATCTAAGCCCATAATGGGTAGTTAGTACCATCCATCTTATCCTCAATAGCCAACATACGGAATACATCACTGCTTTTAGCCATGGCCGGTGACTAAAATACCTTGATGCAAAAATTTGACTTTATCTCAAAAAGTTGAATAAAACTGCCCAAATGAATTCTGCTATACCTGTAGCAGACTTCAAGACGCTTATACTAGCGAACCGAAATTGATATATATATTTTGCACAAAAAGACAAAATAGCCTACACAAGCATTGCGATAGTGTGTTCGGAGGCCGAAATGAGCTCAGATCGTAATTTTGGCACAACAGAGCGAAACGGATTTGATCTCTGAAACACCCTGAGTATGCTCACCAAAATCATGCAATTTTGAGACTGCAACCGGAGGAGTGTCCATGATGCCCTAGATGAAGTGGCAACCTGCTCTGATACCAATTGTTGGAGTTAGACGTCTGCAGAAGCACACAAACAACACAAGGAAGAAGAAGAAGCTTGGAGCACAACACACAATATTGAATGTATTACTAGAGAATGTACAAAGATAAGTAGCCCATTAGGGCAATAGGCATATATACAAGCCAGGGAAAAAAACCTCCTAAAGAGGGAAAAAAGTGCCCCGGTGGTCCTAGTGTTTTCACACACATCACTACCTAAATATATCAAGAGTAGGAGATTCCCTAAAAACAAATCATGATTAGAAATTAAGTTAGCAATCACATGTTGGAAGCCTGGCTAACGAATCATTTCATAGTCAATTCTTACAATAAGACCACCCATCGAGCTAAATAATCCACCAAGCTCTATTGCGTAACCAGATAAAGCAAAGACAAATGATCTACATGAAAACGAATCTACAGCCCAAGAGGTGGTATTGGAACTCCTTAATAGAGTAGATCAATCCATCCAATTGACTTGTATAGTAGACTGAACGATACCATTTTTGCTCCATGTTTGGCATCAAAAACATCCCAATATCTGTGTTAGAATCATTTACAAACACATGAAAGGGTTTTGACTACACAAGAGCCTAAAAAACAATAGCTATGTTAGAATCATCTACAAACACATGAAAGGGTTTTGACTACACACGAGCCTAAAGAACGGGAGCTTGGGTCAACAGAATTTTCAAAAAAGCAAACGAACTTCTAGAAACATTAAAAAAAACAAAAATTCAAATAAAAAGGATACTCTTTCTTTGCTCCAAACACAGACAAATATAACCAATATAACCATCAAGAAATGAATTCATCTCCATTCCAACTACATTATTAAGCAGGAAATCCAAAAATGGAAGTAGGAACGGGTCTGGAATAGTTGCAATATTAAGCTTGCGATAATCCATGCAAATACAATGTTGCTCATTCTTTTCGGGCACATCCCTTCAAGATATTCAATAGGGTCTATAAGTTTTGTAATATGATGAGGTCATCTAGAGCAAGCTCCTTTTCTAATTTACTACTGAGTTGAGTGTGTAGAGTATCGTTTAACCCATTCACTAACCATATTGTGAATACTAAATTAGGAATTCGTTGTGTTGCTAGCATGTTAATGTATAGAATCAATGGATTTTGGCTTCTCATACTGTAAATAATTTAACAATTGCTAAATATCTTTATCCTTTAAAAAATGATATTGCATCTTTCATTTCTTCAAAAGTGGTAAAGGCATTATCATCATACTCCAATAGCCACTTTGTAGCATAACCTCTTAATGTGCTTTGAACGTGCAAATTTTCTCGATTCCATCTACAATGATGTCAAGAAAATTATAATTTTTTAGAGAAGTATCTGCATTAACATTAGGTTTTTTTGAAGCATCTGCATGAAATTTTGGTTGGTATACCCTATCCAAGATGCTTGAGGATTTAGAGATTCCATTTTCTTTAGGAAATTAAAAAGGTTCTTATTATCAAAATTGGAAAGACTATTAGTGTTGCTTGGAGATCCATGAGTTGAGGTAGAGGGACTCTCTTCCTCTTCCATTTCTTCTTTCGTGAGTTTATCATCCTCTACTTGCTCCTACAATGTCTAAAAATTGAGCTAAATAAAATATTTTTGCAATAAGAAACCAATTTTTTCCACAAGTTCTAATTTCTTCTACTCTTCATTAAATAAATTACTTCTACTGCCACTAGAAAATCCTCTAACTTAAAATCACTAGTAGGTGGATATTTTCCTCGAGAGAGCATTCATGGCATTGGCATCTATCCCCTAGATAGAATAGCAATGAACATCGAGCCTTGGTGTCACTATAAGGTCTGAAAATAGAAGGAAACTCCCAAAACCACTCAAGAAGAAGTTTATATAGCATTGAAAATAGGAGCTAGCGTCAAGCAATTCAAGAGTGTAGAAGGAGTACCATATCTTTTATTCTGTTTATATGATACATGAAATCATACACCTAATCGTCCTCTAAAAACCCCCATCCCATCATGGCCATCACCAAACTGCTTCCTCCAAGGATAGTAAGAGTTAAAAATGTGGGTTTGGGAACAAGGCACTACTAGATTGGTAGCATCTTTTATGTTCATACACCAAGCTAATGATAGTGCAATAATAGGAACTATTCTAACTATGACTAACAATAAACACACCAAATGATTAAACAGAGATCTCTTAGACATTATATAGTATGACACAACCTCTCTCAGTGACACAAAATTTCAATAAATCTTCCATTAATTAATATTATTTCAATATAGAACTTGGTCCCTACTATCTATAACCTTTTGCAAATGTTGAGCCTAGATTTGACTTGTTAAGAAATACCTACACAAGCACAACAAAGTGTGGTCAGTGTATACATAATAGATCCTTATAATTGTTCAATTCTGAGGAACTTAACTGACTAATTGGGTAGTTTTCATAGTATGTTCCTTGTTTTCAAAAATACACTTTTGGAGGCATCAAAAATACACTTTTGAAAAAAAAAGCAAAAAACATGGGGACACATCCATTAAAGGTCATTCAAGCATCAAAAGTAAAATTATATGAAGATACATGGAGCAATGAAGAAACAAAGGCATGGAGGAATGAACAGATAGAGACTTGGAAGATGAAGAGTCACTAGGTGCCCATGGATTAAAGAGCTTGTATAAACCTCAGTCAACAAATTTGAGGGAATTATACCATAAAAATTTATTTCTTCTACTCTAAGGATAGTGTGTAGTTCCTAGGATATTCCATTTCTGAGTTATGATCTCTCTCCTTCTTCCTATAACCTCTCGTTTCGATTGAAGTCTTGTAATGGTCTATTTCTTTATAAAGTCTAGTTTGTCAATGCAAGACATCTCATGGTGATCGCTTTCTTACTATGATAATGAGTCATCTTTCTAACCCTAGATTTTGCATAGGTGTTAGTAACCAATATTCGATATTGCTTTCTTCGCACTTGAAGTTATACTTCTCCATGTCGATTATGTCAAGTGTGCGTTTTTTAAAGTCACTAATCAATTCTACCTTCCGTTGGCTCCTTCATTCATGTTTGATGTCTGTTCAACTTTGTAGCTCTATTTCTTGAACCAAACGATACCCAAATATGCATAGATCGTTCAGGATTTCCTTGACGACATCAAATTCTCTTTGATATTGGTAATCGACGGCTACACTCTAAAACACAACACGAAGTTGATGTACTATCCTTTGGACATAATCTGCTCCCAAAATATTTGACACAACACGAAGTTGATGTACTATCCTTTGTTTCACGCACAGCTTATTTGACATAATCTGCTCCCAAAATATGCCAAGATGAACCTCGAGACTCTGAGGCTTAAATTTAGTACAAAGATTGAGCAATTAGGAAAATAATGGTCAACGAATACAATTCATTAAAAATAAAACTACATTGTGTAATCACTAGGCTTCACTGCATATACAGCTTTGCTAAAATGTGTAAAACAAACTACCTTGCGTAATACTATATTAGGAGTTAAAGAGAATCGAGTAAATACACAGATAATAATAATATACTAGGTATGTGTGCATCCACATCTTATCATATGTCATTGCATTCAAACATCTTTGTATCTGATATATTATATGCATGTGTATTGAACCATCGGTGTATGTAATACAAGCACATGGGGTACATGTGCTTGCCCGCCTGTCAAACACAAATGCACAGATACAAAACAAAGAGAGAGAGACGCTTCGTCGCTCACACACTGCACAGTAGAAGTCCATAACGCAAAGATGCACAGAAGCTTCAACAACTCATGAATCTGAGGAGGGTAGAGAGTTGGGACCACATTGGATGAGACATGAGAAGCAAAAACCTGCTAATCTTGAAGCTCCTCCAGATTTATGTCCTTCGAGTCTGAACCATTGGAGCTTAGCATTGCGCGCCAAATTTGAAGTGGTCCATAGGCACTTGTGGTTCCGACTCAAGCAACACATAATCCTGCGTTTCAGGCGGCGGCATGCACGTTGGCGGTTAGAGTTGGAGAAAGGACCCAGGCTGCTAACCTTAAAATAGCAATCTGTTTTTCCTTTCATCAGTTCATGTCGCCATTGAGTGTTTGTGTGTTTACAGAGCACTGAGGAGCTGGTGAAAACTATATATATATATATATATATATATATATATATATATATATATATATATACCTCGCCGACTCTATATATATATATATATATATATACCTCGCCGACTGATATATATATATATACCTCGCCGACTCTATATATATATATATATATACCTCGCCGACTCGCCGTTTATATCGAGTACAGTTAATCTGAAGACCATGGTACCTACAGGCGCCTTACAGATGTAAGAAAAATTAGTCTTTCCAGTTCACGCGACAGAACACGTTCTGCGCGGCGACGTATGTGTTGCACTCAACACTGGCAGAAGGGGTCCAGAGTGCTTAGTCCACAATAGCAAGATGATTTCGTTCTTTTTTTTTGAAGCAACAAAGAAAGGATGAATATTAATACAAGTTGTTACAAAGGTGCATGAGGCAGGCCCTCAGCAAAAACATTCCACTTAAAACAGGGAGTGGTACATGCAAAACCTGAGATCAGAGTAGATAGCAAGGAGCATGGCTCACTCCACTTAAAAGAGGGAGTCGTACATGCAAAACCTGAGATCAGAGTACATGGCAAGGAGCATGGCTCTCCACTTGCTTGGTTTATTATAAGTTACAATGTTGATGGGATTGTTGTGCTCAAGATGAGCATCAATCATGGATCTTACACACATGTCACCAATTATTTTCGTTTCCTTCATACAACTAAACAAGTGAAATTTGGGGATAGAATTCAATAATATGTGCCTCCTACTACACTAGATACTCAAAATAATTTGCGCTCTCCAAAGCTGCCAGAGAATCAATTCCATCTTGTAACATTCTCCAAGGAGAATCTGCTTGTAATTGAGCTTATGGATCCCAACTCTGGAATAGTAGTTATCAAGCACCTTCTAATATCTTTGAGCATTCCTACAGGTGATGAAAATATCACAAAGATCCTCCTCCATACTGCACTTGTAACAAGCACGTGTACCAATATTCATCCTTTTAGCTTTGTTGCCAGTCCATATGCCCTGGTGAAGAATCAGCCCCAAGAAGCAATAGGTACAACCCAGATGCATTTAAACCTATATCTGCATTGAGCAGAGTTCTATTGAACACTCCAGTAAATGTTGAGCTTATCTACAATAAGGTTAAAAGGTTCATGAGAATTCTTGAAGTTTTTGTAGATGTCTTCAACCATAGTGTGCAGAGATATTTCTTTGTCATGGTTACAACCTTCAAGCTTCTGGATCAACAAATTTATGTGCTCCAACAACAGATGTTTATAATCAACAGTCAAATGATCATATTTTATTATAAATTCCTCCTCAACAACTTTATTGTTTCCGATAAATGTACTCCAGCTTTCAAAGCCCTTTTTCTTGCTCTTATTCATTCTTATGTCAACATGCCCATTTCCTCCATGTTTAAACCAACGAGTCCATATGGAATCCTGCAAAATAAAGGAGCAATTCAAAGCAAAGTCATAATTTAGATTGTAATCATATTTAATATGCATCCACGCATTCCACATACAACAAATGAACCTACCACCGATAGGAACAAAGGAAGAAGGAGAAACAACAATATGCCATAATCTATTACATCTCCAAGCTTTATGGTCCTTGAGGACAAATTAATCACATTTCCTTTTAATCAGACAAGCCCAATATTCTTGCCAACATGTAGCTCTAAGGGTCCACTTGGTAGACATAACAATTTCCATTTTGGTAGGACATATGATACTAAGACCTCCTTCTTCTTTATTCTTACAACATGTAATGAAAGCAACCTTAGGGATTTAGGATTATCATCAATCCCAAACAAAAGAAACAATCTAGCAATAGCTATGGCCTAATTGATTTGCTTTTTCTTAGGCATCCAACAAGAGAGAAAATAGGTGAGGGAAGGGAGGATGTAATGATTCAAGACAAACACTCTATGAGGAAGACTATGCTATAAAGAAATCATATTAACCACTTTAGGCTTGAATTTGCTGAGCACCCACTCCCATTTTTGCTCAAAGGAAACTTTGAAACCCATTGAAATTCCAAGTAATATGAAGATCTCACTATCTTTGATAATCTCTCAACCTATGTTTTGAATGCAATTAGGGATCCTGTTGTTGGTAGACTTAAAGGAAGTTTTAATATGGTTCATAATGGACCCACTAGCAAGACAAAAGAGATCCAAGCAATGAAAGAAATTCTTAGCATAACTATCAACAACTCTAGTAATCATGTTTGTGTCATTAGCAAACATTTGCACGCAAAGAGTAGAGGGAGCATTGGGAACGTCTTAACCTTTTATGGTACCTTTATCAATACAATCATGCTGCAAGCCAATCAAGAGCATCACTAGAAATAGCAAACAAAAGAGGGGCCAATGGACATCCTTGTTAGATAGATCTAAGTAGCCTAAAGGGCTCACAAACCTTGCCATTCATGGTGAAACAAGAGTTAGCATTACCAAACAAAACACTAACACACTTAATATACTTCCTTCCCAAACCAGTATCATTAATATACTGCAAAATGACATCCCACTCCACCCTAGCATAAGCCTTTTCAAAGTCCACTTTCAAAAAGAAGCATTCAATGTGCTCCTCTTTTGCAAACTCAAATCCCTTTGAGAGAGTGATGATGGAATCAAGAATGTATCTCCCTTTTATGAAGCATTTTTGTTTAGGAAAAATGATCTGATCCATAATATTGTTGAGTCTCCTAGCCAAACAACTAGAAAAGATCTTATACAAAGAAGTCAGGTAGGTAATGGGTCTCCAATTATTAAGGTCATCCTTAGCTCCTTTCTTTTGAATTAACTTAATTTCTCTAATGTTGATAAAGGTTGAGAGAGTACCTTTCCTCATAGCTTCTTGCAAAATCAGGAGAAGTGTGGGAATCATAGAATATTTTAAAGGAATAAAGAACTCATTTGGCATACCATCAAGACCAGGGGACTTACAGGTCTTCAATTTACTAATGGTGTCTCTAACCTCACCGACATGGAGGGGTAGGTCCAAGATGGAATTCAAGCTAGGAGTAACCATTTTTTTCCTTTTGAGAGAAATAAGAGCTCTAACCCTCTGGATTTCCTCCCCTACCTTGGGATGCATAGAGAAAACGTTGGCAAAGAAGTGAAAAACTTCCTGTAAATTCTCCTTGATATCAATGGCATGATCTCTTGAACTCTTTTTTATCATAGGAATGAAATCTTTTGCCTTCTTCTTTTTCATAAGATCAAACATACTTTTATTAGGTTTATCCACTTTCCTAGCCCAAAATTCTCTTGTTGCAGCAAGGGCACCCGAAGCCAAAAGGTAGTCTTCCAGCCTTAGACTCTTGTGAAGATCAAGGAGCCTTCAATTGGGAGAAGGCGAGTGGGGGTTATCAGCCCTACTCTCATCCATCTCCTTAATAATCATCATCCTTCTCTTAAGTCTAGCCTACTTGGTAAGTCTTTTGTAGTAGGTGAACAGGAGTTGAATCTCTTTAATAGCTCTTTCCTAGGTAATAAGAGGGGAGGCTTAGCTTTCAAAGTGTTTAGAAAATATGCTTTTGGTCATTTCTCATATACAAGGGATATTAAGAAGAGAGTAATCCAAATGCATCCATCCAGCTCTATAATTAGGGTAGTTTTTGTGAAGTTTGGTGATCAAAGGGAAATGGTTAGAAATAAGGAGGGAAAAGTCAAGGTCCCTCTTGATTTGCCAAAAGTATTGAGCTTTGATGCCGTTCATGTGAATTTTATCAATTCTAGCAAAAAGATAGTTCTTAGGGTTCTTGTTATTCGAAGAATGAACAAATGCGAAATGTCTATCAAGTTCTTAATGTTAATGAGATGATACCAATTGCTTTTTTTCTCTCCCTTGGGTAATGTTATTTTTATTCCCACTTCTATCCTTAGAGTCAATAACCATATCATAATCCCCCATAAGAATGAGGTCACCATTCAATAAACACAACTCATTCCCTCACTTGAACCTCTCAAGAGAACAATCAGAAGCATAAGCAGAAACAAGAGTAAAGTTCAAGGGCGACATACACTCAGTAGCCACCCATTGATTCGTGGGACTACATCTAATATTACTAGTTAAGTGATCAAGGCTAGTGAGAATACCAATCGCAGCACCAACCCTACCTTCCAAATGATTAGTAATATACCACATATGATTAGGAGACAAAATTTCATATTAAAGTGCAACTTAAACCCACCCACCTTAAGTTCTTGGATTAAAAAAATGCAAAAGGGAGCAATCTCTCAACCAATTTGAAACAACTTTAGCTATGTTAGGGTCTATAAGACCTTTGATATTAAAGGAGACTAGATTTAAAGAATTCATAAAGAAAGGTAAAGATGAAAGGGGACTTCCCTCACTAAAATGCCCATCCAAATCAAAACCATAGTACCAGTAACTTCTATCCCAAAGGAGACAAAATTCTTCTTCTTGAATCAAGGTAGAATCACCCATATCTTCAGTATCCTACTGACAATTAACCCGAGAGAAACTTTCTTGATTAGAGATAAAATTTCTAGCAGAACTAGTGAAGCAAGCCAGTTGCCTTCACCAGATATTAATATGGAACATAATATTCTTCATGGCATAGATAATCTTTTTTTTTTTAGCCTTTCACTTGTATTGTCAGCAACCTAGAGACAAGAAAACTATGAGGCACTTTCTAGAGTAAAGAGAATCTTACCTACATAACTAGTGAAACAAGGTAGCTATCTTAACCATTTAATTAAAAAAAGAGACACAAAATTCCCTATGGAAGAGACAATCATCTTTTAATGTTTTTGGTGGGTTTTATTATTGAACCAAACACCCTTACAATCTCTTTCCTCTTAGACTTGGAAATTTACTTTACTTGATATTGTTTTTCATCTACTTGAGACATAGTAACATCCTCTAGGGCCTCTTGAGTTTGTTGATAAGCAGTCATTCTTTCCTGATTACTCTTGTTTAATTAATTCACCAAATATTCTTCATGCTTTGGATTATTAGAAAAATGCTCTTCATCTAGGGAATAAGAGGAAGAACTATTACTTAAGTCAAAGTTTGGATAATGAGACTTTCTACCTTCACATAAGTCCATACGTCTTCCTTTTCTCCTTTTTTATCAAGAACAACATAAGCACCCTCAAGGTGTGAAGTACTCTGTTATGCGTTCTTATTAGTTTGAATATCCTACATGGTTGCATTGATTATGTCATCTACAAAAGCATCAGCATTAGTAGAGTCTTGTTGAGGGTTGAACACATTATCCAAGAGCACATCATACAAATTATTCCAATTTTTATCTTTTTCTTCTAAGATCTAGGTAGAGGCCTTTTACTAGTAGTATTACCATTTTAACCTCTGTCTTTATTCAGGTTTCCTCCTTCTTTTAACATTTTTTATTTCTTCTTCATATTTGATCTCAGGTTTCCTCCTTCTTTTAACATTTTTTATTTCTTCTTCATATTTGATCTCTTTTTATTGACGGAGAAGATGACAATCTTTAATAACATGTCCCTATTTATAATAGTTAAAACAAGTGTGAGGCATATTCCTATAAAAAAAGTTCTAATCATGTAGCTTGAACCCATCTGAATCCCTGATTATCAGTTTAGTTTTGATTTCTTTAGCTAGGACAATTTCTATCATGATCTAAGGATCCCATTTGGGATTTATATTATTCATAGGATTTTGCCCTAGAACTTCTCCAATTAGCTTACCAAGATGTTCCACCCAAGTATAGTAGTCAATAGGGAGCCTTGGCAACTCCACCCAAATAGGCACCTTGATAGGTTTAGGGCCCCTAGGGTTAAAATCAAGAAACTATTTAAAAAAGATACCAAAATGTTCCTAGTTAGCCAGTAGACTTTGAGAATCACTTGCATTGCATTGTTAGCATTGTCAAAGGAAAACAAAAAATATCCATTGGGAAGATATTGGAACTACTTGGAAAAAAGACCACAAGATTCCCAATTAACTTTCATCCAAGCCTTAAGGATCTCATGAGCTAGCCTAGGACCATGTGTAACAGATGATAACGATGGCGCAGCATATGCAAAGCAAAAGCAAGAGTGAGAAGCACTAAGCTAATAAGGTAGAGAGACACAGACAAGGGCACATGCACCGAGAGACAGAGGCAGGAGAGAGATAAGGTTATCTCGTACACATGCACAAATAAGACAATAAGATGTGCCCCCATTCATTTCAATAGAAGTAGATGTCTTTTTATACAAAAAAGGGGAGAGCCATTTGGCCAATGAAAGAGGGATAAGGATTTCAGCTGGTGTAACAAATGATAGCGATGGCGTAGCATATGCAAAGCAGAAGCAAGAGTGAGAAGCACTAAGCTGATAAGGTAGAGAGATGCAAACAAGGGCACACACACCGAGAGACAGAGGCAGGAGAGAGATAAGGTTCTCTCGTACACATGCACAAATAAGACAATAAGATGTGCCCCCATTCATTTCAATAGAAGTAGATGTCTTTTTATACAAAAAAGGGGAGAGCCATTTGGCCAATGAAAGAGGGATAAGGATTTCAGCTGGGATTTCCCTCTTACATAGAGATGACAATTCACATAAGGTCTCAAAGCTCATAGCCAAAAATCCCCCCCTTGAACTTGATTATACAAGTAGCTCTTTGGGAATTATCCTTTCCTCATAACTAAACTAGGGTGGTACAAAAAATATGATTCCTTCCCATGTACAAAGAAGGTGGTACAATGTATATATCCGTCCTTCAACAAACTCATGGGTGGTACAAGTCCTTCCCTATACATATGAGGATGGTACAAAGAGGATGTTTTACAACACATCATCATAGATGAAGTTGACTTGAGCGTCTTCTTCTTCCTTTGTCTCCTCTGCTATGTTGATGTTGCTAGGCCTTTTGTTGAAAGCTCCTTTGTTACTATTGTTGTTCTTCTTGTTCTTGTTGTTGTTGTTGTTGTTGTTGCGTAGACGACAATGCTTTGTAGCATGGTTGGATTTACCACATATTTTGCAAGGGTTAACTTGAAAGCAATCCTTTGACAAATGGTTGGTGCGATTACAATGAATACATTTTGTAGCTCTAACAACCAAGGCATTTGTTCCGAATTCATCATGAGTTTTGAGCTTATTTTCATGTTGTTGTAGAGAATTGATGACATCTTCTAGTCTAGGGATAGGGTCTTTTTCTTTTAGAACAGTTACAATTTGTCCAAATTTATCATCGGGAACGGCTTTGAGTAGGATGGCTACTTGATCCTCATTTTCAATAGGGCATTGTACATAAGATAATTGGGTACATATGCTTTTTAGCTTGTTTACAAGAGTAGATATATCTTGTCCTTGAGCATGTTTAAAGAGTAAAGTTGCATTTTTAGTGCTATTTTGGAGTTTCTAGAAATAGCTCCGAAATTTTGTTCTAAAGTAATCCATGCTTGATTTGCGGTGGTGCAATCATCCAAGAAATGTACATAGTTATCATCAAGGGATGTGAGTAACATACCAAGTGCTTGCTCATCTTTTTCCGTGAAATATGGTAGCCCTCTTCTATGTTCAAGTGTTTCGTTTGGTGCTAATGGTTTTGTGACGGACCATAATTATTTTGTCATGAGATGCCCCTTGATCTTTGTTTGCCATGTATGAAAACCTTGCACTTATCTAGCGGTTTTTCACTCATTTTGGAGAGGTCTTACCAAAGTGACTCACTTTTGGCAGTGTCTAACTGCTTACAACAACTTTAATCTTGTAGGGTTATTAGAATGAGAAGCTCTTACCACTCAAAGTTGAGAATATTGTCTAATATCATAGGAAAATTTTAAGAAAGTTTATATGCATATGATGCTCAAACAAATAGAAAAGATCTCATCCATAAGAAGGTGAGTAGTCAAGATACGATGTGAGACATGGACAATTTAAAATCTTATTGAAGATAACAAAATACTATATGCAATGTAAAGATTCTGCATATGACGATACTACAGAGTAATTGTGACACAGACCAACACCTTGATGTTATAAATAGTCAGTAGAGATAGCTTCTTCAACACACTGTTTCATAGCACAATATCGAATAACCTCTTGATTTTACTTCTTTGGCAGCTGATAGTATTTCCATGATTTGAAACAACAAAGCATAATCCTCCTCTATCCAAGAATTTATGCGGGGAAACTTCAAAAAACAGTAGCATCTTGTAGAGAGAAATGAACATGGATGTATCTTCTGGACTAAGTACCGCCAAGTATACTTATCTTCTCCTGGAAATAGATGTGTATCTCTTATTGTGCGCTCTCAATTATAACTATGTAAGAATGCATAGTATCTTATGAAATGTTGCTTCTCGACTGGCGTTGAACTCTCCGTCCATCTCTGTGCTTGCAATTTGCAATTTGATGATGCACATCTTCTTCTTGATCATAACAGATGTTCATGAATAGCAGAACTCCATATAGCCAATCTTTTTGAGAATCGTATATTTCTCTTAAAGATAGAAAAAATGATTCAATACCTTGTTAAAACAGATCTTTGCAAAGTTAAAGTCTTGAGTCATCTAGAACTCATAAAAAGTATACGTATCTTTGAATTTTGAAGTGGTTGTATAGAGTTTTAGTCCTTTCCCTTTTCAAATCTTTTGAATTTGACTCCGATAGAATATCTAATTTTTTTTGTAAACATTTGAGGCTAGCCAATTGGAACAAGATAACTAAATTAAACATCTTAGATAGATGTTCTATACAAGAAACATTTTTAGTCTTCAAAAGATGATAAGTCCAAGATTGACTTATTCATTTGAGTTTGCTTCTAGTTCTCTAGCATAACTCTAATGACTTTCTAGAGTCTAGTATACTCTAGAATAGAGAAGTTAGGAATTGCTCATGAGATTGAAAATTCCCAAGAACTTAAAGATAGAGTCTGTGAGAAAAGTATCCTAAGTTGGGTGATTTTCATTTTGAATTTGAATTGGTCAAGTTATAGCACGGTTGACCCAAAATAAATGGTAAATTTTCTCCTACATTTTAGATAGGATTTTTAAACTCACTAGGACAAAGTAGTCATCAAGTAACTGTTGGTTGGGAGTAAACCATTGTACAAACATCCAAGTTAGATGTTTGGACCAACCAAACTTCAAGTTTTCCAAATCAAATTCATGTGAATCAAGACTTCTCAAAGTCTTGCAAGGGATAAGAATCCCACCTTAGTGACTAATTACATGCACTAGTTATGCCCAGAAATGGACTAGTAATTGGAATCCACCCATTCACATGTTTGTGCCTAGATCCCATATCGAAAAACTATAAATTGGCCAAGGATGTTTTTAGATCCACCCTTATTATTCATTCAGTACTTTGTACTTTGACCACTTTATCAAAGTGCAAAGCCAGATGGTGTTTTGAATCATTTGGGTGGGGATCCCACCACAAACCTCTTCACTTATCCAACAATTTAAGAATACATTTTTCACATCAAGTTGGAGGAGTCTCCAATTCCTTGCAGCAGCTACACTTATCAATGTCTTGATTGTAGTCATCGTTGCAACTGGTGAGAATGTTTCCTCATAGTCTATACCATGAGTTTGTGAGCATCCTTTGGCAACTAATCTTGCCTTCTACCTGCAAACTGATCCATCTAAATTTCTTTAACTTTATATACCCATCTGCAACCAATTACCGATTGATTCGGTGACATTGGAACCAAATCCCAAGTGTCCATTTCCTTCAATGCATCTATCTCTTCTTTCATGGCCTTTTCCCAATTAGGGTTTCCCTTTGCCTCTTCATAGGTTGAGGGTTCCTCTGAAATAGAGTCTTTTGCCAAGTATATTGAATGCTTCATAACAAATGTGGAATCATATCAATACCTTTCTGGTTGTTTCTTCTCTCTTGTTGATCTTCTAGGTGCTTGTTTGGAACATTCTCCAATCTCTTGCATCTCTGCTTTGCCTCTTGACTTCCACAGCTTGTAATCCTTTTCTCTTTCATCTTGGTCATCATTTGTATCACTTCTTGGATCCTAGACCTATGCATCATGCTTGCTTCCTAATTGATGAGAGACAGAATCAAGATCATATGGTAGTGTTACCTTTTGTTTGTCTTCATCATACCAAGACCTGTGTTCTTCAAACATAACATCTCTACTTGTAGTGAATTCTTGGTTGAAGGATTGAAGAACCTGTAACCCATCTGAGTTGAATCATATCCAATAAACACTGCCTTTGTTGCCCTTTCATCTAGCTTAACTCTTATTTGTGATGGTACATGAACATAAGCTAAACAACCAAAAACCTTGCAATGTCCAAGACTAGGTTTTCTTCCATGCCATGCTTCATAAGGAGTCATACCTTGAAGTGATTTGGATGGTAGTCTATTGACAAGGTACATAGCAGTTGAAATAGCTTCTGCTCATAGATAATGTGGCAACTTCTTCTCTTCAAGCATTGTTCGGGCTGATCCAACCAATGTCTTGTTTCTCCTCTTTGCAATTCCATTCAGTTGAGGAGAGTACCTGGTAGTCACTTCCCTTTTGATCCCTTTGTCCTGCAAGAACTCATCAAACTCTTTGGAGAAGTATCCTTCTTTGTGGCTTAGATTCATAAGAAGCAATGAGTCTTCACGTGGTTGATCTTCTGAATAATTGTTGTAGTCCCTTCTATTATAGCTTCTATTGTTATTGTTGAAGTTGTGTCCACCTCTACCTTTATTGTTGCCATATCCACCTCTTCCACTTCCTTTCTGGGTCTTCCCATTGAACCAGCAATTCTGAGTGGTGTGGTTGGTCTTATCGCATATGGCACAAGGTTGAACATTCTGACCTTTGTTTTTGTCTTGCTTTGGTCCTTTCTTCTTCCCTTTCCACTTGCTCTTGCTTGTAAAGTTGGCTTGAGAAGTCTCTTCTTCATCTTCTTCCTTCTTCTTGCCTTTCTGCTTCTTATCCTTCTTATCTGCATATAGAGCACTAGTTGAATTACCATGATAAGAGTTACCTTCCTTTATGGTATTGTTGGCTTCTTGATTGAAGAGTTGTCCAAGAAAGATGTTGAAGTCTAGAGTTTGCACATCCATGATGAAATCATAAGCTGTCGTGAAGGATTGTCATTGCTTATCACTTTGAATGCCATTGAGAATTTGCCTCATGATGACCTCTTCTTCAATCAGCTCTCCAATGGATGCTAAGTGATCTGCAACCTCCTTGACCTTGGTAACAAACTATGTGATGGTTTGTTTAGGTGTCTTCTTCATTTGGTTGAACTTGTTCCAAAGATGATTCTTTCTTGCTTTGGTACTAGCAGAAAAGAAAGTCTCGAGGGCATCCCAAGTCTCTTGGGATGTCTTGCAACCTCTAATATGTACGACCTTGCTTGAGCATCCCTTGCGCACCAAAGTGTGATCTTATCTGTCTCCTCTTGTGTAGGTCCTCCTTTGGATCTCGGAATAGGCATAGCTTCATCACCTGCTACAATTCCATAAAGATTTCTACCTTGCAAATAGGCCTCCATCCTGATTTGCCAAGCCGCTTAGTTGTGTCGATCAAGCTTCTTGATAATTGAGGGAAAGCCGTCACCCATCTTGATCTAGCTCTGATACCATTGAAAGAACTTGGAGAAGCTTGTAGAAGGTAGAAAAATGTGTTTCGAAGCGACGAAGTTTGGTCTAGCCAACCGGCACAAGACCAGCCCTTGAGCTTATGGAGACTCAAATAGACCTTAGGCATACGATAAGTGCAAAGAAACACACTATGTACTTTGGAGCATCAAGGAGAATGAGTCGATACAAAACAGATAGGTTTGCGGGTCGACTAGCTCAAAAAACTTACTATGGAAGAGACAATGAACTTCAAATGCCCATAGCGACCAGCATGATTACAATTAGAAAAAATCCTTTTATGGGAGTGATGAACATAGGGTTGAGTGTATAGAATGCACAAAAGTATAAGGAATAGGAAAAATGTGCTATAGGAATGAATGAGACATTCACCGGTGGTACTTCCTATTTTTCAGGAATACGTAGAGATTGACCCTGAGATAGAAAAACTCTGATTTCTCCCAATCTTATGAATCAAATGCTATGAAAATTTATACGCATAAACTAGGCACTTATAGCTTTCTAATGAGCCATGTTGCACTCAATTTGGAGCTCTGGAGAGAGAACAAAAGCCTCTGAAAGATTACTGTTGGTGAAGAAGATGATGCAGAGAATTGAAGGAGCAAGACAATGATGGTCACAAGTGTATGTATATTGCTTCCATGTAATTTACAAGTGGTTTCAAGTCTTTATATAGACTCTAGGAGTGTTCCAGGACTTCTACAAGTGAAATCATTCAAATGAAGGTGGGAATGGTTGTTGGAGGGAATCAATTCACTTTCCTACAATCTAGGAAAAGTGAAGATCTAGTTTGATCTACTTTTAAGTGATTTGATTGCTTGATTGAATGCAACTTCAACCACCACAAATTTGTGGGATTTGGGCTTTATCTTTCTACCTTTACATGTGTAAAGCTCAAGGCTTTTACAATGGTAAATGAACCATCAAAAATCTCTCAAAAAAATACAATAAACGAGCATAAGAAAAAGAACTCTCCAACGGATATTCTTTCGACGTGATAGCCTTTGATGAAGATCAAATCCGCCTCAAGCATAGTGTAATCTTGATGTTCCCACAATCTTGAGTTGAGTTATCCATACCTATCAGTCCGAAGTTGTGGGACTTCTTGTATCAGCTACATATTCTTGTGTTAGTTCCCCTACATGGGTGACCTTGTAATCGAAAGTATAATTCTAAAATCTTGTTTATTCTAATCACAAAGACTAGAGGCATCCATAGCATAAAATTTGATGAAAAATCACAAGTATAGCCCGAATGAGTATGATATGATAGAGGTGTATCTAATTTGCTATCTTGCAAAGTCTATACCAACCATTTTGGCATAGTGTTTTCCTCCTCTGTATCACTTCTCTCATCAATAATTGCATCATGTAAATCTACACCAAAAATGGAATGTTCTGCATCATCATGTGAAACTTATAAAGGCTAAGAAATCGCCTCATTTGGACAAGCACTAGACTATCCACCTATAAAAAGAGGTAGCAAAGTATCATACACGTCGTTTGAGCTAACTAATGTCTCTTTAGTACATAAAAGTAATGGATGAATAACATCTTCCACAAAAACAACATCGTGGCTAACCAAAATGCCAAACAATTACATTTCACTACTTTATCATCCAATTTCTTGCATTGTTGTTCAAGCACTAATGCATATTCCAAGAAGCAGATGGTTCGCAACCACGCAAAGCCTCATATGAGTGATAGACTACAATGCTTTAGTGGGACAGCTGTTTAGTACATATGCTACACACATAACAACCTCTAGCTAGAAACTAGGTGGTAAAACCTGACTCTTGACCATACACCCTTCCATCTCCATGACTTACATGTTCTTCCTTTTGGCAACTCCATCATGTTGAGGTGTATACATAACTGTACACTGATGTTTTATCCCACATTCAGCCAAAAATGCATTAAAATCAGAAGACATATACCCCTCCCCCCAATCAGAACGAAGGGTGCCCATTTTACATGATGACAGCTTTGCAGCCAAAACCAAAAATTTTTTGAAGCACATAAACACTTCAGACTTTGCTTTCAGTGGATATACCCATGCATGCCTAGAAAAATCATCAATGAAAGTCACAAAGTAAAGATAGTTCCCAAAAGAAGATGTGTGCATAGGACCACAAAAATCACTATGAACAAGCTGCAATTTCGGAGTAGCTCGTACTGAAGAATCTTTTGGGAAGGAGGAATGTTGCACTTTGGCCAAAATACAATCTTTGCAGACATGTTTACTATGTGCCTCAAGTTTGGGTTGAAAGGACACCATTTCAGATTTTTGTAGGCATAGCAAACTAACAAAATCCAAATGACCAAAGTGTGCATGCCAAAGCTTTGCATGTGACATAGCCTCTAAATCATGTACTATACATGTTGAATCATTCATAAATTTTTTATATTCTATGAGCTTATACAGCCCATGAAATAAAATTCTAGAAGAAATAATAACATCGCCATTTGAGAGATCATGAACTATACATATGTCATAAAGAAATTTCACAACCAACGTGATCTTGGTTCTTCTAAAAGTAATAATGGATTGTTCTTGATCCCTGGCATAAATAAAGCATCAGATAATGGAAAAGAACTACCATCATTAGTAGTCAAAATCTTACCAGCTCCCATGACATACAACATTCACAGACATGTTTACCAGGTGCCTCAAGTTTGGGCTGAGAGGACACCATTTCAAATTTCTATAGGCGTAGCAAAATAGCAAAATTCAGATGAGCAAAGCCTGCATGCCAAAGCTTTGCATCTTACAGAGCCTGAGAATCATGTACTAAACATGCTAAATCATTCATAGATTCTTTATATTCTATGAGCTTATACAGCCCACAACATAAAATGGAAGAAGAAATAATGACATTGCCATTTGATGGATCATGGACTGTACATCTGTCATCAACAAATTTGACAACCAACCTAATCTTGGCTCATGTTGAAACTAATAATGGATTTTTCTTGATCACTAACACAAAAAAAGCATCTAACAATGGAAAAGAACTACCATCAGTATTACTCAAAATGATCTTACCAACTCCCATGATATGATAAGAGGAGTTATTGGTGCTTGTGATAGTATTCCTTGTAGGGACAGGCTCAAGTGAAGTGAAGAAACTGCACTATGAGGTAATATGTCTGATTGCCCCACTATCAAAGTACCAAACATTTGAGTCTACTATAGAGATACACTGTTCATGAGAAGATGTCTCATAGCTGCAAACAGTAGTAGATGCCTATTCTTCATTCTGCACAAGATTAGGAGACTCTGTTTTGGGTGTAGAGGCCTCTACAACAACCATTACAGCCTCTTTTTTCTTGGCCTCTCTTGCAACCAATTTTGGACAACTCTTTATGACATGATCATTTCCTTTATAATATTTGCAAAATGATTTTATGATTTTTTTTGTTTTCTTCTCATCTCCATCATCCTTCTTTGATTGTACAGAATTAGTAGATTTTTGCTTACTAGTAGATGAGCTCCATTTACCTTTGCCCTTCTGACTAGCCAGGAAAGCTTGATCTAAAACATGCATAATGGACGTGTTCTACCTACAGTGGTCTTCTTGCAATAGAATAGAGACAAAGTCCTCAAATGTTAAGGCATTTGGATCACCTTTAATCATCAATCAAAGAGTAGAAGCAAAACTCCAATATGAATATGGAAGACCATTCAGAAGATTTTGCACAAGTGAACTGTTAGGCAAGACTTCATCAGTAGAAATCAATTGCTCCTTCAAATCTTTGATCTTTCTCAAAAAACTATCCGTGGAATCTCCTTCATTCATGGTTCCTTGCTTGTCAATTTATGATCCCTCTTCGAATTTGACCACTAGGTGTTCAAGTCTGAAGGGTTGATCAGGGTTCTTGAGTTGGACTACTAATCATTTGAACCCATCCTCATAGATGAGAGCACCTAATCGATTGGTTCGAATGTATTCCAATAGAGTCTTATACGGACCTTCTGGTGTTTGTAAGTAGGTTATCTCTAAACTACTAGAAGGCCTCTCCATACTAAAAGACCTTTTCAAATCACTAGTCTGAGAGCTTATCTCGTAGGAATAATCATTGAGCTATTGAGCTTAGGATCTAGCGGTATGATTGACACTAGCTTCAAAGGATCTAATGCTTTGTCTATCCTAACCTAGGTACCTACTTGACCTAAGATCCATATGCTTTGTGGATTAACACAATTTCCCAATTACAACGTGTTGTAGAATCTTTTGTATCAAGCACTTGTTCCTTTTAAGTTTTTATGAATGTACTTTCTTGTCTCAATGTAGCGGCATAAGGATCACTTAAGTTTGTCATATTTGCGATCATTTTTTATTTGATTATGCTCTTTCCCTCTTAACTTATCAAGGATTATCTTAGATTAGCCTTGGAATTGAGAGCTTACCAAATCTTGACTTCTTTCATTCCTAGAATAGCCCTATGTTAATCCGACTATCTATTCGCTCTTAGCCTAGGCTAGATATTGATTGAGAGGGTCTATTAGATTTCCAACCTTGATTCTAAAGCCCTAATAATTTCTCCAATGCTTAGGAAGCATGCTCCCCTAGCATACTCCGTATACTAGGTAGTTTTTTCCTTGCCCATTCACTCCACGTACCTGCAAACCTATCAAATTTTAGCAATTTTGAAAATCCTAAATTTTGGCCAAAACAGCTATCTATCGTGATCAACAGAGTCAGTCCATGGATGTCCATGGTGATGGATAGTGACTGTTGCAATGGACAGTATCTATCATGGGATGGATACCTATCTATCATGATGAACAGAGGTCAATGAGGTAGGGATGATGATGAAGGAGAGATAAAAAAAAAAGAAAAAAGCAAGAGTTTACCTACAACTTCAATATCACATCTCTATGTCCTACCATCACACACTTGTCCTCAAAGCTCAATCCTTGTCAATGGCACCAAATTTAATGTCACTCTAGCATAATGATGAGTATCAATGTGAGGAGATCCACCTCATAATTATCAATCGGAGGAGCAAGGAAGGAGCAATTATGACCATGAGTGAATGACTACACAAGTGTATGAGTGAGAAGCACACTAACATGCACACACACATCCATACATGGTGAGACAAAGAGATGAAGCAATGGAGTCTTCAACTCATGAAAAGAAATTGTACAATCTTCTTAGTTTGCTTCAATCTCCAACAATGCAACCTAAAAAATGAGCTTTCTAGCTCCTTTTATAGTTTTTTACTAGCTTTGACCCTTTTAGAACTAATGTTCGACCTAGTTAAAAATTAGGTTCCTAAGCTAATTTGGGGGCTCAAATGAGCTTTGAAAATTTTGAAAATTTTGAAAATTGGAACATAGGTGGATCTACTATCCTCAAGCTTGAAGACCCCTCGGGTTGGAAAAAATGGAGTTTGGATTATCAAAACTGGAATTTAAAATGTAGTGTAGTGATAAAAATCATTGTTGATAAATGTTTGATTCGAAAGATACAAGATATAACTTAATAAGATCTCGTACTATGAGATTACAACAGGGCACAATAGGATGCCCAAGATACTAGACTAGACAAGACTAGAACAAGGCACAAGACTTGAACTTGAATAGAAAGTTGGAAGTACCTACTTGGAGATCACGACTCGTTGAGCTCCCAAGACTAACATCCAGAGGACTGAGTATATCTGCGGCCAAGCCCCCCTTATATAGGTTTTCAAGGATGGTTCATCAATGGCAGTTATGATTTGATGATGACATTGATGATGTCATCAATTCAAAACAACACCTCCGGGTGTCAGAATCAGGCAAATAGATAGTCGATCTTAGGGTTTTGGCAAGTTCTTGATGCAATGGAAGCATTAGTTTCTCCAAAATCTGAGCCAATCATGAGATATGAAAAGTCACCTGGAATATGAGGTTCAAGATGGTTTCATTTGTCCATGACATCACCTCCCCCTCAAGCGACGATTTCCATAAGGAGCGGTCATGTTGTCTGGTCTCGACTTCATTGGATTTTTCTTATGTGAATCTGAAATATTCTCGGGCATGAATCTTCATAGATCTCTATCTTTATAGAGTTCTTGATATGTGTTACTCGACATGACGATGATGGATATCAATGATGAAACTAGAAAGGGTTGTCATATATCTAGGTATAGAATCAAGGGCATGATTCTCATGATGGGAAATATTCATCGTTTGACTCTAATGATGATCCTTTTGATGTAGGATAATGATTATGGAAGTTCTAATCCCAAATTTATTCTTTTTCTTATGGCATTTTAATACCAAATGATCATGATGTCCACAATAAAAACATAGTCCATTCTCTTTTCGATGCTTTCTTCCCTTTGGTGTAAGTCAACCGACCTTGATATCATTCAATTGCATGGGTACTTCACAAGATAGATCCTTCAAACTTCTTGCGGTACATTAAGGTGTTTCCAAGATCTTTGATGGAGAGACTTGTGTATGCTTACCTCCTTGATTGAACACGAAGTTCTTCTTGTCCTTTGCCATCTTGTTATCTTCATAATGTGTACATCAATTGTAGTGATTTGCTGATCTTCAAAGATTCTTGATTCATATTCATGATGAACTATGTCTTGATTGCTCAGTATTGCTAGCTCTTGGACTTGGCTTCCTTTTAACAAATGATTCTCACATTGAACTACCTGATTGATAACATCCTCCAAGGTATTTGCTTGAGGCATGGATAACAAGAGATACTTCACTTTAGGATTGAGGCCACTTCGAAACTCATTAACCATGTAGGTTTCTTGATATGTAGTTCCATGAAACAATATCTTGATATCTAAGGCATAGCTTGAAACTGATCGATCACCTTGTTGTAGCAATAATTTTCATCGCGTGGATCGAGTTATTTATGGTAGATTGAATCTCCTTGCATAGGGAATCCATGGTGCCTAGTCTTGATGAAGGTAGTCTTGCCAAAATGTCAGGGAAGCACTAGACTATGCCCTTTGACTAGACTAGAAAATATTTTGGAATTATACTTTTGATTACAAGATCACCCACATAGGGAAAATAATACAAGAATATGTAGGTGATACAAGAAGTCCCATAACTTGGGATTGATAGGTATGGATAACTCATGCAACAAGATATCTCAATTACAAGAATTCCCTTCACAAAGATAAACTCGATACAAGAAATAACAAGGAAAGATCTCGTACTACCAGATTACAAGAGGACAAGACAAGATGTCCAAGAACTAGACTAGACAAGACTTCAACAAGGATCAAGACAAGAACTGGAAATGGTACTTGGAGAGTACTTACTTGGCGATCCTCTCCTTGAGCTCCCAAGACTGACATCGACAAGAGTGAGTATATATGTGGACAACCCCTCCTTATATATGTTTTCAAGGGTGGTTCATCAATGGTGGTTATGAATTGTTGATATGATCAATTTGAAATAAAACCTTCGGGTGTTAGAATCTAGCAAATAGATAGTCATTCTTAGGGTTTTGGCATGTTCCAGATGCAATGAAAGCATTAGCTTCTCCAAAATTTGAACCAATCATGAGATATCAAAAGTCACATGGAATCTGAGGTTTAAAATAGTTTCCTTTGTCCATCATAGGATCACTAACACCAGATTTACATGCTTTTCTGATTATGACTTGGCTTGTTGCTATCACACTCGGGTGTCCACTAGTGTTTTTTGCTTCATGCTTGGTAGCTCATGCAGATCTTGGTTGAGAAAGAAGTAGTCTACTATGGCCACTTCTAGTTGTGAGGTTGAGTATAAGGCACCTTTCACACGACTATTGAGCGTGTGTGTCTCAAATGCCTTATGGTTGTTTTGGGCATTGATGAGTATTCTACCACCACCATTTTCACTATTAATCAGAGCGCATTGGTAGTTGCAAGGAACCTTGTGTTCCATGCTTGCACTAAGCACATTGACATGTGCTATCATTATGTCGTAGAGATCTCTTCATAAAAGAGAGCAATATTTTACTTCGATGCTTGCTTTTCAAAGCACTACCCTCATTGTACTCTCTATTTTTGATGTAATAAGAATCCTATAAATATGCACTCTATAGACTTGTTGAACCCTAATTTTTTCTTTAATCATGTAGTTGTTCATAGTAAGAATAAAAACATGCATGAGACCCATTTAGAAATAGGTTTTAGTATGTATGAACACACTTTAGTTACTTTTTCCAAATTAAACTAGAACATTTAGGGCATATCACTTCTAGTCAAAAAATTCATGTAGACCCAACAAAAAATAAAGTAAATGTAGAATGATCTATACCTTAATCAGTTAATGATTTATGTTCTCTTCTTGGGTTAGCTAGTTTCTATATGTAGTTGTCAAACATTTTTCCTATTTAGTACTTTCCTCTAATTTATTATTATTGAACTATCATGGATACATAAGATTTTATTAATGCCTCATGCATAATAGCAATAATTTAACTCCTTCATGATATATTTCCGTGCATGTATTTTACATGGAACATGCTTATGTTGTTCAGTGATGGGACATGTGATTGGCCATCCATGTCTATTTTATTTATATCAACTGAGGTTAGTTGCTTTTTCAATTCGGGGCATATGGAATTTTGAATTTTGGAGTTTAGTTGTTGAGTTATTAATGTGTTTTGTGTTTTGATATCGAAGTTGAAGGTTTGTGAGTGTGGATGGATGTGGACATTTCGGATGTGTCTAGACACAAATAAGATGAATTATTCTAAAAGTAGTAAAGATAGTGCCTTGGATAAGGATTGTTGTAGATTATGATTTATGTAAATAAAAGGAAAGGATCTTCATGAAAGACAGAAACCTTTTACTTTCATGCCTACTTTTTAAAGTGATGCCCTTATTGTAATCTCTATTTTTAATGTAATAAAAATCCCATAAATACACTCACTCTGTAGACTCATTGAACAGAGTGTGTGGAGGGAGATTGCATCCGATCTTGTGTACTATCTCATCTATTCACATCTCTATTTTCTATGTGTTTTCAATTTTCTTATCCTCTGTGTATGTATGTATGTACAATCCTACAACCCAAACAGTGATTTTTATCACTAATTTTGTAATGTAAATCTCCAATTTTGTAAATTAGATCTCCATTTTATGCAATCCAAGGATTCCTTGATCTTGAGGAGCTTAGATAAAATCCACATACCAAATTTCATGATTTTTAGAAATTATTAGACACCCCAAAATACCTTAGAACCTAACTTCTTACTAAGATATTAGGGTTGAAACCAGCCAACACTCATAGAAAACCTATAAAAAGATCTAGAGAGCTCATTTTTGGGGTTAACTATTTTGAGTGTGATCATTAAGAAATTACTTTGTACTTTGAGCTCTGAAATAGAAGTGTTATTCCTTCCATTATATCTTTTCTTGTCTCTATCCTGTGTGCATGTGTGCATGTGTGTATGTGTGTGTGTGTGTGTGTCTATGTCTAGTATGCTTCTCACCTTCACCCTCACACAAATCACCCATTCATGATGGTCATATCATCCTTACATTTCCATAGACTGACAATCAAGGAGGTGGAGCTCCTCGATGTGGTAATCATCCTTGCCTAGAGGAACACCACACACACATAGGTGCATACATGCATGCACATATACACACACACACACTCATGAGTAGGCAAGAGGCAATGTGCTCCAGGAAGCTCTTCTATTCCTCAAGATGAGAGTACAAATATCAAATGAGTTGTCAGGTCTAATTGAGTACCCTTTACAAATGAGAGATCTTTCACTTGTATAGACTTTTTAAGAGCTCTGTGCACATTGTAGTGTCCAACCTAGTTTAAAAACTAGTGTGCAAAAGCAAATTGGGGGCCAAAACAATGTCCAAAAATTATGAAATTTAGTGTGAATATTTTATTTATGCCCACAAACTCAAAAATTATTGGAATTTTACAATGTGGGCTTGATTACTACTAAAAATAGGAATTTATAAAAATATGCATTTTTATATGTATTTTGGGTAAAAATGAAAAATCATAATGTGAGGAGGGATTTGAGATGGGAAAAATGAGTAGGCTCCTTCCTCTTTTACTTCCATGCTTGTTCTTCCCTTTTATCACTTTCTTCATTCTTTGATTCATCTTTGAACACTTTGAGTGTTGATTTTTAGGTCAACTTTTAAGCTTCCTCCAACAAAGACAATGAGCTCATTTGTAAGAGCTTGGTTCATTTTATGGAAGCTCCAATGTAGATCTCATCACTTTACTTTCTTGTGGAATTTTAAGTGAATTTGGTGAGTATTTCTATGGATATATCTGAGAGATTTGTTGTTCAATGTATGTATGATACTTCCATTGATCTATTCTTAGTCTAAATCATTAAGATTAGAATTTAGTTTTCTTTTCATGACTATGCTTAATTGCAAAAATCGTGATTCTCTCATCAAGGGGTTGTTAGATATACTCAATATTCCACTCTCAAGTGACCACAAATGATCCATGCTGATCTAAATTGTATGGCCCCCATTATGAGGAGAAGCTATTGTGAGATCCTTGACATTTGTGGAACCCTTACTTCCACATTAGATGAAGTATATGTGTGACCATTGATGGTAATAGATGATCTGAGATACACATAGGTACAAGTTGCTTGTTTGGATAGTTTCTAGTTTGTCTTGTGCAATGAGGTTGACATAGCTCACATTGTCCAAGTTGAGTGATCTATGGCTTGTTGGAAATCATGTAACACTTTTTTCCCAAGGCAAGATACTTTTGTGCAACTGCACAAACACATTTTGGTTTGACCTCCATGTATCCAACAAGAATGGCCTCAAATAGGATTTATCTCATTGGTTAATTGAAGAGTTTTATTTAGCCTCCGCTAGATGGCTATGCAAACAAGTGTTGAGTGGATACCCAACAATAATACACATCATATACATGTGGTTGACCTATAAAGTAGTGATTGAGTGTGTTCTTACTATAGATGATCTACATGCTCTAAAGGATGATAGACTTTCGATGGACATCATAGAAAACAAATGAGGGGCACCATGACTATTTCCAACCCACCCAAACAATAGTTGCACCATCACATTCATCACATCCAGGCTCACAGAGAATGGTACCATGATTCAAAATAAAAAAAACGATGTGCCATGGCTCAAATAGAGGAAGCCACCCATGAAGAATAACCCCTTTTATGAAAAAGCAAAGCAAAAATTATACATGACATCCATGCCATGTAGAAAACAAAAGGCAAGTAGTGTAATTATGTGGCTCCATCAAGATTTGAAACTTCTACAAAACACACACAAGAATGACTATTTGGACCATTTGACTTCCTTGCAAGTGATCAATTCTTGGAATTCCAATATTCCCAAGTCAAATCCCAACAATATGAACACCCTAGTTATCTCAACACTTAGAAATAACAAGAAGAGCAAGAGATTGCTTGCCTCACCTACATGGAACCTATTAGATGACTTTATGAAAAAATGGATGAAGTTGAAGCATGTGTATGGGAGGAACATCCTAGAGCTAGCACCCTCTATCACTAAGGGGTTCACAATCTTGATTTTAATGCTACATATGTATCAAACTTAGAAAACCTAGGAGAAGAAATTGGCATATATGAGGCATCTTGATTATTACGATAATGGCACCATCAACCACTTGTATATTATGGAGAACCTCTCCCATCCCTTTGCCTCAGACAAGGTCACACCATCCATCTACCCATATCTCCATGCATCAACAAGATCAATTCTCTGAGGTCCACCACTACCACCACCATTCAACTTGTCAACCCTCAATATGCCCCTTGAGTTTCCAATGACATCAAAAGCATTGGCCAAAGATTTCCAAAAAACATTCCATGATCAACCACTGATCTCCACATTCATGCTTTCTACCAAACCATTCGATGACTTCTACACCAACACCTTGTCACATCCACAAAAGTCCCCTTTCCACACACTTCCTATTATGCATTAGCACCCACACACTACCATCCACTCTCTATTTACTTAACCACCACAATCTCCATGGACACATCCCCACCTCTCACTAGTATTTCCCTCCCCACTTCCCCAAACCCTCTACCTCCACCTTCCCCATCCCAAATAGCCACACTATCCACATCACTCCCATTCCCCTTTGAAATCCCCATTCCACCGTCATCATTCATTCACATCAATCCAATTTTTGCATTTATTTCATAGGTCATTGGCATGGCCTTAAATAAGATGTTCATTGGACTGATACAAGCCTACATAGAGTATCAATCTTTGGAAAGGCTAAAGAACATGCTACAAGATTAGATGAAAGCATTGCAATCACAATTAAACTCTCTACTTGTGGAGAATGCCTCCAAAATAATACCTAGTCAAAGAGTGTGCCTCATAAAGAAACTCAAGAAGAATATAGATAACAATCCTCTTGTGAACTTTGAATCTTTCCCTACTGAGTTCTTCCATCAAACATAATGAGACTTCCAATACTATTATTAAAAACATATTATGGAAACTAGTAATATATTTGAAGTTCCATTGGAGGATTTTTTTCACCATTTTGTGCCTGAGTGCGACTCTTTTGAATGTTCTAATCTGGGTGATGACGCGGAGAATCGCTTACCTATTGTTAGTCGGATGTGTAAAAAAACTTTAGTCTCCCTAGTCATCTTGGTCCTATCTGTTGGGGGATTCTTTAGTGGAAAGGGAATTGAGTATTTGTAGGAGAAGGAGGAGGAGGAAGAAGAAGAAGAAGGAGAATAAGAAGAAGAAGAAGAAGAAGAAGAAGAAGAAGAAGAAGAAGAAGTAATAAGAAGAAGAAGAAGAAGAAGAAGAAGAAGAAGAAGAAGAAGAAGTAAAACACTTGCATCAAAAGCTTATATATCTTGATTACAATGAAAAATACAATGCTAGAATAAGAGAAAGTGTTCTCTATGCAGAGTGCTTAAACCCAAAAAGCACACACACACACACAAGTATACAAGATACCAAACTTCCTTGTGCACTCAACCTTCTCTGTACCAAACCTCCATCCTCTCCAATAGCTTGCTCTTGTGCATACCTTGCACTCAAGCTTCCAATAGGGTTGGAGGAAGGACCACTTTCTATCGACATGTGACATCTCATCACTGGTACCTTGTTCTACCTTGGTTACCTTCCTCAATGGCTCTTTGTGCACTCTCTCTCTCTCTCTCTCTCTCTCTCTCTCTCTCTCTCCCCGCACACTTGATCACCTTCCTTGCACACTTGTCTCTCACTTTGCTTCTCTGTGTCATGTTGGCTCAATGTGTCTCTTGCTCTTCTCTTTCTCTCTAGTGTAGACTATGCTCTTTGTTGCTTAATCTATCTCCAAGAATGCTACTACCTTGTTGTGAGTGTCGATTTCCATTCTGTACGTTGCTTCTAACTTCCAGTGTATCTTGGTGCTCACTTTGATGTCCCAAGAATCACTTAATGTGCAAAGTCAATGACTCCCTTGCAGTGAGTTTAGAAGAAAACAAAATTTTAAATGGGGACCCATACTATACTTTTGCATACTGCTTCTCTTCATATGGATTCCACTTTTGACCTTCAATTCTTCCAAATGTACGCATAAGGGAGGGTTCACCTAGACCTTCCCAAACACTTAAAACCCTTGAAAGCCGTATAAAAAGACAAATCTTCAACCTGCATTCAACATCTGCAAAACTATTATGAACAAACGATTTGTGTACTATTTGAAACTAATGCAAAAATTCAGTCCAAGAGCATCAAGAAACATGAATTTGACCCCAAGTCTGAAAAACATGGCCACCCGAGGTGCAATCCAGAGCCAAAAGGGTTTTAGCCAAAAAAAAAAAAAATATACAACACCATAAGATAAAATTTTATCCTATGGTGGGTAGGGGGCAGGGTGGAAGGGAAGAGAGAGAAGGAAGAGAGGGGAGAGAGAGTAGAGAGAGGATAAGAAAAGTAGAGAGAAGGTAGAGAGGATGTGAGAGAAATAGAGAGAGATGATAGAGAGAGGTAGAGAGAGAAGATAGAGAGAGGTAGAGAGAGAAGTTTTTTTTGGAATAAGAATAAGAAAACAAGGAAGGGCCACTTTTGTTTTTGAGGAAAATGCCAAAAAATACATTAAACATGCAAATAAACTCCAAAAAAATCCAAAAAATCTTCAAAAATTTTCACAACTTCTAGAAAACTTGTCACACTCAAAACCATAGAGAGAATCCTTTTTTACATTTATTTTAACAAGAAAAAGAGCTTTTAGAAAAGATTAAAAATCCCTAAAAAATCTAAAAATTCTAGAAAAAATTCCTAAAAATTCCCAACAAGGTGTTCATGAATTGGCCTATGAATGGCTTCTAAATTGTATGAAAACATGAAGAAAAATTATGAAAATTGATGAAAATTAATAAAATAAGCAAAAAAAATATTACAAGAAGGTTATGTACAACCTGGGTAGATTATGCAAGTTCTAGGTGATCCCGAAAGCTTCATTTTTGCTGATGATAGGCCTTGAGCTTAGATATGTTAATCAATGGTAGTACCTCTCCCTCCAAGGTCTCTAACGCCACTACATCCCATTGAAGCATTGTTTTTATCCTATAGGGACCTTCCCAATGAGGAAGCCACTTTCCATGTACTTCTGTCTGGAGCTATGGTTTATGTAAAAGGACCAACATGCCCTTTTATAAGTTAGTATTCCATATATTTTGATCATGAGTGTCTTTCCTAAAGAGGGAAAAAAGTGCCCTAGTGGTCCCTAGTGTGTTCACATACATCACTACCTAAATATATCAATAAATCCACCCTAGGAGTGATGTAGTGAACAAGGAGTTGGCACTCATGTATAAGGAAGTTCCAAGCTATGTGTAATAAATCCACTTAAGAAAGTAAGCCCAAAGCTTTGCAGAAAGCTCCAAACTTCTCCCTAGATAGAGCCTTTGTGAAAAGGTCTGCAATGTTCTCCTATGTGGGGACATATGCCAAACTAATCTCTCTAACTGAGAACCTCTACCTTACATAATGATAGTGCACGTCCATGTGCTTAGTGCAAGCATGGAATACAGGGCTCCTCACAATTGCCAATGCACTCTGACCATCAAAGATGATGGTGGTGGTAGAAGACTAACCAACACCCAAATCAGCCATAAGGCGTCTGAGCGGCACACACTCAATATACACTATGAAAGCTGCCCTATACTCAACCTCGCAACTAGAGGTGGCCATAGTAGGTTGCTTCTTGCTCAAAAAGGATATGCATGAGCTACCAAGCATGAAGCAAAAACAAGTGGTGGACACACGACTATCATAGCAACCAGCCTAGTAAAAAAGAAAAGCATGTAATTTTGGTTGTAGTGATCCCCCCTTGGGATAAAACAATCCAAGTAGCCAGGTACCACTCAAATAGAGAAAGATGCACTTAATCGCCTACCAATGCTTGATGCCTGGGCAATGAATAAAGCTGCTCATCTCTGAGATAGCAAACTGAAGACTCAACCAATGCTTGATGCCTAGGCAATGAATAAACGTGCTCATCTGTGAGTAATGCATAAGTAAATCAAGCATCCAACAACCTGCTGATAGAGAACATCATCAAATGCATCTCCAACATCATGAAGACTCAACCATAAACCTATCTCCATAGGAGTGGCAACAGGTTTGCATTCTTCAAGGCCAAAACACTACAATAATGTGTCAATATATTTTCTTTCACACAAAGCTATTCTGCCATCAACTTGCATAAATTAAATGCCCAAATAATGATGCAAATGCCGCAAATTGGACATCTCAAATGAGGCATGAAAATCAGCCTTAAAATTAGCAATATGCTTCTCAATAGGACCAGTGAGCAGCATGTCATCAACATAGACAACAATGATCAAAATCACTTCATTTGCATGCTTAACATATAAGGTGCTCTCAGCTGAACTATTCTCAAAACCATGTGCAATAAAGTAGGCATGTATCTTTTCATGCCAAGCATGTGGTGCTTGCTTCAAACCATATAATGCCTTTTACAACTTGCACAGTTTGTTTTCATGCCCTCTCTGTACAAAACCATGAGACTGAAAAACATACACTTCCTCATGCAAGGCACCATTCAGATGTGTAGTTTTAATCTCCAACTAATGTACATTCCAACCATGATGATCTACAAGTGCACATATGCTATGAACACTATTCATTCGGCATGTAGGAGCAAAGGTCTCATCAAAATCAATGCCTCTCTCTTGAGGATAACCTTTTTAAACAAGCCTAGCCGTATACCTATCAATTGTTCCATCATGCTTATGCTTCAGCTTATATACCCACTTAGTGCCAATGGCCTTCTTGCTAAGGGGCAAGTCACATAAAGACCGGGTATCATTCTTCATAATAGCATCATATTTTGATCGCACAGTAGCCATCCAATTTTCTAAATTTTGTGCTTCATCAAACAAAATAGGCTTATTCTCATCACAAATACAAGATGCAGCCATATCATAGCAATATGATGCAAAAGAAGCACTATGAGAGCCTAATCGAGTACGATATGATAGAGGTGCATCTAATTTTCTATCTCGCAAAGTCTACACTAGCCATTTAGGCATAGTTTTTGCCTCCTCTATATCAATTCTCTCATCAATAAGTGCATCATGTAAATCCATATGAGAAACGGAATGATCTGCATCATCACATGAAACCTATAAAGTTTGAGAAATTTGGACTAATACTAGACTCTCCACCTATGAAAAGAGGAAGAAAAGTGTCATACACATCTTTTGGAGCTAATTGATGTCTCCTTAGTACATGAAAGTAATGGCTGAATAGCATCTTTCCATGATAGGACAAGAGGATTTTTTGGCACATATGATAGTATTCCCTCCAGACCATATGAATAAGGACCTTGACAATCATATATAATTACATCCTGGCTGTAGAATTCATCGCATGTTGGAAACGAATCTATGTCAAAACAATGCTTTGTATCCAAAGATGCCATGAGACAATGTTTGGATAGGTAATGGAAATTCACAAGGCCCTAAGTTGTAAGGAACGTGTCTCGTGTCACTTCAGTGAGTCATACCTTTTTTGTTATTACAAAGTCCAAGGATGGATATCATTACAAGCGGGGAAATCAAAAATTCCAAAGGATTTTGATAATAGGCACACAATTTCCAAGCAATAATGACAGTACCTCTAGAAACCATTGCACAGTTCCCAAAGGGAATCACATGAGGCATAGACTCCTAGTATCTAGCTATCTAAAGTGCTAAAAAAATGAGAAAGAAATAAGAGAAAAACTAGCCCAATGCATTCCCTCCTTTGTCTATTATGCTTTCTATTGTAGAATAATATTCCTTTCCATTTCTTTGCATTGTATCATTGACTCTCTCCTCCTAATTACATCTAATCCAAATAAGAAGAATTTTCTTCACCTTGTTTTCATAAAATGTATGGGATTAAGATACTCCCTTTTTTATCATTGAGTATAAAACACTACTTCCATCATTTATAGTGTCTATGTTGATGCCGTGATGAAGTTATTCTAAAGTACAACTTTCACTAAGAGATATTTTACAATATAGTTCACCAAAGACCATGACTACTGCATTAATAAGATTTTGAGGGCTCTCTTGTACATCTATAAGAACCATATCGTTTCTTGTTAGCCTACTATGCTTATAAGAGAATGAGAATATAAAGTTTTGAGAGGTGATCATGTACTTGGCCATGATCACAATGTGTAATACCTCGCAAATATCATTCTCTAATGAAACGCAAGAAATCCAACAAGCTCTTCTTGATCACTAACCTTTTAAGTAAGTGTGGTCATTGTAACTCTTACACGAAATTTCCTAAAGAATTCAAAAAACACTTCAATACGCATGGTAAAGTGTAGACTTACAATTCTTGTTGCAAGACTTTTGAACCAAATGTCTAGAATAATTCAATATTCTTTAAATTAGCTCATGTGGCATCAAATAATTCAATTTAGTAATGTAGGGTGAATAGACTTTTTGTAAATAATTACAAATAAGTAAATTCTCAAAAAAAGAATAATGCTGCTTCGAAGATACCTTCTTCCAAATATTCACAAGCATGTAATCCATGAATATCATTTGCATAAGAGAATCGTCAAGTGTCTTACACAAACTAAAAGAGGCCTGAACTGTATGAAGACTTGGCACCTTGCCACAACATGTACTTGGTGCATTGGCTCCAATTTTGTTAGCTCTTTGTTAATTCATGTCTTCATTAGACCAAGAAAATCCATTATGAATCTTTGGCAGATCTTTTTCTCGAGCTAATAGGTTTAGAAAAGATCTCTGAGGAGAGCAACCAATGGGTCTAAGGAAGGATGGAGCTTTGAAAGGGCTCAAAAAACCATTTCTAAATGCTTCATGAAGCACCTTGCCCAACCACAACCCAAAGAATGAGAAGGTGCAGTTGAACCACTCAAATAAAGGAAGGAGTGCATACTCTAGATCAGAAGAATGAAGATGCTTGCAATTGAGACTTCATGGTAGAAACTGCTCCTCAAGCTTAGGGTTCAAGCTCTCCTAAAAAGTTGACGTGCAAGACTTGTCAGGCTAAGCCCAGTTGAGGTGAAGGCATGGGTGTGCTAAGACTTTCGCTCTATGTTCTACTGTAATAGTGGGAGGGTGATCTATTTTTCACTGAAGATCTCACATTTCTTGACCAAATCATTTGAGGGATTAGGTCGCTAAAACCTCCCCTTTGTGGGGCAGGCATGGCCCTCCATGAGGCTCGCAAAATTGGGTTTACATAGTGTCAACATAGTCAAGAGAAGAAGGCATCTTCTAAACAAGGTAATGACTCGAACCTCACCTTCATAGAGGTTGCTTGAAGATATTTGATTAAAAAAATTCCTATTTTGAACATTGAAGGTAATAAAATTGATCCTCACATCGATCTCTGGTATGTATAAGAATAAGGTCAAAGCAATAGATGATGCTCATAAAATATTAATTGAATTTGATTATGAGGAAGCTGATAATAAGACTTGTGTGCTTCCGCAGACGTCTAACTCCAACAATTGGTATCAGAGCAGGTCGCCGCTTCATCTAGGGCATAGTCAACACTCTCCAGTTGCAGTTTTAGGATCGCACGAATTTTGGTGAGCATACTCAACGTGTTTTTTCGAGATCAAAGTTGCTTCGCTCTGTGGTGCCGAAATCACGATCTGAGCTCGTTTCCGCCTCCGAATGCACTATCGCAGTGCTTGTGCAAGCTATTTTGTCTTTTTGTGCCGAAGGTATATACCTGTTTCTATTCGCCAGTATAAGCATCTCGAAGTCTGCTACAGGTTTAGCAGAACTTGTATGGGCAGTTCCGTTCAACTTTTTGAGATACAGTTAATTTTCTGCATCAAGATATTTTAGTCACCGGCCATGGCTGAAAGCAGTGATGTATTTCGTATGTTGGCTGTTGAGGATAAGTTGGATGGTACCAACTACCCATTGTGGGCTTATATGATGCGACATGTATTGGTTGCAAAAGGACTGTGGAACATTGTGCAAGGTGTTGAAAAATGTCCTATCACACCTGCAACTCTTACAAGAGTAGGTACTGAAGCTGATGCAAAAGGTATCGAAGATGATGATATTCTGCTTATTCCTGTTCGTGCTACGGTTTCTGCTGCACCTACTGTAGAGCAGATTTGTTGGGATGGTAGAGATGCCCAGGCACATGCATTGATAGCTGTGCTTGTCAAACGTGCCATTATTCCTCACATTCACTCTTGCAGAACAGCTAATGATGCTTGGGATACACTTACCACATTGTACCAAGCTAGGAATGCTCGTGTTGCTTACCTCCGAAAACAATTGGAGAGTGAGCACATGAATGAAGGTGATTCTATGGACAATTTGCTAACAAAGATCAAAGACTTGAAGGAACAATTGATTTCTGCTGATGAAGTTATACCAGATAGCTCACTTGTGCATACGATTGTGAATGGTCTTCCTGATTCATACCAGAGTTTTGCTTCTACTCTTTGGTTGATGATGAAAGGCAATCCAAATGCCTGGGATGGTGAGGTGTATGGTCAAGAGTCAGGCTTTACCACATAGTTTCTGGCTTGAGGCTGTCATGTGTGCAGCATATGTACTTAACAGGTGTCCCACTAAAGTGCTACAGTCTATCACTCCATATGCGGCTTGGCATGACCGCAAGCCATTTGTTGCTCATCTATGTGTTTTTGTTGTTTGGCATATGCATTAGTGCTCGAACAACATCGCAGAAAATTGGATGATAAAGCAGTAAAAATGTATTTTTGTTGGGTACAGTTCTAAAAGTAAAGGCTATCGTCTGTATCATCCACAGAGTAAATGCATTCTAGTTAGCCGTGATGTTGTTTTTGTGGAAGATGTTATTCAGCCATTGCTTTCATGTACTAAGGAGACATATGTTAGCTCCAAAGACATGTATGATACTTTGCTGCCTCTTTTTACAGGTGGACAGTCTAGTGCTGCTCCTAATGAGACAACTTCTCAACCTTTGCAGGTTTCATGTGATGATGTAGATCATCCCATTTCTGATGCAGATTTACATGATGCACTTGTTGATGAGAGAGCTGATATTGAGGAGGCAAAAACTATGCCAAAATGGCTGGTGCAGACTTTGCGTGACAGCAAATTAGATGCATCTCTATCATATCGCACTTGATCAAGCTCTCATAGTGCCTCTTTTGCATCAGGCTGCTATGCTATGGTTGCATCTAGTCTCTATGATGAGATTGAGCCTGTTTCGTTTGATGAAGCACAAAATTCAAAAAATTGGATGGCTGCTATGCTATTTGAATATGATGCTATAATGAAGAATGGTACTTGGTCTTTATGTGACTTGCCTCCTGGCAAGAAGGCCATTGGCACTAAGTGGGTATACAAGCTGAAGCATAAACCTGATGGTACAAATTGACAGGTGTAAGGCTAGGCTTGTTGCAAAGGGTTATGCGTAGGAAAGAGGCATTGATTTTGATGAAACCTTTGCACCTACATGCCGTGTGACTACTGTTTGGAGCATCTATGCACTTGCAGCTCATCATGGTTGGAATGTACATCAGTTGGACATTAAAACTGCATTTTTGAATGGTGACTTGCATGAAGAAGTGTATGTTTTTCAGCCCCATGGCTTTGTGCAGAAAGGCATGAAAACTAGGTGTGCAGGTTAAAGAAGGCATTATATGGTTTAAAGCAAGCACCACGTGCTTGGTATGAGAAGATACATGCCTATCTGATTGCACATGGTTTGAGAACAATCCAACTGAAAGCACCTTATATGTTAAGCGTGCTAATGATGTACTTCTAATCATTGTGGTTTATGTTGATGACATGCTCCTCACTAGTCCTCATGAGAGGCATATTGCTGATTTTAAGGCTGATTTGCATGCCTCATTTGAGATGTCTGATTTGGGGCATTTGCATTACTATTTGGGCATTCAGTTTATGCACGTTGATGGTGGAATGGCTTTGTGTCAAACGAAATATATTGACACATTATTGCAGCGTTTTGGCCTTGAAGACTGTAAACCTATTGCCACTCCTATGGAAACATATTTACGAATGAGTCTTCATGATGCTCGAGATGCATTTGATGTTGTTCTTTATCAGCAGGCTGTTGGATGCTTTATTTACTTATGCATTACTCCGCCAGATGTTCAGTTCTATCTCACAAATGAGCAGGTTTATGCATTGACCAAGAGTCAAGCATTGGCAGGTGGTTAACCACATCTTTTGCTCCTTGAGTGGTACTCGGCTACTTCGTTTGTTTTAACCCAAGGGGGGATCACTACCGCCATATTTGCATGCTTTTTCTAACTCTGATTGGGCTGGTTGCTATGACACTCGTGTGTCCACTAGTGGATTTTGCTTCATGCTTGGTAGCTGATGTACATCTTGGTTGAGCAAGAAGCAGCCTACTGTGGCCACTTCCAGTTGTTAGGCTGAGTATAGGGCAACTTTCACAATGACTCTTGAGTGTGTGTGGCTCAGACGCCTTATTGCTGATTTGGGTGTTGGTCAGTCTTCTGCCACCACCATCTTCACTGATACTCAGAGCGCATTGGAAGTTGCGTGGAACCCTGTGTTCCATGCTCGCACTAAGCACATTGAGGTGCATTATCATTATGTCAGGGAGAGGTTCTCTGCTAGGGAGATCAGCTTGGCATATGTGCCCATGCAAGAGAAAATTGCAGCACTTTTCCCGAAGGCTCTGCCTAGGGAGAAGTTTGAAGCTTTCTGCAAAGCTTTGGGCTTACTTCCTTTTGTGGAGTGATTTCCACATAGCTTGGCACTTCCTTATACATAAGTGTGAGCTACTTGTTCACCGCATCACTCCCAGGGGGGATTTGTTGATATATTTAGGTAGTGATGTGTGTGAACACTCTAGGACCACCAGTGCACTTTTTTCCCTCTTTAGGAAGTTTTTTTCCCCCGGCTTGTATATACACCTCTTGCCCTAATGGGCTACTTATCTTTGTATATTCTCTAGTAATACATTCAGTATTGTGTGTTGTGCTCCAAGCTTCTTCTTCTTCCTCCTTGTGTTGTTTGTGTGCTTCCGTAGGCGTTTAACTCCAACAGTTCCAACAAGCCAAAGGTTATGTAAAATGGTTGAGTGAAAATGTAAACAATCTACCTGTTTTCTCTCCCTTTGCAATTCTCTTGAATCCATGTTGGGGTCCTCCACAAAGGTGCCAAATTTATTGAACCTAACTTCCAAACCCTTTTCCACTATCTGTCCAACGCTCATCAAATTATTTGTGATAGTAGGTACATAAAGAACTCTGCACAACATATTCCTATTCCCATCAGAAGTTTTGACATTTCGTACCTTGACAATTCAGTGCTTTGTATCATCACTTGTCTGCACTTGGTGCTTTCCCTTGGGATCTTCAAGATCAGAAAGGAGAGCTATATTGCCTGCTACATGGTTTGAACAACCTGACTCAATATAGAAGAGGTGCTCATCATTCATACCTTGTTTTGAGGTCATGTTCATAATGAGAAGAGAATCCTCATGATCCTCTATATAGTTATTGAAGTCTTTTCTTGATTTGTATCCTCCTTGATAACTGTTGTTGTGGCCATGGTTGTAACCTTGACTATGAGTGAATCTTCCTCTTGATTGTGAGTAGCCACCTTTTTGGAATCCTCTTCCTCTCTGGTTCTTGAAGTTCCTATAGCACTCATCTATTATGTGATTAGACAGTCCACATATATTGCATGGGGAAGATTTGAAAAGTCTCCGCCTACCTTTCTTACCTCCTCTACCCCTTCCTCTTGAATTCCTACCTCTCCTTGCATAGTTAGCTTGAGAAGTAGCACCTTTATCTTCAAACTTCTTGCTCTTTCCTTCATCCTTAGACTTTCCTTTATCTCTATAGAGGGTAGAAGAATTGTTACCTCTTGATGGTTCACCATTTTTGTTGAGCTTGGCCTCATGGGTGAAGAGTTGCCCCATGAGAGTGGTTAGATCAGGGATTTGCATATCCATATAAAGATCCATTGTAGTTGTGAAGGATTCCCACTTATCATCTATCTTGATGCCATTGATTATCTATCTCACTATTTGCTCCTCTTCAATCTCCTCTCCTATGCTTTCCAATCAGCCACATCCTTCAGCTTGGTCACATACTTTGAAACATTCTACTTAGGTTGCTTCTTTTGAGTAGTAAACTCCATCCACAATTGATTTTTCCTAGCTCTTGTATTGGAAAAAAAGGATGAAGATAGAGTATCCCAAGTCTCTTGGGAAGTTTTGTAGTTCCTATTATGAGGAAGAAGGAAGTTAGAGATAGATTTAAGTAGATATGACCTGGCTAAAGCATCTTTGACACACCATGAGTTGAGTCTTTCTTGCTCCTCTCTTGTAGGTTGATCTTTGCTTCTAAATGTGGGCATCTCCTCATCCCTTGATATGTATCCATAGAGACTTCTTCCTTCTAGATAGGTCTTCATCTTGAAAGACCATGCTGGGTAATTATTCCTGTCTAATTTTCAATGAAAGAAGGGAAACCATCTCCCATTTTACCTCAACTTGCTCTCATACCACTATTGGAAGAGATGGATGGATACCTCAAGGAAGTGAGGTGTTACTGCTAAAACCTGCTTTGTACCAGCCCTGATGCACTTCAGAGTTATAAAGTAGGCCCATTTAGCTTGAAAATCACACCAATAAAGTACCTATGTACTTTGGAATTGATACTTGAAAAAATTAATCCAAAATAGACGTTCAAGAATAACTAGTGTTGAAAAACTTGCTATTTTAGTCCATACACCTGCTAGTTGTTTTACTCAGAGCTCACAACATAGTAACAATTGGCAAAATTCATTTTGGGGGAATTCAATTTGCTTAGATAGCTAATGATTGCAAGTGGAATCATTTAAAATGATCAACTATGTTCTGAGAAATAACTTTAGCAAATCAGATCTTACCCTCGATATTTTAGGGAACAACCAATAGATGACTAGTGAGCACTTCGAAGGCAATTTCTCCTTGATGCCTAAATTAAATGCCTTGAAAGTTTTATAACACAAAGTATATTTCATGTTGGTTCCAACAAGCCAAAGATTATGTAAAATGGTTGAGTATTCATCGAGATATGACCAGAAAAACTGGACTATTCTGAGTAGTCATAGCAGAGAACTAGACAGAGATGTTCAATGGGCTATATGTATTACATAACATAATTGTATAGAGTCATTGGCATTGTAATGATGCTCAATACTGATGAATTGAGTGAGCTATAGTGTGAGCTACTCAAGTTCTACAAGTGATCAAGGAGTGAGCTCTGAATGAGGCACACCGCGAGATTTTACAAAGTCTTTTATATGTGTTACTTATAAGTTTGAATTTTGAATTAAAACTTTGGCTCCAATCAAAAAGTGAATCCACTGATTTAGGAGATATTCCCTCAACTTGAATTCATAGAAAATTTTCTTCCTAACTCCACGAGTTATAAGCTTTTACAAGATTCTCCAAAGAATTAATGTTTTACAATGGTAAATGATCAAGTAGTTATAAGCTATAGTTCACATGAATCATCAAGTGCTAGTCCCACACAATGTCTTCCATGCTAAGCCAAATGTGTAGGCTTGAACATTTGCACCAACATTGATGGAGAATGTTAATCTCCAAAAGAACAAGCTATCCTTGATGTTAGACCACCTCTATATCAAGAATAACTTTAAACTCCAACCAATTTCGGAAGACAAGCACCAAACTATCAAGAATTTAGCTAATTGTGAAGAAAGTCATTTCACAGAAACGTCTGCTGCACATTATTGACTCATTGATTAATCATTTGTGTAAAGTTTTTAATGAAACTTTGTAGAATGTATCGAGAAGAGTTGCACACCTCCTCCAAGTTAAAACACTTCAAAAGCTTAAGTAGATTATGAGAAATGATCCAAACAATCTACCTATGTCTGAAACTGCCTTCTTGTAGAGTCGACTTTGACACCTGCAACTTCTAACACATGGTTCTCCCAAACTAAAACCCGTTTAAGCAAATGCTTTTAGCCATAGATGGATTACCTTCCAACTTAGATTTTGACTCCTTATTTGTGTAAAGCTTTACACTGTGCACTGAGAACTGACCATTTCTTTAGAAGACACTCAATACTTTCTCACATATAGATGTTCCTACACGAAACTCTCTCAACATGTTTGCAATTGGACTCTCAAACTTTAACCATAGATAGATTAACTATGGACTTAGATGTGTACAAAAGGATTTCTGATAAAATCAAACACAGAAGGAGAAGTAGAGAAAAGATCGACACACAATTCTCTGAACATTCTTTCTATTCAACTCTTTTCATACATCTGATGGATGATGCATCCAATACTCATCATCTATTCATCTATATTTCATCTCTATCACTTAATACGATCATATACACGTATATATATATACATATGAGTATTGATTCATCATTACTTCAAGTATATTGAAGTATTTACAAAACTAATGTACATATGTTTAAAGAACTTTTCTTCCTGAACCTTCACTTTACTTCATGAAGTTGAACTTCAATCTTTTCTTCATATCTTTATTTTTAGGCTTCATATAATCACTAGTTGTTGATTGTCCTACTCTAACAACTCCCCCTCAATCATCAATTGTGATTACCTGCATCTTCTTTATTCCTACCATATCTTTAAACCTCCGCAACTTTGGTCCATCCAAGCTCTTTGTCATCATATCTGCAAGTTGATCTTTTGTAGGAGTATGCATATCTTCTATTTCTTTATCAACAACCTTCTCTCTCAAAAAATGATATTGAATCTCGATATGTTTAGTTCTAGCATGGAATACAGGATTTGCTGCCAAATATAAAGAACTCATATTTTCTCCACAAATGATAGGAGTACTCTGAACAATATCAAAACTCTTCATAAGAGTCTTTAACCATATTACTTCCTTTGCAGCTTCTACCATGCCTTTGTATTCTGCTTCTGTAGATGATAAAGCAAATGTATGTTGCTTCTTAGAGCACCAAGAAATTAGCTTGTCTCCCACATAACACAAATATCCATGTGTTGATCTTCTATCATATGTTAATTACCTGCCCAATCTGCATCACTGTATATCTTGACTCTTGTATCTGAAGTAAATCCATAATATAGACCTTCTTTAAGTGTGCCCTTGATGTACCTAAGTACTCTTTGTCTTGCAATCCAATGTTCGTTTCTAGGACAATGCATGAATTGAGATAAAAATCCAACTTCATATGATAAGTCAGGTCTTGTTAATGTAGCATAAAACAGGCTACACACCAAACTCTGATAGAGCTTCATATCTTTGAATTCTTCTCCTCCATATCTACTCAATCTATGATTCACTTCCACTGGAGTTGGTGCTATCCTGCAATCTTCCATTTTAAATTTGATTAGCAAATTTTTCAGATACCTTTCTTGAGTTACATATACTCCATGTTGAGTATATGAAATTGCCATTCCCAAAAAGAATGACAAATTTCCCAAATCACTGATTTTGAATTCTTTCTCCATCTGCTTCTTAATCATGTGTATACCTTTTTCATCTATTCCTGTAAGTATTATGTCATCAACATAAATACAAACATAAATAAATCCATCCTCACTTGCTTTCACTAGCAAGCTACTATCTGCCTTTGATGCTTGAAATCCAAGTTCCTTTAAGAACTTTACAAGCCTATAATTCCATGCCCTTGGGGCCTGCTTCAACCCATACAAAGCTCTCTTGAGCTTACACACATAATTTGAATACACTTGATCTTTGAAACCATCTGGTTGTTCCATATAAACTTCATCTGAAATATAACCATTCAAAAATGCATTCTTTACATCTAATTGAGATAATTTCCAACCTTTGCAAGCAGCAATTGCTATAAGAGTCCTTATGGTTGTCATCTTTGCAACAGGACTATAAGTTTCATCATAATCCACACCATATGTCTGTGCATATCCCTTTACAACAAACCTGGCTTTGTACCTAGATACACTTCCATCTGCAAACCTTTTTGTTTTGTAGACCCATTTACATCCAATGATCTTCTGACTATTTGGTTTAGGAACCAAATCCCAAGTCTCATTTTCCATCAATGCATCATATTCCTCCTGCATAGCTTTTTCCCAATTCTTCTTCCCTTTGGCTTCATCATATGTGAATGGATCTTCATCTGCTTTTAGCATGTAAGCATAATCTTTAGTAGTCAAGAATGAAGTATCATAGCTATACCTTGTAGGTTGCCATTTGTGCCTATATCTTTATTTCTAGGCTTCATATAATCACCAATTGTTGATTGTCCTACTCCAAAAAACATTGGGCAGGAGGCTAGTTCTTGGAGAGTGCCCCGTCTACCCATTGCATATGGCATACATTGCTAGCAAGTTCTATAGGAAGACCTAGTTGCATGTTCATAAAGAAGGATAACTTGGGTCTCCCCTATTGGGGAGAGCGATGGCATTGCATGATGCCTTGAGGAATGGGTTCATAAACCAAGGTCTGAGTTCTATTGGTAATAATGATGTTACCTCTACTGCTTGTGTCGAGGATCATCATCCTGCTGCACAGAAGATCTCGTATGAAAAAGCTACAAGCAACCAAAGTAGTGGTAATAGATCTTTTTTTCAAAATATCTTTGTGCCATGTAACCCTAATAACTTCTTGTCTTTTGAATGATCCAAAGGAAAGTAAAAGGTTGATGATAATACAAGCATGTACACCCAAGATTGTATGAATAGAAACACTGAAAAGAACTATGTAAAAAATGTTTCTAATCTTGAAGGTTCTGAGAATAATACTCTTGTTATAAACAAGGAAGATTTGAACAAATGGCATCATCATTTGCTTGTCAAGGTGGTCATTGGACTCTGCCATGGTTGGCTATGAGCTTTGAGACCTTATGTGAACCATCTCTATGTAAGAGGGAAATCCCAGTTGAAATCCTTATCCCTCTTTCATTGGCCAAATGGCTCTCCCTTTTTTTGTATAAAAAGACATCTACTTCTATTAAAATGAATGGGGGCACATCTTATTGTCTTATTTGTGCATGTTTACGAGAGAACCTTATCTCTCTCCTGCCTCTGTCTCTCGGTGTGTGTGCCCTTGTCTGCGTCTCTCTACCTTATCAGCTTAGTGCTTCTCACTCTTGCTTCTACTTTGCATATGCTGCGCCATCGCTATCATCTATTACACATGGTATCAGAGCCACATAATTCGACTCTTTATTAGTCTTCTCCATTGGGAAGCTGCACTACTTCACTGGTGCCTATGAAGAGAAGAGCAGATATGCTCAATAGTTCATGCCCCACATTTGCTCTATAAGAATGCAGCTATATCTTGGAAATCTGCAAAGCATGTAGAACCTGCTAACTCGATGTCTTGTGGCCTTTGCATCACAATGAGTACTGGGAACAAAGTGATCGTAGCTGAAGCATTCTTCTGCAAACGGAGGAGTCATAACTGAAGCATCTTCTATGGACAAGCACGCGACATTGAAGGAGACCTGGTGGAGAAGCTTCGAGCATGAACATTCAGAAAGCGCAAAGCTCGAGGTAGTACGTACACAAGCTTGTCTTTGCTTGTTGTGGTATCTAACTTCAGTGTGTCGACCCACTAAGGTTCTTTTCATGCGTTTTTTTTTAGCAAAATAATGCTTCACTTTAGACTAAGTTTATGCCTATACTCAATCTTTATGACTACTTACTGGGAACATAGTTCTTATGCATTTCTTAGAGTCAAAGGATTGAATTTATCAAGTTACACTAGGAACTTGGTGCTTGACTTAGTCAATCTATTCCTTAGTTAAAAGGATCTTTTCAATATCAAAGTCCACTTCAGAAATTTATCAAACATTTTTGAATCATTAACACTTTATCTTGAAGTGTTTCATAATTCAAATAAGAACAAGTCTAATGTGTATGGGTAGTGTTCGAGGATGTGCTACTGCCATCTATCCATGAGAATGACAACCCCTTTTATACTCACACTGAATAAGAAGTGTGTGAACTTTTCAAAGAAGGGGGGGTTCCCATTTTTGCAATAGCAAAAGAACCAAAGTCTGTGCCCTGGGTAGATTGATGAAGAGAAGACGAAACACAAGGTTGTGCTATTCTCCATCAAAGACAATGCAAGTAAAGATCTTGGTCTCTATTCTACAGGTCTGGATCTAATCATGCTACAAGTCTGAATCATGGTATTGTAGCGGGAAATGCTATAGGTCTAGATCTTGGTGCTGTAGTGGGAAACACAGGTGGTGCAACACCCAGGTAATGGATTTCATTGCCAAAAGATCCAACATAGATGCAACTTCTGTTGCGCACAAATAAGAGTACCTATTTTCTATAGCTCAAACGTTGTGATAAATACTAACTTCTTCAACATCCTATCTATTTAGTCCACATGACAGAGAGGAAAAGGAGGCATGTAATGAAGAAGTGGATCATGCATCAGAAATGCCTCAGCTTGCTAGCGATCCCACGACTTATATCCTTGGGGAGATAGCAAGGAAGAAGTACAATCGCAAGCACCTAAGGCATAGTTCTCCTACCTCGACTTTCCTCTGAGCTCCAGTTACAAGCACAAGCATGTGTGCGACTGTATGTACTACAGTAGCAAATGAAACCGACCAACTTATCAATGAGCAGTAGCATATGTGCAACAAGGAAATACCAGAGCTGGCACCACTAAGTAAAGAGAACATGAACATCTTGCATTAGCGGTATAACCTCTATCACTCACATGAGACAGAGAGCAAACCAACGCAGCAAGAAAATGGGTTCTATCATAGTAAATAGTAGAGACAATGATGCATCATCAACAATGCAATAGCCAAACATTCATGGTAGTATTTGGGCTTTTTGAAGAAAGGCACGCACGCAAGAGAGAGAAATAGAGAGATAGTCCACCTCAAATCTGGATTCTGTACTGATTCAAAGAGTAGATCCCAAGCCTATTTGGGCACACCTATTAAATGTAGGAAGGTAGAACACTTCATAGTCTTGAGCGCTGGAAATTACTTAGCTGGGAAACAGATGCTAGCCCCCTTTGATTGAAGTGTTATCATCTACTATGTGAGGCATTTGTTGTAGAGAAGGAAAAACTTACATAAGCAATGATGTCAGCATAACACTCGTTTCCAGACCCATTTGTAAAATTTGAATCCTATTAGTAGCTCATCTATGTGTACTAATGGTAACCAAGCGCATGTGTAAGGATCACATGGTACACTCGTGTTCTATGGATTTAGTGAGGCATGACTCCATTTTCTATATTCTCAAGAGATTCCACTCCAAAGTTACTATAAAAGTAGGGATATCTCAATTGATTTCCATGTAGCTCAAGCTATAGTATTTTGAGAGGACACTTTGCATATATGGCTCTCTTTGTAAGCGATTAGACACCACCTTGAGTAGTACTCAAGGTAGTACCTTCCCAATGCCATGGACTTTTTTTTCTATGGCTATGTTTACTCTCTCACACATCAAATTATGTACCTCCAAGAGGCATAAAGAGCAACATGTACTCTCAAGCATATGTCACTCAAAGCCCACTACAAACCCAAGAAGCTCACAAAACAAAGGCTACACCAACAACAAAAAAAAGAGCTCAAAAGGTGGCAAATGGTTCCAAAGAACTATCTACCCCATGATGTAAACCCTACATGTCTAGGGATCCCATATGTCTCTAGATCCCCATAAAAACCACCATGGATCCCATATGTCCATGGAACCAAAAACCAAGGGATGCCATATGTCCCACACTTAGATGCCATATGTCCAAGATATGTCTAAGGATCCCATATGTCCTTAGATCCTAAAAACCAATGGACTAAGTGATCCCATATGTCACTAGTCTCCCACATTAAAAACAAAAGGGTCATCGCATGGAGGGAGGGTGTTGAGAGTTCCATGCTCCAACCTTTTGTCCAAAGCTAGAATCATTCATATGCAAGTGCATTTATCCCACATGCAAGGGAATTCTCCCAAACTCCATATAAGCATCTCCTCCCCTCACTCCTCATAAGCCATTCCACTCTAGCTCATTTCCAAAAGTGTGCATCCTCTCTTCACGGAGTCTCCATGCTCATAGAGCACCTCTATAAGTTATTTCCATTTCCATTTTAATTCATTCATAATTTTTTGTTAGCTTTTGTTCCTTCCCCCTTAGCTTGTTAGATTTGTGAATGTGAGTAGAGTAGGATTAGTCCTTTTTCATTTCAACACCTATATCTTTGGGCTTCTAGAGTAAGTCCAAAATAGCTCAAAGATGATTCTGAACCCCATCAAAGAATTGATGAAGCTCTGCGACCTTAGCCTCTCCATTTGAGAAATGTCCAAGACCCTACTCTACTTTCAACAACCTATATTTGAATTTGTTTCTCTCATTTGAAGTGTTGTTGGTTTCCCCTTGCTACATGGTACCCTCAATGTTTAGAGCTAAAGTCATTGATTCTATGTTTCATGCATCAAGCGCATGAATTAGAATTAAAATCATTATTGAAAATGCATGTGATGCACATGATGCTATAGGTGGGATAAACATGAATGAAGATACTAATGAAAATGGTACCAAAACATTCATAGATACACTTACGCTACTCGTAAGTGCAATGTATCTTGAAGTACCCTCCATTGCATACATTCTGTTATTAACTTTGTTTTTTGAGTTCCTAACATGAGTGGTGTGTGTTAAAATCAAAGACCAATGCATAATTTCACAAGAGTACTTCCTTCAGTGCAGACTCAATTCTAGCAAAGGATGCTAGAATTACGATGTGGCTAATCCTCCAAAAGTGGATAAAATCCAAGGCTTTACTTTTGTATCTTGAACATTTCATGATGCTCCAGGGATAGCTTGATCCATGGTAGAAAAAAGGTTTTCCTTTCATCTTTGAATGTTGCTTGATTTTTTCCTTCTTGGGTCAAGAAAATGTTGCAAACTTGGTTCACAATCAGCTCTAATCAGGTTCTGATGGAAATCTTAGTAGAGAACTCAGAAAATAGATCTTGTTAGCTCGAGATTAGTGAAAACAATGCAGAATAAAGATCAAAATGACAAAGATACATGAGTGTATTATTAAATAGATTAGTAAATAAACCATCAAGCCTTACTAACTTAGCGGATAAAACATTCCTAGGATTCAAGGTCAAGGGGTTGCTTCCCGTCAGTTGCTTCTCTATAAAGATCCATCATCTTTTATCTTTTGTAATCGTCAATGTGTTGTAGCACAAAACACAAAGATATTATGCGCAAGCCCCAACATCAAAGCGTCTGCTCTCATGGATGGGAGAGAATCCTCAAATGAAGGAGGTCTATGGTTTGATTCCAGTTATGCCTAAGCTTAACGACTTATATCACATAAGTGATATGCACAAAAATGTGCATGTCAAACGTGCTATGTCCTCATGGGTAGAAGAGATTATCTGATGACTGAGGTGTGAGGCTCGAAATCCGGTTTCCATCCACCTGAGTTCATTCTTTTTTATTGTGATCTACAAGCTTTTGCAATGCTATGAACCAAGTTTAATAGAATCATAGGTGAGAGGATATCATGAATGCACCTAGCTATGGTAGATAAAAGAAAGGTTTCTCCTCGAGGACTATTTGGGATCAAACCCTGAATGCAACTTTCTAAAAAATGCATTTTGATTTTTGCCTTTTGCTTGCATAGATAGCAGGCTTCATAAAAAAAAAATAATCCTTTGAGATTGTAGGAGCAAGATGGTGCTCACCTTCATGGTTACAAAGAGCTAAGACCTTCGAAAGGTCGTGAGATTGATCCCATAAGTGCTGTGCTCAAGAGGAGATGAAATGCTTTTGATTTTTGCAGCAGAAATTCAAAGAGACAGGGTTGTTGCTATCAGGATCTGAAGAGTTTCTTCTCTATGCACGAAGAAGATGATAAAGATCATCATGAATCTTTAGAGCTTAAGGTCACCATGAATCTTAGAGGGCTCTGATACCAGCACAAGAGAACAATGACAAAAACCACCACCACCACATGCTAGAGAGATGAATCTCCTCCCATCCATATGCCTCTATATATAGCTCTCTCCAAGGGACTACCTTCTTGGGTAGGTTCTAAATTCAGAGATTCAATGGCTGTGAAATTTGGTCCACACATAGTAGGATCCGTAGCTCTCTAGAAAAATAACTAACACTCCATTTGGAGTTCATATGCCTAGGCAACTAACTATACAAAGATAGACTACCTATCAACTCAGGTTAAGCAAAAAACTGAGGTCCACAAGAAATGTTCCGAGTCACTGCTGGAGAATCATCTGATAGAGATATTTAAGAAATGGAGCATATGAGAGATAAGCTTTCCAAGAAGATATCATATGCATTAAATGACTAAGTACATAGAGGGATATCACCTTCACAAAATGTCTATGTACAAAAAAGGTATGTGATGCATGTGTTTCTAAACCATCTCCTTGTCATATCCACAAATGTTCACATTCAAATGAAATCTATATATAGAGATATGGGCATGAGAGTTTGTGTCTCTTCACATATCCTTACATCTTCTCTCACCTCTTGACCTTTCACTTCTTCCCCTTTCTCCTTCCATTGCCTTGAGTGACTTTTGGTGATCCAAATCACTCCATATGGATAAGGTCATGTCTTTCTTGAGTACTCCATCTCTCTAATCATAATTTGGCTTTTATCTAAGCCATAATGAATGAGAAATGAGTATGTGTTTGATTATCCAAGTGACATTGTGATGATGTGTAAGGGAGCGGTGCATTGAATGTCCATTTGCAGATGTGATGTTGGATCGTAGGAGTTGGATTTTGATTTCAATATAAGGCATTCACTCACACCCAAAGTCAAAGTTGATGTTGAATCAACATTGAGAAACGACAGCACATCACGCATGTCTCATAGGGAATAGTCACCTCCATGGCTACACAAGGTTGAAATATAACTCTTTTGATCAAGTAGTAGAGCCTTAGGTTCAGCTCCAACCCAAAGAAGTACATTAGCCAATCTAACAAAATGACAGAGTTGAGAATTATAGGAAGCCAACATGAGAAATAGTAAATGAAGCCTCGAGAAATCTAAGTGGATGCTTGGTCTACATATTGCACCTCCAAAGCTAATGGTGGGTTTGAGGTTTTGAACCAGTTTTGCCCTCAACTCGAGTTGCAATTAAATGGATCATATGGGCAATTTATAGTTCTGATTATTGGGCCACTTTTTTGAAGAGAAGCTCTCGCAACTTTGTTTTGCATGAGTCATAAGGACCATAGCCTATGGGATGAAGGTGATATCTAATTACTGTTTACCAAAAAACAAAGTGTTCCTTATTATAGACTTCTTGCCTTTGGACTCTCCCTCGATCGGCTTTACCATGCACGACTCATTTCTCTCACTCTAGGATATCCCACAAAAGCTTCAAAGCTGGAATCAATTCTTGGAAGGATCTTATGTATTATCGCAAGCTCATGGAAGCCCAGGAGATTTGCAATCATTTTCTCATCACTTATGGTTGCTCACATGAGCTAAATATCAGAATAAGGATTAAAGAAGATTTGTGGCTATATGTCACACAACTACAGATTAGGGTCACACCGACACTAGCCATACCGACGGTCATCCGTGAGGCCAGTATAATCATTGGAAGATGCTTGGAAAAACATTAAAAACCTAACATCAAAATGGTCGTTTGGAATATGCATCGGTATAATTGTCGGTATAAGCATCATGATTACAAAAGTAGATATCAATGCTTATTTTGATGACTATACCAATAGTTATACTCACATGTATTTTGACATCATACTTAATAAAAGATTGAAAGTTGACTCCGTTGTTTTTAACTCGAAAGGCAACTCCACTATTTTTTCACTCAAATATGCATGCATATCTCCCCTCCATCTCATCTACACTCTGCCTCCCCCCCCCTTTGCTTCTTGGTAAGGGGTGCACTCCCTCATCCTCTCTCTCTCATATACACATACACACACATAGACACACAAACACATACATAAAATCACATGCATACATATACACACATGCATACACAAGTATGTGTACATACATACACACATGTACATACACACACATAGTCACACACATATACACATACACACATGTACATACACACATACATATAGCCACATGCATACATACACACACATGCATACACAAGTATATGTGTACACACATACACACACATATACATTCACATACACACACATATACATTCACATACACACATATACATTCACACACATACACATATACACACACATAAAGTCACATGCACACATATATATACACATGCATACATACACATACACATACATATACAATACACATACACACACATATACACATACATACACATATATACACACACACACATATAATCACATGCATACATACACACATGCATACATACACACATATTCATACATACACACACATGCATACATACACACATGCATGCATACACACACATACACATACACACACATATGCAAACACACATACACACACATAAATACACACACATACACATGATACATACACATGTGGAGAAATTTGACTCCAACATACGATGTGGAAGTTAGAGAACCTCTTATAGAAACTGCCCTATAAGACACATGCTTACGAAAACCTAATTCAGTCAAAACTCTGATATTCAAAGGCTCTAAAATTTTCTCCACACATATTAGGCTATTGTAGCTCTCTAAAAAACTAAATAACACTCCATTTGCAGTTCATACAACCAGGAAACTAACTATACAAAGATAGACTACCTATCAACTTAGGTTAAGCAAAAACCTGAGGTTCACAAGAAATGTTCCCAGTCACTACTGGAGAATCATCTGATAGAGATATTTAAGAAACAGAGCATATGAGAGATAAGCTTTCCAAGAAGATATCATATGCATTAAATGAATAAGTACATAGAGAGAGATCACCTTCACAAGATGTCTATGTACAAAAAAGGTATGCAATTGGAATACCTATGTTCCTTGTAGCACTATATTGAGGGTCCTTTTGATATTCATTTTGAGAGAATGACTAGCATATGCTTCTAAACCATCTCCTTGTCATATCCACAAATGTTCACGTTCAAATGAAATCTATAGATAGAGATATGGGCATGAGAGTTTGTGTTTCTTCACATATCCTTGCATCTTCTCTCACCTCTTGATCTTTCACTTCTTGCCCTTTGTCCTTCCATTGCCTTGAGTGACTTTTGGTGCTCCAAATCACTCCATATGGATAAGGTCATGTCTTTTTTGAGTATTCCATCTCTCTAATCATAATTTGGCTTTTATCTAAGCCATAAATACATTTTCACCTTTATACTTTAAGACTCTCCTTTAAGGTTAGGAGTGTACTCTCTATATTTTCAAGGCCTATCTTTCTTTTGGGCTCAAAACAAATACATAAATGATGAAGAGGTAAACAATGAGAGGTGAGTATGTGTCAAGCCTCACAATTGGAGCTTGCACAAGTTCCATAGTTTTCAACAACACATGCATACACACACATGTATACATACACACACATATACATACACATACACACATATACATACACATACATATACATACACACACATATACATATATATACACACACATGTACACACACACATAGAAACACACACACACACATACATAAAGTCACATGCATACATACACACATGCATACACAATTATATGTGTACATACATATACACATGCATACACACATATACACATACACACACATAGACATACACACACATAAAGTCACATACACATATATGTATACACATTCATACACACATACACATACACACACATATACATGCACACACATGTACATGCACACACATACATGCATACACATATACACATACATACACATATACATACACACATGCATACATACACACACATGCATATACATGCATATGCATACATACATACACACATGCATACACACACATACACATATACACACATATGCATACACATACATACACACATGTACACATATACACACACATACACTGCACATACACATGATACACACATATGTATACATACACACACACATATACATAACCACACATATATATACATACACATATACATACACACACATAGAGACACACACACATACCTATACACACATATATATGTTTGAAAAGAGAGAGAGAGAGAGGGAGAGGGAGAGAGAGAGAGAGAGAGAGAATTAAATTTGAAAATGTAATGAAATTTCAGTTGGCATTTGAGAGAGAGAGAGATAGAGAGAGAGAGAGAGAAAAAAAAAGATAGGTAGATAGAGAGAGATAGATAGGGATATGTCCTAACACCTCATGGTATTAGATGGCATCTTTGGATCCGACGACGAGAACGACATGTCCTTGGACCAAGTGCAAGTATCAGATTTTTTGTAAATGATGGATTTGCATTGTACACATTCACGAATATGGACTCTTAATTTCAGACTAACTACAAAACCTATTCGGCTTGTGAGCAGATTGACCCACATGACATTGTGTCATCTACCTCTCGTGGGCAAAAGAGAACAAAATGGGATGCACAAGGACAAGCTACTGGAAGCATGATAGAGAATGAACACATGGAAGAAACGCTCAAGGTGTTTCATGACATGGACGAACACCACAATGGTGGAGATGATGTTGTGGGTTCCATGGATACGATAGAATTTCCACAATTAGAAGCTGACAAAGAACATTGGAACATGTGAAAACTAGCTCGTTTTACCACTCTAAAATTGCACAAAGACATATGTTCTACGTGCACTACTCGTGATGCTCAATCTTCAATCCATCTATAAATGGTCAGATGGTAGTACCAAGAGCTCCTTCGGTGCTCTGTAAGGTGGAAGAACAATAGGTGAAGAAGATGAGTTCAGAGTTTCGGACACCTATTGGGTGCATGAGGTGTTTAAAGACTACCTTCACATAGAATGACGATATCTAAGGGCTTGAGTCGCATGATTGGAACAAGCTTTTGCAATTTCTGATCCTTATAGGTGTGAAAGGGTGTCTTCCAGAGGATGTGCAAACAACCACTTAGAAAATCGATTCGTTGATACGATGGATCTCATCTAAAGAGATAAGGAGAGATAGCATAGATAGTGTCGAACACAATGTTGTAGACGATATCTATATGGTTAAAAAGTACTTTCCCAGAAGTCTACATTGGTTAATGAAGCCGCCAGGTGGCTTAGAGAATATGATATTAACCATTTCGGCACCTATGAAGCAGTAAGGGATGCATTTTTGCAGAGATTCAGGCTAAAGAAGAATCTAGTCGAAATTTTCGATTACCTGCAAAACAATAGATAGAAGATGAATCAAACAATGCAGGAATATGCCACCCTATTCAGAATTCATTTGAGGCAATTACCGCCGGCCCATGCCAACCTGCCGGATGACGTTATCACTCAATGGTTTATCAATGGTTTGGCTCCGTAACTTAAACAGATTATAATCATACGTTGTGTGGGAGCTATGATGCTAGATGTAGTGATTGCAATGGCTTTGTAGTTGGAAAACAAGGTAGGAGGATTTACAGAAGACCTGGAATGGTTAAAAGCGAGTAAAAATGTTGCAGAAGATCCAACCAGACAGATGTACTGCACCACGTGCAAGAATTTAGGGCATACCAGTACCACTTGTGCCCTTAACCAGTTTTTTTGCGCTATTTGCAATATGACCGGACATTCCACCGAGAATTGTGCATACAATGCCAAAGTGCAGGGAACAACAACAGTAAATGCAATTATACAAGAACCGGGGCAGCCTGCCAATCACTATGTACCTCCTCAAATGAGAAACAACCAGCAGCAAGGCTACCGAAATTATCGAGGACAGAGAAATAATAACTACAATGCAAACCGTTGGCAGACAGGACCACCACAGGAAGGTACTAATTTACCACCACCTCGCTGCCATTTTTGTGGTGAATTAGGACACATTCGAAGATTTTGTAAAGATGCGGCCGAATATGATCAAAGGAAGAAGGAGCGCCAGAACCCAATAACAAATATGGTTCAGATCACACCCATAGAAACACAAGCTGCAGTAGTTCAGACCAGATCCGGTAGGTCGTTACAACTAGCAGCTGAAATATTTGAACCAGGCATCCGAGAACAGCAAAGAACATATGACAAGGCTAGTCAGTGGACCACCACAGAACCTCCAGTGTTCCCAGATCCTATTCCGGTGACACAAGTTCCACTGTCAAAGGAAACTGCACAAGAGCAAGAGTCAACTCCAGTAACAGATGCATCATCTTCAAAATCGATCAAAAGTACAAGTCAAGTAAATCAAGCATGGGAAATTTTATCTAAAGCGTCCATTACTCTTCCTCTTGGACAGTTACTTGCACTAGTACCAGGAGTCCGTCAACAATTCCAGCAATAGTTTAGTACTGAGTCTGCCTGCATTCCAACAACGGCAACAATACAACCAGAAACTGACTCTACGGTGGATCATTCGGTCCCATTGATTACGGTATGGTACAAAAATCATAAAATTAATAAAGTACTAATTGATGGAGGGTCTAGTGTAAACATTGCTACTGCCGCACTGTGTAAAAAGTTAGGATGGACGAAAATTGAGCGTGTCCAGTATTTTGTACGGATGGCTGATCAGTCCAGAGTCCACCCAGTGGGACTAGTACGAGATGTTCCCATAACTTTGCAAGGTACAACATTTAAGATGACTTTTGTCGTCTTAGAACTACCAGAGTCTAGCTTGGATTATAATCTGCTTTTCGACCGTCCTTGGTTGAAACAAGTCAAGGTGATACAAGATTGGTCCGCACAGGAACTCACTTTCAAGGACAATAATCGTAAATATGTTGTCAAGTTAGATGCTATCCAGCCTTGTGAATTACATGCTAGACCTTATTTTGCAGAACTAGTTCATATGTTAGATGGGTTATCAGATGATGAAGAAGAAGAGTTTTTGAAGAATAATATTGATTTGATCTCCCTAGGAACTGTTGATCTACAATCTGTTGTAGATAATTGGAATTAGGCAGTCTGTACGGTGATGCCTGTGACTGAAGAAGACAAGAAAGAAGGTACTGCTGCTATAGATGACGCCGATCTACAACAACTTTTAAAACCAGCTGATGATACAGAGAAGTCCCAACAATTCTATGTGTCAGAAGATCAGTTGATCACCTATAATTTAGGAGATGAAGAAAATCCGCGTCATGTCAAGATAAGGGAAAGCTTACCTGAAGTGTTTCAAGAAGATTTAATCCAACTACTTCGAGAGTTCTCTGATGTTTTTGCATGGGATTACAAAGATATGAAAGGTTTGGACCCTTGCATTTATCAAAATAGGGTCATGCTGAAGCTAGAAGCAAAACCAATCAAACAACCCAGCTACCGGATGAATCTGAATTATGCAGCACAGGTAAAGGCAGAGCTGGGTAGGTTATTAAAAGTTGGATTCATTGTACCCATAGAGCATGCTGAGTGGATATCACCCATTGTTATCGTCCCTAAAAAGAATAAGCAACTGCGAATATGTGTGGATTATCGGAAACTGAATGCAGCCACGGTGCCAGATCCGTTTCCTCTTCCATTTCTTGATACAATGCTGGATAGAGTGGTTGGGCACGAAATGTATTCATTTCTGGATGGATACAGTGGGTATAATCATGTCAGAATGGATGAACAAGATATACCAAAAACAACGTTCATTACCACTTGGGGTGTTTTTGCTTGTACTGTTATGTGGTTTGGATTAAGAAATGCCCCCAGTACTTTCCAACGGTGTATGCAGGAAATATTCTCCCCTTATCTTACCTCGTTTATCCAAGTATATCTTGATGATTTCTCTTTGTTCGGTAGGATGGTAGCACACTTGTTCCATTTATGGTGTTGCTTTGAGAAATGCAGAGAATACAGACTCTATCTGAACCCAAACAAATCTGTCTTTGCGGTCTCTTGCGGAAAGTTACTTGGTCACATTGTGTCTGCACAAGGTATCCAAGTGGATCCAGATAAAATTACAGCTGTGTTAAGCACCTGTGCCTACTACACCGAAAGAAGTGATGAGATTTATGGGTCAAGTCCGTTGGCATGGTCGTCATTTACGGTGGCTCGCTCATTTAGCCATTCCACTCAATCGTTTAATCACGAGTACTCCTAAAGAGTTTGAGTGGACTCAAGAATGTCAAACAACATTTGATCGTCTAAAGTGTTTATTAATGCAGGTCCCAATTTTACAACCACCTGATTGGGAACGCCCATTTCATGTTTTTGTAGACGCATCAGATATCGCCATCGGTAGTGTGTTAATGCAACAAACTGATAAGTGGTTCCGGTCTGTTTACTATGCGAGTAGAAGACTTGCTCCTGCAGAAAAGAATTACTCTGTAACTGAAAGAGAATGTCTAGGTTTAGTGTATTCTGTAAAGAAATTCAGACACTATTTACTTGGCCGCAAATTTACTTTTCATGTAGATCATGCTGCACTTGTTTATCTAGTACGACAGCAGCATTTAGGTGGTCGATTAACGCGTTGGGTTCTGCTTTTACAAGAGTTTGATTACGAAGTGATTCATCGGCTCGGTAGTTCACATGCATTAGCGGATTTCCTTTCTCGCTTAGATTCCGGTGAAGCTCTGGTCGGTGTAGATGACACCACACCAGCGATTTATGTTACTGAACCAACTAATGATGAATATGCAGAACCACCTATGCCATCTACATATTATGATCAGATATTAACTTTTCTTACTGATGGATGTATTCTTGCTCAGACCTCTCTTGCAATGCGTAGGAAGATTGCAGTGTACAGTCGTAGATTCCGACAAATTGCTGGAGAATTATACTATATGGATCACACTTGAATTTTACTTCGTTGTATTCCTCCGTATGAAGTTAACTCAATCATTACTCTGGCTCACTCAATTCCTTCCGGTGGACACTTTGCAGCAGATTTAACGCACTGGAAAATTCTGCAAAGTGGACTTTGGTGGCCTACTATGTACAGGGATGTATCTCAGTTTGTCAAACAATGTGATACTTGTCAAAGGTCTGGACAACCTCTACAACACCATTTTTTCCCTCTCCAACCTGTCTTGCCGTTGGAGCCTTTTCAGAAGTGGGGCCTAGATTTTATTGGACCTATTACACCTCTAGCCATACTCAGTAATAATCGTTATATTTTGAGATGTACGGATTATGCTACCAGATGGGCAGAAGCATGGGCTTTAAGGTCCACCACAGTTGTTTCGGTGGCACAGTGTCTAATGAAAGATGTTTTCCCACGTTTTGGCTTACCTTTGGACCTTGTTACAGATCAAGGCACGCATTTTGTTAACAACTTAATGAAAGCACTCACGCATTCTTTTCAGATTATGCATAAATTCAGTTCTCCTTATTATCCGCGTGCTAATGGTTTGGCTGAGAGTACAAACAAAACCTTGTTGAATATGCTTCGAAAACTGATTGTGGAATCACCGAAAAGGTGGGATCAACTGTTACCTGCAGTATTATGGGCGTACCGAACTAACTACAAGGTAGCAACAGGACTAACACCTTTCAAACTGGCTTATGGACTGGAAACCATAGCACCAATGGAGATTGTTGTGCCAAGTTTACGTGTAGCTCTCACTCAGAAACTGTTACATGAAGAATCTCTGTCATTTCGGTTGGATACACTCAGAGAATTAGACGAGCATCGGTGGGACAGTTTTCTGACTATGCAGGAAGTGCAGTTAAGACAAGCTCGAACACATGATCGGTATCTGAAAACTCCAGTTTTTTCGGTGGGGCAACTTGTACTCTTTTACAATGCAAAATCGAATCGCTCTACTGGAAAATTCAAGTTATGATGGTGTGGTCCATACTGGATTTTTGAACAAGTGGGCCCAGCCACTTTTCGGTTGGCTACTTTGACTGGCATTCCTCTTCCGAAAGTGATAAATGGTTCAAAGTTGCGACCGTATCAGCAAGCATCTGATCCGCACTAAAACATTTCGCGGTTGACCGCATATTTTTCGTTTTCTCTTTTTCCTTTCTTTTCTTTTTGTTTTTTACGAGCTTAATAAAATAAGTCTGTAAATATCCTCGTTTTGATACCTAATTATGTCAACAGCTGCCTGGCATTATCGTTTTGTTCATGCATGCACACCGAAGTTATGAGGATTATCATCTCAATGTCATGCGATGATTAGTAATTTCAATGGCTTCCCATTGCCAAGCATCTACTTAACCTTTTTCGTTTCGCTGTTAATGGCTATTGTGTTTGTGTGATTTGTGTATTTGTGCTCTCTGTCTACCCTACCCTTGTGTTACTGTGCTTGCTATTGTCTGTGCGCCATGGAAGCTCTGGCAAACTTCGCCGCCTTCCGAGAAGGACTCCCTGCTGATGTAGGTGAGTTCCTGTGCGTCCGCGGGTTGGCCAATTTCACTGAATTGCCTTGGCATTCGGTGGATGCCACCCTTTCTACGCACAAATAATCGTCGCCATCGCTGCCACACCTGCTACCGAGCAGAGTTGGCCTATCACTTCCCTACCATCCCGTACCGTAATCACTCTCCAGACCTTCTTTGAAGCATTCCGGCTCTCTTTGCAAGGTAGGGAGAATGGCCCGAATTTGCCAATAGCCACAATGATCCAATTGTTTCGTAGGTATTCATCCAACGAATATGCAATCCTCTGTCGCCCCGAACCTGAAAGATCAGCCCTGCAATTCTTGGTAGCCATCCTCAACCTGCAGAAATGCACATATGGCATATCTCGACCCTTTTACTCCGCTATAGATTTAGCTGCTCAAGAATCTGTCAACTTTGCTTCATATTTCTTCCGCCGCATTCACAAAGAATGTGTGTCAATCATCAAGCAGGTCAACAAGGGAGATATGCCAAGGTCCAAACTGCCGCACATCCTATCTTTTCTATTTCCGACCATTCTAGCAGCACAACCACCACCCCGAGGACCCGTTCTACACCATGAAGAGTCTGCACAAATCTTGGACGATGATGAAGAGGATGACAAAGAGATTTTCCACCTTCTCCGCCAGAAAAGAATCAGAGTTAGTTCATCAGATAGTCAGGTACAAGGGTCTGCTGCAAATGATCAAGCAAACAAAGAAGAAGAAGGACATGACGAAGAAACCTTCCATGACACCGCAACATCAATGCATCATGAATCATCAGCCCAGTCTTCTTCAGAAAGGCAACAAGAACAGGATGCTACCACCGAATCTGAAACAAGCTCGTCAAAAGAAGCATCTCAACAGCAATTTGAGCAGGAAAAGCAAAAGGATGCACAACCTATCATTAAAGAGGTTTTCGAAGAATTGCTTAAAGCAGTGGAATCTACAGCTACCGGCCCTGATGACACTACACAACCAATAACCGAAAAGGTAACCAACACAACTACTATTCTTCCTACTCATCCACCCCAACCTCCAGCTGAACCTAGTATTCCTATTCCACCCATTGTCCCCGACGAACCCACTGCTTCTTCATCCTCATCACCAAATTACTCTCCACCGAATTCCCAGCAGCTCCTCACCGCTTCTTCATCTCAACCCCATTCTCATCCTCCAATTCCTTCAATTCCCTTATTTTTTGAGTTAGCATCCATGGGTCAAATGTTGATCCACTTCTCACAACAACTACCTGCACAAATGAAGCAAGTGACAGATACTATCCGAGATGACTTTCAACACAAAGTTGATGTGCTGGAGGCAGACATCACTCCTCTCCAGGAAGAATTACAAGCAGTCAAGGCAGAAAATCATGCATTAAACGAACAAATTCAGGAGTTGCAGGCCAGACTTGTAGAACAGGAAATAATTATCAATCAAAGAGATGTGGCTCTAACAGCAGTCCAAGAGACAAATGAATTACTAAGTGTTGCAGATGCAGAGTTAGTCAACTTGAAGCAGTTAGTCCAAGATAAAGAAGATGCACGAGTAGCTTTAGGGAATCTATTAGAAGAAACAAGACAGCAGCTAGATGAAGTGGTACAGCGAAACCAAGAGCAGCATGACCTGGCTATAAAAACTGCTGAAAAGGCCTATTCAGGAAAAGTGGGAATTATTCATGATTTTGAGACAATTCTTTGTTTGAATTCTTTGTCTCTTTTTGAGTCATTTCACACACTTAAACATGTTATTATCTCTTGATTGGATTATTCAATTGACACTTTACCATTAAGCCCAATTGTATTATAAGTGGAGTATCAAGGCTAGCTCCAAACTAAGAAGTTATCATAGTAAGTATTATCAAATGGGACTTGAATAATTCCCAAAATTCCTGAATAGGCCTTTGAAGAACTCCAGAGATGTAAGATAGACTTATCAGAAGTAAACAACATTCTCAAACGCAAATTGAACGTGGAAGCGCAATTACACAAAGATATCGCAAGTGCCCGTCGAGAGCGCGACGCCTATTACAAAACAATCGAGTTTCAAAATCAGGAGATAGAAAGAAGGGAGTATCAGCTGGATGTACAGAAAGAAAGATTAGCTCAAATAAATAAGCAAATTGCAGATATGAAGGTAACTCGTGAAACGGCCTTATCAAACGATTTTTAACTACAGGAAGCTTTTCTGCAGACACAAGCATAAGTTTTGATGATCGAAGTCATTTCTTTAAGTTCTGTATGAACATATGCCCAATTAGTAGAACCAGATATTTTGAAACAGATATTAGAAGCCTTAAAGAAGAAAATTGCCCGGACTTTTAGATTAGCTCGATCGATGTATTTAGAAGGCATTGTAGATGAACTATAATTGTTGTAAACCTGCGGGTTCGAGTCCACTGTGCGTACTAGTGTTAGTCAGCCGCCGGATTGGCGATTGTAAAGACTGAATCTTTTTATATTTCGCACGAACGAAAGGTTGTTACAAAGATGGTTGTAATCTTTATATAAATCAATGAAAAAGAAACGCTTCATGACGACCAGAGGAGTCACCAGACTGTTTGTCTGGTTGATGAAGTCTGTGTAGTTGTTGTAGTGTTTTTGAGAACTCTGAGTCGTATTGTGTTTGTCTTATGTGTTGAGATCTGTCCTTGTACGGTAAAGATTAAGTTGCAGTAAGGCTCGTCTTAAGTTGCATACTGAATCATTGTTCCGTAAAGGTTATTACTGCGAGTTGTGTTACGGTAGTTCTTATATGGTACGCTGATCACTGAGTAAGTCTTAATCGGTGTATGAATCGACCTTCAGTACTGTGTGTTTGAGACTTTTTGAGTTCTTCTGCATCTTCTGTTTTGTTGATTATTAGTACCTATTTGGTAAAGGTTGAGTTACTGTTATTGTCCCTAGTGTTACAGTAGTTCGTGTTCGGAACAGTTCTTGAGTTAATCAAGTAGCTCTGTATCACGATACTGAATAGTCTGGCATTGTAAGTTGAGAGCACCTTACTGGAGCATGTTCGGTAAACTTTGGAAGAGTTTGATTGCGAACTGTAAGATTCGAAGTGTAAACAGATTCTAAATAGAGTTCTTGAGCAGTAGTATATGGCTGTGTGCGAAGTGATTATTGGGAAAATCAAGCATAGGGCCTCTGTTTAACAGACCCCTTCCACTCCCAAGAACCCAAGTAGATGTTTAAACGCGCTTCTGACGGTTAGTTTTGCGTTTAACAGACGGCTCGTACAAGAGACTTTAGCATTCATAACAGATTTTCTATGCATGTTGGACCTATAACTGCCTCACATATGGAGATATTCATCTCATACGTGATGAGCCCTAGGGTCAAGGGAGCCAAAGAAAAATGGATGCAGTTTTGAGAGAGAAGGAAATAAATTTTTGCATCATTAACTCAGATCCCATTGCCTCTTCTGGAAAGTCTTCAACCTCTTCCAACCTTTCCAAGGAGCAAATGGCTAGATGCAGCCATTTCACAAGCAAAGATAGGAGGTGAGGATATCTCTGAAGAAGAGGAGGAACTCACAAAGGGGTGTAATGGGGAGGTAATGCTCTCAAACATTTCAAATTACTAATTTGTTAATCTTATGCATTATTTTGACCATGATAACACAATCCATTTTATATGTTGTTGAGTATTACAAATATAGTGTCCTATGATCTCATGGATGACACTTTCGGATTGCATGCGTTGATGAAAATATGTCTACTTTTGATAGTGGGGTGATGCTAAACTTTCTCCAAAAAATTAGAGCTACTAAATGAGATGACAATGCCCAAGAAGGCCAACTCAAGTATTACAAAGTGATCCAAGATATCTTGAAGCTATCATTCACGAGGTTTGACTACTTTCTGTTTCATGTGAAGTGGTTCAAACTAGTCACCACTAGAAGAAACACAATAGTGAGGCATGAAAAGAGTGGTTTGCATCAAGTGGAATCCACAAAGCTATGGGGGGATGAAAGAGAAACATTTGTACTTCCCAAACATTGTGAGTAGGTTTATTTTACACTAGATCTGAAAGAATTGCAGTGGCTATTTGTTTTACAAGTTTCTCCATGTAGCAAAAAAAATTGTGAGCACATGGACATAAAAGAAGTTCTATTTGTAGTGGATTGTGAGATGCATGCGGTAGTCAAAGAGGAAGACATCACTATCCCAGAAGAAGAGTCCTTTGAAGAAGATCAAGTAGATAAGGAGGTAATGGACAATATGTTGTACTCAGATGATGATCGAGAAGGGGCGGCCATATTAAGAGATCTAGAAGTTGCCAATGTAGAGATATATATGATCTATGTATCAAATCCCCAAGAGATAGAATAGGGGACTTATGAAGCAAGCAATTGTACGTACCTATTTTTGTTTACAATGAAATGAAGTCTTAGTCTGATGCTTTTCTAACTCTCTTATGTTTTTTGGTAGACTATTGTTTTTCTGTATTACTCTTATTATTTGTATGCTAATTATTTGAGTTATTTGTTGCAGATCACGATGGAAGATAGGCCATCGCTCAATCTAGATTCCATGATACAGAAGCAAGTTCTACAATTTATATCTCGAGTGTCTGCTGCTTATCAGGCCATTGCATCACAGTATTAGATCACTCATGGGACTAGTCTTGCCGATGGCACTCCCTTTGATGGGACTACTCCCATGGACAACACTCCCTTTGGAAGGACTACTCCGGTCAATGGCAGTCCCATCGATGGCACTCCCTTTGGCAGTACTTCTAGCTTTATGAGTCCACCATAGCCATCTTCTTAGTCATCCCCTAGTGGCTCTAGTAGTCGACATGTGCCCCAGCATTGGAAACCACAACAAGATACAAGTGCTGGCCAGTCTCAGTCTTTTAGGTCAGGTTCGAGTTTGCATTCTGGAGGAGGAGGTTTGAGAGGAGGGTCTACGTGTGGCCCATCTTGTTCATCTAGGTTAGGTTTGAGGTCTTTTGGTGACGATGGGCCTGGAAGAGGAGGCAGTGAGATGAATGCAGTGTCATCCATAGCTCGTCCTACATTGAGTGCTGCAAATGTAGGTATACCACATAGTACACCCCATACACCTTGGGGTGCTCATGACCATGAAGAATCCAAATTGTACCATATACGAGATGGAGCTGCATGTGTATGCATGTGTGTATGTATGTATGTATGCATGTGTGTGTATGTATGCATGTGAGTTTATGTGTGTGTATCAGGGAAAAAAATATGGGTGAAAATTAGCCCAAAGGCAAATCTAATGGAATTTGGAATAAAAAAATCTATATCTACATAATCATGTGAACATAAAAATAGCCAAATTATTTACAAACCCTAGTTGTATTAAGTGCTTCTTTCGCCATTGTATGATTTTCATGTACGCAGCTCGAGCTCTACATCGCCATGATCATTGCATGAGCTTCCATTGGGCCTGATAGTATTCGCCCTCATGTCCAAGCACGTCGAAGAAGTTGTATACTTCGGTTAGCAGGTAAACTATGAAGTTACATGTGTTTGCAAATTGCCTTCATCTTAAGTGTATGTGAGAGAGAGAGAACATTTGTTTGCAAGAAATGAGGCATGTACCATTCAATGATTCTTAGCATGCACAAACTGTGAATGCGCATGGAGAATCCTCACGATTCTCACCATGCACAAATGGAAATCTCTATTCTCGGGAGTCTCCCCTCTGATGCATTGATTCGTCGTTTTGTACAACATGCATGATATGATTACTTATAAACTGATGCAAATGTCACTTGATGGATGCGATTTTCTATAGATATCATTATTCGAATTTGTGAGATCCAAAGATTACATGTTTAGGCCTTTGGTTACCAAAAACGATTAATATGTAGAAGGCAAGAGGCGGAGAGTCCAAGTGTTACTGTGTTGTTGGAGATGGAGGTTGTGACTACGCTGGAGGTAACTATAGAGAGAGATTGAGAAATTACATGATGTTATGAATTGCATGGAGAAGAGAGAGAGAGAGTCCTTACCTCTATACTCAGATTTGAACACAAAAGAAATAGGAAAGAGCAAGGGAGAGGGGAAATAGAAAGAGAGAGAGGGATGTACAAAGAGAGAAACTGGATTACCTTTGAGGCCTTATCTTTGATACATAAATCCATATAAGAGGGGAGATTGAAGTTGTGATGTAACAACTCAGCTGCCTATGTCTTGTACATGTTGAAACTTATCATAAGGTCATCATAATTGCAGCTATTGGTATGCAGAAGAAGAAAGAGGTTGAGAGATCATGGAGGCTTACTCCGTGCTATCCCTACTCAAATGGAAACTTGTCGTCGGCCCAGCATAATCTGATACAACCCTTGTGAGGGAGTACCAACCAATGATCTTTGTAATCTTTAAGTATCATTCATACTAATCTTGATCAAGGAAAGTGATCATTATTTTTTCTTGATTTTGAGTTGCAAAGGTGTACATAATCAATAGGTGTTGCTTCACTAATTGATGAGTTAAAAGCATTAATCTAGTTGATGCATATGTTATGGTGTCTTAAGAGAGTGAATGAAGTGAGCGGATGTATAGAACTTTGGAAAGAGATAGGTATATCCATTGATTTGTTATTAAGATGAGAGAGAGAATTGATTTTATGTTCTTTTGATTGCGAAAGAGACTTGGAATGAAAAGAAGGCATCCCTTTTGGACATGTGTAGGAGAAGGGTTTGACTTACTTAGAGAAATATGAGACACAGCCTTGCATACTTCAATGTGTGATTGACATATTGATCCATTTAAGAGAATGGTTTTAGCTTTTAGGCTAACTGATTTGAAGTGTTCTTATGTTTAAATTTCTTTCTTGAGACTGAATTGCAGTGGTAATGCATGAAAAGGAGACGATGCATTTGGGATGATGTACGATCAATTCTTAAATGTGAATGTTTTATGTGTGATTAAATTAAGTATACTAATTCATATGCAGGAGGGTAGAGTGGAGAAGGAGAGCGTGAAAGGCTGGTCATAATGCTGAACACGTGTATGGCTAAATGAAGGGCCGTATGCCACAAAGGTTAAATCATCCTAATGAAACGGTTTCTATGATTTATGTCATTTCATATTAACAATGAATGTTCAAAAGGATAGCATATCTTATGTATGTAAAAATAGAGTGAGGGATATGTTTCATGAAGACTGTCATCTTGCATATGTGTGAGAGATATTGATTTTCATGAAAAGGCATTGAAAATCTCATATTGGGTAGGGTTCACATTGAATGGTAAATAGTCTTTGAGTTTGTACCTTCACATCCATTCTCACTATATTCCAACACACATGGAGAGAGGATATGATGCCCATGGAAGCTTGTAAGGCCAATTCAACTATTCCTGTTTTGGCTTTTTCTACAATAGCAAGGCCTCCTATCGCTTTCCATTTGGAGACAGACTTGTCTATCGAACATAGCATTCTAAGCATTCCCTTCTTATTAGAACATTTTCTTTGTAAAAGTACATGCCACTCATGCAACAGGATATGACTCGTGTCATGTCAAAGTCTAGATTGCATTTGTGGTTTTTCTAATCCTCATGGTCTTGATTTTATGAGTAGTATTAGAACTAGAATCACTTTAGCTTAGACCCTGATATCAAAATTGCTGAAGAAAACCTATTAGGCATGCTACCAATCATACCCACAAGATATTCATATGACCTAAGAAGGTACACCCATTTCAACTTGGTTTAGGTGGATTTGGCTGTTTCTACAAAGGTAGTCTACCTTATGAAAAAATTATGGCTGTTAAGAATCTAGAAACTTTATTTCCTAGGTAGAAGGAATTCTTGGTAGAGATTGAAGCATAGGTGATCAACCATCTAAATATTGTCAATCTCTATGGAGTTTGTCTATAACAGAAGCAAAAATTGCTACTTGATGAGTACATGGGAAATGGGTCTCTTTCTCATTCTCATTGATTATGACTCTCTAGATTCTTTGATGTATGGATACACTTGTTTTTGTAGCACAACTGTTTAGTAATTTGGCTCAGCTATTGACCTGAATTTTGTTACCATTCTTCAAGTGCACATGCACTATATGTGTTGCATATGCATGTTTGGTTGTTGTGTGTCCATGGAGGCTGGAATGTGCATGTATGTGTGTGTGCATCTATGTGCATGTGTATGTGAATTTGGCTCAGCTATTGACCTGAATTTTGTTACAATTCATCAAGTGCACATGCACTATATGTGTTGCATATGCATGTGCAGTTGCCATGTGTCCATGGAGGTTGGAATGTGCATGTATGTGGGTGTGTATCTATGTGCATATGTATGTGTGTGTATTGGTGATATGTATATGTTGTGCATGTGTCAAGGCTGATGTGTGTCCAAGAATGTGTGTGCAATGTGCATGGATGTGTGTGTGTGTGCATGTGTATATGTATGTGTGTGTGTGTGTGCATGTGTATATGTATGTGTGTGTGTATTGGTGATATGTATATGTTGTGCATGTGTCAAGGCTGATGTGTGTCCAAGTATGTGTGTGCAATGTGCATGTATGTGTGTGTGTGTGTATATGTATGTGTGTGTGTGTGCGTGTGTATATGTATGTGTGTGTAATATGCATGTATGTGTGGTGGCTCTGTGCATGTGCATGTGTGGTTGTATCATGTCCATGGTGGTTGAAATGTGCATGTGTATGTGTGTATCCTTGCAGACTTTTAATATTGTGCAAAAGAGAGACAACAATATGTAGAAAAGTGGTGTTGAACAGGAATAAAGCATTCTCCATTACCATAAAGTGGACAAAGAGAGTGCTATATATTGCAAAACCTTTCTTCCATCTTTCATTAAAATCAAGAGATGAATCTGAGCTCAATCAAACTTTGGAAAGAATGGATTTTGGTCCGGCATCCTCCAAGTTTTGGGGCACTTAGTACAACACAACACTGATGCTAGAGAACTGCTAGAAGAAATGCTTCACCCCAACTTCTCTAAGTTCTGACCAGATCATGCTAGGAACAGCTGTCTCAGCTAGGTGAAGAGTAGCTGGTCCAACAAGAGGCTCTTCCTCAAGTACATGTGCTATGTATGGTGCTCGCTCTATAAGAAGGGTTGTTGCTGGAATGCCTTCAACCTCATGTAGGGCAACTGGCACAGAAATTCCCACCAGCTCTGGATTTTCCTACAACAAAAATACCCACTTTAAATGTCCCTCTTGATCTTCTCCCTCCCCATACCAAGAAAACTCCCTTGTGAGGAGCGGAAGATTCCAAATAAGTATATGGTAAAATAAAAAGATTTTGGTTGGAAATAAATAGTTTGGTTGGACGTTTAGTAGCTAAGGTTGGATTTCAAGAGTGTGTTGACAGTTGCAGTGTGATACTAGATAAAGGAGAGGTGAAAGTGAGGCTACTGTCAGTCTTTACCTTGGTCATGAACATGGAAACATATTGATCACTGGCATTTGTGGTGAAGTGTGATGGTGCTCCCCATAACAATATCTCATATTTATTAAGATGAGTTTTGTATTTAAGTTGCAATACACTGTCTTTAGGTAACAGTACTCTTGTTACTGTAGGGTAAGTCATGAGCTCTCTCAGCCTATCTCTACACTAAAATAGAGTACAATACAAACTAAAGGCTGGCCACTAGTGACGGCCTAGGGATGCATGTTGACAGTTGACTGTTGCATGCATTGCAAATTGCATCATTGTCATGTTAACACTTACATTCATTTTTAATCATGTTAACAGCTAGATTATAGTGGATATATTGAATACAATGCATTTTTATATTTCGTGGGCAATAGATTAGTTCAGTTTTAGACAATTGGTGTAGAATAATCCAAGAATTTTGAATTTTTCTTTATGTTTTCAGGTTGTTGGTAGAATCGAACTATTTCATGTACTTGTAAGTTGTAGTTTGTTGTTTCCATTTTATTCTTAATCAGACAGACAGAAAAGAAGGCAGGCATACAGACACACGCACACACACACACACGAGGAGAGACACAGACACACGGAGAACACACACACACACAGACGAAGTCAGAGAGAGAGAGAGAGCATTTGGTATTGTAGTTTTCAAATGTTGATGCTTATTTTGTGAAGCTACTCTTTGAGCACAACGTGTCGCATAGTGTAGCTTGCAGTTGTTGTGGCAGTCGATATCATCTTGCTTCAAATGGCTGGGAGTTCGTCATCCTTTCAATATGTTGTCAGTGTTTTTGATGGGAATAATCATCCATGAGGTATGTACTCAACTTCCTTCAAGTATTCTCTCTCTCTCTCTCTAAATATATAATATATATAATTTGTATATACTGTATATATGTGGTAGGTGTAGGGCATATGTATAGGTTTAATAATTATATATATGTGGTAGGTCTAGGGCATGTGTAGTAGAGTTAGGGTTTGTATGTATATATAAAAATGGATCTATAGAAAGACATAGGATTAGTGTTGGAAGATTTCAAATGCTTCTCTCATGGGTGTGTTCATGTGTGTGTCTTCTATATATCCAGGAACTACCAAGATACAATCAAAGGCAAAAAGGAAAGGTTGTAATGGATTTGAGACCTAAGAGAAAATCCATTTCTGATTTTTATTCACTTAAAGGAGGGATTGGAGGCTCGAATGTCATGCGCTCTTCATGTGTAGCAAGCTCATCCCTTGAGCCTACAACTTTACCCCCGATTGCATGCTCTAACATCTCTGTGTTAGAGTCGAAAACCTCAAATGACACTTCTTTGTCTAAACGTATGAAGAGAGGGAAGGGTCAATGGGATATAGGAAGGACTTTTAAAATAGATTGGATAACGAAGTTTCCTTTTATTGAGCCTTTGATAATTGAGGGTGAAGAAGAACCAAAATTTTCCACATGTATACCATGTAGTTGGAAATTAGGTAATCAAGTCAAGTTACAATTGAAATTAGATACCATTGAAAAACATGTGGGTAAAATGTATGAGAAAGTAGAAGTAGAAGGGAAAATGGAAAACATCGTTAGATGGAAAACAAAAGATGAATGTATGCATCTATAGAATGTAGATGCCTATAATTCTCATTTATTGCTTTTGGAGCAAAGTAATGAGAATAAAAGACCCTTTATGCATCTTTTTGAGAGAAAGCTCAAATCAGATAATGAAGCCATATTAATGCAATTTTCAATTCTGCTACATATCTTGTCCATTGGAAAACCGATGTCTGATTATCCTAAGTGGATAGTTCCATTGAATTTCATTGGATTACGAATTCAAAGTTTTCCGACACAATATTGGACAGAATCTTCAGGATGGGAATTTGCAATAGCAATGGGAGAGGTACTCAAATCTAACTTGAAAAAAAGTTTATCGAATGCTACTTTTATTTCTATTTCCCTTGACGAAGTGACAGCAAGGGATTGCACTTCTTGGGTATGTATCCATGCATATATTGTGGAGAATTATGCAAGAAAAGCCAAAATTATTGGTGCTTTTCAACTAAAGGGAAGTGCAACTTCTAATTTGTTGGTGCAACTTGTTTTAGATTCGATTTCAAATATTGGAGGGATGTCAATTAGTGATATTAATCAAAAGATAGTATGCATTGGTGTTGATGGGTGCTCAGTTATGCATGGGCTTAGAAATGGATTGTGTGTTCAATTGCAACAAAACTATACACCATATGCTTTAGGTATACATTTTATGTCTCATCGCACAAATTTGACATTTAAAATTGTGTCAGAATTCTCTGATGGGATAAGCAAGGGAAGAAAATTGAAAAAAAATATTGACACCAGATGGATTTCACTTATTGGACCTATAGAACGTCTTTTTGAAGAATATAAATCAGTCATCGATGTGGTCAATATTATGTCTTTAAGTAAAGGAATACAAAAAGGAAAAGCTCACACTTTGTTGCAAATGCTAAGTGATGTAGAAACTCTTCTCTATCTTGGAGGAATGTTACCATTGTTAAGAGAAATGAATAATTTGATAAAAGTTTCTCAATCAAGAGATATTTATGTAATGGAATATGCAGTAGCAAGAAAAATGACTTGTATGCGCTTAGAAACTTTGTATTATGAGACATCAGGTTTTGATTCGCAAGAATTTATCGAGTGGGAATCGTTGCTACACGTTGGTGTAGAAGATAGTTTTTTGCAATACAATAAGAAAGGTTGGTTGTGCATATTTGTGAAAGATAAGCAAATTCTTCTTTATGTATCACGAAAAAGTCAAGGAATATGCATCAGGAAAAAAGTTAATCAAACATTCTTTGCTATCCTAGTGGATAGTGTAAAACAAGGCTTAAGATCCATATGTAATAAATTGACTTCTGAGATCAGAGAGAGATTTCCTCGAGATGAGCTCTTAGAAGCAATGGCCATAGTTCATCCTTTATATTGGAATCATGCAAAAGAAAAGAGCTTACTAACAAATGACTTTAAAAGCAAGGTCCAAGTATTATCCGATCATTTTGGAAAGAATGCATATTTAGGAGATAGGATTCTAGAAGGAATTATAAATCCAAATCTTTGAAAAAAACAATCTGGGATATTTGGACAAATGATGTGGGAGCAATTTGACTTCGTCAAAGATCCTTCAAATCCAGGTGCAATGACAAAGCTATGGAAAAAGCTCGATATATCTCCATTCTTGAAGGAATCTATGTCGAAGTATTTTAAAGTAGCAAATTTGTGTCTAACAATGATCCTTGGATCCGTTGAAGATTCTAAGAGTGACCTTGACACTTTCCCTTTCGAAGAAGCTTATGCCATATGCAAAAGTCAATGTCAACGAAGAAGTGAATGTGTAGTATCAGGCTAGAGGAAACACATGGAGGATGTTGAACCTTCTAAGAGTGATCCGTCTTAGATTGTTTGTTTCTAAGAGTGACCTTGACACTTTCCCTTTCGAAGAAGCTTATGCCATATGCAAAAGTCAATGTCAACGAAGAAGTGAATGTGTAGTATCAGGCTAGAGGAAACACATGGAGGATGTTGAACCTTCTAATATTTTTCAAATCAACTAATACTGATTATAAAAAGGTAACTTTTTTATTTGATTTCTTTTTTAATATTATGGTGAAGTATAATTTATACTAATGTTTCTTATTGTTTTGACAGGTTTTGAATATATCGAGGACTTCAATATTTGTTGATTTTTGTTTTTTTTGTTTTTATTTTAATATCTGAAATGATGAGATTCAAAGGTTCCTATTGTTCAATGTTCATGCCGATTTATGTATCTATGTATGTATGTTTGTATTCTTGTATTCGTGCATGTATGTATGTGTGTATGTACATATGGATGCATGTGTGATGCATGTAATATGTATGTACATATGGATGCATGTGTGATGCATGTAATATGTATATGTTATGTATATGTGTGCATGGGTGATTCTTGCATGTGAGATGCTTACATGTGTGCATGTTTGTATTCTTGTATTCGTGCATGCATATATGTATGTTTGAAATTTGAAAGTATGTGTGATGCTTGCATGTATATATTATGTTTTTATTCATGCTTATATGTGTGTATGTATGTGTGTACACTGAACAATCCTTTTAGAGGATTTGAAGGGTTGCACATTGAACTTCTTGGAATTTGGGACCTATCTCTGATAAGAAATTTGGTAATCTAATGTTGTTTCCAAATAGATGTGTGTAGAAGTATGTATGCACGTGTGTGTATGTGCAAGTGTGTGCAAGAGCTAGGTATGCATATGTCAAAATAAATCGAGACAGGTATGTATATGCATGTGAGAACAGGTTGTTAAACCCGACAGGTTTCCAAGAAGTTTGAAATTGTTTCCCACAAGAAGGCACTGAAAAGAACCCAGGTAAGGTAATTGTGTGTGTAGCATCTCATATCTGGTTGCTTCATCTTTTGGGTCATTGTTACATATGCTTCTTGACTGTTATAATATTGTAGGGAAAAGATGGCCAAATTATTACATTGTGGATTTTTATAAGGTAATTTTTGAAGAAAAAGGTTCTGCCATAGGTTCTTTTTGAGCTTGGTTGTGTGAAATATATGTTTATGTGTACAAGTGTATGTATGTACATGTGTGCATGTGCATGTGCATGTGTGCTACTGCTGGAATGTATGTGAGTGTGAAATATATGTTTATGTGTACAAGTGTATGTATGTACATGTGTGCATGTGCATGTGTGCTGCTGCTGGGATGTATGTGTGTGTGAAATATATGTTTATGTGTACAAGTGTATGTATGTACATGTGTGCATGTGGATGTGTGCTACTGCTGGGATGTATGTGTGTGTGAAATATATGTTTATGTGTACAAGTGTATGTGTGTACATGTGTGCATGTGCATGTGTGCTGTTGTTGGAATGTATGTGTGTGTGAAATATATGTTTATGTGTACAAGTGTATGTATGTACATGTGTGCATGTGCATATGTGCTGCTGCTGGAATGTATGTGTGTGTGAAATATATGTTTATGTGTACAAGTGTATGTATGTACATGTGTGCATGTGCATGTGTGCTCTCTAATATAACTTGTGGTTTAGTATAGCTACTGGTATTTGCTTCAGGTTGTACAATGTACTTCATAATTTCTTCAGGTTGTACAGTGTACTTCATCATTTCTTCCTGGATGTATACAGTCTATCAAGGGGAGCACTGGTGATAGTTTCCATAGTTGAATCCTTGACCAATAATCTCAGGCCATAGTTGAATCTCATACCAATAATCTCAGGCTCTGGTTTGTGTACATATTAAGATTTTTTTTGTGTCTACTATGTACATGACATAATAAAGATCCTTGAAAGTATAGCTTGTGATGATGTACAAAGCAGCAATTCAAAGTTTCAACTTTTTGGACACTTGGGTCTTGTTCATGTGTGTTTGCATGTTTATTTGATTCTTGGCCTAAGAATTTGGTATCAGTGCAGGTTCAAAGGAGTGTATCATGCTCGAGTAAATTGCAATATAATAGAGCAAGTATAAAATCTATTTTGCTATAGGTTTTATAAGGTATAAATTTTCAAATCTTTGTTCAACCTTATATTTGGCAACCATGTGTGTCTAGCTATTTCACTCTATCCAACTTTACTAGCCAGTCCTTTGTGTGTAGGTAATTTGTGTCAAGTTGCTTCAGTAAATCCATCTAGGAGCTTGTATCCAGCAGATAAGCTCCTTGTGCATTCAGTGTTGTGTTACTTTATTACTCCCTTTTCAGATCTTCATGGTAGTCTAGATTATGTACATTGGGCATTATAGGTGGTTCCAATTGCACAGATGTTACCAAATGTGGTAGTACTACTGGTATATCTATATATTTGTACTAGTAGATATATACAATATTTGTATACACATATATATATATATATATATATATATATATATATATATATATATATATATATATATATATATATATATATATATATATATATATATATATATATATATATATATATATATATAGCCATACACACACAGAGATGTGGTAGTGCTGGAGATTGCTATGAAGGTCTTTGATCATAAATGTCTACTTATGTGGTGAATTTGGTTGTTTGTTACATGTTCTCCTGTTATAAAGATGTCATGAAGACATTGGAATGATTTTATGTGTGTTTGACTGGATTAGGGTGTACTACATGAGGATTTTCCCCAGTCATTCTTGGTCGAACAAGTTGGATGGATGGCTATACAGCTATCTGCTTTTAGCATTTATAAGAGAGATCTGTTTTCTGCCTCTAACACTAATATAACTTATGTCACTATACACAAGAGCTTGACATTGTTCATGCTAATATTCACCAGTGCTCACCTATTTTTCTTGGAAGCTATGATGATGTTGAGTAGATAAAGCCTTTGTATGAAGCAATAGACTAGATGTATTGTAAAATGCATTCCTCAAATATATATAATATCTGATATCTGGGGTTCTCTTCAAGGAAAATCTTAAATATATTTTGGATCGCTTGTATTATTTATCTTTGCTTCATTCTGAAGTGCAAAAATTTTAAATAGAATTCAATGTTTTACATCCTATAAACATGATTTTTTTCAACAATTTTTGACAGGTGATGGTTATACTTGTTTTTCAGAAACCTAATGCAGAAACTCTAAATTCTATTGTTTTTAGAATATGCCATTGATATTTTTATTAATGAAGTATCTCCTTTGGATCCCTCAGAAATATTACGGCTTGTGGAACTTTCCCAAGATGCCTTTGGTGTTTGTCTGTGTGAGAGAATTAGCATTATCTCAATGCTACCAATTTCATTTGAATTCTGTAATTCTCTCCATTAGTGTATATATTCGAAACTCTATCAAGTCCATTGATTCTCTAGAATATGATCAATTGGTAGAATGAAGTTAGGATCTAGATGTCCCACATGATCTCACTTCTCCACACAAAAAGGAATGAGCTATGGAATGTTCATGAAAGTGTATGTGAATGTGTGTGAATGAATTTTGTGTATTGTGTATTATGCATGTATGTATGTGTGTTGTGCATGTATATGTGTGTGTAGATATGCACAATGAAGGTGAAGAAAAGTTTGACCAACAATGGAAGAAGAAGGTAGCAATAGTGAACAGGATTACAAAGAAAACATAGCAGAGGAATTGATTTAGCATAGCAAATGGTATCAAATACTCAAATATTTCTATATTTTTAAGGGAGGCTATTATAAAATTCACAAAAATTTTTATATTTCAAATATAGTTATCAATAAAATTCGCCAATTTTTTTATATTTCAAATGGAAATTATTTTCAATATTCGCCAAAATATTTATACTTCCAATAGGAGATACTTAGACAAATTCGCCCATATTTATATACTTTTGAGTGAGGCGGGTGGTCTTATTTTTTACCCTGGTGTGTATGTATATGTGTATGTATGTGTATATGTGTATGTGTGTGTATGTGTATTGTATGTGTATGTGTATGTGTATGTATGCATGTGTATATATATGTGTGTATGTGACTTTATGTGTGTGTATATGTGTATGTGTGTGAATGTATATGTGTGTGTATGTGAATGTATATGTGTGTGTATGTGTGTACACATATACTTGTGTATGCATGTGTGTGTACGTATGCATGTGGCTATATGCATGTGTATGTATGTACCTGTGTGTATGTGTATATGTGTGTGTATGTACATCATGTGTGTATGTATATACACATATACTTGTGTATGCATGTGATTGTATGTATGTGTGTGTGTGCCTATGTGTGTGTATGTACATGTGTGTATGTGTATATAAGAGAGATGATGAGGGAGTGCATCCCTTACCAAGAAGCAAAGGGGACGGGGAGGCAGAGTGTAGGTGAGATGGAGGGGAGATATGCATGCATATTTGAGTGAAAAAATAGTGGAGTCACCTTTCGAGTTAAAAACAACGGATTCAACTTTCGATCTTTTATCAAATATGACGTCAAAATACATGACAATATAACTATCGATATAGTCGTCAGAATAAGCATCGATATCTACTTGTTTAATCATGATGCTTATACCCACAATTATACCGATGCATATTCCAAATGACCATTTTGATGTTAGGTTTTGTAATGTTTTTCCAAGCATCTTCCAATGATTATACCGGCATCGCGGATGACCGTCGGTATGATGCTAATGTGTAATTGTGTGACATATAGCCACAAATCTTCTATAATCCTTATTCTGATATTTAGCTTTTGTGAGCAACCATAAGTGATGAGAAAATGATTGCAAATCTCTTGAGCTTCCATGAGCTTGCGATAATACATAAGATCCTTCCAAGAATTGATTCCAGCTTTGAAGCTTTTGTGGGATATCCTAGAGTGAGACAAATGAGTCTTGTTTATGGTGAAGCCGATCGATGGAGAGTCCAAAGGCAAGAAGTCTATAATAAGGAACACTTTGTTTTTTGGTAAACAATAATTAGATATCACCTTCATCCCCTAGCCTGTGGTTCTTATGACTCATGCAAAACAAAGTTGTGAGAGCTTTTCTTTAAAAAAGTGGCCCAATAATCAGAACTATAAATTGCCCATATGATCCATTTAGTTGCAACTCGAGTTGAGGGCAAAACTGGTTCAAAACCTCAAACCCACCATGAGCTTTTGAGGGGCAATATGTAGACCAAGCATCCACTTAGATTGTTCGAAGCTTCATTTACTATTTCTCGTGTTGGCTTCCTATAATTCTCAACTCTGTCATTTTGCTAGATTGGCTAATGTACTTTCTTTGGGTTGGAGCGGAACCTAAAGCTCTACTACTTGATCGAAAGAGTTATATTTCAACCTTTGTGTAGCCATGGAGGTGACTATTCCCTATGAGACATGCGTGGTGTGCTGGCTTTTCTCAATGTCGATTCAACATCAACTTTGACTTTGGGTGTGAGTGAATGCCTTATATTGAAATCAAAATCCAACTCCTACGATCGAACATCACATCTCCAAATGGACATTCAATGCACCGCTCCCTTACACATCATCACTGTGTGTTATCACGTGGATAAATTCCATTCGTTGTTGAAAAAGATTGAATGTTTTGAATCCACCATATTTTGAGATGAGCTACCTTTCTCATAACAAAAATGTACCAGCTTAATAGTCTACTTTGATTGGTTGTTTGGATTCTTCAATCAATAAACATATAAATTGAACTTACTTTTTAAGAAAAGTTGCCGCTCTATATGAACTGAAGAAAATGTGACTAGAGGTGAGTCAACAAAAATGTACTGTCTTGTCTAAATTCACCTAAGTTAGGGTGAGTTGGGATTGTTTTGGCAACACAAAAATATTATTCTTTTGTAGAATCTCTCCTCTAGTTTAGCAACTCGCATGACGCGTCACTGAAAAGAAAACTCAAAATGATTATAAACATTGGATTACCAATGGGAAGTTTCAGAGTCATAGATTTCAAATGTGGAGGCATGATTGAATTAAACCATGTGTCAAAACAAAATTGGTTTATATGGATCTAAAAACATTCCATACCCACCTCATGTTGTGCCAACTTCGCCCCCTCGGAATGAAAAGGGCACAAGTGGAACATGAAAAATCTATGCATGTTCAATGTGGTGGTTGAGATGATTTTGCATTTATTCTCAGTAGTGTGAATTACAAGGCTGGAGGAAATAATATGTAGCAAAAAGAACAATTCTCGCCGCTGCTTCAAGAGGCGAGAGGCCCAACCATCCGAACAAGCGACCTAGGACACAATGCTCTGTTGTTGGAACAATGTGAATTCACCCTATTTACATGAATGTGGGACATCGTTCAATTCTTATAGGCTAATAATCGTTCGCCACATGGCATTCTCTCAAAGTTTTTGGTGTCGTCGAGCAATGCAAATGCACACTTGAGTGGATTCAGACTATGTTGAGGGTACATAGAGGCTGTTTGCTTTTAAATTCATGCCTTCACCCTCTCCATGCACACTTGTTCTGCTCGAAACAAAGTGCGAAAGCAATCTCATCATTTGATTTAGAAAAAAATCCTTTGTTTGAGTTAGATTGAAACAATAATTGTACAAGTGAAGGTATAGTATCCATATGACTCCCCATATCTTACAAAGAAAGAGTTAAGACTCCCAAAGCAACACTTGCAAAGGATTGCCCTAAGGCATGTGATTTGAGGAGTCTGAAAGCATTATAACTGAGAAATAAACAAGCCTATGATCATACAAGTCCAACAGCCCGAAGCAATGATTGAACTCTTGACCTCCGCTTCAAAAGGTGAAAACACAACCTATGCACCTACATAGCACGTACTTTGCCACCAGTCTTTTGTGTGGAATTGAACTCGTGAATGGTCTTGCTAACCTTCAACCAATGGGTTTTAGTGCCATCTGAAACTGACATATAACATCACGAGTGCACAGTTCAATGTACATTCTTTGTTTTTTTAAGCTCCTCGCTCTTGACCGTCCAACTTCGGACAGGTGGAGCTTGAGCTCTCCAGCCTCTGTCGAAGAGTATAAGAATGACAGCACACTCCCTTCAATACATGGACTGCTCTTCCACACTCCACTGTTCGTTTCCAACTTTCCGCGTCATGAATGTGAAGCCAGCCCAACACTATTTTTGGATGTACTAAATGGTGCGATCACATTGCCCACTGTTGCGCAACATGGAAGGACTCTGACACGCTTCTCCTCCGCGACTACAACATGCATCCCCGGGCCCGAGCTCACCTGCTCGCCTTTGCTCACCTTTGGCTGAATGCACATTGCACAGAGGAAACGCGTTATGCCTCTATCTGTTAACTGGGCGTACTGCGAAGCTCCTGTCGTCTATTACTCCTGATTGACTCTCATCGATCTTCGTCTGTTTCGAGCAGCGTCTCACTGAGCTCACCCACATCCCGTAGCTATGGCGGCATACAGTCTGTGTTTAAGACTTCTGTGCTTTGCCCTTCTGATGGGTTACGCCGCATCTGCTGCTCCCATCAGGGGACATGGCCTCCAGCATCGTCGCACTGTCTCTCCGAGGCCCTTTGTCTCTGCGTGCAGAAAGACCTCCGATCCACAGCTGTGTTTTCATGTTCTCATGGTTTCGTCCGCTCCTCCGGCAGCGCCACTCAATAGGCAGATCGCAGCGGTCTCTTCATTCGCCTTGCATCTTACGTCTTCTTCGTACTTGCTCGCCCGCCAGCTTGCGCGGATGCCTCCACCGCGCCGCAGTCCACGCACGTACAGGGGTGCACTCCAAGACTGCTCTGATCTGATGAGCAACTCCATGGATCAGCTCAAGCTTTCCATATCGCGCCTGTCTGCTCTGAATACCGCGCGCGGACCACCATACATGAAACGCTCCCAGGTTATGGATGCGCAGGTTTCCCTCAGCGCATCTTTCACTTATCAGGATATCTGCTCCGACGAACTGCGCCAGCGAGGAATGCCAACAGCAGCCACATCGCGGCTTCTGCAACAGGTGGGCGATACTTCTCGTGCTGTTAGGGTTGCTCTCGACTTGGCTGATACCTTACACCAGAGCATAACTCCATGAAGAGGCGTATTCTTACTCTCTTCAGATCTCTTCGCTTTCCGGGAAACGCTGCTTCTCTATTAAATATGAGTTCCTTGTACACCTAACCATAAATTTCTCTCTGAGCTTCCATCTCTGTGCATGTAATTACCTACAGTGTCGGAATTATCTCTTCTGCTAATCTCATCTATATCAAGAGAGCGCGACAAGCTGTTCTTTTCCATCTTTTTTCTGTTAAATCTTAGTGCGCCATCTATTTTGCTTAAGCAGAGCGGGAAGCATTTCCTCGCACATTGTTACGTGTTCTCGAGAGGGGAGCGACGCCATGACCGTCTTTCCAGCTCTGCTGTTGTTCTGTACTCCACATGCAGTTCAATTAGTAATAGATCCCGTTTTTGATGCATCCGCATTTTACTCCTGAGAAGACCTCACCGACAGAATGTACTTCTATCTGCTCCGCTCAATCGTGCATATATTACCAGACAATTTTCTGTAAACCTGGCTTATGTGTGGGCATGTCTATGGTGAATACTGTAGTGATATTGAGTTTGAGGGACGAAGGGCATGTTGATCGTACAGATTGAAGCTCCACCATGCTTAAGGTGATAAAGCACAGCTCTTTTTAGAGAGGTGGATACTACTAAGTAGTGCAAGAGATGCCACAGAGAAGAGAGATGCCATATCTAATATCTCGTTTAAAGAAGCTGGTACTTAGTAGCGCAAGAGATGCCACATAGAAGAAAAGAACACTACATTGGACATCTTCTACGCATCTTACGAGTAAAAATTAGGAATAGAAAGATCTGATGCAAAATGTGTGTGGGGAGATCTGATGCAATGTGATGGTAATTCAAAGGCCCTTGGGGAAGACGTATAGTGAATATTGGAAACTCTTCCATGGTGTTTTCCATTGATAGCTTCCTTCCTATCTTATCTTAGAGACCTTAGCTAAAGAAATCAAGAGTTATAAATATGTCCTCCTCAAATGAAAGACTCAGGAGCTGTAAGAGAGAAACTACATTCGATGATCCTTGTAATCCAAAGGGATAAGCTTCGAAATGACTTCTCCACGGAAGGAGTGACAACTTGCATTATTGTTTTCTTAAATTAATCTTAAATCTTTTGTGGAAAGGAAAATTACGTACAAGAATAGGAATATTGCAATGCAACGTGCATTCATTATAATGATGAACGCGCAATTTCTTCAAAGATAAAATATGGTTAGATCCCAAGTTTCGTGATATTTATACAATCAAGAGATAGTTCTCACGGGTCTTTAATATCATGTATTTGGTTGCTCCTTGCTCGATCCACAAGCAATGGAGTGAGCAATTATGTGCTGCAGGCTGGGGATTCTTGGTACCAACGCATTAAACGGATTTCCTTATCAGTGCAAGAATAGGCTATTGAATGATTTATATGTATGAGGCTTTGCAACAAGTCATGCTTTATACTTTGGAGAAGCACTATCTGATGTGGATTTCAGTTTGTATACCCATTTATATGGTAAAGCTTTCTTGCCCTTTGGCAAAGGTACTAAATCTTAAGTACCATTCTTGTGAATAAACTTTAACTCACTCTTCATGCCACACTCCCACTTGACATGATCCTTTGTCTACATGGCCTCTTTGTAGCAAAAGGCTCGTCAGCATGTGTTAATGTATCAAAATCCAAACCTGGAGCATATCTATCAGGTGGATGTGAGACACATGCAAAGCATCTCAATGGTTGCTAAATAGGAACATTTGTAGACTGATCTGTTCGGACATTCTCTTGAATATCCCTATATGCAACATTTTTATGCATGCTAACTAGAGGACTTGTATCTTCAAACATCACTCTTCTCACTTCAACCTCCTTAATGGGCTGTGTATGCATCTTAGACATTGAAAATGACACCACTATTTTCAATCTCTGATCGTGTTTCAGGATCCCATAAGTGATATCCGAATTATTCTTGACCATATCCAAGAAAAATGCATTTCTTTGACTTATGGTCCAGCTTTTGTCTAAGATTGTTGGGTATATGAACATATGTTTCACACCCAAAAATTTGAACATAGTCATAATATGGTGGCTTCCCTACCCATAACTCTTGTGCCACTTTCAAACCATTGACAATACTAGGTGAAAGGTTAATCACACTACCTACAGTCAATATTGCTTCTGCCCAAAAGCTTTGCCAAAAGTTTGCATGATGCAACATAGAAACTACACTATCCTTAATAGTTCTATTCATCCTTTCAGATACACCATTCTATACTAGGGTATAAGCAGCTGTAAACTCTCTACGAATTCCTCTAGATTGACAGAAAAGATTGAATTCATGTGAGGTATACTCACCACTATCATACAAACGTAAAGCTTTGAGCTTAGTTCCTCTTTTAGTTTCAACTGAAGAATGCCATTTTTTGAAGATAGGGAAGACCTCATCCTTTGATTTGATATGATATAACCAGATTTTTCTATTCATGTCATCTATGAAAGTGACAAAGTAAAGACAACTACCTAATGACCTTGTGGGCATTGGACCACACATATTTGTATGAACAAGATCTAAAGGTAGAACTTAAGAGTCAATGTGCATTTTATGCACATTCTTAGTTAGCTTTCCATATTGAAAATGCTCAAAAATGAAAAATCAGAGAAAGATAACACAGTTAAGTATCCAGAACGAAAAAGATTTTCTATTCCAAGATGAGATGAACTGCACAATCAGATCTCCAATCCCGACAACATCACATTGATAAGAGTCACCAAGTCTCATAGTACTAGATAACCATTCTCTATGTGGTGTTATATGGAAAGAAGCACTAGAATCTAGCAGCCATGTGTGGGAAAGAGAATGAGTCAATGCCCATCAACATTTTGCCCTTTACCTTTACCATTCTTTAACACATAGCAATCTTTTTTCATGTGTCCTTTCTTATGGCAATAATAACATTTGATATCCCTCTTCCTTTGTTTACTTCTACTCTTATTCCATTGACCATTCTTTTCCTTGTTCTTGCTCTTGCCACATTGCTGATTCTTTCTTTGGTAAGAATCATGAACATTATAAACATCTCCACTATGAGTGCCAACCATAGATTTTCTACAAATCTCCTCCCATGATTATGGCAAGGTGCATGACAACAAAATTGCTTTCATTTCATTAGCCATCTCCATTTTTTGAGCTTGTAACTAGGAGAATATAGCATCAAACTCATTTAGATGAGCACTAACACTATCTATGTCGTGCATGCGAAGGTCATATAACTTTCTCATAAGTTATGATTTATTTGATGTCGTTTCTTTTTTATATCTATTGCATAACTTCTTCCAAAGCTCCTTTGCACTTTCACAATCCAACACTATAAAGTAAACATTATTTGCTAGATGCAATTGAATGGTAGAACTTCCCATTTCATCCAACTCATCTCAACCATCTTCATCCATGTCAGCAGAGTTCTTTGAGATTCCATTTATTGGCTTCCATTGCCTCCCATGAATCTACACATCTTTAACTAGATTCTTACATAGAGCAAAGTTTGTGCTATCAAATTTTTGGATCTCAAAATGGTCTTTGCCCTACAAGTTATAGCTCCTCCTCATAACACTGGCACTAGACCCTGATCCACCAGATATGCCGGAGACATCTGATGCCATGATGGTAGAGAATTGAACAGAAATTATGTTTCTTAATATTATATAGAAACTAAAATAATGCACATCTCTCTTTCTCCACGAACACGATGGTAAGTTTGAGGTGAAATACTCGTATGTTCTTTTTAGCAAGCAGGAATCTTGAAAAAAACAACTTGCAACAAAGAGGTCTTGATGGAAACAGTTCTTAAATAAGTTCACAACAATTATTGTTGGCATAAGACTTGATGGATGGTTGTACACTTGCAGAAAACATCATATGACATTTGCTCACATGCTATATATTATGTGTACACATGGTATGTATATGTCGACAAATAGATGCTCACTTTCTCTCCTTGAATTTTTGCGGAGATGATCATTCTCTCTCTCTTTCTCCAACTCATTCTTTTTCTCTTGAGAAGACAATGAGAATATCGTTATTCAAAGACTTGAGAATATGAAAACTGAGAACTCACATGATAAAAAAATAATTTAAGTGAGAAAGAGGAGAAAATGGCAAAGGAAGTAAGAAAACATGTATGCTTCTTCAACTTTGTTAAATACTATAGGTTTGGAACACTTCATATTTTTGCAGTTTCCACCAAAGCAATCAAGGATGAGAAAGGCACATTTGTTTGCTGAAGTTTTGGACAATTAATTCTGCCTCCTACAATCCATAATCTCTTTCAATGCCAATGCTAGCATATTTGTATATGTGCATGCTCATCAAGTTTCAAAAGATCAATTGTGAGATTACAAGAACATTTGTATATGTGCATGCTCATCGAGTTTCAAAAGATCAATTGTGAGCTTTTGATGATGACTTTTCTTTGCGTGAGAGTGTTAAACATGATTGACCACGGAGAAATCCTTCGGCAAAGTAATCATCTTTCACAACCACATTTTTTTCCCTCTATACTTTGAAATGATTTGAGCATGCATTGATGCTTCGAGAGAGATCCCCTTGTTAGCCAAACACAGAGTATTCCTTGGAGAAAAGGATTTATCTCCCTTCTCATCTTCACTGCCTAGTATAAATTAATCACAAAAATAAACTCTAGAAGGTCGACTGCTGCGAACTCATGAGCGTGCACGTTTGTTTCACTTGAAAATATTTTCTTTGAGTGAAAATTTCCCCTCATAGAGTCTCAGTCTCAATAAATTTCCCCAATAGAACTTGAAGTGTGAAAAATATATACTATGCAAATTTTCCTAGAGATTTTGGTGTTGCGATATCAAGCTCAACATGTTATGATCCAGGATGACACGTATCACTTTTTCATTTCATCCAAATCATTTCAATCATCTTCATCCATGTTAGCAGGCTTCTTTGAGATTCCATTTATTGGCTTCCATTGCCTCCTCTGAATCTACACATCTTTAATCTGATTCTTCCATAGAACAAAGTTTGTGCCATCAAATTTTTGGATCTCAAAATGGTCTTTGCCCTACAAGTTATAGCTCCTCCTTGGAACACTGGCACTAGACCCTGATCCACCATATGTGTCGGAGACCTGTGATTCCATGATGATAGAGAATTGAATAGAATGATAATGGATCTAAAAGAGTCCAAGCACGACTAAGGCTCAAAAAAGGATGACCAAGTGTCATATTCTGGGAAAACATTCAGCAAAAAAAGAATTTATGAATATTTATGACCAACCAAAAGGATTATGTGAGAATAAATGTGCTCACACCAATAAGTGTATCAAGGAGTAAATCGACCACTATAGAGTTGACAAAACCAAAAAATCTCGAAAAATTTTGCAAGAATATCCTCTACAAATGAGCATATGACCAATGTCAAAATCTCATAAAACTACAAGTACTAACATGTTAACCTGCATGGTGAATCACTCACACCACTACATATAATCACTTATCCGAAAGAAGCCAACTAGGCTTATGGAGCTCCTATGAACAACTAGCGTACATCTCCTATGGCGAGGCTGGGTAAGTGTTCCACTTCATCACTGAAGAGACCCTGACATTTGGGTGTCCCCTAGTTAAGAAAACCTCACCACAACCCTCTTTATCAAACGTAAAAGGCTTTATGCAAAAAACCTTACCGCTATATCAATGACCACATGGATGTACATAAGCAGTGCTATGGTGTTCTTAAAAAGGAGGGTAAAAAGTAAAGAGTCAAAGCTTTGCTCGCATTGGTCTAGCACATAGAGTGCCATGAATGCATGATAGTACAAGCTTTGATGCATTAATTTTTAGTGAAGATAATGTCATTGTTCATGCCCGTGTCTTGCTTATTCAAATTTCCATTCTAAGCTCAAGTATCTAGTTCATCTTCTGTCATTTTTAATCTTCCACAAATTCTCATCTTACAAGAATTGTCAAAATTATGAGATTAGAGCTTTTGAATCTATACCAACATTAGTTTCAAGACCCACACTTAAGATTCCATTAATTGAAGCTCAAAGTATGCTTTCTTATGGTCAATATTTGCTCACTTGTTCCCAATTTTTCACACAAGGAGATTGCTTTAATACTAGTGAGGAAAAACATTAATTTAAGGTTTAAGAAAGCATTGACATTCCTTATTTTTGCAAGTCAAGACTAACTAATACTCGTTATATTTTTCCAAGATATAGGACTCTAGCTTAAAACGAATGAGAAAAAGCTCCTTTCAGTGCCAAACTTTTTTTTGTTTCTGAATTTACCCAAAAAGAAAACTTACACGCAACATGCTAAGCACCTATGTGCATCTTTCCCGCAATCACATAGTGATGTGTACACACAAATATGTGTGCAAACATGTATTCATATGGACACATAAAAGATTTCTCTTTTACAATAACTAGCAGCATGTGAGTCACATATTGACCTTGTTTTCCATGGAATGCTTAGCACAAAAACTTCCCAACCAGAGGCCCAAGGTTGTTGTGGATCTAAGAGGCACACTATTTTGAAAATAAATGACTTCAGATAGATGGAACCTATTGTTCATATCTTTCAAGTAGAATTTGCGATTGTTCATGCCAAAAGGCCAAAAAGATATATGCTCTTAAAACGCACCTCTCTCTTTCTCTCTCCTTTAGCTTCAGAACAACCACAAACATGACGGTAAGTTTGAGGAGAAATACTTGTATGTTCTTTTCAGCAAGCAGGAATCTTGAAAAAAAAAACAACTTGCAACAAAGAGGTCTTGATGGAAACATTTCTTAAATAAGCTCATTCACAACAATTATTGTTGGCATAAGACTTGATGGATGGTTGTACACTTGCAAAAAATGTCCATATGAAATTTTCTCATATGCTATATATATGTGTACACATGGTATGTATATGTAGACAAACAGATGCTCACTTTCTCTCCTAGAATTTATGTGCAGATCATCTTTGTCTCTCTCTTCGAGTCATTCTTTTTCTCTTGAGAAGACAATAAGAATGTCTTTATTAAAAAAATTGAGAATATGAAAACTGAGAACTCACATGATAAAAAAATAATTTAAGTGAGAAAGAGGACAAAATAGCAAAGCAATAAGAAAACTTGTATACTTCTTCAGCTTTGTTAATTATTATAGCTTTGGAATGTTACATAAGAGCAAGCTCTAAAGTATTGTTTTTAGGCTTATGGATTTTATTATTTATGATAAATAACGTGGAGGCGCTCACATCTCCAAATTTAGAGTAAAAGTAGATAAAAGTAAGAAGGAAAGAAGAGGTTTCTATTTTTAGACAACGAAGGTGCTTCTATTGATAGCCTCTCAATAAAAAGAGTGGTTCTCTTAGTGTAGGTGGTCAAATTGAGTGATTCATGTTGCGTTGCGAAGCTTACAACTTGTAATATATATATATATATACATATATATATATATATATATATATATATATATATATATATATATATATATATATATATATATATATATATATATATATATATATATATTTATATACACACACACACACATCAGTTTTTGTACAAAATTCAATGATAAAAAGCTACACAAGTGGGCATTTTTGTAGATATACTTTCTTGTGTGTATCCGGTGTCTCATAAGAGACATACCTCTCTTCAAACTTTCATATCTCAATCGTTATGAGGTCTTTTTGAGTGGTTTCACTTGGAGGAGTTTCCTTAGATAATATATTCTATCTATAGCAAAACATCTCATAGATCTTTGAGTTTTCCTATTGCTGTACATTGGTTTTCAATTCAGACAGATAGTCATACCTCGTTGTAGCAGGCTTTTGCATACCTTGACTTCAACCCATTGATTTGGGAGTTATACTGCACCCTTTTTGATGTTTTGTGTTTCTAAACCATCCACCTAGAGACTAATTTCAGAATATATGATTGGTTTTAAGAAATTCCACTCAAAACGTTTCTGGTGATTATTTTGCTATAGTCACCCATTTTCGTTTTCTTGAAAGTTTGCAGAAAATTTTGATTTCTGAAGATTGGAAATATTTCTGATCTTTTTAAGATTTTGAGAGGTCTCATCACTTCTTGTTGTGTACTTTGATGTTTAAAAGCTTGTAAACATAACATTGTGGTATCAAAGATTTTGTTTTTTATGAGATTTTTCAGAAATCTTATTGAATTATCTTCTTTGTTTACAATGATCCAACATGGCAGATTTGAGAGCATCGATTGAGAAGTTATCAGATGGGAGAAATTATCCCATGTGGAAATTTAGAGTGGAGTCTTATCTCATGTCCAAAGGTCTTTGGGGATTGATAACACGTACAAAAGTGAGGCCAGTATTACTAGGAGCTCCTCCACAAGCAGATCCAGTAACAGAGCAAGAATGGATCGAAAGAGACAGAAGAGTTTTGTTTATTATATCACAAACAGTTTCAAATACTATGTTTGGACATATAAGAGGTTTGAATACTAGCAGAGAAGCCTGGGAGTCTCTAGAAAGGTTATTTGCAACTAACAACAGAGCAAGGCAAACACAATTTATTGATGAGTTCACAAGAGTAAAAAAGAAGCCATGACAATGACTTAATGATTATATTCTTGAGGTAAAATCTCTTATTAAAGCATTAGCACTACAACATATGAGGGGCATACCGACATTGCTTATATCGACGGTCACTCGCGGCATCAATATAAACGGTGGAAAAGCTCACTTAAAGATATTGATGGTCAAGTAACCGTCGGTATGACCGTTTAAAACGGATCGTCGGTGTGCCCCGCAACCATCGGTATATGCGTCGCTATAAGCGTCGGTAATTTACCGGAAGTTACAGATGCTTATACCGACGCCCATACTGACGCCCATGTCGAGGCCGAGTTTTAAACATACCGAGAACCCGAGAGCAAAACTTCACTTTTTTGCGCATGTTTGAGTACTTTTTGTCTTCTGTTGAACTTGCGAGCATGAACCGAATTGCGAATTGCATTGTCTTGTGCACACACACACACAGAGATCTCTCTCTCTACACACACACACACACTCTCTCCCTCGGTTTAGATCTGACATCTTGGTAAGTGGTGCGTGTACTGTTAGCGTTTGTCTTTCTCTATGCTTTAGGTCTTATAATTTCTCTTCTCTTTGATTTTGTAGATTTCTTTGGCGTCGATCGTTGGAATTCGATGATAGACGACATACATTACGCTTTGAAGACAACGATCCAAAAGAGGGACGTACTTGTAAGTGATTGTTTTATTGTCTATTGATAGAGAGAGAAAGAGAGAGACAAAGAGGGAGAGAGAGATGAGAGAGAGAGAGGGAAAGAGAGAGAGAGAGAGAGAGATAAAGAGAGAGAGAGAGTGAGAGATAAAGAATGATGAAAAGAAAGGAAGATAGCGATAGGAAAATAGAGCATACACACACACACACATACACACACACATCTACACATTTACACATGCATGCTTACATACACACACATTAACACACATGCATGCTTACATACACACACATATACACACATGCATGCATACACACACATACAAATATACATACATGCATACATACATACACACATGCATACACACGTACATACACACACATATATACACATATGCATACATACACATACACACACACACATGCATACACACATACATACACACACATATACACACATACATACACACACACATACATACACACATATACACACCTGCATGCATACATACACACACATACACATATACACACATGCATACATACACATAGGAAAATAGAGCATACATACACACACACATATACACACACACACATCTACACATTTACACATGCATACGTACACACATACATGTACACACATGCATGCTTACATACACACACATATACACACATGCATGCTTACATACACACACATATACACACATGCATGCATACACACACATACAAATATACATACACACACACATACATACACACACATACATACACACACATATACACACATGCATGCATACATACACACACATACACATATACACACATGCATGCATACATACACACACATACACATAAACACACATGCATACATACACATAGGAAAATAGAGCATACATACACACACACATACACACATCTACACATTTACACATGCATACATGTACACACATGCATGCTTACATACACAGACATATACACACATGCATGCTTACATACACACGTACACATATACACACATGCATGCATACACACACATACATACACACATGCATGCATACATACACACATACACATATACACACATGCATGCATACATACACACACATACACATATACACACATGCATACATACACACACACACGTACACACATGCATACATACACACACATGCATACACACATACATACACACACATATATACACATATGCATACATACACATACACACACACATATACACACATACATATACACACACATAAGCTAGTGTTTTAATTAAATATATATAATTAAATATATAAAATTATGATTTTGAAGATTTTTTTACATCAAATATATAAAAACAAGATTAGGGTTTTTACGCTATTTACACGTACATACACATACACATATAATACATATATACATGTATATACACCTGCGTACAGAAATATACATATTTTAGGTCTAGATATTTAAGATTAGGGTTTTAGGGTTTAGGCATATATATAACTTAATTACATTTATATTAAGAAAAAATATAGAAAAAAATTTGAATATATAAATAAACATGTATATAAAATAGGATTAGGGTTTTAAAATTAGGGGTTTAGATTTTTATAGGTGTTTAAGTATATAGGTTTTAGTATTTTAGGTTTAAGTCTAATTCTTTCTAATTAGGGTTTTAGGGTTTTAACACCTACATAACATATATACACACATACACATACACATATAATACATATATACATGTATATACACATGCATACAGAAATATACATATTTTAGGTATAGATATTTAAGATTAGGGTTTTAGGGTTTAGGCATACATATAACTCAATTACATTTATATTAAGAAAAAAATCTGAATATATAAATAAACATATATGTAAAATAGGATTAGGGGTTTAGATTTTTATAGGTGTTTAAGTATTTAGGTTTTAGTATTTTAGGTTTAAGTCTAAGTCTTTCTAATTAGGGTTTTAGGGTTTTAACACCTACATAACATATAAAAAAAAATTAAAGAAAAAATCTGAATATATAAATAAATATATATATAAAATACGATAATTATATAGATAAATAAATATAGAAAGAACTAGTGTTTTAAATAATTTAATTAAATATATAAAAATAGGATTAATTAAAGAAAAAATCTGAATACATAAATAAATATATATATAAAATAAGGTTTTAGGTTTTTAGGATTAGGATTAGGGTTTTAGGGTTTAGGCATACATATAAGTCAATTAAATTGATATAAAGAGAAAATATAGAAAGAAATTAAAGAAAAAAACTGAATATATATATATATATATATATATATATATATATATATATATATATATATATATATATATATATATATATATATATATATATATATATATATATATATATATATATATATATATATATAATAGGGTTTTAGGATTAGGATTAGGGTTTTAGGGTTTAAGGAAAAAATCTGAATAAATAAATAAATATATATATATAATAGGATAATTATATAGATAAATAAATATAAAATGTACTATTGTTTTAAATAATTTAATTAAATATATATAATTAAATATACATAATTAAATATATAAAAATAGGATTAATTAAGAAAAAATCTAAATATATAAATAAATCTATATATAAAGGGTTTTAGGTTTTTAGGATTAGGATTAGGGTTTTAGGATTTTAGGGTTTAAGGAAAAAATATGAATAAATAAATGAATAAATAAATAAATAAATAAATATATATATATATATATATATATATATATATATATATATAATAGGATAATTATATAGATAAATAAATATAAAAAGTACTAGTCTTTTAAATAATTTAATTAAATATATATAATTAAATATATAAAAATAGGATTAATTGAGAAAAAATCTGAATATATAAATAAATATATATATAAAATAGGGTTTTAGGTTTTTAGGATTAGGATTAGGGTTTTAGGATTTAAGGAAAAAATCTGAATAAATAAATAAATAAATAAATAAATAAATAAATAAATAAATAAATAAATAAATAAATATATATATATATATATATATATATATATATATATATATATATATATATAATATGATAATTAGATAGATAAATAAATATAAAAAGTACTAGTGTTTTAAATAATTTAATTAAATATATAAAAATAGGATTAATTAAGAAAAAGTCTGAATATATAAGTAATATAGATATAGAATAGGGTTTCAGGATTTTAGGATTAAGATTAGGGTTTTAGGGTTTAAGGAAAAAATCTGAATAAATAAATAAATATATATATAAAATAGGATAATTATATAGATAAATAAATATAAAAAGTACTAGTGTTTTAAATAATTCAATTAAATATTTATAATTAAATATATAAAAATAGGATTAATTAAGAAAAAATCTGAATATATAGATAAAATAGGATAATTATATAGATTAGGGTTTTAGGTTTCTTTAGGTGTTTAAATATTTAGGTTTTAGTATTTCAGGTTTAAGTCTTTAAGAGTAAGATTTTTAGGTTTAATAAAAAAAACAAATGATCTAAAATGTCCATATTGTAGTAGATGGCTTCTTTGGATCCGGAGGAGAGAATGGCATGTCCTTGCACTCAGTGCAAGTATCAAATTTATCAGAAACGAAAGATTTGTACTACACATGTTAGAGAGTATGGATCCTTTGATAGGAGTCGACTAGAAAACCTATGCTACCATTCGCATGGTCCCCTAGGTGAGCAGATGGACCCAAACGACATTGCACTGGTAACCTCTCATGAACAAAAGAGAACAAAGAAGGACTTAGACATACAAGCAATTACTAATAATATTACACAGAATGAACATATGGAAGAGATGCTCAAAACATTTTATGAGATGGACGAAGATCATGATGGTGGTGAAGATGTCGAGAGCATCACTCGCGATGCTCAATCTGCAATCCATTTATGGATGGTCAGATAGTAGTGTCACTGAATTGTTTAGGTAAGTGGAGAACAAATTGGCTTTCATTGTTGTATCGCCAGCAAACTCCTGACCGATATCGCCTGTAGCGAGATGCCACAACCACACGTTTAGATATGGTTGGACCGTCATATTTGGGCAGCGGCGGACATGACACGATGCGTCATGAGTTTGTAAGTACCATTTCATTTATTGAATTTATTTGTGTTAAGTTTCTCATGTATGTTCCTCTAATGTTTTGTATATTTGTTGTAGGAGCTGGCAATGGGTCGTCCTCCAACACAAACGGAAGAGGCTTACGGATATCAACACGGATTGACTGCACTATTGGAGGACTTGGAGGGATGCGGTGCGACCATTTCATGGGAGCGTTTGCGATGAGGTGATTGATTTATAAACTTGGTTTTTACTTGTTGTTTATAATTTCATGTGAATTTATCTCATTCCATTAATGTTCTTTGTTGCGGACTGTTGATATGGAACGTTCTTTGCATGTGTATGGCAGTGGCACACCAAAATTCTGTATTTGATTTTTATATGGCAATGCATTGCTTTGCCACATTTTGTAAAAGCGTCATATATGACACTGGTTTGCCACACTCTTGTACATGCTTCATTTATGAAATATATCACTTTTTTTGTACATGGTTCATGGCTCATTCTGATTATCTCTTTTGTGTCCAATAATATTCTGTTTTATGAAATCATATTTCGGTTGACATTAGAGTACACATCACATGTACTCGAATTCTTTTGGGCAGAGTGTATTGTCTTTTGTTAAGCAACATCATGGTAATGTTGCTGTAGCAAAAGACAACACACTCTACCCAAAAAATTTTTTGCAGATATGGTCGTCGGTATACGTGATGGTACTCCTAGTAATGTCATCAGAATAAGCATCAGTACACCCAATGGGCACCGGTATACATGACGGTGCACCCAGTAGAGGCATCGGTATGGGCGTCGGTATGAGCGTCAGTAATACTGACGCTCATACAGATGCCTATACAGATGCCCATACCGACGTTCATATCGACGCCCATACCGGTGTTGTAGTACCGACGTGCATACCGATAGCTACACTGACGTCGTGACAAAAATAGTCGCGTTCATTTCCCTCGGTAAAAACCTCGGTATACGGTGGATCTGTTGTAGTGTAGCCTCTATTGATGCATCTCCTAGTGAGGATATAGGTAGAATATGGAGGTGGCTTCTATAGTTTCAAGCATTTGACTTCACTTTAGTGCATAGACCAAGAAAGGAAAATGCTATGGTTGATCATCTATCTCAGGCTAGCCTAAAGAACCAATCCATTGGAGTGGAGGAAGAATTCCTTGATGATGAGCTATTCATAGTTAAAACATAAGGGTGGTATGATCAAAGAGCTTATTGAGACAGGTAAGTATCAAGATAAAGAAAATTCTATGCAGAGTAAGAGGTTGCTAAGAAAGACTATGCCTTTTACATTTATCAAGGGCAAAATATATAGATATCATAGGGACAATGTATTTAGGAAATACATGGAAGAAGAGGAGGCAAGACACATTATCAAGACAAAGAATCAAGGAACAAGTGATGGGCAGCTCCCTGGCCATATTATGAGCCATAGAATCCTAGATGCTCATTTATAGTAGCCAATATTGTAGGGACATACCAGAATGATGCAAAAAATTTGGATTCATTGCACTAATAGGTGTTTATTTTGCAACATGTATGTTTGATTTAGGTATGCGGCAAAGGTGAGCAACTAATTAGCGGTGCTAAAAGCAAACTATGTACAAAAGGGAGGATAATTGTGCAAGTTGAGCATAAAAGAGCATTGATTTTCAATGGGAGGTTCGGTTAATGGTGTTGTAATATCCGCTCCTGCAAAAGATAATGTTACACCCACATTTGTAATGGGAATGAACCATGAATAGTATGATTCTGATATGAAGGTTATATCTTGTGCTTCCTACACAACCAATTGCTTAGCTCCATTGGCTAAGGTTAGTATAATTTTTCTTGCAAGCACATGCACATTCAGATCATCTTTTCAAGTAAAGCTGCTATATAACATTCTCATATTCACCTACAAGAAACATTGGAAAAAAAGGGAAGAAAAATAAACTCTATCAAGACAAGGCGTTTTCTTTTCTCTAATCTATTTTTATGTTCTTTCTACTTTGCAACAAAAATCTGGTGGATTGTTTCCATTGTCATTTACAAAATGATATGCATAAAGGTGACTATATCCCAAGAGAAATGTACTTGGAATGAATGTGTTTCCAACATTATGTATGCAATTTTTCTTGGTTTTGTAGATGCCATAATGAGAGCATATTCTTAAGAATCAAAAGAGAGACTCTAACTACATCTATGTAGTTCCGAATGAAGAACGCATAGAAACGTTCATGGATTCCATTGCTTCAGATCCACCATGGAGGCTCATTAGTCCCCTCTGTATATTATGAGATTCCTGGGCATAGATTTATTAAGTTTATGTGATGAAGGAAGGTGTTTTGTTCGACTAACATGGTTTCATCCTCTATTAGTTGTAGGAAAGATCGAGATAAGGCTGTTGTCTTGCATCTAGTATCATGGATATGTGAAGATGGGATTGACCATCATGTAACTTTAGCTAATGAACCTGTGTCTTTGCTTGTTGAGATATGAAATATTGGATATGCTCAACAATTGTTTGAAAGACTGATTTACACGAGTCATGGAATGCTCTTATTATCGGCTAGGTTTAGTGTTGAAATCCTTCATTTGCTTATGTTCTTTATTACCAACTTTGTCAACATGAACACGCCAAGCCTACAAGGTAGACATCTGTAGCTTTTTTGAATGTGTGTGGTCAATTGAAAGACTCGAAGGAGGGAGAGGAGATACATTTGGATATTGGTAAAGAGGGGCTCTACTTGTTGTTTTTGTTTTTCCTTTATGTAGGTCAAGAGGAGGACATGAAGGGATTCTTGTCATTCAACTAGGGCATCTCGGGGATCCGCTTCCTCTTCGTTTAGATGATTTCAATTTGAGAAGGGAAAGGGGGAAGTGGCCCATAAATTCGCATGGGGGTAGGGACCTGGCAGGTGAAGTATTTCGATGGCCATGCACCACAACACGCTCTCCTTCTCAAGAGCTCCAAGACGATATGCTCGGAGTAGAAAACCGAGCTCCTAAGGCCGCATGCAGTACTCCACACAGAGGCTGCAGAATACGCAGAAAACAGATTACACAGGGAGCACAAAGATAGACTTCTTAGGTCTTACAAATGTGGTTGAGCTTACAGTCTGTGATTGACCAGGCCACTATATTTTTTATTAGAGAACATATACAAAGAAGTGTCCGGTGGCCATTTGGCCTTTCACATGGACACTAACAATAACAATCTCCCACTAAAGGCCAATATGGCCAGAGTAACTATGGGAGAAAAATAAAGAATGATAAAGAATACCTGAGTGTAAGTATACAAACTATACCTCCCACCTGATGGGCATGTTACACAGTATACAAGTGACTGTGTAAGATCAAGAATCAAGTAACCCCCATCAAGTGACAACAGTGTTGAAATGAGCTTTAGTCAAAGCATCTGCAACATTATCTCGAGTGTGAACCTTCTCAAGAATAATGCTCTCAATGGCTAAGCAATCTCTAATGAAGTGATACCTCACCTCAATGTGCTTGGTCTTTGCATGATAGACCGGATTCTTAGCCAAAGAAATGGCACTCTGACTATCACTGAGCAAGCGAGGTACATGCTGAGGTAAACCCATATCACAAGCAAGATGAGAAAGCCACAATGCTTCCTTAAATGCCTCACTTGCGGCAACATACTCTGCTTCTGTGGTGGAAACATCTGTACATTCTTGAAGACGAGATCTCCAAGAGATAGCACCTCCAGCAAAATGAAAAATGTACACTGATGTAGACTTACGATTGTCTCTACCTAAGCATAGACACTTGTCCTTAGTGCCACTCAGATATCTCAAAATCATCTTGACCGCTTCCCAATGTTTCTTGCCAAGATTAGACATATATCTGCTCACAACTCCCATTGCAAATGCAATGTTTGGTCTCATAGCTACCATAGCGTACATGAGACTACCAACAACAGAATTGATAGGGAATTTTGATCATGAATTCCTTTTCCTCATCTGATTTGGGGTAGTCATCCTTGCTCAATTTCACATATGTGGGTAAAGGTGTACTCAATGCCTTTCCACCCTGCATTTTGAACCGGTGAAGTACTTTGGATATGTACTCACTTTGAGACAAGTATATGCATCTTTTACTCCTATCACGAGTAATGCGCATGCCAAGAATATGTTTGGCATCCCCCAAATCCTTGATATCAAATGTCTGACTCAACTTCTTTTTGAGAATTGACAAATCATAAGAGGATTTCCCAGCAATCAACATATCGTTGACGTAAAGTATCAATCATATCAAGCTGCCATCAGAGCATCTCTTTGTGTAGAGACAATGATCCTCATTGCTCGGAGGATATCCTTGGGACTTCATAAAAGCATCAAACTTTTGGTACCATTGTCTAGGAGACTGTTTAAGTCCATACAAGCTCTTCTTGCGCTTACAAACTAGACTTTCCTTGCTAGGTACTACATAACCCTCTAGTTGTTCCATATGGATCTCATCTGTAAGATCTCCATGCAAGAAAGGTGTTTTCACATCCATTTGGACTAACTCTAAGTCCTCCATTGCAACGAATCCAAGAAACATGCGCAAAGTAGTCATCTTGACCACTGGAGAGAAGATTTCCTCAAAATCAACACCATGTTGTTGCTTAAAACCCTTTGCAACAAGTTGTGCTTTATATTTTGGAGAAGCACTATCTGATGTGAATTTCAGCTTATATACCCATTTACATGGTAAAGCTTTCGTGCCCTTTGGCAAAGGTACTAAGTCCCAAATACCATTCTTGTGAATAGAATCCAACTCACTCTTCATGGCACGCTCCCACTTGACATGATCTTCTGTCTGCATAGCCTCTTTGTAGCAAGAAGGCTCACCGACATCTGTTAGCATAACAAAATCTAAACCTGGAACATATCTATTAGGTGGATGTGACACACGTGCAGAATGTCTTAATGGTTGCTGAACAGGAACATGTGCAGACTGATCTGAATGGACATTCTCTTGAACATCCCTATGTGCAACATTTTTATGCATGCTAAATCGTAGAAAGATAATACAGGTAAGTAGCCAGAACGAGAAAGATTTTCCATTCCACTATGAGATATATGGCCCAAACGACCATGCCAAATACAAGCCATAGGTTGTTCAGTAACAGCTAACAAGTGTTCTTTCTGTGATACAAATAAAGGATAAAGTGAGCCAACTTTGCTTCCTTTTGCAATAACCATATTGCCCTTTGATATATGAAAGGACTGAGCATAGAAGACCACCTTGTAACCAAGGTCATCAAGTTGACCAACTGACATCAAACTATGTGATAACTGAGGTACATGGCGTACATTATGCATAGTAAATTTTGAACCATCAATGAACTGCACAACCACATCTCCAATCCCCACAACATCACACTCGTAAGAGTCACCAAGTCTCACGGTACCAAGAGACTTTGTTGCATAATTAGAGAACCATTCTCTATGTGGTGTCACATGGAAAGAAGCACCAGAATCTAGCAGCCAGGTGTGGGAAAGAGAATCAGCCATAAGTGCCTCAGATGGCACAATACTATCAAGTGTCAACACATCAGCATCATCAGAAATAGCATTAATTTCTTCAATCTTCACAGTCAAAGTAGATGGTGGAGGTAACTGTTTAACATGCCCATCAACATTTTGTCCTTTACCTTTAGCATTCTTTAATGTATAACAGTCTTTCTTCATGTGTCCTTTCTTATGACAATAATGGCATTCAATATCCCTCTTCCTTGATTTACTTCTACTCTTATTCCATTGACCATTCTTTTCCTTGTTCTTGCTCCTACCACGTTGCTAATTCTTTCCTTGGTAAGAATCATGAACATTATATAAATATCCACTCTAAGTGCCAACCATAGATTTTCTACGAATCTCCTCACTCAAGAGTGCTCCACATATGTCATCATAGACGAGTTTACCACTAGGTGCACTGTTGCTAATAGCTGTGCAAAATGTATCACATGATGATGGCAGGGTGCATAATAGCAATACTGCTTTCATTTCATTATCCATATCCATTTTCTGAGCGTGTAATTGGGAGAATATAGCATCAAAATCATTTAGATGAGCAACCACTATCTGTGTCCTTCATACGAAGGTCATATAAGTTTCTCATCAGATACACTTTATTTGATGCCGTCTCTTTTTCATATGTATTGCATAACTTCTTCCAAAGATCCAGGTGCAAGCGAATGGTAGACCTAGCCATTTCATCTAACTCATCCCAATCATCTTCATCCATGTCAACAGGCTTCTTTGAAATCCCATTTACTGGCTTCCATTGCCTCCTTTGAATCAGCACATCTTTAATCTGATTCTTCCATAGAGCAAAGTTTGTGCCATCAAATTTTTGGATCTCAAAATGATCTTTGCCCTGCAAGTTATAGCTCCTCCTTGGAACACTAGCACTAGACCCTGATCCACCGGATGTGCCTGAGACCTCTAATGCCATAATGGTAGAGAACTGAATAGAATGGTAATGGATCTAGAAGAGTCCAAACACCAACAAATAAGTGTATCAAGGAGTAAATCGACCACTATATAGTTGACTAAACCAAAAATCTGGAAACATTTTACCAGAGTATCCTCTGCAAAATTAGCATATGACCAATGTCAAATTATCATAAAGCTGCAAGTACTGACATGTCTACCTACATAGTGAATCACTGACTCCACTGCATATAATCAATTACCCAAGAGAAGCCAACTAGGCTTATCGAGCACCTATGAAAAGCTATCATACATCTCCTATGGCGAGGTTGGGTAAGTCTTCCACCTGCATCACAGAAGAGACCCCGACATCTGGGTGTCTCCCAGTTAAGAAAACCTCACCACGACCCTCTTTATCAAACATTAAAGGCTTTATGCAAAGAACGTAACCGCTATATCAATGACCACATGGACGTACATAAGTGGTATCCACACAAGCGTACATGGTGTGCATGTGCTCAATATATGCTGTAAAATGACACTAAAAGGCTGAATACATAGCCCAAAAACTAGCCAATAACACCTGCAAGTGTCTGTCAACTCTGATGTTTTAGACTTAAAAAACATGCATAAATTTGCAGTGGCTACTCCCACCAAAACTGAAAACCTCTCGAGAAACCTGTAGTTTTACGAGTGTGGATGAAAATACAACCCCAAAGGTTGATATTTATTGTCTGAGAAGTACAAAGAACACTCTTCATGTTCTGGGACCTGTGTGAAGAGAACTATTTGCAAAACTACTCCAAAATGGCTCCAAAAGACACCCCAAAAATGCTTTAGAAATAGGCTTTGAAAGCAAAAGAATGAAGCTTTGAGGGACCAAAACTTGTTCAAGGTAATGTCAACCTTAGTCTTTCCCCTTCTTCAGACACCACAAGAGTGTAGCTTAGTGGCAATAGATTGCCACGGTTAAGCGAGCTCTAGGGGGAACAGTACTGGGATGGGTGACCTCTCGAGAAGTACCGGGAACCTCTATATTCCTTGATCGTTGAGGTCCTCCCTCGTGCGAAGCCAACATCACCAATGGTGACTTCGGTGACTCAGATGACAAGGTATGCCAAGGTGATGCCTTGGTCGCCGCCTTAATCGTAAGCCTTGGGGGGGGGGGGGGGGGGGGGGGGTTGCTCGCTTCGCTCGCACAAAAGGAACAAAGCTTTTGCCTCGAACTGCTATGATACTAGTGAAGTATTTCGATGGCGATGCACCACAGCGTGCTCTCCTTCTCAAGAGCTCCAAGATGATATGCTCGGAGTAGAAAACAGAGCTTCTAAGGCCGCATGTAGTACTCCGCATAGAGGCTGCAGAATACGCAGAAAACATAGTACACAGGGATCACGAAGACAGACTTCTTAGGTCTTACAAATGTGGTCGAACTTACAGTCTGTGACTGACCATGCCACTATATGTTTTATTAGAGAACATATACAAAGAAGTGTCCGGTGGCCATTTGGCCTTTCACATGGACACTATTGGTAACAGCAGGGAGGACGAGGGTTGCTATTCTTTTCCAGCTTTTTTTCTTGTTGTTGTTGGTGTGTGCAAGAGAGCAAGTACGGGGGAAGGCATTTGCTTGTTTTTTGAGGGCCTTAGTCTCTATGGGCGGGGGTCGTCCTGGAAGATTGTCAGAGGAAGAAGCGGTTGTGTACCTGGCAAAGGGGAAGAAAAGAGGGCATCATTTTTATCTTCCAGGAGGTCTTTTGAGAAGACACTGACGGGGAGGTCTTAAAAAGGTTGGTGTGTGCCTCGCAACTGCGGTGGATTTTGGGAAAGAGCAGGCGTGGGAGAGCATACAATTGGGGGCTATTGATTTTCTTATGGAGAAAAAGATGGAGCACAGGAGGAAAGAGGGGGGGCAAGCGAAAGCTTTCTTGAATCCATCATTGCATTCCTAGGTGCTCCCCGCTTCTGCAGTAGCTTCGTTTCCAGCTACTGCTGCACAACTTACCGGAAGTATGATTCCCAATGGCTATGAAAAGCAAGCTAGTGCTTATTTCCACTCATACATGCACGTTGGGATCCTTGAAGAGATGATCAAGGACCTTGGTCATGCTAAAGCATATCGGATTGCAATACTTTGGCATTCAGATTTTATCAAAGAAAAGGAGCATGCAAGGTCCATGTAGTAGATGCACGTGAAATTGCTATTCAGTAGCCTTCTCCTGGCAAGCCATAACACGGAGTGAGTACAACTCAGAGGTCTCAAGCCAAGCATTGGTGCTGTAATCTTGAAGACGATAAACATGTGATCTATTGACGATTGGATCTAAGGTGACGAGGTTAGCATCCTATCTACACACTAGTAGTAATTAATGTTTTCTTCCTTGTAAACCTAGTTAATTCCTGGATGGTAAGTGGGCGACAAGATGGATCAATGCTCCTACTCTACGCATTTGTGGATTGATGATTAAAATCAATATGTTATTGTTGTCATTCATTTATCGCTATGCAAGTGTTTGACATTTTGGAATATCACATATTAATGATCTTTTGTTTAGCATGTTTGTTGTGTTGTACTGTAAGATGCCATATTGATTTTCCCATTAAAAAAAAAAAGATGTGTAGGTAATAATGAAATTTTATGTTTAGGATATTCCGATCATGTCTACAAAATTTTGTAGCAATAAGTTTTTACATTCTCTCTCTAGAAAGTTGTTGCATGAAATTTGTGTGCTAAATTTGAGCATGAAGATGAAGGAATCTGAAAAAATGTTGTATGAGAGAAAGGTAGAGTAGTCTTAGTAGAAAAACTTTACGTGATGGAATTTTTTGTAGTTCCTATGTTTTATTTCTCATTTGGTCCCATGAAGATAGGTTAAGGAAGAGACTTTTCATGTTTTTTCATTTCTCTCTAGAATTTCCGATTTTGCAGGGCCCAAAAGTGATATCTGGAAGCAGATTTGGACCTGAGCCATCTCTAACACTATTGTACAGATTTAAGAACTAAATATTTGTGTCTCACAAGCTTAAGCTAATTCCTCACCGTTTTTGAGTTATAGGGCATGGGAAAGCACCATTTTCCAACACTTAAAAAAAAGAGAGAAGCCTTCATTCATCTTATTCATGTTTGCGGATTTAGAAAATGCACATGGGTATATGGGTTATTTCGGGTGATTGACATGTGTGTGTGTGTGCACGGATCGTCTCTATTTTTGCAGGTACGATTCTTAAGGTGGACATGAAAAGTAGATGCATGGGTGGCCTAGAAGTCTTGCATGAGACATGCGAAAAGATGCTATCTTGAAGCATGTAGATTCTAAGAGTGCATGTCTAGGAAGGCATGATTTGTCGAGCGCTGGCGAAAGGTGGAGATCCAAAAAGACAAAGATTGAGAGATAAGGAAGGATGATGGTCATATATTGATCACGATTCTTTTTTGCTTCTGAGATTGCAATTGAGATTGAGATTGGGATTGAGGTTGAGATTGAGATTCAGATTGGGATTGAGATTGTGATTGTGATTGAGATTGGGATTGAGATTGTGATTGGGATTGTGATTGAGATTGGGATTAAGATCAGCTCGGGGGTGGTCCGGTGGATGAGGCTTCATATTGAAGCTATTTGATAGATTTTGTAACATAGATTAGAACTGCTTGTAAATATGCACAGATAATAAAATTCTCTCTCTTCTTGTTCTACATATAGTCAGTTTTTCTTCTTTATATCTTGTTGTGCCAAAGTCTATTATTTTGTATAGAATTGTGATTCAAGATTAGGAGACTTGTTTTATGTACCATCTTATTTGCTTCATGGTTCAGATTTTTCTCATATCTTCTATGAGATTTACTGAGGTTTAACAAAAGGTGATCCATAGCCGATAAAATTTGTTTTCCCAATGGCACTTGAATTTATAACTTCTGATTGATTCAACCAGTAGTAGTAGCTCAAGAGTAAGAGAGTGATTATGAGTCATGGCAGTATTTATAAACTCAATATAGATTTTGCATGGGTGGAGCCTTATAGTAATTATATCATTCCCCTAATAATGCATTTCTGTAGTTTTGAGAAAATATCATGAGAATGGTCACAGTCTGTGGGTTCAAACATTTTACTATAATGCAAACAGGACTTGGCAAAACACTGTAAGCAATCGCATTGTTGTGTATTAAAAGTTTGAGTGGAATATCTCTCGTCCATTTTTGGTTCTTTGTCCATTGAGTGTTATTGACAGCTCGTCTTCTGAGTTTCACCAGCATGCTTCCAAACTGCGAGTATTGCAGTATATAGGGAGTAAGAGAGGAAAAGAGAGAACGAAAAAGGAGGGAAAGAAGAAAGAGGGGAAGGGGGTTATACGTGTGTATCAAGCAGGAGAGTATAAGAAGGAATGTAAGAGTGAGTGTGTGATTAAGAGTGTGTGGGAGTGTTCATATGGATGTGTGTGTAAGGGGATGGATGTGTAGGAGTGGTGGGGGATGGGGGAAAAAGAGCGAAAGGAAAAAGGGGAAATGTGTTCGGGATATGTAAGTGAGAGTGTGTGGGTGAGCATCTAGGTGTGGAGATACGTGTGTGCAAGGGAAGAAAGGGAAAAGTGAATGATACAGATAGGATTTGCACGGTTTTGCATCCAAGAGGAAAAAAGAAAGTGTATTTGAAGTCTGAGGCATTCATCCTCTTTGTGAGTCTCGAGTCCAATTTTGAGATTTGAAACATTTCACTTTGCATTCTCCTGGGCAGTGTTAGAATGTCCAGATCCACCCATAGTTTAGCCAACGTATTACACATAGCTCGAAACCTACATGATTTTCATTTTTTTCTGAAAATACACGAAGTGTCTAACGGACTTTGGCTTTTTGTAAATCCTACAGATCTGATATTCAAAGATGTGTATGTAGATGTATGCATGTGCATGTACGGATAGGTATGAACGTGTGTGTGTGAGTTGGTGTGGGAGAGGGGATTGAGCCTAAAGATGGAGTAAGAGAATGGAAAAAGGTAACGGGGAGAGGGTAAGATAGCAAAATAGAATCATTGAAGTGGGATCTTGGGCATATGTACTCGGCTTTTGTTTTATTTCCTTTTATGGGTACATGGGAGTATTGTTGGGATCCTTAAAGAAAATATATTCAAGTACAATTATGGACTTAGAGCAAAAAAAATTGGCATAGTGCAAGTAAATGGAGCAAACAAAAGTGCGTGAGAGGAAATTTCCCTTGGGTCTAGGACCCCCAACAGTAAATCAATCTATTAAACAAGTTTCTTTTCCAATTCATGAATCCCCTACAGGTGGATGCAAGAAAAGGAAAGATCAAATTGATATCCAAAGTGCTCTTGCATATGAAACTCAGTCTATGTGGGATAAAGTGATGGAAGATTCCAAAGATGAAGAAGAATCTCTGAACACATTGATGGATAGTAACCCTATCAAATAAATTTATCTAGGCAACAAGGAAAACTCTTGTCCTATATTAGTGGTCACATGGTTATGGAATTATCTAGATGCTTTGAAAGGTAACATCTTTGATGAAAATCTATGCTGATATATTTGCATGGCATTACAAGGATTTGGAAGGAGTACTTACAAGTTTTGGGGAATAGAGGATTCAAATGATTGAAGGATTCAAACCAATAATTGAGAAAAGCTACAAATTAAATCCAAAGTATGTTGATGCCTTTGGATTATTGCTTCTTTGCTAGTTGGGTCTGGAGTGTAGTGACTTGCTCTTGCACATTGTTAAGTTCTTCCAATATGTCTGAAGGGGTGACTATCTACTGGGCAATGATTCACTCTATTCAGTTGGTTGTACCATTGTTCTTGTTTTGTTCAAAGTGTTACATTCCTCTATGAGTTTATCATGAGCTTCAAGTAATCATTCATGTTCTAGAATAAACTTGATAGTTTCTGATGGAATTGCCTAGAAATGGTTGAGACTAAGTGATGCTTTTGGATTATCCATGATAGCTTCAAAATTATCCTGGTTTTTTTCTTGCAATCTCTAGTTTTCCTCATGTGTAGTTGCTAACTGTTGATAGAGGAGTCCCATATTGCATGTTAGTTGTGCATTGCGCTCAATCTTTACTTTAAGTTGGTCTTCAATTTATGCAATGGCATATTTGTTTTGTTTCTCTAACTGCACTTCCATAGAATGGTAGTTGTCTTTGAGATCCCCATAGGCTGCATTGAGTGATGCATTTTCAATGCCCGAAAAATTGAGCCTAGCTTTTAATTGTGTTGTGATGCTCTGTAACTCTTGATATCACTAACCTATTGAACGGAATTCTTCACACACTTGATGCATACTAGTGAACATTTGATTTAGTGTGGTATCAATGGTGGATGACAAGTAAGTGGAATGTGGATGCATGAGTGTATGAGAGTTAGTGTATGATGTAGAGGGGAAGGGGGAGGGTAAGGGAGTAGTGGATGCTATTGTGAATGTGGTGGTGAGTGATTGTGAAGCACATGGTGGGGGAGTGGGAAGTGGTGTGAGAAGTATGGGTGGGTGTGCCATGGAAGGTGAAATGTCCATGGTGTTGGACATGGTGGCTGAGGTCTTAACTGTGAATAGTGGAATAGGTGTCAGTGAACATGCTAGTGCCAAATAAGAACTAATGGGTAATGATGGTTGAACTATCAGGGTGGAGTAAGATAGTGTTATTTGGGAGAAGATGGATTCAATTGGAGGGTTGAGGAAGGGTTGGAGAAAGGATGGGACAGATAGGGTGGTAATTTTGGTAAAGGATGTAAATGACTAATCGATAGATATGCAAAAGGGTAGTACAAGTGGAAATGGTGGAAATTGTGGGGTTTGAGTGGATGTTGGAGATGGTGGGTTGGATGGGTAGCAGAGTTGTATGAGCATGGCAAGGTTCTTGGTGGATGGTGAGGGTATGAAGACAACGTCTTTCGAAGGGCGAGATGTATGTGGAGGGGATTGAGGTGGGGTCCAATGGTGTTGCAAAGGTAATTTGAATGTTTTGGGCAAGGGGAGATAGTGGTGATTGGGGTGATCGTGGATTTGATGCGGGACGCTATATTCATTGGAGGGATGGGTGGGGGTGTATGCTTGCATTGCTAGTGGGCTCCACTATGGTGAGAACCATTTGACCTTCAAGTGTTGGTGTGTGTGAGAGACTAGTGAAAATAGGACATATGACTGGATGCAATCCAAGAGGTGATGGTTGTGATGATGGTGAAGTTTCCACATGTAGATAAGGGATGTAGCCTCTCATATGCTTAGTTGAATGGGAAGTTGTGGCACGTGTGCTGTTGTAATCTTTTACTTGGGTGTTGGTGAAGGTGAATGCAATTTGGATATCATAGGCGAGACACATATACACAATCTTGGTAATAGCACAACATCCATGAATCACTTGTTTTCTAGCCCACATATGATTTGCGAGCTATAACTACTCCTATATCCAAGGTGCTAGATCGATGGTCCAAGGTAGATTATTAGCCAGATACAAACTAAAGCACATACGCTTCTGAGGTTGAGAAATGTGGACTTGGGCCCAGAATGCAAAGTGCTGCATGCATATCCGTAGAGGTGTGGATAGCTTTGATGTAATAGCTAAAATTTGAGATCACCATTTCAACACGTTTTCTTTCTTCATAGTTTCTAGAAACAAGGTCTCTTTTTTTGAGGGAACATGGTTCCCACTAATCTTTGGGGCCGCTTGGATAAGCTTAAGTGTGAGCTTGAACTTCTTGAAAGGTGGATCAATGACCAGAGAGGGTAAAACAAAAATTTCTAGAAGTTCTTTTTTTATTTGGGTTGAAGAATAGTAACTAGATAGAAGCAATTGTAGAAATTTGGTGTTGGTATTTATGCCCCAAAGTACTCCTTGAATCCATAGTTCTCCCATAATGTCTATAGCTCTATTATAATCTATAGGGTCAAACTCTTTGAAAAAGAACTCGGTATCTTCCCATAAATTGCTAAAATTTAGTTTCATCTCAAATATGTACTCTACATCGATAAGAGGACCTTGGATTCCTTGAAACTAGTGAGATTTTTCATGGATGTGATTAGTTCCCCCATGAGGTGGGTCTTCAATGGGCATTGGACCTTGAAATCCTTAGAACTCTTGTGCTGGCAGTAAAGGGTAATCCACCTACAAGTTGCAATAATCCACTAAGTGCTGATTTGGACCTGCAATGAACGACCCTTCTGCTTGCATTGTGATCTTTTATGCATTTTACAAGAATCTGCAACAAAAGGAAAACACCTTAGCATGGAAACAAATGTCGATCTCAGTATGGCAAGATTGCAATCCCTTTCCAATATTGATTTGTGTCCCATGTAGCTTGGTGATGTGGAGTGGTATTAATGATGTCTTTGTGTCTGATGCAGGTCAATAGCCTTCCTATATGCATACTTTGGATTGTGCATCATATCATAGGCATGATTGGTGTCATCATATTTTGTTACAAAATGTTGGGAGGGTGATTATGACAAGGATGGTTGGTTAGGATAGGTTTCTTTAAGGAATTACAAAAAAAGGTAAATGAGATGATGTGATTATTGCTTCTGCCATTTTATGTTGTGGACTGTATAAGCACATAGACTATGAAAAATATGTGAATGATTTAGCATGTGGAGTACATGATTCTCAGGCTATGTCAGATGCAAAGCTTTGGCATGCATGCTTTGGTCATATGAATTTTGCTAGTTTGCTATGCCTGTAGAAATCTGAAATGGAGTCCTCTCTGCCCAAACTTGAGCCACCCAATAAACATTTTTATGAAGGCTATATTTTGGGCAAAATGCAGCGTTCATCACTCCCAAAAGACAGTTCAACTCAATCTACTCAAAAATTGTAGTTTGTTCATAGTGATGTCTATGGTCTTATGCAGACACCTTCTTTTGGGAACTATCTTTACATCATGACTTTCATTGATGATTTTTCTAGGCACACATGGGTATATCCATTGAAAGCAAAGTCCGAAGTGTTTATGTGCTTCAAACAGTTTTTGGTTTTGGCTTAAAATCTATGAGCATGTGAAATGTGCACCCTCCATTCTGATCGAGGGGGAATACACGTGTTATGAATTTAATGCATTTCTCATGGAGATGGCGAGGTGTATGTTCAAGAGTCAGGCTTTACCACAGTTTGTGGCTTGAGGTTGTCATGTGTGCAACATATGTACTTAATAGGTCTCCCACTAATGCATTGCAGTCTATCACTCCACGTGCGTGTTGATATATTTAGGTAGTGATGTGTGTGAACACGCTAGGACCACCGAGTCATTTTTTTCCCTCTTTAGGAGATTTTATTCCCCTCCCCCTTGTATATATGCCTATTGCCCTAATGGGCTACTTATCTTTGTACATTCTAGTGGTAATACATTCAGTATTGTTTGTTGTGCTCCAAGCCTCTTCTTCTTACTTGTGCTACTTGTGTGCTCTAGCAGACATCTAACTCCAACAATTCGTATCAGAGCAGGTCGTCGCTTCATCGAGGGTGTCATTGACACCCCTCTGGTCACAATCTCAGAATCGCATGAACTTTGGTACGCATACTCAAAGTGATTAGATGATCAAAATAGCTTTGCTATGTGGTGCCGAAATCACGATCTGAGCTTGTTTCGGCCTCTAAATCCACTATCACAGTGCTTGTCCAAGCTATTTTGTCTTTTTGTGCCAAAGATATATACCAGTTTCGGTTCACCAATATAAACATCTCAAATTCTGCTACAGGTTTAGCAAAACTCATTAGGGTACTTCTGTTCAACTTTTTTAGATACAATCATTTTTTTGCATCAAGGTATTTTAGTCAGTGGCCATGACTGAAAGCAGTGACGTATTCCATATGTTGGCTATTGAGGATAAGTTGGGTGGTACCAATTATCCATTGCGGGCTTATATGATGTGACATGTATTGATTGCAAAAGGACTCTGGAATATTGTTTAGGGTGTTGAAAAATTTCCTATTACACCTGTAAATATAGGTATTGAAGCTGATGCAGATGGCACTGAAGAAGGTGATATTCTTCAGATTCCTGTTTGTGCTGTGGTTTCTACGGCACCTACTATAGAGCAAATTTGTTGGGATGCCAGAGATGTTTCGGCACATGCATTGATAGCCTTGTTTGACACGTGCCATTATTCCTCATATTTGCTCTTGCAGAATATCTAAGGATGCTTGGGGTACACTTACCACATTGTACCAACCAAGCTAGGAATGAGGCTCATGTTGCTTACCTCCAAAAATAGTTGGAGAGTGAGCACATGAACAAAGGTGATTCTATGAACGGTTTCCTAACAAAGATCAAAGACTTGAAGGAATAGTTGATTTCTACTGATGAAGTTATACCTGAGCCTAACAAAGATCAAAGACTTGAAGGAATAGTTGATTTCTACTGATGAAGTTATACCAGATAGCTCACTTGTGCAAACCGTTGTGAATGGTCTTCATGATTCATATTAGAGTTTTTCTTCTAATCTTTGTTTGATGATGAAAGGCAATCCAAATGCCTTGTCATTTGAGGAGTTAGTTTCTGTTCTGTTGTAGGAAGGTTAGTCTAGGAAAAATAGATCTGTTATGCGTGTTGCAGATCAAGCTTTCTTGGATAGTCAGAAGGGCAAAGGTAAATGGAGCTCATCTACTAGTAAGTAGAAATCTACAATTGCCACACATTTGAAGAAGGTAGACAAAGATGAAAAGAAATCAGAAAAGTAGAAATTGTTTTGGAAATACTATACAACAAATGATCATTTCATTAAGAGCTATCCAAAACTGGTTGCTAAAGAGGCAAAGAAAAAGGAGGCTAGAATGGTTGTTGCAGAGGCCTCTACACCAAAAATAGAGTTTGCTAATCTTGTGCAGAATGAAGAATTTGCATTTATTACTATTTGCAGTTTTGACCCATCTTCTCATGAGCAGTGCATGTCTGTAGTAGAATGAGATGTTTGGTATTTTGATAGTGGGGCAACAAACAATCACAGCACAATTTCTTCACTTCACTCGAGCCTACCCCTACAAGGAATACTGTCACATGCGCCAACAACTTCTCTTATCCTATCATGGGAGTGGGTAAGATCATTTTAACTATTGTTGATGGTAGTTCTTTCACTTTATCAGATGCTTTATTTGTGCCACGAATCAAGAACAATCTGTTATTAGTTTTGGATTTAGCCAAGATTGGCTTGGTTGTGAAATTTGTTGATGATAGGTGTACTGTTCATGATCTATCAAATGGTGATGTGATTATTGCTTCTGTCATTTTATGTCATGGGCTGTATAAGCTCATAGACTATGTACGATCTATGAATGATTCAGCATATGCAGTACATGATTCTTAGGCTATGTTAGATGCAAAGCTTTGGCATGCACGCTTTGGTCATCTGAATTTTGCTAGTTTGCTACGCCTCCAAAAATCTGAAATGGTATCCTCTTTACCCAAACTTGAGGCACCCGGTAAACATGTATGTGAAGGTTGTATTTTAGGTAAAATGCACCATTCCTCCTTCGCAAAAGATGGTTCAGTTTGGGCTACTTAGAAATTGCAGCTTGTTCATAGTGATGTTTGTGGTCCTCTGCAAACACCTTCTTTTGGGTACTATCTTTACTTTGTGACTTTCATCGATGATTGTTCCAGACATGCATAGGTATATCCATTGAAGGCAAAGTCCGAAGTGTTTATGTTCTTCAAAAAATTTCTGGTTTTGGCTGAAAATTTGTTAGCATGTAAAATGGGCACCCTTCGTTTTGATCGGGGGGGGGGGGGGGGGGGGATATATGTCTTCTGACTTTAATGTATTCTGGCTGAACGTGGGATAAAATATCAATGTACAGTTTTGTATACACCTCAACATGATGGAGTTGTTGAACAAAAGAACAGGTCACTCATGGAGATGGTGAGGTATATGGTCAAGAGTTAGGCTTTACCACATAGTTTTTGGCTTGAGGTTTTCATGTGTGCAGCATATGTACTTAATCCGTGTCCCACTAAAGCACTAGAGTCTATCACTCCATATGAGGCTTGGCATGGTCGCAAGCCATCGGTTGCTCATCTGCATGTTTTTGGTTGTCTGGCATATGCATTAGTGCTTGAACAACATCACAGGAAATTGGATGATAAATCAGTTCTGAAAACAAAGGCTATCGTCTGTATCACCTACATACTAGATGCATTTGGTTAGTTGTGACGTTGTTTTCGTGGAAGATGCTATTCAGTCTTTACTTTCATGTACAAAGGAGACATCTGTTAGCTCCATAGACATGTATGATACTTTGCTGCCTCTTTTTACAGGTGGATAGTCTAGTGCTGGTCCTAATGAGGCAACTTCTCAACCATTGTAGGTTTCATGTGATGATGCAGATCACTCTATTTCTAATGCAGATTTACATGATGCACTTGTTGATGAGAGAGTTGATATTGAGGAGGCAAAAACTATGCCAAAATTGCTCGTGCAAACTTTACATCACAACAAATTAGATGCATTTCTGTCATATCATACTCGTTCAAGCTCTCATAGTGCCTCTTTTGCATCATATTGCTATGCTATGCCTGCATCTAGTCTCTATGATGAGGTTGAACCTGTTTTGTTTGATGAAGCACAAAATTCTGAACATTGGATGGCTGCAATGCAATCTGAATATGATGCTATCATGAAAAATGGTACCTGGTCTCTATGTGACTTGATCCTGACAAGACGGTCATTGGCAAGAAGTGGGTATACAAGTTCAAGCATAAACCTGATGCAACACTTGACAGGTATAAGGCTAGGCTTGTTGCAAAGGGTTATGCTCAAGAAAGAGGCATTCATTTTGATGAGACCTTTGCTTCTACTTGCTGAATGACTATTGTTCATAGCATCTATGCACTTGCAGCTCATCATGGTTGGAATGTACATCAGTTGGACATTAAAATAGCATTTGTGAATGGTGACTTGCATGAAGAAGTGTATGTTTCTCAACCCCGTGGCTTTGTGTGGAAAGGACATGAAAACGAGGTGCGCAGGTTAAAGAGGGCATTATATGGTTTATAGCAAGCACCACATGCTTGGTATGAAAAGATATATGCCTATCTGATTGCACATGGTTTTGAGAATAGTTTAGCTGAAAGCACCTTATATGTTAAGCATGCTAATGATGTGCTTCTGATCATTGTTGTGTACCTTGATGACATGCTGCTCACTGGTTCTCATGAGAAGCATATTTTTTATTTTAAGGCTGATTTACATGCCTCATTTGAGATGTCTGATTTGGGGCATTAGCATCATTATTTGGGCACTCAATTTATGCAGGTTGATGGTGGAGTAGCTTTGTTCAAATGAAATATATTGATTGTAGCATTTTGGCTTCAAAGATTGTAAACCTATTGCCACTCCTATGGAGACAGGTTTAGGATTGAGTGTTCATGATGCTGGAGATGCATTTGATGTTGTTCTCTATCAGCAGGCTGTTGGATGCTTGAGGTACTTATGCATTACTCCGCCAGATTTATGGATTGCCCATGTGTCAAGCATTGGCAGGCGGTTAAGTGCATCTTTGGCTACTTGATTGTACCTTGCTACTTGGGTTTTTTTATCCCAAGGGGGAATCACTACCGCCAGATTTGCATGCTTTTTCTAACTTTGACTCGGTTGGTTGCTATGACACTCGTGTATCCACTAGTGAATTTTGCTTCATGCTTGGTAGTTCATGGATATCTTGATTGAGCAAGAAGCAACCTATTGTGGCCACTTCCAGTTGTGAGGCTGATTATAGGGCAGCTTTCACAGCGACTGTTGAGTGTGTGTGGCTCAGATGCCTTATGGCTAATTGGGTGTTGGTTAGTCTTCTCCCACCACCATCTTCACTGATAGTCAGAGCCCATTGGCAGTTGCTAGGAACCGTGTAATCCATGCTCGCACTAAGCATATTGAGATGCATTATCATTATGTCAGGGAGAGGTTCTCTGTTAGAGAGACCAACACGGCATATGTGCTCACGCAAGAGAACATTGCAGACCTTTTCATGAAGGCTCTGCCTAGGGAGAAGTTTGTGTGTGGTGCTCCAAGCTTCTTCTTCTTCCTTGTGTTGTTCACGTGCTCCCATAGACCTCTAACTCCAACAATGAGGCTTGGCATGGTCATAAGCCATCTATTGCTCACCTGTGTGTTTTTGGTTGTCTGGCATATGCATTAGTGCTTGAACAACAATGTGGGAAATCGAATGATAAATCAGTGAAATGTATTTTTTTTGGGTACAATTTTGAAAGCAAAGGCTATCATCTGTATCATCCATAGACTAAACACATTTTGGTTAGATGTGATGTTGTTTTTGTGGAAGATTCTATTTACCCACTACGTTCATGTACTAGCGAGACATCTGTTAGCTCCAAAGACATGTACGATACTTTGCGGCCTCTTTTTATAGGTGCATAGTCTGGTGTTGTTCCTAGTGAGGCAACTTCTCAGCCTTTACAGGTTTCATGTGATGATGTATATCATTCCATTTTTGATGCAGATTTACATCATGCACTTGTTGATGAGAGAGTTGATATTGAGGAGGCAAAAAATATCTTGAAATGGTTGGTGTAGACTTTGCGTGATAGTAAAGTAGATGCACCTCTATCATATCATACTCATTCAGGCTCTCATGGTGCCTCTTTTGCATTAGATTTCTATGCTATGGCTGTCTTTAGTTTTTCTGATGAGAATGAGCCTGTTTCACTTGGTGAAGCACAAAATTCTAAGAATTGGATGGCTGTATGCAATCAGAATATAATGCTATCATGAAAAATGGTACCTGGTCTTTGAGTGACTTGCCTCCTGGCAAGAATGCCATTGGCACAAAGTGGGTATACAAGCTGAAGCATAAGCGTGATGGAACACGTGACATGTGTAAGGCTAGGCTTGTTGCAAAGGGTTATTCACAGGAGAGAGGCATTGATTTTGATGAGACCTTTGCACCTACATGCTGAATGACTGTTGTTCATAGCATTTGTGCACTTGCAGTTCATCATGGTCAGAATGTACATGAGTTGGTAATTAAAATAACATTTTTGAATGGTGACTTACATGAAGAAGTGTATGTTTTTTAGCCCAATGGCTTTGTGCAAAAAGGGCATGAAAACCAGGTGTGTAGGTTAAAGAAGTCATTATATGGTTTAAAGCAAGCACCACATGCTTGGTAAAAAGATACATGCCTATCTGATTGCACATGGTTTTGAGAACAATCCAATTGAGAGCACCTTATATGTTAATCATGGAAATGATGTGCTTCAGATCATTGTCGTGTATGTTGATGATATGTTGCTCACTAGTCCTCGTGAGAAGCATATTGCTGATTTCAAGGCTGATTTGCATGCCTCATTTGAGATGTCTAATTTAAGGCATTTGCATCATTATCTGGGCATTTAGTTTTTGCAAGTTGATGGCAGAATAGCTTTGTGTCAAATGAAATATACTGACACATTATTCCACCATTTTGGCCTTGAAGACTCTATACCTATTGCCACTCCTATGGAGACAGGTTAGCGATTGACTCTTTGTGATGTCGGAGATACATTTGATGTTGTTCTCTATTAGGGTGCTGTTGGATGCTTGATTTACTTATGCATTACTTGGCCAGATATTCAGTTTGCTACCTCATAGATGAGCAGATTTATGCATTGCCCAAGTGTCAAGCATTTGCAGGTAGTTAAGCGCATCTTTTGCTACTTAAGTGGTACCTGGGCTACTTGGATTGTTTTATCCCAAGGGGGGATCACTATCCCTAGATTTACATGCTTTTTCTGACTCTGACTAGGCTGGTTTCTATGACACCCATGTGTCCACTAGTGGATTATGCGTCATGCTTGGTAGCTCATGTATATCTTGGTTGAATAAGAAGCGGCCTAATGTGGCCACTTCCAGTTGTGAGGCTGAGTATAGCGTAGCTTTCACAGCGACTTTTGAGTGTGTGTGGCTTAGACGCCTTATGGCTGATTTGGGTGTTGGTCAATATTCTGCCACCACCATCTTCATTGACAGTCTAAGCGCATTGGCAACTGTGAGGAACCCTATGTTCCATGCTCACATTAAGAACATTGAGGTGCATTATCGTTATGTCAGGGAGAGGTTCTCCACTAGAGAGATCAGCTTGGCATATGTGCCCATGCAAGAGCATATTCTAGACATTTTCACGAAGGCTCTGCCTAGCGAGAAGTTTAAAGCTTTCTACAAAGCTTTGAGCTTACTTCCTTTTGTGGATTGATTTCACATAGCTTGACACTTCCTTATACATGAGTGCAAGAAAACCTTTGCTACCACCCTTGCTTTGTACATGTTTATTGCGCCATGTGAATTCTTTTTCACTTTGTAAATCCACCTTGATCCTATTGCCTTCATGAATGGTTTTTGGGAACCAAATCCCAAGTTTTATTCTCTTGAAGTGCTTCAATTTGTTCCTGCATAACTTCTCTCCATTCTTCTTTCTTATTGTCTTCTACAAATGAAGAAGGTTCCTCTAACATAAAGTCCTTAGATATGTATATAGAATGCTTGATGTCTTTTTCCCTTTGAGATCTTCTAAGTGATTGATTGTATGACTCTGGAATGTCTTCCAATTTTTTGAACTTTGCTTTGCCCTTGGATTTCCAAAAAATCAATTTGTTCTTCATCTTCTGAATTGAGATCCTCTAATGTATATGTTTCTTCTTTGGTCAGATTTGGAAAATGATTCTCTTTTAGTGGGATTATATAACCTATATCCTTTTTTATTCTGATCATAGCCAATAAATATGTATCTTTCAGCTTTTGGATCATGTTTTCCCCTAATTTGTGAGGGTATGTGTGCATAAGCAATGCACCAAATATCTACAATGATCTAAAGAAGGCCTCCTGCCATTCTATGCCCCATAAGGTGTCATCCCATCCACAAACTTGGATGGAAGCCTATTGATTAGGTAAGAGGCTGTGGAAACAACATCTACCCATAGATAATTAGGGATTTTTTCTCATTCAACATTGATCTTGCAGTCTCTACTATTAATCTATTTCTTCTATCTGCCACTCCATTCTGTTTAGGAGTGTACCTTGTTGTAATCTCTCTTTTTATGCCTCTATCCTATAAGAAGGAGTCAAACTCATGTGAGAAATCCTCACCACCTCCATCAGATCTAAGCCTCTTCAAACTTTTACCTGTTTGATTCTCAACCAATGCCAAATACATCTTTAAACAAGTGAAGACTTCATCTTTATGCTTCATAAAATAAAGTATTGTCCACCTACTATAGTCATCATGAATGACATATAATACCTTGACCCTGAAATTGATGGCTTTCTACTAGGAACCCACACATCTGTGTGTACAAGTTCCAAGTAGTCTTCATACATGTATCCTCTTTTGTTGAATGGTTGCATATGTGATTTGCCCAATTGGCATGCTCCACATTTTGTAAATCATGTGTTTCTTGGACACATTTGGGATTGCAAGCACACTCTGATCCTTGCATATTTGCTTCAATGTCCTTTCACCTATATGTCATAGTCTTTAATGCCATATCTCTAATTTAGATAGGGTTTGGTCCTTATAATTGAAGAAAGCAACATTTCTTGTATCTTCGACTTCAAAGGTAAAAAATCTACTAGATTTCTCCTTTCTCAACAATCTATCCAACACTGATTAGATTCTTGGTTATTATTGACACTTACAATACCCTACTTAGAAGATTCATGTTACCATCAGATGCTTTAACATTTCCACTCTTCTTTACTGAGTGCCTAGTGTCATCACCTGTCTGAACTTCATGCTTTCCTTTGGGTTCTTCAAGGTTAGACAATAATGCTACATTGCCTGCTACATGATTGGACAGCTAGAATCAATATAGAATAGGTACTTATTATCTTTACCTTGCTTGGATGTCATATTCATGAGTAATTGGGAATCCTCTTGATCATCTGTATAGTTTTCTGCAACATTTAATTGCCTACTCATATGCTATTGTGAGATCTATGTTCCCTTCCTTGCGTAATTGGAAGCATCAACATGAATATGGAATGGTTCATTCCAGTCAAGTTTTGTTAAAATAGGGGTTGAGCTCAATCATCATTCTAGTTCATTAAAGGAAGTTTCACATTCCTCAGTCCATTCAAAGTTGGTCAAGAGGCTCTATAGATGTTTAACAATAATACCATACATGTGGATAAAATGATGGTAGTACCCACAATGTCCCATAAAACCTTGCACTTCCTTGACCATCCTAGGCTTGGGTAACTCGGCTACATCTCTCACCTTATCTATCATATCACCTTTAGTGTGAGCCACCTCTATTGGAGGTTGGAGGGTGTGAAGCCACTTGGTACTCATGCATGAGATGCATGGAATAAGAGAAAGTAGAGGTAAGTTACATACATGTGTTGTGTGGATAGGAGGAGAATCATATGTCCTCTCTCAAGATTTTTAGATTCATGTAGTCTTTTTTGCATGTATCTATTTTTGTATACACTCAAAAATAGGGGAGATCCTCGAGAAACACACATGATTGGTATCGGAGTGGGTTCATGACACAATGACTGGATGAATGCCCATGCATGCAACAATATAAAGTATGACAAAGAGCAACAACAAAGGCACCACACACACAAACAGTGCTGACAGAGGCACGCTCGTGAGCAGCTAGAGCACCACCTTCTCTTCCCTCCATCCCCTCTCTTAGATGGGACAGGTGATGATCTTTCCCCTTATTTGAAGGCCTATTTGAATGTCTATGCCTATTCTATGGGATAAAGAAGATCCATTCACACTTATTTGCTGAGAGAAGAAGAAGGGAAACTCATGACTTTCAAGGAGGGAGTGTTGGAAGCAGCCAGAGGCATAGAAGACGCGGAAGCATGTAACGACGGAGCAGGGAGCCAGTCAAATCTTTTTTCAAAGAATTATGTTTTCAAATACTTTCCAAAAACCTCCAACAGTGATTTTTATCACTATTGTAACATATGTAACATAGAAAACCCCATTTTGTAATCCATAGCTCCATTTTGTGCAAGCCGAGGAGTCCTCGAGCTTGAGGAGCTTAGGTAGAACAAGCGTATCAATTTTCATTATTTTTAGACATCGTTTACCCTTCCAAATAGCATCTAGGACCTAATTTTTAACTATGCCGGTCACTAGATGTGAAACCGGTCAAAACTAGTCTAGAAACTATAAAAAGAGCTAGAGAGCTCATTTTTGGGGTGAGCTTGTTTGAGGTTAGAGTTCTTTTGAGCTTGTAAGAGTGTTCTTGAGTAATAGAGTTAATTTCTCACCTTCCATTGTGCCTTGTTTGTCTCTTCGTTGTGTGTGTGTATGTGTGTGTGCATCTCTATGCTTCTCACCTTCACTCTCACTTCATCTCACATTCACGATCTTCATATCACTCCTATCTCTTCCGCGGATTGACATTAAGGAGGTGAAGCTTCTTAACGTGGTACTTACCATTGTGCTAGAGCAACACCAAATTTGGCGCCGTTGCCGGGGATCGAGTCTAGGACGAATGTGTGATAGTAAGAGTATAGCAAGAAGTAGCGTTGGAAGGTAAAAATTTCAGTTTTTGTTGTTGTTTTTACTTTGTTTTTAGTGTTTTTCACCTCCCCCACACTCCATCTTCATCACCGCATCATCATCTTCATCTCCAAAAAAAATCAGAAAATTCACCATATCCACCCATTCTCCTCATTTCCCCTCATTTGTGCATGCGAGAGAGTGAGAGAGAGCTTTTGTGCTTGTGTGTACTTTTTTTTTCTTGAGTTTTCTTGCAGGTACAGAGCTCCAATGCATCAGGAAAGCTTGGAAAAGGTAAAATTCTCAGTTTCTGTCAGAAATTTTCGACTGTGTCAGACCATCGCGATGGTCTGCAAAGTTCGGAATTTGAAGAAGGCGACCACACCAGCGTGTAGAGCACACTTGCGCCTCTAGGAATCCATACTTGCATTGCAAAAAATCATACTTTGGTGGACCATCGCGACGGTCTCAGACCATCGCGATTGTGTCACACCATCGCGATAGGCTCACGCCATCGCGACGGCTCGGCCGGACCATCGCGACGGTCTCACGCCATCGCGACGGTTCATTTGGACCATCGCGACGGTTCGCGGACCATCGCGACAGTTCGCGGACCATCGTGACTGTTCGGTTGACCCCACACCATCGCAATTGGCTCACGCCATCATGCCGACGGTGCCACGTGGCAAGTTGGACCATCGCGACGATACCCTCAGACCATCGCGACAACTCAAATTTTGGACCATCGTGATTGGCTCAAGCCATCGCGCCCTGACCATCGCGATTGGCTCAAGCCATCGCATCTGTGACCATCGCGACGGTTCACTTTTGGACCATCGCGATTGTTCACGTTGACCGTTGACTGACGCCATCGCGATTGTCCGCCTGATCGAGCCATCGCGACGGTTCACCTTCACGCCATCGTGATTGTCCGCTGATCGAGCCATCGTGACTGTTCACACTCACGCCATCGCGATCATCCATTTCACGCCATCGCGACAGTTCGCTCCATCGGACCATCGCGATTGTGCCACGCCATCGTGACGGTTGGCCTGGACCATCGCGACGGTCCCAGACCATCACGATTGTCTCACGCCATCGCGATTGTGCACCCCCATCGCAAATTTTAGGGTTTCATTTTTTGGCCAATTTTGGGGCTATTTTTGGGAAATTTTTAGGTGATTAGACTCATAGGAGACCCCTTAGCTCATATTTGGAGAAAAACTTGTTTGTTAGTTTTTACCCCCCAGGGCCTGAACGGTCATAACTTTTTCCTCCGAAGTCCGTTTTTTGAGCTTAATAGCTCATTAGAAAGCTCTTTACGAGTACTACGTGACCTCAACTGTTTTTTTCTTAAAGGATACGTTTATTTTTAGACAAACTATTCTGAGGTTGACCTAGTTTGGGACTAGAAAGCCAGGGGGCAAACATTAAAAAGTTGGGCAAAAGGGAAGGGACTAAAAGGGTGTATATACTCAAGTGCTTGATCATCCAACTGTGATATTGGTCTAATCTTGGATTTTTCCAGGTCTAGCAAGGGCAATCAAGGGCAACCAAAGCAAGGCAGAAGGGGCATAAAGCTTGGGAAGCGCGGCTTCTTGGGCATCAGAGCAACCAGAAAAGCTGACTTGAGGTTGGAAGATTACTCAACCCCCTCAGTCAATTCTTAGCTTAGGGTAAACGGTAGCATTGTGGATTCAAGACGATAGGAACGCCTCAAGTTCAAGAGAATTAAATTTATCAAGTCCAAGACTAAAGTAAAGGTGTGTGACACGAAAACCTAAAGGAAAGAACCTAAGTCTGACGGAACGAGAACTCAAAGTACCACGGAAAGTCGAATTCCTGACTCATACATTAAGACAAGAATCTAAAGAAATCTAAAAAGAATCAAGAAAGTAATAACAAAGAATCATTGACGATCTGAGTGTGTATTGAGTGTGCAAGGAAGAAAATTAATGAACCTTAGATCGGGCAAACATATAGGTAAGTCAGACCGACGAAGCCTTAGATCATCAGAGGCAAGTGTAAGAACTACTGCTCGATCGTGGGCTCAGCAATTGAATAGTAATTACCCCTACGAGAGCTCAGACACTAGCGATTCAGAAATGGCATTTAGCACAGAAAGACCAGAAGTAGGGTCAAATGTAGCATACTTAGAAAAACTAGAAGGACCCTATAGAACGCAACTAGAGTTTCTCCGAACCAACCGATTAGGTGCTCGCATCTACGAGGATGGTTTGCGAAGGCAAGTGGTGCAAATGCACAACCCCGATCAACCCATTGGATTGGAACATCCAGTGGTGAAATTCGAGAGAGACGCGTACATAGACAAGGAAGGAACAATGTACATCTTAAGTACGCAGCCAAACAATACCAACGAGTTTGGCATGATTCAGCTGGAGACGGAAACTAAATCTCAAGAAAAAGAACCATTAGAAGAGCGTAGAACACCTAGAGGGAAATCTGTACTGACACGAGTACTAATCCCAGAATGGATCCCTCAGGACAACAGAAGCATAGAGTTGTTTGTAAATAAAGAAACTGATGAAGCCTTTTGGAGATACAAGACAGAACTACTTAGTGAGGTAGGTATCATCACAATATACGAGTTCAAGGACCCGGATACACCTGGAAAGGTTGTATACCTGGATGAGACTTCAGAAAGAGTCTTTGTGGTGCCTGACCACGCTAAAAACACATACACATGGAGAGGTGAATTGGTATTCCCTCTATCTAGAACAAACATGAATACAAGTCAACAAGGGGCAGGAACATCATCAGCCCATGGAAATCAAAGAGAAAGAAATAAAGAGAGACCCGAAGTAAGCTTCACTCATCCCATGGGGAGAGATAGAACAACCACGGACACTAATAGAGCGGATAGACAAAGAGATCATGGAATACCAGGTGGTAGAGATGATTTTCCTCTACCCAGACCACGTGAACACGCAAGAATATTGAGACCCACTCAGTTAGTGAAATCCATGAAAAATTATTTTGATGGGACAGGAGATCCCTATGACCATGTCTCAGAATTCAAGCAAGTACTAAGAGCAGAACAAGTTGAAGACATGTTCACGCAATACAACGCATTTGGACTAACGTTAAAGAATACAACTTTAACTTGGTTCCAACCTTTGCAACAAAGGCAATTTAGAGACATCCATCACTTTTTAGAGTCATTCATCACTGAATTCTCTAAAAGTGGGATTAGACATGACACGTCTTCGTTGATTCATAGCTTTAAACAAACCCCTCAAGAAACAGTAAGACTGGTAGGACGTAGGTTTAGACAATATGTTGAACGATGTCCAATGCAAGAGCTACCCTCACAGGCCAAGCAAGTGTCATTGTTTCTAGATGGCTTGTTGAGTTCTAAACTACGCTCCTATGTGTACCTAAAAGAACCCAGAACGCTAGAGCAATGTGTAAGAATTTGTATAGACATTGAGGACAACTTAGGAGACGAGTTGGAACTCTCAAAGGTCTATAAGGACTCAGACTGTTCATCTCTAGCATCCACAAAATTGTCTAGCTCGATAGAGGACCTAGCAAAAAAAGTGGCCCAGAAACTAGGAGTTTCTAGTAAACCTAGGGTACTAATGAACAAGCGTTGTTACACCTGTGGTGGTGATCATATGGCAAATGTGTGTCCCAATGCACCACAACCACAAGCCAACCCTAGTGGCCAATACTCTACAATTGAGAGAAGATACACGAATCATACGGCTCAGGACTGCCCATACAACAAACAGACGTGAGACAGAACTACCCGCAAGCATACCCGCAACCAGGTAGGTATCAAGGCCAATACAATGCTCAGCCTTATTACTATAGGCCTCCTCAGAACTACCCATACCAGGCTCAACAGAGACCTCAACCCGTCTTAGCTCAGCAGCCACCCCCACCAGCTGCTGCTGCAGAAGAGAACCTAAGTAGGGCCTTAGTGCCTTCTTCACCTCTGATCACAGAGGGAGACCCGAACTCAAACAGTTTTGACTCTACGCATGTAGATAGTCCACCCGCATATTACACGGAGTCACCAGAACACGTAGAAACATATCATTATGATAGTCCACCAGTGGAACCTAGTTGGGAGCCAAACTATGCTAATGTGATGTACACAAACCCAAATCCACGGCCCCAATTGAGACAACAAAGACCACAGGGCCCTAGAGGACCATGCTTTAGGTGCCAAGGAGATCATTTCATAAAGGATTGTCCACATCCCCCGATAGCAGGACAATCACAGTACTATAACATACAAGGCTTTTGTGCCGATTGTGGCAAAGAGCATATAATCAAAGATTGTCCTAAGAACCCTGTTAATGCTTCGAATGTGACACCGATCAACGTGATAGGTATTGTAAATAATGCAGATGGATCCAACCCTACATACGTGCCTATCCAAGCTATCACAAGAGCCTAGACGCTCTTACAGAACCAACAGCTTAATCAGGAGAAAGTAGCCGGAAGTAGTGAAGTTGCAGAATCTAGTAGCAAAAAGACGAAATCGTGGAAAGATTCTAGAGAAAGGATAAAGAGAAAATGGAGTAAAAAGATAACTGAGTTGGAAGGAAGTTTGAAGGAATCTAGAGCCAAAATCCTAGAATTGACTTCACAGGAATTGAATCAAGAGAATCCAGCTCAGAAATCAGGATCAGTTTTAGCGGAACCCATACCAGAAAATCTAGACATGATGTTTTGTGCATATCAGGCTAGATTAAAAGAGGGACCTCAAGTAGCTGAAATGAGTAAAAACTACCCACGAGCTGATCTAGAAATTGAGAGGACTAAACTTTGCATGAAGATGGTAGAATTAGCACAAGCTTTGTTCGAAGCCTCTAGATATCTTAATTGGAATAACATGGCAAAACCGGAGTTACACTTTCAAGGACTAATGGAGAGGCTAGAATATTTGATTGAGAGCAAAGAGAAAAAGGATCAGCATAGGAACCCTAGTGTCCCAGAGACTCAGGAAAGGAATGCACCACCCCTATCTCAAGTACCCAGTACAGAAAGTCAAGACAATGTGTCTTCCATACATAGGTACTCACATGAATTTTTGAGAGAGATCCAAGAAGAGAAATGGAGAAAAGAACAAGGAACTCATCCTCCTATTCAAGAAATAGAAGACTTGCAAGAACAATTCCCCCAAGACATTCCCTCTATTTATGATGGTGTAGAGGAGGAACAACTGAGTGAACACACAGGATTTGAATCTAATTCTTTACAAGAATTACCTCAGTTCACAGGACCTTGGGAAGAAAAGTCTATTAATATGAGAGCACCCACGATAATAGTGAGGAATGAAGAATCAGTAATCCCTAGAAACACGAAAGTCATCAAGAATACTAAAGTACAATGTAATCTCACTCTAGAGGAGTTGTTAAAGGTTAAACCAGAATTGTGGAAGCATGTAGCAAATCAATTCCCCGAGCTTGCTACTACTCCCTCACAGATAGGATCACAAAATAAGGTATCAGAGATACCCGTGGAAAAGATAGGAGATGTGAGCGAAGGAGAGGAAGGTAACACTTATCTTCCAATAACCCATCAGGGCTACACCACGAAAGCCATCTTAGATTCAGGAGCCGGCGTAGCCATCGCTACCACCGCTTTATGGAAACGTTGGGGTAAGCCAGCATTAAGACCTACCAGGATGAAGTTACAAATGGCTGATGGACACATAGAAAAACCATTAGGCTTACTAGAAGGCATATCTCTCACCACTTGTGGTGTAGAATTTGAGCATACTTTTTCCATTTGTGATTTTGCAAAAAATCATGCATATGAGATGATATTGGGACGACCATTCATGCGTTAGTTGCAAATTGTACAAGATTGGGGAACTAATTCTTTGTACTTGCAACATTTAGGAGTGACTACTAAAGTCAATCTTAAAGACTATTCACATCGAGATGTACCCCCAATACAATGGAATACCATCCATAAGACACCAGTAGAAACAGAATCCGTGCACTCATTAGAATCAGATCCTTCTTGGTTGCATGAGGATACTCATTTATGGATGTGTAAAGTTGCAAAACAAGAGGAAGAAAGATTAGAAGCAAGGACCTTAGGTGCAGAACAACATCCACGAACTCTTCAAGATCCAGCCTACGCACCTGTAGTATTCCCTGACGAAGAGTTTGAACCCCATGGTTGGGCAGAAATCCTAGCAACCATGGATGTAGCCATCAATGAAGAACAATGGACACCCCACTGTGACGAGGATGGCTATGACATTTCAGTTTTCACGATAGAGCCAATCATGTGCAATGCAATTTTAGAAGAGTGTGAACCTAACACTAATGCATTTGAGGATGCGAGTGATTTCGATTTAGAATCAATTATCATGGACTCACCCTTTGCATCAGAGGAAGAATATTTTTTCGAAGTAGAAACTCACCCTCAGAGACAGGAAGAAGTTATGAATGAGGTGAGAATCGCCACTCAAGTGACTAACAAGAGTGAAGGCAAGAAAAGAAAGAAGAAAGAAACCATGTCAGAAAAAGAAGAATCTTTGTTTGAAGTACCCGAGAACTTCAAGAAATATGAAATCGAAGATAGAAGAATCATGGTACGAATGCCTAATAGAAAGGCGAATGACGGACAAGTATATGATAACCGAGAGAAAACCAAGAAAATAATAGTTGCTATCGAAGGAGAAGAAGAAAAATGTACATACATAGGGCATGATTTGACGAAGGAAGAAGAAGAAGAGCTAGTTGCCCTATTGCGCGAATATAGAGATGTGTTTGCTTGGAGTTACAAAGACCTAAAAGGAGTAGATCCAGATATATGTTCTCATAGAATCCCTATGACTCCAGATGCAAAACCTACGAAACAGAAACCTTACACGTACAATGATAACTACGCTGCGAAGATTAAAGAGGAGATAGATCGCTTGATAGAAGCAGGATTCATTTATGAAATTGAGCATACCGAATGGGTATCCCCCATTGTGGTTGTGCCCAAGAAGAACGGAAAATTGCGTGTGTGTATTAACCTTAAAAAAGTTAATGCCGCCATGATTAGAGATAGTTATCCTCTTCCTATCACAGAACATCTATTGGAAAGAGTTGCGGGCAAGGAAGTGTACAGCTTTCTTGATGGATTTTCAGGCTATAATCAAGTAGCCATTGCTCCAGAAGATCAACACAAGATGGCTTTTGCCACCAAATGGGGCATATTTGCATTTCGTGTGATGCCATTTGGCTTAACAAATGCACCCGCCACTTTCCAGCGACTCATGTGTCATGTTTTTAAGGAATTCTTACGCAAGAGTTTGGAAGTTTATGTCGATGACTTATGTGCACATTCAAATGTAAGACAGACACATATCCCAGAGTTAAGACAAATATTTGACAAATGTCGAGAATATCAGGTTTGTTTGAACCCAGAAAAATGCGTTTTCATGGTCACACAAGGCAAAATTCTAGGACACATTGTGTCAAAAAATGGAATCTCTACGGATGAGGAAAAAGTGAAGGTAATTGCAGAATTACCTAGACCAACTAATGTGAAAGAGGTACAAGCATTTATGGGCCATTGCGGTTATTATAGGAGATTCATACACATGTATGCAATCATAGCCAAGCCTTTGTACTCTCTTTTAACCAACTTTGTATGGACAGATGAATGTGAAAATTCATTCAATGAACTCAAACGACGCTTGTGCTCAGCACCTATATTGACTACACCAGATTGGAGTAAGCCATTCCATGTACATGTGGATGCATCCAATTACGCCATAGGATGCATGTTAGCACAACCCACGAATGAAGGTAACATAGATCTCCCCATAGCTTGCGCGAGCAGACAATTGAACGCAGCAGAAACACCACGACGGAACGAGAAGGATTAGGGATGATCTACGAAGTAAAGAAGTTTAGGCACTACTTGTTGGCCAACAAATTCAAGTTCTTTACAGATCATCAAGCCCTATTGTACCTAGTCAACAAACCCTGTAACACAGGACGACTAATACGTTGGTTTCTATTACTCATGGAGTACGATTTTGAAGTAGTAGTCAAGAAAGGAAAGACACATCTTAGAGCTCACCACCTTTCAAGATTAACCTCAGGAGAAGCTCCTCAAGGAGTAGCGGATGATCTACCAGATGCATACTTGTTTAACCTTGAGATAGCACCAGAATGGGCTAAACCTATAGTCCCTATTCTGACATACGGACCCAAGAATCCTAAGATAAAGATCAAAGAAGGAGAGATTACCAAGTCTCAGAGATATCAAATCATAGCAGGAAGCATATATAAACAGGATAATCAAAAGATTCTTGCTTGTTGTGTAGACGAATCAGAACATGCAAATTGGTTGCAATTAGCACACATAGGTGCATTAAAGCAACATCATTCGAAACATCGAACACTGCAGGCTCTGCATAGATTGGGAGTATATTGGCATTCGATGGAAGCAGATGTCTACAAGTTGTGTAAAGAATGCCATGTTTGTTGTGAAAGACCACCAGTAGAGCATGCTACATTATATCACGTGTCTCTCACACCAGAGTGGAGTGAGCCTTTAGTGACATACTTGAGGACGAAAATGTTCCCTCAAGGAATGACCTTAGCACGACAACGTAGTCTGGAGCAGGAAGCTCAAGACTATTCACTTATTGGCGATAATCTATACAAAAGAGGACGAGATGGATATCTAAGACAATGTGTTCATGAAAGCGATTATCTGAGCATACTAGAGACTGCACACCAAGGTGTTGCAGGAGGTCATTTTGGACCCGATAGGATAATCAAAGCCATCCTGTTTGCAGGATTATGGTGGCCCACTCTTCACATGGATGCTCATACCTATGTTAAGAGATGTGATGTGTGCCAAAGAACTCAATTTCCTACTCGCAGAGATGAAATGCCATTGAAACCCATGATGGGCAGACGTGCATTTTCTAAGTGGGTTATAGACTTTGTAGGACCCATTAACCCCCCTGCAAAAGGTACACATGCTGAATACATTATTGTTGCCACAGATTATCTTACGAAATGGGTAGAGGCAAAAGCCATGAAAAAGAATGATGCACACACAACTGCAAAATTCTTATTTGAGAATGTCTTTACAAGATATGGACTGCCTATAGAGTTAGTGAGCAATCGAGGAACTCACTTTCTAAACCAAGTCATTGAATATTTGTTACAGGATTTTATGGTGATTCACAAGAAATCTGCACCATATCATCCTCAGGCCAATGGTCAGGCTGAAAGCACTAATAAGATCCTTTGTAACGTACTGACGAAACTCGTGAACAACAAACGTTCAGATTGGGACAAACAGTTACACCACGCTGTTTGGGCATATCGAGTGGCCTACAAGACCGTACTCAATGCAACTCCCTTTTTGATGGTTTTTGGTCAGAATGCAGTGCTTCCTTTGGACTTCTTGATACCGACCCTTAAGGTTGCACAAGAACATCAGTGGAGCGGCCATGAATTATCAGCAAGAATAATGGACTTGGAACGATTAGGAGAAACCAGGCTAAAGTCAGCAGCAGGAATATATGCAGCAAAGAAACGACAGAAAGCATATTTTGATGCACATGTGAAAGATAAAGGCCTAAAAGAAGGAGATTTAGTTCTAGTATATACGCTAAAGCAACACGCACGTAAGTTAGAAAAGCGAGGTTATGGACCTATGGTCATTAATAGACTCTCGACAAGTGGAGCAGTATAGTTAGCCACCTTAGAAGGAGATGTAATGCCTACTTATATTAGTGGCTGTAGAGTCAAGCTATACCAGGAACCTCTTACTGAGGATATGCTTAGACGAATCATGTTGGCAAAGAAGCGTAAGGAGGAAGAAAATAGAATACGAGCGGAAGCTCAGGCAGAAGCAATAGAACGCATTAAACGCATGAAGCTAAGAAGACAAGGACTAGGGAGAGAACATTATAACCATCTGGAAACTACACCCAGATACCCCATGGCCATGTGTCAAGTAAAGTCAACCACTCATCCTAGCATAGTGGACAGGAGACCATTCATTACAGTTAGGCTAGAGCACGACAACCGTTGCCAAGAGCTCAAGGCTTTAATTGACTCAGGTGCTGCGACTAGTGCGATTAGATGGTCCCACTATAAGGATTCAGGAATAGAAATGCGGCCAATTGAGGCATACCTCATAGGCCTAGGAGGCATGGAAACCCCTTGCATGGGTGAGGTGGACCTTCCTATCCTCATTAAGGATGTGACCATGACAACGAAGCTACTAGTGTGCCATGATGACGACCTAATAGAACCCCTAATCCTTGGCCAAGATTGGCTATACGATCACTCAGTTGACCTAAATCTTAGACAAGGCTCCTTACAGATTGGAACCTTAGAGCAAAAGCGAGTGATACCGCTTGACTTCCCTAACGACATTCCAACTGAGGTTTGTAACCCTAGACCCTATGAAATACATGCGATGGAAGACCGGAAGATCTTGGGTCAGCTCAGTCACGTTACGTCTACACCAACCCACTCGGGCTTGGCTAGGGATAGTTGTCAATCAGAAGGACGACAGGAGATCTTCCCTGGGGCTTCCTGCAAACTAGAAGGGGCAGCTACCCAACCGCTAGGGCAGATGGACACAATCAGCGGTCAGGTGGGTTGCATCAACGGCCAAATGAGCACAATACCCTGCGGTGCTCATCCTTCCAAACTTGCTGCGGACTGGCCTAGATTAAAGATAAATAACGAATCACTTCCTAATGGGCAGGTCACGCAAGTGTTGAATCTCCCTTCTTTTCCAAAGCAGAGCGTCCAATGGACCTCTCAAACCCAACCACGAACGAGTCAACCACAACAGAGGAACCCAGATCGACGACACCACCAGACAAGGCAAAGAAAGCAGCAGTATCAATATTACAGAACAAGTGGCATGAAACAAATATGGGTGCCAAAAGGACAGCAACCACAGGCTATTGGCAACACTGCAGACGAGAACAGGACAAAGTTTCAACAGAAGTAGAGTCAGCATCCAAAGTCCCCTCGATCTTCTTCCCCAAGTACAAATACTCGGCAGATTTGGATCGCCAAGAAGTATCTTATCAATCGACCCACACCCATGCAGATTTGGGTACCCAAACAATGTATTATAGCCCAAACCTCAAGCCATGTAATATATACCCCTCAGTAATGTTTCCATCCTTCAATACCACCAAACCCGATACCACTTTTCGTCCCTCAGCAGAAACACACCACCCACTCAAAGACTCTTAGGAAATGGATACCGCAACGTATCCAGACGTCTTCTTGTACCCCCTTATCTAACAATTCTCCCACCCCGTTTAAACTCTACCCTTGTAATAATTCACCCTCAACCAAACCTTGTATAAATTCATACACCAAAACCCCACATCATGCATAATAAAAGCTCATCAAGAAATGTATGCATAATCTGACAATGTAGGCGTCTAGAGACCTGCATTAGTTTTGCAAATAATCATTGCATCAATCACTTCATGACACTTGGCTACACGGGTTACACATCGGTTATGGAAAGGGATTGCGGTCTCACCTTAATGGGATCATAATTAATTTCCATACTAATGTGCTAATCTTTTGTAGCAGATCTTTTCCATTAGCTCGTCAGTCATCATGCAAACCGAAGAAGGACCATCAGAAGCTGGCCCAAGCACACGAATGGCCAATATTGGAGAATTACTCGCGGAATCTTATCCTACGATGCAACCACCAGAGTTTCAAGGTTTTCCAGGACCCATGCCAATCGACGATCCTCCTAGAGGATATACTGAGAAGATTCATCGTAATTCTCACTGGTTTCAAGGCCTAGCAGGACCATTAGCAGACGCTGATTTCATATTTGAGGCCAATTTGGCATTTGATCTTCGCACATGGACCAAGTACCAATTCTTTTCAAGAGAATTTGAAGGACTGCAGAATACACAAGATTTAACGCACGTTTGGGCACGAGCGGGATTTATAGAATATTTTAGTGACCCTCTGCCTAAACCCGATTTTTACAGATGCTTTTACCTAGTAACCACCTTGACAGCTTCAGAGAACACGGATCTACCCGGAACATTCATGTTACCATCCTTGGTAAATGACCCTCCATTCAGAAGGTTTTATTTGTCCAAAGATTTAATTCGTGCAGCTCTCAAAATACATGGAACGCATACTCCGACGGAGAGAGAACGGCTAGTCCCAGAGCAGATGAAACGTGGTGATGTTACTAAGTGGGAGGATATTTTAGCTATAACCCCTAAGCTCTCCAAGCCATTGCGGATATGCATGCAACATTTTGCTTTCCCAGCTCAGGATCGTTTTACCATGCCCCACAAGAGAATCTGGTTTGGTTTATACTTAGCATGTACTGGACCTCAAACGGTTGATCTAGCTAGCTGGATAATTGATCAGCTCTATTTGGCACAACATAGATGGGAACGAAAGAAAGTCATCAATGGATGTTGTGCACTTACAAGGATTATATACATGTGTTTGGCATATGATTTACCCATAGAGCACGCCATGACTAGTGAGGAACTGAAGGCATTTAAAGGAACCACAAAGAAAGCTAGAAAGGCTAGCAAAGGCAGAGCCGGAAAGTGGATGAGAGGCACTATCCCATGCCTACAAGTCCGAGAATCACCCTCGCCACAACCATCTCCAGAGCAGTCACCAACAGCAGCCACTCCCACGGTACCACCAATTCGTATACGGTTATCAAGACCAGTTACGCCGGAGGGCACCACCAGTACTGTTGCACCCCAAGCAGCCACAACCACAGAACCTATCACCACAGTAGCTGAACTTCCCACCACTATTGGTGCGGAAGCTTTCTCTTTTCCAATACCCCATTTAGAAGCAGAACAAGCAGAGCCACTGAACACAACGTTTGATTTTGAGATGCCCGATGCATTCTCCAATGAGTTCCAGTTTTCAGAAGGATAATTGTTTTCTCAAGAATTTGAAAGGCCTAGCTACCCTACCACACCCAGGGATCAGCCACAAGGACAGATTGTGTCTAGCTTTGATGATGAAAGAACAGCAACCGATGACGACGAAGGCGATGACGAAGCCAGCCAGGGAACTCAGGAATCCCAAGAGCACGAACAGACAGACGGTCAAGGCCAACAAACAGACACACATGGTGATACAAGTACCCATGAAGATGAAACTTACGAAGCAGCAGCTTACACACTAGCTATCAAGAAGCTGTATAGAACTATGGAAAAAGTTTGGGCATGCAAAAAGCTGACAGAGGAAGAGAGTCAAGCAATAATAGAACAAGAACTTGTCACAGGCGGATTCGAAGATGCATACATCAAAGGATTCCGCGAGTTAGTCAAATCAGTAGGCTCCAACGAAGCACTTAGGTACTTGCAAAGAAAGCCACTACCACAGTTTGACCCCCCCCGAGTACGACTACTTTCAAAGCCCGGCGAATACATTCGTGTACCAACAGGAGCACAGTCTTCAGAACAAGCCAGGGAGGCACGCCTCGTCCCCGAAAGTTCGTTGGCAGCAGGAACCATCCTTGTAGATTCCCCACCCCGCACTACAACTGTACATACCTCAGTAGTCACTGAAGTACCGACCACCCCAACCGCTCCTCCATCACCGCCCATCCCTCCAGCCTCCCCTCTTCACCCTCCTTCCCCCAGACCAACATCTTCATTCGCCGGTGACGTAGCAGAAATCGTCTTTACGACCACTAACCCCACAATTCCCGCACCCACTAGACCTAGTCTACCCCCTCACCCATCCACCTTTCCATTCAACCCATTCCTCCATCCAGCTTTTCCATCCTTCCCCACAACTCCAAGACCTCTTTTTCCATTCCCACCGCCCTTAACCTTCTCCCCCGTCTCACCTCCCCGACCCACTGTAACCCCTCTTTCCCCTTTCCACCCAGCTGCACCAGCCAGTCCCCCTCTAGATTACTCCTCAACCTTTGTAAATCCCGTATTTACACCAGCACAAGCACCCACGGTCACACCCATATTCACGGTCACTGCACTGGACACGTCCAATGACATGGACATCTCACCACCCACTGCACCATCACTCACTTCACTCACGGCACAAACATTTTTAGGCACATCACAATTTTCAACAATCACTACAGCATCCACCTTCCCACCCCCATTCCCCGTTCCCGTTGCATCTACACCCACTGCATCTTCATTTAGCACCCCATTAATACTATCACCCACTGTAGATAATGCATTTTGACATATGTTCATGTGTATGACGCAAGTCAGAGGTGAGTTCACATCTCTTGGCGATAATTACCAGCAGCTGCAAAGGACAACCAATGACTTACAGTCGCAGCTTAATTTATTGTCTATTGAGAATGCCTCTCTGAACACCCGATACCAGGAATTACGCGAGGCATATCACAAATTGGAACTAGAAAGCGAAGAACAGACCAAAGAAGCCACTGCTGACCTGGATAACTTACTAAGAGCCCAGACAATGCGCAACGCAATGCTAACGAGAAATATGGGCTTACTCAGAAGACATCTAGCAGGAGCAAAGGAAGAAAACCAGCGCTTACAGGACCAGAATCGCGAAAACTTAGAAGCAACCCTAGACCATCTAGACCAACTACTCAATCCTAGCCGGTTCAAAGCCATTCCCTCAGACTCGATGAGGATGCTGCTAGAAGATCATGTGAGACTACTAGATGAATACGACCGCATGAACGAGGAGTTACAAAAACTCAAAGAAGATCATAAATTACTCCAGTTACGAGCACCGGCACACCAAGACATACCAGCACCTGTGGACCCCTCTCCTGACATCTTAGAGGAACTCAACGCATTAAGGGCCCAGGTATCAAACCTTGAATCAAGGATTGCAGTATATGAAGCACCACCAAGGCCAGATTCTCCACCTGAGCTACCAGCTGAGGAAGAAACTGTCACCATCCTGGTGGAGGAAACGTTTGAAGAGGCATACGAGCCACAACCCATCCCAGGCGGACGCGTCACGACCGAAGGCCAGATGAGTTACGAACTCCGGACCCCCGCGTGGATGAAGACTATTGAGGAACTTGGGACAACACACTCAGCTAGAGTAGAGGCACAATTACATGCCATGGCGATGATAGAAGAAAGCATTTTACAGTCTCCATTCTTTGCTCATTTGGCCCCGCGACGATACATATCTGGGCATGAGCTACAGTATAAACCGTATTTTATGTTAATGGCTGAATACCAGTTGGCCATTGAGAAAGAGACAGGTAAGAAACCATCGCATGCAACTCAATTCGAGGAGGCCGATGTACCAATCGATGCACAACAAGGAGAGATCTATCAACCACAGTGGCGAAAAGATTTACTACAGAAATATCCAGAAATGATGAGTACATGGGTAAAGGCACCTTTGCACTTAAAGTACAACCCATGTTGGGGACCAGTACCACGACGCCGCTCTTGGACAGCCTTTGCTATTAAGGTACAAAACAATAAGCAGTGCCAGGATTGGTTGAATTACCCCTATTTTAAGCCACCCATCGAGTTACCAACTGTAGGCTACATGATGGCTACAATTCGCCATTGGCTCCCTAGATTAAAGCATATGGACGATATAGCGGCGCATATGACTGTCAAAATCTTTGACATGATGCAAATGATTTTTAAAGTCTTCCGACGCATCAAGGCACCTCATGTAAACACCCCGGGCTTTGAGCATGGCAATTTTGATCTGGTATATGATATGAGTACAACGCCATCGCTACGGGTGTGTTATGCCTGGCATTGCAGAATCAAGTACCTACCGACGTGCTACAAGCAGACGTTCGAAGAGATGTTCACAACTGGCTTCTGGGAATACCATTCCGAGGTATTCATAAGCAGGCCTACACATTTATTACACTTATTTGCCTGTGAACGAATAGTCTATTCCACACACTATCAGCTCCCGCCACCAGAAGAACCGCAACCAATAGATTGGGAGAAACTCGAGGCCGATCTGGCCCGAGGCATTCGTATCTCCGAGCACACCCTCGCTCAAGACCTCCTACAGAAGTATATACGGCAGACCTCACAACAAGGTTCTGTCAGGGATGACATAAGCGAGAGGGAGGGGGGTGTTGGAAGCAGCCAGAGGCATAGAAGACGCGGAAGCATGTAACGACGGAGCAGGGAGCCAGTCAAATCTTTTTTCAAAGAATTATGTTTTCAAATACTTTCCAAAAACCTCCAACAGTGATTTTTATCACAATTGTAACATATGTAACATAGAAAACCCCATTTTGTAATCCATAGCTCCATTTTGTGCAAGCCGAGGAGTCCTCGAGCTTGAGGAGCTTAGGTAGAACAAGCGTATCAATTTTCGTTATTTTTAGACATCGTTTACCCTTCCAAATAGCATCTAGGACCTAATTTTTAACTATGCCGGTCACTAGATGTGAAACCGGTCAAAACTAGTCTAGAAACTATAAAAAGAGCTAGAGAGCTCATTTTTGGGGTGAGCTTGTTTGAGGTTAGAGTTCTTTTGAGCTTATAAGAGTGTTCTTGAGTAATAGAGTTAATTTCTCACCTTCCATTGTGCCTTGCTTGTCTCTTCGTTGTGTGTGTGTATGTGTGTGTGCATCTCTAGGCTTCTCACCTTCACTCTCACTTCATCTCACATTCACGATCTTCATATCACTCCTATCTCTTCCGCGGATTGACATTAAGGAGGTGAAGCTTCTTAACGTGGTACTTACCATTGTGCTAGAGCAACAGGGAGATACAAATTTGGTTTTCCTTCCTACTTTGAGCAAGGATTTGAAGGACATAGCCATGGCCAAATCTCAAAATCAAGATATGCCCATGTTCTTTTTGGCATGCTCTTTGTGAATCCACCCTCTTTCCAAGTTTTGGAAGACAAAAATATTGTTTTCTAAAGTGCCAAAGTCACCCTTGTGGCAAGATTTAATTATTTTTTGCTTGCATTCTAGCCAATAGCTACACCTTCTACTTCAATGAGACACTCTTTCTCACTCGAGCATCAAATTTCCATAGTTTTTGTTGGAGATTGAAGCTTAACGTCTAAGCTTTCTAGAAACACCAAGATTCTCAATTTTTGTTACCTTTTTGTAGGTCAAAAAGTCTCTATGATTTCTTTGCAGGAACTAGGAATAACTTTTGGAGGCTCATTTGGATGCTACAAAATTCCAAATTTGTTATTTTACTTGGATATGATTTGTTGTTGCAATTTTTAGGTGTTGCATATCCATTTTTTCTCTCATGAGAACCTAGATTTGCCCAAATATGGTGAAATTTGGTGATTATGAAGACTTGTTTAGTGATTTTGTTGCTTTTTGGAGCACCCAATTACCAACTGAACATTTTGAATTCACTCGGGCTTGGCAAGGACTACAACCAATGACCAAAAACTTCTTGCACTTTCAAAATTATATTAGTATTGTTCTAACCATGGAAACTGTAGAGAAGCAAACCCAAATTTCATCTTTAGAAGTTCCTCAAGTTATAGAAAATCCAGAAAAAAGTAGAAAACTAGGAAAAGCCAAAAGAGGTAGATATTGTCACGAGGAAGGAGATAAGAAAGAGAGCTCACACACACATTCTCACTCTCAAAGAGAAGCACACACACAGATTGAGGCCAGGAAGAATGATCTTCTTCTTCTTCTTCTTCTATTACATACAAAGGAATGTACAAGAATGACCTAAAAACAAGAATACAACAAGTGAAATATATAAAGATCAATACATAAGGAAAAATCTAATGTCCACAAATGAGTGAGCTGGCAAGTAACAAATGTGCCATCACTCTTGGTAGATAAATCTAATAAAGCTCAATGAAGTATCCTTGACATATACCGGCATGACCACTATACATGTCAGAGAAATGAAAAATTGATACGTGTCATCCTGGATCATCACATGTTGAGCTTGATATCTCAACACTCCCCCTCAAGCTCAACGTCATGTCCTCTAATCCAAGCATCTTTCAAAACTTCTTCAGGTTCTCTACTCCAAGTGCTTTAGTGAAAATATCAGCAACCTGCTCATCTATTCTCACATAAACAAGATCAATATCACCTGCTAATACCTTCACTCTGATGAAGTGATAATGTACCTCGATATGCCTTGTTCTAGCATGGAAAACATGATTCAATGCTAACTGTATGCTGGTAAGATTATCACAATAAATAGTGATAGGCTTTCACACTTCCACACCTAAATCTGCAAGTAGCATTTCTAGCCATGTTGCCTCACATGCTGCCATTGCAGAACCTCTATATTCAGCCTCTGTACTCGACAAAGCAAAAGTGGGTTATTTCTTGTTGCTCCATGTAATAGCTACACTCCCAAGTGAGAATAGAAAAGCACTAGTAGATCTTCTATGTGGAATGCTACCAGCTCAATCTGCATCGGTGTATCCATAAACCTGCGAATCTACACCAGCCTCATAAAACAATGCATAATCCAAAGTAGCACTCACATAACGTAGAGTGCGCCTCAAAGCATCCAAATGTGGCTTCCTAGGAACCTGCATAAACTGATTTTCAAGTCCAACAGTGTAGCTAAGATCAGGCCTCGTAATTGTGAGATATATTAGGCTTCCCACAATTTACCTATACATAGTAGCATTTTCCAATGCTTCACCTGACGTAGTATATAACTTCAAATTTTGATCTAATGGCATAGAAATTGGCTTACAATCAGCCATACCATACTTTTGCAGCATATTCAAGGCATATTTCCCTTGTGACGTCCATATACCTGTTTCTGTATGAATAAACTCAATGCCCAAGAAATAGCGCAACACATCAAGATCTTTCATGTCGAGTTCTTGCATAAGAAGTTGATTTACCTCATTGAGGCTTTCTTCATTATAACCACCTAGAATCTGATCAACAACATAAATAGCCAACTACGTGATGCCATCATCACTTCCTTGCATATAGTGAATTATCTGCATCACACATAGAAAACCCAATGATGGTTAAGTAATCAACAATCCTTGCATGCCATGCATGAGGAGCTTGCTTCAGCCCATACAAAGCCTTTTGCAACCTACAAACATATTCTGGATGCTTTGAATCTTCATATCCTTTTGGTTGGTCCATATATACTTCTTCTTGTAACTCACCATGTAGGAAAGTATTCTTCACATCCATTTGATGCAAAGTCCATCCTTTTGCTATAGCTAATACAACTAGTGTTCTGACAGTACACATTTTAGCTATAGGGTTGAATGTTTCCTTGTAATCAATGCCATATGTCTGTGCATATCCTCTAGCTACCAATTATGCTTTATACATGCTTATGCTACCATCAACATTATGCTTCACCTTGTAAACCCATTTATAGCCTATGGGTTTTTTTCCTTGTGGCAATGGAACCACCTTCCATGTATCATTCCCATAAAGTTCAGCTATTGTTAGCAGCAGACAAGGGAGTCAACGAAGATCTGGCAAATAGGCCAATAATTTTCTTCAGGATGAAAGTACGTATGAGCATTCACGCAGATCTAGCACTAAGGCAACCTTAATGTTTCAAAACCTCTACACCAACTAAAAGTGATTCTCATCACTAAACACCATTGTAAATACCATTTCATCTTTTTGTAGCTCCATTTTGTGCAAGCCAAGGAGTCCTTGAGCTTGAGGAGCTTTAGAAGTATCTACCTGCCAATTTTCGTATTTTTTAGATCTCGTTTGAGCCCTCAAATAAGCCCTGGAACCTAATTTTTAACTAGGCCGGACACTAGGTCTGGACAGGGCCAAAGCTAGTCAAAAACTATAAAAGGAGCTAGAGAGCTCATTTTTGAGGTTAGATTGTAATTGAATTGAACTTGTAAGAGCTCTTGAAAGTAATCTAAGGACTCCATTGCTTCTCACTCTTTGTCTTGCTGTGTGTGTGCGTGTGTGTGTATGTGTGTGCATGCTTGTGTGCTTCTCACTCACGCATTTGCGCCTCCACTTGCTCGAGGTCTTCATACCATCCTCACGTCTTCCCGGATTGACATTAAAGGAGGTGCTACTCATCATTGAGCTACACCAAATTTTGGCGCCGTTGCCGGGGATCGAGCTTTGAGGACGAGCGTGTGATGGTAAGACGTAGAGTTGACGCGTTGGAATTGTAGGTATTTTCTTCACTCTCATCGATTTTCTTTTACTTTCTTCACCATCTTCATCACCATCATCATCATCACCATCTCCCACCTCCATCTCCATCATCGCGAAAATTTCTGTTTTTTGATCATATCACCATCTCCACCTCATTTCCCTCATTTCACTTGTGAGAGAGAGCGAGAGAGCGATATTGCTTGCACTGTTTTTGCATGTTTATTGTGTTCTTGCAGGTATCATCATCATCATCCCCTCCAGCACGCTGCGCAAGTACGAAACTCGTCGAATCTGTCTCGCAGTCGCCAGCCTCTGGCGATCGCGATCGACAGAAATTTCGATCATTTGGTAAAACAAAGTGCACCACTAGCACAAGCATGATGAGCACATCCTAAAACACTAAAAACAGTAGAAAAATTCCGAGGTTTTCTGTCAATCGCGACCGACAGCCTCTGTCAATCGCGATTGATACTATCAATCGCGATTGACACTGTCAATCGCGACCGACAAACCCTGTCAATCGCGATTGACACCGTCGATCGCGATCGACAGACTTCACGACCGACAGACTGCCACGTAGGACCCTGTCAATCGCGATTGATACCGTCGATCGCGATTGACAGCCACGACCGACACCTCTGTCAATCGCGATTGACACCGTCGATCGCGATTGACACCGTCCATCGCGACTGACAGGCCCGACGGACACCTCTGTCAATCGCGATTGACAGACCTGTCGATCGCGATTGACAGGCTTTTCGGCCAAAAATTAGGGTTTGTTTTTTGTTCAAAATTGAGATAATTTTGGGGCAAAATAGTCAATCCATTAGCACTTTGGAGGTTCCTACACTTGAGATTTGGGAGAAAATCCTCGGATCCGTCAGCCTCATTGAATCCTGTTTTAACCCCCTAAACCCAAAACAGTCATAACTTTTTCATACGAAATCCATTTTTTGAGCTCTAGGGCTTGTCGGAAAGCTCGTGGCATATACTACACGCCCTCAACTGTTTTTTATAAAGATAATGCGTTGATTTTCAGATAGGGTATTTTGAAGTTGACCATAACCAGGGGGATCAAAGTCAGGGGTCTTTAGAATTGTTGTCTTAAAAGCCTCTACACCAATTAGTGTTTGTGCTTAAGGAATGAAAATCATTGGTTCTGTCTTTGGAATTCAAATCTTAAAGCTAACTTTGGAACTCTTACAGATCTATTGAGAGCATCGAAAGGCGTTCTAAGCAAGTGTAAGTGCAAGCTTGGGAACACACTTCCTGGGCATTCAAGGGCAACCTAGCAGGAAACAAAAGGTTGGAATATTCTCAACTCCCTCTGTCATTTTTTAGCTCAGGCTAAGTACGAATAGTGCTAGAGGTGAGTCAGGGCGACGATAGGCAGGTATCAAGTTGAAGACTACCTAAAAACTCAAGTTCAAGCTAAAAACTAATCTCTGTACTGTCGATAACATAAAGGAAAAGAACCTTACGTGGAACGATCAATTCCAAGTACGGAAAATACTCAAGTATTCCTGACGACGCAATACCAGATAAGATCATAAACATAATAACTCACTAAAAACGAATCGAGTGACTGAGACCAATTGATCGGCAACGAGGTTGTCCTCTGGGCAAAAATTGGGCTACTCAACTAGGCATATGAACCTTAGATCAGGACGGCATCTAGTAAGAGAGAGACAAAGCCTTAGGTCTTCAGAGGCTAGTGTTAACCACACTGCTAGGTCTTGGGCCCAGCAGTTGAGCCACCACTCGTACTACCCTAGCTCTGAGACCAGTGCGTCAGAGATGTCTCAAGGCATGGACAGACCTACGGGAAGTTCAGGAGTGCCTTACTTGTACAGGGTAGAAGGCCCTTACAAAACACAGTTGGAATACCTTAGGACCAACCGATTAGGTGCTAGCATCTATGAGGACGGCCTAGGAAGATCTGTGGTACAGACTAGGAATCCTGATCAATCCATTGGATTGGAGCACCCAGCTGTCAAATTTGAAAACGGTGCATACCTGGACAAGGAAGGAACCATATACGTAGTCACCAGTCACCCAGATAGGACAGATGAATTTGGGAACGTAGTCCCAGAATCGGACTTAGGTGACTTGGAACAAGGAAACATGGGTGCGGAACCTAGAACTCCTCGAGGCAAATCTGTTCTCACTAGGATCATCACGCCTGAGTGGGTTCCCCAAGACAACAAGAGCATAGAGTTGCTCCTCAATCGAGAAACTGACGAAGCCTTTTGGAGATATAAATCTAATCAGCCAACTGATATAGGAACTGTCATGATCTATGAGTTTAAGGATCCGGATAGCCCAGGTAGAGTGACCTACTTAGATCACACTTCGGAAAGGATCTTTGTGGTGACAGAAAATGATAGGCATGCTTACACTTGGAAGGGTGAATTCATTTTCCCCCAACCAAGATCGAATGTATCCTATGGTCACCCTGGAGCTGGAACATCCCAAGCTCATGGAACTCTAAGAGACAAAGGTAGAGATAGACCAGAGGTAAGCTTTGCCAACCTAGTGGGCAGAGAAAGAACGAGGACGGAGACGAATAGAGTAGAACCTGAGATGCTTAGAGCTCACAGGACTCAGAGAAATATGGATGGATTCCCTCTGCCTAGACCTAGAGAGCACACAAGAACTCTGAGACCAACCCAGCTAGTTAAGTCCATGAAGAATTACTTTGATGGCACAAGAGATCCTTATGATCATGTGGCTGAGTTCAAGCAAGTCTTGAGAGCTGAACAAGTGGAGGATCTATTCACGCAGTATAATGCCTTCGGTCTAACCCTTAGGAACACAGCACTTACATGGTTTCAGCCATTGGATGAGCGACAGTTCAGGAGCATAGACCAACTCCTAGAGGCTTTCATTATTGAGTTCTCTAAGAGTGGCATCAGACATAATACCTCCTCGCAGATTCATAGCTTCAAGCAAACCCCCCAAGAGACCGTGAGACTTGCAGGAAGAAGATTTAGGCAATATCTTGAAAGATGCCCTGTTTCGGAGCTACCGACACCTGCTAAACAAGTAGCCTTATTCCTGGATGGATTGCTGAGTACGAAATTGAGATCCTATGTGTATCTGAAGGACCCTAGGACTATAGAAGAGTGTGTACGCATGTGCATTGACATTGAAGATAACCTAGGGGAAGAACTAGAGCTTTCCAAAATCTACAAAGATTCAGATAGTGCATCTAGTCACTCTTCCACGCAATCCACATCAATTGAGGAACTGGCAGAGAAAGTGGCTCAGAAATTAGGTGTCTCTAGCAAACAAACTCCGAGATTTACCCCCGTGAAGAGATGCTACACTTGTGGTGGCGACCACATGGCGAATGTATGTCCCATTATGGCTCAACCCCAAGTAAATCCTAGTAGCCAGTACTGCACTATCGAACGAAGATACACAAATCACACCGCACAAGATTGCCCATACAACAAGCAAGCAGTTAGGCAGACCTACCCACAGCCATACCCTCAACAAGGAAGATACCAGAACCAGTACCCACCTCAGCAGTATGCTAGGCCTCAACAAACCTACCAACCCTACCAAAACCAACAAAGGCCTCAGCTTGTGTTAGCCCAACAACCTCCAATGCCATCCAACCTGATCCCTGTAAAGTATGCAGCGGCAGAAGAGAACCTGAATAGAGCTATAGTCCCCATAACACCATTGCTTTCAGAAAGTGATCTCAGTGACCATAGCTTCGATTCTACACATGTTGAGAGTCCCCAGGCTTACTTCATGCAGTCTCCGGAACATGGTGAGTCTTACTATAGTGAAGAGCCAAATGAATCTAGTTGGGAATCGGATTACGCCAATGTCATGTATGCAAACCCCAACCCTAGGCCTCAACCTAGGAAGGTAAGACCTCCATTCCCAAGAGGACCGTGCTACAGATGCCAAGGAGATCACTTCATTCGTGATTGTTCCTTACCTCCACCTACACAACCCCAGTCAGTGACGATCCAAGGCTTTTGCCAAGATTGTGGTAAAGAGCATCTCTTACGAGATTGCCCAAAGAACCCCAATAATATGCCAAAAATCACGCCTATCAACGTTATTGGATTAGTGGTAAACTCCACAGGAAGTGTCACTTCCGCTGCTCCGGTACAGGTAGTCACTAGAGCTTAGGCATTGCAGCAAAACCAAGGGGTAGACCAGGAAAAGAGCCCAACAGCTAGTGAAACTGAGAGCATAACCAAGAAAAGGACTAGAGCGTGGAAAGATAGTCGAGAAAGAATGAAAAGACAATGGGCTAAAAAGATGAGTGAACTTGAGGAAAGCATAAGAGAAACCAAAGCCAGGATAACTGAACTCACATCTCAAACTCCCTCTCACACTACCCCACCATCACCTTTCCCATCGCCATCCGACCAGCCACCTTCCAACCCGCCTCACCTAAACCCACCACCCCCAAGAGTAGGATCAGTCCTAGCAGATCCCACTCCCGAAGACCTTAATATGATGCTTAAAGCATATCAGGCCAGAATCCAAGAAGGGCCAACCATAACTGATCATGAAAAATGCTACCCTAGAGCCGAGCTAGAGCTTGAACGAACTAAAATTTGTGCCAAAATGGTGGAATTGGCTCAGACCATGTTTGAAGCTAGTCGCCTCTTTAACATCTCTAGCTCAGCTAAGACACAGTTACATTTTGACGGACTGCTAGAAAGAATAGAGAGGCTAATTGCACAATCAGAAAAGGAACCTGCCCCTCAAAGAAAGGAAAGGGCAAGAGAACGGATAAGCCAGCCTCTTCAGGAAGCCCATGTGCCTCCTCAAGAAGCTTATCTTTCCCCCCAAAAGGCAGATGAGACTCCCTCGAAAGCTCACGTACCTCCACAGGTTGTCCACATTCCTTCTCAGGGAGCATATGAGCCTGTTCGAAAAAGTAATAGAATAAGTAATCCTCCCCAGGAAGCTTGTGCTCCAAACACCTATGAGAGCGAGGAAAGAGCCAACGATAGAATAAGCCCTCCTTCCCAGGTTGCTTATGTGCCTAATTCTACGGAGCCAGACACTTCTTCTTCTATGAATCGGTTTGCACCAGACTTCGTGCGAGAAATACAAGAAGATAAATGGGATAACGAAAGTGAAGTCGCCCCTCCCTTTGAACTTGTGGATGATGCACACGACCAATTCCCACAAGACATCCCATCTATTTACGGGGAACATGAGAGTGCTCAGTCTCATGAGAGATTGGACTTTGAATCCAATTCCATACAAGAGCTACCCCATTTCACGGGCCCATGGGAAGCCAAGTCCACATGTATGAGAGCACCCACAGTCATGGTAAGAAACGAAGATTCAGTCATACCTAGGAACACAGAGGTAGGGAAGAACACTAACGTGCAGTGCAATCTCAAGTTAGAAGAGCTACTCAAGGTTAGACCTGAATCGTGGAAACATGTAGCCAAACAAGTACCTGAGATAGCAAAATCTCGTTCCCAGGTAGGATCACATAGGACAGTGCCAGAGATACCCTTGGATAAGATAGGAGATATGTGTGAAGGTGAAGAAGGGAACACCTATCTTCCCATTACTTATCAGGAGTACACCACTAAGGCAATTTTGGACTCAGGTGCAGGAGTTGCAATTGCCACCACTTCCCTGTGGAAACGTTGGGGCAAGCCGGCACTCAGGCCAACAAGAATGAAATTGCAGATGGCCGATGGTCACATAGAGAGACCCCTAGGATTGCTAGAAGGAATAACTCTCACCACCTGTGGTGTTGAGTTTGAACATACCTTTGCTATATGTGACTTTAGCAAAAATCATGCCTATGAGATGATTTTGGGACGACCATTCATGCGACAGTTGCAAGTGGTACAAGATTGGGGAACCAATTCTTTGTACCTACAGCACTTAGGTGTTACAACCAAAGTCAATCTCAAGGATTACTCTCATAGAGATGTTCCCCCTATCCAATGGAATCCCATCCATAGAGCCAAGGATGATACGGAATCCGTGCATTCCATAGGATCAGGATCCTCATGGATGCATGAAGACACTCATTTATGGATGTGCAAAGTTGCAGTAGAAGAAGAGAAGAGAGAGAAGGCCAGAGAGGTAGGTGCAAAAGAAACACATAGATCAATTCAAGACCCAGCCTATGCACCTGTAGTTTTTCCTGATGAGGAATTTGAACCCCATGGCTGGGCAGAAATCCTAGCAACAATGGACGTAGCCATCAATGAAGAACAATGGACACCTCACTATGATGAGGATGGCTATGATATTTCGGTCTTCTCCATAGAGCCAATCATGGGAGAGGCAGTTCTAGAAGAATGCGAACCTAGCCTTGATGCCTTTGAGGATGCAAGTGACTCAGACCTAGAGTCAATCATCATGGACCCACCATTTGCATCAGATGAAGAATACTTCCATGAAGTGGAATTTCAACCCCAGAGGCATGGAGAGCTTACAAATGATGTAAGATTAGCCACACATGTGACCCCAAAGGAAAAAGGAAAGAAACGGAAGAAGAGAGAAGTCTCACCAGAAGAGGAAGAATCTTTGTTTGAGGTCCCAGAAAATTTTAAGAAATATGAGATAGATGACAGGAGAGTCATGATAAGGATGCCTAAACGAGAGGCTCAAGCAGGAGAGGCCTATGATAACAAAGAAACCACCAAGAAAATAGTAGTGGCCCTAGAAGAAGGAGAGGAGAGATGCACATACATAGGCCATGACCTAACAGAGGAAGAAGAGCATGCGTTAATTGCCTTGCTAAGAGAATACAGAGATGTGTTCGCTTGGAGCTACAAGGATTTGAAAGGTGTTGACCCTGACATATGCTCACACACCATCCCCATGACCTCAGATGCTAAACCCTCTAAGCAAAAGCCCTACACATATAATGATAATTACGCTGCTAAGATCAAAGAAGAGATAGATAGACTGGTTGAAGCTGGATTTATCTATGAAATTGAGCACACTGAATGGGTATCCCCCATTGTGGTGGTGCCCAAGAAGAACGGAAAATTGCGTGTATGCATTAACTTGAAGAAGGTCAATGCAGCCACAATTCGAGATAACTATCCGCTTCCCATCACAGAACATCTCCTAGAACGAGTAGCAGGAAAGGAAGTGTACAGCTTCCTCGATGGATTTTCGGGCTACAACCAAGTAGCCATAGCTCCAGAAGATCAGCATAAAACGGCTTTTGCCACAGAGTGGGGCATATTTGCCTTTAGAGTAATGCCATTTGGGCTTACCAATGCGCCAGCAACCTTCCAGAGGCTGATGTGCCATGTATTCAAAGAGTTCCTGAGGAAGAATTTAGAAGTCTATGTTGATGATCTTTGCGCTCATTCAAATATTAGACAAACCCATATTCCTGAACTCAGACAAATCTTTGACAAATGTAGAGAGTATCAGGTCTGCCTGAACCCAGAAAAATGTGTTTTCATGGTCAGGCAAGGCAAGATTCTAGGACACATAGTGTCAAAGAATGGCATATCCACTGATGAAGAAAAAGTGAGAGCTATAGCAGAGCTACCTAGGCCAAAAAATGTCAAGGAAGTACAAGCTTTCATGGGGCATTGTGGCTACTACCGCCGGTTCATTCACATGTATGCCGTCATTGCAAAGCCCATGTACGGACTGCTGACTAACTTTGAATGGACTGATGAATGCGAGAATTCCTTCCATGAATTGAAACGAAGATTATGTTCAGCACCAATCTTGACCACACCAGATTGGAATAAGCCATTCCATGTTCATGTGGATGCATCCAATTATGCCATTGGATGTGTGCTTGCACAACCTACTGGTGAAGGTAATATGGATCTTCCAATTGCCTATGCCAGTAGACAGTTGAATGCAGCTGAACGAAATTACACCACTACGGAGAGAGAAGGTTTAGGCATGGTATATGCAGTTAAGAAATTTAGACACTATTTGCTTGCAAATAAGTTTAAATTTTTTACTGATCACCAAGCATTGTTATATCTCGTGAACAAGCCATGCAATACAGGAAGATTAGTAAGATGGTTTCTCTTACTAATGGAATATGATTTTGAGGTTGTGGTAAGGAAAGGTAGGACTCATTTAAGAGCAGATCATCTCTCTAGGCTCACTTCCGGAGAAGCCCCACAGGGAGTATCAGATGATCTTCCTGATGCTTACTTGTTTAATTTGGAAGTGGTGCCACAGTGGGCTAAGCCATTGGTACCAGTATTGACATACGGACCTAACCATCCAGTAGTAAACACACGGAATAGAGAGGTTGTGAAAGCCCAAAAGTACCACATCATGGCAGGAAGCATGTACAAGCACACAGATCAAGGGATCTTGGCTTGTTGGGTAGAAGAGGATGAGTACGCTAAATGGTTGCAATTAGCACATGTAGGTGCATTAGAGCAACACTATTCAAAACAACGAACCCTACAGACCCTAAGGAGACTAGGAGTGCATTGGCCAACTATGGAAGCTGATGTCCAAAAGTTGTGCAAGGAATGCCCAATCTGTTGCACTAAACTACCGGTGGAACACGCTACTCTTTATCAAGTATCCATTGTGCCAGATTGGAGCGAACCTCTAGTATCCTTCTTAAGGACGAGAACATTCCCTCCAGACATGACTCTGGCTAGGAAAAGGAGTTTAGAACAAGAAGCCCAAGATTACTCACTCATTGGTGATAATCTATATAAGCGTGGTAAAGATGGGTACCTAAGGCTATGTGTCCATGAAAGTGAATATCTCAAGATCTTGGACACTGCTCACCAAGGTGTAGCAGGAGGACATTTTGGACCAGATCGGGTGATCAAGGCAATACTATTTGCAGGCTTCTGGTGGCCGACCCTTCACATGGATGCACATACCTATGTGAAACGGTGTGATGTCTGTGAGAGAACTCAGTATCCTATACGAAAAGATGAGATGCCATTGAAACCTATGATGGGTGGACGTGCATTCTCTAAGTGGGGAATAGACTTCGTAGGTCCTATTAATCCCCCAGCTAAGGGTTCTCATGCAGAATACATCATTGTTGCGACAGACTATCTAACCAAGTGGGTAGAGGTGAAGGCTACGACAAAGAACGATGCTCAAACAACTGCTAAATTCTTGTTTGAGAATGTGTTCACAAGATATGGGCTACCTATAGAGCTCGTAAGTGATAGAGGCACTCACTTCTTAAATGAAGTTATTGAAAATCTGCTCCAAGAATTCTTGGTAATACATAAGAAGTCTGCCCCCTATCACCCTCAAGCTAATGGACAAGCCGAAAGCACCAACAAGATCTTATGCAATGTACTGACAAAATTAGTGAACACTAAACGCTCTGATTGGGACAAACAGCTACACCATGCTGTTTGGGCATACCGAGTCGCCTATAAAACGATGCTCCAAGCCACCCCCTTTCAGATGGTATTTGGCCAAAACGCGGTACTACCCTTGGACTTCTTGATACCTACATTGAAGGTAGCACAAGAGCACGAATGGACAGGTCATGAGCTCTCCTCTAGGATCTTTGACCTTGAACGATTAGGAGAAACAAGACTGAGAGCAGCTGCAGGGATATATGCGGCAAAGAAACGACAGAAGGCATACTTTGATGCCCATGTGAAGGATAAGGGCTTGAAAGCAGGAGATCTAGTTTTAGTTTACACATTGAAACAACATGCAAGGAAGCTAGAAAAGAGAGGCTACGGACCTATGATCATCAATAGGATCTCAACAAGTGGAGCAGTGCAACTAGCCACATTAGAAGGCGGTGTTCTACCAAACTATATTAGCAGATGCAGGGTTAAGTTGTATCAGGAACCTCTCACAGAGGAAATGCTAAGTCGACTCAACACTGCTAAGAAACGCAAAGAGGAAGAAAAGCGAATTCGAGAAGAAGCTCAAGCAGAAGCCCTAGAGCGCATACGAAGAATGAAACTAAGAAGACAAGGTAAAGAGCATCCTAGGCAAGACGCATATGCAGATCAAGGATATGACGTGGCTATGTGTGAAGTTTCATGTGTTAGCTCACATAGAATAACTGACCGACGTCCTTTCATAACCTTAGATATAGGGCAAGGAAAGAGTGCAAGGACTATAAGGGCCTTGATTGACTCAGGCGCAGCCACCAGTGCTGTTAAATCGTCTTACTGTCAAGAGTTGCAGTTAACTGTCGATCCTGTGGAAGCATATCTCATAGGATTGGGAGGCGTGGAAACCCCTTGCATGGGCGAGGTGGAACTTCCCCTCTATATTCATGATGAGGCAATGACAGTTAAAGCGCTAGTATGCCAAGACGAGGACCTCACGGAACCCCTTGTCCTGGGTCAAGACTGGATTTATGACCAAGCAGTCAACTTAGACCTAAGAAGTGGACTTCTTCAGGTATGGGTGAATAAGACTAGAATTACAATGGAGCTAAATAATGGAGCACTCAAGGAACTAGGAAAGGCACAGACTCCTGGTCCCTCCAGGGGTGCACACGAAGCTGACCATGCTGTTCTTGTCCAAGGCTCTGTGATGCAGAAGAATGAAGATCTCAAAAAAGGAGTCAGAACCACAACGGAACTTCCTTCTTTTCCAAAGGCTAGAGGGAGGCAGCAACCAAAGGTGGATCAACGGCAGAAGAAGCAGAGTACTCTCTATGTCGGAAATCAAAAGTACCTGCACAGCAAAACGTCTCAGCAAGTGAAACAAGTGTGGGTGCGGAAAGGAGAACACCCGGTTGCACTCAAGCCAACCACACGGGCAAAGCCTCTTATTAGTAACCAACAACACGACACTAATAAGAAGTCTTTCAGAAGTTCTTCTGCTAATGTGAAGTCTATTTGGGTGCCCAAGAAGTCGATGAAGGCTAGCCCACAATCCAGACAAATTTGGGTGCCTAAGGCTTGTTTGCGGACTCAAATAGCTACACCGAGACCAGATCCCATACAGTATGGTTCATTCACTCGCGCAGCTGGCGTCCACTCTTTTTCAACAATCAGTAACACACCGAGGCCCATGAGCTCGAATAGAATCACTTGTAAATGGGTCCCTAAAAAGCCTCATTTTCAAGCCGACACGCCTATAAAGCTCTCGAGAGTCTCTATGAAACCCAGAGCAAAACCTATCCGCTGCATTTGGCAGCCCAAGACTTGTAACAAACCCCCGGACCCCATTTGTAAATCCATGTCAACCTGCTAACCACATCACTATCACACTACATCACTCCACTTAACTCTTAGGTCTATCGAACGACTAATCACACACACACTTGCATCGAGCACGTACTAACCATTATTCGCTCCCGACCCTCATGTTAATATTGTAAGGGGAACAACAACGGTTCTCTCTTGTCCAGTACAATGTTAACACATGTTTGTATATTCTCACAGAGACAGGCAACAAGAGGTAACATGGCCGATACGGTAGGAACCAGCTCCCAGGCAGGCACCAGCCCCCAAGTGGTGGACATCGAAAGCCTTCCGGTTGAGGAGGAACTAAAGGAAAGACCAGCGGCATTACGGGCATTGCACGCCATACCAATTCAGAATCCTCCACAGGGTCATACAATGCCGGTGGGCAAAGCTTCACACTGGTTCAGTGATGTTGCTGGACCTCTGGGTGAAGGCACGTATATGTGGGAGTCCGAAGTAGAATTCAATGGACGGTGGGGCAGATACCACTTCTTTACCAGAGAGTTTGAAAAGCTACAGAATAATGAGGGACTGAAGCCAATATGGAAGAAGGCTGGGCTTTATGATTACTTCAAGTTCCAACTACCAAAGCCAGATTTTCTAAGGTGCTCATATTTAATTAGTACCCTCACTCCCAGCAAAGACAAGAAAGGATACAGCTCCTTTGTGCTCCCATCACTCACAAGGGGCAATGAGCTGAAGCGTTTCCGCTTGACGATCAACTTAGTGAGAGAAGCTCTTGATATGCACGGAATGCACATTCCTACGGAGAAAGAGACTATGGTTCCAGATAATATGAAGAACAGGAATTTGACGAAGCTAAAGGACATGGTTGCGATGACGCCGACAATTGCCATTCATCTACGTATGGTCATGCAACACTTCGCATTTCCCGCGCAAGACAGGTTCACAATGCCTCCCAAAAAAATCTGGTTTAGCCTCTACCTGGCGGATGCTTTTGAATTGTCCATCAATATGCCCCACTGGATTATCGACCAGATTCATATGGCTCATCAGAGATGGTATAAGAAGCAAAAGTCTGTGTTGTATGGTTGCTGTGCACTTACAAGAATTGTATACAGATGTCTCGCATATGATGTACCGGTGCAGAGGGCTCTCGTTTGGTCCAGAGCACAGGAGTTTCAACGTAGATTGTCAGCTGTGGGGCCTCCCTCAAAGAAGATGAGAGGCACTGTCCAGATGCCTTGTGCACAAGCTCGCGGTGCAACCCTAACGCCTGAAACAACCCCAAGACTTCCCCGACGAGTGCAACCATTCACTATCAGGTTGCCCAGGCACAGCACAGATGGTCCTAACCTTGTGTTTCCACCAGTACCGACTGATCTGGAATTCCCGCATGGATTCACTCTGGAGGATCTAACGGACGAAGAAGTGGCTAGAATCATCGACGCTGTAAACGCAGAAGTTGAAGCAGAGCAAGCTGGTGGACAGCAAACTGCCCCAGACCAACCCCAGCCCAGCCAACCGGACATAGTCAATGTGGACGAGGAAGAAGAAGCACATGAAGAGGCACAGGGTGGACAATCAGAAGAAGAAGAACAAGAGTATGATCAGGAAGCCATACAAGTACTGGAAGGTGCCCCCGCCTATACTAACGCATTAAAGAAGCTCTATGATACGATGAACCGAGTCCAACAGCAGCACAGGTTGTCATTAGCAGCAGGTAAAGCCCTCATGAACCAGATTCTGGAGGAGGAAGGCGTGGACGAGCAATATCGTGCCACCTTGGAAATGATATCAGATGCTTTGGGAGTACCTGAAACGGTGCATACTGCACTAGCGCAATCACGAAGGACAGAGAAAAGATATGGAAGACGTCCCCCACGAACGGGAAAACAAATGAATGTATTAGGATCAGGACCACAAGGCACCCCCACAACCACGAGCACTGCACACACCGTTCACGACACCGAGGAAGCCCATACATCAAGCGCACCTCCATCACCTCCCTTACCACCTTCTCCTCCCTCTCCACCACATTCACCTCCCATCACCAATGTAACTACCACCGTTACCACCTCCGAACCCATCGCCATGACTGAAGCGCAAACGGCCTATCAACCCACACACCCTCTCAACACCTCCCGTGTATACACCTCCACTACCACTGTAATCCTAACGGCATCTACTGACATCCCCATTCCCCCACCCACACTTTCGGGCAGTTCACATCCACAACTGCACACACCACTGTACACATTCACCACAATCACTGCACCCACTGTTCCACTATTCACAATCACTACCACTACTGCTTCCACCACAGATTTTATGGACATATCACCTTCCACCGCACCTCTCCCTCCCCCCATACCACCACAATCTCCCATTCCCCCACCACCCACTTCACCATTTCCCAGCACTGCATCCACACTCCCCTTCCCCTTTCCCTTCCCCGCTGCACATAACACCCTCCCTGCATCCATCCCCATCAATAATGTATTTAATAGTATGTATCAATGCATGTCCCAACTTCAGCAACATTACCAACATCTTGACAACCAACATACAAGGCTTTTCCAAAGCCACGAAGATCTCAAAGCACGGTTTAAGGATCTTGAAGAGCAGAAGCAGCTACTACAACAGCAGCACATGACCTTACAGGAACAACATGCACAATTAGTAGCCAACCCACCCCAAGCAGATGATGAAGAGCGACGACACATGGACGAGCTGCTACATTCTCAAATCACAGAGAACCTCAAACTCCGCCGAAACATGGCTCTATTACGGAAGCATATGTCGGCAGCCCTAGAAGAAAATAGACGGCTGCAGACACAAAATGAAGAGAACTTGGAGTTAGCCATGGAAGGTTCCCCACAGGACATTGACCCAGAGAGATTTAAGGCTATTCCCTCGGATAATATGCAGATCATTTTGGAAACCCATGCGGATCTCCTCGCAGCCCATGCAGACTTAGAAAAGGAAAGAGATGAACTACGAAGGCAATTGGCAGCTCAACCAGCACCACCCAGAGAAGTACCGACCACAGTTGACACAGCTGACGAAGTAGCAGCGCTCAAAGCAAAAATTGAAGAATTGGAAAAGAAAGTGCTTGTATATGAACGCCAACCCTCCCCCTTGGCAGAACCAGAGCCGGAAGATCTTGTGCCAATAGAAGTAGAAGAAACATTTGAGGATCCCTATGTTCCGATGCCAACACCCGGGGGTAAGCGAACAGAACAGGGCATGGACACGATTGAAATTGAGGCACCTGAATGGATGCAGAAATTAGAGAAAGTCGCCACGACGCATGATGACAGGGTGGCAGTCCAAATCGCATTGATGTCAAAATTAGAAGAGGTGGTAATAAAGTCCGATTATTTTCAGAATCTCTCACACCATAGGTGGATCAGCCCATCGGACGACCTGTATGTTCCCTTCTACGTGCTAATGGCAGATTACAACGCAGAGATCAAGCACCACACCTCAAGGGAACCCACCTCTGCCACCCAATTTGCACCTGACGACATCCCAGAAAGTGCCAAGCAGGGACATATTCGCCAACCAATGTGGAGAATTAGGCTGCTCGAAACATACCCAGAAATGGTCCGAACATGGAACAACATGCCTTTGTACATTAAATATAACCCATGTTATTGCCCTGTATTTCGAAGGAGATCATGGCCGGAGTACACACAAACAGTGCTGACAATTAAAGGATGTGAGAAGTGGCTCAATTATGTGTACTTCGCACCCCCGAAGGGCCCACCTACGATTGGATATATGATTTCGACGATTCGCCATTGGGGGGTCCGGTTCAAGAATGTACCTGATGTCATGACTCAAATGTGCCTGAAAATTTTCGAACTTATGTTGGTCACCTTCAGGACCTTCAAAAATGTCAAGGAACCGCATCTCTCAGCATTGGGATTTAATGAAGGTAATCAGGACCTTGTATACGACATGAGCACAACCCCATCGATTAATGTTGTGTATGCATGGCACGCTCGCATCAAATATCTACCGGCCTGCTTCAAACAAACGTTTGAAGAGATGTTCGTCACGGGATTCTGGGAATATCACTCCGAGATATTCATTCCCTGACCATCCCATCTCTTGCAGTTGTTTGTAGTGGAACAAGCTCTCCATTCTGAAAAGCTACGTATACCACATCCAGAGGTTCCCGGGCCAGTAGATTGGGATGCGCTACTCACAGATTTGGCCAAAGGATTGAGGATTGCCGAACATCACCTAGCGCAGGATGTCGTTGAGTACTACATTCAAAAACCCTCACAACAAGGGTTTGTCAGGGACGACAGACGCGAGAGAGGGGGGGGTGTTAGCAGTAGACAAGGGAGTCAACGAAGATCTGGCAAATAGGCCAATAATTTTCTTCAAGAAGAAAGTACGTATGAGCATTCACGCAGATCTAGCACTAAGGCAACCTTAATGTTTCAAAACCTCTACACCAACTAAAAGTGATTCTCATCACTAAACACCATTGTAAATACCATTTCATCTTTTTGTAGCTCCATTTTGTGCAAGCCAAGGAGTCCTTGAGCTTGAGGAGCTTTAGAAGTATCTACCTGCCAATTTTCGTATTTTTTAGATCTCGTTTGAGCCCTCAAATAAGCCCTGGAACCTAATTTTTAACTAGGCCGGACACTAGGTCTGGACAGGGCCAAAGCTAGTCAAAAACTATAAAAGGAGCTAGAGAGCTCATTTTTGAGGTTAGATTGTAATTGAATTGAACTTGTAAGAGCTCTTGAAAGTAATCTAAGGACTCCATTGCTTCTCACTCTTTGTCTTGCTGTGTGTGTGCGTGTGTGTGTATGTGTGTGCATGCTTGTGTGCTTCTCACTCACGCATTTGCGCCTCCACTTGCTCGAGGTCTTCATACCATCCTCACGTCTTCCCGGATTGACATTAAAGGAGGTGCTACTCATCATTGAGCTACAGCCATCTCCTCATCCATAGCTTTTTCCCAGTCTGCATTTTCAATTGCATCTTGAAAACAAGAAGGTTCAACATCTTGTATTACCTTGGTCATGTAGGCACAATGATGAGCCATATAATTGTCATACATCAATCGTTGCACTGAATTGTGCATCCTCCCTAATCTTCTTGGTCCTGGGTCACTTCTCCTTGTATCATCTGCATGTGCCCTTCTTACTCCTGGAGTCTTCATAGAGGGCAATCCAAGTTCCTCATCAAGACTCTTTTCTGAACCACTTGAATCTCCATCAATGTCTTCAAAACCTTCACATGTTTTATGACCAGTAGAAAGATCTTCCTTACCTTTCTTGGATGTATTTGATGAATTTGCAGGATTGAAATTTCCATGCAATCTTCCACTCCATGGATTTGAGTTGGAACTATTGCTTGGTGATGCATCCAGTCCACTCAAAGCTTGAGATTCTACACTTGAGTTTTCAGCATTTTCTTTGTCATATGGTTCAAGATTCAGTCCTTCTTTGGCATCTACATAGAAGCTTGACATTTCATCAAATACCACATCTCTACTCACCTTCACCTGTCGTGTGAGTGGGTTATAACATTTATATCCCTTTTGATTAAGGGAGTATCCAATGAAGACACACTTTTCTGTGTTTGGATCAAGCTTCATCCTCAATTCATCTGGAACATGTACATATGCAATACAACCAAAAACTTTCAGATGCAATAAGTTTGGCTTTTTACCTGTAAACTTCTCTTCAGGTGTAACTTGATGTACAATAGCAGTCCGAGTTCTGTTCATGATGTATACAATAGTATGAACAACCTCTACCCAATAACAATGAGGCATGTTCTTCTCAGCCATCAAGGTTCTTGCTATTTTTGCAATATGTCTATTTTTACATTCAACAATGCCATTCTGTTGTGGTGTGTACCTGCATGAAAACTGACGTCGAATTCCATGGCTTTTTTAGAAAATTGCTGAACTCATTTGACATGTATTCACCTCCTCCATCAGACCTTAATGTCTTAATGTACTTTTTTGTCTACTTTTCCACCATAGCCTTAAAATTTTGGAAGTGATTGAACACCTCGCTCTTCTCTTTGATGAAATATACCCATACTTTTCATGTATGGTCATCAATGAAAGTAACATAAAACCTGCAACCACCCATAGATGTGGTCTTTGTAGGACTGTATGTACTATTTCTAGCACATTCTCACTAACATGCTTGTCATGCGGAAATGATGATCTTGACTGTTTACCAAATTGACATGCTGCACATACCTTTTGCATTTTTGCAACCTTGAAATTTGGTAGTCCATTGACAATCTCCTTTGAGTGCATCAATTTTAGCCTTTGCAAATTTGCATGTCCAATTCGTTTGTGCCAGAACTCTATATCAGTAATAACTGCTGCACCTTTTTCAAACATGGCTGCATTTATTTCAGGAATTTTCACATTTAAGGTGAACATCCTACGCACTTTGTTTCCTTTGGCAATCACACTTCCATCCTGTTTGTATTCTTCTACATATAACCCATTAGCATTGAACCTGACTTGTAATCCTTGGTCAACCATTTGTCCAATAGAAACCAGATTCTTTGTTATATTTGGAACATGCAACACATCAGCAAGGTGTTTTACCTTCCCACCCTCTATAGATAGTGCTATATTTCCTGTATGCTTGATAGCGTGTGATGTGTCATCACCTATTTCAACATATCCCTGAACCTTTGATCTGACAAAAATGAGTGACCCTAAAGAATATTTCTCGAAAATATTTTGAGGTCTTCTACCTTCATGCCGATTTTTGTAGCAAATGGAGGTCCTTTGTGAATCACATTTTCTCCACGCCTTGCCGCATACTCTTCATGGTCGCCTTCTCCACGAGCTCTCTATAGCCACGCTAGCTTTGATACCATGTCACGAGGAAGGAGATAAGAAAGAGAGCTCACACACACACACACTCTCACTCTCAAAGAGAAGCACACACACAGATTGAGGTGAGGAAGAATGATCTTCTTCTTCTTCTATTACATAAAAAGGAATGTACAAGAATGACCTAAAAACAAGAATACAACAAGTGCAATATACAAAGATTAGTACATAAGGAAAAATCTAATGTCCACGAATGAGTGAGCCGACAAGTAACAAATGTGCCATCACTTTCAGTAGATAAATCTAAAGCTCAATGAAGTATCCCTGGCATATACCGACATGACCACTATACATGTCAGAGAAACGAAAAACTGATAGGTGTCATCCTCGATCATCACATGTTGAGCTTGATATCTCAACATATATGTAGGATGTTGAGGAGGAAGTGGATTTGTATAATGAGTTTATTACTCATGCTCAGCATCCTGCCATACGTGATAGAAACACTATGTTAGAATCTGTTATAAAGAGCATGACTTGGCTTTTGAACAATTAGAAACCCAATTTGACACTCTAGAAAATCATCCTGCTTCTTTTCTTTCCCAACAAGAGCTTAAATGTGAGGTATCTCATGATACTTTAGTCATGGTTTGAAAAGAAGAAGAGCTTGACCCTATGCCCACTATACCTCTTACCATTGCTAAGGAAAATCATCTTAGGAATACACCTGTGCTGAAAGACCTTAAGCCACCTACCTTCATGGGGGATGATAGAGGCCAAAACAAGGATGCAATGTACACTTTTCTTCAAAAGTGGGCTGACTTGCATCAACTTAAAGGAACCCCACCTGAGTGTCATGTGCTCAACATGAGTTGATCCCTTGGACCACATGCATACAAGTGGTGGATGAGTCTGAAAGAGGCAAAAGCTTGTCCCCTAGATTGATCTTAGTTTGAAGCTCTTTTTCTAATAGATTTTTTGCATGAGAATGAGGAAGAACATAGTTGGGATGAGTGGGATAGAGTACTACAGAGAGGAATACCATTAGTTGTTTACTGTTTACATTATCACGAGATTGTACTTAAACTAAAGGGTCTAGATGATTTTCAAAAGGTACGTGGGTTTGTAAGAGGGCTTGATAAAGCCATAAAACTTGAAGTATGCCATACTGCTCCTAAAACTTTGGAAGATGCTATTAACTATGCCCAATTGTATGAGGATAATAATCATGTCATTATGGACATAGAACAAACTTTGAGACCTATGCAAATGACTAAGTTTAAGAAATGGTTAGTCCCAGGAAATAAAAAATTCATAGTTAAGAAACCAAGAGGGCCTAGAATTTCCACAGATGAGTTTGAAATAGCCAAGAACGATAAGTTATGCTTTATGTGTTTATCTCCTAACCACTCTTAGTGGAATTTCCTAGTACAAAGGGGGAAGAAAGGAAACAAGGACTAGGGACGAGTACGGCCTTAGACAAAGGCAAAAAAGCAATCCACCTAGTGTTTCTATTTATGGCAACTCTACCTACAAAGAAGTGGAAGTTATGCATGAGGATGTCTAGCATATGTGTTGTTTAACTCAATATATGTGGTCACAACAGTTTGGGCCCCATGATTTGGTTAAACTCCATGGTCATGTTCACGGTACTATATTGCAAATCATGATTTATGATTCTACAACTCATCATTTCATAAGTTATGATCTAGTAAAGGAACTCAAGATTTTACAACAGTCTAGCGCACATAAATACATTGTATCTATGATGCAAGGGAATGATAAAAGAGTATGGGATACTATGGTATCCAATTTAAAAATCAATATGCAAGGATATGTTGATCATTTGGATTTCCAAATAATGAATATGGATAAAATAGACCTAGTTTTGGGTAGAGAATGGTTATGGGGTTTAGGAGAAACACTTAAATGTAGTTATCCAATAAATACTATTGAATTTGTTAAACCAAGAAGCAAATTTTGTATTTAGGGTGAAAGAGATGTACATAATACACCTCTTATTTCATGCATGCAATTAGACATTTTATTTGATTCACATGATGTGTAGGACATTTGTGCTTTATTTGTATTATATGCTCATCAGTGTGTTGATGACTTGGAAACTTCAAATGTATCCTTTTTTCAGCATAGTGTAACTAAGGACAACTCTTACTATTATTCTTTTTTATGTGAAGGTGTAGTTAAAAGTTTTAAACGAGTCGTGTTTGAATATGAAGACATATTTCTTGTTGATTTACCCAAAGGATTGGCACCTACTAGGGGAGACATTGACCATGTCATAGACCTAGTTTCTAACACTAAACCCATTTGTAAGCCTCCTTATAGACTTTGTTTAGCTCCGCATCACGAAGTAGAAAGTAAAATACAGGATGAATAAGAAAAAGTTTTCATTAGACCTAGTAATTCCCCATGGGCATCACCAATGCTCCTAGTTAAGAAAGCACGTGGCTCTATGGCACTTTGTATTGACTATAGAGCATTAAAGAAAGTCACAATTAAGAATAGATTACCAATGCCTAGATTGGATGATCTATTCAACAAGTTACAAGAAGGTAAGTATTTTAGTAAGCTTGATATGAGATCTTGTTATCAACAGATCCACATAAAAGCACAAGATGTGCCTAAGACTACTTTTAGGACTAGGTATGGACATTATGAGTTTTTAATGATGCCATTTGGTCTCACTAATGCTCCAGTCATGTTCATGACTCTCATGAACAGTGTTTTGAGGCCTTACCTAGGTAGGTTTGTAGTTGAATTTCTAGATGATATAGTCATCTATAGTAATTGTGAAGATGCACATTTGGAACACTTACAATTAGTTTTCCAAGTGTTATGAGAAAATTCCCTTTTTTGTTAAAGAGACAAAATGTGATTTTTTTAAACAAGAAGTTTGATATCTTGGCCATATCATCTCCAAACATGGAATTCAAATGGATCCTAAAAATTCGTGAGCTATTATGGAATGGCCTCACCCTAGAAACCTGGAAGAATTGTAGGTCTTCGTAGGTTTGTCCAGACTCTATCACCAATTCATCAAGAACTATGCCAAGATAGTTATTCTGATGATGGAACAAACTAAAGGGAAAGGGAAAGCCTTTCAATGGCGAGATAAATGAAGAAGAAGTATAGAAAGACTAAAGGTAGCAATAGCTACAACTCCATCATTACAAATAGCAGATCCCAATCAACCCTTTATGGTTGAGACTGATGTGAGTGATTATGCTATAGGAGCGGTTCTGAATTAGGATGGTTGACCAATAGCATTTGAAAGTAAGAAATTATAACTAGCTCAAAGAAATTAATCTCTCTAGAAGGAGTTGTATGCTATTGTCCATGCATTAAACAAGTGGCATCATTTTTTGTATGGTGCCAAGGTTACAATAGTGTCTTATCAAGAGAGGATTGAATGGATATCTAATAAAAAAGACCTAAAAGGTTGTAAGGTGTGATGGGCAGAGACCCTTCAAGAGTTTGATTATGAGCTTAGGTATAGGAAGGGAAATTTTAATGTAGTGGCTGATTCACTTAGTCTCATGCCTATGCTCAAGAGATTGAGTTTTACTCAGATCACTAGTGAGCTACTTGAGTCCATTAATGGAAAGTGTAGGATCGATCCTATGTATTTAGAGATTTGGGAAGCCATTGAGCAAGGGGATCTTGTAGTATGGGTTTCCAATGAGGATGAAGTATCAATGGGTACTCAAGAAGGATTCAAATGGAAGAACTACAATATCCAAGGTGGATATCTATTGTATAAAGGAAAAGTATGTTTCCCTAAGGATTATGAAATGAGATAGCATATTCTATATGAGTGTCACGACACACCAAGTGTAGGACATACAAGTATTAACAAGATGTGATCTCTTTAAAAGGCACCTTTATTTTCTTGGACTTCACAAGGACGTCCAAGAATATGTGCTTAAGTGCAATAAATGCCATGTCAATAAAGTTGAAAGGTTAAAGATAGGAGGATTGATTCACCCATTGGATATTCACAATGGGAAATGAAAGAGTATATCTATGGGTTTGATAGGGCACAAATGGGTCTGGGTGATTGTGGATAGGTTAACCAAAATGGCTAGGTTCATTCCAACATAGAGTACAGTGAAGACACCTGAGTTGGCCAGATTCTTTGTAGAGAACTTATACCGGTTATATGTTCTTCCTTTAGACATTGTTTTCGTGCATGGATAGGAAATTTACAAGCCATTTTTGGAGAGCAATCTTCAAGAGGTTGGATACTAAACTTAGTATGAGTACAGCGAAGCATCCATAATTGGATGGGCAAACAAAAAGGGTTAAACAAATCTTAGAGGATATGCTTCATGCATATGTAAATGAAAAGCAAACTAATTGAGAAGAGTACTTACCTATAGTAGAGTTTGCATATAATAGTGCCAAGCACTCTTCCTCAAGGCATAGTCCATTCATACTTATGTATGGTTTTCAGCCAAGAACTCCTTGTGGAGAAGTTTTACTCCAATATATGCAGTGGAAGTCAGAGAAACTCTTCTAGAAACTGCCCTATAAGACATGTGCTTATTAAAACCTGATTCAATCACAACTCAAAAATCCAATGCTCTAGAATTTTTCCCACACATAGTGGGCAAACACAGATTTCTAACAAGCTAAAGAACACTCCATTTGGAGTTCCTATGACTAGGCAACCAACTATACAAAGATAGACTACCTATCAACTCAAGTTAAGCAAAAACCTAAGGTTCACAAGAAATGTTCCCAATCCCTACAGGAAAATCATCTAGTAGTGATATTTTTGAAACATAGATTGTGAGAAATAAGCTTTCCAAAAAGATATTATATGCATGAAAAAGATAAGCATATAGAGAGATATCACCTTCACAAGGTGGTTGTGTACAAAAAGGTATGGAGTTGGAATACCTATGTGCCTTATAACACAATATTGAGGGTCCTTCTTATATCCATTGGTGTGAAAATCACCAGCATATGCTTCTATAGCATCTCCTTATCATCTTCATGAATTTTCAATTCAAATCACTTCTATATATAGAGATATGTGCAAGGGAGTTTGTGTCTCTTCACCGACCCTTGCATTTTCTCTCACCTCTTGACCTTTCACTTGATGTCCTTTGTCCTTCCATTGCCTTGGGTGACTTTGGTTCTCCAAATCACTCCATGTGGATAAGGTCACATCGTTTTTGAGTATTCCATCTCTCTTATTATATTTTTGATTTTATCTAATCCCTAAAAACATTTGCACTTTTAATTCAACACTTTTCTTTAAGGTTATGAGTGTGCTCTTTATATTTTCAAGGCCTATCTTCCTTTTGAGCTTACAATAAATACATGAATGATCAAGAGGAAATTAATGAGAGGTGAGTATGTGTCAAGCCTCACAATTGGAGCTTTCACAGGTACCGTAAATCTCAACACTCCTCCCCCTCAAGCTACAATCAGGAGTCCATGCTACTCTCCAATTCTTGTTCTCTTTGCCTTTTGCTATTTTTGGCCTTGTACTCATTCCTTTGATAGGTTGGTGATCTTCTTTCTTTGCTTTGAAGCTTCTTTGGATTCTTGTAGCTTCATCCTTTCTTCTTTGGCTCTTCATAAGAGCTCTTCTTCAATCCCTATGAATAAACATGCTTCATACAAACTCATAGAATGAAATGAGATCACCTTGGTTGTACATATCCCTTTGATGCTTCACTCTCTTCTTTGTTGTACTCTCTTTGGAAATCTTGATGGAGCATATCCATCAAGATTTCCTAGGACCAAACACTTCACTAGCACAGTCCACCAAAAATTGAATTGCTCTTTGGACCTTAAGACTGAAGCTATGAAATTTTCACAGAAAAAATATACTCTCTAAGCTTTCCAACAAGCCACAGATCACTCAATTTGGAGAATGTGAGCTATGCCAAACTCCTTGCACAAGACAGAACAAAATCTGCCCAAACTGGTAGCTTGCACCTATGTGTACCTTCCAACACACATATATTTGGGGATATGCAGAGATCAGACCACAGAGCTTTCAAGCTCAATATGATCAAGGTTTATGAACACTTGATACTAAGATTACATCCAAAATAAAGCTTACAATCATAAGAACAAAATGAACTATCTTGCAAATGAATCGGACTACTACACAAAGAGATATGGGTGATCAAAGATCACTTCCTATGAGGAAACTCCAGCAAGCAAGGGGCTTGCTTAGCTAGGGGCTAGCTTAGACCTGGAGTAAACACTCCTAATGAGAGCCTACAAGTGCTCAAATGGTAGAGGGAGATAGCCACAACTTTGCTCCATGTCTTTGCTTATATAATGCTAAAAAAGGTGGTTGTAAATTTGAATTAAAAAATGCCCTCCAAATGATCCCGACTTTTCTCCATCAATTATGTGAGTAAAGGGCTGAGAAAACTCGTGGAAAAGTGGTTGTATATCCTACCAAAAAGTGTGAGTGATGTGGCACTTCAACTTAGCATGAGTTCCCACACTTGAGATTGCTAAAATTCTAACACTCCCCGTCAAGCTCAAGTGTTAGTTTTCATTGATCTCCTTCAAGTTGAGGTTCATCTTGAACTTCTCCAACTTTCTTGCATCCATAAACTTGTTCATGATATCTGCTAGTTGATCTTTGGTGTTGATGTACTTGATGTCCACTTCTTTTGCTAGTACCTTCTCTTTGATGAAGTGATAATGGATCTCTATGTGCTTGCTTCTTGCATGGAACATAGGGTTGCTTGCTAGGTGAATGATTGACATATTATCTCCAAATAGAGTGAACTCTTTGACCTCAACATCCAAGTCTTTGAAGAGCTTCTTGAGCCACATGATCTCACATGTAGCAAGTGCTAAAGCTCTATACTCAGCCTCAGTAGATGATACTGCAACTGTAGGTTACTTCTTGGACATCCATGAAATGACTCTTTGACCTAGCATGAAGAGATGGCCAGATGTGCTCTTTCTATCCTCCTTTGAACCATCCCAATCAGCATCACTAAAGCCTTGAGGTTGTAATCCATCTCCATAAGGGTGGTACAACCCTTGGCTGATAGTGTGCTTGATGTACCTAAGCACTCTCTTGGCTGCATTCATATGAACATCACTTGGTGAATTTAGAAATTGAGAAAGAACTCCTACAACATAAGACAAGTCAGGTCTTGTGATGGTAGCATAATTAAGGCTTCCAATTATGCTTCTATATGTTGAAATATTTTCAAGAGGTTGTCCTTCACCTGCACATAACTTAGTGTTTGGATCCACAAGTGTTGTGAGTGGCTTACATCCACTCATACCATACTTATAAAGTACATCTAGCAAGTATTTCCTTTGAGCAAGGTAAATACCATTCTCCACATAAATAACTTCAATCCCAAGAAAGTATTTAAGAACTCCAAGATCTGAAATCTTGAATTCATTTCCAAGCTTGGCCTTGATCCATGTGATACATGCATAATCACTTCCTGTTATAATCAAGTCATCCACATATATGCATACATAGACAACTAGTCCTCCTTCCTTCTTGAGGTATAAGAAAGGATCTCCATCACTTGGCTTGTATCCACACCTGCACAAATACTCTACAAGTCTTTGATTCCATGCCCTAGGAGCTTGCTTTAAACCATACAATGCTTTTCTAAGTTTACAAACAAAATCTTAATATTTAGGGTTCTCAAACCCTAATGGTTGAGTCATGTAGACTATCTCCTTCAAATAACCATTAAGAAAAGCATTCTTTACATTTAATTGATAGATTTTCCACCTCCTAGATGTAGAAACCCCAATGATTGCCCTAATTGTGGTCATCTTTGCAACAGGGCTGAATGTTTCTTCATAGTCAATCCCATAGGATTGAGCAAATCCTTTTGCCACAAGCCTTACTTTGAACCTAATAATTGAACCATCAAAATTTCTCTTCACTTTATAGACCCATTTCTTGCCAATTACCTTCATCCCTTCTTGTCTTGGAACAAGAATCCATGTGTTGTTGTCTTCAAGGGCTTTGTACTCTTCTTCCATAGCTTCTTGCCACTCCTTTGTGTCTTTGGCCTCTTCATAGGTAGAAGGTTCATGATCTTTGATAACCTTAGTCATGAAAGCATAATGTCTAACAAAATAACTATCATAAACAAGCCTTGAGATTAGATGTTTTACCCTTGTTGACCTCCTTTCTTCTCCTTTTTGTGGAATGAACCTTCTTTGCCTTGGTGCCTTGATTTCTAATTTTGATGTAGCTCCCCCTTCTAACATAGGTTCTTCAAAGTCTTCAACTTCATGTTCATCTTCATCAAGCTCTACCAATCTTTCCTTTCCTTTATTCACTGATTGATGGACTAAATCCATGCTTAAAATCCTTTGTATGCTTGGACCACTGATTTCCAAGCTATCTTGAAACCTAGCTTCATATCTTCTCTCTACCTCTTCAATATCTTCATCCTGCAATGGAACTTTGGAAGCATACCATGGTTTGAGTTCATCCAACACTACATCTCTAGATACCTTTAACTCCTTAGTATTAGGATTGTAGCACCTGTAACCTTTTTGCTCCATAGCATAACCAATAAACATACATCTTTCAGCCCTTGCATCCATCTTACCTCTCAACTCTTGCGGCACATGTGTGTAGCATACACAACCAAAGATTCTAATGTCTGAAAGGTCTGGTTTCCATTCACTCCATGCCTCCTCAGGTGTCATGTCATGTACCCCTGATGTGGGACACCTATTCATCAAGTACACAGCAGTAGATACAACATCTGCCTATTATGTTAAAGGCACATTCATTTCATTTAACATACTCCTAGCAATTTCAGCAATATACCTATTCTTCCTCTCTACCACTCCATTTTTTTGGGGAGTATACCTGCAAGTGATTTGCCTCTTTATACCTTGTTCCTGCAAGAAATCACAAAAAGCATGGGAGAAGTATTCTCCCCCTCCATCAGACCTTAGGGTTTTGATGTAGCAACCTGTCTCCTTTTCAACTTGTGCCTTGAATCTTTTGAATACATCAAACACATCTGATTTTTGCTTTATACAATACAACCATAATTTTCTTGAGTGGTGATCTATAAAGGTTACAAAGTACCTATTACCTGCAAGAGAGGGCTCTTTGGTTGGCCCCCACACATCTATGTGCACAAGGTCTAACACACCATGTGTTATATATCCACTCTTCTTGAAGGGCTGCCTAGTAGATTTGCCTAGTTGACAAGCTTCACTCATCTCATGCAACATTTGTAATGAAAAATGTGGTAAACCTCTTACCAATTGCCTCTTCTCCATGTCTTTCAACGTTTGAATGTTGATGTGACCACACCTTTTATGCCACAAATCCAAATCTTCAATCTTCTTGTCGCCATAGGTGATGAACATTGCCTTGTTGCTTTGTTCTTTGCCAATGTCAAGAGTGAACATTCTTCCTTCCTTCTTTCCTTTGGCTATCAGCTCATAGCCATTCCTTGGGTCTTCAATAAAGCATCCTTTGTGGTTGAACTTGACTTGGTATCCCTTTTCAACCATCTTTCCAACAGACATTAAGTTCTTTGTAATAGTAGGAACATGCAATACCTCAGATAGTCCTTTTGCTTTGTGGTTGCCTTCAAGCTTCACATATCCCATTTGTTGTATCTCATGCTCTGTGTTGTCTCCTGTCTCCACAAAGCCTCTTTGCTTTGGTGCTTGAAGATTGTTGAAGTACTCCTCTTTACCTGACATGTGGTTACTATAACCACTATCTATATACCACACCTCATCATGTGGCTGACCTTCACTTTTATGCTTCATAGCGAACAAATGATCATTTTTTGAATTTGTTTAGAAGTTAGCATAATTACCTTGCCCTTTGTAATTGTTCCTACCTTGCTTTTGCCAACAATCCTTGGCATAGTGTCCTTGCTTCCCACAATTGAAGCATCCATTTGAGTTGGAGTAGCCTCGACCTCCATATCTTCCACCTCTACCTCTTCCTCTTCCTCTTCCTCTTGATGATTGACCTTCATCTTGGCTTGGTTGACTCCCTTGATAGCTTTGGCTACCTTGTTGGTAGTTTCTTCTACCTCTTTCTCTTGAAGCACCTCTATTGTCTTTGCCTCTTCCTCCTTTGCCTTCATAGAAGAGTTGGTGTTGGCTGCCCTTTGACTTGTTGCCTCCATGGTTGAGCTCCTCAGTCACCATAAGAGAAGTAAGTTGCTCAAAATCTGGTAATGAATCCCTTACATACACAGAGGTTGTGAATGCCTTCCATTTATCATCTTCTCTAAGCCCATTAAGTGTGTGGGCAACTAGGTCATCATCATCTACAACACATCCTATTGAACCAAGTGCATCTGAGATCTCTTTTACTTTGAGTATGAAGTCATTAATGCTCTGATTTGATGACTTCCTAAGGTTGTTAAGTTCATTCTTGAACTGAATTTTTCTAGCCTTTGTAGAGGTAGAGTACAACCTTTCTAAACACTCCCAAACCTTCTTAGATGTATCTAGGTCTTGGATATGACCTATCATGGAGTTGCTTATGTGTTGAGAAAGAATGAAGATCACTCTCCTATCCCTTTCTTCCCATTCTCTAATGGCTCTCTTTTGATTCTCAGTAGGTGTATCTAGATATATGTATGGATTCACCTCAGTACCACTAGCCAACCCCCAAAGACCCTTTCCCATGAGGAAGTTAGAGATTCTAAACTTCCAAGGTTGGTAATTGCTTTTTTCAAGCTTCTCAATCTAAGTATTATAGTCTCCCATTGTTTATGAGACTATATGTGGCTCCTAATCCCCCCTTGGGTTGTGATAGATGTGAGAAATAATGATATGTTACCTTCCCACAATAGTCTCCACTTGTCGTGAACTTTCGACGATGATAGAAGCTCCCCCTTGCTTCAAATCTTTCTCCAAATCTTGTTGGTCTTTACTTCAATCCTTTGCTCTCAAGCAACTTCAAGGCTTCCTCTTGATGTCTTCAATGCTCAATGATGAGATCTGATACCACTGATGGAGTATATCCACTCCTAGTTGCAGTAGAAGAATGATAGGCCCTTCCTAAGATCAAACAGTTCACTACCATAGTCCACCAAAAATTGAATTGCTCTTTGGACCTTACGACTGAACCTATGAAATTTGCACAGTAAAAATAAACTCTCTAAGCTTTCCAACAAGCCACAAATCACTCAATTTGGAGAATGTGAGCTATGCCAAACTCCTTGCACAAGACAGACCAAAATCTGCCCAAACTGGTAGCTTGCACCTATGTGTACCTTCCAACACACATATTTGGGAATATGTAGAGATCAGACCAGAGAGCTTTCAAGCTCAATACTCAAGTTCAATGAACACTTGATACTAAGATTACATCCAAAACAAAGCTTACAATCATAGGAACAAAATGAGCTATCTTGCAAATGAATCGGACTACTACCCAAAGAGATATGGGGATCAAAGATCACTTCCTATGAGAAAACTCTAGCAAGAAAGGGGTTTGCTTAGCTAGGGGCTAGCTTAGACCCAGAGTAAACACTCATAATGAGAGCCTACAAGTGCTCAAATGGTAGAGGAAGATAGCCATGACTTTGCTCCATGTGTTTGCTTATATAATGCTAAAAAGGTGGTTGTAGATTTGAATTCAAAAATGCCCTCCAAATGATCCCGGATTTTCTCCATCAATTAATTGAGCAAAGGGCTGAGAAAACTCGTGGAAAAGTGGTTGTATATCCTACCAAAAAGTGTGAGTTTCCACACGTGAGATTGCTAAAATGCTAACAAATCTCTCTTCTTCTAAACCTTCATGGCTTCATGTCTTCTAAGCTTTTGTGCTTTGCTTTTATCCTTCTTTGTCTTTGGATCATCTTTGACTTTGTCTTGAGGTGCAATCTTTGCATCTCCTTTTTGATGTCGTGATGGTTGTCATGCTTTCTTCCAACTTTTTTTCATATGTTCTTTTGTGCATCATGGTTGTTCCTTGCCTTCTAGGCACTCCTTTCATAGTTTTGTCTGCTTCTAGTGCTTTAAATTTACCTTTTATGGCTGCTCTTACTCTCTTTTTGAGTATGAATTCTTCTCCTCAAAATCTGAAATTTGTTTTGGCTCCACTTTCTCTTCTTTGGAATCTTCTTAGATCTTCCGGTCCTTGCAAGATAAATCCTCCTTGCTTCATAATCTTTTCTTCATTATTCATGGCTGATTATACACCTGCAAAATCAACAATGGACTGATCATACATGAACTCTTTCACAAGTTCCTCTTCATGTGAATCATTCATAGCTTCCACATCTTCCAAGATTTCATCACCTACAAAACAACACATCAAATGCTCAATGTGAACAATGATGCCTCTATAGCCTAACAAGACTTGCCATTCCTCTTGGGAGGATCTTACTTGCCTTTAATTTGGCTTGCCATCCCTCTTGGGATGGTCTTACTTGCCTCTACATTGTCTTGCCACTCTTTTTTGGTGGTCTTACTAGCCTCATCCTTTGGATAGACCTTCACTTGGTCTTTGGTGCTTCTTGCACCCAACAAGGCTTGACATCCCTCTTGGGATGGTCTTACTTGCCTTCACATAAGATTGCCATTCTCCTTGGTGATCTTACTTGCCTCAAATTTTCACAAGACCTTCACATGGTCTATGCTTGGAACTTACCACCACACTCAATGTGGATTTTTTCTTATCCTTCACATCAGCCCTTACTTTTTTCAATTGATGTCTTTACCTTCTTCAACCTCAGCCATTTTTCACACTTCTCATAAGTGACTCTTCATTCTTCTCGCTTGCTTCTTGCTCCTTGCAACCTTGGAGAATTTATTCAAGTCATTGTGTACTTTTTGAAACCTTATGTGAGCCCTTCTTTGGAGTTGTCTACTCCTCCTTGCCTTGGCTACCTTCATCTTGGGTTCCAATCTTCAAGTCTTCAAAACTTCAATTGTTTAAAAGCCTTTTTCTTGGGCTCCTTAGGCTTTGCTTTGGCTCCAAGCTTTGTTTCCTTGCTTTGTCCAAGCTTTGCCCACCTTGGCTTTTGCTTGTTCAAATAGGAGCATTGTATTTGCTTGATGTATCTAAACTCAAGAATCAAATTCTTTTAGTTATCATAACATGAGCATGTATATTTTCTTTTGCAACTTTACCTTTATGGGTTTTATCCACAACAAGGTACATCCACAAATTTATACATAGGAGCCTTGCATCTTACCAATTTTCATGGCATCCAAAAACATGTACTTTAGGCTCATATATGGTTGAAGAAGACCAACATTTAAAGCTTCAATACAATGCTAACAATCAAATATAAGCATGCATGAAAATAACCAATCATTCGAGCATATGTTCAACTCACTTAATTCCAATTCATATGGCTACATAAACCTGAATATTTTCAGCTTTTATTGGCTTTGTAAAATAGCCTATTACTCATCCACACATCATGGAATATGCACATATATATCCATGAACACATATGCATACAATCTTGCATATTAGATGTCAATCATCAACTTCCAATTCAACTTCTATTCAGTCTAAGCATGGCTTTCCAAAACATTACCATTCATCTTGAGCATAACTTTCACAAGCATGCATACATAAGCACATCCAATGCATAAACATATAATGCTATCATCAAGCTTGAAAATAAGCTTCAATATTCAGCCACGTACATAATAAAAACTTGCACTACATTCAATTGAGTGCAATATCTCAAACATGCATACAATGTTCATATACAACTATATGTAGTTGCTCATCCAAGATTCTTTGCTTGAATCTTCATTGGCTTGTATAGGTTGCTCATAGATCCTCAACCAAGTGATTAGTATCACTTATAGCATGAATCAATGATCCTGAATATGTAATATAGAGTAGGACAAGAGAGTGTATAAATTCAAATAACATAAAGCAACAAAGTTTTCTTATATACACAAGGTTCATCTCCGTAGCTCATCCGTGTTGCACACTCCATAGGATCATAGCTCCAAGCTTTTCTTTGCCATCTCTACATCTTCTTCAAGCTCTCTTCTGTGAAACAATGGACTTTAATGAAAATGACTTGAAAACAAAGCTCTAATACCAAAATGTGGAGAAATTTCACTCCAATATATAGAGCCAAATTTAGAGAATCTCTTCTAGAAATTACCCTCTAAGACACATGATTATTAAAACCTAGTTCAATCACAATTTAGAGATTTAATGGATCTAAAATTTCTTCCACACATAGTAGACAATTATATCTTTCTAATAAGCTAATGAACACTTCGTTTGGAGTTCATATGACGAAGCAACCAAGTATGCAAAGATAGACTACCTTTCAACTCATGTTAAGCAAAAACTTGAGGTTCACAAGAAATGTTCTCAATCGCTACTAGAGAATCATCTAGTAGGGATATTTGACAAACATAGAGTATGAGATATACACTTTCCAAAACGGTAGTATATGCATTAGATGGATACGTACATACACATATATCACCCTCACAAGGTGGCTATGTACAAAAAGGTATGCGACGGGAATACCTATGTGCCTCATAGCACAATATTGAGGGTCCTTCTGATATCCATTTGTGAGAGAATGCCTAGCATATGCTTTTACACCAATGCCTTGTCATCTCCATGAATTTTCACATTCAAATCACTTCTATATATAGAGATATGTGCATGGGAGTTTGTGTCTCTTCACCTACCCTTGCATCTTCTCTAACTTCTTGACCTTTCACTTGATGTCCTTTGTCCTTCCATTGCCTTGGGTGACTTTTGGTGCTCCAAATCACTCCATGTGGATATGTTCATGAATCGTTTTAGTATTCCATCTCTTTGTTTATATTTTGGCTTTTATCTAAGCCATAAATACATTTGGACTTTTAATTCAACACTCTCCTTTAAGGTTATGAGTGTATTCTTTATATTTTCAAGAACTATCTTCATTTTGAGCTTACAATAAATACATGAATGATGAAGAGGTAATTAATGAGACGTGAGTATGTTTCATGCCTAACAATTGGAGCTTGCACAAGTACCATAAAAATTTCAACACTCCTTATGTAGTTGGTTTACAGAACGAGAGAGTTCACGCTACAAAGGATTCCTTGGAAGAAATGAACGATATGCTTAAACTTGCTAAAGAGAGTATTAGAAAATCTCAAGATAGAACTAGAGCTTATATTGAACCTCAAAGAAGAGAAATCAACTTTGAGGTAGGAGATTAAGTTTATCTTAGAGTTCTTTCTAGGTCTAAAACCATGAAGATGGGACATTTTCCTAAACTATCTCCTTAGTATTGTGGTCCATTCCCAATACTTAAGATAATAGGTCAGATTGCTTACCAGCTCCAACTTCCAAATAGTAGTCAGATTCATCTTGTATTTTATGTCATGAAGTTAAAAAAGAAACTAGGAGAATTTGACAACCTTATTCCAGATAATGAGGTTATGAAGCCTACTTTTGTTCAATTTGTTCCACATGAGCTTGAGAGCATATTATATACTCAAGAAACATGGAGGAGGAGTCACTTATATCAAGAGAATCTAGTTAAGTGGAGAGACAATTTAGAAGATAGTGCTACATGGGAGCAGGCTAGTACCCTTTAGAGATGGTTTCCCACCTTTATGAATCCAAAAGTCTTGTTAAGGGGAAGGATATGGAAAACACTACGAAGAGATGACCATATACACCTGGTATATGGGGCTGAGTGGGAATAGCTCATATGTATGTTCTTTCTCTTATTCATATATGCCTTCCATGACCAAGTTTGAGGACAAACCTGAACTTAAGGGGAATGAAATGTTATTTCACTTTTAGTGTGAACCACCTCTATTGGAGGTTGGAGGGTGTGAGGCCACTTGGCACTCATGCATGAGATGCATGGAATAAGAGAAAGTAGAGGTGATTTACACACACACACACACACACACACACACACACATATATATATATATATATATATATATATATATATATATATATATATATATATATATATATATGTATGTATATGTGTGTGTGTGTGTTGTGTGGCTTAGAAGAGAATCCTCTGTCCTCTCTCAAGATTGTTAGATTCACATAGTCTTTTTTGCATCTCTCTATTTTTTCTATACACCCAAGGACTGGGGAGATCCTCGAGAAATGCACATCATTATCCTTATCTATAGATATATCATTCTTTGACACAATGTGGGTAGAATTTTACCTTGTGTAATCATGAAGACACATTTCTATGGGTTCAACCACACTTGATACTCTCGTATCTTATGTGGGAATGTGTGCACAAATCATCTATATAGACTTTCAAATTCTTCCTCTAAAAGCTCTTAAGCACATGACACATCAAGCATTGAAAGCTAGCAAGTGAATTTCTGAGCCCAAATGGCATCACACAGAATGCAAAGATACCCCACTCAATGGTGAACAACATCGTATGTTGGTCTTGAGGGGCAATGGATACTTGATTATAAGCCGAAAAAGTATCAAGGAAGTTCTAAACTTCCTCACCTGCTATGGATGCTAGCAAATGCTCAATGATCGGCAATGGATAGCTATCTTGTATGGGAGGAGCATTAACTTTCTTCAATTTAATGCACACATGCAACTTCCCATTCTTCTTGGGGACTACAACAATGGGGGATACCCATTCTATATGCTCCATTTTGTAGATAAATCTTGCTTCAGTCAACGGATCAATTTCTTGTTTTATTTTAGTTGCAAAGTTGTCATTGTTAGTGTAAGGATTTTGTCTAGGTGGCTTGGCTTCTAGTGTCATGGAGAATCTATGAGAACAAATGTCTGAGTTGACTTCTTTTAAATCCTTGTTGCTCCGAGCAAACACATCTCTATATTCCCTTAGCATCACGATCAAATATTGTTCTTCTTTATTACTTAAGTCTTGTCCTACATATGCACACTTTTCTTCTCCTTATTCAACTCTAACTGCAATCTTTTTAGTCTGCTCTCTATTATCAAAAGCTTCTCCTATGAAAGCTTCTCTTTTTAGCATTTTTATCATGATTTTCTATCCTCGATGTCATATTTATTGAAAGTATTTGGCACTTCAAACAATGATTGTTGATCTTATTCTTGTGTGGGAGACTCCCTCTTCCATTTTTCCCAAGCTTGGTTTCCATTGGCTTAGTTAACATCTCCTCTTGATTAGACTTAACCTGATCTCGACTTTTGGCTTCTACCAAGTATAAATATTTTTCTTCTAAAGAGCAAAGGGGATCCATGACGATGGATTCTAATTCCTTATCATTTACTCTTGATGACTTCTCTGTTACATGGCCACATTGCTCTAAGATAGGCTCAAACATAAGAGGTTCTACCATGAAGATTGAGATATTATAACCACCCTCATCACAATGGGGTGTACATTGTTCCTCATTCACTACTATCTCCACAGTCACTAATATCTCTACCCAACCATGAGGTTTGAACTCTTCATCTAGGAATATTATAGGCATGTAAGCTAGGTCTTGGAAGGATCTAGGGTGTTGCATAGCACCGAAGGTTTTGTCTTCTAGCCTCTTCTATATGTCCATCCACCTTTTGCAACTTCATTCTAGTGGGTCTTAGAGATGGCTTGCCCCATCATTTCCATAAGGAAGTGGTGGCAATCAAAACTCTTGGGCTTGAATACAAAATTTCCTTGATTGTATAGCCTTGGTAGGAGATACACAGATAGATATTCCCCTCTTCTCCTTAACTCACGTCTCCTATCATATCTATGGGTATCTCTTGCACTTTTCTTTGTGATCCTTCCAAAGAGTGGGGATTAGCAACATCTAACAATTAGTTTGCTACATGCTTCCACAATTTAGGAGGTAATTTCAACAATCTTCTAAAGTTAGATGACACTACACTTTAGTGTTCTTTAATATATATGTGTTCCTTCATTGTTTCTGATCAGAATGGTGGGAGATCTTATTTGAATAGACTTTGATTCCCAAGGACGAGTGAAGTGATGCAATGTCTATAGGGATTTATATTCGAAATCCATTTGCTAACTTGACTACACCTCTTCCTACTCCTCGTATATTGAAGGGATATCTTGAAGAAATTGATTGTGAAGATCATTTATCTCTTGGATAGGTGGTGTAGTTCCTTGTTCTAATCTCTATTTCTCTTCTTGAATCTATCTCAAGAATCCTTGTGAATACTTGTGGATTGAGGGAGAAATTCCACCTTTCGTAGAATAAGAACTCTGTGATATTACAAGTTAGAATTCCCCTAGTGTACTTCTTAGTAAGGGCTAAGCCTTCTTAGGTGCTAAATGGTTTGATTTAGACACTAGTTGTTCTAATCTCTTTATCAATCCCTAAAAGTGCAACTCTGGCTTAACTAGGTTACTCCAAATAACATATTGGGTTGCTTCAAAGATAACCTAGGCTAGTTCTACCATTTTCATGCATAGTTTGGTTCGTTCTATTTCTAGGTATGATTTTGGATAATTCTTGTCCAATTCTACAACATTGGGTCCTTCCCTCAATGTAGCTTGATAGGATTTGAACATTATATCTAATTCCTCTAGGATAGGTTCCGCTAAAATAGATCTTGGCTTTCACAATGAGGGAATCTCTACTGAAGTTGTGACATCAATTCTAAGACTTTTTGCTTTCCTTCAAACTCCCTTCAAGCTCAACTATTTTCCTACTCCATTTTCTCTTAGCTCGCTCTTGCAGATCTTTCCAGGACTTGGTTTTCTTCCTATCAAACTCTCTGAGCTCACTATGCCTTGAGGAATTTTCTTGGTCTACTTGTTGCATTTGTTATAATGCCTCAGCTCTACTCACTACCTAAATTGGCACGAAGTTTGGTGAAGATACATTTGATGTGTGCACAATGCCTATTATGTTGATAGGAGTTATCTTAGAGGCATTGGCTGGGTTTTTTGACACTCTTGTATGATATGGACTTTACCACATTTGGAGCAATACCATTCAATGGTGAAATAGTGTGGTTATCTTGTAGGTGGACGATTGGGGGATTCCCTTATGATGTGATCTCCTTCGCATCTAGAACAGGGTCTTCTAGGGGCCTATGGTCTCATTTGTCTCATTTGAGGTTCTAGGGTTGGGATTGGTGTACATCACATTAGCATATTTGAATTCCCAATTAGGTTCCATTATGGGTGCCTCATATGGGTAGGCTTCAGGGTGTTCTAAGAAGTTTGTGTAGTATGTAGGTGGACTATCTCCTTGTGGAGAATAGAAGCTTTGTGCATTGGAGTCATTTTTTGTGATGACAGGGGATCTTGGCACTGTTGATGACATGATTTCTCCTACATCATTTACATTTGTATCTGCATGAGTGCATCTCCATTTTGTATCTAGGAGACACTCCATTTTCAGTTTATTTCCATTTTATATTGTATCTCTTTTGTATTTGGGTACCTTGCCATTTCCTTCTACCATTATATTCATTCTCCTTTAAGGAGAATTATCCAACATGATATGTACTTTGGAGAGCCCCTCCCAAATCTAGATAAGGAGGGCCTCTCCCCCCATTTGTATTTGGTTAGAATTTTGAGGAGCCTACTACATGCTCTTGGAAAGCTCATTTCTAATCCATGTGAGTTTACCCATTTTTGGTCTACTCACTTTGAGTCTCTCACACTCTTTCTTTTGTGAGTACACTCTTCTTTTCATTTTGCTTCCACTCATGTACATGGTATCAGAGCAATAGCTGGAGGTCGTGGTGGTGTGTTTGGTGGTCATTTTGGTGGTGGTGCTTGAGTGTTGGTGGTTTTTCTTTCTCCTCTTTGAGAGAAGCTTTTTCCATCACTTTTTTGCTCTTTGGACCTCAATTTTCCCGTTTTCCCACCCTCCCCCCTTCTTTGTCATCATTTTGTACCCCCTTTAAGCCCATTTTCCTATCCCACCCACCCTCTTTTGTGGCACTTGTTGCTGGTCGATATTCATTGTTGTACTCATTTTTATGCTTGTTCTCATGAAGCTGATGGAGAATCCCAAGAGTTTGAAGTGTTTATGAAAACTCCTTTTATTTCGATAGAATTCATGCATTCTTGTGGGTGACATAACTTGGGGGTTTCCAAATTTTAAGCTCCCTCTCAAGTCACATCGATTCCATGTAACGAGCTATTATCATCAATATTCTTTTCACTCTACCTAGACAAAACACATGCATCATTGCATTATGGTGTGCGCACAAGATTTCACAAAATCTCTCCATGATTTTAGCTTAATAAGCATAGGCATACCACTTGCTTTCATAAGAATAGCTTTAGAAACCACAAATCCTTTTAGTAGCAACAACATTTCTCCATTATATCATCGTCCGAGGGTCAATTGAAAGTGTTGCAGCTAGATTGAATGTTTCTAGTTGGAGAAAAAATCATGTTGATGACCTTGTTCATCAACTCTATGGAACGGTTAAAAGGAGCTATTGTGCCACTGTTGTTTCCATCACTGTCTGTATGGGATGCTTGATGAACAATAGGAGAATGATCCATAGGGTTGAAAAGAGGAGAAATGCAAGCAATAGAGAGCTAAAGATAGAGAGGAAGACCTTTGTCATTCTATATCAATCTCTCAAATCCAGCAAACTCAGGGTGTATATTTTTTAGAATTTATCATTGTATATTTTTAAGGGCATTGAGCAACCTACTAACACTTATCACCCAATTTTATAACCCTTACTAAGAGATCATGTTGTAATATTCCTAAGGTATCAAACCTTGTTTTGGGTGTATCATTTGACACTCCAAATACTCAAGCACCTACTTTGTAAGGATTCCATTCGTATTTCCTCAGAGGGTCTCAATCGTCACTTGATACACTTTGACACTAAGTGTCCATCCCTTTGTAACTAAAAAATATAAGAAAGATGAGTATTGTGTGTGTGTGTGTATGTGTGCACCTTGGGAGGCTATTCTAAGCTCCCTCCCTCCAAAGTGTCCAATTTGTAGGGGTATTCTAAGCCCCCCTTCTCCAAGGTGTCTATCTCACCAAACCTAGGGCTATTCTAAGTTGCCCTCCCTCCAAGGAGTCTTTCTCACATCAAGAGTAGGGTTATTCTAAGCCTCCCTTCTCCAAGGTGTCTATCTCATCAAGTGTAGGGCTATTCTAAGCCGCCCTCCCCCCAAGGATTCTTTCTCACATCAAGAGTAGGGCTATTCTAAGCCACCCCTACCCCAACTCAATCGTTAGTGAAAATTTTGACTTCAATTTAGCAAGTGTGGTATCTTAGTTTTGATGGAGACCATCTCGACAATTTTGAATGAAACATCATGGATTCAATTGTGTTTGTTGGTGCAAATGGATCCAAGCCCACATACTTAGACATGAAGTCACATATGACTACCCACTTGTGAAGTCACATATGATAATCACTTCTATGAAATTACATGAAGTCACATATGACTACCCACTTGTAAAGGCATGACTTTTATCTTTGTAAAGTGCACATGTAAAAAGAGCACTTGCAATCACGAGTTCTTAGGAGGTTTTGTTAAAAATTGGTTGGTGAGTTAGATGAATATTGAAATCCTAAAATCTAGGGATATTTTTGGTAGAAGCTTAAATTTCAAAAGGATATTTTTGGTAGGAGTTTAAATTTCAAAAGGGCTCCAACTTTAGCTATAAAAATAGACTTCAAAAGTCATGTAATAGAGCCTAATTTGGAGAGATATTTAGAGGTATTTCAAGTGGATATTGAGCTCATACTATAGCTCTACTATTGCCCTCACATTGTGCAATCATTCATTGCCAATATGATTGTACTTTATGTGCATTAATATATACTCTTTGATTATGTTTCATTTATATTCTCTGTCATGTACTACCGCCAGATTTGCATGCTTTTTCTGACTCAGATTGGGCTGGTTGCTATGACACTTGTGTGTCCACCAGTGGTTTTTGCTTCATGCTTGGTAGCTCATGTATATCTTGGTTGAGCAAGAAGCAGCATACTGTGGCCACTTCTAGTTGTGAGGCTGAGTATAGGGCAACTTTCACAGCGACTGTTGAGTGTGTGTGGCTCAGACTCCTTATGGCTGATTTGGGTGTTGGCCAGTCTTCTGCCACCACCATCTTCACTGACAGTCAGAGCGCATTGGCAGTTGCGAGGAACCCTGTGTTCCATGCTCGCACTAAGCACATTGAGGTGCATTATCACTATGTCAGGGAGAGGTTCTATGCTGGGGAGATCAGCTTGGCATATGTGCCCATGTAGGAGAACATTGCAGACCTTTTTACAAAGGCTCTACCTCGGGAGAAGTTTGAAGCTTTCCGCAAAGCTTTGGGCTTACTTCCTTTTGTGGAGTGATTTCCACATAGCTTGGCACTTCCTTATACATGAGTGCCAGCTCCTTGTTCACCACATCACTCCCAGGGGGGATTTGTTGATATATTTAGGTAGTGATGTGTGTGAACACACAAGAACCGCCGGGGCACTTTTTTCCCTCTTTAGGAGGTTTTTTTCCCCCGGCTTGTATATACGCCTATTGTCCTAATGGGCTGCTAATCTTTGTACATTCTCTAGTAATACATTCAGTATTGTGTGTTTGTGCTCCAAGCTTCTTCTTCTTCTTCCTTGTGGTGTTCGCGTGCTTTCGCAGACATATATCTCTGAGTATGCTCACCAAATTTCATGCGACTCTGAGACTGCAAACGGAGGAGTGTCGACGGCACCCTAGATGAAGCGACGACCTGCTCTGATACCAATTGTTGGAGATAGATGTCTGCGGAAGCACGCGAACAACACAAGGAAGAAGAAGAAGCTTGGAGCACAAACACACAATACTGAATGTATTACTAGAGAATGTACAAAGATTAGTAGCCCATTAGGGCAATAGGCGTATATACAAGCCGGGGGGAAAAAACCTCCTAAAGAGGGAAAAAAGTGCCCCGGCGGTCCTTGTGTGTTCACACACATCACTACCTAAATATATCAACAACACTCAAAACAATGAACTTCTCAGATCCATTTCCCAATGTGTACTTGATCATTTGTAGTGATTTAAGTTATTATAGATTCGTTAGATAGTCTACTTGTATATTAAAAAGTTTCATGTCAATTGCTTCAGCCATTCTTGAGATATATTCAAAACATTACTCTCTAGTCTGCATACTGTAAACTCCCTAAAATATTGGGATGCATCTCAGTTTTGCTAAGCATCATTCTCTGAGCATAGTTGATTATTTCTAGTGAAAAAACTTGTGAAAGTTATCTATCTTAGTCAATTATATATTCCCATAAGGATTTTGTCCAATTGTTATCAAGGAAAGAGTAGTGTTCATTTCTCTGAGCAGGTGTAGTGACCAAAATAGCAAGTTTTTGGTTCATGGCAAAACTCCAAGTTATCTATTTTGATCCAATGATTTGAGGATTATGTTCCAAAGTACTTGGGTGATTATTTGTGCTTCCTAGAAATTTCAAGAGGTCTAGTATGAACCCCTCAACTTATTTTTGGCTGGTGTGAAGTAGATATTTGGAGCACCATCTCATCCCTGAAAGGTGTCCACCGTCTCCTCAAACAGTGGTATCAAAGTGACATCAAGGTAAAATGCGATATGGATTTCCATCGTTCATTGAAAAATTGGACAAGGGCAATTATCCAGCTTGTTCCCTAACAATAAAGGCTTATCTCCAAGGAAGAAGCTTGTATGGATACATATATGGAGATGAAGAAATGCCAACCTTTAGAAGCAAAAACCAACCTACAAGAGAGAAGCACAAGAGACTAGCTAGATAGTGTGCAAAGGATGCTCTAGCGAGGTCTTACATACTCAATTCAATATCTGATTTTTTGTTATCTCATATTAGGAACTGTAAGACTTCCCTGGAGACTTGGGAAGTACTATCTTCATACTTTTCATAAAATACAAGGGCCAAAAAGAACCAGCTTTGCATGGAGTTCACAACATTGAAGAAGCAACCAAAGCAAAGTGTAGCTGACTATGTGACCAAGATGAAGGATGTAGCTGATCAACTTGGGAATATTGGAGAAGAATAGAAGAGCACATAGTAAGGTAGATAATAAATGGCATCAAGGTTGATGATAAATGGGAGTCTTTTACCATAGCAATGGACCTATATATGGACATGCAAATACCTGACCTGAATACATTGATGGGGCAACTCTTCACACATGAGAAAAAGCTAAAAAAGAATGGAGATACTTCTAGAGGTAATTAATCTTCTACCCTTTACATTGATAAAAATAAGAGTAAATATAAAGGAAATGGTAAGAAGAATGAAGAAGATGAAAGTACCTCTAAAGAATTTCATAGGTAGAGGAAGAGGTATTAGAGGAAGGGGCAAAGGAGGAAAGCAAGGAAGGATGAGACCATACAATTCTTCACCTTGCAATATTTGTGGCTTGATCAATCATACCACAGATGAATGCTTCAAGCACACAAAGAATCACAAAGGAAGAGGCTTCCACAGAGGAGGCTATGGACAATCAAGAGGCAGGTTCAATAATGGAGGAAACAAATAGCATCACAATTTCAACCAAGGCTACAAAAACAACTATCAAAGAGGCTTCAGAGGAAGGAGAGACTACAACAACTATACAAATGATCAAGAGGAATCCCTATTACTCATGAATATGATAGCCAAGCAAGGTAAAGATGATGAGTACCTATTCTATATTGATTCTGGTTGCTCCAATCATGTAGCAGGCAATGTAGCATTATTTTTTGACCTTGAAGAACCCAAAGGAAAGCATGAAGTTCAGACAGGTGATGACACTAGGCACTTAGTAAAGAAGATTGGAAATGTTAAAGCATCTGATGTTAACATGAATCTTATAAGCAGGGTATTGTATGTGTCAACAATAACCAAGAATCTAATTAGTGTTGGACAATTTGTTGAGAAAGGTTTATAGGTTAGATTCAGAAGGCATGGAGCATATGTGGATTACCCTCAACAAGGCTTCAAGAAGATTGAAAAAGGTGCAAAATCTGATAGAAGTTTTACCTTTGAAGTTGAAGATACAAGAGATATTGCTCTCTTCAATTATAAGGACCAAACCCTATCTCAATTAGAGATATGGCATAAGAGACTAGGACATATATGTGGAAGGACATTGAAGCAAATATGCAGGGATCAGAGTGTGCTTGGCATCCCAAATGTGTCCAAGCAACACACGATTTACAAATGTGGAGCATGCCAATTTGAAAAATCACATAGGCAACCATTCAACAAAAGAGGATACATGTATGAAGAGTACTTTGAGCTTGTACACACAGATGTGTGGGGTCCTAGCAAAAAGCCATTAATTTCAGGGTCAAGGCATTATGTTTCATTCATAGATGACTATAGTAGGTGGACAATACTTTATTTTATGAAGCATGAAGATGAATTCTTCACTTGTTTCAAGAAGTATTTGGAATTGGTTGAGAATCCAATAGGTAAAAGTTTGAAGAGGCTCAGATATGATGGAGGTGGTGATTATTTCTCACATGAGTTTAACTCCTTCTTATAGGACAGAGGCACATAAAGAGAGAGAGAGATTACAAAAAGGTACACTCTTGAATAGAATGGAGTCGCAAAGAGAAGAAATAGATTAATAGTAGAGGCTACAAGATCAATGTTGAATGAAAAAAAAAACTTTCTAATTATCTATGGGCATAGGCTATTTCCACAACCACTTACCTAATCAATAGGATTCCATCCAAGTCTCTGGAAGGGATGACACTTTATGAGGCATGGAATGGTAGGAGACCTTCTTTACATCATTTTAAGATCTTTGGGTGCATTGTTTATGCACACATATCCTCACAGATTAGGGAAAAACATGATCCAAAAGCTGAAAGATGCATATTTATTAGCTATGATTAGAATAAAAAAGGATATAGGTTATATAATCCCACTAACAAAGGATTTACAGTTAGTAGGGATGTGATATTTGATGAAAATAACAATTTATTTGAGTATGATTGTAGGAAATAAAGCTAGCCTATGATTTGGAGAATGATTTTCCAAATCTAACCAAAGAAGAAGCACAAACATCAGAGGATGTCAATTTAGAAGATGAAAAACAAATTGATTTTGAAGCTTGGAAGTCCAAGGACAAAGAAAAGTTCAAAAAATTAGAAGACATTTCAGAGTCAGCCAATCAAGCACTTAGAAGATGTCAAAGGGAAAGCAAGAAACCTATAAGTTATGGCTATGATACATCACTCATCACGAAGCAGTCTATATACATAGCTAAAGACTTTATGTCAGAGGAACCTTCTTCATTTGAAGAAGCCAATAAGAAAGAAGAATGGAGAGAAGCTATGTAGGAAGAAATTGAAGCAGTTCAAGAGAATAGCACTTGGGATTTGGTTCCCAAAAAATCATTCATGAAGGTAATAGGATCCGAGTGGATTTACAAAGTGAAAAAGAATTCAGATGGCATAATAAACAGGTATAAAGCAAGGCTAGTAGCAAAGGGGTTTGCTCAAACCCATGTAGTGGATTATGAGGAGACCTTCTCACCTGTAGCAAAGATGCCAACCATTGGAGTTTTAGTAAGTATTGCTGCTTCAAAGAATTGGAACTTGTACCAATTAGATGTTAGAAATGCATTCTTTAATGGGTGGATCTCTAAAGAGGCTGCATGGCTCAACCACTACGATATGAAGACAAAGACAAACCTGATTATGTTTGTAGATTAAGGAAGGCATTGTATGGTTTAAAGCAAGATCCTCGAGCTTGGAACCATATGCTAGTCACATACTTGCAGGACCAAGATTTTGTTGCAAGCAAGGCTGATTCTTCATTGTTCTTTAAGAAGACTAATTCAGAGGTTATTTATCTATGTGTTTATGTGGATGACATTATCATTATAAGAAATGATGCCAATGACATCAAGAAGATTAAAAACCAAATGAAGGAAGAGTTCAAGATCAATGATCTTGGAATGCTTACATATTTTCTTGGTTTAGAGATTGTTTAGATAGATTCTAGTGTTTTCATTACTCAGAGAAAGTACATCCATGATATGCTAGTTAAGTTCAAGATGGAAAATGCAAAAATTGTAGGTACACGCATGGGATTAATCACAAAATCAGTGCTCATGAAGGAGAGCTCAACTTGAAGACATTATAGGTTATCAAAGTCTTATTGGGAGTCTCAATTATGCAACCCTAACAACAATGGATGTATGCTATGGGTTGAGTACATTGAGTCAATTCATGCATACACCAAGGAAAACTCACATGGAAGCTGCCAAAGGATCTTAAAGTACTGCCCCATAAATGAAGGGCCATTTTATCCATTTACATTTGACTTGGATATTAAGCTATACTCTAATGCAGATTGGGCTAGCTCAAAAGATGATAGGAGGAGCATATTTGGCTACTTATCTTTTGCATGATCTAAGTTAATTTCATGGTCATGAAAGAAACAACCATGGCATTGTCCTCAACTAAAGTTGAATATAGGGATCTAACAAACGCAACACAAGAGGCAAAGTGGTTAAACCTACTCTACTCAGACTTGGGACTACATATATATACTCCAATGATCTTTGAAGATAATACTAGCTCATTATACTTAGTTGCTAATCTTGTATATCATGCAAGGACTAAGCACATTGAAGTGCATTATCATTATGTGAGAGAGAATCTACTTAGCAAGGACATACAATTGTCCTATGTATCAACAAACTTGCAATGTGTAGATATTCTAACTAAATCTTTGGATGGAACTAAATCAAGTAGGTTCAAGATGATGATTGGATTGTAAGAGATCAAAGAGAGTTGAAGCCCAAGCATGTTTGGCTTGAGGGGGAGCTGTTGGTGCAAATGGATTCAAGCCCACATACTTGGACATTTGGATAATCACTTCTATGAAATTACATGAAGTCACATATGACTATCCACTTGTAAAAGCATGACTTTTATCTTTGTAAAAATGCACATGTAAAAAGAGAACTTGCAATCATGATCTCTTAGGAGCTTTCATTATGAATTGGTTGGTGAGTTAGATGAAGATTGAAATCCTAAACTCTAAGGATATTTTTTGTAGGAGTTTGAATTTCAAAATGTCTTCGACTTTAGCTGTAAAAGTAGACTTTAAAAGTCATGTAATAGAGCCTTGATTTGGAGAGATACTCATAGGGATTTCAAGTGGATACTGAGTTCATACTATAGCTCTACCATTTCCCTCATATTGTGCAATCATTCATTGCCAATATCATTGTAAATTATGTGTTAATACATACTCTTTAATTATGTTTCATTTTCTATTCTCTCTCATGTATCACTCAGAATAGTGAACTTCTCAGATCCATTTCTCAGCGTGTACTTGATTATTTGTAGTGATTTAATTTGGTAAAGATTTATTAGATAGTCTATTTGTATGTTACAAAGTTTAATTTCAATTGCCTCAGCCATTCTCAAGATATGTTCAACACATTGCTCTCTGGTCAGCATATTGTTAACTCCCTAATATATGAGGATACATCTCAGTTTTCCTAAGCATCATTCTTTGAGCATAATTGATCATTTCTAGTGAGATAACTTAGGAAAATTAGCTAGCGTAGTCAATTAGATATTCCCAAAAGTATTCTGTCCAATTGTTATTAGGGAAAGAGTATTGTTCATTTCTCTAAGCAGGTTTAGTGACCAAAATAGCATGTTTTTGGTTCATAATGAAACTCCAAGTTATCTTTTTTGATCCAATGATTTAAGGAAATTACAGAAAAAAGTGAACCTTGGCTAGGTCTTGTAAGGATCCCTAATTTTTAGGGATTAAAATTAAGATTCAGAGGGATTATGGGCATAAGCAATACCACTGGTGGTTTTCTCCATTACATAGAAAATGAAAGGACAGTCAAATTCATTCTAAGACATTAGATGTTTGTATGTCAATGGCTATGATTAAAGCCATTGACGAGAGTGTAATCATTTCGCGCTAGATCCCAGAGGCAAAATAGAGACAGAACTTGAGTTCGCAGTCCATCCAAGCTATTAAAATTGAAAGATTGAACGGCAAGCCATAATCGGTGCTTATCAAAAAACCAGGCAGCAATGCATATCGTTAGAATTTTCTAAATCTAGTGCCAAGCCATAATCGGTGGTGATCCAAAATCGAGCACGTTTGGGGGCCATAAGATGCATCTAAAATCCAATGGACAATAGAAAAAGGTTCTTTTGAATTAGAGGGCTCATTTAGAGCCCTTAGATCATGAGTAAATCTAATGGCATAGATTTCTAATTAGGCTTCATGATTTGTGCCTATTCTCATCCATTCAATGGGCACAAGATCCAATGGTGGGCATGAAATAGCTCTTTTGGAGCTTATAATCAGAGCCATTGTTTTCTCTTTCAGACCAAGGGTGTATAATGAATGCCACCTTTAAATTCAAATTTTGAAATCATTCATTTCACGAAAGCCATGAACTTCTGGTGGTTTAGAAAGCTTTGACTAGCACAAACCAAGGGAGGCCTAGTCCTAGTCTAGTGGATTAAGAAACTAGACCTTGGCCACTGCTCTCTTCTCATTGGTGGATCACTAATCAGGCCTAAATCTAAAAGGCCCAAAGAGGGCTCATTTTTTTTCCTAATGGTCATCTTCGAAAGTACTTAGGTGATTATTCGTACTTGTTAGAAAGCGTAAAAGGTCTAATTTGCACTCAACTTATTTTTGGCTGATGTGAAGCAAGAATTTGCAACACCATCTCATCTCTGGAAGGTGTCCACCATCTCCTCAAACAGTATTTACCCTCATTCACACAAATCTTTATGCTTAAAGATGGGTGACTCAATGACACAAACTAGAATCTCGAGAAGGACACCATTAGGGCTTACCTTAAAAAAAATCTCTTATACGAAGTAGTTGAAGGAACCAAGCAAGAGCCTAACAAAGAAAGTGATATAGGAGCCTAGAATGTGTGGAATGTCAAAGATAAGTAAGCCTTAGGTCAATTACTTCTAGGTTGCGACGAGTTAACTAAGGTTCATATTACCTTTTGTAAAACATCCAATGAAGCTTGTAAGATCCTACAAGACCTGTATGAAGATAAAAATCCCTCAAAGATATACACCCTAGATGCCAAGTTTCATAACCTATCCATTAGGTCCCAGGATCCTATTATCAAAGTTAATTCCACATTTGAGGACTATCAATGCAAACAAGCAGTATGTGGCCACCAAGTCTCCAGTGAAGATATGACCATTCACCTTCTCAATAAACTCCCTACATCCTATGAGAAATTTGTAACCAATCTTTATAATTGTGGCCAAGTATTGACTTGGGAAGAAGTTCAACAACTTTTGCTCCTCCAGGACTCTCGAGCAAAGTCAACCTCTTCACAAGAAACAGTGATGAAAGCTAAGGGACCCTTCAACAAAGCAAAACATGCTAGTCATGATACTAGCAACACACCCAAGAAATGATCCACCAATTCATCAAAGAAGTTTATCTCTACATTTTGTGGTAAGATAGGTCACTTAGAGAGGTTTTGCTACATAAACAAGAACAGCTCAAAGCCCTCTAGCTCTAGGAACCAATCAAAACCCTCCCAGCATAGGTCCCATTGTTCCAGTGAAGACCTATTTATTTTAATAGAAGCCAATGCCCTAGTTACTTGAAGTTCATCTCAAGAATGGAAGCTTTAACATACTCACCTAACCTCTGTAGCTCCATTCTCTAAAGTATGGAGGCTGCTAGGGTTTCAGAGAAAGGTCCACCAAGAATGTAGCCACAACAACATGAGCACCAAATAGGAAGTCTTCATTTGGAAATCCATAGCCTCCAAGTGGTATCGACCATGCGGTATTGCCAGGTACTCCATATGATGTCCACTAGACGGATCAAGCGGATGCTCCATAGGTATGGTACCAACAAGGTATATGAACAAAGCAAGATCTCATTGGACAAGATCACCTTCCTGTGAGATAGATAAGATGACTCCATGTGGTGCATGAGAACCTCCAAAGCTTTGAAACTATCCACCATGACATGAGTATCACCAAGAAGTAGGTTGTGCAAGAATGAAATAGAAAGCATGAAGCATAAAATCATAAGCACATGGTAGAACATTTATATGTTGTAGTCCTTCATGGAGTGTACAAAGTCCTCACGTGTGTCAATAGGACCATGGAAGCCCCCTCTAAACCAAGAAGCTATCCCAAAAAAGGATCCAATTGAGTGATGAATCCAAGTAGATGCAAGAGTATCCTTTGGTAAATGAAAATATATTTGAATCCATAAATGGTAGAGTGTATGCTCAGAATGTTGTTGTAGACAAGGTAAGCAAGCTCTTGAAGATAGGAATGGAAAATGACGAGTCACTGATCCTGGAGTAATGCTCAACTAAAGCAAGGGAAAATGTAAACCTTTGATGATACGATAGGATATGTAGCCATCTAAGGTATAAGCCGAGATTGTATCTTTGATTCCTCATGCTCCAAAAGTGTACCATGATCTGGAAATCCATGTACAAAGAGATCATGCTCCACATAGTGTGACTATCCAAAACTGGAATGGTCCCCCTCTAAAGCTGAAATGGAAGGATCTGGATCTTGATATGAATATAGAAGGGATGGATACTTAGAGTATTCATCAAATGTGCAATCTTTGGTTATTGTAACTGAGTGACTCCTTGGGTCGTAGAGTTTGTATGTCTTTTGCTAGTCACTTTAACCGATGAAAATGTACTACTTAGGCTGATCATCATCACGGCCTTGCACATAAGCCTTTAATGGTGTTTGATTCTTCAAGACACCAGAGAACCCTCTATTAAGAATATGCATTGCTGTTTGTACTGCTTTACCCCAAAACTTTAGCAGAAGTTGCTTTTGACTAAGCATAATCTTGGCCATCTAGATCACACTTCAAATCTTTTGTAAGGCAATACCTTGTTCATTATCTTGATTTACTTGATACTTAATTCCATGTTGCTTCAAGTACTTGGAGAAGTTGTGATTGACAAACCCACTATCTCCATTTGATCGGATGATCTTCAAAAAACTTGGAAACTATTCTTGAAATGTTTGTGTCCACTCCTTGAACTTGTTGGTGCAAATGCCAAGCCTTCACACTTGGCTAGGAATCAGAAGAATTATGTGCAAATGCTTGGAATCCATAAGAACCATTGCTTATGGTTTTCACCATTAATCTTTGTAAAAGTCATTTGACTTAGAGGAATCATGTAAATCTACTAAACTCGTGGAGTTAGGAGAATATTGTGTTGCGAGATTTCATTGAAAGAATCTATCCTCATTTAGAGGAAGAATTTTTAGGTGAAGAATCTATTTGAATTTCAAAATAAAATTTGTAAAAGATCACTATAAAAGAGACTAAAAGTCGTGCCTTAAGCCCCGATTGCTGAGTCTTATTGAAGATCTTTTGGAGTGACTAAGTAGCTTACATCTTAGCTCACTTAGATCACCATCATTGGGCATTATTCTTCATGCCAATGATCATGTACAACATTGTTACATAATACATCTTATCATTGATCACGTCTGTTCATCTCTCTGCCATGTTCACTCAGAACAATGTACTTTGAATGCTCATATCTCAGTCATTACTCCATCATTTTTAATGTTCTATGGCTTGTTTGAATGAGCTCTAAGTCTACTACAAGCTAATAAATTTGGAATGTGTGTTTCATTTAGCAGATTGGGAGAAAAGTGTTTTGAAGTAGCCACTGGTCTTTCTCTGCACATCTCCTAAAAAGTTGGGGGTAATGTTTTACTTTCTAAATTGATTGTTCTATCAATCATTTTATGTGATTCCACTTGGAAAAATTATCTCTCTAAGCTAATTAGATAGCCCAAGAAGGAATTTTTCTAATTTCTACTGTACTCTGAGTACTAAGCAAAACGTCCAGCAGGTATCAAGACCAAAATTAGCAACTTTTGGTCATAAGCTGATCACAACCTTATATGTTTTGATCAAAGTATTTGAAGCATCATCTCCAAAGTACATAGGCACTAATTTAGTGTCACTAGAAAGCTAAACGGCCCTACAACAAAACTCTAAAGTGAAAGAGGGTAGGTACAAAGGAGGGATTAGTAGTATCAACACATTTCTTGAGGTGTCTATCCATCTTTCCCAACAATGGTATCAGAGCAACTTGAGGGAAACTGGGAGATGATTTTCCTTATTTTATTGATAAATTGGACATGAACAACTACCAAGCATGGTCCTTGAGGATGGATTGAGTTTACCACAGCATAGGAGAGGGGATTGAAGAGGAGCAAATTGTGAGACAAGTAATCAATGGTATTAAGGCAGATGACAAATGGGAAAGCTTCACAACTGCTATGGACTTGTACATGGACATGGAGATTCTAGATCTTACCACACTCATGGGGAAACTCTTTACCCATGAAGCTAAGCTCAAAAAAAATGGAGATCCATCAAGAGGTAACAACTTTCCAGCCCTATACACAGATAAAGGCAAGTTTAAAGAGAAAGTGAAAAATAAAAAGAGTGAAGATGAAGGTACTACTTCTCAAGCCAATTATGCAAGAAGAGGTATGAACTCAAAAGGTAGGGGCAGAGGAGGTAAGCAAGGTAGGGGGAGACCCACTCTTCTCCATGTAATATTTGTGGTTTATCAAATCACACCACAGATGAGTGTTACAAGAACTTTAACACTAGTTCTATACTAGGACACTTGAGTGTCCTGCTTTTACGCCACATTGATTGATTTTTCTTGATGACACCCTTGAGGCTTTGATAGCATACTCACTTGGATTCGATAGCCCATATCATGTACTATAAGAGAAAAATATAATCTTTAACATTTTACAACTTCCCATGGGTTATTAAATGAAAAAGAAAATGGGACTTTTTAAAAACTCAACTTTTAGCATAACTGAAAAAATAACACAATTCAAACATTTTGACAAATTGGATATGTTTTAGGAAATGGAAAGCTATTCAGGGACTTTGGAAGTGTAAAGCAAGTGTCTAGGGATCACTAGAGAAGGTTGAACACTTCCATAAGTCATAAACATGGACTCAAAACTTGTCTGCTCAAGATCATTGCCATTCTCCACACCTTTTAAAGAATGGCTCACTATAATTTGTGTGTAAGTGAGATTGTAGAGAATTGGCAGGTTATCAATGGATAACCTTCATAATAATTGAATGCATATTTTTATTCAAAGTTAGAAGGCCTTCGCTTTGAACTAGTAGCCACTACATTTGGTGCTGACTTTCATGCTGAATCAGTAAAGCACATATTTCTATGTTCATGAAGAGAACATAGCTCCAAAGGTGGAATAAAAAATTATAATGAAAAATAATAATTATTTAAATGCTATTCTAAGTATTAAACCTTCCAAAATATGCTTTCATGCCATGTTTCATTCTTAATCTCGTCAAATAATATGTGATCCCCAATGTTGATTGTGATAAGAATGAAAAAAATTGGCATACATATTTCATTTGACTAAAAGAAGATGGCATCCATGATGGAAATAATGAAATGTTTTCAAATGATCCTTATCATTTCATGATATTGAGGATTATATAAAATACTTTTGAGTATTATTTTTAGTATGTGTTGATGTGTGCAAGGGATTGTGTGTTTATGCATATAACAACTATAAAAAAAAAAACATTTTTACTAAATATGTTAAAACTATATATTCTTTTGATTCTATATGTACATGACTCTTGTCTCTTTGTAGGAACTAGTTTATTTTTTTCTATATCAAGCTAAATGTTTGTAATTTGGCATTATTCTGATTGGATGTTAATATTTGTATGTGGATATATTGGTTGGTGCCCACACATATATCTAGTTTGTTTGGTGTACATAGATCTGAAAAGCTTGGTTGATTTTTAGAGACTGGTAGTTCCCTTACGTATACACCTTGTTTGATGTCTTATTTTCTTTTGTCATGTGAAGAAACTGGACCTCTTCCATAAGTGTGCATGCTTTGTTATGTGTCCACAAACTATTCATGATTGTATCTGTAGAATTCGGTTGATGCCCACACAACAAAAGATTCTTGGTTGTGTCCAAAGACGTGAAAATTTTGGTGGATTTCAATAAGTTATTTAGCCTCATATATGTAAGCTTTCATTTGTTACGTCACACATTGTCTACTTGGTAACTTGAATGTGTACACCTTGGATGATGTCCACAAATTCTTTTGAGTCATATATGTAGGATTTAGTTTTTTGTTTTTGGTGACTAGAGTCATAGCACTTGATTTTATATGTGTATACCTTGGTTTTTTTCTTCACTGCATAAATTGAATTAAGACACTTACTCCATAAGCATATCAATCCTTGTCAATGTAGCATAATTTATGCTTCCAACTATGCTTTGGTATCTTGCAATATTGTCAAGCACAACACCTTCATGACCACTTAACTTTTGATTTACCTCCATAGGAGTGCTGGCTATCTTGGCTTCCTCCAAGTGAAACTTCTTCAACATGTTGTGCACATACTTTCCTTGAGTAATATAAATTCCAGAATTTGTATAGACTAACTCAAGTCCAAGAAAATACTTTAGTGACCCTAAATCACTAATTTTGAACTCCTGCATCATTTGGTTCTTAATTTGCTTGATGCCATTGGCATTACTACTTGTAAGTATGATATCATCAACATACACACATAGGTATATCACCTTTGAATTATTTTTCTTGACAAACAGAGACGTATCTGCTTTGCTCATGATGCATGCTTGGTCTTGAAGATAGGTAGTCAACCTATGATTCCATGCCCTAGGTGCCTGCTTTAATCCATAAAGAGCTTTATTCAGTTTACACACATAATTTACCTTGCTTGGGTCCTTATAGCCAGGAGGTTGAGCCATGTAAACCTCCTCTGAAATCCAACCATTAAGAAAAGCATTTTTTACATCCAATTGGTACATATTCCAATTCCTTGATGCAGCCACACTTACCAATACTCTGATGGTTGGCATTTTGGCTACAGCTGAGAAAGTCTCTTGATAATCAACTCCTTGGGTTTGTCCAAAACCCTTAGCCATAAGTCTAGCTTTATACCTGTTTATTGATCCATCTGAATTTCTCTTGATTTTGTAAATCCATCTAGAACCAATTACCTTCATAGACTCATTCTTTGGCACTAGCTCCCAAGTATCATTCTCCTTGAGTGCTTCAATTTCTTCATCCATAGCTTCCTTCCATTCTGCTTTGGTCTTTGCCTCTTCATATGATGAAGGCTCTTCAAGTTGTAAATCTTTAGCAAGATAAATGGAATGCTTGGTAACTAAAGAAGTGTCATACCCATATTTGATTGGCTTCTTGCTCTCCCTTTGTGACCTTCTAATTGCTTGGTTGGATGATTGAGGTATGTCCTTCATCTTCTGCATCTTAACCTTGCCTTTTGATTTCCATGCTTTGAATTCTTCTCGGTTGATGATGTCTTCATTATCTTATTTGATGTCTTCAATCTGATTTGGCTCTTCCTTAGTGAGGCTTGGAAATTCCTCTTCCAAGTCATAAGGCAAATTTACTTTCCTGCATTCACTTTCAAACCAAGAGTCATTCTCATCAAACACAACATCTCTATTGACCATAAATCCTTTGTTGGATGGATTATAGAACCTGTATCCTTTCTGATTTAAATCATACCCCATGAAGATGCACTTCTCTCTCTTAGGGTCTAGCTTACCTCTGATTTGAGATGGGATATGCACATATGCAACACATCCAAAGATCCTTCAATGATCAAGTGATGGCCTTCTACCATGCCATGCTTCATATGGGTTCATCCCATCAAGTGATTTGGATGGCAACCTGTTAACAAGATAAGTGGTAGTAGATACACTCTACCCACAAATAATTAGGCAACCTTTTCTCATTTAGCATTGACCTAGCTGTTTCAACAATCAACATGTTTCTCCTCTCTGCCACCCCATTTTGCTTAGGGGTATACCTTGTTGTAATTTCCCTTTTGATTCCTTTATCCTACAAGAATGCATCAATTCATTTGATGAAGTACTCACCTCCTCCATTTGACCTAAGTCTCTTTAGGCTTCTTCCTGTTTGGTTTTCCACAAGTGCAAGATGGTTCTTAAAGCAAGTGAACACTTCTCCTTTGTGTGTCATAAAGTATAAGATAGTCCACCTACTAAAATCATCAATGAAAGATACATAATACCTTGATCCAAAAATTGAAGGGTCCTTACTTGGTCCCACACATCTGTGTGGATAAGCTCCAAGTAATCCTCATGCATATAGCCTTTCTTCGAAAAAGGTACCTGTGAGATTTTCCAAACTAACAAGCACCACATTTATAGAACATGTGTTGCTTGGATACATTAGGTATCCCAAGCACACATTTATCTCTACATATTTGCTTAAAGGTTCTCTCACCAATATGCCCTAATCTTTTATGCCAAATCTCAAGCTCTGATAATGTTTGATCCTTGTAATTGTAAAGTGCAATATTCCTTGTATCCTCAAGTTCAAATGTAAAAAGTCTACCTGTTTTTTCTCCTTTGGAAATTCTCTTGAATCCATGTTGTGGATCCTCCACAAATGCTCCATATTTGTTGAACCTAACCTGGAAACCCTTTCCCACAATCTTTCCAACACTCATGAAATTCTTGGTGATTGTAGGTACATAAAGAACCCTGCTCAACAGATTTCTATTCCCATTAGAGGTTTTAACATTTCCTACCTTGAACATTGAATGCTTGGTGTCATCACCTGTTTGCACTTGGTGCTTTCCCTTGGGTTCCTCAAGGTTAGATAGAAGAGCTAAATTGCCTGCCACATGGTTTGAGCAAGCTGAGTCAATATAGAAGAGGTGTTTATCATTCATACCTTGCTTTGAAGTCATGTTCATAATCAGAAGGGAATCCTCTTGATTCTCTATGTAGTTGTTGTATTCTTTCCTTGACTTGTAGCCTCCTTGGTAGTTGTTATTGTAATTGTTGTTGTAGTTGTTATTGTAGCCTTGATGATGGTTGAATTTTCCTTTGGATTGTGTGTAGCCACCTCTTTGGAAACCTCTACCTCTCTGATTCTTAACACTAGTTTTGTACCAAAACAGGACACGTCCTTTTTGATAGTTTTCCAAAAAATCACACACCTTCTACATAGAGAATGTGAGAAAAACCTTTAACACACCTATTAAATATAATTCAAAGGTTAATCCAAAATTATAAAACACAATAAATGATGTTTTGTGTTCATGTAAATAGCCTCTCAATATGCTATGGTAGTGGACAGGATGAAAATTCCTAAACAAACATATTTTTTATCAAAAGAAAAAAATTCATCATATGAAAGAAAAAATTATACACATTCCTTGGAACATAGATCAGATAGTATGAACCTCAAAGTCACTTAGAAAAATCATTTCAATTCAAATGAAATCAATTAGTTTGACTTTGTACACCAAAAACAACAACTAGTTCTAAACATGGCAAACAAACTTATGGGAATCCACAAAGGTGTACAAATATGCCAAGAATCAAACAAGAGTGCCCCACTTGGAAGTTTCCAAGAGAATTTTGAAGTACTTTAAAGGTACTCAAAATCAAGGTTTATACTTTCCTTATACTTCAGATTTGGACATCAAAATATAATCAGATGCAGATTGGGCAGGTTGCAAAGATGACAGGAGGAGTACCTCAGGATATCTCTCTTTTGCAGGTGATAAGCCCGTTTCATGGTCTTCCAAGAAGCAACCCACTATTGCTTTATCTTCAATAGAGGCTGAATATAGAGGATTAGCCAATCCTACTCAAGAAGCCATATGGATCAGATTGCTATATGCAGACTTGGGACTACATTCTAACTCACCTATGATCTTTGGAGACAATACAAGTTCTTTACATCTTGCAGCAAATCCTATCTATCATGCTAGGACCAAGCATATAGAAGTTCACTACCACTATGTGAGAGAGAAGCTATTGAGCAAGGAGATTCAACTTGCATATGTATCCACTAATATGCAATGTGCAGATTTATTGACACATGCACTTGATGGTACTAAACTTTGCAGGTTTAAAGCTATGATTGGATTGCAAGAAATTCAAGAAAGTTGAAGACCAAGCCAAGATGTTTGGCTTGAGGGGGAGTTGTTGGTGCAAATGCCAAGCCTTCAGACTTGGCTAGGCATTCGAAGTATTATGTGCAAATGCTTGAGGATCCATAGCAACCATTGCTTATGGTTTTTACCATTAATCTTTGTAAAAGTCTTTTGATTTAGAGGAATCATGTAAATCCATTAAACTTGTAGAGTTAGGAGAATATTGTGTTATGAGCTTTCATTGAAATAATCTCTCCTCATTTAGAGGAAGAATTTTTAGGTGAAGCATCTATTTGAATTTCAAATCCAAATTTGTAAAAGATCACTATAAAAGAGCCTAAAAGTCTCACGGCCTTAAGCCCGATTGCTGAGCTTATTGAAGATCTTTTGGAGTGGCTAAGTAGCTTACATATTAGCTCACTTAGACCACTATCATTGGGCATTAATCTTCATGCAAATGATCATGTATAACATTGTTATAATACATCTTATCATTGATCACTTCTATTCATCTCTTTGCCATGTTCACTTAGAACAGTGTACTTTGAATGCTCATATTGTTGGAGTTAGACGTCTGCAGAAGCACGCAAACAACACAAGGAAGAAGAAGAAGCTTGGAGCACAACACACAATACTGAATGTATTACTAGAGAATGTACAAAGATAAGTATCCGATTAGGGCAATAGGTGTATATACAAGCCGGGGGAAAAAACCTCCTAAAGAGGGAAAAAGTGCCCCGACAGTCCTAGTGTGTTCACACACATCACTACCTATATATATCAACAAATCCCCCCTCGAAGTGATACGGTGAACAAGGAGCTGGCACTCATGTATAAGGAAGTGCCAAGCTATGTGGAAATCACTCCACAAAAGGAAGTAAGCCCAAAGCTTTGCGAAAAGCTTCAAACTTCTCCCTAGGCAGAGCCTTCGTGAAAAGGTCTGCAATGTTCTCCTACGTGGACACATATGCCAAGCTGATCTCCCCAATAGAGAACCTCTCCGTGACATAGTGATAATGCACCTCAATGTGCTTAGTGCGAGTATGGAACACAGGGTTCCTCGCAACTACCAATGTGCTCTGACTGTCACTGACGATGGTGGTGGCAGAAGACTGACCAACACCCAAATCAGCCATAAGGCGTCTGAGCCACACACGCTCAATAGTCGCTGTGAAAGCTACCCTATACTCAACCTCACAACTAGAAGTGACCACAGTAGGCTGCTTCTTGCTCAACCAAGATATACATGAGCTACCAAGCATGAAGCAAAAGCCACTTGTGGACACACGAGTCTCATAGCAACCAGCCCAATCAGAGTCAGTAAAAGCATGCTGTAGCTCAGTGATGAGTAGCACCTCCTTTAATGTCAATCCGGGAAGACGTGAGGATGGTATGAAGACCTCGAGCAAGTGGAGGCACAAGTGCGTGAGTGAGAGGCACACAAACATGCACACACATACACACACACGTGCACACACGGCAAGACAAAGAGTGAGAAGCAATGGAGTTCTTAGATTACTTTCAAAAAGCTCTTACAAGTTCGTTTCAATTACAATCTAACCTCAAAAATGAGCTCTCTAGCTCTTTTTATAGTTTTTGGCTAGGTTTTGGCCCTGTCCAGACCTAGTGTCCGGCCTAGTTAAAAATTAGGTTCCAGGGCCAATTTGAGGGCTTAAACGGAGTCTAAAAAATACGAAAATTGATATGTAGGTACTTCTAAGGCTCCTCAAGCTCAAGGAGTCCTTGGCTTCCACAAAATGGAGCTACATAAATATGAAATGGTATTTACAATGATTGTTAGTGATAAGAATCACTGTTATAAAGATGTTGATTTGGAAAAAATTTGAAGGGCCTATGTGCTAGATTTGCGTCGACTACTTTGTTTACTTACTCCTTCACCTCGCTCTGACTCTCTCCGCTGGCTTCCTTGTCTTGTCAGTCCTTGGGTGCCCATACTGCTCTCAACACCCCCCCTCTCTCGCGTCTGTCATCCCTGACAGACCCTTGTTGCTGGGAGTGTTGGATGTAATATTCCACAACCTGAGTGGCAAGCTGATGTTCTTGTAGGCGTAGTCCTCTGGCTAAGTCTGTCATCATACGATCGCAATCAATTGGTCCTGGAATGTCCGGGTGTGGTAGACGTAACTGATCTGCATGGATCGCTTGTTCTACTGCGAATAGATGTAGCAAATGTGTGGGTCTGGGAATGAAGATTTCAGAATGATATTCCCAGAATCCCGTAGAGAACATTTCCTCAAATGTCTGCTTGAAGCATGCGGGTAAGTACTTTATTCGTGCATGCCAGGCAAAGATTATAGTGACCGAGGGAGTCTGGCTCATGTCATAGACTAAATCCTTGTTACCTTGAGAGAATCCAGGGGCAGAGATGTATGGAGCTTGTACATTCCGAAAGGTTTTGAAGACAATGGTCATGAGCTCGAATATCTTCATACACATTTTCGCTGCTATGTCGGGTACATTATTTAGACGTGTAGACCAGTGCCGAATTGTTGATATCATGTAGGCTACGGTTGGGGTCCCTCGAGGTGGAGCAAAATATGGATAGTTAACCCAAGCCGAGCATTCTTTATTGTTGCGTACCTTAATTGCAAATGCTTGCCAGGATCTGCGACGTACCACTGGGCAATAGCATGGATTATACTTGATATATAGTGGCATGGTTGCCCAGGTGCTCATCATCTCTGGGTAATCGGTTAGTAGACGTGCACGCCAATTAGGTTGGAAGATCGAGCCAGCACGTGCATTTGTCGGTAAATCCCCTAGCTCAAATTGAGTGGCGAATGTGGGCTCTTCCCTGTATGTCTTTTGACTTCAGCATTATAATCATGTAGTAAGACAAAATAAGGCATGTATTGCAACTCTAATGTTGTGATTAACCGTTGATGGGATAAGTTTTGAAAGTAGGAAGACCGAAGGACAGTTTCTTCCAGATTTGTGAGAGATTGCATTTGCACGGCCACACGATCATCATGTGTCTTACCCACTTTCTCGACCCTTTTGACCCAATCTGGAACTTGAATTTCTAAAGTGTCTTGTCCTTCCTCTGTAGTTCGACCACCGGGTGTCGGCATCGGCTCATATGGCTCTTCATAGCTGTCATCGACGGGGATTTCCACTGCTATTTCAGGTTCTGGTTCTTCAATGGGCGAGGGTGGCCTTTCATATGGTAAGAGGCGTGCTTGGAGTTCTGCCACCTGTTTCCGGAGGGTCTCTACTTCTTCTGTAGAGTGTTGCAAGATTACCGGCTCCTGTTGAGCTGTGGGGACACTGGCTATCTGTTTCTTTAGATCTGCACATTCAGCCTCTAACTTTTCATATGACTCCAAGAATTTGCATGCTCCTCAAGTAAGATGCGAATGTCTTCCGATGGGACTGCTCTATATCTGGTAGGGCTAATGGTTGCTCCTACAGTTCCTTCCATAGCCGCTTCAAAGTTGTCTTGGTTTTGTTGTTGAAGTTGTTGATATATTTAGGTAGTGATATGTGTGAACACTCTAGGACTGCCGGGGCACTTTTTTCCCTCTTTAGGAGGTTTTTTTCCCCCGGCTTGTATATACGCCTATTGCCCTAATGGGCTACTTATCTTTGTACATTCTCTAGTAATACATTCAGTCTTGTGTGTTGTGCTCCAAGCTTCTTCTTCTTCCTTGTGCTGTTCGCGTGCTTCCGCAGACGTCCAACTCCAACAATTGGTATCAGAGCAGGTCGTCGCTTCTTCTAGGGCGCCGTCGACACTCCTCCGTTTGCAGTCTCAGATTCGCACGAAATTTGGTGAGCATACTCAGGGTGTTTTCGAGATCAAAACAACTTTGCTATGTGGTGCCAAAATCGCGATCTGAGCTCGTTTCGGCCTCCGAACGCACTATCGCAGCGCTTGTGCAGGCTATTTCATCCTTTTGTGCCAAAGGTATATACCAGTTTCTGTTCGCCAGTTTAAACGTCTCGAAGTCTACTACAGGTCTAGCAGAACTCGTTTGGGCAGTTCCGTTCAACTTTTCTAGATACAGTCAATTTTCTGCATCAAGGTATTTTAGTCACCGGCCATGGCTGAAAGCAGTGATGTATTCCGTATGTTGGCTGTTGAGGATAAGTTGGATGGTACCAACTACCCATTATGGGCTTATATGATGCGACATGTACTGGTTGAAAAAGGATTGTGGAACATTGTGCAGGGTGTTGAAAGACGTCCTGTTACACCTGTAACGACAGGTACTGCAAATACAGGTGTTGGAGCTGATGAAGATGGTGTCGAAGATGATATTCCGCAGATTCCTGTTCGTGCTGCTGTTTCTGTTGCACCTACTACAGAGCAGATTCGTTGGGATGGCAGAGATGCCCAGGCACATGCATTGATAGCTTTGTCTGTCAAACGTGCCATTATTCCTCACATTCGCTCTTGCAGAACAACAAAGGATGCTTGGGATACACTTACCACTTTGTACCAGGCTAGGAATGAGGCTCGTGTTGCTTACCTCCGAAAACAGTTGGAGAGTGAGCACATGAATGAAGGTGATTCTATGGACAGTTTTCTTACAAAGATCAAAGACCTGAAGGAACAATTGATTTCTGCTGATGAGGTTATACCAGATAGCTCACTTGTGCAGACCGTTCTGAATGGTCTTCCTGATTCATATCAGAGTTTTGCCTCTACTCTTTGGTTGATGATGAAAGGCAATCCGAATGCCTTGTCATTTGAGGAATTAGTCTCTGTTCTATTGCAGGAAGATCAGTCCAGGCAGAACAGGTCCATTATGTGTGTTGCAGATCAAGCTTTCCTGGCTAGTCAGAAAGGCAAAGGAAAATGGAGCTCTTCTACTAGTAAGCAGAAATCTGCAAATGCTGCACATTCAAAGAACCAAGACAAAGATGAGAAAAAATCAGAAAAGCAGAAATTGTTTTGTAAGTACTGTAAAGGCAATGATCATATCATAAAGAACTGTCCAAAACTGGCTGCTAAAGAGGCAAAGAAGAAAGAGGCTGGAATGGTTGTTGCAGAGGCCTCTACACCAAAAACAGAGTCTGCAAATCTTGTGCAGGAAGAAGAATGGGCGTTTACTATTGTCTGTAGTTTTGACCCATCTTCTCCTGATCAGTGCATGTCTGCAGTAGACTCAGATGTTTGGTACTTTGACAGTGGGGCGACCAAACATATTACCTCGCAGCGCAGTTTCTTCTCTTCACTTGAGCCTGCTCCTACAGGGAATACTGTCACATGCGCCAATAACTCCTCTTATCCTGTTATGGGAGTTGGTAAGATCATTCTGACTACTGCTCATGGTAGTTCTTTCACTTTGTCAGATGCTTTATTTGTGCCAGGGATCAAAAAGAATCTGTTATCAGTTTTTGCATTAGCCAAGATTGGCTTGGTTGTGAAATTTGTTGATGACAGGTGTACAGTCCATGATCTCTCAAATGGCGATGTGATTATTGCTTCTGGCATTTTATGTCGTGGGCTGTATAAGCTCATAGACTATGAAAGATCTGTGAATGATTCGGCATGTGCAGTTCATGATTCTCAGGCTATGTCAGATGCAAAGCTTTGGCATGCACGCTTTGGTCATCTGAATTTTGCTAGTTTGTTACGCCTGCAGAAATCTGAAATGGTGTCCTCTTTGCCCAAACTTGAGGCACCTAGAAAACATGTTTGTGAAGGCTGTATTTTGGGCAAAATGCAGCGTTCTTCCTTTCCAAAAGATGGTTCAGTTCGGGCTACGCAGAAATTGCAGCTTGTACATAGTGATGTCTGTGGTCCTATGCAGACACCCTCTTTTGGAAATTACCTTTACTTCGTGACTTTCATTGATGATTTTTCCAGGCATGCATGGGTATATCCACTCAAAGCAAAGTCTGAAGTGTTCATGTGCTTCAAACAGTTTTTGGTTTTAGCTGAAAATCTGTCAGCATGTAAAATGGGCACCCTCCGTTCTGATCGAGGGGGGGAATATATGTCTTCAGATTTTAATGCATTTCTGGCTGAACGTGGGATAAAACACCAGTGTACAGTGCCGTATACACCTCAACAGAATAGAGTTGCTGAACGAAAGAACAGGTCACTCATGGAGATGGCGAGGTGCATGGTCAAAAGTTAGGCTTTACCACATAGTTTCTGGCTTGAGGCTGTCATGTGTGCAGCATATGTACTGAACAGGTGTCCCACTAAAGCGTTGCAGTCTATCACTCCATATGAGGCTTGGCATGACCGCAAGCCATCTGTTGCTCATCTGCGTGTTTTTGGTTGTTTGGCATATGCGTTAGTGCCTGAACAACATCGCAGAAAATTGGATGATAAGGCAGTAAAATGTATTTTTGTTGGGTACAGTTCTGAAAGTAAAGGCTATCGTCTGTATCATCCACAGACTAAACGCATTCTGGTTAGCCGTGATGTTGTCTTTGTGGAAGATGCTATTCAGCCATTGCTTTCATGTACTAAGGAGACATCTGTTAGCTCCAAAGACATGTATGATACTTTGATGCCTCTTTTTACAGGTGGACAGGCTAGTGCTGGTCCTAATGAGGCAACTTCTCAGCCTTTGCAGGTTTCATATGATGATGCAGATCATTCCATTTCTGATGCAGATTTACATGATGCACTTGTTGATGAGAGAGCTGATATTGAGCAGGTAAAAACTATGCCAAAATGGCTGGTGCAGACTTTGCGTGACAGCAAATTAGATGCACCTTTGTCATATCGTACTCGTTCAGGCTCTCATAGTGCCTCCTTTGCATCAGATTGCTATGCTATGGCTGCATCTAGTCTCTGTGATGAGAATGAGCCTGTTTCTTTTGATGAAGCACAAAATTCAGAAAATTGGATGGCTGCTATGCAATCTGAATATGATGCTATAATGAAGAATGGTACATGGTCTTTATGTGACTTGCCTCCTGGCAAGAAGGCCATTGGCACTAAGTGGGTATACAAGCTGAAGCGTAAACCTGATGGTACAGTTGACAGGTATAAGGCTAGGCTTGTTGCAAAGGGTTATGCGCAGGAAAGAGGCATTGATTTTGATGAGACCTTTGCACCTACATGCTGTATGACTACTGTTCGGAGCATTTGTGCACTTGCAGCCCATCATGGTTGGAATGTACATCAGTTGGACATTAAAATAGCATTTCTGAATGGTGACTTGCATGAAGAAGTGTATGTTTTTCAGCCTCGTGGCTTTGTGCACAAAGGGCATGAAAACCAGGTGTGCAGGTTAAAGAAGGCGTTATATGGTTTAAAGCAAGCACCACGTGCTTGGTATGAGAAGATACATGCCTATCTGATTGCACATGGTTTTGAGAACAGTCTAACTGAAAGCACCTTATATGTTAAACGTGCTAATGATGTGCTTCTGATCATTGTTGTCTATGTTGATGACATGCTGCTCACTGGTCCTATTGAGACACATATTGCTGATTTTAAGGCTGATTTGCATGCCTCATTTGAGATGTCTGATTTGGGGCATTTGCATCACTATTTGGGCATTCAGTTTATGCACGTTGATGGTGGAATGGCTTTGTGTCAAACGAAATATATTGACACATTATTGCAGCGTTTTGGCCTTGAAAACTGTAAGCCTATTGCCACTCCTATGGAGACAGGTTTACGATTGAGTCTTCATGATGCTGGAGATGCATTTGATGCTGTTCTCTATCAGCAGGCTGTTGGATGCTTGATTTAATTATGCATTACTCGGCCAGATATTCAGTTTGCTGTCTCACAGATGAGCAAGTTTATGCATTGCCCAGGAGTCACGCATTGGAAAGCGGTTAAGTGCATCTTTCGCTACTTGAGTGGTACTCGGCTACTTGGGTTGTTTTATCCCAAGGGGGGATCACTACCGCCAGATTTGCATGCTTTTTCTGACTCAGATTGGGCTGGTTGCTATGACACTCGTGTGTCCACCAGTGGTTTTTGCTTCATGCTTGGTAGCTCATGTATATCTTGGTTGAGCAAGAAGCAGCCTACTGTGGCCACTTCCAGTTGTGAGGCTGAGTATAGGGCAGCTTTCACAGCGACTCTTGAGTGTGTGTGGCTCAGACGCCTTATGGCTGATTTGGGTGTTGGCCAGTCTTCTGCCACCACCATCTTCACTGACAGTCAGAGCGCATTGGCAGTTGCGAGGAACCCTATGTTTCATGCTCGCACTAAGCACATTGAGGTGCATTATCACTATGTCAGGGAGAGGTTCTCTGCTGGGGAGATCAGCTTGGCATATGTGCCCACGCAGGAGAACATTGCAGACCTTTTCACGAAGGCTTTGCCTAGGGAGAAGTTTGAAGCTTTCCGCAAAGCTTTGGGCTTACTTCCTTTTGTGGAGTGATTTCCACATAGCTTGGCACTTCCTTATACATGAGTGCCAGCTTCTTGTTCACCGCATCACTCCCAGGGGGGATTTGTTGATATATTTAGGTAGTGATGTGTGTGAACACTCTAGGACTGTCGGGGCACTTTTTTCCCTCTTTAGGAGGTTTTTTTCCCCCGGCTTGTATATACGCCTATTGCCCTAATGGGCTACTTATCTTTGTACATTCTCTAGTAATACATTCAGTCTTGTGTGTTGTGCTCCAAGCTTCTTCTTCTTCCTTGTGCTGTTCGCGTGCTTCCGCAGACGTCCAACTCCAACAGAAGTCTCTTGTTCTCTTCTAGTGCTGCTGCCATATGCTTCCTTAATAGCCCAATGTTGCGTCTGAGTGTAGCATTAGATATCATTTGCGCTTGAAGCACTGTTTCTAGTTCCTTGACTGCTTGATCATCTACTGTTGATGTCTTTGATTCCAATTCGGAGTGAGCCTGCTGTAATGTTGTATGCTCGGTTAGGAGCGTTTGGTAATCAGCTTCAAGAGTGGTGACTCTAGCTTGCAGACGTTGAGATTCTGCCTGGAGGGCAGCAGTGCGTTCTTCCAATTGATGGTATTCTTTTTGTAGTTGATGTGCACACTGAAGTAATGTGTTGAACGTGCTATTTACATTATGAGATGCAAGGGGGAAAATTTGAAATGCAGGGGAGGTGGGATTGGGTAGGGGGGTAGTGAATGCTGTGTGTGCCAATTATGTGAGTGGTGAGGTGGGGGGTAAGGGAGGGGAAGATGGTGGATTCGTGGGGAGAGGTGCTGTGGTTGGTGAGATGTCCATTGGGTCAGACAAAGTGGTGTGTACAGGGGCTACCATGTAGGTGGGTATGGTAGGTGAAGTGAGTGTGGTGTTCGTGTAAATTGATGTCGTTGCGAACATCGGGGAAATGTGCCTCTGAAACATTGGAGAGCGGATGAACTGCTCCACAAAGGACGGGTATTGGGGTGGTGAAGTCAGGTTGAAAGAGGGGTAGGGGCCAGATGGGAAGTGAGGGTCATGGAATGGAGGTACCCGTAGTGGGGAATAGGCTGGGAAACACAGGGTGCCTTCGGTGGGTGCTGGGTTTCCAACTACACTTGGAATTATGGGATGGCCAGTTATGGGTTCGGAGGATAGAAGGGATGTAGTGTACAAGGGATTGGTGACGAAGGAGAAGAGGGTGTCTTGTGAGGTGGGTTCTCGAAATGAGAATGATGTGAATGAGGATGGGTTATAAGTGAAGGTAGAGGTGATGACTGTCGTTTCTTCCATGGTGGGAGGTGGTGGTGGGGGTGGAGAAGGTGGTGATGGAGGATGCTGGGGTGAGATGGGTGATGTCTGAACGAAGGTTTCGGCAGAGAGGTCAGTGGTGGTTGTGGGGGTAGCTGTTGTTTCAATGGGTACTTCTTGTTCTGTGACGGGTATCCTGATAGTCTTACCTACTCGTGGTAAGGTGTCAACTCTACGTTTGTCATACCTCACGGACTGGCGGACTGCAGTGTGGACAGCCTCCGGAACTCCTAAAGATTCTGACACTAATTTGAGGGTGTCAATGAAATGTTGGTCCACCCCCTCATCTCATAGCATTTCTTGCATCAAAGCTTGACCTGATACAAGAGAGAGTTGATGCCTTTCTTGTACTGCTTTGATTGTGTCGTATAACCTTTGTAGTTGAGTTGTATATGCTGGTGCACCTACAAGTTCTGGCACTTCTTGTTGCTCCTCTTGATGCTCTTGATCATAATCCTCCTCATCTTCCTCCTGTTCTTCATCTCCGTCATCCTCTTCATCCACTTCAACTGGGGTGACAGGTGCTTGGGAGGTTGTGGCCTGCGTTTGCATGTTTTCCGCCTGTTGTGCCTCTTCTGCCTCCAGCTCTACATCTTGTAATAATTGTTCGAAATCTTCATTAGTGAGTTCTTCCAAAGGTGCACCACTGGGAAATTCAAGATCGGTTGGGATAGGAGGGAACATCAAGGTGGAACCATCGGTGCTGCGTCTTGGAAGTCGGAGTGTGAATGGTCCGACTCTTCGGGGTGGAGGGGTAACATCTGGTGTTAGGGTGGCTCCACGTGGTTGAGCACATGGGACTTGGACAGTGCCTCTCATCTTCTTAGAAGGGGGTCTAGTGGATGTCCTGCCTCTAAACTGCTCTACACGATTCCACATTAGGGCCCGTTGAATAGGAATGTCATAAGCCAAACACCTATAAATGATTCTCGTCAGAGCACAGCAACCATATAAAACATGTTTCCGCGGCCATCGTTTGTGAGCTAGGTGTATCTGATCAATTATCCAGTGGGGTAAGTTGATGGTGAGGCTCTGTGTCTCTACCAGATACAAACTAAACCAAATCTTTTTGGGCGGCATGGTGAATCTATCTTGTGCAAGAAAAGCAAAGTGTTGCATGCACATGCGAAGGTGTATTGCAATATTAGGCGTCATGGACACCATGTCCTTGAGTTTGGTGAGGCTTCGATTCTTCATGTAATCCGGTACTAGGGTTTCCTTTTCTGTAGGAATATGCATTCCGCGCATATCTAGAGCCTCTCTCACCAAGTTGTTTGATAGCCTAAATCTCTTGAGCTCATTCCCCTTTGTCAGAGATGGAATCACAAATGAGCTTGCACCTTTTGGGTTCTGGTTTGGAGTCAAGGTGTTGATGAGATAGTAGCATCGCATGAAGTCAGGCTTTGGGAACCGTGCACTGAAATATGCATCCAATCCTGCCTTTGCCCATATCGAACGTAGACCTTCTGCATTTTGTAGCTTCTCGAATTCTCTTGTAAAGAAATGATATCTGCCTTGCTTCCCATTGAAGTCCAACTCTGATTCCCATAGGTACGTTCCCTCACCCAAGGGTCCTGCCACTTCAGTAAAACAGTGGGAAGTCTTTCCTACGGGCATGGTGTGGCCACGCGGAGGGTCCGCAATAGGTATGATTTTGATTGCCCGCAATTCTTCTGGTCTTTCATTTGTCTCAGGCAAAACGGGTAAACTGTCTAAGTCCACCACTTGCGGGCTTGTTTGTGTGTGAGAGCTACTTCCTGCTGCCTCAGCCATGTTGAAAACTTCGCAGCTGGTTCTGTGAGAATATATGAATAAATGTTAACATTGCAATGGACACAAAAATGACACGGTGTCCCCTGTTACAACATTAACCTAAAGTTCGGGAGAGGTTAGGGGTTAATAAGTGCTCGGTGCTAGTGTGTGTAGTTAGAAATTGGGTAGACCTACGAGCTAAGCGGAATGATGTGATGTGAGAGTGAAGTAGTTAGTAGGTGGAAATGGATTTACAATTGGGGTCCGGGGGTTTATTACAAGTTTTAGGTTGCCAAATGCAATGGATAGGTTTTGAGTTTGACTTTGTGGAGGCTCTGGAAAGTGTGATAGGGTATTTACTTGAAAAAGGGGGCTGTTTAAGGACCCATCTATGAGCGAGTCTGTGCGTGTTTCGAGGTGGAAGTGTGTTCGAGTATATCAGATAAGGGTGGGTGGCGGCTGCTTGAGCGAGTGAACCCTGTTGTGTATGATGTGAATTGTGTGGGGTTATTTGAGCCCGCAAGCAAGCCTTAGGCACCCAAATTTGTCTTGATTGTGGGTCAGCCTTCATCGACTTCTTGGGTACCCAAATGGATTTCACTTTCTCCACAGAGGTTTTAGGAGTCCTCTTATTAGCATCAAGTCGTTGATTACTAATAGGAAGTTGAGACCGTTGTTGCGACTTAGTTACAGTCGGCAGCTCGTCCTTCCGCACCCACATTTGTTTCATCGGCTGAGTTGTTCTGCTTCGCGCGTTCTTTTGGTCTCTCGCCTGGAGAGTCTTCAGTGATTGATCTGCCCTTAGTTGCTGCCTCCTTCTAGCCTTTGGAAAAGAAGGGAGGTCCATTGTGGTTCTGACTCCTTCTTTGAGATCTTCATTCTTCTGCATCACATAGCCTTGGACAAGAACAACATGGTCAACTTCATGTGCACCCCTGGAGGGACCAGGAGTCCGTGTCTTTTCTAGTTCCTTGAGTGCTCCATTATTTAACTCAATTGTAATTCTAGTCTGATTCACCCATACCTAAAGAATTCCACTTCTTAGTTTTAAGTTGACTGCTTGGTTATAGATCCAGTCTTGACCCAAGACAAGGGGTTCAGTGAGGTCCTCATCTTGACACACTAGTACTTTAACTGTCATTGCCTCATCATGAATATAGAGGGGAAGTTCCACCTCGCCCATGCAAGGGGTTTCCACGCCTCCCAATCCTATGAGATATGCTTCCACATGATTGACAGTTAATTGCAACTCTTGACAGTAAGACAATTTAACAGCACTAGTGGCTGCACCTGAGTCAATCAAGGCTCTTACAGTCCTTGCACTCTTTCCTTGTCCTATATCTAAGGTTATGAAAGGACGTCGATCAGTTATCCTATGTGAGCTAACACCTGAAACTTCACACATAGCTACATCATATCCTTGATCTGCATATGCGTCTTGCCTAGGGTGCTCTCTACCTTGTCTTCTTAATTTCAATCTCTGTATGCGCTCTAGGGCTTCTGCTTGAGCTTCTTCTCGAATTCGCTTTTCTTCCTCTTTGCGTTTCTTAGCAGTGTTGAGTCGACTTATCATTTCCTCCGTGAGGGGTTCCTGATACAACTTGACTCTGCATCCGCTAATATAGTTTGGGAGAACATCACCCTCTAAAGTGGCTAGTTGTACTGCTCCACTCATGGAGATCCTATTGATTATCATAGGTCCGTAGCCTCTCTTTTCTAGCTTCCTTGCGTGTTGTTTCAATGTGTAGACTAAAACTAGATCTCCTGCTTTCAAGCCCTTATCCTTCACATGGGCATCAAAGTATGCCTTCTGTCTCTTCTTAGCTGCATATATCCCTGCAACTGCTCTCAGTCTTGTTTCTCCTAATCGTTCAAGGTCAAAAAGTCTAGAGGAGAGTTCATGACCCGTCCATTCGTGCTCTTGTGCTACTTTCAATGTAGGTATCAAGAAGTCCAAGGGTAGCACCGCGTTTTGGCCAAATACCATCTGAAAGGGGGTGGCTTGGAGTACCATCTTGTAGGCGACTCGGTATGCCCAAACAACATGGTGTAGCTGTTTGTCCCAATCAGAGCGTTTAGTGTTCACTAATTTTGTCAGTACATTGCATAAGATCTTGTTGGTGCTTTCGGCCTGGCCATTTGCTTGAGGGTGATAGGGGGCAGACTTCTTATGCACTACCAAGAATTCTTGGAGCAGATTTTCAATAACTTCATTCAAGAAGTGAGTGCCTCTATCACTTACTAGTTCTATAGGTAGCCCGTATCTTGTGAATACATTCTCAAATAAAAACTTAGCTGTTGTTTGAGCATCGTTCTTCGTTGTGGCTTTTACCTCTACCCACTTAGTTAGATAGTCTGTTGCAACAATGATATATTCTGTATGAGAACCCTTAGCTGGGGGATTAATAGGACCTACGAAGTCTATTCCCCACTTAGAGAATGCACGTCCACCCATCATGGGTTTCAGTGGCATCTCATCTTTACGTATAGGATACTGAGTTCTCTGACAGACATCACAGCGTTTCACATAGGTATGTGCATGCATGTGAAGGGTCGGCCACCAGAAGCCCGCAAATAGTATTGCCCTGATCACCCGATATGGTCCAAAGTGTCCTCCTGCTACCCCTTGGTGAGCAGTTTCCAAGATCTTGAGATATTCACTTTCATGGACACATAGTCTCAAGTAACCGTCTTTACCACGTTTGTATAGATTATCGCCAATGAGAGAGTAATCCTGGGCCTCTTGTTCTAAACTCCTTTTCCTAGCCAGAGTCATGTCTGGAGGGAATGTTTTCGTCCTCAGGAAGGATACTAGTGGTTCACTCCAATCTGGCACTATGGACACTTGATAAAGAGTGGCATGTTCCACAGGTGGTTTAGTGCGACAGATTGGGCATTCCTTGCACAACTTTTGGACATCCGCTTCCATAGTTGGCCAATGCACTCCGAGTCTCCTTAGGGTCTGTAAGGTTCGTTGCTTTGAGTAGGGTTGCTCTAATGCACCTACATGTGCTAATTGCAACCACTTCGCATACTCGTCCTCTTCTACACAACAAGCCAAGATCCCTTGATCTGTGTGCTTGTACATACTTCCTGCCATGATGTGATACTTTTGGGCTTTTACTACCTCTCTATCCTGTGTGGCTATTACTGGGTGGTTAGGCCCGTACGTCAATACTGGCACTAATGGCTTAGCCCTCTGCGGTACCACTTCCAAGTTAAACAAGTAAGCATCAGGAAGGTCATCTGATACTCCTTGTGGGGCTTCTCAAGATGTGAGCCTAGAAAGATGATCAGCTCTCAAATGAGTCCTCCCTTTCCTTACCACAACCTCGAAATCATATTCCATTAGTAAGAGAAACCATCTTACTAATCTTCCTGTATTGCATGGCTTGTTTACGAGGTATAGCAATGCCTGATGGTCAGTAAAAAATTTAAACTTATTTGCAAGCAAATAATGTCTAAACTTTTTAACTGCATATATCATGCCTAAGCCTTCTCTCTCAGTAGTGGTATAATTCGGTTCAGCTGCATTCAATTGTCTACTGGCATAGGCAATTGGAAGATCCATATTACCTTCACCCGTAGGTTGTGTGAGTACACATCCAATAGCATAATTGGATGCATCCACGTGAACATGGAATGGCTTGTTCCAATCTGGTGTGGTCAAGATTGGTGCTGAACATAATCTTCGTTTAAGCTCTTGGAAGGAGTTCTCACATTCATCAGTCCACTCAAAGTTAGTCAGAAGTCCGTACATGGGCTTTGCAATGATGGCATACATGTGAATGAACCGGTGGTAGTAACTGCAATGCCCCATGAAAGCTTGTACTTCCTTGACATTCCTTGGCCTAGGTAGCTCTGCTATGGCTCTCACTTTCTCTTCGTCGGTGGATATGCCATTTTTTGACACTATGTGTCCTAGAATCTTGCCTTGCCTGACCATAAAAATGCATTTTTCTGGGTTCAGGCAGACCTGATATTCTCTACATTTGTCAAAGATTTGTCTGAGTTCAGGAATATGGGTTTGTCTAATGTTGGAATGAGCACAAAGATCATCAACATAGACTTCTAAATTCTTCCTCAAAAACTCCTAAAATACATGGCACATCAGCCTTTGGAAGGTAGCTGGTGCATTGGTAAGCCCAAATGGCATTACACGAAAGGCAAATATACCCCACTCTGTGGCAAAAGCTGTCTTATGCTGATCTTCTGGAGCTATGGCTACTTGATTGTAGCCCGAAAATCCATCGAGGAAGCTGTACACTTCCTTGCCTGCTACTCTTTCTAAGAGATGTTCTGTGATGGGAAGCGGATAGTTATCTCGAATTGTGGCTGCATTAACCTTCTTCAAGTTAATGCATACACGTAGCTTGCCATTCTTCTTGGGCACCACTACGATGGGGGATACCCACTCAGTGTGCTCAATTTCATAGATAAATCCAGCTTCGACCAGTCTATCTATCTCCTCTTTGATCTTAGCAGCGTAATTATCGTTATATGTATAGGGCTTTTGCTTAGAGGGTTTGGCATCTGAAGTCATGGGGATGGTGTGTGAGCATATGTCTGGGTCAACACCCTTCAAATCCTTGTAACTCCAAGCGAATACATCTCTGTATTCTCTTAGCAAGGCTATTAACGCATGCTCTTCTTCCTCTTTTAGGTCATGGCCTATGTATGTGCATCTCTCCTCTCCTTCTTCTAGGGCTACCACTATTTTCTTGGTGGTTTCTTTGTTATCATAGGCCTCTCCTACTTGTGCCTCTCGTTTAGGCATTCTTATCATGACTCTCCTGTCGTCTATCTCGTACTTCTTAAAATTTTCCGGGACCTCAAACAAAGATTCTTCCTCTTCTGGTGAGACTTCTCTCTTCTTTCGTTTCTTTCCTTCTTCCTTCAGGGTCACATGTGTTGCTAATCTTACATCATTTGTAAGCTCTCCATGCCTCTGGGGTTGAAATTCTACTTCATGGAAGTATTCTTCATCTGATGCAAATGGTGGATCCATAATGATTGACTCTAGATCGGAGTCACTTGCATCCTCAAATGCATCAGGGCTAGGTTCACACTCTTCTAAAACTGCCTCTCCCATGATTGGCTCTATGGAGAAGACTGAAATGTCATAGCCATCCTCATCACAGTGAGGTGTCCATTGTTCCTCATTGATGGCTACATCCATTGTTGCTAGGATTTTTGCCCAGCCATGGGGTTCAAATTCCTCATCAAATTCCTCTGTATCATCTTTGGCTTTATGGATGGGATTCCATTGGATGGGAGGTACATCTCTATGAGAGTAATCTTTGAGATTGACTTTGGTCGTCACACCTAAGTGCTGCAGGTACAAAGAATTGGTTCCCCAATCCTGTACCACTTGCAACTGTCGCATAAATGGTCTTCCCAAAATCATCTCATAGGCATGATTTTTGCTGAAGTCACATATAGCAAATGTATGCTCAAACTCGACACCATAGGTGGTGAGAGTTATTCCTTCTAGCAATCCTAAGGGTCTCTCAATATGACCATCGGCCATCTGCAATTTCATCCTCGTGGGTCTGAGTGCGGGCTTGCCCCAACGCTTCCATAGGGAAGTGGTGGCAATTGCAACTCCTGTACCTGAGTCCAAAATTGCCTTGGTGGTGTACTCCTAGTAGGTAATGGGAAGATAGGTGTTACCTTCTTCACCTTCACACATATCTCCTATCTTATCCAAGGGTATCTCTGGTACTGTCCTATGTGATCCTACCTGGGAACGAGGTTTTGCTATCTCTGGTACTTGTTTGGCGACATGTTTCCATAATTCAGGTCTAACCTTGAGTAGCTCTTCCAAAGTGAGATTGCACTGCACTTTGGTGTTCTTCACTACCTCTGTGTTCTTAGGTATGACTGAATCTTCGTTTCTTACCATGACCGTGGGTGCTCTCATACAAGTAGACTTAGCTTCCCATGGGCCTGTGAAGTGGGGTAATTCTTGTAGAGAGTTAGATTCAAAGTCTAGTCTATCCTGAGAGTGGGTGCTCTCCTGCTCCTCATAAATGGATGGAATGTCTTGTGGGAATTGGTCGCGTGCATCATCCACAAGTTCAATAGGAGGAGGGACTTCACTTTCTTTCGCCCATTTGTCTTCCTGAATCTCGCGTAGGAATTCTGGTGTGAACCGATTCATAGAAGATGATGTGTCTGGCTCCGTAGAGTTAGGCACATAGGCTTCCTGAGCAGGAATGCTTAATCTTTCACTTGCCTTGTCCTTGTGTTGAGAGGCGGGTTCCTTTTCTGATTGTGCAATCAGCTTCTCTATTCTTTCTAACAATCCATCAAAGTGCAACTGTGTCTTCGCTGAACTAGAGATGTTAAATAGGCGACTGGCCTCAAACATGGTCTGAGCCAATTCCACCATCTTAGCACAAATTTTGGTTCGTTCTAACTCTAGTTCTGCTCTTGGGTAACACTTTTCATGATCAGTTACGTTTGGCCCTTCTTGGATTCTGGCCTGATATGCTTTAAGCATCATATTAAGGTCTTCGGGAGTGGGATCAGCTAATACTGATCCTGCTTGGGGTGGTGGGTGGGTTACGTGGGGTGTATTAGCGGGTGGAGGGATGGAGGGTGATGGGGATGGTAGTGGTGGGAATGTGTGAGAGTGCGGTTGGGATGTGATCTCTATGATTTTGGCCTTGGTTTCTCGTAGACTCTCCTCAAGTTCACTCATCTTCTTTGCCCATTGCCGTTTCATTCTTTCACGGCTATCTCTCCAAGCTCTAGTCCTCTTTTTTGTCATGCTCTCTGTTTCACTAACATCTGGGCTCTTCTCCTGGTTTACCCCTGGGTTTTGCTCCAATGCTTGAGCTCTAGTGATCACTTGCACGGGTGTAGTGGAAGTGACACTTCCTGTGGAATCCACCACTAACCCAATAACGTTGATAGGAGTGATTTTTGGCATATTATTAGGGTTCTTTGGGCAATCTCGTAAGAGATGCTCCTTTCCACAGTCTTGGCAAAAGCCCTGGATCGTCACTGACTGGGGTTGTGTAGGTGGAGGCAAGGGACAATCACGAATGAGGTGATCCCCCTGACATCTGTAGCATGGTCCTCTAGGAAAAGGGGGTCTTACTTGTCTAGGTTGAGGCCTAGGATTGGGGTTTGTATACATGAGGTTTGTGTGATCTGACTCCCAACTAGGTTCATTCGGTTCTTCGCTATAGTAGGACTCACCATGTTCAGGAGATTGCATGTAGTAAGCATGGGGACTATCGACATGTGTAGAATCAAAGCTATGGTCACTGGGGTCACTTTCAGAAAGCAGTGGTGTTACAGGGACTATAGCTCTATTCAGGTTTTCTTCTGCTGCTGCATATTTTACTGGGATCACATTAGCTGGGGCAAGGGGTTGTTGTGCTAACACAGGCTGAGGTCTTTGTTGGTTTTGGTATGGTTGCTGATAAGGTTGCTGTGGCCTACCATATGGCTGTGGAGGGTACTGGTTCTGGTATCTTCCTTGCGGTGGATAGGGTTGAGGGTAAGTTTGCCTAACTGTTTGCTTATTGTAGGGGCAATCTTGTGCGGTGTGATTGGTGTACCTCCGTTCTATGGTGCAATAGTGGCTACTAGGATTTACTTGGGGCTGAGCCATAATGGGACATACGTTTGCCATGTGGTCGCCACCACATGTATAGCACCTTTTCACTGGGGCAAACCTTGGGATTTGTTTGTTAGTGACACCTAATTTCTGAGCTACTTTCTCTGCAAGTTCCTCGATTGATGTGGATTGCGTGGAAGAGAGGTTAGAGGCACTATCGGAATCTTTGTATATCTTGGAAAGCTCTAACTCCTCCCCTAGGTTATCCTCGATGTCAATGCACATGCGTACACACTCCTCTATGGTCCTAGGGTCCTTCAAGTACACATAAGATCTCAATTTAGTACTTAGCAATCCGTCCAAGAATAAAGCCACTTGCTTAGCTGGTGTGGGTAGCTCTGAAACAGGGCATCTTTCTAAGTATTGCCTAAATCTTCTTCCTGCAAGTCTCACGGTTTCTTGAGGGGTTTGCTTGAAGCTGTGAATCAGCGAGGAGGTATTATGCCTTATGCCACTCTTAGAGAATTCAATAATCAAAGCCTCTAAGAGTTGGTCTATGCTCCTAAACTGCCTCTCATTTAGTGGCTGAAACCATGTCAGGGTAGTGTTCCTAAGGGTCAGACCAAAGGCATTGTACTGAGTGAATAGATCCTCTACTTGTTCAGCTCTCAGGACTTGCCTAAACTCAGCCACATGATCGTATGGATCTCCAGTGCCATCGAAGTAGTTCTTCATGGACTTAACTAACTGAGTCGGTCTCAGAGTCCTTGTGTGCTCTCTAGGTCGTGGTAGAGGGAACTCATCCGCACTTCTTTGATTCCTGTGAGCTCTAAGTATCTCAGGTTCTACTCTATTTGTTTCCGTCCTCGTTCTTTCTCTGCCCACTAGGTTGGCAAAGCTTACTTCTGGTCTATCTCTGCTTCTGTCTCTTTGCATTCCATGAGCTTGGGATGTTCCAGCTCCAGGGTGACCATAGGATACATTCGATCTTGGTTGGGGAAAAACGAATTCACCCTTCCAAGTGTAAGCATGCCTATCATTTTCTGTCACCACAAAGATCCTCTCCGAAGCGTGATCTAAGTAGGTCACTCTACCTGGGCTATCAGGATCCTTAAACTCATAGATCATGATTGTTCCTATATCAATTGGCCGATCGGGTTTGTACCTCCAAAAGGCTTGGTCAGTCTCTCGATTGAGGAGAAAATCTATGCTCTTATTATCCTGGGGAATCCACTCCGGTGTGATAATCCTAGTGAGAACCGATTTACCTCGAGGGGTTCTAGGTTCTGCACCCATGTTTCCTTGCTCCAAGTCACCTAAGTCTGCTTCGGGGATCACATTTCCAAATTCGTCCGTCCTATCTGGGTGACTGGTGACTACGTATATGGTTCCTTCTTTGTCCAAGTATGCTCCATTTTCAAACTTGACAGCTGGGTGCTCTAATCCAATGGATTGATTAGGATTCTTAATCTGTACCACAGATCTTCCTAGGCCGTCCTCATAGATGCTGGCACCTAATCGGTTGGTCCTAAGGTATTCCAACTGCGTCTTGTATGGGCCTTCTACCCTATGCAAGTATGGCACTCCTGAACTTCCTGTAGGTCTCTCCATACCTTGAGACATCTCGGATTCACTAGTCTCAGAACTTGGGTAGTATGAGTGGTGGCTCAACTGCTGGGCCCACGACCTAGCAGTGTGGTTGACACTAGCCTCTGAAGACCTAAGGCTTTGTCTATCCCTTACTAGATGTCGCCCTGATCTAAGGTTCATAAGCCTAGTTGAATAGCCCAATTTTGCCCAAGTACAACCTCGTTGCAGAGTCCTTTTGTATCAGTTACTTGATTCTTTTTAGTTGATTCCCGTGTTAAAATTCTTGTCTGATATCACGTCGTAAGGTATATTTGAGTGTAGCTACCCTTACAGTTGATCGTTCCACGTTAAGTTCTTTTCCTTTAAAGTTCTCGATAGTACAAAGATTATGTTCTCAGCTTGAACTTGAACGTTTAGGTCTGCTTCAACTTGATAATTGCCTATCGTCCGCCTGACTTACTCCTACCTCTAGTCGTTCTTAGCCTAAACTAGGAATTGACAGAGGGGGTTGAAAGTTTCCAACCTTTTGTTTCCTGCTTGGTTGCCCTTGAATGCCCAGGAAGTGTGTTCCCAAGCTTGCACTTACACTTGCTTCGAACGCCTTTCGATGCTCTCAATAGATCTATAGAGTTCCAAAGTTATCTTTAATATTTAAATTCCAAAGACAGAACCAATGATTCTCATTCCTGTAGCACAAATACTAATTTGCATAGTGAATTTTAGGAAAAACAATTCTTAAGACCCCTGACTTTGATCCCCCTGGGTATGGTCAACTTCAAAATACCCTAGCTGAAAATCAATGCATTATCTTTATAAAAAACAGTTGAGGGCGTGTAGTATATACCACAAGCTCTCCAACAAGCCCTAGAGCTCAAAAAATGGATTTCGTATGAAAAAGTTATGACCGTTCAGGGTTCTAGGGTTAAGACACGGTTCAAACAGGATCACTGTGCAACAGGTCTTCCCCAAGTTGTTTTCCTAAGGCCTCCTTATGTGCTCTAGAGTAAAATGTTTATGCCCAAAATTAGCCCAACTCTTCAATTAAAAAACCCTAAAAAATTTGGCTAAAATTGGCTGTCAATCGCGATCGACAGGGCTGTCAATCGCGATCGACAGGGCTGTCAATCACGATGGACAGGGCTGTCAATCGCGATGGACAGGGCTGTCAATCGCGATGGACAGGGTATCAATCGCGATGGACAGGCAGGTCAGTCAATCGCGATGGACAGGGCTGTCAATCGCGATGGACAGGGTATCAATCACGATGGACAGGCAGGTCAGTCAATCGTGATGGACAGGCAATCAATCGCGATGGACAGGCAGGTCAGTCAATCGCGATGGACAGGCAGGCTGTCAATCACGATGGACAGGCAGGTCAGTCAATCGCGATGGACAGGGTGTCAATCGTGATGGACAAGCAGTCGGTCGCGATGGACAGGAGGTCAGTCAATCGCGATGGACAGGCAGTCGGTCACGATGGACAGGAGGTCAGTCAATCGCGATGGACAGGCAGTCAATCAATCGCGATGGACAGGGTATCAATCGCGATGGACAGGCAGTCGGTCGTGATGGACAGGAGGTCAGTCAATCGCGATGGACAGGCAATCGGTCGCGATGGACAGGAGGTCAGTCAATCGCGATGGACAGGCAGGTCAGTCAATCGCGATGGACAGGCAGTCGGTCGCGATGGACAGAGCTGTCAATCGCGATGGACAGAGCTGTCAATCGCGATGGACTGAAATTTTGCAAGATTTTCAAAAATTTTGGTGGAATTGTGGTGTGCAGGGTCTCTAGTCCACTGTGGTGCACTCAGATTTACCAAAAGGTGAAAATTTCTGTCAATCGCGATCGACCGGAGTCGGCGACTGCGAGACAGTTCTGCACATTTCCGTACCTGCGCGACGTGCTGGAGGGGATGATGCTGCTGAAACCTGCAAGAAACTCCAAAAGCATGCAAAAAATAGCACACAACAGTTCGCTCTCTCGCTCTCTCTCACAAGTGAAATGAGGGAAATGATGTGGAGAAGGTGATATAATCAACAAACTGAAATTTTCGCGATGATGGAAGTGGAGGTGGAAGATGGTGATGATGATGATGGTGATGATGGTGGTAAGGTAAGAAAGAGAAAAATAGGAAAAGTAGAGAAATTACCTACAATGCCAACGTCTCCAATCTACGTCTTACCATCACACGCTCGTCCTCAAAGCTCGATCCCCGGCAACGGCGCCAAAATTTGGTGTAGCTCAGTGATGAGTAGCACCTCCTTTAATGTCAATCCAGGAAGACGTGAGGATGGTATGAAGACCTCGAGCAAGTGGAGGCACAAGTGCGTGAGTGAGAAGCACACAAACATGCACACACATACACACACACGCGCACACACGGCAAGACAAAGAGTGAGAAGCAATGGAGTTCTTAGATTACTTTCAAAAAGCTCTTACAAGTTCGTTTCAATTACAATCTAACCTCAAAAATGAGCTCTCTAGCTCTTTTTATAGTTTTTGGCTAGGTTTTGGCCCTGTCCAGACCTAGTGTCCGGCCTAGTTAAAAATTAGGTTCCAGGGCCAATTTGAGGGCTTAAACGGAGTCTAAAAAATACGAAAATTGATATGTAGGTACTTCTAAGGCTCCTCAAGCTCAATGACTCCTTGGCTTGCACAAAATGGAGCTACAAAAATATGAAATGGTATTTACAATGATTGTTAGTGATAAGAATCACTTTTATAAAGATGTTGATTTGGAAAAAATTTGAAGGGCCTATCTGCTAGATTTGCGCCGACTGCTTTGTCTACTTACTCCTTCACCTCACTCTGACTCTCTCCGCTGGCTTCCTTGTCTAGTCAGCCCTTGGGTGCCCATACTGCTCTCAACACATGCAAATTTGGTGGTAGTGATTCCCCCTTGGGATAAAACAACCCAAGTAGCTGAGTACCACTCAAGTAGGGAAATATGCGCTTAACTGCCTACCAATGCTTGACTCCTGGGCAATGCATAAACTTGCTCATCTGTGAGACAACAAATTGAATATTTGGCCAAGTAATTCATAAGTAAATCAAACATCCAATAGCCTGCTGATAGAGAACAACATCAAATGCATCTCGAGCATCATGAAGACTCAATCGTAAACCTGTCTCCATAGGAGTGCCAATAGGCTTACAATCTTCAAGGCCAAAATGCTGCAATAATGTGTCAATATATTTCGTTTGACACAAAGCCATTCCACCATCAACTTGCATAAACTGAATGCCCAAATAGTGATGGAAATGCCCCAAATTAGACATCTCAAATGAGGCATGCAAATCAGCCTTAAAATCAGCAATATGCTTCTCAATAGGACTAGTGAGCAGCATGTCGTCAACATAGACAACAATGATAAGAAGAACATCATTAGCACACTTAACATATAAGGTGCTTTCAATTGGACTGTTCTCAAAACCATGTGCAATGAGATAGGAATGTATCTTCTCGTACCAAGCACATGGTGCTTGCTTTAAACCACATAATGCCTTCTTTAACCTGCACACCTGGTTTTCATGCCCTTTTTGCACAAAGCCATGGGACTGAAAAACATACACTTCTTCATGCAAGTCACCATTTAGAAATTTTGTTTTAATGTCGTAGAGTCCAACCATTATGGGTTGCAAATGCACAGATGCTCTGAACAGTAGTCATACGACATGTAGGTGCAAAGGTCTCATCAAAATCAATGCCTCTTTCCTGTGCATAACCCTTTGCAACAAGCCTAGCCTTATACCTTTTAATTGTTCCATCAGGCTTACGCTTCAACTTGTAAACCCACTTAGTGCCAATGGCCTTCTTGTCAGGAGGCAAGTCACACAAAGACCAAGTACCATTCTTCATTATAGCATCATATTCAGATTGCATAGCAGCCATCCAATTTTCTAAATTTTGTGCTTCATCAAACAAAATAGGCTCATTCTCATCACAGAGACTAGATGCAGCCATAGCATAGCAATCTGATGCAAAAGAGGCACTATGAGAGCCTGAACGAGTATGATATGACAGAGGTGCATCTAATTTGTTGTCACGCAAAGTTTGCGCCAGCCATTTTGGCATAGTTTTTGCTTGCTCAATATCAGCTCTCTCATCAACTAGTGCATCATGTAAATTTGCATAAAAAATGGAATGATCTGCATCATCACATGAAACCTGCAAAGGCTGAGAAGTTGCCTCATTGGGACTAGCACTAGACTATCCACCTGTAAAAAGAGGCAGCAAAGTATCATACATGTCTTTGGAGCTAACAGATGTATCCTTAGTACATGAAAGCAATGGCTGAATAGCATCTTCCACCAAAATACATCACGGCTAACCAGAATGTGTTTAGTGTGTGGATGATACAGACGATAGCCTTTACTTTCAGAACTGTACCCAACAAAAATACATTTTACTGCTTTATCATCCAATTTTTTGCGATGTTGTTCAGGCACTAATGCATATGCCAGACAACCAAAAACATGCAGATGAGCAACAGATGGTTTGCGATCATGCCAAGCCTCATATGGAGTGATAGACTCCAGTGCTTTAGTGGGACACCTGTTAAGTACATATGCTGCACACATGGCAGCCTCAAGCCAGAAACTATGTGGTAAAGCCTAACTCTTGACCAAGAGCTTCTCTTAACAAATTGTTCGTCAATTTAAAGTGCTTTAGTTCATTTCCTCATGTAAGAGAAGGTAGTACAAAGGTGCTTGTCTCCTTTTTATCTTTGCTAGGGGTGAGTGTGCTAATCAGATATGAACACCTCAGGAAGTCCGGCTTTGGTAACTCAGCTTTGAAGTAATCATCCAATCCAGCCGTCTTCCATATTGGTTGCAATCCTTCATTGTTTTGAAGCTTCTCAAACTCATGTGTAAAGAAATGATACCTGCCCCACCGTCCGTTAAACTTTATCTCAACTTCCCATAAATAGGTGCCATCCCTGGGGGGTCCTGCAACTTCACTGAACCAATGGGAGTTCTTCCTCATTGGCAATGTGTGCCCTTGGGGAGGATTTTGAATTTGTATGAAATGTATTGCTCTTAACGCTTATGGCCTTTCCTTCAACTTCTCCTGAATAGGGAGACTTTCAATGTCTACTATCTGAGCATTGGTGCCTACCTGGGAGCTCGTTCCTGTAGCCTCAACCATGTTTGAGGAACTCGGTAGCCGGTTCTATGAGAATATACATATGAATGTTAACATTGCAATGGACACAAAGTCATCATGTGTCCGTGTTACAACATTAACATGATGAATTGTGACGTAGTTAGTCGGTTAGTTAGTGCTCGCGTGATTGTGAGTGTGAAGTGTGGTTAGCAAATGCAGGGTTCCTATGTACTAATTGGGGTGGTGGGGTGTAGTGTGGATAGAGTTAGTAAGCAGAGGGGCTTTACAGTGGGATCAGGTGGTTTATTACAGGATTTGGGCTGCCAAACACAGTGGATGGTTTTCTTTTGGGATTTTGTGGAGGCTTTGGGGGCCTTAATCAGAAGGTCTACTTAGAAATAAGGCTTTTTAGGGACCCATTTATAAGTGATTGTGCTCGTGCTCATGGACGAATATGTGTTTGTGCGTGTTGAATAAGAGTGGGTATCAGCTATTCGCGTGATTGAATCATGTTGTACAAGGTGTGGTTTATGTGTGGCTATTTGAGCCCGCACGCAAGCCTTAGGCACCCAAATTTTTCTTGATTGTGGCTTAGCCTTCATTAACTTCTTTGCCACCCATATAGTCTTTAGTTTCGTAGAAGAATTTTTGAAAGACTTCTTATTAGTGTCCTCTCGTTGATCACTAATATGAAGTTGAGCCAGTGGTTATGACTTGTCCGCAATAGGATGCTCGTCTTTCTGTACCCACACTTGTTTTGGTGGCTGAGACACCTTGCTTCATACTTTCTTTTGGCGTCAAGCATACGTCGTCTGCTTCTTCTGCATTTGGTATGCCTTTCGTTGTCGTGTCCCTATGACTTTTGGAAAAGAAGGGAGCTCCATCATATCCTTGAATTCTTTGTTGAGACAATTATCCCTCTGCATCACATAGTTTTGGACAAGAATAGCATCGTCATCTTCATGTGTACTCCTAGAAGGACTAGGAGTTTGTGCCTTTCCTAGTTCCTTGAGTGCTTCATTTTCTAACTCAACTGTAGTGTGATTTTGATTTACCCACTTGAAGAAGTCCACTTCTTAGGTTTAGGTTGAGTGCCTGATCATAGATCTATTGGTGTAATTCACAAGCCTACACATTTGTCTTGATAGATACATTGAAGTCTATACACATATGGAGAAGCATAGGAACTAGTGCTAGTGGTTAATTACCACTTTATCTCTTTGTAAAAGTCAAATTGACTTGGAATCTTTGTAAACACCTACCAAAAGGATTCGTGGAAAATGTTAGCTCTTTGATTGAAGGAATATCTCCTAGGATAAAGGAGCTTAATCATAGGGAGCCAAAAGTTTGAATTTGAATTCAAATTCTTACTCACTCTCTATAAAAGAGGTCATGAAAAAGTCACGGTGAGAACTCATCACTCCCGAGCTTCTCATTACTGATTCTAAGTGTGTGTGAGGCCTAAACTCTAGCCCACACCTATCTGCACCATTAGGATATGACTTTCATGCCAATGGATCTCTATACAAGTGTTCATTAATACATACATTCACATTGTTCATTTTAGAGTTCTCTGTTATACTCTTTGAAAGTCTGTCAAATTGTGAAGTGTATATCTCGGTCAAATCTTCACCAAATTCAATGATCTAAAGCTTGTTGGATTCCGCTTGATGTTACCTACATGCTGTCAAAATTTGAGAGATTCTATTCAGCCAATTCAGAGAAATTCGCGTCGAGGTGATCACACGTCAATGTCTGCTACAGTCCTAAAAAATCGGGGGTATAACTTTATTTGCTAAATTGATTTCTCTTAGCTTAGTTTACCTTTTTACATCATTCCACTTGGAATAGTTAGCTTGCTAAACTAATTAAATACCCCTAAAAGGAAGTTTTCCGATTCCTACTGTGCTGGTCATACTGAGCAAAAGATCCAGCAGGTATGAAGACAAAAATAGAAGGTTTTCTTGAGATTGTGAGTTTCAAAGTTATCTGTTTTGATTCAATCGTTACACACATCACTTCCAAAGTACATAGGCCATTTTATGGTGTCATTGGAAAGCTAAGGAGGTCTTCTTATCAAGTCTGAAGCATTAGGGGGCTGGTACAAAGCAGGTTTGGCAGAAACCTACTCAATCTCTTGGAGCATCCATCCATCTTTCCCAACAGTGCTATCAGAGCAAACTAAGGTAAAATGGGAGATGGTTTTCCTTCATTTATTGATAAATTGGATAGGAACAACTATCAAGCATGGTCTCTGAGGATGAAGACCTACTTACAAGGAAGGAGTCTCTATATATACATCTCAGGAGATGAGGAATTGCCCTCATTCAAAACAAGAGGATTACCAACAAATGAAGAACATGAAAAGCTCAACACATGGTGTGCTAAGGATGCATTGGCAAGGTCTTATTTACTCAACTCCATCTCTGATTTTCTTTTGCCACATATTAGGAACTGTTAGACATCCCAAGAGTTTTGGGAAACCTTGTCATCTTATTTTTCCTCCAACACAAGAGCTAGGAAAAATCAGTTGTGGATTGAATTCACAACATTAAGGAAGCAACCTAAGCAAGCTGTTTCAGAATTTGTGACCAAGATTAAAGATGTAGCACATCAGTTAGCAAGCATAGGAGAAGAGATTGAAGAAGAGCAGATTGTAAGGCAAGTGATCAATGGGATCAAGGCTGATGACAAATGGGAAAGCTTCACCACTGCCATGGACCTTTACATGGACATGAAATCTCCAGATCTTACAACTCTCATGGGACAATTGTTCACTCATGAAGCAACGCTCAACAAGAATGGAGATACATCCAAAGGTAATAACTCTTCTGCCCTATATATAGATAAAAAGTCTAAAGATAAAGGCAAGACCAAGAAGGTGGAAGATGAAGGCTCTACCTCCCAAGCCAACTATGCAGGGAGAGGTAGGTCATTAAGAGGAAGGGGCAGAGGAGGTAAGAGAGGTAGGGGGAGATCCTATAACTCCTCACCATGCAACATTTGTGGTTTATCAAATCATACTACAGATGAGTGTTTCAGGAATTACAAAAATCATAGAGGAAGAGGATACCAAAGAGGTGGATACTCACAGTCAAGAGGTAGATTCAACCATCACCAAGGTTACAACAACAATTACAACAACAATTACAATGGCAACTACCAAGGAGGTTTCAAATCCAGAAAGGACTACAACAACTACATAGAAGAGCAAGATGATTCTCTTCTAATCATGAACATGACTTCAAAACCAAGTACAAATGATGACCACCTATTCGACATTGACTCAGGATGCTCAAATCATGTGGCTCGAAATGTAGCACTACTCTCTAATCTTGAGGAACCAAAAGGTAAGCACCAAGTACAAACAGGTGATGACACCAAGCACTCAGTAGTTAAAGTTGAAAATGTTAAGACTTGTGATGGAAATCAGAACTTGTTGAGTAGGGTACCCTATGTACCAACCATTACCAAAAATCTGATGAGTGTTGGACAGGTTATGGAGAAATCTTTGCACGTTAGATTCAACCAATATGGAGAATTTGTGGAGGATCCAAGGCATGGGTTCAAGAGGATTGCTAAAGGAGAAAAATCAGGTAGACTTTTCACTTTTGAGTTAGAGGACACAAAGAATATTGCACTATACAGTTATAAAGATCAAACATTTTCAGAGCTTGAGATTTGGCACAAAAGATTAGGGAATATAGGAGAAAGAACCTTGAAGCAAATATGCAGGGATCAATGTGTGCTTGGAATACCTAATGTATCCAAGCAACATATGATTTATAAGTGTGGGGCTTGTCAATTTGGGAAGTCTCACAGATTAGCCTTCTCAAGGAAAGGTTACATGCATGAAGACTACCTAGAGCTATTCCACAAAGATGTATGGGGACCAAGCAAAGACCCCTCAGTGTCAAGATCAAGGTACTATGTATCTTTTATATATGATTATAGCAGGTGGACTGTATTGTACTTCATGAAGCACAAGGATGAGGTGTTTAATTGCTTTAAAAAATATCTTGCACTTGTTGAAAATCAGATAGGAAATATTTTGAAGAGGCTAAGGTGAGATTGAGGAGGTGAGTACTTCTCCAATGAGTTTGAAAACTTCTTGCAGGAAAGAGGCATCAAAAGAGAAATCACCACAAGGTATTCTCCTGAACAGAATGGGGTAGCTGAGAGAAGAAATAGGTTGATTGTTGAGACAGCTAGGTCTATGTTGAATGAAAAAAGGTTACCTAACTATCTATGGGTAGAGAGTGTTTCTACTGCCACTTACCTCATAAACAGGTTGCCATCTAAGTCCCTTGATGGGATGACAACCTATGAAGCATGGCATGGCAAGAGACCCTCACTTGACCATTGCAGAATATTTGGATGTATAGCATATGTACACATTCCTTCTCAAATAAGAGGTAAGCTAAACCCAAAAGATGAGAAGTGCATCTTTATTGGATATGATCTAAATAAAAAAGGATACAGGTTTTATAACCCTTCCAATAAGGGATTCATGGTGAGTAGAGATGTTGTCTTTGATGAAAATGATTCTTGGTATGAGAATGAATGCAGGAAGGTTAAACTACCCTATGATTTGGAAGAGGAGTTTCCAAGTCTTGCAAAGGAGGAACCTAGTCAAATCCAAGAATCAAGTTCAGAAGATGAAGACACTATCAACCTTGAAGAGTTCAAGGCATGGAATTCCAAGGGCAAAATGAAGATGAAGAAGCTTGAAGGCATACCTGAATCTTCGAATCAGTCAATTAGAAGATCACAAAGAGAGAGCAAGAAACCTATCAGATATGGGTATGATACATCTCTTGTTACTAAACACTCTGTTTATCTTGCCAAAGATTTGTCAATTGAAGAACCAAGATCATATGAAGAAGCCGTAACCAAGACAGAATGGAAAGAAGCTATGGATGAGGAGATTGAAGCACTCAAGGAAAGTGATACATGGGAGTTAGTACCCAAGAAGGAATCCATGAAGGTAATAGGATCCAGATGGATCTATAAACTTAAAAGAAATTCTGATGGCACAATTAATAGGTACAAAGCTAGATTGGTAGCCAAGGGTTTTGCACAAACCCAAGGCATTGACTATGAAGAGACATTCTCTCCTGTGGCCAAGATGCCAACTATCAGAGTGTTGGTTAGTGTAGCTGCATCAAAAAATTGGAACATGTACCAATTGGATGTCAAGAATGCTTTCTTGAATGGATGGATTTCAGAGGAGGTATATATGTCACAACCTCCTGGCTATAAGGACCTTAAGAAGGTAACATATGTTTGCAAATTGAAAAAAGATTTATATGGATTGAAGCAGGACCCTAGGGCATGGAATAACAAGTTAACTACAAAACTTCAAGACCAAGGTTTTGTCATGAGCAAGGCATATACTTCTCTATTTATCAAGAGAAGTAATTCAGAGATAATATACCTTTGTGTTTATGTTGATGATATCATACTTACAGGTAATGGTGTCAAGGGAATCAGACAAATCAAGAGCTAGATGAAGAAGGAGTTCAAGATCAATGATCTTGGTCTACTAAAATATTTTCTTGGACTTGACTTAGTCTATACTAACTCTGGAATATACATTACTCTGAAAAAATACATACAGGACATCTTGAAGAAGTTTCATTTGCAGGATGCCAAAGTAGCAAGTACTCCAATGGAGGTTAACCTAAAAATAAGTGCCCATGAAGGTGATGAAGTTAATGACATTACAGGTTATCAAAGTAGGCTGGGTAGCTTGAATTATGCTACCTTAACAAGGATAGATATTGCATATGGAGTTAGTGTGCTAAGTCAGTTTATGCACAAGCCAAGAATACCTCACTTAAAGGGTGCCAAGAGAATCTTGAAGTATCTCAAGGGTACAAAACATCATGGTTTGTATTTTCCTTACACCGTAGACATTGATATCAAGATCTATTCAGATGCAAATTTGGCAGGATGCAAGGATGATAGGAGGAGCACTTCTGGATACATTTCTTTTGTAGGTGATAAGCCAATATCATGGTCTTCAAAGAAGCAACCTACTATTGCTTTGTCTTCCACAGAAGCAGAGTATAGAGGGTTGGCTAATGCCACACAAGAATCCATTGGGATTAAGCTTTTGTATACAGAATTGGGTTTGTATACTAAGGCACCAATAATCTTTGGAGATAATACAAGTTCACTTCACCTTGCAACTAATCCTATCTATCATGCTAGGACCAAACATATAGAGGTCCATTACCATTATGTGAGAGAGAAGTTGCTAAGCAAAGACATTCAACTAACTTATGTATCAACCAACATGCAATGTGCAGATTTGTTGACTGAAGCTTTGGATGGAACCAAACTTTGCAGGTTCAAAGCAATGATTGGATTGCAGGATATACATGAAGACTGAAGATGAAGACCAAGCCAAAATGTTTGGCTTGAGGGGGAGCTGTTGGTGTAATTCACAAGCCTACACATTTGGCTTGATAGATACATTGAAGTCTATACACATATGGAGAAGCATAGGAACTAGTGCTGGTGGTTAATTACCACTTTATCTCTTTGTAAAAGTCAAATTGACTTGGAATCTTTGTAAACACCTACCAAAAGGATTCGTGGAAAATGTTAGCTCTTTGATTGAAGGAATATCTCCTAGGATATAAGAGCTTGATCATAGGGAGCCAAAAGTTTGAATTTGAATTCAAATTCTTACTCACTCTCTATAAAATAGGTCATGAAAAAGTCGCGGTTAGATCTCATCACTCCCGAGCTTCTCATTACTGATTCTGAGTGTGTGTGAGGCCTACACTCTAGCCCACACCTATCTACACCATTACGCAATGATTTTCATGCCAATGGATCTGTATACAAGTGTTCATTAATACATACATTCACATTGTTCATTTCAGAGTTCTCTGTTATACTCCTTGAAAGTCTATCAACTTGTGAAGTGCATATCTCGGTCAAATCTTCACCAAATTCCATGATCTAAAGCTTGTTGGATTCAGCTTGAAACATGCTATCAAAATTTAAGGAGATTCTATTTAGCCAATTCAGAGAAATGCACGTCGAGGTGATCACTCGTCAATGTCTGCTATAGTCCTAAAAAATCGGGGGTATAGCTTCACTTGCTAAATTGATTTCTCTTAGCATAGTTTATCTTTTTACATCATTCCACTTGGACTAGTTAGCTTGATAAGCTAGTTAAATACCACTAATAGGAAGTTAACCAATTCCTACTGTGCTGGTCATACTGAGCAAAAGATCTAGCAGGTGTGAAGACAAAATCAGAAGGTTTTCTTGAGATTGTGAGTTTCAAAGTTATCTGTTTCGATTCAATCATTACACACATCACTTCCAAAGTACATAGGCCATTTTATGGTGTCATTGGAAAGCTAAGTAGATCTACATATCAAGTGTGAAGCATTAGGGGGCTGGTACAAAGCAGGTTTGGCAAAAACCTACTCAATCTCTTGGAGCATCCATCCATCTTTCCCAACAGTGGTATCAGAGCAAACTAAGGTAAAATGGGAGATAGTTTTCCTTCATTTATTGATAAATTGGACAGGAAAAACTATCAAGCATGGTCTCTGAGGATGAAGACCTACTTACAAGGAAGGAGTCTCTATGGATACATCTTAGGAGATGAGGAATTGCCCTCATTCAAAACAAGAGGATTACCAACAAAGGAAGAACATGAAAAGCTCAACACATGGTGTGCTAAGGATGCATTGGCAAGGTCTTATTTACTCAACTCCATCTCATATTAGGAACTGTAAGACATCCCAAGAGACTTGGGAAACCTTGTCATCTTATTTTTCCTCCAACACAAGAGCTAGGAAAAATCAGTTGTGGATTGAATTCACAACATTAAGGAAGCAACCTAAGCAAGCTGTTTCCGAATTTGTGACCAAGATTAAAGATGTAGCAAATCAGTTAGCAAGCATAGGAGAAGAGATTGAAGAAGAGCAGATTGTAAGGAAAGTGATCAATGCGATCAAGGCTGATGACAAATGGGAAAGCTTCACCACTGCCATGGACCTTTACATGGACATGAAAATTCCAGATCTTACAACTCTCATGGGAAAATTGTTCACTCATGAAGCAAAGTTCAAAAAGAATGGAGATACATCGAAAGGTAATAACTCTGCTGCCCTATATACAGATAAATATTCTAAAGATAAAGACAAGACCAAGAAGGTGGAAGATGAAGGCTCTACCTCCCAAGCCAACTATGCAGGGAGAGGTAGGTCATCAAGAGGAAGGGGTAGAGGAGGTAATCAAGGTAGGGGGAGATCCTATAACTCCTCACCATGCAACATTTGTGGTTTATCAAATCATACTACAGATGACTGTTTCAAGAATTACAAAAATGAGAGAGGAAGAGGATACCAAAGAGGTGGATACTCACAGTCAAGAGGTAGATTCAACCATCACCAAGGTTACAACAACAATTACAATGGCAACTACCAAGGAGGTTTCAAATCCAGAAAGGAGTACAACAACTACACAGAAGAGCAAGATGATTCTCTTCTAATCATGAACATGACTTCAAAACCAGGTACAAATGATGACCACCTATTCTAGATTGACACAGGATGCTCAAATCATGTGGCTGGCAATGTAGCACTACTCTCTGATCTTGAGGAACCAAAAGGTAAGCACCAAGTACAAACAGGTTATGACACCAAGCACGTAGAAGTTAAAGTTGGAAATGTTAAGACTTGTGATGGAAATCAGAACTTGTTGAGCAGGGTACTCTATGTACCAACCATTACCAAAAGTTTGATGAGTGTTGGGCAGATTGTGGAGAAAGGTTTGCAGGTTAGATTCAACCAATATGGAGCATTTGTGGACGATCCAAGGCATGGGTTCAAGAGGATTGCTAAAGGAGAAAAATCAGGTAGACTTTTCACTTTTGAGTTATAAGACACAAAGAATATTGCACTATACAGTTACAAAGATCAAACACTTTCAGAGCTTGAGATTTGGCACAAAAGATTAGGGCATATAGGAGAAAGAACCTTGAAGCAAATATGCAGGGATCAATGTGTGCTTGGAATACCTAATGTATCCAAGCAACATATGATTTATAAGTGTGGGGCTTTTCAATTTGGGAAGTCTCACAGGTTACCCTTCTCAAGGAAAGGTTACATGCATGAAGACTACCTAGAGCTAGTCCACAAAGATGTATGGGGACCAAGCAAAGACCCCTCAGTCTCAGGATCAAGGTACTATGTATCTTTTATTGATGATTATAGCACGTGGACCGTATTGTACTTCATGAAGCACAAGGATGAGGTGTTTAATTGCTTTAGAAAATATCTTGCACTTGTTGAAAATCAGACAGGAAAAAATTTGAAGAGGCTAAGGTGAGATGGAGGAGGTGAGAACTTCTCCAATGAGTTTGAAAACTTCTTGCAGGATAGAGGCATCAAAAGAGAAATCACCACAAGGTATTCTCCTGAACAGAATGGGATAGCTGAGAGAAGAAATAGGTTGATTGTTGAGACAGCAAGGTCTATGTTGAATGAAAAAAGGTTACCTAACTATCTATAGGCAGAGAGTGTTTCTACTACCACTTACCTCATAAGTAGGTTACCATCTAAGTCCCTCGATGGGATGACACCCTTTGAAGCATGGCATGGCAAGAGACCCTCACTTGACCATTGCAGAATATTTGGATGTATAGCATATGTACACATTCCTTCTCAGATAAGAGGTAAGCTAGAACCAAAAGCTGAGAAGTGCATCTTTGATGAAAATGATTCTTGGTATGAGAATGAATGCAGGAAGGTTAAACTTCCCTATGATTTGGAAGAGGAGTTTCCAAGTCTTGCAAAGGAGGAACCTACTCAAAATCAAGACTCAAGTTTAGAAGATGAAGACACTATCAAGCTTGAAGAGTTCAAGGCATGGAAGTCCAACGGCAAAATGAAGATGAAGAAGCTTGAAGACATACCTGAATCTGCAAAATCAGTCAATCAGAAGATCACAAAGAGAGAGCAAGAAACCTATCATATATGGGTATGATACATCTCTTGTTACTAAACACTCTATTTATCTTTCCAAAGATTTGTCAATTGAAGAACCAGGATCATATGAAGAAGCCATAACCAAGACAAAATGGAAAGAAGCTATGGATGAGGAGATTGAAGCACTCAAGGAAAGTGATACATGGGAGTTAGTACCCAAGAAGGAATCCATGAAGGTAATATGATCCAGATGGATCTATAAACTTAAAAGAAATTCTGATGGCACAATTAATAGGTACAAAGCCAGATTGGTAGCCAAGGTTTTTGCACAAACCCAAGGCCTTGACTATGAAGAGACATTCTCTCCTGTGGCCAAGATGCCAACTATAAGAGTGTTGGTTAGTGTGGCTGCATCAAAAAATTGGAGCATATACCAATTGGATGTTAAGAATGCTTTCTTGAATGGATGGATTTCAGAGGAGGTATATATGTCACAACCTTCTGGCTATGAGGACCCTAAGAAGGTAACATATGTTTGCAAATTGAAAAAAAGCTTTATATGGATTGAAGCAAGACCCTAGGGCATGGAATTACAGGCTAACTACATACCTTCAAGACCAAGGTTTTGTCATGAGCAAGGCAGATACTTCTCTATTTATCAAGAGAAGTAATTCAGAGGTAATATACCTTTGTGTTTATGTTGATGACATCATACTTACAGGTAATGATGTCAATGCAATCAGACAAATCCAGAGCCAGATGATGAAGGAGTTTAACATCAATGATCTTGGTCTACTAAAATATTTTCTTCGGCTTGAGTTAGTCTATACTAACTCTGGAATATACATTACTCAGAAAAAATACATACAGGACATGTTGAAGAAGTTTCATTTGCAAGATGCCAAAGTAGCAAGTACTCCAATGGAGGAAAACCTAAAACTAAGTGCCCATGAAGGTGATGAAGTTAATGACATTACAGGTTATCAAAGTATGGTGGGTAGCTTGAATTATGCTACCTTAACAAGTATAGATATTGCATATGGAGTTAGTGTGCTAAGTTAGTTTATGCACAAGCCAAGAATACCTCACTTAGAGGCTGCCAAGAGAATCTTGAAGTATCTCAAGGGTACACAACATCATGGTTTGTATTTTCCTTACACTTCAGACATTGATCTATTCAGATGGAGATTGGGCAGGATGCAAGGATGATAGGAGGAGCGCTTCTAGATACATTTATTTTGCAGGTAATAAGCCAATATCATGGTCTTCAAAGAAGCAACCTGCTGTTGCTTTGTCTTCCACAGAAGCAGAGTATAGAGGGCTGGCTAATGCCACACAAGAAGCCATTTGGATTAAGCTTTTGTATACAGAATTGGGTTTGTATACTAGGGCACCAATAACCTTTGGAGATAATACAAGTTCACTTCACCTTGTAGCTAATCCTATCTATCATGCTAGGACCAAACATATAGAGGTCCATTACCATTATGTGAGAGAGAAGTTGCTAAGCAAAGACATTCAACTAACCTATGTATCAACCAACATGCAATGTGCAGATTTGTTGACTAAAGCTTTGGATGGAACCAAACTTTGCACGTTCAAAGCAATGATTAGATTGCAGGATATACATTAAGACTGAAGATGAAGACCAAGCCAAAATTTTTGGCTTGAGGGGGAGCTGTTGTTGTAATTCACAAGCCTACACATTTGGCTTGATAGATACATTGAAGTCTATACACATATGGAGAAGCATAGGAACTAGTGCTAGTGGTAAATTACCACTTTATCTCTTTGTAAAAGTCAAATTGACTTGGAATCTTTGTAAACACCTACCAAAAGGATTCATGGAAAAAGTTAGCTCTTTGATTGAAGGAATATCTCCTAGGATATAGGAGCTTAATCATAGGGAGCCAAAAGTTTGAATTTGAATTCAAATTCTTACTCTCTCTATAAAAGAGGTTATGAAAAATTCACGGTTAGAACTCATCACTCCCGAGCTTCTCATTACTGATGCTGAGTGTGTGTGAGGCCTACACTCTAGCCCACACCTATCTACACCATTAGACAATGATTTGCGTGCCAATGGATCTGTATACAAGTGTTCATTAATACATACATTCACATTGTTCATTTCAGAGTTCTCTGTTATACTCCTTGAAAGCCTCTCAACTTATGAAGTGCATATCTCGATCAAATCTTCACCAAATTTAATGATCTAAAGCTTGTTGGATTCAGCTTGAAACATGTTGTCAAAATTTGAGGAGATTCTATTCATCCAATTCAGAGAAATTCGCGTCGCGGTGATCACTGGTCAATGTCTGCTACAGTCCTAAAAAATCGAGGGTATAGCTTTACTTGCTAAATTGATTTCTCTTAGCATAGTTTATCTTTTTACATCATTCCACTTGGAATATCTAGGTTGCTAAGCTAGTTCAATACCCCTAAAAGGAATTTTTCCAATTCCTACTGTGCTGTTCATACTGAGCAAAAGATCCAGCAGGTGTCAAGACATAAATAGAAGGTTTTCTTGAGATTGTGAGTTTCAAAGTTATCTGTTTGGATTCAATCATTACACACATCAGTGCCAAAGTACATAGGCCATTTTATGGTACCATTGGAAAGCTAAGGTTTACTTATCAAGTCTGAAGCATTAGGGGGCTGGTACAAAGCAGGTTTGGCAGTACCTACTCAATCTCTTGGAGCATCCATCCATCTTTCCCAACAAGATCCAATCTTGACCCAAGACAAGAGGCTCAATGAGGTCCTCATCTTGACACACTAACACCTTAACTATCATAAGAACATCTTGAAAGTAGAGGGGAAGAGGATTCACACCAAAGTTCAATTCTTGACAATAAGAAAGTTTAATAGCACTAGTGGTTGCACTTGAGTCAATCAAAGCCCGTACAATTCTTGTATTACTTCCTTGTCCTATCTCTAAGGTTACAAAAGGACGTCGGTCAATTATTCTATTGGAACTTACACCTAAGACTTCACACATAGCCATATGATATCCTGGATCCACATGGACATCTATCCTAGGCTGATCTCTACCCTGTCTTCTCAATTTCATTTTTCGGATGTGTTCCAATGCTTCTGCCTGTGCTTCTTCTCGGATTCGTTTTTCTTCTTCCTTATGTTTCTTGGCAGTGTTGAGTCAATTGAGCATCTCCTTAGTGAGGGGTTCTTGATATAATTTGACTCAGCATCCGCTAATGTAACTAGGGAGAGCATCACCTTCTAGTGTAGCTAATTGAACAGCTCCACTCGTTGAGATCCTATTTATGATCATAGGTCCATAGCCACACTTCTCCAACTTTCTTGCATGCTGTTTCTAGGTGTAAACCAAAACTAAGTCTCCTGCTTTCAAGCCTTTATCCTTGACATGGGCATCAAAGTATGCCTTTTGTCTTTTCTTAGATACATATATCCGTGCAGCAGCTCTCAGTTTTGTTTCACCTAGCCGTTCTAGATCAAAGATCCTAGAAGAGAGTTCATGCCCTATCCACTCATGCTCTTGTGCTACCTTCAATGTAGGTATCAAGAAGTCCAGTGGTAACATTGCAGTCTGGCCAAACACCATCTGAAAGGGTGTGGCTTGGAGTACTATTTTATAGGAAACTCGGTATGCCCAAACAGCATGGTGTACGTGTTTGTCCTAATCAGAGTGTTTATTATTCACTAATTTGGTCAGCACATTGCATAGAATCTTATTGGTGCTTTCGGCTTGCCCATTAGCTTGTGGGTGATAGGGGGCATACTTCTTCTGTATCACCAAGAAATCTTGAAGAATATTTTCAATTACTTCATTCAAGAAGTGAGTGCCTCTATCACTTACCAGCTCTATAGGTAGCTCGTATCTCGTGAACACATTCTCAAATAAGAACTTACCTGTTGTTTGAGCATCGTTCTTTGTTGTGGCTTTTACCTCTACCCATTTAGTCAGATAATCAGCGGCCACAATGATATACTCTGCATGGGAACTCTTAGCTAGGGGATTAATATGACCTACAAAGTCTATTCCCCACTTAGAGAATGCACGTCCACCCATCATAGGTTTCAAAGGCATCTCATCTTTTCGTATCGGATACTGAGTTCGTTGGCACACATTACACCTCTTCACATAGGTATGTGCATCCATGTGAAGCGTGGGCCACCAAAGGCCTGCAAATAGTATTGCCTTGATCACCCGATCTGGACCAAAGTGTCCTCCTGCCACACCTTGGTGAGAAGTTTCCAAGATCTTCATATATTCACTCTCATGGACACATAGCCTTAGATATCCATCTTTTCCACGCTTGTATATATTATCATCAATGAGTGAGTAATCTAGGGCTTCTTGTTCTAAATGTCTTTGCCTAGCCAGGGTCATCTCTTGAGGGGATGTTTTTGTTCTCAGAAAGGCTACTAACGGTTCGCTCTAATCTGGCACTAAAGACACCCGATAAAGAGTGGCATGTTCCACTGGCGGTTTAGTAAGGCAGATTGGGCATTCCTTGCACATCCTATGAAGATCTGCTTCCATAGTTGGCCAATGCCCTCCAAGTCTTCTTAATGTCTGTAAAGTTCTTTGCTTCGAGTAGTGTTGCTCTAATGCACCCACATGTGCTAATTGCAATCATTTTGCATACTCATCCTCTTCCACTCAACAGGCTAATATCCCTTGGTCTGTATGTTTGTACATACGTCCCGCCATGATATGGTACTTTTGGGCTCTTACTACCTCCATACCTTGAGTGTTTATTACTAGGTGGTTAGGCCCGTATGTCAATACTAGCACTAATGTCTTAGCCCACTGAGGTACAACTTCCAAATTAAACAGGTAAGCATCAGGAAGATCCTTTGATACTCCTTGTTGGGCCTCTCTAGATGTAAGCCTAGAGAGATGGTCTGCTCTCAAATGAGTCTTGCCTTTCCTCACCACAACCTCAAAGTCATATTCCATTAGCAAGAGAAACCATCTCACTAATCTACCTGTATTGCATGGCTTGTTTACCAAGTACAACAGTGCCTCATGGTCAGTAAAAAATTTAAACTTATTTGCAAGCAAATAGTGTCTAAAATTTTTAACCGCATATACCATGCCTAATCCTTCTCGTTCGGTGTTCGTATAGTTTTGTTCGGCTGCATTCAACTGTCTACTACCATAGGCAATTGGAAGACCCATATTACCTTCACCAGTAGGTTGTGCAAGCACGCATCCAATAGCATAATTGGATGCATCCACATGAACATGAAAAGGCTTATTCCAATCTGTTGTGGTCAAGATTGGTGTTGAACACAATCTTCTCTTGAGCTCGTTAAAGGATTTCTCACATTCTTCCGTGCACTCAAAGTTAGTCAAAAAGGAGTACATTGGTTTTGCAATGATTGTGTACATGTGAATGAATCGGTGATAATAGCCACAATGCCCCATGAAAGCCTGTACCTCCTTGACATTCCTTGGTCTAGGTAGCTCTGCAATAGCTCTCACTTTCTCCTCATCCGTGGATATGCCATTCTTTGACACACTGTGTCCTAGAAGCTTGCCTTGTCTGACCATGAAAACACACTTTTCCGGATTCAGGCAGACCTGAGATTCTCCACATTTGTCAAAAATTTCCTTGAGTTCAAGTATATATGTCTATCTAATGTTGGGGTGAGCACAGAGATCATCAACATAGACTTCTAAATTCTTTCTCAGGAATTCTTTAAATACATGACACATTAGTCTCTGAAAGGTAACGGGTGCATTGGTAAGCCCAAATGGCATTACTCGAAAAGCAAATATGCCCCACTCTATGGCAAAAGCCATCTTATGGTGATCTTCTAGAGCAATGGCTACCTAATTGTAGCCAGAGAATCCAGAAGCTGTACACTTCCTTGCCTGCTACTCATTCTAGTAGATGCTCAATAATCGGAAGCGGATAGTTATCTTGAATAGCGGCTACATTAACCTTCTTCAAGTTAATGCACACATGTAACTTTCCATTCTTCTTGGGCACCACTACGATGGGCGATACCCACTCAGTGTGCTCAATTTCATAGATAAATCCAGCTTCAACCAAGCGATCTATCTCTTCTTTGATCTTGGCAGCATAGTTATCATTGTATGTGTATGGCTTCTGTGTAGAAGGTTTGGCATGTGAGGTCATGGGAATCATGTGTGAGCATATGTCAGGATCTACACCTTTCAAGTCTTAGAAAAGCTATCAACTCTGGTTCTTCTTCTTCCATCAGGTCATTTCCTATGTAGGTGCATCTTTCTTCTCCTTCTTCTATGGCTACAAATATTTTCTTGGTGGTTTTTTTATTGTCATAAGCCTCTCCTGCTTGTGCATCGCGTTTAGGCATTCTTGTCATGACTATCCTATCATCTATCTCATACTTTTTGAAGTTTTCTGGGACCTCGAATAGGGATTCTTCCTCTTCTGGTGTGACTTCTTTCTTCTTCCTCTTCTTTCCTTCATTCTTAGCGGTTACTTGTGTGGTTAATCTCACCTCATTGGTAGTTTCTTCATATCTCTGAGGGTGAGCTTCTACTTCGTAGAAATATTCTTCATCGGTGGGTCCATAATAATTGACTCTAGATCGGAGTCACTTGCATCTTCGAATGCATCAGTGCTAGGTTCACACTCTTCAATAACCAAATCACACATGAGTGGCTCTATTGTGAGGACTGAAATGTCATAGCCATCCTCATCACAATGGGGTGTCCATTGTTCTTCATTGATGGCTACATCTATGGTTGCTAAAATCTCCACTCAACCATGAGGTTCAAATTCTTCATCAAGACATACTACAAGTGCATATACTGGGTCTTGAATTGATCTATAAGTTTCCTTTGCACCTACCTCTGGCTTTTTCTCTCTTTTCTTCTTCTACTGCTACTTTACACATCCACAAGTGAGTGTCTCCATGCATCCATGAGGATCCTGATCCTATGGAATGCACTGACTCAGTACCATCTTTGGCTCTATGGATGGTATTCCATTGGATGGGGGATACATGTCTATGAGAGTAATCATTGAGATTAACTTTGGTCGTGACACCTAAGTGTTGCAAGTACAAGGAATTGGTTCCCATGCACCACTTGCAATAGCCGCATAAATGGTCTTCCCAGAATCATCTCATAGGCATGATTCTTGCTAAAGTCACATATAGCAAAAGTATGCTCAAACCCTACACCACATGTAGTGAGAATTTTTTCTTCTAGCAATCCTAAGGGTCTCTCAATGTGACCATCAGCCATCTGGAGTTTCATTCTCGTTGGCCTGAGTGTTGGCTTGCCCCAACGCTTCCATAGGGAAGTGGTAGCGATTGCAACTCTTGCACCTGAGTCCAAAATTGCCTTGGTTGTGTAACCCTAATGAGTGATAGGGAGATAGGTGTTTCCTTCTTCTCCTTCACTCATGTCTCCTATCTTGTCCAAGGGTATTTTTGGCACTGTTCTATGAGATACTACCTGGGAACGAGGTTTTGTTAATTCTAGCATTTGATTGGCTACATGTTTCCACAGTTCTCGCCTAACCTTGAGTAGCTCTTCTAAAGTGAGGTTGAACTGCACTTTAGTATTTTTCACCACCTCTCTGTTCCTAGGGATGACAGAGTCTTCGTTTCTTACTATGACCATGGGTGCTCTCATATATGTAGACTTAGCTTCCCATAGGCCTGTGAAATGGGGTAGTTCTTGTAGGGAATTGCACTCAAAGTCTAATCTCTCATGAGTTTGGGTGCTCTCCTACTCCTCATGAATGGAAGGACTGTCTCATGGAAATTGATCCTGCGCGTCATCCACAAGTTCAATGGGAGGAGGAACTTCACTTTCTTTAGCCCATTTCTCTTCCTGAATCTCTCACAGGAATTCTGGTGAGTATCGATTCATAGAAGAAGATGTGTCTAGTTCCGTGGAGTTAGGCACATAAGCTTCTTGGGCAGGAAGGCTTATCCTTTCACTTGCCTTGTCCTTACTTTGAGAGGCGGGGTCCTTTTCTGATTGTGCAATTAGCCTCTCCAATCTTTCTAGTAGTCCATCAAAGTGCAATTGCGTCTTAGCTGAACTAGAGAACTTAAAGAGACGACTGGCTTCAAATATGATATGAGGCAATTCCACCATCTTGGCACAAATTTTAGTTCGTTCAAGCTCTAGTTTGGCTCTAGGGTAACAATTTTCATGATCCATCATGTTTGGCCCTTCTTGGATTCTGGCATGATATGCCTTAAGCATCATTTTTAGGTCCTCACGAGTGGGATTGGCTAAGACTGATCCGACTCTAGGGGTGAAAGAACTTGGAGAAGCTTGTCGAAGGTAGAAAAGTGCGTTTCGAGGCGACGAATTTTGGTCAAGCCAACCGGTAAGACCAGCGCTTGAGCTTATGGAGACTCAAATAGACCTTATAGGCATGTGATAAGTGCAAAGAAATGCACTATGTACTTTGGAGCATCAAGGAGAATGAGTCGATACAAAACAGATAGGTTCGCGGGTCGACTAGCTCAAAAAACTTGCTATCTATGGAAGAGACAATGAACTTCAAATGCTCATAGTGACCAGTGTGATTACAATTAGAAAAAATCCTTTTATGGGAGTGATACACATAGGGTTGAGTTTATAGAATGCACAAAAGTATAAGGAATAAGAAAAATATGCTATAGGAATGAATGCGACATTCACCGGTGGTACTTCCTATTTTTCAGAAATACGCAGAGATTGACCGTGAGACAGAAAAACCTAGATTTCTCCCAATATACTGAACCAAATGATATGAACATTTACAGACATAAACTAGACAGATATACCTTTCCAATGAGATATCTTGCACTTAATTTGGAGCTCTGGAGAGAGAGCAGCAGCCTCTGCAATATTACTATTGGCGAAGAAGATGATGCAGAGAATTGAAGGACCAAGACAATGATGGTCACAAGTGTATGTATATTGCTTCCATGTAATGTACAAGTGATTTCAAGTCCTTATATAGCCTCTAGGAGTGTTCCACGACTTTTACAAGTTGAATTTGAATTCAAATGAAGGTGGGAATGGTTGTTGGAGGGAATCAATTCACTTTCCTACAATCTAGGAAAAGCGAAGATCTACTTTGATCTACTTTTAGGTGATTGATTGCTTGATTGAATGCAACTTCAACCACCACAAATTCGTCAGATTTGGGCTCTATCTTTCTACCTTTACATGTGTAAAGCTCAAAGATTTTACAATGGTAAATGAGCCATCAAAAATCTCTCAAAAAAATACAATAAATGAGCATATTAAAAAGAACTCTCCAATGGATATTCTTTCGACGCGATAGCCTTTGATGTAGATCAAATCCACCTCAAGCATAGTGTAAGCTTGAGTCTTCATTCTTTGATAGGTTGAATACCTGCCATAGCTTTGAATCTACAAAGCTTTATTCCATCAAGTGCCTTCGTCATCATATCTGCTACTTGCTTTTCAGTAGGAACAAAAGAAATGTCAATCTCCTTTTCCATGAGCTTCTCCCTGATGAAGTGGTAATGGACTTCTATGTGCTTGGTTCTCGCATGGAAAATAGGATTTGCCGCTAGATGCATGGAACTTACATTATCTCCAAATATGTGAGGTTTGGAACTCACAAGTCCCAAATCTGTATACAATGCTTTTAACCATATTGTCTCTTGAGTTGCTATGGTCAAGCCTCTGTACTCTGCTTTAGTTGAGGATAAAGCACCTGTTGGTTGCTTCTTGGAACTCCATGACACTAGCTTTGAACCTGCAAATGCTAAGTAACCAGATGTACTTTTTCTATCATCCTTAGCTCTTGCCCAATCTGCATCTGAGTAGATTTTGATATCCAAATTTGAAGAGTAAGGATAGAATATACCTTCATTGATTGTACCTTTGAGATACTTAAGTACTCTCTTAGTCGCATCCATGTGTGGTCTTCTCGGTGAGTGCATGAACTGACTAAGCACTCCCACACTATATGAGATGTCTGCCCTTGTATGAGTAGCATATATCAAGCTATCTACCAAGCTTTGATACTCTTTTATGTCTTCAATTTTCTCACCTACATAAACAGTTAGTTTATGATTCATCTCCAAAGGTGTACCTGTAGGTTTAGTGTTCTCCATTTTGAACTTGAGAAGAAGATCCTGAATGTATCTTCTTTGATCAAATACATTCCTTCATCTGTATATATCACCTGCATACCTAGGAAATATGTGAGCTCACCTAGGTCACTAATTTTGAACTCCTCTTGCATGTGTCTCTTGGTCCTTTTATGCCATTTAGATCATCACCTTTCACAATAATGTCATCTACATATACACATAGATAGATAACCTCATCATGATCCCTTTTGATGAATAGAGAAGGATCTGAGCTACTAGCTTTGAACCCTTGATCTTGAAGATATGTAGCCAACCTCTAATTCCAAGATCTTCGAGCTTGTTTCAATCCATACAATGCTTTCTTAAGTCTGCACACATAAGATGGATGATTAGGGTTTTCAAAACCTGGTGGTTGTGACATGTATAGCTCTTCACTTATCCAACCATTTAAGAATGCATTTTTCACATCAAGTTGGAGGAGTCTCCAATTCCTTGCAGCAGCTACACTTATCAATGTCCTGATTGTAGCCATCTTTGCAACTGGTGAGAATGTTTCCTCATAGTCTATACCATGAGTTTGTGAGCATCCTTTGGCAACTAATCTTGCCTTGTATCTGCAAACTGATCCATCTAAATTTCTTTTAACTTTATATACCCATATGCAACCAATTACCTTTTGATTCGGTGACATTGGAACCAAATCCCAAGTGTCCATCTCCTTCAATGCATCTATCTCTTGGTTCATGGCCTTTTCCCAATTAGGGTTTCCCTTTGCCTCTTCATAGGTTGAGGGTTCCTTTGAAATAGAGTCTTTTGCCAAGTAGATTGAATGCTTCGTAACGAATATTGCATCTTTGCTTTGCCTCTTGACTTCCATAGCTTGTAATCCCTTTCTCTTTCATCTTGTTCATCGTCTGTATCACTTATTGGATCCTCGACCTGTGTATCGATCATATGGTAGTGTTACCTTTTGTTTGTCTTCATCATACCAAGACCTGTGTTCTTCAAACAAAACATCTCTACTTGTAGTGAATTGCTTGGCTGAAGGATTGGAGAACCTGTAACCCATCTGACTTGAATCATATCCAATAGACACTACCTTTGTTGCCCTTTCTAGCTTACCTCTTATTTGTGATGGTACATGAACATAAGCTAAACAACCAAAAACCTTGCAATGTCCAAGACTAGGTTTTCTTCCATGCCATGCTTCATAAAGATTCATACCTTGAAGTGATTTGGATGGTAGTCTATTGACAAGGTACACAGCAGTTGAAATAGCTTCTGCCCATAGATAATGTGGCAACTTCTTCTCTTCAAGCATTGTTTGGGCTGATCCAACCAATGTCTTGTTTCTCCTCTCTGCAATTCCATTTAGTTGAGGAGAATACCTAGTAGTCACTTCCCTTTTGATACCTTTTTCCTACAAGAACTCATCAAACTCTTTGGAGAAATATTCTCCCCCTCCATCAGATCTGAGCTTCTTTAGTGATCTACCTGTATGATTCTCCACATGTGCAAGATACTTCTTGAAGCAATCAAACACTTCATTCTTACTCTTGATAAAGTATACAACAGTCCATCTACTATGGTCATCAATAAATGAGACATAATACCTTGATCCTACCAATGAAGGTTCTTGACTTGGTCCCCATACATCTGTATGTACTAAGTCCAATAAGTTGTTGTGGATGTAGCCTTTGTGGTTGAATGGTTGTCTTTGTGCCTTCCCAATCTGACATGCATCACATGTGTTGATCATGTGTTGCTTTGATATGTTCGGCAGTCCTAGAACACTTTGGTCCCTGCATATATCCTTCAAGGTTCTTTCATTCACATGAGCAAGTCTCTTATGCCACACTTCAAGCTCACTTAGGGTTTGAGACCCAAAGTTGAATAGAGCTATGTTCCTGGTTTCTTCTACTTCAAAAGTAAAGAGCCTACCATGCTTCTCACCTCGGGCTATCTTCTTGAAGCCTTGACATGGATCTTCCACAAAAGCTCCATGTTGGGTGAACCTAACTTGCAAGCCTTTTTCAACTATTTGGCCTTATTGGAAGCTTTGACATTACCAATCTTCTCCACATTGTGCTTCGTGTCATCCCATGTTTGCACTTCATGTCTATGCTTTGGACTTTCCAAGTCAGATAGAAGAGCAATATTGCCTGCAACATGATTCAAACATCCTGAATCTATGTAGAACAAATGATCATCTTTGTGGCTTAGATTCATAAGAAGCAATGAGTCTTCATGTGGTTGATCTTTTGAATAATTATTGTAGTCCCTTCTATTATAGCTTCTATTGTTATTGTTGAAGTTGTGTCTACCTCTGCCTCTATTGCTGCCATATCCACCTCTTCCACCTCCTTTCTGGGTCTTCCCATTGAACAAGCAATTCTGAGTGGTGTGGTTGGTCTTATCGCATATGGCACAAGGTTGAACATTCTGACCTTTGGCTTTGTCTTGCTTTGGTCTTTTCTTCTTCCCTTTCCACTTGCTCTTGCTTGCAAAGTTGGCTTGGGAAGTCTCTTCTTCATCTTCTTCCTTCTTCTTGCCTTTCTGCTTCTTATCCTTCTTATCTGCATATAGAGAACTACTTGAATTACCATGATAGGAGTTACCTTCCTTTATGCTATTGTTGGCTTCTTGATTGAAGACTTGTCCAAGAAAGATGTTGAAGTCTGGAGTTTGCACATCCATGATGACATCATAAGTCGTCGTGAAGGATTTCCATTGCTTATCACTTCGAATGCCGTTGAGAATTTTCCTCATGATGACCTCTTCTTCAATCAGCTCTCCAATGGATGCTAACTGATCCGCAACCTCCTTGACCTTGGTAACAAACTCTGTGATGGTTTGTTTAGGTGTCTTCTTCATTTGGTTGAACTCGTTCCAAAGACGATTCTTTCTTGCTTTGGTACTAGCAGAAAAGAAAGACTGGAGGGCATCCCAAGTCTCTTGAGATGTCTTGCATCCTCTAATATGTGGTAATAGAAAGTCAGAGATAGAGTTTAGTATGTACGACCTTGCTTGAGCATCCCTTGCGCACCAAAGTGTGAGCTTATCTGTCTCCTCTTGTGTAGGTCCTCCTTTGGATCTTGGAATAGGCATAACTTCATCACCTGCTACAATTCCATAAAGATTTCTACCTTGCAAATAGGCCTCCATTCTGATTTTCCAAGCCGCGTAGTTGTGTCGATCAAGCTTCTCGATCATTGAGGGAAAGCCGTCACCCATCTTGATCTAGCTATGATACCACTGAAAGAACTGTTGATATATTTAGGTAGTGATGTGTGTGAACACTCTAGGATCGCCGGGGCACTTTTTTCCCTCTTTAGGAGGTTTTTTTTCCCCCGGCTTGTATATACGCCTATTGCCCTAATGGGCTACTTATCTTTGTACATTCTCTAGTAATACATTCAGTCTTGTGTGTTGTGCTCCAAGCTTCTTCTTCCTTGTGCTGTTCGCGTGCTTCCGCAGACGTCTAACTCCAACAATTGGTATCTGAGCAGGTCGTCGCTTCTTTTAGGAGCCGTCGACACTCCTCCGTTTGCAGTCTCAGATTCGCACAAAATTTGGTGAGCATACTCAGGCTGTTTCCGAGATCAAAATTGCTTCGCTGTGTGGTGCCGAAATCGCGATCTGAGCTCGTTTGCGCCTCCGAACGCACTATCACAGCGCTTGTGCAGGCTATTTCGTCCTTTTGTGCCAAAGGTATATACCAGTTTCTGTTCGCCAGTTTAAGCGTCTCGAAGTCTTCTACAGGTCTAGCAGAACTCGTTTGGGCAGCTCCCTTCAACTTTTTGAGATACAGTCAATTTTCTGCATCAAGGTATTTTAGTCACCGGCCATGGCTGAAAGTAGTGATGTATTCCGTATGTTGGCTGTTGAGGATAAGTTGGATGGTACCAACTACCCATTATGGGCTTATATGATGCGACATGTATTGGTTGCAAAAGGACTGTGGAACATTGTGCAGGGTGTTGAAAGACGTCCTGTTACACCTGCAACTACAGGTACTACAAATACAGGTGCTGGAGAAGCTAGAGCTGATGAAGATGGTGTCGAAGATGATATTGTGCAGATTCCTGTTCGTGCTGCTGTTTTTGTTGCACCTACTGCAGAGCAGATTCGTTGGGATGGCAGAGATGCCCAGGCACATGCATTGATAGCTTTGTCTGTCAAACGTGCCATTATTCCTCACATACGCTCTTGCAGAACAGCTAGGGATGCTTGGGATACACTTACCACATTGTACCAAGCTAGGAATGAGGGTCGTGTTGCTTATCTCCGAAAACAGTTGGAGAGTGAGCACATGAATGAAGGTGATTCTATGGACAGTTTCCTAACGAAGATCAAAGATTTGAAGGAACAGTTGATTTCTGCTGATGAGGTTATACCAGATAGCTCACTTGTGTAGACCGTTTTGAATGGTCTTCCTGACTCATATCAGAGTTTTGCTTCTACTCTTCGGTTGATGATGAAAGGGAATCCGAATGCCTTATCATTTGAGGAGTTAGTCTCTGTTCTGTTGCAGGAAGATCAGTCCAGGCAGAACAGGTCCATTATGTGTGTTGCAGATCAAGCTTTCCTGGCTAGTCAGAAGGGCAAAGGAAAATGGAGCTCTTCTACTAGTAAGCAGAAATCTGCAAATGCTGCACATTCAAAGAACCAAGACAAAGATGAGAAAAAATCAGAAAAGCAGAAATTGTTTTGTAAGTACTGTAAAGGCAATGATCATATCATAAAGAACTGTCCAAAACTGGCTGCTAAAGAGGCAAAGAAGAAAGAGGCTGGAATGGTTGTTGCAGAGGCCTCTACACCAAAAACAGAGTCTGCAAATCTTGTGCAGGAAGAAGAATGGGCGTTTACTACTATCTGTAGTTTTGACCCATCTTCTCATGATCAGTGCATGTTTGCAGTAGACTCAGATGTTTGGTACTTTGACAGTGGGGCGACCAAACATATTACCTCGCAGCGCAGTTTCTTCTCTTCACTCGAGCCTGCCCCTACAAGGAATACCGTCACATGCGCCAATAACTCCTCTTATCCTGTTATGGGAGTTGGTAAGATCATTCTGACTACTGCTGATGGTATTTCTTTCACTTTGTCAGATGCTTTATTTGTGCCAGGGATCAAAAAGAATCTGTTATCAGTTTCTGCATTAGCCAAGATTGGCTTGGTTATGAAATTCGTTGATGACAGGTGTACAGTCCATGATCTCTCAAATGGTGATTTGATTATTGCTATTGGCATTTTATGTCATGGGCTGTATAAGCTCATAGACTATGAAAGATTTGTGAATGATTCGGCATGTGCAGTTCATGATTCTCAGGCTATGTCAGATGCAAAGCTTTGGCATGCACGCTTTGGTCATCAAAATTTTGCTAGTTTGTTATGCCTGCAGAAATCTGAAATGGTGTCCTCTTTGCCCAAACTTGAGGGACCTGGAAAACATGTTTGTGAAGGCTGTATTTTGGGCAAAATGCAGCATTCTTCCTTTCCAAAAGATGGTTCAGTTCGGGCTACGTAGAAATTGCAGCTTGCACATAGTGATGTCTGTGGTCCTATGTAGACACCCTCTTTTGGAAATTACCTTTACTTCGTGACTTTCATTGATGATTTTTCCAGGCATGCATGGGTATATCCACTCAAAGTAAAGTCTGAAGTGTTCATGTGCTTCAAACAGTTTTTGGTTTTGGCTGAAAATCTGTCAACATGTAAAATGGGCACCCTCTGTTCTGATCAAGGGGGGGAATATATGTCTTCAGATTTTAATGCATTTCTGGCTGAACGTGGGATAAAACACTAGTGTACAGTGTCGTATACACCTCAACAAAATGGAGTTGCTGAACGGAAGAACATGTCTCTCATGGAGATGGCGAGGTGTATGGTCAAGAGTCAGGCTTTACCTCATAGTTTTTGGCTTGAGGCTGTCATGTGTGCAGCATATGTACTGAACAGGTGTCCCACTAAAGCATTGCAGTCTATCACTCCATATGAGGCTTGGCATGACCACAAGCCATCTGTTGCTCATCTACGTGTTTTTGGTTGTTTGGCATATGCATTAATGCCTGAACAACATTGCAGAAAATTGGATGATAAGGCAGTAAAATGTATTTTTGTTGGGTACAGTTCTGAAAGTAAAGGCTATCGTCTGTATCATCCACAGACTAAACGCATTCTGGTTAGCCGTGATGTTGTCTTTGTGGAAGATGCTATTCAGCCATTGCTTTCATGTACTAAGGAGACATTTGTTAGCTCCAAAGACATGTATGATACTTTGATGCCTCTTTGTACAGGTGGACAGTCTAGTGCTGGTCCTAATGAGGCAACTTCTCAACCTTTGCAGGTTTCATATGATGATGCAGATCATTCCATTTTTGATGCAGATTTACATGATGCACTTGCTGATGAGAGAGCTGATATTGAGCAGGCAAAAACTATGCCAAAATGGCTGGTGCAGACTTTGCGTGATAGCAAATTAGATGCACCTTTGTCATATCGTACTCGTTCAGGCTCTCATAGTGCCTCCTTTGCATCAGATTGCTATGTTATGGCTGCATCTAGTCTCTGTGATGAGAATGAGCCTATTTCTTTTGATGAAGCACATAATTCAAAAAATTGGATGGTTGCTATGCAATTTGAATATGATGCTATAATGAAGAATGGTACATGGTCTTTATGTGACTTGCCTCCTGGCAAGAAGGCCATTGGCACTAAGTGCGTATACAAGCTGAAGCGTAAACCTGATGGTACAGTTGACATGTATAAGGCTAGGCTTGTTGCAAAGGGTTATGCGCAGGAAAGAGGCATTGATTTTGATGAGACCTTTGCACCTACATGCCATATGACTACTGTTCGGAGCATTTGTGCACTTGCAGCCCATCATGGTTGGAATGTACATCAGTTGGACATTAAAACAGCATTTCTGAATGGTGACTTGCATGAAGAAGTGTATGTTTTTCAGCCCCGTGGCTTTGTGCAGAAAGGGCATGAAAACCAGGTGTGCAGGTTAAAGAAGGCGTTATATGGTTTAAAGCAAGCACCACGTGCTTGGTATGAGAAGATACATGCCTATCTGATTGCACATGGTTTTGAGAACAGTCCAACTGAAAGCACCTTATATGTTAAGGGTGCTCATGATGTGCTTCTGATCATTGTTGTCTATGTAGACGACATGCTGCTCACTGGTCCTATTGAGAAGCATATTGCTGATTTCAAGGCTGATTTGCATGCCTCATTTGAGATGTCTGATTTGGGGCATTTGCATCACTATTTGGGCATTCAGTTTATGCAAGTTGATGGTGGAATGGCTTTGTGTCAAACGAAATATATTGACACATTATTGCAGCATTTTGGACTTGAAGACTGTAAGCCTATTGCCACTCCTATGGAGACAGGTTTACGATTGAGTCTTCATGATGCTGAAGATGCATTTGATGTTGTTCTCTATCAGCAAGCTGTTGGATGCTTGATTTACTTATGCATTACTCGGCCAGATATTCAGTTTGCTGTCTCACAGATGAGCAGGTTTATGCATTGCCCAGGAGTCATGCATTGGAAGGCGGTTAAGCGCATCTTTCGCTACTTGAGTGGTACGTGGCTACTTGGGTTGTTTTATCCCAAGGGGGGATCACTACCGCCAGATTTGCATGCTTTTTCTGACTCAGATTGGGCTGGTTGCTATGACACTCGTGTGTCCACCAGTAGCTTTTGCTTCATGCTTGGTAGCTCATGTATATCTTGGTTGAGCAAGAAGCAGCCTACTGTGGCCACTTCCAGTTGTGAGGCTGAGTATAGGGCAGCTTTCACAACGACTGTTAAGTGTGTGTGGCTCAGACGCCTTATGGCTGATTTGGGTGTTGGCCAGTCTTCTGCCACCACCATCTTCACTGACAGTCAGAGCGCATTGGCAGTTGCGAGGAACCCTGTGTTCCATGCTCGCACTAAGCACATTGAGGTGCATTATCACTATGTCAGGGAGAGGTTCTCTGCTGGGGAGATCAGCTTGGCATATGTGCCCACGCAAGAGAACATTGCAGACCTTTTCACGAAGGCTCTACCTAGGGAGAAGTTTGAAGCTTTCCGCAAAGCTTTGGGCTTACTTCCTTTTGTGGAGTGATTTTCACATAGCTTGGCACTTCCTTATACATGAGTGCCAACTCCTTGTTCACCGCATCACTCCCAGGGGGGATTTGTTGATATATTTAGGTAGTGATGTGTGTGAACACTCTAGGACCGCCGGGGCACTTTTTTCCCTCTTTAGGAGGTTTTTTTTCCCCCGGCTTGTATATACGCCTATTGCCCTAATGGGCTACTAATCTTTGTACATTCTCTAGTAATACATTCAGTCTTGTGTGTTGTGCTCCAAGCTTCTTCTTCTTCCTTGTGCTGTTCGCGTGCTTCTGCAGACGTCTAACTCCAACAAGAACTTGGAGAAGCTTGTCGAAGGTAGAAAAGTGCGTTTCGAGGCGACGACGTTTGGTCAAGCCAACCGGCATAAGACCAGCCCTTGAGCTTATGGAGACTCAAATTGACCTTATAGGCATGTGATAAGTGCAAAGAAATGCACTATGTACTTTGGAGCATCAAGGAGAATTTGTCGATACAAAACAGATAGGTTCGGGGGTCGAGTAGCTCAAAAAACTTACTATCTATGGAAGAGACAATGAACTTAAAATACCTATAGCGACCAGCGTGATTACAATTAGAAAAAAGCCTTTTATGGGAGTGATACACATAGGGTTGAGTGTATAGAATGCATAAAAGTATAAGGAACAAGCAAAATATGCTATAGGAATGAATGCGACATTCATCGGTGGTACTTCCTATTTTTCAGGAATATGCAGAGATCGACCCCGAGACAGAAAAACCCAGATTTCTCCTAATCTACTGAACCAAATGATATGAAAATTTATAGGCATAAACTAGACACTTATACTTTCCAACGAGATATGTTGCACTCAATTTCAAGCTCTGGAGAGAGAGAAGCAGCCTCTGCAAGATTACTGTTGGCGAACAAGATGATGAAGGAGCAAGACAATGATGGTCACAAGTGTATGTATATTGCTTCCATGTAATGTACAAGTGATTTCAAGTCCTTATATAGCCTCTAGAAGTGTTCCGCGACTTTTACAAGTTGAATTTGAATTCAAATGAAGGTGGGAATGGTTGTTGGAGGGAATCAATTCACTTTCTTACAATCTAGGAAAAGTGAAGATCTACTTTGATCTACTTTTAGGTGATTGATTGCTTGATTGAATGCAACTTCAACCACCACAAATTCGTGGGATTTGGGCTCTATCTTTCTACCTTTACATGTGTAAAGCTCAAAGCTTTTACAACAGTAAATGAGCCATCAAAAATCTCTCAAAAAATAAAAAGAACTCTCCAACGGATATTCTTTCGATGCGATAGCCTTTGATGTAGATCAAATCCACCTCAAGCATAGTGTAAGCTTGATGTTCCAACAAGGGGGTGGTGGAATTGTGTGAGGTGGATTGGAAGGTGGTGGGTTGGAGGGAGATGGGAATGGTGGTGGTGGAGTAGTGTGAGAGTGAGTTTGATATGTGAGTTCAATTATCTTGGCTTTCGTTTCTCTTAGACTTTCCTCGAGTTCGCTCATCTTCTTTGCCCATTGCCTTTTCATTCTCTCGCGACTATCCTTCCAAGCTCTGGTCCTTTTCTTAGTTAGGCTCTCAGTTTCACTAACCTCAGAACTCTTTTCCTGGCCTAAACCTTGGTTTTGCTGCAAAGCTTCGGCTCTAGTGACCACTTGCACTGATGCAGTGGATGTTACACTTCCTATAGAGTCTACAACTAACCCAATAACATTGATAGGAGTGATTTTCGGTGCATTGTTAGGGTTCTTAGGACAATCTCGCAAGAGATGCTCTTTTCCACAATTGGGATAAAAACCTTGAATTGTCATAGATTGGGTTTGTGTAGGTGCAGGCATAGGGCAATCATGAATAAGGTGATCTCCCTGACATCGGTAGCATGTTCCTCTAGGAAATGGGGGTGTTATTTGCCTAGCTTGAGGCTTAGAGTTGGGGTTCGCGTACATGACATATGCATACTCTGGATCCCAACTAGGTTCACTCGGATCTTCATAGTAATATGACTCGTTATGCTCAGGTGACTACCTGTAGTAAGCCTGTGGACTATCAATGTGAGTAGGGTCACTTTCTGAAAGCAATGGTGTCACTAGCACTATGGCTCTATTTAGATTCTCTTCTGCAGCTACGTACTTCACTGGAATCACATTGGCTGGGGTTGGAGGTTGCTGAGCTAACACAGGCTGAGGCCTTTGCTGGGTCTGATATTGTGCTTGGTAGGGTTGTTGAGGCCTAGCAAACTGCTGTTATGGGTACTGATTCCGATATCTTCATTGTTGAGGGTATGGCTGTGGATACGTTTGCCTCACAGCTTGCTTATTGTATGGGCAATCTTGCATGTGTGATTAATGTATCTCCGTTCTATGGTATAGTATTGACTATTAGGGTTCACTTGGGGTTGAGCCATAATGGGAGATACATTTGCCATATGGTCACCTCCACAAGTATAACAACTTTTCACTAGGGCAAACCTTGGTATTTGTTTGCTTGATACTCCTAACTTCTGAGCTACCTTCTCTACTAGCTCCTCAATAGATGTGGGGAGATTTGAATTGAGGCTAGTAGAGTGTAGCTCAGTGATGAGTGGCACCTCCTTTAATGTCAATCCGGGAAGACGTGAGGATGGTATGAAGACCTCGAGCAAGTGAAGGCACAAGTGCGTGAGTGAGAAGCACACTAGCATGCACACACATACACACACAGGCGCACACACAGTAAGACAAAGAGTGAGAAGCAATGGAGTTCTTAGATTACTTTCAAAAAGCTCTTACAAGTTCAATTCAATTACAAGCTCACCTAAAAAATGAGCCTTCTAGCTCTTTTTATAGTTTTTGACTAGGTTTTGGCCATGTTCAGACCTAGTGTCCGGCCTAGTTAAAAATTAGGTTCTCTACCCTATTCGGAGGTTCAAACGAAGTCTAAAAAATGTGAAAAATGACAGGTAGGTACTCCTAAAGCTCCTCAAGCTCAAGGACTCCTTTGCTTGCACAAAATGAAGCTACAAAAATAGGGAAATGATATTTACAATGATTGTTAGTGATGAAAATCACTATTTTTGTAGGGATTCTACTAACATTTGGACATACATTTCCTGGAGCTCCCTACTTGCTCCTTCTCCTTGTGTGTCCACCTCTCTGATATGCGTTAGTGTCTTGAAAAAAATATTGGCCTACTTGCCAGATCGTCGTTGACTGCTCTGTCTGCTTGTGCTTTCTCTTCTCTTTGACTCCCTTCGTATGCTTTCTTGCCTTGTGAGTCCTTCAGTTCCAACACCCCCCCCTCTCTCGCGTCTGTCGTCCCTGACAGACCCTTGTTGCTGGGAGTGTTGGATGTAATATTCCACAACCTGAGTGGCAAGATGATGTTCTTGTATGCGTAGTCCTCTGGCCAAATCTGTCATCATACGATCCCAATCAATTGGTCCTGGAATGTCCGGATGTGGCAGATGTAACTGATCTGCATGGATCGCTTGTTCTACTGCGAATAGATGTAGCAAATGTGTGGGTCTGGGAATGAAAATTTCTGAATGATATTCCCAGAATCCCGTAGAGAACATTTCCTCAAATGTCTGCTTGAAGCATGCGGGTAAGTACTTTATTTGTGCATGCCAGACAAAGATTATAGTGACCGAGGGAGTCTGGCTCATGTCGTAGACTAAATCCTTGTTACCTTGAGAGAATCCAGGGGTAGAGATGTATGGAGCTTGTATCTTCCGAAAGGTTTTGAAGACAATGGTCATGAGCTCAAATATTTTCATACACATTTTTGCTGCTATGTCGGGTACATTATTTAGACGTGTAGACCAGTGCCGAATTGTTGATATCATGTAGGCTACGGTTGTGGTCCCTCGAGGTGGAGCAAAATATGGATAGTTAACCCAAGCCGAGCATTCTTTATTGTTGCGTACCTTGATCGCAAATGCTTGCCATGATTTGCGGTGTACCATTGGGCAATAACATGGATTATACTTGATGTGCAGTGGCATGGTTGCCCAGGTGCTCATCATCTCAGGGTAATCCGTTAGTAGACGTGCACGCCAATCAGGTTGGAAGATCGAGCCAGCACGCGCATCTGCCGGTAAGTCCTCTGGCTCAAATTGAGTGGCAAATGTGGGCTCCTTCCCTGTATGTCTTTTGACTTCTGCATTATAATCATGTAGCAAGACAAAATAAGGCATGTATTGCGACTCTGATGTTGTGATTAACCGTTGGTGGGATAGGTTCTGAAACTAAGAAGACCGAAGGACAGTTTCTTCCAAATTTGTGAGAGATTGCATTTGCACGGCAACGCGATCATCATGTGTCTTACCCACTTTCTCGACCCTTTTGACCCAATCTGGAACTTGAATTTCTAAAGTGTCTTGTCCTTCCTCTGTAGTCCGGCCACCGGATGTTGGCATTGGCTCGTACGGCTCTTCATAGCTGTTATCGATGGGGATTTCCACTACTGTTTCAGGTTCTGGTTCTTCAGTGGGCGAGGGTGGCCTTTCATATGGTGCGAGGCGTGCTTTGAGTTCTGCCACCTGCTTACGGAGGGTCTCTAATTCTTCTGTGGAGCATTCCAAGATTATTGACTCCTGTTGAGCTGTGGGGGCACAGGCTATCTGTTTCTTTAGGTCTGCACATTCAGTCTCTAACTTTTCATATGACTCCAAGAAATTTGCATGCTCCTCAAGTAAGATGCGAATGTCTTCCGATGGGACTGCTCTATACTTGGTAGGGCTAATGGTTGTTCTTGCAGTTCCTTCCATAGCTGCTTCAAAGTTGTCTTGGTTTTGTTGTTGAAGCCTCCTATTCTCTTCTAGTGCTGCTGCCATATGCTTCCTTAATAGCCCAAGGTTGCGTCTGAGTGTAGCATTAGATATCATTTGCGCTTGGAGCACTGTTTCTAGTTCCTTGACTGCTTGATCATCTACTGTCGATGTCTTTGATTTCAATTCGGAGTGAGCCTGTTGTAAGGTGGTATGCTCGGTTAGGAGCGTTTGGTAATCAGCTTCAAGAGTGGTGACTCTAGCTTGCAGACGCTGAGATTCTGCCTGGAGGGCCGTAGTGCGTTCTTCCAATGGATGGTATTCTTGTTGTAGTTGATGTGCACACTGAAGTAATGTGTTGAACGTGCTATTTACATTATGAGATGCAAGGGGAAAAGTTTGAAATGCAGGGGAGGTGGGATTGGGGAGGGAGGTAGTGAATGCTGTGTGTGCCAATGATGTGGTGAGTGGTGAGGTGGGGGGTAAGGGAGGGGGAGATGGTGGAATCGTGGGGAGAGGTGCTGTGGTGGGTGAAATGTCCATTGGGTCAGACAGAGTGGTGTGTACAGGGGCTACCATGTAGGTGGGTATGGTAGGTGAAGTGAGTGTGGTGTTTGTGTAAATTGATGTCGTTGCGAACAGCGGGGAAATGTGCCTCTGAAACATTGGAGAGCGGATGAACTGCTCCACAAAGGACGGGTATTGGGGTGGTGAGGTTAGGTTGAAAGAGGCGTAGGGGCCAGATGGGAAGTGAGGGTCATGGAATGGAGGTATCCGTATTGGGGGATAGGCTGGGAAACACAGGGTGCCTTCTGTGGGTGCAGGGTTTCCAACCACACTTGGGATTATGGGATGACCCATTATGGGTTCGGAGGATAGAAGGTTTGAAGTGTACAAGGGATTGGTGACGAAAGAGAAGAGGGTGTCTTGTGAGGTGGGTTCTCGAAAGGAAAATGATGTGACTGAGGGTGGGTTATAAGTGAAGGTAGAGGTGATGACTGGCGTTTCTTCCATGGTGGGAGGTGGTGGTGGGGGTGGAGAAGGTGGTGATGGGGGATGCTAGGGTGAGATGGGTGATGTTTGAACGAAGGTTTCGGCAGAGAGGTCAATGGTGGTGGTGGGGGTAGCTGTGGCTTCAATGGTTACCTCTTGTTCTGTGACGGGCATCCTGATAGTCTTACCTGCTCGTGGTAATGTGTCGACTCTGCGTTTGTCATACCTCACGGACTGGCGGACTGCAGTGTGGACAGCCTCCGGAACTCCTAAAGACTCTGACACTAATTTGAGGGTGTCAATGAAATGTTGATCCACCCCATCATTTGATAGCATTTCTTGCATCAAAGCTTGACCTGACACAAGAGAGAGTTGATGCCTTTCTTGCACTGCTTTGATTGTGTCGTATAACCTTTGTAGTTGAGATGTATATGCAGGTGCACCTACAATTTCTGGCACTTCTTGTTGCTCATCATGATGCTCTTGATCATAAGCCTCCTCATCTTCCTCCTGATCTTCATCTTCATCATCCTCTTCATCCACTTCAACTGTGGTGACAGGTACTTGGGAGGTTGTTGCCTGCGTTTGCACATTCTCCACTTGTTGTGCCTCTTTTGCCTCCAGCTCTACATCTTGTAATAATTGTTCAAAGTCTTCATTCGTGAGTTCTTCCAAAGGTGCACCACTAGGAAATTCAAGATCGGTTGGGATGGGAGGGAATATCAAGTTAGGACCATCGGTGCTGCATCTTGGAAGTCGGAGTGTGAATGGTCGGACTCTTCGGGGTGGAGGGGTGACGTCTGGTGTTAGGGTGGCTCCACGTTGTTGAGCACAAGGGACTTGGACAGTACCTCTCATCTTCTTAGAAGGGGGTCCAGTGGATGTCCTGCCTCTAAACTGCTCTACACGATTCCACATTAGGGCCCGTTGAATAGGGATGTCATAAGCCAAACACCTATAAATTATTCTCGTCAAAGCACAGCATCCATATAAAACCTGTTTCCGCGGCCATCGTTTGTGAGCTAGGTGTATCTGATCAATTATCCAATGGGGTAAGTTGATGGTGAGGCTCTGTGTCTCTGCCAGATACAAACTAAACCAAATCTTTTTGGGCGGCATGGTGAATCTATCTTGTGCAGGAAAAGCAAAGTGTTGCATGCACATGCGAAGGTGTATTGCAATATTAGGCGTCATGGACACCATGTCCTTGAGTTTGGTGAGGCTTCGATTTTTCATGTAATCAAGCACTAGGGTCTCCTTCTCTGTAGGAATATGCATTCCGCGCATATCTAGGGCCTCTCTCACCAAGTTGTTGGATAACATAAACCTCTTGAGCTCATTTCCTTTTGTTAGAGATGGGATCACAAATGAGCTTGCACCTTTTGGGTTCTTGTTTGGAGTCAAGGTGTTGATGAGATAGTAGCATTGCATGAAGTCAGGCTTTGGGAGCCGTGCACTGAAATATGCATTCAATCCTTCCTTCTCCCATACCGAACGTAAACCTTCTGCATTTTGTAACTTCTCGAATTCTCTTGTAAAGAAATGGTATTTACCTTGCTTCCCATTGAAGTCCAACTCTGATTCCCATAGGTATGTTCCCTCTCCCAAGGGTCCTGCCACTTCACTAAACCAGTGGGAAGTTTTTCCTACGGGCATGGTATGGCCACTAGGAGGTTCCTCTATAGGTATGATTTGATGGCCTGCAATTCTTCTGGTCTTTCATTTGTCTCAGGCAACACGGGTAAATTGTCTAAGTCCACCACTTGCTGGCTCGTTTCTGTTTGAGAGCTAGTTCCTGCCGCCTCAGCCATGTTGAAAAATTCGCAACCGGTTCTGTGAGAATATATGAATAAATGTTAACATTGCAATGGACACAAAAAATGAAACTGTGTCCCCGTTACAACATTAACATGAGGTTCGGGAGAGGTTAGGGGGTCAGTAAGTGCTCGGTGCTTGTGTGTGTAGTTAGGAATTGGGTAGACCTAAGAACTAAGCAGAATGATGTAGTGTGAGAGTGACGTAGTTAGTAGGTGGACATGGATTTACAACTGGGGTCCGGGGGTTTATTACAAGTTTTAGGTTGCCAAATGCAATGGATAGGTTTTGATCTTGACTTTGTGGAGACTCTGGAGAGTGTGATAGGGGTATTTACTTGAAAAATGGGGCTTTTAGGGACCCATTTACAAGTGATTTTACTTGTGCTCATGGAAGAATACATGTTCGTGCGTGATGTGTAAGAGTGGGCCTCAGATGTTCGAGTGAGTGAAACATGTTGTACAGGGTTTGGCCTTGGTGTAGCTATTTGAGCCCGCAAGTAAGCCTTAGGCACCCAGATTTGTCGTGATTGTGGGCTGGCCTTCATTGACTTCTTGGGTACCCAAATAGACTTCACATTCGCAGAAGAATTTATGAAGGACTTCTTATTAGTGTCGTGTTGTTGATTACTAATAAGAGCTTTTGGCTGTGGTGTTGGCCTGATCGGATCAGGGTGTTCGCCTTTTCGCCTCCATACTTGTTTCATCGGCTGAAACAATCTGCTTTGCTCCTTTTTTTGGCCTCCAGTATAGGTAGTACTCTGCTTCCTCTGTATTTGATCTGCCGTTGGCTGCTGCATCCTTCTGGCCTTTGGAAAAGAAGGGAGTACCGTCTTATCCTTGACTCTGTTGTTGAGACAATCCTCTTTCTGCATCATACATTTTTGGACAAGAATAGCATTGTCAACTTCATGTGCACCCCTGGAAGGACCAGGAGTTCGTGCCTTAACTAGTTCCTTGAGTGCCTCGTTTTCCAGTTCAACTGTAATTCGACTATGATTTACCCAAACCTGAAGAAGTCTGCTTCTTAGGTTTAGGTTGACCGCATGATCATAGATCCAGTCCTGACCCAAGACAAGAGGCTCAGTGAGGTCCTCATCTTGACACACTAGTACTTTGACTGTCATTACTTCGTCTTGAATGTAGATGGGAAGTTCCACCTCGCCCATGCAAGGGGTTTCCACACCTCCTAATCCTATGAGATATGCTTCTATAGGATTGCCATTAATTTCAACTCTTGACAGTAAGACAACTTGACAGCACTAGTGGATGCACCTGAGTCAATCAAAGCTCTTACAATCCTTGCACCCTTTCCTTGTCCTATATCTAAGGTTATAAAAGGACGTCGATCAATTATCCTATGAGAGCTGATACCTGAAACTTCACACATGGCCACATGATATCCTTGATCTGCATATGCATCTGGCCTAGGTTGCTCTCTGCCTTGTCTTCTTAATTTCATTCTCCGTATGCGCTCCAATGCTTCTGCTTGAGCTTCTTCTCGAATTCGTCTTTCTTCTTCTTTGCGTTTCTTAGCAGTGTTGAGTCGACTTAGCATCTCTTCCGTCAGAGGTTCCTGATATAACTTGACTATGCACCCGCTTATATAGCTCGAGAGAACATCACCGTCTAATGTGGCTAGTTGTACTGCTCCACTTGTTGAGATTCTATTAATGATCATGGGTCCGTAGCCTCTCTTCTCTAGTTTCCTCGCATGTTGTTTCAAAGTGTAGACTATTACTAGGTCGCCTGCCTTCAAACCTTTATCTTTGACGTGGGCATCAAAATATGCCTTCTGTCGTTTCTTAGCTGCATATATCCCTGCAGCTGCCCTCAGTCTTGTTTCTCCTAATCGTTCAAGGTCAAAAAGTCTAGAGGAGAGTTCATGACCCGTCCATTCATGCTCCTGTGCTACTTTCAATGTAGGTATTAAGAAATCCAGCGGTAGCACTGCATTTTGGCCAAATACCATCTGAAAGGGGGTGGCTTGGAGTACCGTTTTGTAGGCCACTCGATATGCCCAAACAGCATGGTGTAGCTGTTTGTCCCAATCAAAGCGTCTATTGTTCACTAATTTCGTCAGTACATTGCATAAGATCTTATTGGTGCTCTCAGCCTGGCCATTTGCTTGAGGGTGATAGGGGGCAGACTTCTTATGTACTACCAAGAATTCTTGGAGCAGATTTTCAATAACTTCATTCAAGAAGTGAGTGCCTCTAGCACTAACTAGTTCTATAGGTAGCCCGTATCTAGTGAACACATTCTCAAATAAAAACTTAGCTGTTGTTTGAGCATCGTTCTTCCTTGTGGCTTTTACCTCTACCCACTTTGTTAGATAGTCTGTCGCAACAATGATATATTCCGCATGGGAACCCTTAGCTGGGGGATTAATAGGACCGACGAAGTCTATTCCCCACTTAGAGAATGCACATCCACCCATCATAGGTTTCAGTGGCATCTCATCTTTACGTATAGGATACTGAGTTCTCTGACAGACATCACATCGTTTCACATAGGTATGTGCATCCATGTGAAGGGTCGGCCACTAGAAGCCCGCAAATAGTATTGCCTTGATCACTCGATCTGGTGCAAAGTGTCCTCCTACTACACCTTGGTGAGCAGTTTCCAAGATCTTGAGATATTCACTTTCATGGACACATAGTCTCAGGTAACCATCCTTACCACGCTTGTAAAGATTATCACCAATGAGTGAGTACTCTAGGGCTTCTTGTTCTAGACTTCTTTTCCTAACCAGAGTCATGTCTGGAGGGAATGTTTTTGTCCTTAGGAAGGATACTAGTGGTTCACTCCAATTTGGCACTATGGACACTTGATAAAGAGTGGCATGTTCCACAAGTGGTTTAGTGCAACAGATTGGGCATTCCTTGCACAACTTTTGGACATCAGCTTCCATAGTTGGCCAATGCACTCCGAGTCTCCTTAGTGTCTGTAGGGTTCGTTGTTTTGAGTAGTGTTGCTCTAATGCACCTACATGTGCTAATTGCAACCATTTAGCGTACTCATCCTCTTCCACACAACAAGCCAAGATCCCTTGATCTGTGTGCTTGTACATACTACCTGCCATGATGTGATACTTTTGAGCTTCTACTACATCTCTATCCTGTGTGTTTAGTACTGGGTGGTTAGGCCCGTATGTCAATACTGGCACTAATGACTTAGCCCACTGCGGCACCACTTCCAAATTAAACAAGTAAGCATCAGGAAGGTCATCTGACACGCCTTGTGGGGCTTCTCCAGATGTGAGCCTAGAGAGATGGTCTACTCTCAAGTGAGTCCTACCTTTCCTTACCACAACCTCAAAGTCGTATTCCATTAGTAAGAGAAACCATCTTACTAATCTACCTGTATTGCATGGCTTGTTCACGAGATATAGCAGTGTCTGATGATCAGTAAAAAATTTAAACTTATTTGCAAGCAAGTAATGTCTAAACTTTTTAACTGCATATACCATGCCTAATCCTTCTCTCTCCGTAGTGGTATAATTTCGTTCAGCTGCATTCAATTGTCTACTAGCATAGGCAATTGGAAGATCCATATTACCTTCACCGGTAGGCTGCACGAGTACACACCCAATAGCATAATTGGATGCATCCACGTGAACATGGAAGGGCTTCTTCCAATCCGGTGTGGTTAAGATTGGTGCCGAACATAATCTTCGTTTAAGCTCATTGAAGGAATTCTCACATTCATCAGTCCACTCAAAGTTAGTCAGAAGTCCGTACATGGGCTTTGCAATGACAGCATACATGTGAATGAACCGGCGGTAGTAACCACAATGTCCCATGAAAGCTTGTACTTCCTTGACATTCCTTGTCCTAGGTAGCTGTGCTATGGCTCTCACTTTCTCTTCATCAATGGATATGCCATTCTTTGACACTATGTGTCCTAGAATCTTGCCTTGCCTGACCATAAAGACGCACTTTTCTGGGTTCAGGCAGACTTGATATTCTCTACATTTGTCAAAGATTTGTCTGAGTTCAGGAATATGGGTTTGCCTGATGTTGGAATGAGCACAAAGATCATCAACATAGACTTCTAAGTTCTTCCTCAGGAACTCTTTAAACACGTGACACATCAATCTTTGAAAGGTAGCAGGTGCATTAGTAAGCCCGAATGGCATTACTCTAAAGGCAAAAAATGCCCCATTCAGTGGCAAAAGCCGTCTTATGCTGATCTTCTGGAGCTATGGCTACTTGATTGTAGCCCGAAAATCCATCAAGGAAGCTGTACACTTCCTTGCCTGCTACTCTTTCTAAGAGATGTTCTGTGATAGGGAGCGGATAGTTATCTCGAATTGTGGCTGCATTGACCTTCTTCAAGTTAATGCATACACGCAACTTCCCATTTTTCTTGGGCACCACTACAATGGGGGATACCCACTCAGTGTGCTCAATTTCATAGATGAATCCAGCTTCTACCAGTCTATCTATCTCCTCTTTGATCTTAGCCGCATAATTGTCATTGTATGTGTATGGCTTCTGCTTAGAGGGTTTGGCGTCTGAGGTCATGGGAATTGTGTGTGAGCATATATCTGGGTCAACACCTTTCAAATCCTTGTAACTCCAAGCGAATACATCTCTGTATTCTCTTAGCAAGGCTATTAGCTCTTGTTCTTCCTCTTCTGTCAGGTCATGGCCTATGTATGTGCATCTCTCTTCTCCTTCTTCTAGGGCTACTACTATTTTCTTGGTGGTCTCTTTGTTATCATAGGCCTCCCCTGATTGCGCCTCTCGTTTAGGCATTCTGATCATGACTCTCCTGTCATCTATCTCATACTTCTTAAAATTTTCTGGGACCTCAAACAAAGATTCTTCCTTTGCTTGTGTGACTTCTCTCTTCTTTCTTTTCTTTCCTTCTTCCTTAGGAGTTACATGTGTGGCTAGCCTTACATCATTTGTAAGCTCTTTGTGCCTCTGGGGTTGAAATTCTACTTCATAGAAGTATTCTTCATCTGATGCAAAAGGTGGGTCCATAATGATTGACTCTAGATCGGAGTCACTTGCATCCTCAAATGTATCAGGGCTAGGTTCACACTCTTCTAACACTGCCTCTCCCAGGATTGGCTCTATGGAGAAGACTGAAATGTCATAGCCACCTTCATCACAGTGAGGTGTCCATTGTTCTTCATTGATGGCTACATCCATTGTTGCTAAGATTTCTGCCCAGCCGTGGGGTTCAAATTCTTCGTCAGGAAAGACTATAGGCGCATAGGCTGGGTCTTGAATTGATCTATGTGTTTCTTTTGCACCTATCTCTCTGGCTTCTTCTCTCTTCTCTTCTTCTACTGCTACTTTGCACATCCATAAGTGGGTGTCTTCATGCATCCATGAGGATCCTGATCCTATGGAATGCACCGATTCCGTATCATCTTTGTCTCTATGGATGGGATTCCACTGGATAGGAGGGACATCTCTATGAGAGTTTCTTTGAGATTCACTTTGGTAGTAACACCTAAGTGTTGCAGGTACAAAGAATTGGTTCCCCAGTCCTGTACCACTTGCAACTGTCGCATAAATGGTCTTCCCAAGATCATTTCATAGGCATGATTTTTGCTAAAATCACATATAGCAAATGTATGCTCGAACTCGACACCACACGTGGTGAGAGTTATTCCTTCTAACAACCCTAGGGGTCTCTCTATGTGACCATCGGCCATTTGCAATTTCATCCTCGTGGGCGTGAGTGCTGGCTTGCCCCAATGCTTCCATAGGGAAGTAGTAGCAATTGCAACCCCTGTGCCTGAGTCTAAAATGGCCTTGGTGGTGTATCCTTGATGGGTGATAGGAAGATATGTGTTTCCCTCTTCGCCCTCACTCATGTCTCCTATCTTGTCCAATGGTATTTCTGGCACTGTTCTCTGGGATCCTACCTAGGAACGAGGTTTTGCTATCTCTTGTACTTGTTTGGCCACATGTTTCCATAGCTCTGGCCTTACTTTGAGTAGTTCTTCTAAGGTGAGGTTGCATTGTACTTTAGTGTTTTTCACTACCTCTATGTTCCTAGGTATGACCGAGTCCTCATTTCGTACCATCACTGTGGGTGCTCTCATACAAGTAGACTTGGCTTCCCATGGGCCTGTGAAGTGGGGTAATTCTTGTAGAGGGTTAGACTCAAAATCTAATCTTTCCTGAGACTGGGTGCTCTCCTGCTCCTCATAAATGGATGGGATGTCTTGTGGGAATCGGTCATGTGCGTCATCCACAAGTTCAATGGGAGGAGGGACTTCACTTTCTTTAGCCCATTTGTCTTCTTGAATCTCTCGTAGGAATTCTGGTGTAAACCGATTCAGAGAAGAAGATGTATCTGGCTCCATAGAGTTAGGCACATAGGCTTCAGGCACATAGGCTTCCTGGGCAGGAAGACCTGCTCCTTCACTTGCCTTGTCCTTATGTTGAGAGGCGGGTTCCTTTTCTGATTGTGCAATTAGCTTCTCTATTCTTTCTAACAGTCCATCAAAGTGCAACTGTGTCTTCGCTGAACTAGAGATGTTAAATAGGTGACTGGCTTCAAACATGGTCTGAGCCAATTCCACCATCTTAGCACAAATTTTGGTTGGTTCTAGCTCTAGTTCTGCTCTAGGGTAACACTTTTCATGATCAGTTACGTTTGGCCCTTCTTGGATTCTGGCTTGATATGCTTTAAGCATCATGTTTAGGTCCTCGGGAGTGGGATGTGCTAGGACTGATCCTACTCTTGGGGGTGGTGGGTTTAGGTGAGGCGGGTTGGAAGGTGGCGGTTCGGATGGAGTTGGGAATGGTGGAGGTGGGGTAGTGTGAGAGGGAGTTTGAGATGTGAGTTCAGTTATCTTGGCCTTTGTTTCTCTGAGGCTTTCCTCGAGTTCACTCATCTTTTTTGCCCATTGCCTTTTCATTCTTTCACAACTATCTCTCCAAGCTCTAGTCCTCTTCTTTGTCATGCTCTCCGTTTCACTAACATCTGGGCTCTTTTCCTGGCCTACGCTTTGGTTCTGTTGCAAGGCTTGGGCTCTAGTGATTACTTGTACTGGTGCAGTGGAAGTCACACTCCCTGTGGAGTCTACAACTAACCCAATAACGTTGATAGGAGTGATTTTTGGCATATTATTGGGGTTCTTTGGGCAACCTCGTAAGAGATGCTCCTTTCCACAGTCTTGGCAAAAGCCCTAAATCGTCACTGACTAGGGTTGTGTAGGTGGAGGCAAGGGACAATCACGAATGAGATGATCTCCCTGACATCTGTAGCATGGTCCTCTAGGGAATGGGGGTCTTACCTGCCTAGGTTGAGGTCTAGGGTTGGGGTTTGCATACATGAAGTTTGTGTAATCTGACTCCCAATTAGGTTCATTTGGCTCTTCACTGTAATAGGACTCACCATGTTCCGGAGATTGCATGTAGTAGGCCTGGGGGCTGTCAATATGTGTCGAATCAAAGCTATGGTCACTCGGGTCACTTTCAGAAAGCAATGGTGTTACAGGGACTATGGCTCTATTCAGGTTCTCTTTTGCCGCTGCATATTTTACTGGGATCACATTAGTAGGAGCAGGTGGTTGTTGTGCTAGCACAGGCTGGGGTATCAGTTGGGCCTGATATTGCGGTTGGTAGTTTTGCTGAGGCCTAGTATACTGCTGAGGTGGGTACTGGTTCTGGTATCTTCCTTGTTGAGGGTATGGTTGTGGCTACGTCTTCCTAACGGTTTGCTTATTGTAGGGGCAATCTTGCGCGGTGTGATTGGTGTACCTCCGTTCTATGGTGCAATACTGGCTACTAGGATTTACTTGGGGTTGAGCCATAATGGGACATACATTCGCCATGTGGTCGCCACCACAAGTATAGCATCTTTTCACAGGGGCAAACCTTGGGATCTGTTTGCTAGTGACACCTAATTTTTGAGCTACTTTCTCTGCAAGTTCCTCAATTGATGTGGATTGCGTGGAAGAGAGGCTAGAGGCACTATCTGAATCTTTCTATATTTTGGATAGCTCTAACTCCTCCCCTAGGTTATCCTCAATGTCAATACACATGCATACACACTCTTCTATGGTCCTAGGGTCCTTCAAGTACACATAAGATCTCAATTTGGTACTTAGCAATCCATCCAAGAATAAAGCCACTTGCTTAGTTGGTGTGGGTAGCTCCAAAACAGGGCATCTTTCTAAGTATTGCCTAAATCTTCTTCCTGCAAGTCTCACGATTTCTTGAGGGGTTTGCTTGAAGCTGTGAATCAGCGAGGAGGTATTATGTCTTATGCCACTCTTAGAAAATTCAATAATGAAAGCCTCTAGGAGTTGGTCTATACTCCTGAACTGCCTCTCGTTTAGTTAAAGTGTTAAACTAGCGATGCTGTGTTACTGACAAACGCAAGTCGCTATCGAACAAAGATTAACGTAATACAGAGCTTCACCGTAAACTATGGTTAACTCTAATTATCATTACCGTAAGACATTACCAGATCGTCGTGGGTTCTTGGGAGTGGTAGAGGTCTGTTAAACAGAGGCCCTGTACTATTTTCCCAAATCTTTGTTACAACATCAAGCGTGACTACTCGTCTAGCTCAGTTACTAATCAACATCAATACTTGGTTCTTAGATTCCTGCGTCCGAAATTCTCCAGATCAGTTTACTCGAAGAACAGAACAATTGTCCCTTCTACAGATTCATGAACATATAATATATCAAACAGAGTGAATCAGACAGATTCACTCACCACAATACTTCCCGAGACATTCAATTAAAAGTTACATTTACCAAAAGCAATAATCTGTATCAAATCAACTTATGCAGTACTACATTCACTTATACTAACTCAGGGTACTTCACCGGTCGAAGAGCACACAATCTTACGATACAAAAACAGTACTCAACCACATAAACTGACATTTAACATTCACTACGGTGAACTTCAGTATGAGCAGGCGACGCAGACAGAACAGAAATCAACACAAACAATACTCAGAGCTTCACCATAGTGTAAGTAAACTCTGACAATTTCAGAAAGAGCATCCCTCTTTCTTTCTCTCTCTCTAAAACCATGTACACAAGCGTCTCTCTCGCCATTCTCTTTACATTGCTTTATATATCTTTTTTCAAGATGCACGTACCAACATTTTTGCACGGATTTTGATAATTCCGGTATATCAGGCGGTCATTACGTCTGTCCCACTCCGGCGGTCGTCTAACACCACGTAAGGGCTGTGTTCCTAAGGGTTAGACCAAAGGCATTGTACTGCGTGAATAGATCCTCCACTTGTTCAGCTCTAAAGACTTGCCTAAACTCAGCCACATGATCGTATGGATCTCCAGTGCCATCGAAGTAGTTCTTCATGGACTTAACTAGCTGAGTTGGTCTCAGATTCCTAGTGTGCTCTCTAGGTCGTGGTAGAGGGAACTCATCCACATTTCTTTGATTCCTGGGAGCTCTAAGTACCTCAGGTTCTACTCTGTTTGTTTCCGTCCTCGTTCTTTCTCTGCCCCCTGGGTTGGCAAAGCTTACTTCTGGCCTATCTCTTCTTCTGTCTCTTTGAGTCCCATGAGCTTGGGATGTTCCAGCTCCAGGGTGACCATAGGACACATTCGATCTTGGTTGGGGGAAAACGAATTCACCCTTCCAAGTGTAAGCATGTCTATCATGTTCTGTAACCACAAAGATCCTCTCTGAAGCGTGATCTAAGTAGGTCACTCTGCCTGGGCTATCTGGATCTTTAAACTCATAGATCATGATTGTTCCTATATCATTTGGTCGATCAGATTTATACCTCCAAAAGGCTTCATCAGTCTCTTGGTTCAGAAGCAGATCTATGCTCTTGTTGTCTTGGGGAATCCACTCAGGAGTGAGAATTCTCGTAAGAACAGATTTCCCTCGAGGGGTCCTGGGCTCTGCACCCATGTTTCCTTGTTCTAGGTCCTCTATGTCCGTCTCAGGGATCACATTCCCGAATTCATCTGTCCTCTCCGGGTGACTAGTGACCACGTATATGGTTCCCTCTTTATCAAGGTATGCACCATTTTCAAACTTGACAGCAGGGTGCTCTAGCCCAATAGATTGGTCTGGGTTTTTGATTTGGACCACAGATCTTCCTAGGCCGTCCTCATAGATGCTAGCACCTAATCGGTTGGTCCTAAGGTATTCCAGCTGCGTCTTGTAGGGGCCTTCTACCCTGTGCAAGTATGGCACTCCTGAACTTCCCGTAGATCGATCCATGCCTTGAGACATCTCTGATTCACTAGTCTCAGAGCTAGGGTAGTATGAGTGGTGGCTCAACTACTAGGCCCAAGACCTAGCAGTGTGGTTGACACTAGCCTCCGAAGACCTAAGACTTTGTCTATCTCTCCCTAGATGTCGTCCTGATCTAAGGTTCATAAGCCTAATTGAATAGCCCAAATTTGCCCAAGTACAACCTCGTTGCTGAGTTCTTTTGTATCAGTTACTTGATTCTTTTTAGTGGTTACCGTGTTTATGCTCTTGTAGGAAATCACGTCGTCAGGAATATTTGAGTTAATTTTCGCACTGTAAGTTGATCGTTCCACGTTAGATTCTTTCCTTTAAGGTCACCGCATCATGAAGAGATTATATTTAATCTTAAACTTGAGTGCATAGGTAGTCTTCAACTTGATTGATGCCTATCGTTGCCCTGACTTACTCCTAGCACTTCCCGCACTTAGCCTAAGCTACGAATTGATAGAGGGTGTTGAGGATTTTCCAACCTTGAGTTTCCTTCCTTGTGTTGTTGCCCTGGTGTGCCCAGGACGCGTGTTCCCAAGCTTGCACTTACTCTTGCTTAGAATTCCCTCAACTGCTCTTGCTGGACCTTGAGTTTCCTTCCTTGTGTTGTTGCCCTGGTGTGCCCAGGACGCGTGTTCCCAAGCTTGCACTTACTCTTGCTTAGAATGCCCTCAAGTGCTCTTGCTGGACCTGTAAAATGGAAAACAATCCCAAGGATCCCTCAGTTTTCCTACCTCGGGGTATGGTCAACTTCAAAAAACCCTATCTAATAATCCTGATTTTAATTTTCACATAACGAGTGAAAGTTTTGGTTGTACTCCTCACGAGCTTTCCAAAAAAACAAGAATCACAGCAAACCGATTTTGTATGAGGAAGTTATGTCAGTTCAGGCTTCAGGGATTAAAACAGGGTTCAAACAGGCCAACAGGGCAACAGGTTTTCCTCGGGTCATTTGCCTATAGCCTCCTTATGTGCTCTAGAGTCCATGATCCATGTCCAAAATTAGCCAAAATCTTCAAATTAAAAAACCCTAAAAAATTGGCCGAAATTGGCTGTCAATCGCGATCGACTGGGCTGTCAATCGCGATCGACTGGGCTGTCAATCGCGATGGACAGGTGTCAATCGCGATGGACTGGTGTCAATCGCGATGGACTGGTGTCAATCGCGATGGACTAGTGTCAATCACGATGGACTGGTGTCAATCGCGATGGACTGGTGTCAATCGCGATGGACACGTGTCCGTCGGGGTCTGTCAATCGCGATGGACTAGCTGTCCGTCGCGATGGACAGTGTCAATCGCGATTGATGCTATCAATCGCGATGGACTGAAAAAATGCAAATTTTCCAAAAATTTTTGTGGATTTGTGATGTGCAAGGTCTCTAGTCTACTGTGGTGCACTTAATTTTACCAATAGATGAAATTTTCTGTCAATCGCGATCGACAGAAGCTGGCGACTGCGAGACAGTTCTGCACATTTCCGTACCTGCGCAACGTGCTGGAGGGGATGATGCTGCTGGAACCTGCAAGAAACTCAACAAACATGCAAAAACAACGCACACAATATCGCTCTCTCGCTCTCTCTCACAAGTGGATTGAGGGAAATGAAAGGAGGAAAGAGATATGATCAAAAAACTGAAACTTTTGCGCGATGATGGAGATGGAGATTGGATATGGTGAGGATGATGATGGTGATGATGGTGGTGAGGTAAGGAAGAGAAAAACAAGAAGAGTAAAGGAATTACCTACGACGCCAACGTCTCAACTCTACGTCTTACCATCACACGCTCGTCCTCAAAGCTCGATCCCCGGCAACGACGCCAAAATTCGGTGTAGCTCAGTGATGAGTAGCACCTCCTTTAATGTCAATCTGGGAAGACGTGAGGATGGTATGAAGACCTCGAGCAAGTGAAGGCACAAGTGCGTGAGTGAGAAGCACACTAGCATGCACACACATACACACGCGCACACACAGTAAGACAAAGAGTGAGAAGCAATGGAGTTCTTAGATTACTTTCAAAAAGCTCTTACAAGTTCAATTCAATTACAAGCTCACCTCAAAAATGAGCCTTCTAGCTCTTTTTATAGTTTTTTACTAGGTTTTGGCCATGTTCAGACCTAGTGTCCGGCCTAGTTAAAAATTAGGTTCTCTACCCTATTCGGAGGTTCAAACGAAGTCTAAAAAATGTGAAAACTGACAGGTAGGTACTCCTAAAGCTCCTCAAGCTCAAGGACTCCTTGGCTTGCACAAAATGGAGCTACAAAAATAGGGAAATGATATTTACAATGATTGTTAGTGATGAAAATCACTATTTTTGTAGGGATTCTACTAACATTTGGACATACATTTCCTGGAGCTCCCTACTTGCTCCTTCTCCTTGTGTGTCCACCTCTCTGATATGCGTTAGTGTCCTAAAAAAAATATTGGCCTACTTGCCAGATCGTCGTTGACTGCTCTGTCTGCTTGTGCTTTCTCTTCTCTCTGACTCCCTTCGTACGCTTTCTTGCCTTGTGTGTCCTTCAGTTCCAACATAGAGATATCTGAATCTCTATAGATTTTTGAAAGCTCTAATTCCTCCCCTAGGTTATCCTCAATGTCGATGCACATACATACACACTCTTCTATGGTACTAGGGTCCTTCAAGTACACATATGATCTCAATTTGGTATTTAGTAGTCCATCCAAGAATAAAGCCACTTGTTTGGATGATGTGGGTAACTCAAGGACAGGACATCTCTCTAAGTATTGCCTAAACCTTCTTCTTGCAAGTCTAACAGTCTCTTGAGGTGTCTGCTTGAAGCTGTGAATTAGTGAGAAGTATTATGCCTTATGCCACTCTTAGAGAATTAGGTAATGAAAGCCTCTAGAAGTTGGTCTATGATCCTGAACTATCTCCCATGTAGTGGTTGAAACCATGTAAGGGTTGTGTTCCTAAGGGTTAGACCAAAAGCATTGTACAGGGTGAATAGGTCCTCTTTCCACTCTATCCATCTTTGTTCTTGTTCTTTATCTTCCCAGTGGGTTAGCAAAGCTCACTTCCGGTCTATCTCTACTCCTGTCCCTTTGAGCTCCATGAGCATGGGATGTTCCCACTCCTTGGTGACCAAGAGAAACATTAGATCTTGGTTGGGAAAAGACAAATTCACCCTTCCATGTGTAGGCATGCTTACCATGTTCTAAGGCCACAAAGATCCTCTCTGAAGTATTGTCTAGATAGGTCACTTTGCCTGGGCTATCAGGATCTTTGAATTGATAGATTGTGATCATTCTGACTTTGTTAGGCTGGGCAGGCTTATACCTCTAGAAAACCTCGTCAGTCTCTCAGTTTAAGAGTAGATCTATCCTCTTATTGTCTTGGGGGACCCACTCTGGCATGATAATTCTAGTGAGGACTGATTCACCTCAGGGAGTTCTAGGCTCTCTTTCTAAGCTCCCTTGCTTTGTCACCCATGTCCGTTTCTGGGATCACATTACCAAATTCGTCTGTCCTATCTAGGTGACTCGTGACTACATACATGGTCCCTTCTTTGTCCAGGTATGCACCATTTTCAAACTTGATTGTTGGATGTTCTAGTCCAATGGGTTGATCTGGATTTTTTATCTGGACCACGGATCTTCTTAGGCTGTCCTCATAGATGCAAGCACCTAATCGGTTGGTCCTAAGGTATTCCAGTTGATTCTTATAAGGACCTTCAACCTTTTGTAAGTAAGCCACACCTGAACTTCTTGTGGGTCACTCCATACCTTGAGACATCTCTGATTGGCTAGTGTCAAAGTTAGGGTAGTGCGGATAAGCACTCAACTGTTGGGCCCATGATCTGGCAATGTGAGTGACACTCGCCTCTGAGGACCTAAGGCTTTGTCTATCTCTCCCGAGGTGTCGTCCTGATCTAAGGTTCATATGCCTGAGTGAACAATCCCAATTTTCACCCAAAGTACAACCTCATTGCTGATTCTTTCTTATCACCCACTGTATTCTTTTTAGTTTGTTATTGTGTTTATGATCTTGTCTGATTTTGCGTCCTAAGGAATTACTTGAGTGATTTTTCTTACTTGAACTTGATCGTAATAAATTTATTTCTTTCCTTTAAGGTTATCGTCACATGCACAGGTTATCTCTAGACTTGAACTTTATTACTTAGGGAGTCTTCAACTTGTCTCATGCCTATTGTCTCCCTAACTTACATCCAATGCTATGCGTTCTTAGCCTGAGCTAGGAATTGATCGAGGGAGTTGAGAGAATTTCCAACCTCACCTGCTTATCCCTTGCTCGTTGGTGCTCAAGAACCCCGTTCTCAAGCTTTCAGAATGCCTAATGTACTTCAGAGCCCAAATTGCCCTTGTCTTTATGGCAAACAATCCTAGAGATCCCTCAGTTTTCTTCCCCTTGGGTATGGTCAACTTCAAAATACCCTATCTATAATTTTTCAGGGTTTGATCCGAGCTTTTCAATGATCCTAAGATCACTCTGAACAGATTTTGTATGAGAAAGTTATGACTGTTTAGGGTTTTGGGTTAAAACAGGGTTCAAACAGGCTAACAGCCAAACAAAGTATTCTCTAATTATTTGCTTATGGCCTCCCTATGTTTCCTTTAGCACAATATTCATGCCCAAAATTAGCCAAAACTTTCAATTTAAAAAACCCTAGAGAATTGGCTGAAAATGGTTGTCAATCGCGATCGACAGGTCTGTGAATCGCGATTGACAGAGGTGTCCATCGGGGCCTGTCAATTGCGATCGACACGTCCATCATGATTGATGGTGTCAATCGCGATTGACAGAGTCAGTCGTGGGGTCTATCAATCGCGATCGATGGTGTCAATCACGATCCACACTTTTTCCGCAAATTCCACCATAATTTCAATCAATCGAGGTTGTGTCCGTCGCGATGGACACATGGACACACGAATATTGGTGTTAATCGTGAAGTTTCAGTCGATCGCAATCGATGGTTTCAATCATGATTGACTGAGTCCTACATGGCAGTCCGTTGTGGTCTGTCAATCGCGATTGACACTCTGTTGATCATGGCTGTCAGTCATGATTGACAGTGTCAATCGCGATTGACAGAGAATTAAGGAATTTTTCAATTTTAATTAATGATTTGCAATGTGCTCATTATGTATGTTATGGTGGTGCACTTTGTTTTACCAAAGGAGCGATTTTACTGTCAATCACGATTGATAGAGATCAACGCCGTGGAGACTGTGTAGAGCATTTTCGTACCTACGTGACCTATTGGAGATGATGATACAGCCAAAACTTGCAAGAACACTCAAGAAACATGCAAAAACAGTGCACACAAATCGCTCTCTCACAAGTGAAACGAGGGAAATGGAAGGGGAAAGGTGATATGACCAAAAAACTAAAATTTTCACGATGATGGAGATGGAGGTGGAAGATGGTGAGATGATGGTGATGATGAAGGTGAAGTAGGAAAGAGAAAAAATAAGTAGAAGTAAAGAAATTACCTACAATGCCAACGTCACAACTCTACGTCTTACCATCAGACGCTCCTCCTCAAAGCTCGATCCCCGGCAATGGCACCAAAATTTGTTGTAGCTTAGTGATGAGTAGCACCTCCTTTAATGTCAATCCAGGAAGACATGAGGATGGTGTGAAGACCTCGAACAAGTGATGGCACAAGTGTGTGAGTGAGAAGCACACAAACATGCACACAAATACACACACACATACACACAAGGCAAGAACAAAGAGAGCAACAATGGATTAACTTCTATTGCAAAAGATTTCTCATAAGAGTTCAATTCTACAACAAGCCAACCTCAAAAATGAGCCCTCTAGCTCTTTTTATAGTTTTTGATTAGCTTTGGTCATGTCCAAACCTAGTGTCCACCATAGTTAAAAATTAGGTTCTAAGGCTCTTTTGGAGGCTCAAACGAGCTCTGAAAATTATGAGAATTGGTACATAAATACTAATAATACTCCTCAAACTTGAGGACTCCTCGGCTTGCACAAAATGGAATAGGAATAATCAAAATTGGTATTTACAATGGTGTGAAGTGACTAATATCACTATTTGGAAAATATTGCTTCACGAAAAATGATAGGGCCTATTTGTCGGATCTTCATTGACTACTTTGCCTACTTGGCCCTTCTCTTTTCTCTAATTCCTTATGTAGACTCCCTTGTCTTGAAATGCCCTGACTGCTGCCAATAGTGGTTGAGACTTCTTGATAGCTAAAATTTGTGATATGAAGCCTCTAATTAATAGGTCCACTTGTCATCCAAACCTCCTAGGCTTTAGGCAACTATTCGAAACACTTGCATGCTAGAACATATCGTGCTACATACCGGACTACTGAAAAAGTACCAAAAAACTACCAAAAAAGTATTGAAAAAGTACAAAAAAAGTACCAAAAAGTATCAAAAAACTACTAGAAAAGTATTGATAAAGTTGTCAATAGCTCATAGTTTAAGGCAAAAACAAAATCATCCAACATGATATAAAAATAGTTCTGAACGATTTAAATCCTTTTAAAGTTTAAACGTTTTTTGTTATAAGCAAAGAATCACGATTTGGTCGTACTATGATTATGTAACCCTTGTTTGGAAGAACAACCTTCCTTTTTCTTCCTCTCCATTTTCATTGAATTTTCGGAGTCAAAGCATATACATAGACCAACGGACAGATTTCATCATTTCCGGTTTTCGAATTGCATGCTTTATGTCGTGCTTTCCAATTTTTATTGAATGAGAGATTTATGTACTTGTTTTAAATGATCTGAAAGTACAAGATTGACGTTCTATTTCTTGCTTTCCATTTTTGTTTCAGGTTTGAGGATGATGTCGTGGGAAAAGAACTTGATCAAATGGTGAGGGAACGAAAATGAGGGATTAATAAATTAATGACTGCTATGTTCGCAAGATTCTACCAAATAAGTATCAAAAGCTACAAGTATGCAACTCTTCCATGTTCAATTATGCATTCACCTACTTGGCACACATGCGCAACTGAGCTTATGGGAAAGATTTCTTTAGTATGAGTGTACCTTTCAAGGCTTTTATGGGAATGTATGCCGTGCTATCAACAGATGTGCTACACATACATTCACAACTGAATACCCATACAATTTCTTCATATACACATACATTCAAAAAATAGAGCACATACATATACACATACATATACATTCAGAAAATAGAGCATATACATATACACATACAATTTCTTCATATACACATACATATACACATACACAACAAGTGGAGAGACGCCTTGCTCCAGATGTATTCTAGTACCAGATTTATGATGGTCCAACTTTGTACTTAGTCTCTATGAAGAGATAGATAAGTATGTGCTTGAAGATGAAGAGGTGCTGCAAAATCCTTGATCTACACCAGCCAAATGAACTCCAGGAGTATATGGTGGGCCCTTTTAGCTTGCCAATGGATTTATTAGACACCCTATGTACCTTGGAAGATCACTCTCAAAAAGATAGATCAAAACAGATAAGTTGGAGTTACCTCAGAGGTGAAGAACTTGCTATTTTGGTTCATACACATGTCCATTGTTTTGCATAATTCTCTGAGCACAACAGCAATTAGCTTAATTCATCTTGGGGAAGTCTAGTTAACTTAAAGAGCTAACTTTCAAGAGTAATCTCATCAAAAATAATGAACCACACAATGAGAAAGATGTTTAACAAGTGATGACATCATCCTGATTTTCACGGGCTGCTACAATAATGAGACTAGTGAGCCGAAAAATGAACATAACTCCAGATTTAAGAATCCAATGATTATGAAAATTTTTATGCTTATACTAGACAGTATGTTGAATCCAAAAAGCTTTAAATCATTGAATTTGGGTAATTACACACGGAGAAATACCTCTGAAAATATGCGTAAAAAAGTCGGGTACCTGACAGAGAAGTGAAAATGAACAAACACTGTTAATTGTAACTAAACATAACTGAATATTGAAACACCCAAATGAAATGAAAATTTGTGAGCATATATTAGACTTATAGGGCTAACTTTACCAAGTTAAAGCACTGAAAATGATGCACCAAGCTTAGAGAAACCATCTCTGCAATCTGACTGAGAAAACTGAGAGATATGGCAGTGAGTAGTACACTTCACAAGAACATGGAAATATGAACTCAAATGATCATGAAAATGAAAGTATATTGATTGTACAATACAATGGACTTACTGATACATATGTGGGCCTTGGAATCACACCTTGATATGGCATAAAGCTCAGCTCTTGGAGGTCTTCACATAGGTCTCTCTAACCATGACTAAAACTGCCATCTATTTATAGTTGAGCTTGGGAGGCTAACTTCCCTCAATCACTCTCCAATCAATTAGTGATTGATTTGATTCTCTATCTACCACAAATCACAAATTCGTGGCTCCTCTTTCCCTTTTTGATCAAGTGGACTCAACCACTTAAGATTCTCTCACTTTTACATTAAGTAAACTCTTCAAAAGTTACAAGAGGTAGTTCACAAGTGAACTTTACATAGTCTTCATTTTAAGGCTTCTTCTATGACTTTGTGGGACTCAAGCCAATAATTAGGCTTGTCATAGACTTGCTCCAACAGTCTCATTCGTTGTTTCGGTCCTATCCTTTTGGTTGTATTGTCCTCTGACTAGCTCTTTTGTTCTTTGTCCTGTTGGTGCAAAACAAGCCTTAACACTTGGCTTTGATTTGTACCTTGAAGACTCAACATTGGCTTGGACAATTTGAACCTTGGAAGGCTAAATCTTGAACCCTTAAAGGATGCATTTATATGAACCATGATCATAGGAACCAATGCTTAATTGGTTATTACTTTTTTATCCTATGTAAAAGTCTATGTGACTTGAATCACTCTTGTAAACTCATCTACTTGATTAAGTCGTGGAAAAGTAGATGGATGATTGAGAGAATATCTCATTCACTTTTAGGTACATGATTCTAGGAGATTGACATGATTTGAAATTCAAAATCTCACTCAACTTCTATAAAAACTATGGAGAAAAGTCGCGGGTGCATCATCATTCCCGAGGCTTATTCCTCTTGTAATTGTGTGTGTGTGAGTGCTACTCTATAGCCTACACCACCACACCTCAATTAGCTATGCTTGTCATGATATTGAGCTTGTACAATCTTATCAATCAATAGATATATACACATTTATCATTTCTGGTTCTCTGTGTTATCTTCTTCAAGTCTGTCAACTTCAGAGGAGCATATCTCAAGATCTACTGAACCAAATTTGATGATCCAGGGCTCATTGGAACCAGCTCAAAGCATTCTACAACACTACAAAATTTCAAGGCATTCTATTCAGCCAATTGGGAGAAATTGCAGTCGAAGTGATCTCTGGTATTTTTCTGTGTTGTTCCTAAAAAATCGGGGGTGTCCCCAATCTTGCTAAAGATCATGCTCAGTGTATAGTTGGTTATTTGGAGTGATTTAACTTGCTAATGGTAGCTTGTTAAGTTAATTTAATACTCCCAGAAGGAATTAAACCAATTGTAAGTGTGCTGGACACACTGAGCTTAGAACCCAGCAGGTATCATTACAGAAATAGTAAGTTTTTGGAGTTGTGAAGGTTCAAAATCACCTGTTTTGATTTGATCATTACACAATCATTTTGTAAAGCACATATATAGTTTCTTGGTGTCATTTGGAAGCTCAAGGAGTCACCTAACCATATCTGAAGAGAATAGAGAGCAGGTGTGAAGCAGGTCTAGCAGCACCAACTTGATCTTCTGATTGTACCCAGCCATCACTTCCAACAGTGGTATCAGAGCAAATAAGGTAATCATGGGTGATGGTTTCCCTTCCTTCATTGACAAATTGAATAGAAATAACTACCAGGCTTGGTCATTGAGAATGAAGACCTATCTACAAGGGAGAAGCTTGTATGGATACATATCAGGAGATGAGGAGTTGCCCTCATTCAAAACCAGAGGCCTACCTACAAAGGATGAACATGAGAGACTCAACCAATGGTGTGCTAAAGATACTTTGGCAAGGTCATATCTTCTAAACTCTATCTCTGATTTCCTTCTACCTCATGTAAGGAACTGTAAGACTTCCCAAGAGACTTGGGAAACCTTGTCAACATATTTTTCATCAAGCACAAGAGCCAGAAAGAATCAGCTATGGATTGAGTTTACAACTCTTAGAAAGCAATCAAAACAATGTGTCTCAGATTTTGTCACCAAAGTCAAAGATATTGCAGATCAACTTGCAAGTGTTGGAGAAGAAATTGAGGAAGAGCAAATAGTCAGACAAGTGATCAATGGACTCAAAGCAGATGACAAGTGGGAGAGCTTTACCACTGCAATGGACTTGTACATGGACATTCAAGCACCTGATCTAACAACTCTGATTGGACAACTCTTTACACATGAAGCAAAGATCACAAAGAATGGAGAGCAATCAAAAGGTAACAATCCCTCTGCCCTATATACAGATAAGAAGTCTAAAGACAAGGGTAAAAGTAAGAAAGTTGATGAAGAAGGATCCACCTCCCAAGCAAACTATGCAGGGAGAGGTAGATCATCTAGAGGTAGGGGCAGAGGAGGTAAGTCAGGTAGGGGGAGACCCTATAATCAATCTCCATGCAATATTTGTGGCTTGTCTAACCATACTACAGATGAATGCTACAAAAATTACAAGAACCAAAGAGGAAGAGGTCACCAAAGAGGAGGATACTCCCAAGGCAGAGGGAGATTCAATCAATCTCAAGGCTACCATGGCTACAACAATAATTACAACAATAACTACAACAATAGCTACAATCACAATGGCAATTATCAAGGAGGATACAGGAACAGAAAGGATTACAACAATTATGCAGAGGATCAAGATGATTCCTTGTTGATTATGAACATGACATCTAAATCAGGTATCAATGATGATCATTTGTTCTATATTGACTCAGGTTGCTCTAACCATGTAGCTGGGAATGTTGCCTTACTCTCTGATTTGGAAGAACCTAAAGGCAAGCACCAAGTACAGACAGGTGATGACACTAAACATTCTGTGGTTAAAGTAGGTAATGTCAAAACAAGTGATGGTAATCAGAATTTGCTAAGCAAAGTATTGTATGTTCCAACAATCACCAAGAATCTGATGAGTGTAGGTCAGATTGTGGAAAAAGGTCTACAGGTCAGGTTCACTCAACATGGTGCATATGTGGAGGATCCAAGACATGGATTCAGAAGGATAGCCAAGGGAGAGAAATCAGGTAGGTTATTTACCTTTGAACTTGAGGATACTAAGAGCATTGCATTATACAACTACAAGGACCAAACTCTATCAGAATTGGAGATGTGGCACAAAAGATTAGGTCACATTGGAGAGAGGACCATAAAACAAATGAGCAGAGATCAATGTGTGCTTGGGATACCTAATGTATCCAAGCAACACATGATATACAAGTGTGGGGCTTGTCAATTTGGTAAGTCACACAGATTGCCATATACCAAAAAAGGTTTTATGCATGAAGACTACTTGGAATTGGTGCATACAGATGTTTGGGGACCAAGCAAGGAGCCATCCATATCTGGATCAAGGTACTATGTATCTTTTATAGATGATTATAGCAGATGGACTGTCTTGTACTTCATGAAACATAAAGATGAAGTATTTAATTGTTTAAAAAGATATCTTGCATTAGTTGAGAATCAAACAGGTAGACATTTGAAGAGGCTAAGGTCAGATGGTGGTGGAGAATACTTCTCCAATGACTTTGAAGAGTTCTTGCAGGAAAGAGGCATCAAGAGGGAGATTACCACAAGGTACTCACCTGAACAAAATGGGGTAGCTGAAAGAAGGAATAGACTCATTGTAGAAACAGCTAGGTCTATGCTTAATGAGAAAAAATTACCAAATTATCTTTGGGCAGAGAGTGTATCTACTGCCACATACTTAATTAACAGGTTGCCATCAAAGACACTTGATGGAATGACACCCTATGAGGCTTGGCATGGTAAGAGACCTTCTCTAGATCATTGCAAGATCTTTGGGTGTGTTGCATATGTGCATATTCCCTCACAGGTAAGGGGAAAGCTAGACCCTAAGGCTGAAAAGTGTATTTTCATTGGTTATGATTTGAATCAGAAAGGATACAGGTTCTATAACCCCTCAAATAAAGGCTTCAAGGTAAGCAGAGATGTCATCTTTGATGAAAATGATTCATGGTATGATAATGAGTGCAGGAAAGTTAGCCTACCTTATGATATGGAAGAAGACTTTCCAAAGCTTGTCAGGCAAGAACCAACTCAGAATGAGGACACAAGTTCAGATGATGAAGACACCATCAACATTGAAGAATTCAAAGCTTGGAAATCCAAAGGGAAGATGAAGATGAAGCAACTTGAAGACAATCCAGAGTCTTCAACTCAAGCTATGAGGAGATCTTCAAGAGAAAAGAAGAAACCAATTAGGTATGGGTATGATACTTCACTTGTAACCAAGCACTCTGTATATCTTGCAAAAGATATCTTGAATGAAGAACTAGGTACATTTGAAGAAGCAATTACTAAACCAGAATGGAAGGAAGCAATGGATGAAGAAATGGAGGCTCTCAAGGAGAGTGATACTTGGGATTTGGTACCCAAGAAGGACTCCATGAAGGTGATAGGATCCAGATGGATCTACAAACTCAAAAGGAACTCAGATGGTACAATAAGCAGGTACAAAGCTAGGTTGGTAGCCAAGGGTTTTGCACAAACCCAAGGCATTGATTATGAGGAGACATTTTCTCCTGTGGCCAAGATGCCAACTATCAGAATTATGGTGAGTGTAGCTGCATCCAAGAATTGGAACATGTACCAATTGGATGTAAAGAATGCATTCTTGAATGGATGGATATCTGAAGAGGTCTACATGTCACAACCACCTGGCTATGAGGATCCCAATAAGGTAAATCATGTGTGTAAATTGAAGAAGGCTCTGTATGGATTGAAGCAGGCACCTAGAGCATGGAATTATAGGTTGACAACCTATCTCTTGGATCAAGGATTTGTGATGAGTAAAGCAGATACTTCATTGTTTATAAAGAAGAACAATTCAGAGGTAATATACTTGTGTGTCTATGTTGATGACATCATTATTACAGGAAATGATGTTCAAGGAATTAGACACATCAAAGGTCAAATGATGAAGGAATTCAAGATCAATGATCTTGGATTATTGAAGTACTTCCTAGGGCTTGAATTGGTCTACACAAATTCAGGTATATTCATTACTCAGAAGAAGTACATTCAGGACATGGTCAAGAAGTTTAATTTGCAGGAAGCTAAAGTCTCAAACATTCCTATGGAGGTCAACCACAAACTCAGTGCACATGAAGGAGAAGAACTCAAGGACATTACAAGTTATCAAAGTTTGGTAGGTAGTCTAAATTATGCTACCTTAACCAGGATTGATATATCATATGGTGTTAGTGTACTTAGCCAATTTATGCATAAACCAAGAGTACCACATTTGGAGGCAGCCAAGAAGATAGTAAAGTACCTAAAGGGAACACAAAATCATGGTTTGTATTATCCATATTCATCAGACATTGATATCAAGGTATACTCAGATGCAGATTGGGCAGGTTGCAAGGATGACAGGAGGAGTACATCAGGTTACATATGCTTTGCAGGTGATAAACCAATTTCTTGGTCATCCAAGAAACAACCCACAGTAGCTTTGTCATCTACTGAGGCTGAATACAGAGGGCTAGCCAATGCCACTCAAGAAGCCATATGGTTGAAGCTACTATACTCAGAATTGGGCCTATATACAAGGCCACCTATCATATTTGGAGATAACACAAGTTCACTTCACCTAGCAGCTAATCCAGTGTATCATGCTAGGACAAAACACATAGAGGTACATTACCACTATGTGAGGGAGAAGTTACTTAGCAAGGAAATCCAATTATCATATGTGTCCACTAATATTCAATGTGCAGATTTGCTTACAAAATCTTTGGATGGGAACAAGCTATGCAGGTTTAAATCCATGATTGGATTACAGAATATCATTGAAGACTAAAGATGAAGACTCAAGCAAGTGTTTGGCTTGAGGGGGAGCTGTTGGTGCAAAACAAGCCTTAACACTTGGCTTTGATTTGTACCTTGAAGACTCAACATTGGCTTGGACAATTTGAACCTTGGAAGGCTAAATCTTGAACCCTTAAAGGATGCATTTATATGAACCATGATCATAGGAACCAATGCTTAATTGGTTATTACTTTTTTATCCTATGTAAAAGTCTATGTGACTTGAATCACTCTTGTAAACTCATCTACTTGATTAAGTCGTGGAAAAGTAGATGGATGATTGAGAGAATATCTCATTCACTTTTAGGTACATGATTCTAGGAGATTGACATGATTTGAAATTCAAAATCTCACTCAACTTCTATAAAAACTATGGAGAAAAGTCGCGGGTGCATCATCATTCCCGAGGCTTATTCCTCTTGTAATTGTGTGTGTGTGAGTGCTACTCTATAGCCTACACCACCACACCTCAATTAGCTATGCTTGTCATGCTATTGAGCTTGTACAATCTTATCAATCAATAGATATATACACATTTATCATTTCTGGTTCTCTGTGTTATCTTCTTCAAGTCTGTCAACTTCAGAGGAGCATATCTCAAGATCTACTGAACCAAATTTGATGATCCAGGGCTCATTGGAACCAGCTCAAAGCATTCTACAACACTACAAAATTTCAAGGCATTCTATTCAGCCAATTGGGAGAAATTGCAGTCGAAGTGATCTCTGGTATTTTTCTGTGTTGTTCCTAAAAAATCGGGGGTGTCCCCAATCTTGCTAAAGATCATGCTCAGTGTATAGTTGGTTATTTGGAGTGATTTAACTTGCTAATGGTAGCTTGTTAAGTTAATTTAATACTCCCAGAAGGAATTAAACCAATTGTAAGTGTGCTGGACACACTGAGCTTAGAACCCAGCAGGTATCATTACAGAAATAGTAAGTTTTTGGAGTTGTGAATGTTCAAAATCACCTGTTTTGATTTGATCATTACACAATCATTTTGTAAAGCACATATATAGTTTCTTGGTGTCATTTGGAAGCTCAAGGAGTCACCTAACCATATCTGAAGAGAATAGAGAGCAGGTGTGAAGCAGGTCTAGCAGCACCAACTTGATCTTCTGATTGTACCCAGCCATCACTTCCAACATGTCCTTTGCTGGACCCCTCTCTTTTATGAGGTATTGTAATTTTTAAGTGGGGGATCTTGCCCTTTGTACATCCGCACTTCCATCAATAATTCCAAATTTCCTATTCTAAAAAAAAAGGAAAATAGAGCGCAATTACAATCTTCAGTAAAATGATACAAAAGTGAAACACAATTCAACATCGGTACAATGAACCAAATTGCACACAAACCTCTATCATGAATTGCCATGATTAATTTATTTTTGTTTAATCTTATCATATAAACACAAACACACACACATAGAACCATACATAAATCTTATCATATAATGTGTTTGTGTGTGTTAACTTCTTTATGTACTTAAAATTACATGTCTACCATAGGATTGTGCCCATCTGATGTATTTCAATGGTGATGCACCACAATATGCTCTCTTTCTCAAGAACTCCACGATGATATCCTCCAAGTAGAAGACCGCGATCCTAGTGTTGCACATGGTACTCCGCACAGATGGTGTAGAATACACAAAAAAACACAATACACAAGGAGCACGAACACATACTTCTTAGGTGTTACAAATGTGATCAAACTTACAGTCTGTGGTTGACTAGGCCACTATATGTTTTATTAAAGAACATATACAAAAAGTGTCCAATGGCCATTTGGCCTTTCACATGGACACTAATGGTAACAATCTCCCACTAAAGGCCAATATAGCCAAAGTAACTATTGGAGAAAAATGAAGAATGATAAAGAATATGTGAGTGTAAGTATACAAACTATACCTCCCACTTGATGGGCATGTTACACAGTATACAAGTGATTGTGTAAGGTCATTAATCAAGTAACCCCCATCGAGTGGCAACAATGTGGAAAGCTATCCTATGGTAGAGCTTTCGTCAAAGCATTTGCAACATTATCTCGAGTATGAACCTTCTCAAGAATAATGTGCTCAGTGGCTAAGCAATCTCTAAGGAAGTGATACCTCACCTCAATGTGCTTGATCTTTGCATGATAGACAAGTTTCTTGGCCAAAGCAATGGCACTCTGACTATTATTGAATAAATAAGGTACATGCTGAGGTAGACCCATATCACAAGCAAGACGATAAAGCCACAATGCTTCCTTACATCCCTCACCTGCTGCAACATACTCTGCTTCTGTGGTGGAAATAGTTGTGCATTCTTGAAGATGAGATCTCCAAGAGATAGCACATCCAGCAAAATGAAAAATGTTCCCTGATGTAGACTTGCAGTTCTCTACACAACCAGCATAGTCAGAATTTAAGTAAGCAATAATAGATGCTTTTCCTCTACCTAAGCATAGAAACTTATCCTTAGTGCGACTCAGATATCTCAAAATCATTTTGACCGCTTCCCAATGTTGCTTGCCTAGATTAGACATATATCTGCTCACAACTCCCACTACAAATGCAATATCTAGTCTCATACCTACCATAGCATACATGAGACTACCAACAACAAACTGATAAGGAATTTTGGTCATGAATTCCTTTTCCTTGTCTGATTTGGGGCGATCATCCTTGCTCAATTTCACATATATGGATAAAGGTGTACTCAATGCCTTTCCACTGTGCATATTGAAGTACTTTCAATATGTACTCACTTTGAGACAAGTATATGCATCTTTTACTCTTATCATGAGTAATTCGCGTGCCAAGAATATGTTTGACATCCACCAAATCCTTCATATAAAATGTCTGACTCAACTTCTTTTGGAGAATTGACAAGTCATAAGAGGACTTCCGAGCAATCAACATATCATCAACATAAACTATCAAGCATATCAAGCTGCCATCTCAACATCTATTTGTGTAGAGACTGATCCTCATTGCTTTGAGAGTAGCCTTGAGACTTCATAAAAGCATCAAAATTTTGGTACCATTTGTTAGAGTATGATCAATGTCTACCCCTCATGATTGTATGCACATTTTGTAAGGCCCCCTTTATGAGGAGAAGCCAAGCGTGCATTACCCAATTGATGGGAATCCCAACTTGAATGTTGGATGAAGGTCATATTGGACCATGTAAGATATTATAAGGAAAGGGAGTTACCAGGGTCCCCAATTGTGGGGTCCGGGGCAGCGGTGAGCAGCCCCGGCTGGGGGGTCCAAGGGGGCCAGCGGGCCCCCTGGCTGGGGGGTCCCAGGGGGCCAGCGGGCCCCCTGGTGGGGGTCCGGGGGCAGCGCCCCCGGCGCGACGGTAAAGGGAATATTCCATGGAATATTCCCTGTCGGAGTCAGAAATCATTTATATTTGTTAGGTCGGTTCAACCAGTCTAAGCCGTGTATGGCAATTACGCGGGCGGTGGCCGCCCACGCCCTACCGCCCATGTATAGCCGTCCATGGCAGGCCACCCATGATCCTATATATACATGACTTCTGCACTACCTAAGACATTGAGTTGAGCCAGCATACCTCTACCTTGTATCTCCCTATCTAGAGTTGTCTAGATCACCATTTAAGCTCTACCTTGAGAGCGCACGGGTGGACAACGCCATCATCTTTGTACTTGCTGCTAGTAGAAAATTGTTGAGATTCTCCTATATCTGTTATCTTCTCTGCTATTGCTCCTGTGTTATATTGCGTAACTATTGTCTTACATGGTATCAGAGCTGTAAGGTTCGAATAGCTTGAGAAGTATCATTATTTTAGCCTACTAGCAGACTAGAATATCAGTAGATTATTCGAGTGATTACATGATGGCTTCATCGTCGAACACTAGTCTTGGTGCTTCACCTAATGTTAATGCTGCACCTATTCGAATTCGTCCACCTGCATTCACTGAAGGGAAGCTGGATGGAACCAACTATACACTCTGGAAGTTCAAAATTTCTGCAATTTTGGACTCCTATGAATTACTTGACACTGTCATGGGACCGATGGGATTGGATCCAGAGCCTATACCAGTTGAAGATCCAGCAAATTCAAGATTGATGATTCAGCCAGATCCAGATCTTCTACGAGCTTGGAAGAGGCGGAATGCTGATGCATTATGTGCGATTGTCACTAGTGTAAGTGATTCTGTGCTTACTTTAGTTCAACATACTACTAAAGCACATGAGGCTTGGGGCATATTGGCTCGACAATATGAGACCAAGAACCACACTAGGATACAGAATTTAGAAAATCAATTGGCAAATGAAAAGCATTCTGATTCTGAAAAGGCTGAAGATTTTATCAAACGGATAAAGCATCTTCAAGATCAATTGGCTGCAGTTGGTGTTGTTATAACACCAGAAGAGCTAGCTCGAAGATCTGTACGTGTTCTTCCAGCAAAGTATGATGGATTAGTAACAGCCCTTAACACTCAGGTAAGGCCAACTCCTCTTACATTTGAAGAGTTTTGTGCCATGCTTTTAGAAGAAGAGATGCGGCTGAAGAATCGGCAAAGTACAACTGATGCTGCATTCTCAGCAAATGCAAAAGGTAAAGGCTCTTCAGAGGGATCAAAGAAGAAGCCAAAGAAGAAAAAGTTCACAGGAAGTTGCTTCTATTGTGAAAAGAAAGGCCATGCCATCAAGGATTGCAGAAAGAAGCAAGCTGATGAACGGAATGGGACTGTAAAATCATCATGGAAGAACAAAGAGTCTGCAAACAACACAGAGCTGGAACTTTGGGTAGCTATTGAAGAGGTATGTTCATCTGCTCAAGCTCGTGTTGATGAGCCATGGATTTTAGACAGTGGAGCTTCTCGCCATATGACTAGTAAAAAGGATTGGTATAGTTCCCTAGTGCCTCTGCGGGAATCCATCAATGTAGTGGTGGGAAACGACTCCAAGTGTCCAGCTGAAGGAACTGGAACCATCTCTTTTATCACTTCTCCAGGTGTTGAGAAAAAGTTATCCGATGTTCTCTATGTACCTACACTCAAAAGAAATTTGTTGTCAGTTTCTGCAATAACAGATCGTGGACTCGAAGTTCACTTCAATAAGAGTGGTGCGGAAATCATGGATTCATCAGGTAATGTTGTAGGTAAAGGCACACGACGGGATAACTTGTATGAGTTAAGTGCTTTAACTGCTACAGAAGATAAAGATGTAAGCAGGTTATGGCACCAACGATTTGGGCATCTCGGATTTGCAGTTTTGAAGGAGATGCAACGAACAGGGATGGTTGCTCATTTGCCTGCATTTTCAGAGTTGCAGGAACCTTGTGAAGCTTGTATGATGGGCAAGCAACAACGAAAGGCATTTCCAAGAGAGACCAGCAATCGATCTCAAGCTCCTCTAGAGTTGGTACATGCTGATCTCTGCGGTAAAATGTCTACACCTGCTTTAGGAGGATCTTTCTACTTCTTGCTGTTAGTCGACGATTATAGTAGAAAGATGTGGGTTTATTTCATTCGAGAGAAGGCTGATGCTTTTGAAAAATTTAAAGCGTGGCATAAGTATGTAGAAAGTGAATCAGGAAGGAAACTGAAGAAATTTAGAACAGATAGAGGAGGTGAATTCTTGTCAACAGAATTCAACAATTACTGTAAGGAGCATGGTGTGAAAAGGCAACTTACCACAGCTCATACACCTCAACAAAATGGCGTTGTTGAGCGCAGGAACAGGACAGTAGTTGAAATGGCTCGTTGTATGTTAAAGGCTCAAGACATGCCTGATTCATTCTGGGCAGAAGCAGTCAATACAGCAGTCTACATCCTCAATCGAAGCTACACAAAAGCTCTGAAGGGGATGACTCCTCAAGAAGCATATTCTGGTAAAAAGCCTTCAGTTTTGCATTTCAGAATTTTTGGTTGTTTCTGTTATGCACATATTCCTGATTCAACAAGATCAAAGTTGGATTCAAAAAGCAAAAAGTGTGTCTTCCTAGGATATAGTGAAGAGTCTAAAGCATACAGGTTATGGGATCCTGAGGCAAGGAAGATTTTTGTCAGCCGAGATGTGGTGTTTGATGAACGACCACACTTAGTAGAAGATAAAGGTAAATCTACTATCTCATCAAACGGAGAAATATCTCACCTTGTGCCTATCAAAAGACAGGTTAAAGTTGAGGAGGAGGAAACATCTGATGGAGAAATTTCCTCAATAAAAAGCCAACCAATTGTAGCTGCACAGCGTAAGCCACTACCGAAGTGGGCACAACAGCTCTTTGATGATCACAATCCACATGTAGATGCACCAGAATCATCATCGGATGGATTACGAAGATCAAAGAGAATAGAGGAGCAAAGAAGAGCCTCAGAACACATTGTTAACATGGCTCTAATGGCAGATATCATGGGTTCGATAAAGGAACCTACCACCATTGAAGAAGCCATTGATGATCCAGATTGGAGAGCGGCAATGCAGTCTGAGTATGATAGTATACTCAAAAATGATACATGGGATCTAGTCGACTTGCCGCCAAAGAAGAAGGTAATAGGTACTAAATGGATTTGGAAAGCTAAGTATAAAGCTGATGGAACATTAGAAAAGTATAAGGCACGATTAGTTGCACAGGGTTTTTCACAGATTGAAGGATTTGATGTTCAAGAAACTTTTGCACCAACAGCACGCATGACAACTATTCGGACGGTACTTGCAGTAGCTGCACAAAAGTCTTGGCCTATTTTCCAGATGGATGTCAAATCTGCATTTTTGAATGGTCACCTCAAGGAGGAGGTATATGTATCTCAACCACCAGGTTTTGAGGTGCCCAATTCAGAAAATAAAGTTTGCAGGTTGAAGAAAGCTTTGTATGGACTTAAGCAAGCTCCACGGGCTTGGTACCAACGAATTGATCATTTTTTCAAAAATATGGGTTTTGAAAGAAGTACTTCTGATGCTAACTTGTATGTAACGAAAAGGGATAGCAAGCTAGTTGTTGTCATTGTATATGTAGATGATTTGATCATTACAGGAGATCATCAGGAACTCATCAATCAAACTCGGATCAGCTTGGGAACTGAGTTTGAAATGACAGACTTAGGTCTACTCCATTTTTGTCTGGGAATTGAAGTATGGCAAAGGAAGGATGGCATTTTCATCTCACAACAAAAATATTCCAAAGAAATTCTCAAGGCATTTGGAATGATGGACTGCAAACCAACTAGCACACCTATGGAGGTAAATCATAAGCTATCTATGGATGATAACATGCCTGATGTAGATGCTAAGAAGTATAGGAAGCTCGTTGGAAGTCTTATTTTTCTGTGCAACACTAGACCAGACATTTGCTATGCTGTTGGAGTGTTAAGCAGGTTTTCCAACAAACCTAAGGAGAGTCACTGGAATGCTGGAATGCGAATTCTAAGGTACATTGCAGGAACCTTGGATTTTGGTATTTTGTATACCACAGGTGATACACTCCAAGGATATTGTGATTCAGATTGGGCTGGAGATTGTGATTCTAGAAAATCAGTTTCTGGATATTGTTTCTCACTTGGTTCAGGAATATTTTCTTGGGTAAGTAGGAAGCAACCAACTCTCGCACTCTCCTCCACTGAAGCAGAGTACAAAGCAGCTTGTTTTGCTTCTTGTGAGGCAGTCTGGTTAAGGAGAATTCTTGCAGATATAGGCTTTCCATCAAATATGCCAATTGTACTCAAGTGTGATAATCAAAGTTGTATGGCTATTGCAAAGAACCCAGTATTTCATGCTCGCACCAAGCACATAGAAGTACAGTACCATTACATTCGTGAGCTAATTGAAGATGAAATTGTGGAGCTAGAATATTGCCCAACAGAGGCAAATTGTGCTGACATATTCACTAAAGCACTTGGAAGAGAGCAGCTCAACAAGCATCTTCAACAGATGGGCATAGGACCGAGACCTACTTGATTTATCATCGGTAAACATTGAGGGGGGGTGTTAGAGTATGATCAATGTCTACCCCTCATGATTGTATGCACATTTTGTAAGGCCCCCTTTATGAGGAGAAGCCAAGCGTGCATTACCCAATTGATGGGAATCCCAACTTGAATGTTGGATGAAGGTCATATTGGACCATGTAAGATATTATAAGGAAAGGGAGTTACCAGGGTCCCCAATTGTGGGGTCCGGGGCAGCGGTGAGCAGCCCCGGCTGGGGGGTCCAAGGGGGCCAGCGGGCCCCCTGGCTGGGGGGTCCCAGGGGGCCAGCGGGCCCCCTGGTGGGGGTCCGGGGGCAGCGCCCCCGGCGCGACGGTAAAGGGAATATTCCATGGAATATTCCCTGTCGGAGTCAGAAATCATTTATATTTGTTAGGTCGGTTCAACCAGTCTAAGCCGTGTATGGCAATTACGCGGGCGGTGGCCGCCCACGCCCTACCGCCCATGTATAGCCGTCCATGGCAGGCCACCCATGATCCTATATATACATGACTTCTGCACTACCTAAGACATTGAGTTGAGCCAGCATACCTCTACCTTGTATCTCCCTATCTAGAGTTGTCTAGATCACCATTTAAGCTCTACCTTGAGAGCGCACGGGTGGACAACGCCATCATCTTTGTACTTGCTGCTAGTAGAAAATTGTTGAGATTCTCCTATATCTGTTATCTTCTCTGCTATTGCTCCTGTGTTATATTGCGTAACTATTGTCTTACACCATTTTCCAGGGGACTATTTAAGTCCATATAAGCTCTCCTTGAGCTTACAAACTAGAGTTTCTTTGCCAGGAACTACATAACCCTCTCGTTGTTCCATATAGATCTATAACATCTCCATGCAAGAAAGCAGTTTTCACATCCATTTCGACTAGCTCTAAGTCCTCCATTGCAACGAATCCAAGCAACATGCGGAGGGTAGTCATCTTGAATTTTACGCTAAAATTCGCATCAAATATTGCTTCTCCAAAGTATAAAGCATGACTTGTGAATTTTAGCTTATATACCCATTTACATGGTAAAAGGTTCTTGCCGTTTGGCAAAGATACTAAATCCCAAGTACCATTCCTGTGAATAGAATCAAACTCACTCTTTATGGCACACTACACACTTGACATGATCCATTGTTTGTATAGCCTCTTTGTAGCAAGAAGACTCACCAACATCTGTTAGCATAACAAAATCCAAACTTGGAAGATATCTATCAGCTAGATGTGAGACACACGTAGAGCGTCTCAATGATTCCTAAACAGGAGCATTTACAGAGTGATCTAATCAGACATTCTCTTGAACATCCCTATCTGCACCATTTTTATGCATGCTAATTGGAGCATTAGTATCCTCAAAAACCACTCTTCTCACTTCAACCTCCTTAATGGGTTGTTTATGCATCTTAGACGCATTGAAAATGAAATCACTACTTTTGATCAGTGATCGTGTTTCAAGATCCCATAAGCAAATATCCAAATTGTCCTTCTTGACCATATCCAAGAAAAATGCATTTCTTTGACTTATGGTCCAACTTTTGTCTAAGATTCTTGGGTGTATGAACATATGCCTCACACCCAAAATCTCAAAGATGATCATAATATGGTGGCTTCTTTGTCCATAACTCTTGTGCCACTTTCAAAACTTTGGTAGTACTAGGTGAAAGGTTAATCACATGAACTATAGTCAATACTACTTCTACCCAAAAGCCTTGTGAAACGTTTGCATGATGCAACATAGAAACTACTCTATCTTGAATAGTTCTAATCATCCTTTGATCTACACCATTTTGTACTTGGGTATAAGGAGCTATAAACTCTCTACGAATTCCTCTAGACTCATAGAAAAGGCTGAATTCATGTGAGGTATAATCACCCCCATTATCTAAATGTAAAGACTTAAGCTTAGTTCCTTTTTCAGTCTCAACTGAAGTAAGCCATTTTTTGAAAGTAGAGAATACCTCATCCTTTTCTTTGATAGGATATACCGAGACTTGTCTAGTAGAATCATCTGTGAAAGTGACAAAGTAAAGAGAACTACCTAATGAACATGCGGGCATAGGACCACACACATGTGTATGAACAAGATCTAAAGGTTGAATTGAAGATTGAATGTGCATCATGTGCACATTCCTAGTTTTCTTTCCATATTGACAATGCTCATAAAATGAAAAATCAAAGAAAGATAACACAAGTAAGTAGCCAAAGCGAGAAGGATTTTCCATTCCACTACGTGATATGCAAGCCATAGGCTGTTTAGTAACAGCTAACAAGTTTTCTTTTTGTGAAACAAATAAAGGATATAGTGAGCCAACTTTTCTTCCTTTTGTAGTGAACACATTTCCCTTTCATATGTCAAACAACTGAGCATAGAAGAACACCTTGTAACCAAGGTCATCAAGTTGACCAACTGACATCAAACTACATGATAACTAAGGTACATGGCATACATAATGCATAGTAAATTTTGAACCATCAATGAACTACATAATCACATCTCCAATCCCCACAACATCACATTGGTAAGAGTCACCAATTCTCATGGTACCAAGAGGCTTTGCTACATAATTATAGAACCATTCTCTGTGTGGTGTCACATGGAAAGAAGCACCAAGATCTAGTAGCCATGTGTGGGAAAGAGAATAATCCATAAGAGCCTCAGTTGGCATAGTGCTATCAAGTGCCAACACATTAGCATCATCGAAAATAGCATTAATCTTTTCAATCTTCACACTTAAAGTAGATGGTATAGGTATTTGTTTAACATGTCCATCAACATTTTGTCATTTACCTTTAGCATTCTTTAATGCATAACAACCTTTCTTCATATGGCCTTTCTTATGAAAATAATGGCATTTGATATCCCCCTCTTGTTGAGCTTCTTCTCCCTTGAGGGGCTAGAATGAACCTTTTTCTTCTTTCTTTTGATGTCTTGACACTTGGATTTTCTATTTTTTCAAACTCTCCCTCATTGCTGCTATCCATATCTACCACATGATTGCACCCATCTGAAGTATTTCGACGGCAATGCACCACAATGTGCTCTCTTTCTCAAGAGCTACACGATGATATCCTCAAATTAGAAAACCAAGATCCAAGCACTACACACGATACTCCCCATAGACCCTGCAGAACACACAGAAAAACACAGTACACAAGGAGCACGAACACAGACTTCTTAGGTGTTACAAATGCGGTCAAACTTATAATATGTGGTTGACCAAGCCACTATATGTTTTATTAAAGAACATATACAAAAGTGTTCGGTGGCCATTTGGCCTTTCACATGGACACTAACAATAACAATCTCCCACTAAGGGCCAATATGGCCAAAGTAACTATGGGGGAAAAATGAAGAATGATAAAGAATACGTAAAGTGTAAGTATACAAAGTATAGCTCCCACCTGATGGGCAGCTTACATAGTATACAAGTGATTGTGTAAGATCATGAATCAAGTAACCCCCATCAAGTGACAACAGTGTTGAAAGCTATCCTATGGTAGAGCTTTACTCAAAGGATGTGCAACATTATCTCGAGTATGAACCTTCTCAAGAATAATGCACTCAATTGCTAAGCAATCTCTAATGAAGTGATAACTTACCTCAATGTTCTTGGTCTTTGCATGATAGATAGGATTCTTAGCCAAAGCAATGGCACTCTAACTATCAATGAGTAAACAAGGTACATGTTGAGGTAGACACATATAACAAGCAAGATGAGAAAGCCACAATGCTTCGTTACATGCCTCTCTTGCGATAACATACTCTACTTCTACGGTGGAAAAAATTGTACATTCTTAAAGATGAGATCTCCAAGAGATACCACCCCCAACAAAATGAAAAATGTACCCTGATGCAGACTTGCGATTCGCTGCACAACTAGCATAGTCAGAATCTATGTAGCCAATAAGTGATGCTTTTTCTCTACCTAAGCACAGACACTTGTCCTTAGTGCCACGCAGATATCTCAAAATCATCTCGACCACTTCCCAATGTTGCCTGCCAAGATTCGACATATATTTTTTCATAACTCCTAGTGCAAATGCAATATCTGGTCTCATAGCTACCATAGCATACATGAGACTACCAATAGTAGACTAATAAGGAATTTTGGTCATGAATTCCTTTTCCTCATCTCATTGGGGCAATCATCTTTGCTCAATTTCACATATGTGGGTAAAGGTGTACTCAATGCCTTTCCACCCTGCATATTGAACCTGAGAAGTACTTTGGATATGTACTCACTTTGAGACAAGCATATGCATCTTTTTACTCCTATCAGAAGTAATTTGCATGCCAATAATATGTTTGGCATCCCCAATATCCTTCATATCAAATGTCTAAATCAACTTCCTTTCGAGAATTGACAAGTCATAAGAGGGCTTCCTAGCAATCAATATATCATCTACATAAAGTATCAAGCATATCAAGCTACCATCTGAGCGTCATTTTTTGTAGAGACAATGATCCTCATTTCTTTGAGAATAGCCTTCAGACGTCATAAAACCATTAAAATTTTGGTACCATTTTCTAATTGATTGTTTAAGTCCATATAATCTCTTCTTGAGCTTAGAAACTAGACTTTCTTTGCCAGGAACTACATAACACTCTGGTTGTTCCATATACATCTCATCTCTAAGATCTCCATGCAAGAAATCAGTTTTCACATCCATTTGGACTAGCTTTAAGTCCTCCATTGTAACAAATCCAAGCAACATGCATAGGGTAGTCATCTTGACAATTGGAGAGAAGATTTCCTTGAAATCAACACAATGTTGTTGCTTAAAACCCTTTGCAACAATTCATCCTTTATACTTTGGAGAACCCCTATTTGATGTGAATTTTAGCTTATATACCCATTTACATGGTAAAGATTTCTTCCTATTTGGCAAAGATACTAAATCCCAAGTACCATTCTTGTGAATAGAATCAAACTCGCTCTTGATGGCATGCTATTGCTTGACATGATCCATTGTTTCTATAGCCTCTTTGTAGCAAGAAGGATCACCAACGTCTGTTAGCATAACAAAATCCAAACTTCGAAGATATCTATCAGGTGGATGTGAGACACATGTAGAGCGTCTCAATTATTGCTAAACCGGAACATTTGTAGACTAATCTGATCATACATTCTCTTGAACATCCCTATCTGCACCATTTTTATGCATGCTAATTGGAGGACTAGTATCTTCAAGAACCACTCTTCTCACTTCAACCTCCTTAATGGGATGTGTATGCATCTTAGACTCATTGAAAATGATATCACTACTTCTGATCACTTATCATGTTTCAGGATCCCATAAGTGATATCCTAATTGTCCTTCTCGACCATATCCAAGAAAAATGAATTTCTTTGACTTATGGTCCAACTTTTGTTTAAGATTCTTGGGTATATGAGCATATGATTCACACCCAAAAACTCGAAGATGATCATAATATGGCCACTTCCCTGTCCATAACTCTTGTGCCACTTTCAGACCTTTGGTAGTACTACGTGAAAGCTTAATCACATGAATTGCAGTAAGTACTACTTTTGCTCAAAAGCTTTGTGAAAGTTTTGCATGATGCAACATAGAAACTACTCTATCTTGAATAGTTCTAATCATCCTTTCAGCTACACCATTTTGTACTAAGGTATAAGGAGTTGTAAACTCTCTATGAATTCCTCTAGACTAACAGAAAAGGCTAAATTCATGTGAGGTATACTCACCCCCATTCTCTCAACATAAAGCCTTAAGCTTAGTTCCATTTTTAGTCTCAACTGAATCAAGCCATTTTTTGAAAGTAAGGAATACCTCATCCTTTGCTTTGATAGGATATTACCAGACGTTTCTAGTGGCATCATCTATGAAAGTAACAAAGTAAAGAGAACCACCTAATGACCTTTTGGGTATAGGACCACACACATCTTTATGTGTTGGTGCAAATGTTCAAGCCTACACATTTGACTTAGCATGGAAGACTTTGTGTGGAACTAGCACTTGATGATTCATGTGAACTATAGCTCACACTATAGCTTGAGTAGCTCACACTATAGCTCACTGAGTTCATCATTGTTGGGCATTATTATAATGCCAATTACTTTGTACAATAATGTTCTATAATACATATAGCTCATTGAACATCTCTGTCTACTTCTCTGCTATGACCACTCAGAACAGTCAACTTCTTCTAGTCATATCGCTGTGAATACTCAACCATTTTACATAATCTTTGGCTTGTTGGAACCAGCTTGGAGTCTTATTTGTTTTTTAAAAATTTCATTGCACTCGATTCACGCATCAAGGAAAAATCATCTTCGAAGTGCTCATTGGTCATCTATTGGTTATTCCCTAAAATATTGGGGGTAAGATCTATTTTGCTAAAGTTATTTCTCAAAGCATAGTTGATCATTTTAAATGATTCCGCTTGCAATCATTAGCTATCTAAGATAATTGAATTTCTCTAAAAGGAATTTTTCCAATTGTTATTGTGTTGTGAGCTCTGAGTAAAAGAACCAGTAGGTGTATGGACTAAATAGAAAGTTTTTCAACACTAGTTATTCTTGAAGTAGTCTGTTTTGGATTAATTATTTCAAGCATCGATTCCAAAGTACATAGGTATTTTCTTGGTGTCATTTGCAAGCTAAAAGGGCCTAACTTATAACTTTGAAGTCCATCAGGGCTGGTACAAAGCAAGTTTTTCCAACAGTGGTATCAAAGCAAGTTGAGGTAAAATGGGAGATCGTTTCCCTTCTTTCATTGAAAAATTGGACAAGACTAGTTATCTAGCATGGTCTTTGAGGATGAAGATCTATCTACAAGGAAAAAGTCTCTATGGATACATATCAGGAGATGAGGATATGCCCACATTTAGAAACAAAAATCAACCTACAAGAGAGGAGCAAGAAAGACTCAACTCATGGTGTGACAAAGATGCTTTAGTCAGGTCATATCTACTTAACTCTATCTCTGAATTCCTTGTTCCTCATATTAGGAGTTGCAAACTTCCCAAAGAAATTTGGGATACTCTATCTTCATACTTTTCTTCCAATACAAGAGCTAGGGAAAATCAATTGTGGATGGAGTTTACTACTCTAAGAGAAATGTTTCAGAGTATGTGACCAAGGTAAAGGATGTCGTTGATCAGTTGGCAAGCGTAGGAGAGGAGATTGAAGAGGTGAAAATACTGAGAGAGATAATCAATGGCATCAAGGCAGATGATAAGTGGGAATCCTTCACAACTGCAATGGATCTTTATATGGATATGCAAATCCTTGATCTAACCACTGTTGGGAAGATGGATGAATACTTCAAGAGGATGAGTAGGTACTACCAAATCTTGCTTTGTACCAGCCCTTTGATGCTTCAAAGTCGATAAGTGGACCTTCTTAGCTTTTCCAATGACACCATAAAATGGCCTATGCACTTTGGAAATGCTGTGTGAAACAAATGAATCAAAACAGATAACTTTGAACTTCAAGTCTCCAAGAAAACCTTCTATTCTTGGCTAGACACGTGCTGCTTCTTTTGCTCAGTATGACGAGCACAATAGGAATTGGAACAATTCCTTTTAGGGATATCTAGTTAACGTAGCAAGCTAACTATTCCAAGTGAAATCACTTAAAAATATTAACTATGCTCAGAGAAATCAATTTAGCAAGTAAACCTTTACCCCCGATTTTTTAGGACTGTTGCAGACTTTGACCAGTGATCACCTCGACGGATGTTTCTCTGAAATGGATAAATAGAAATCCTTCAAACCTTGAAAGTATGTAGTAGACTTTGAGCTGGTTCCAAAAAGTTATAATTCTTTGAAGTTGGTGGAGAAATGAGTGAGATATGCTCTCCACAAGTTGACAGAATTTCAGGGACTATGATAGAGAACTCAGAAATAGACAATGTAGATATATGTATTAATGAACAATGTTGTACAATACCATTGGCATGAAGATCATTGCCTAATGGTGTAGATAGGTGTGGGCTAGAGTGTAGGTGTAGCTCAAGCATAAGCACCACCTCCTTTACTTGTCAATCCGTGGAGACGTGAGGACCAGTATGAAGACCACGAGCAAGTGAAGGCACAAGTGTGTGAGTGAAAGCACATAAACATGCACACACATACACACACGTGCACAAGGTAAGATCAAAGAGAGGAACGATGGAAAGATTCGATTGCAAAAGATTTATCTTACAAAAGCTCTATTCTCTAGCAAGCTAACCCCAAAAATGAGATCTCTAGCTCTTTTTATAGTTTTTGGACTAGTTTTGGCCCTGTCCAGACCTAGTGTCTGGCCTAGTTAAAAACTAGGTTCCAAGGTTTATTTGAGGGCTCAAACGAAGTCTAAAAATTATGAAAATTGGTAGGATGATACTTCTAATACTCCTCAAGCTTGAGGACTCCTCGGCTTGAACAAAATGGAGTTATAAAAATATGAAATGGTATTTACAAAGGTTTTTAGTGATGAAAATCACTATTTTTGTAGGGATTTCTTCTGAAAATTTGACATACACTTCTTGGAGCTCCGTATGTGCTCCTTCTTCTTATGTATTCACTTCTTAGATGCACTTATTATGCTTGCCCTTGACCTTGAGCTTCAACACTCTCCCCCCTCTCGATTCTGTCGTCCCTGACAGACCCTTGTTGTGGCGGTTGTTCCATGTAGTGCTTAGAGAGGTAGTATCCATCCTACGAGCCATCTATCTTCCAATTGTAGCAGGAGTTGTTGTTTGGTTCCTCATTTTTCATTGTGAGCTTGTGCAAGTCCTAGTCCCGTGATATGTGCTTCATCCTTGGATTCGAGCATGAATGTGTCATTGTGGGCCTCCATTGATGTCCTCCAAATCTTCCAAAGATGATATTCCTATGTAGCTCATGCCCCGTACTCGTAACCCATAATGAATGATGGGTAAGTGTGTTCGTGCATGGGTTGAGTAAAATATGTGCCTTGTGCACGGCCTTGTAATGTAGCCCTATGCATGCTTACTTGGAAAATGCATTGGAAGAAGTATGGTGCAAAAATTGGGGGTCTTGAGCTAAGTGCTCAAGGGTATGCCGACGAAGAGGTTTCCTAATCTATCATGGTTATGGTGTTGCCAAAGTAAAGATACGTACCATGGTGAAGGGTCGATTGATGCGTATGTCTATGTGTTGTACACCCGGCATTTGTGATGGAACATTGTCGATGAATGTCCATGTCTATCATGAAAATTCTTTTGAGTTCCTGGTCTGTTTCCTCTTTTCAAAGAAACATTTGCCAAATACTGAGAATTGAATTTCTTTATATTTCTTGACAAACAACATTGGGTAACTACACCAAGCTTAGTTTCACATATTCTATTTAGCTCACCATAAGCATGAGTCTTCTCACCCAGTATACATACAAGGATTCGTAGTGTAGCCGAACTACCTCTTGCAGATATCTCCTTGGATGCTCTCGTACATACAGTAGTGAAGCATCTCTCAAGTTGCAGATTTTTGAGATCTTCCCTCCTACCAAGGTAAGGGGAAGCATTAGTTGTGGATGCCATGGTCATGCCAAGTGCTTGACATCTACCAGATAAGGCAACAATAATATCATTCTGTTAGCCGAGACACTCTTCTATCAAAACTGATAAATGTTCAGTAAGCAATGGTTCCACCTTCAACTAAGCATGACTCATTCATGTTCCATGAGCCAATCCTGGGAACAAGCTCTCTCTCTCTCTATCTCTTGTCTGTTTTTCTCTTTCTTTTTTTTTTTTTGAAAGAGGAACAATGTCACCAAACAAGAAGACAGATGTTAGTATCAGAAAAAATAATTGGCATATGTCAATGTGCTCTTGTGCATGGGACTCTCAAATGTGTCTATGCACGGCCATGTAATGTGACCCTATATTAATGCATACTAGGGAAACGCATGACCTGAATGGTGCAAAAGATAGGGTTGTGCAAGGAGCACATGGTTGTCGCTCGTGGAGGCTTGTGATGTTACGTGCAGATGTCGATGCCATCTTTGTTGGAGGTATCCATTGGATCTAGAGATGACAATTGATCATTCCTCCTCATAGGGATCCATTTGAGAACCATGTTTGGTTGCGTCAAGATCACTTGGGGCTTCTTTATCTCTCGATGGTTTCTTAAATTTTGTATCCCACGTGGTTGGTTCTTCGGTTTTGCGCCTGCTACTAGTGCTTTTGGCTTCCATACCCATACTATTGTGGTTGGTCTTCTAACTCTTGTTGAAGAGGTGAGTTGGTCTGGTTTTTGTCTTGGTGTTTGGTTCTGACCCTTGGCCCGCCTTGGCTTCTTTGTTGCGACTTTTCTCATGTGGGAGAGCATAGATTGTTGTGTATGTAAGAGCTTCTTGGGTACCTGTTGGAACAAACCAATCACAAATTAGTGATTATAAAGATCTTGAAGAAGGCTTATGGTTAGAATGAAGTGAAAGAAGACACTTGAGAAAGTGAAGGAGATTTCAGAATGATAGCATGTACACATATGTACATATAAGTGGAAATCCTTGTAATTTGAGTAGAGCTAAATTCTTAGGATGATAAGGAGTAAAGTCATAGACACGGAATAAGTCTAAAATCATGTATATATAAGTTAAGGATGATAAGAAATGTATGTGAGAGTCATTTGTAGATGACAAATGTCTTAGAGATGTGTAGAGAGTTTTTTCCCAGAAAATAGCGACGGGTTTTTCTCTGAGTGCTCTCTGTCTGATCATGTGGATCAAGATTCTTTTTGTACACATCTAATTGAGAAGTTAATGAAGCTATGCTCAGAGTTTCATGATCTAATTCCTCTCCTACTGTGAGAATGATTGATAGGAACATTTGTATGTAGAAGTGAAAACTGAAGTCTGAGAGTAGCGCACTTTTCCGTCTCAGTGTTTTGCTTAGATCTCAGTGTATACTATAAAGTTTTTGATGAGTGAGCACTTAAAATCTAAGTTAGGAGATAAGGAAGCTATGGCTAGAAGCATTTAGCAAAACGGGACTTGTACTGTGAGAAATCAACTTAAGAGGTTGACTATGTCGAAGGCGCTACCTCTGGAAGACAGTTATGACATATCTTTGATCTTAAGGATCAAATTAAACTTTTAGTGATTAGTTTTGAGAACTAATGATTAGTATGATTGTGCAAAGGTATTGCAAATACTTGTGCATCATTTACTTGAAGAAATTTGAAGTTATGTGCAGGTAATGAAGTTGATTTCTGAAGCAGACTTTATGAAGTAAACATTTCTTCACTCAGAGAAGTGTTAATGAAAGTTTTGGTAAAGAAGAACAATATTTGTGTAAAGTTTGGTTTATAACTGACATAGAAGTGTTCTTAAGTCAGTATAGATCAAACCTTTGGAGATTAAGAGGTCTCCAACAGTGGTATCAGAGCTGAAGGTGCAATACAAGAGAAGAAAAGACAATTGAAGTTCCGATTGGTGCAGATATTGGAGTTCTTCCAAATCAAAGGAGGACAAGGACAAATTATTGAAGAAAACCTGCAGAAGTTCAAAGCACGAGTTCGAAAAGAATCAAGAAGGACAAAGCTCATATCAAAGGTACACTTTATCCTCATAAACCATAGTAATTGCAGATACAGAAGGTCAAGGATGGGAGAAAGCTTGCATATTGATAAGCTAGATAGGGAGAATTATCCAGCTTGGTCCATGAGGATGGAGGCACACCTCATGAGTAAAGATTTGATGGCATTCATTACAGGAGATGAAGAAAAGCCTGAATTTGCAAATCCTAGTATTCCAACTAGGGAAGAGCTTGCAGTTTTGAAGACTTGGATGAGAAAGGATGCTCAAGCAAGGAGTATCATTTACATGGCTGTAAATGATTATCTTCTACCTCACATTAGAGGATTGGAAAGTGCAGCAGATGTTTGGAATGCTTTGGAAGAGCATTTCCAAAATACAACCAAGTCAAGGAAGTCCTCACTATGGGCTGAGTTCACAACCTTCAAGAAGAAGAGCTCACAATCAATTTCTGATTATGTGGCAAGGATGAAGGATATTGCAGATAGCTTGGGAGCAGTGGATGAAGACATTGAAGAGGATAAGTTGGTAAGACAAATACTTACAGGTCTGAGAGGAGATGAGAAGTGGAAGCCTTTCATATTGTCCATAGAGTTGTCACTTGATCACTTTACTCCTGATCTTAATCAATTGCTAGGACACATGCTAACTTTTGAGCAGGACATTAAAGGAGACAATGATAGAAGTGCAAGTCAAGCTATGTACTCCAAGGACAAGAAAAAGAATGGCAAGGGAAAGCAATCGACTGATGATGAAGGAACTTCAAGTCAAGCTAACTTCACAAAAAGAAAGATGGATTTCAGAGGTAAAGGAAGAGGAGGTAAGAACAAAGATAATGCTAAAGCTTGTTGGATTTGTGGCAGAACAAATCATTTGGCAAATGATTGTTGGTATAACAATCAAAATGGTGGAAGCAATAATCAGAATTTTAATCAAAGAGGTAGAGGAGGCAGAAACCAAAGAGGCAACTTCAGAGGAAGAGGTGGTAGGACATCATATACTAGAGGAGGTGGAAGAAACTTCCAATCTCAGTTCTACAATAACAATTATTATAATTATGCATCAGATCAGAAGGATGATATGACTCTTATCTTGAATGCAACTCATGAATCAGTGGGAGAAGATCAAAGAGTGTTTTATATTGACTCAGGATGTAGTAACCATCTGAGTGGGAATCTATCCTTGATGACTGATATGGAAGCAAAGGTGAATGGACATACAGTTCAAAGAGGTGATAATACCAAACATAAAGTGGAGAGCATTGGATCAGTGAAGACAAAGAGTGGAAGTACACTTTTGAGCAAGGTACTTTATGTTCCTACTATTCCTAAAAATTTGATAAGTGTAGGGAAAATTGTGGAGAAAGGATATGAGGTAAGATTCACAAATGATGGTGTTTATGTGCAAGATCCAAATCAGGGATATAGAAACATAATTGCAGGAAAAAAGGAAGGAAGATTGTTCACTCTCAAAGTCCAAGGTAATGTGGGACATGCATTATTTACTTATGGAAGTCAAAAGGTGTCTGAATTAGACCTATGGCATAAAAGGCTAGGTCATTTCAATGAGAGAGCTATAAAGGAAATGTCAAAGAATCAGGTGGTGCTTGGATTGCCAAATGTTGAAGGGCAACATATGGTGTACAAGTGTGAAGCTTGTCAATTAGGTAAAGCACATAAAGGTTCTTACAACAAATCAGGGTACAAGCATTCAAATATGCTTGAATTGGTTCATACAGATGTATGGGGTCCCTCAAGGGACTATAGCATAAATGGATCCAGATATTATGTGTTGTTTGTTGATGATACAACCAGATGGATTACTTTATATGTAATCAAGGATAAACCAGAAGTTTTCAAGACATTCAAACATTATCATGCCTATGCAGAAAGGATCACAGGGCAAAAGCTTAAGAGGTTAAGGTCAGATGGAGGGGGAGAGTATTTCTCTAAAGAGTTTGATGATTATTTGTGGAATGCAGGTATAAAAAGAGAAGTAACTTGCAGGTACTCTCCTCAACAGAATGGAGTAGCAGAAAGGAGAAATAGGACTCTTGTAGAATTTGCAAGAGCAATGATGAAGGAAAAGAATTGTCCAAATTACTTATGGGCAGAAGCCATTAATACTGCAACATACCTTGTGAATAGGTTACCTTGTAAAGCTTTGGATGGAGGAACCCCTTATGAAGCATGGTGGGGTAAGAAACCTACTCTTGATCATTGTAAAGTATTTGGATGTGTAGCATATGCTTATGTTCCTTCACAATTAAGACATAAGCTAGAACCAAAAGCAGAGAAGTATGTGTTTATTGGATATGATGATAGACAGATGGGTTACAGGTTGTGGAGTCCATCCACAAAGCAATTTCTTGTTACCAAAGATGTGACATTTGATGAGCAAAATACATGGTATACAGGATCAACAAATGATTATGCAGGTGTTGAAGAGATACAAAGGAAAGGAAAGGAAAAAGTAAAAGTGTATGAAGAAAGTATTGATGATGTTGACTCTAAAAGTAGATTGCAGGATCATGTAGAAGATGGGCCAAGATTTGATCCAGAATCAAATGAGGCTGAAACTTCGAGAAGTGCAGAAACCAGAAGATCTTCAAGGGAAAGGAAAGAACCTATAAGGTATAGTTATGATACATCTTTTCTAACAACAAAAGATTATGCTTATATTATGAAGACAGAAGAAGATCCAATCACTTATGAAGAAGCCAAAGGTAAACAGAATTGGGAGAAGGCAATGCAGGAAGAGTATGATGCTCTACTTGAAAATGAAACTTGGGAATTAGTACCAAGACCAAAGAATCAGAGACTCATTGGATTGCAGCTCAAAGGGTACTCCGATATATCAAAGGAACCCTAAGTGAAGGTTTGTATTATGGATTCACTTCTGACACAAGAATTAAAGTGTTTAGTGATGCAGATTGGGCAGGTAACTCAGATGATAGAAGGTCTACTCATGGGTATCTTTGTTATATTGGAGATAAATTAGTTTCTCAGTGTTCAAAGAAGCAACATACAGTTGCTTTATCATCCACAAAAGCTGAGTATAAAGGAATGGTAGAAGCTGCAAAAGAAGTGATATGGTTGAAGACCTTGATGAAGAGTTTTGAAACTGATCAGAGTACTCCAATTATTTTTGGAGATAATATGAGTTCTTTGTATTTGGCAGCTAACCCTGTTTTTCATGCCAGGACTAAGCATATAGAGATTCAGTATCATTTCTTGAGGGAAAAGGTACTTGATAAAGAGATTGAAGTGATGTATACTCCAACAAAAGAACAAGTGGCAGATATGATGACAAAGAGCTTGGATGGACCTAAACTACAAAGATTCAAAGAGATGGCAGGAGTGAAGAAGAATGGAATAATCACAATTAGTGATTGAGGGGGATCTGTTGGAACAAACCAATCACAAATTAGCGATTATAAAGATCTTGAAGAAGGCTTATGGTCAGAATGAAGTGAAAGAAGACACTTGAGAAAGTGAAGGAGATTTCAGAATGATAGCATGTACACATATGTACATATAAGTGGAAATCCTTGTAATTTGAGTAGAGCTAAATTCTTAGGATGATAAGGAGTAAAGTCATAGACGCGGAATAAGTCTAAAATCATGTATATATAAGTTAATGATGATAAGAAATGTATGTGAGAGTCATTTGTAGATGACAAATGTCTTAGAGATGTGTAGAGAGTTTTTTCCCAGAAAATAGCGACGGGTTTTTCTCTGAGTGCTCTCTGTCTGATCATGTGGATCAAGATTCTTTTTGTACACATCTAATTGAGAAGCTAATGAAGCTATGGTCAGAGTTTCATGATCTAATTCCTCTCCTACTGTGAGAATGATTAATAGGAACATTTGTATGTAGAAGTGAAAACTGAAGTCTGAGAGTAGCGCACTTTTCCATCTCAGTGTTTTGCTTAGATCTCAGTGTATACTGTAAAGTTTTTGATGAATGAGCACTTAAAATCTAAGTTAGGAGATAAGGAAGCTATGGCTAGAAGCATTTAGCAAAATGGGACTTGTACTGTGAGAAATCAACTTAAGAAGTTGACTATGTCGAAGGCGCTACCTCTGGAAGACAGTTATGACATATCTTTGATCTTAGGGATCAAATTAAACTTTTAGTGATTAGTTTTGAGAACTAATGATTAGTATGATTGCGCAAAGGTATTGCAAATACTTGTGCATCATTTACTTGAAGAAATTTGAAGTTATGTGCAGGTAATGAAGTTGATTTCTGAAGCAGACTTTATGAAGTAAACATTTCTTCACTCAGAGAAGTGTTAATGAAAGTTTTGGTAAAGAAGAACAATATTTGTGTAAAGTTTGGTTTATAACTGACATAGAAGTGTTCTTAAGTCAGTATAGATCAAACCTTTGGAGATTAAGAGGTCTCCAACAGTACCCATATTTGCAATTGTCCTTGTTGAACTGCAGCTAATTTCTTAGGCACCCAAACTTATCGGATATCTTGTGGTTGAGTTTGTCCTAGCTTCTTTATTCGTCTTCTGGCTTGGTGGGAGTCCCTTGATGGGAATTGTGGGGTTGAGGCCGGTGATTGCTTTCCTTTTCATAGCCAGATCTACTTCATGCCCGACACTACTTTCCTCTGGAAATCTCATTGTCTATTTGATATAGTAGCTGTCTTGTTTTGTTGTGCTTGCCTTGTTGGTTGATTTGGAGTGGCGGCATTAGTCCTCGCACCAGAGGAGGATTCCGCTTGTCTTTGAGCCTGTTCTTCCATGATTGAGTTCTCCTGCAACATAGAGCTTTTGACGCATGCAACATCTTTTTTGCTAAGATAAGTCCTAGGAGAACTACAAGATGTGATATCTGGATTTGTGAGCATGCCATTCTCTAGTTCTAATGTAAAGCATTGTCCCAGGACCCAAACTTGAAGAAGTTGACTTCTTAGGTTCAAGTTGACTGCATTGTCATAAATCCAATCTTGTCCTAAGACAAGTGGCTCTTTGAGGTCCTCATCATGACACACTAGCATTTTGACTATCATTGGAACGTCTTGAAGGTAGATGGGGAATTCCACCTCGCCCAAACAAGGGTTTTCCACACCTCCCAATCCTATGAGATAAGCTTCTATGGGATTGATGTTCAACTGCAAGTCTTGGCAGTAGGAAAGTCTAAGTGCACTAGTTGTTGCACGTGAGTCAATCAATGCTTTCACAGTTCTTGCACTCTTTCCTTGTCCTATCTCTATGGTCACAAAGGGATGTCGATCAATGCTTTGAGAAGTAAGTATGCTTGATTTTCGGCACATATCCATGTGATATTTTGGGGCTTTTGAGTTGACATCTAGGCCTAGTCGCCTTAACTTATTTCGCCTAATACGCTCTCTGGCCTCTGCCTGTGCTTCTTCTCTCACCCTTAACTCTTCTTCTTTTCGCTTCTTAGCAGTATTGAGTCTCATTAGCATATCCTCAGTAAGAGGTTCTTGATACAGCTTGACTCTACATCCACTAATGTAGTTTGGCAAGATGCCTCCTAAAGTGGCCAATTGAACCGCACTGCTAGTGGAAATTCTGTTAATGATCATGGGTCCATATCCTCGTTTTTCCAACTTACGGGCATGCTGCTTTAGTGTATAAACCAACACTAGGTCTCCATCTTTTAGTCCCTTATCCTTGATGTGTGCATCAAAGTATGCCTTTTCTCTTTTCTTTGCAGCATAGATGCCTACTGCCGCTCGTAGCCTCATCTCACCTAAGCGTTCTAGATCAAAGATCCTAGAGCACAACTCATGTCCATTCCACTCATGCTCTTGTGCTAATTTTAAAGCCGGGATTAAGAAATCTAATGGTAGCACAGCATTCTGTCCAAAGACCATATGAAATGAGGTGGCATTGAGTACCGTTTTGTAGGCAACTCAATAAGCCCAAACATCATGACGAAGTTGTTTATCCCAATCAGATCATTTATTATTTACCAGTTTAGTCAAGACATTACAGAGGATCTTGTTTGTGCTCTCAGCTTGTCCGTTGGCTTGTGGATGATAGGGGGCAGACTTCTTATGTATCACCAAGAATTCTTGGAGAAGATTTTCAATGACTTCATTCAAGAAGTGTGTGCCTCTATCGCTCACTAGTTCTATCAGTAATCCATATCTAGTGAACACATTCTCAAATAAGAACTTAGTTGTTGTCTAAGCATCATTCTTTGTTGTGGCTTTGACTTCTACCCACTTTCTAAGATAATTTGTGGCTATAATAATGTATTCTGCATGGGAGTTTCTAGCTGGGGGGTTAATAGGACCTACAAAGTCTATACCCTATTTCGAGAATGCATGTCCTCCCATCATTGGACTCAAAGGCGTCTCATCTTTTCTAGCCGGATATTGTGCATGTTGGCATGTGTCACATTTCTTCACATAGGTATGTGCATCCATATGAAGAGTGGGCCACCAAAGTCCTAAGAATAGAATGGTCTTGATTACTCGATCAGGACCAAAGTGTCTACCCGCAACACTAGTGTGTGCAGTTTCTAAGACTTTCAAATAGTCTGATTCATGAACGCATAGTCTTAAGTAACCATCTTTGCCTCTTCGGTATATGTTTTCTCCTACTAAGGCATAGTCTTGAGCCTCTTGCTCCAAGCTTCATCTTCTTGCTAGACTAGCCTCTTTGGGTAATGTTCCTGATCGCATAAATTCTACCAATGGAGCGCTCCAATCTGGAATTAATGACACTTGATAAAGGGTGGCATGCTCTATTGGGGGTTTTACCTGGAACACTGGACAAGTCTTAATCCACTCATGTATTTCCTTGTCCATGCTAGGCCAATACACTCCTAAACGTTTTAGATTCTGCAATGTTCGTTGTTTAGAATAGTGATTTCCTAGCAATCCTTCATGGGCTTGTTGCAACCAACTACTGTGTTCATCGTCCTCGACGCAACAAGTTAGTACACCCTCAGTATCTTGTTTGTACATGCTTCTTGCCAATATGTGATATTTTTGTGATTTTACAATTTCTTCTTGTGATGTTTTCACATTCTTATTTGCGGGTCCGAAGGTTAGGACTGGTATCAACTTGTTTATCCATTTAGGAACAACCTCCAAATTGAACAGATTAGCATCGGGTAGGTCATCAGACACTCCTTGAGGTGACTCTCCTAAAGTAATGCGAGAAAGGTGATCTGTCCGGAGGTGGGTTCTACCTTCTAACAACAACTTCAAAGTCATATTCCATTAGTAAGAGGAACCATCTTACTAATCGTCCTATATTGCAAGGTTCATTGACCAAATATAATAAAGCTTGATGATCAGTGAAAAACTTGAATTTGTTGGCCAATAAGTAGTGTTTAAACTTCTTCACAGCATATACCATGCCTAAGCCCTCTCGTTCAGTGTGGTATAGTTTCGTTCTGCTGCAGTTAGTTGTCTGCTAGGATATGCTATGGGTAAATCTAAATTTCCTTCACCGGTGGGTTGTGCTAGCACACATCCTATGGCATGATTGGAGGCATCCACATGGACTGGAATGGCTTATTCCAATCAGGAGTGGTCAATAATGGTGCTATGAAAAAACATTTCTTCAACTCATTGAAGGAATTTTCACATTCGTCATTCCACTCAAAATTTGTCAACAAATCATAAAGAGGTTTAGCTATGATCGCTACATGTGGATAAATCTACAATAATATCCACAATGGCCCATAAAGGCTTGTACCTCTTTAACATTCCTTGGCCTTGGCAACTCCGCTATGGCTCTTACTTTGTCTTCATCTGTTGAGATTCCATTCTTAGAAACAATGTGACCTAAAATTTTACCTTGTCGTACCATGAATACACACTTTTCTGGGTTCAGACACACTCGATATTCTCTACACTTGTTGAAGATCTGTCTGAGCTCAAGGATGTGGTATCGTCTTTGTTGGGAATGAGCACATAAATCATCCACATATACTTCTAAGCTCTTCCGCAAGAACTCTTTGAAGACATGACACATGAGCCTTTGGAATGTTGCGGGTGCATTGGTGAGACCAAATGGCATCACGCGAAATGCAAAGATTCCCTACTCCGTGGCGAACGCTGTTTTGTGTTGATCTTCTGGGGCAATGGCTACTTGGTTGTAACCTGAAAATCAATCAAGGAAGCTATAAACTTCCTTGCCTGCAACACACTCTAGTAAATGTTCAGTGATTGGAAGCGGATAACTATCTCTAATCGTAGTGGCATTAACTTTTTTAAGGTTAATACACACTCGCAACTTCCCGTTCTTCTTGGGCACCACTACAATGGGAGACACCCACTCAGTATGCTCAATCTCATAGATAAATCCAGCTTCAATCAACCTATCAATTTCCTCTTTTATTTTAGATGCATAAGTGTCATTATATGTGTAGGGCTTTTGTTTGGTGGGCTTGGTGTCAGCAGTCATGGGGATCGCATGAGAGCATATTCTTGGATCTACCCCCTTCAAGTCTCTATAGTGCCACACAAACACATCCCTATATTCCCTTAATAGATCTACAAGTTCCATTTCTTCTCTTGCACTTAGGTCATCTCCTATATACGTGCATCTCTCTTCGTTCTCTTCAATGGTCACTACAATCTTCTTGTTCTTTTCTTTATTATCATATGATTCTCCTATGATGGCCTCTCTCTTAGGCATTCGTACCAAAATTTTTCAATCTTCAACTTCATATTTCTTGAAGTTTTCTGTTACCTCAAACAATGATTACTCCTCTTCTCGTTTCAATGCTTTTCTTTTCTTTTTCTTTTGACTATTCTCACTTCCTTCCTTGGAATTTACAGTTTTGATACTTGTGATAGGTTCTTCTTCTTTCTGGGTAAACACTCCTATATCTTCTAGATAGTGCTTCTTTGAGTTAAAGCAACTATCCATCACAATGGACTCTAGATCATCGTCATTCTCTTCTTCTATGACATCACTAGGGTCACATTCTTCTAGCAAGGGTTGACACATGAACACTGAAATATCATAACCCTCCTCATCACAATGGGGTGTCCATTGTTCTTCATTAACTGCAATGTCCATGGTAGCTAAGATTTCTGCTCAACCCTGAGGCTCAAATTCCTCATATGGAAATATCATCGGTGTACAGGCTGGGTCTTTAACTGGTCTATCTCCTGGCGAAGTTCCTTCTTCTCTCACCTTTAAACATTTTTCCTCTTTCTCTGCCACCTTGCACATCCACAAATGAGTATCTTCATGCAACCAGGATGGGTCAGGAGAACTTCTAGAATGCACAGAGATAGAATCTTCTTTTGCTTTGTGGATAGGATTCCACTGTAGGGGTGGTACATCTCTAAAGGTGTAGTCCTTCAAATTGACCTTGGTGGTGACCCCTAAGTGTTGTAAGTACAAAGAGTTGGTTCCCCAATCCTGTACTATTTGCAACTATCATAGAAAGGGTCTTCCTAGGATCATCTCATAGACATTATTTTGCTCAAAGTCACATATAGCAAATGTATGTTCAAACTCTACACCACAAGTGATTAGAGTTATCCCTTCTAGCAATCCTAGAGGTCTTTCAAAATGACCGTCGGCCATTTGAAGCTTCATTCTAGTATGTTTTAATGTGGGTTTGCCCCATTGCTTCCACAACGAGGTGGTCACAATAGCAACACCAGCACCTAAATCTATGATTGCTTTGGTTGTGTAACCTTGGTAGGTGATTGGAAGATAAGTGTTACCTTCTTCACCCTCACACATGTCCCCTATTTTGTCTAGAGGTATTGTTGGGGATTCGGGGACAAGAAGGAGTTTGAGGGTTTGTAGGAGAAAAAGGAGATGATGGAAATGGAATAACAGTGAGAACTTCTGCAAAGGAATACTCTTGGAAACCTTGAATATTGATTATCTTTCAACAATTACAATGACTGCGCACAGTCTAATCAATGACTAAATACAACTTTAGAGAATATCAATTACTGAAGACCAATTATCTCAAGTCCTCTAGCAGCGGCCTCTCCTGCACCAATCCTTCACTTGCTTCCCGCTGCCCTTGTGCATACCTGGCACTAAGCTTCCGCCAAGCTGAGGAATTGGTATCACGGCGCACACACGCAATAGACCTTGGGACTCTTGGAATCCACACCGCCTTCTCTGCACACTTTCCTCTTGACACCTCTTGCACTCTTGAATGTCGTCGCACACTGGAGGCTCTTCTTGCTTCCTCTGAAGCTCCCTCTTGCTTCTCCTCTCAATCCCTCCAAGAATAGCCTTTTTCCTCCTTCTTGAATCCGCCGGTCCCGTGACTTCTAACTGTCATGGACTCTTGGGCTTCCTTTGATGTCCCAAGATTCTCTTTTTAGTTGGCGGCCAACGAATTGCTCTTTGTCCTGTAGTGACTTTAGTGTAAACCCAAAAATTTTAATGGGGGTCATACTTTACTTTCACTTGTGCGTACACTTTTCCGCTTCACATGTCTTCACATTCCCTTTTAATTCTTTACTTTTGCACCTTAAGATTTTAAATTCATTCTTTGAACCTTAAGAGAAAAATTACTTTGCACCCTTAGTTTCAACCGTTTAGGGCTCGACAGATGCCCACCACCTAAAGGTCTCTCCGTCCCGGAGAGACAACAGCAATACAAAACAGCAAAATTACAAAGACACAGACATGAAAACAAGGAAACTGAGGCAAGAAAAGAGGGAGAGTGTGTGTATATTATTTAAGTAAGAAAAATTATACGGTACTTTACAATAATTATTGAGAAATCAAAGGGAGGAGAAAATTATTGACAAAGCGAAAAGATAATCTAAGAGCAATGATGAGGAAGGGGATGAGCAATTTATTTAGACTATGGATGGTAAATTAAATTTATTGAGCAGGTTGATTGAGATTCTCAGACGAGGTTTGTGGAGAGGGGGGCAAAGGAGCAGAAGCTTGTTCAATCGTATGCTGTAGCGAACTAAGGCATTGCCGAAGATGATCCCTTTCCCTTCGGATATGTCTGCATGCAGCATTAGCACAAAGCCCTAAGTTAGAGCGATTCTGAAGAACTTCTAAGGCTTTCATCGCAGAGTCGGCCATATCGCGATAATGATCTCTCTCTTCTTTGAGCAATCGCGCCGTTTCGGTGAGAGAGTGCCATTGAGAGTTGGCCATGCGATTGATGTTCTCTATTGTTGAGATGTACTGTTGATGAACCGAAGCTGCCGCTGAAACCGAATCCAAGGAAATCTGGGAGGCCTGAGCATTGCCCATAGCGACTACACTTGCGTCCTGTAGTAATTGCAAAAATGAAGGGGTTGATGGTAGGTCAAAATGCGGAGTGGGAGTGGCCGTTGGAGCAGGTTGTGGAGGGGAAGGGGGAATATGCTGCGGAGGAGGATGAGGGGTTGGAGTGGCAGATGGAGTGGGAGTTGAAGGATTGAGGGAAGGGGGCGGTCGACCGACAGGGATGTTACTGATAGAGGGAGAGGTGTAATCCGGGTGAATGGGGGGCATACAGGTGGGTTGTTTAGGGTTAAGCTGTGTTTGAATGAGTGGTGGGAAAGCGGAAGAGAGGGGAGGTCTAGGGATAATGGGAGGAGTAGGTATGGATGGAGAAGTGGTAGATTCAGGAGGGAAAGGGGAAGAAGATTGGGTAGGGAAGGAGGGGACGTGAGGGGGGGTAGTTATGACTGGAGAGATGGTAGATGCAGGAGGGATAGGTGAAGAAGATTGGGGAGGGAAGGAGGGTACATCAGGGGGATTAGTCAGGAATGTAGAGGGGGTAGATGCAGGAGGGATAGGTGAAGAAGGTTGGGGAGGGATGGAGGTTACATCAGGGGGATTAGTCAGGAATGGAGAGGGGGTAGATGCAGGAGGGATAGGTGAAGAAGGTTGGGGAGGGACGGAGGTTACATCAGGGGGATTAGTCAGGAATGGAGAGGGGGTAGATGCAGGAGGGATAGGTGAAGAAGGTTGGGGAGGGACGGAGGTTACATCAGGGGGCGCGGATGCGGGTGTCGATGCGGAAGCTGAGTCAATTGAGATTAGAGGGGGGGAAGGAGATGGAGCAATGGAAGGTCCAGGGTGGGTAGGGAGATAAGAAACATTGTGGGCTGAGTGGGCAGGAATTTGATAGAGCCAAGCTAAGAAGGGTGCAGAATAGATGGAAAATGCATGAGAGCCTCTGGAGATAGCCTCGCGGAGTCGACGGGAGCGCAAAGTCAAGGAACTATAAATGAGGGTTGCGTAAGGGTAGGGACGACTATGGAGAAAGCAAAAAAGCGGATCGGCGATACGAATATCTGACCAGGGAAGCGAAGAAGATTGACTGCGTAGTAAGAAGAAAAAGATGAACGCATTGAGAAGGGTGGTCATGCGGAGCGAAAACCTAGCATTACTTTGAAAGTGTGTGGTACAAAAGGCAATAGTAGCCGAGGCGGACAGGCCAGAGTATAGGAAAGGGGGAGCCCGAAAATTTATTAGGGGAGACCCAATACTGGCGGCAATGTCTGGTATGAATAAAGTGCCGGTTCTAAAATGAGGGAATAGGCGGATAGCTTCATAAACCTGGGAAAAATTGGCGGGTTTATTGAAGAAAACATTAGCCAAGCCCCACAAGCCCGCCTGCTGGAGATCCTTAATGGAAAACATTTGACGAAGGGCAATGGTAGGTAGTGTTAGATGCATACGGATTTGCAGGTTGATGTCAGGTGGGAGAAATAGACGCATATAATCCCCGGTTGGTGAAGATGGGTGGGATGAATGAGACATAGATTGGGAAGGAGAAGGAGAGTGCGGAAGGGGAGGTGGGGAATAAAGGTAGCTGGAATCAGAGTCTATGGAATAAATGGGAAGATTAAGGGCCGGAGGCGGTGTTGGATTAGCTTGAACAGAATGTTCTGCCGATGAGGGATGAGGAGGATTGGGATTGTCAGAGGGAACCGCGACGGTGAGAGAGGATGGATTGTGAATGTTTGGAGGCAGCTGGGATGGAGGATCGGAACGCGCGCCCGGAGCGGGTGGTTCAGCCATAGAGGTAGTTGGCGGAGGGGTAGTCGGTGGTGGCGGGGTGGGAGGGGTTGAGGCGGAGCGAGAGAGAAGGAGGGGGTGCCGAGGGGAGGTTGGGAAGGTGGGTTGAGGGTTTTGGAGGGGGGAAGGGGGGGTTAGGATATGGTGTGCAGAGGGGAGGGTGGGGAAGATGAGGGAGGGGTGAGGGTGTGGTGGTTAGCGGGGCACTGAGGGGGCAGATTGGAGGAGAGGGAAGTGGGTTTGAGGAGCGCCGAGGGGGTAGATAGGAGGAGGGGGGGTGGTGGTGTGAGGGGGATAGAGGGAGAGGGGGGGGCATGGGAGGGGAGGCGTGGGGGTTTGAGGGGGTCGGAGGGGGGGCGTGGGGGATCGAGGGTGAGGGAGGGGGCTGTGGTTTGAGTTGTCGGAGGGGGGGGCGTGGGAGGGGGGGCGTGTTGCAGAGCTAAAGAGCGCACAAAGCAGAAAAAAGGACGGACCCCAAAATTTTTCCGATTTGGTCACACAACTTTTGTATCATAATCACTCTTGTATATATTTTCCGTTGTAAATGCACTAGAGGAGTCCTCTAGATGCATCCCCACAAAAGATTAGTGATTTACCCATGTACAATAGTAGGAAATTAGTCTTTTAGTGAATAAAGTGCCGGTCTCTTGTGTGAAAGGACCAAACTTAGGGCACTAGTATATAAGTCAAAAGTGACTCATTGTAAAGGACTTCTTGTCATTGTGAAGAAGAGCACTTCTGAAATTTCGAGTTTGCCTCTTTCTTGCTGATTTTGATCTTCATTTTGTTCATGTATGTGTGTGTGATGCTTGAAATGCAAGTGTAGGACTGTTGTCTACCCCTTCCCCCTTGTCTTGAGTGGCTGTAGTGTGTGCGTAAGCTAGGAGAAGCAAAAACGCGGGTGTTAGCAATTCCCGTAATTCACTGTTTCTGCCATAACTTGCAGCAGAGTGGTCAGAATTGAGTGAAACCACTACCGTTGGATTCGTCTCGTCGAGAGCTTCGAAACGAGTACCCTATTGCCTATGTTCGGAGTTCTGGGCTGGGAGAAAACCTCAAAAAACCAAAACTGCTGAAAAGAGGCTTGCGGCAACACTTCCAGTTTTTCAATAGGTGTGGGTAGTATTAGTCTTTTCTCATGCTTGAATAGCTAACTCACTTCATTTTCTATCACGTGTGCACATGTCTTCATACACTTGGTAAGTCACTCCTTAGGATTGATAATTAAATGTGTGAAAAGAACTCCACTATATGCACTTGTATGGCAATCGAGGTATAGTCTCATTGGTACAAGTCCTTGAGTCATTGCGGCTTAAGTACACACGTTTTTGGCGCCGTTGCCGGGGAGTCACTCTACCAAGGTGCCTTCGTGATAGTTATAGAGCGAGTGTGATCGAATCGTACTTGTAGACGCAAACTCATCCTTTGGCAAGTAGTCCACCATTTCAGCACTTGTCACTTCTCATCTTCGAGGTGTGTGTGATAAGTTTTAGGTTTAAGTGTAGGAGGAGGGAAGAGTAGGAGGAGTTAGGTTTTAGGTTAGAAAGAGAGGAGGAGTGAGGAGAAGAGGAGTAGGAGTAGACTAAAATCCCCAAAAATTACCAAAAAAATTCCCAAATTTTCAAGTTCTGTCAAAAAAAAGTATAAAAACCAAAAAATTCTGTTCATTTGACACTTCACTGCTCACTGGTATCGTCTGCGACAGCGACTGGTATCGTCAGTGTGGTATCGTGCAGGATAGAGCCTCAAAGCTTGTGCAAGAGTTCAAGAAGCAACCTAGATAGACCCAAGGTGAGTCCACATTAAAATTCAATACCAAAAACTCTTTAAACTTGCACAAACAAATGATTAAAAGGAATGCGCAGTATCGCGGGGGAGAAAATTTTTGAGTAATTGCATATTTTGTGAGAGACAGAGGCTTAGGAGTAAGGAGAAGGGTGAGAGGTGCAAGGGGGTGCAAAAAATTTTAAGTTTGGAGACCTTTTGGCTTGAGTATCGCGATCGGTTGAGTTTTGGTATCGCGATACCAAAATTCCCTTGTATCGCGACACTCGCCAGAGGTGTCGTATCGTTGGATACCTGCTTTGGTATCGCGACACCATTCTGGTATCGCGACACTGAGTCGGTATCGCGATCGCGCTTGAACTCCGGTATCGTATCGTCCGGTACTAATACTTGGTATCGCGACACCATTATGGTGTCGTATCGCCTAAGTTTCTAGTATCGCGACCTCACTTTACCGAGTGGCATCGTATCGCTTGATACCTTGGTATCGCGACACTACTTCAGTATCGCGATCGTGCCCTCTCAAGTGTCGTATCGTCAGGTGCTTATCTTGGTATCGCGACACCGTTGAGGTATCGTGTCGCCAAGGTTGGTATCGCGATCGCACTTACTGCGGTGGTATCGTATCGTCTCCTGTCCAGGATCGTATCGCGACACCACATTGAGATCGTATCGCCCCTAATCTCCAGTATCGTAACGTCTACTTTGCTGGTATCGTATCGTGGTATTTCCCCGTGAAGTATCGCGACACTATATCTGGTATCGTATCACGGTCAGTGCAGTATCGCCGAGAGCAGTATCGTCAGGAAGTGGTATCGCTCGGATTAACCCTTTCTTTTGGCAAACAAATTGAGTTATTGGTAGAGCTACCCAAGGGGAATCTAAGAAGCATAAAGAGAGGCTTAGGAGAGTGAATGAACTTGAGGTCAGGAAGAGTTCTAAGTAGTCGAAGGAGTGTCATATCTTCAATGGGAAGTGCAGCCCAGGCTAGCCGTCATTCTACCTACGCTGAGACCTCTAGTGAGTCGGAGGAAGAAGTACCTATGGCTTCGCAAGACATGCAAGGTCCCACACCAATGAGAAGCTTCATGACTACTGTGGAGGGGGACTACCGTACTTCCTTGCAGTATGTGTCCACCAATGCCCAGGAGATTCCAATCTACCTGGATGGCTTAAATAGGTCTGTGGCCAGGATGGTAACTTCCCAGAATGCCACAATTGTGCCCCGACCAGCTGTCAAATATGAAGGAGGTGCATATGTTGACAAAGTTGGCCACATCTACATTGTAACCGAATTCCCAGAAAGGATCAATGAACGAGGGGAACTCTCAGACCCTGAAAATCTAGGAAGGACACAACCAGAAGAGTTTGTGACCACCCCTAGAGGCAGATCCCGAGTGTCACGTGTCTTGAGAGGTGACTTGATACCTCAGGACGACTATTTGTTAGAAGTCTATATGATCCACGGATCAAACTTATTGTTGCAAACCGATTCACCTGTTCCAGGGAGAGAAGAAAACCCCATGACGTTCTATGAGTTGAAAGATCCGGATGACGAGACTAGACTCACATACCTGGATAAAGATCAAAGGAGGTATTGGCCTGTGAGTGTCTTAGACAGGTCTCGATTAAGATATATGGGTGCACCTGTGTTTCCTCAGAGAGAACAGGCAACAACCTCACACAATCCATTCGGAAATCAAGAAGAAACCGAAAATGCTGCATCAGGACAGACTAGCCATAGGAGCATACCTGATCATGCTCACGTACAATTTACCACACCAGGAACACAAGCACACCCTCAGACCCAACCAGGGATAGCAAATCAGTACAGACCACATGTAAGACCACAACCAACGATAGGAAGACAGCCTGGAATGCCACCAATACGACCAGCTGTCCCCATTCTTCCTGTGATGCCCAGACCACCTGAACCGATTAGAAGGCTGAGGCCTATTCAAGTGGCTAAGTGCGTAAGAAACCCTTATGATGGGTCAGGAGAACCTTATGATCACATTGTAGAATTCAAACAAGTTCTGAGAGCGGAACAAGTAGACGACTTCTTTGTACAGTATGAGGCATTTGGACTCACCCTCATAGGAACAGCTCTGACTTGGTTCCAACCCCTAGATCCCAATCAATTTGGAAGCATGGAACAATTTTTTCAAGAATTTATAGGAGAATTCACTAAGAGGGGAATCAAACACAATTCATCTTCGTTAATCCACAGCTTCAAACAAAATCTTAATGAATCGGTGAAGACAGCTGCCAGAAGGTTCAACCAGTACGTGGATAGATGCCCAATGACAGAGAGGCCGTCTCAACAAAAAATGATTTCATTATTTTTGGATGGACTCACTAACGGGACCTTAAGAACATTAGTATACGTGAAAAGACTACAAACTTTGAGTGAATGTCTTCAGGAGTGTATTGATTTGGAAGATAACTTGGCCGAGGACCTCAACAGCAAGTCCAGCCACGCTAAATCTGATGATTCAAAGAGCACCATCTCTTCCAACTCAAGTCACGTGGAAGAATTAGCAGAGCTTTTAGCCAAGAAATTAGGAGCTCAAGGGCAACGAGCTTATCAACATCCGGCTCAGAGATTGCCTATGCTACGGAGATGTAGCTTATGTGGAGGAGATCACCCCACTCACCTGTGTGTTCGAGGAGGGGGCGGTGCACAACCAACTTATCCATACAACAAACAGCAACAACAAGGGACTTCTTGGTACTGTCACATAGAACAGAAATACACTAATCACACTACTGAAAACTGTCCGTTTAATAGGCAAACACGCCCTTTTCAACCACCTCAGTATCGATCGTATGGATATCCACCTAGAGACCCGAACAGAGAGGTCCCAAGATACAACCCTTATCCAACACAGACGGGAGTACCCAGACCAATTGAACAGATATCATACCCACCACCACAACCAGTGCTAGGACCCCAACCGTCACAACCTCAACAAGTAGTATCAGTAAGGTATGCGCAACCAGAAGAAAATCTAGAACGAGCAATAGTACCATCCACGACAATGACCCAGATAGAACCAACAAACCTTGGATACGAAACCCTACCAAGTGAGTATTACCCGTATGAAGCCTACATGATGGAATGCGAACCGGCATATGAAACTACATACTATGGGTATGAAGGCTATGATCAGACCTATGGAGCAGAGACTTCCACTCTAATGTATACAGCTCCTAAGGCACAACAACCCATGAGACCACCCAGTAGACCACCAGTACAGAGAGGACCATGCTATAGATGTGGAGGAGACCATTTCATTAGAGAATGCCCTCGACCGTATAACCCTCCACCACCTAGAACCTGGGAAGGATATTGCAGTGATTGTGGAAAGGAACATCTTTTTAGGGATTGCCCTAAGAATCCAGAAAAAAACCAAGGTTTTGCACCAATCAATGTAATAGAGGTCATAGAAGAATCAGGAAGTGATAAGGAGTATACAGTGCCACTAAAAGCCATCACCAGAGCCCAAACAAAACAACAACGAGAACGGCAATCAGAAGAGGAACAGAAAAGCGATGCGAAAATAAGCCCTTCAACTCAAATAGTGGAGGATTCGGAGGACCCATGTAAAAATTCCTGCAACACAAAAGCTCAGAAATGGAAAGAAAGACGAGAGAAGCTCAAGGATAAATGGGCAAAGAACAAGAGTACAAACAGTAAAAAGCAAATCGAAAAGTCAAGTAAACACAAAGAGCAAGAGAAGTCCACGGAGACTCCTGAGCTAACCAAACCTAGCTCTGATAGGGAGAAGCCTGGATCAATTCTAGCAGACCCCAAGCCAGACGACTTGGAAATGTGGTTAAAAGCATACCAAGCTAGAATCAAAATGGGACCGAACATAGAGCAACATGAAAAAATCTACCCTAAAGGGGAACTAGAAAAGGAAAGACTAGCCTTATGCAGAAAACTCATAGAAGTAGCACAAACAACCCTAGAAAAGACTATCCCAACCCTACCAGAAACGAGAATGGCACAAGAACCTTATGAAGAATGCATCAAACCAAAGGATGAAGAACTTAGAAAAGAAGATCCCCAAGGTGAACAAGAGACAGCACAAGATGATCCTGTATCAGCCATACCAGACTTGGAAGCAGATTGGCCTAAGGACTTGTGGGATAGAATCAGAGAAGAACAATGGGAGAAGAATGGTGTCGAGCCACCACCATTTGGTGAAATAGATGTGGAAGACTGTCAACCCCATCCTAACCTCGAGGAAGTCTACAAGGAGGTCTCAAGACTCGATAGAGATAGAGAGGAGACCATAAGCATTTCAACATTGCCTAACTATATGGGAGAGTACGAAAGAAAGTCAGTGATAATGCGAGCACCCACGGTGCAGGGAAAAGGAAAAGAAAAGGGAAAGGAAAGTTCGCATAACCTAACGGAACTAAAGAGAACCAAAGTGCAATGCCAATTGACAGTGGAAGAATTGCTTCGACTTAAACCCCAGTTATGGAAGCAATTGGCAGATCAATTGAACACACGACCAAAGAAGGGAGGATTAAAAGAAAAGGAAATGGAAAATGAGTCCATAATACAAGTTCCAGTTGACAAAGTAGGGGAGTTCAGTGAAGGGGATGAAGGGAATACCTGTTTACCTGTCATCCATAATGGGTACATGACCAAAGCGATCTTAGACACAGGAGCAGGAGTAGGAATTGCAACAAAGGAGATTTGGGAAAAGTGGGGAAGACCAGCCTTACGACCCACTCGTATGAAACTCCAATTAGCAGACGGTCATGTGGAGAGACCCCTAGGAATATTGGAAGGAGTTAAGCTAATCACATGTGGAGTGGAATTTGAACACACACTAGCCATATGCAAATTCGAGAAAGCAAACAACTATGAGATGATATTAGGACGACCCTTCATGAGACAGTTGCGGGTAGTACAGGATTGGGGCAGAGATTCATTATATCTCCAACATCAAGGGAACACCACTAAGATAAATTTGCACACATTCGCTTATCGGGATGTCCCTCCATTACAATGGAATCCAGTCCACAGGGAAGAAGATGACCTATCCATTCACAGTGCTGGATCAAGTGACCAATCTTGGATGCACGAGGATACCCAGTTGTGGATGTGCAAAGAAGCAAAGAAGGAGGAGTGTAAAAAACAAATGTGGCCAATAGGACACCCTAACTATCGACCGATAGAAGACCCCGATTACATGCCTCAAATTTTTTCAGATGAACTCTTCGAACCACATGGCTGGATGGAAATTCTAGCAACATTAGATGTGTGTGTGAATGAGGAAGTATTGACGATGAACGATTGTATAGACGAAGAAGGATATGATGTGAATCTCTACATGATTGTCCTCCAGGAAATAGAAGAAGGGGAAATTGAAGAGAAAGAATGGAAAGAAGAGTACGAAAGCATAGAAATGGAACCAGAGTTTGATTCTGAGGAACAATATTTAAAAACTATGCAAAAAGAATCAAGAGAAAGATCAACAAAAGTCTTAGCAATCGAAACCATGCATGAGCATAGAGAAGACACGAATAAAGTGAAACAGGAACCAGACTGTTTCGAAGTTCCAGAACATTTTAAAAAATACAAAGTGGAAGAAAGAAAAGTAGCTATACAAATGCCTAAACGAGAGGTAAGAGACGGAGAAGCATATGACAACAAGGAACAAACAAAAAAAATTGTAGTAACGGTAGAGAAGGGAGAAGAAAGATGCACGTATATTGGCAAAGATGTCTCGGAAGAAGAAGAGGAGGAACTCATACACCTTATCCGAGAATATCGAGACGTATTCGCATGGACCTATAAGGATCTCAAAGGTGTGGAACCCACTATTTGTTCCCATCGAATACCAATGATAGCAGATGCAAAACCCTCCAAACAACGTCCTTATACATACAATGAAGTCTATGCAGCAAAGATTAAGGAGGAAATAGACAAACTACTAGCGGCGGGATTCATATATGAGATAGAACACACCGAGTGGGTATCACCACTGGTAGTAGTGCCTAAGAAGAACGGAAAACTAAGGGTGTGTATCAACTTGAAAAAAGTAAATGCAGCAACTATACGTGATAGTTTCCCATTACCCATCACAGACCATCTTTTGGAAAGGGTTGCCGGCAAGGAGGTCTATAGCTTCTTGGATGGATTCTCTGGTTACAACCAAGTAGCTATTGCAACTGAGGACCAGCATAAAACCGCATTCGCGACCGAATGGGGAGTCTATGCATTTAGAGTGATGCCTTTTGGGCTCACTAATGCGCCAGCCACATTCCAAAGACTGATGTGTCATGTATTCAAAGAATTTCTGAGAAAAAGTATGGAAGTATACGTAGATGACCTTTGTACATACTCAAATCAACGACCAGACCATATACCGGAACTGAGAAAAATATTCAGTAAATGTAGACAGTACAGAGTATGCCTCAACCCTGAGAAATGTGTCTTCATGGTGCGACAAGGAAAAATTCTAGGACACATAGTTTCGAGGAATGGAATATCAACGGATGAGGACAAGATTAGAGTCATCTTAGACTTGCCAAGACCCAAGAATGCAAAGGAAGTGCAAGCTTTTATGGGGCATTGTGGATATTACAGAAGGTTTATCCACATGTATGCCATAATAGCAAAACCCTTGTATGGTCTCTTGACTCAATTTACTTGGACAGACGAGTGTGAGAAGGCCTTCAACGAGCTTAAGGAGCGGTTGAGTACAGCCCCAATTCTGAAATCACCCAACTGGAACAAGCCTTTTCATATTCATGTTGACGCTTCTAACTATGCCATTGGATGTATCCTAGCTCAACCGGCTGACGAAGGGAAGCTCGACCATCCAATCGCTTATGCTAGTAGACAATTAAACCAAGCAGAAAGAAATTACACGACTACTGAAAGAGAAGGCTTAGGAATGGTTTATGCAGTGAAGAAGTTTAGACACTATCTCTTAGCCAACAAATTCAAGTTCTTCATAGACCATCAGGCTTTGTTGTATCTAGTCAATAAGCCTTGCAACACGGGAAGGTTGGTACGATGGTTCTTACTATTAATGGAGTTCGACTTTGAGGTAATAGTCAAAAAAGGAAACACACATGTAAGAGCAGATCACCTTTCAAGGCTAACGCATGGAGAACCACCTAGCGGAGTACCGGATGATTTACCAGATACGTATTTGTTTAATCTTGAAGTATGTCCAAAGTGGGCGGAACGACTAATTCCTATACTCACCCATGGCCCTCAACATTCAATAAACAAGAATAGCAAACAAGAGATTTTTCAAACAAGAAATTTACACATTGTTGCTGGAAGCATGTATTATAAGGAACCCAATGGTGTCTTGTTAAGATGTGTCGAGGAGGACGAACAGAAGCACTTAATCCAGCAAGCACACGTAAACAAGTGGAAAACCCATCAAGGGATACATGGGACAATTCGAGAATTGAAAAGGTTAGGTGTATATTGGCCTGACATGCCAAAAGACGTTCACGATTATGTAATTAATTGTGCAGAATGCAAAGAGACTAGCCCGAAGGACCACATGTCCATACCTTTTTCGACCATAGTACCCAAGTGGAGTACAACATTGGTAAAATTCTTGAAAACCCAAGAACATGAGTTGGGAACCAGCCTAGCAAAAAAGCGATCCTTAGAGGAAATGAGCAAGGACTATACTCTCATAGGAAAGCAACTGTTCAAACGAGGGAAGGATAACCAACTGAGATTATGTGTGTATGAGGGAGAATATCTTCCCATATTAGAAATGGCACATGCAGGTGCTGCAGGAGGTCATTTTTCGGCTGAAAGAACTGTTAAAATGATTCTCTTTGCAGGCTTATGGTGGCCAACTCTACACATGGATGCTGAAACGTATGTACGAAGTTGTGAGACTTGTCAGAGAACCAAATACCCAATTCGGAGAGACGACATGCCTTTAAGACCCATGGTTTGTGCGCGAGCATTTACCAAGTGGGGTATTGATTTCATAGGACCTATCAACCCACCTGCAAAAGGATCACATGCGGAGTACATCATAGTAGCCACCGACTACTTAACCAAGTGGGTAGAAGCAAAAGCCACTAGAAAGAATGATGCTCAAACCACAGCAAAATTTCTCTTTGAGCACATATTCACACGCTTTGGACTACCGATCGAGATAGTGAGTGATCGAGGAACTCACTTCCTAAACGAAGTCATTGAATCGCTAATGAATGAATTTCTAGTGATCCACAAAAAATCAGCCCCATACCATCCTCAAGCTAACGGACAGGCCGAAAGTTCCAACAAAGTACTATGTACTGTCTTGACAAAGATTGTCAATAATGGGAGGTCGGATTGGGACAAACAATTGCATCATGCAATCTGGGCATTCCGAGTTGCATATAAAACAGCCATTGGAACCACCCCTTTCAATTTAGTGTATGGGCAAAATGCAATTTTGCCAATTGACTTCTTGGTACCTACATTGAAAGTGGCCCAGCAATATGAGTGGAACGGTCATGAATTATCCCAACAACTAGATCAAATTGAGAAGTTACATGAAACTAGATTGCAAGCCGTAGCAGGCATTTATGCTGCTAAACGGAGACAGAAAGCATACTATGATGCACATATAAAAGACAAGGGACTTAAAGAAGGAGACTTAGTCTTAGTGTACACTCTAAAACAACATGCAAAGAAGCTACAAAAACGCGGATACGGACCCTTGATCATAAATCGAATCTCTACTAGTGGTGCAGTCAATCTCGCTACACTAGACGGAGACATTCTTCCCAACTACATCAGTGGATGCAGAGTGAGACGATTCATAGAGCCCTTGACAGATCAGATGTTAGCACGACTGTTAGGAGCTCAAAATAGGAAAAAGGAAGAAGAACGAATTAGAGAGGAAGCCAGACAGGAAGCACTAGAACGCATTAGGAAACGGAAAGAATGGATCCGGCAAAGAGATGAACGCTATCTCCAAGGAGAAGAGCCCATCCCTATGGCAAACTACCAGGTCAAAAATGGTGACGCCACAGGTATATGTAAAACACAACCTTACCTAAACCTAGGGATTGGTCAGACGGAGTATAAATTGATAGACGCATTGATAGACTCAGGAGCAGGCCTCAGCTGCATGCGAAAGAGAATAGTCAATGAATTACAATTAGAATTGAATCCCACAAAAGCCCAATTAATGGGAATTGGAGGTCACACCATAGAATGTATTGGAACCACGAATGTATCTCTCCACATAGGAAATTCCTCCATGGAACAAAGAGTCCTAGTATGTGAGGATAACGATTTAATGGAAGACTTCATTCTGGGACAAGACTGGATCATTGAAACAGAAGCATGTATCCATCTGGCTCAAGGATATATTTCAGCCACGATAGGGCATAAAGAGGTTTTCAGCTTGCTTGAAGAGAAACCACGTAACCAAGCCATGTCAATACCAAGATCAGAGGAAGTTCAAGAAGCAACGAAAGATAGTAGCGACTGTGCTCAACCGTTAGAAAGCAAATGCATAGAAACTGAAACTTTAATCATTCCTACATCCCCTGTAGCGTCGAAGCTACCCGAAGTAAAAGAGGATCAGCCAACGATTGAGGAGACGCTCTCTCCTAAACATGCCCAAGGCCTCCAAAGATCGAACTATTGGAAACCAACAAGCAGATACTCGAACAGCCCACCATCCAAATATATGTGGGTACGAAAGGATCAGGTACAGAGTCAAAAAATGTCTACAAGCGCTTTGAAGAAGGAAACGGACGTCACCAAATCAGCTACAAAGAACTACAAACGAAGAGAACCAGTACAAGTATGGATTGCCAAGCCCCTGCTTGAAGCTCAAAGATCTCGACATCAGATATGGATTCCCAAAAAGGTCATACAAACAGCTAAACAGAATATGAAGACCAAAGAGGAAACGCCATAGCAGACTAGGCAAATGCCACAACCACCAAAGAATCATCAGAAAAGATCACAAAGCAATGTCAAAATCCATCGGACTGTGGATAAGGCAAATGGAACACCAACAACTACACGAATCGAGGAAACCCGACAACCTTTCTCAGTGTTTTCAAAATGGGTGTGGAAACCAAAGCAACCACAAGGAGCAATTGATCGAGGAGAAAAAGCACCCAATTGCACTCATGTTGTGTCTGATGCACCCAAAGTATGCATGATAGGGCCACATTACACGGCCATGCATTCGGCACAGGATGTAAATTATCAAACTAGTGGTGCACGATCTCCGAGTTAGACTAGCTCTTAGCTTTAAACTGTTAGGAATGGACATACTATGTACATAACCTACGCTTCGGCTTTGGACTGACTTTTCTGTTGTCCTTTCAGCAAAAAAAATATATATAAAAATACATAAAAAATTCAGGTATTACCCTTCTCACACCCACGGGAAAGGGACGGCACCATGCACTCGGAGCAATATCAAATTATGAATCAACACATGGCGGAGGATTTCTGAAAATTATGGAAACTAATTCACACTCTATATTAAGTGCAGATGGCTTCTGAAGACTCTGAAGCTACAATCCAAGAGGAGGTCCAGGAATTTCCTCCCCAATGTCTTACGAAGGCTAAAGGCCACTGGTTCAGAGATGAGCAGCCAGTGGAAGAGTATCTTTTCTTGGCCAACATAAAGATTAAGGACACCGATCACCACTTTCCGATCATGTCCCAGGACTTCAAGATTTTGCATGGCATGCCATCTACAATTGAAATCATGAAGAAAGCAGGACTTCACAAATATTTTGAGTTACCCATCTACAAGCCGGACTTTCAACGCTGTACACAAGTCATGAACACTTTAAGACCAGCACTACATGATCCATTGGTGCCAGAAGCCAATGTGATGGATAAGAATGGAGAATGGGTTGTCATTCATTTTTCCCACGACTTAATCAAAGAAGCATTTGGATGGGAAAAGGATGGCGTCAACACGGTCAAGGAAGAGAGTCGTGGAGCAAAAACAAGAACTTTCGTTGACATCAATAGGGTGGATATCGAAGAAGAAGTCAAGTTGATTCATCAACACTTTTGCTTCCCGAGCATGAACAGATACACGGCCCCTCAAAAAATCATTGTACAATTATTGTCTCATGCCATAAAACAAATTGGAAATCAGGTAAATCTTACCCCATATGTACAAGAAAGATTGTTCGAGGCAAAAAAGAAATGGGAAAATAAGAAATTCCTTAATGGAACCGCTGCCCTCACAATCATGATTTACCATGCATTGGGCATGCGAGAGTACTTGAGAGAGATGCCATCTTCAATGGAGCTGGCTCAATATGTCAAGAATGCTTCTGTACCAAAACAAAAGAAAGGGAGTAAGCAAGCAGAAGAAACAGAAACAAGTTCGCAACCCCGGATGAGAGGAACCATGAGAGGAACAAAGCGGCCTAGAGAAGTTCTACAGAAAGAGGAAGAAGCACCACAACCAAAAAGAGTACATGTGCTGCCTACCACCACCACTCAAGGACCCAGAGAGATTACGGAGGAAGAATTAACCCAAGCACTGGAGGAGACTCACAAGTATACAGAAGGGCAAATCAATCTCCCAGTGCAGGGTCATCACTACCAACAGGCTGCAACAGTTCAAAAACAAAAAAGAAAACTCACTAAGGTACACAGATATCGGGAGATTGGGCTAGACAATTCAAGTTCAACATCCGACGCCCAAGAAAAGCAAACTACATCATTATTGGATGTAGATATTAAAAGTGAATCGAAGGATGATGGCCAGTGGACCGAATTAAAGGAAGTAAACTATGACGAAGCCCAAGCTGACAACAAAGAAAAAGGTCAATCATCGCTGGCAGACCAGAACACAACCACAGAGAAGGCAAAAGAAGAAAGGCAACAACCCATTCAACACAAAGATGCATCCACCACCCATACAAAGGCGGATAAATCTGAGGCTGAGATGCATGCAATGATATCTGAGGACAAGCATCAGGAAGGAGGAAAAGAAGACGAAGAACCCTTCACCCCACTCAGGGTTGTGGCAGAACCGTCCCCTCTAGATGTAACATTTCAAGGGAGTGCCACGAAAGTTCGTAAAACGGTCGAAAATGAAGCAGAAGTTAATATACAACTACAGGTCCGACAACCACACAAAGAATTGATCCATGTAGCACAGGGACAAGATGTACAAACAGGAGAAACACCGGACATAACAAAGACATGGTTGAACGTGGACATAGCTCAGCTCAAGCCTGTGGTGCAGGATTTGATTCGCACTGCACTAGACACTCAACAGTTAATGCTTGATGCTGATGAAGATTACGACCAGGCCATGCTCGGCAAACAAAAGCTTCAGAAAGAAAGTATACATTTGGCAAAGACCTTATCTAAAGTAGAAGCTCAGGTGTTGAAGAAAAAGGAGAAGATAAAAACAACCAAAACACAATGCAAAACATTAGAAAAGGAGAATGCCCACCTGAAAGAGCAAGTATTAGAGCTGACGAAGCAACTGGAAGTAACGGAAAAAGAGAAAACAAGAATACAGACTCGTAGCAAAGTACTCGAGTCGCAGCTCAAGGTGAGCATGGAAGAAGCAGATCAACTAAGGGACAGAAACAAAGAGCTAATAACAGCTCTCCTCAGTGATCAACCATCGAAAGATCTTGACAAAACAAATGAGGACATAAAAGACATGGAAGCAAAGTTGACCCAGATGGCAGATCAGCTCAAACAGGAGCAAGAGACCATCGCAGAATGGGAACAAAGATACATGAATGACACTGCCACTCTACGCAAGAAATGGAAAAAAGCAGAGAACGATTATTTCCGACAGTGCAAAGAAGACACAGATCACATGAACATAGTTGCACAGGAATTAATCAAACATCAAGAAAAGATTACAAAGGTTGAAGAGGAGCTCAAGAATAAAGATGACATCATTAAGCGGCTGCAGGAGCAGATTGAGCTAAAAGAGAAACAAGGGACACCAGTAGTTCCTCCAGAAACCACGGCTACTGTGGAGGAAGAGGTACGTCCTCTCTCTCCCCCCTTGTATCATTCTCCAATAAGGGCGGAACAGGAGGTTCCACTAGAACCTAACACACGCGACATTGCAGAATTAAGCAGACCAGAAAGGGCACTACTGGTGTCCCAGCTCACGGCTGATTTTGAAGATCAAATAATACAAATTATGAAAGAAGCTCGAATAGACAATAAACAGCTAGATCAAATTTTGAAGCCCTTCAATGTACCATATGGTCTACTGAAAGAACAGACGCGCGTGTATATAAAGACTACCACGAATAAAGATCCAGACCCCAACCTTCAATTCCAGCATGACACTTTCAAGTATACTCAAGAGGAATTTGAGAAGGCGGATCCCATATGGCGAAGGAAAATTTTGGAGAAGAATCCGACTTTGCGGGTACAGTGGGAAGCGTCACCATATGCGCTTCAGGTAAATCCATCATTTTGTCCTGTACCCCGCAGACGCTCTTGGACGCAATTTTGGGAAGCACAGCGTCAAGGCTCCATCAATAATCAGTGGCTAAATTACCCGTTACTACCTAGTCCGCCACATAACTATCTACCCACTGAAGAATATATGGTAAAGACAATGGAATTCTGGATTGCCAAATATGCTACAGTGCCGGACTTAGCAGTCAAGATGACAAATAAAATATTTAGCATGCTCATTACAGTGCTCAAAGTCTTCCAGCATGCGAAGTATACATTTTTGAATTTCATTGGCATTACGCAAGGGTCGGAAGCTCTCATTTTTGATCTATCAACCATTCCGAGCCGACTCACCATTATGGCATACTATTCCCGCCTTATGTTTTTGCCATCAACATATATGCAGACTTTCGAAGAAGCATTCTTCACCGGCTTCTTTGAAATAGATTCGGAGATTTTTGTAAAAATGACTTCTAATTTAAATGCAAGGCTGGTGGCCTATGAAACAAGCTTTTTTGCTGATCATCGACAGGCGCCAGAAGACGGAGTGAAGTCAAATCAATGGAAGGAATTCATGATATGTCATGCAAATCTACTGAACCAACGAGAGCAAACCGCCATTCAAACCTACACGCGTCGCCTCAGAAAGCCTGTCGAGGACGACAGAGTTCAGGAGGAGGGACGTGTAGAGGGACAATCAAGCAAGAAGAAAATCAAAGTCCAAAACAATACATTAAGAAGAGAAAAGAACGTATCTCTGCAGGAAGCCCCGCAGGGGCACGCACCAGGCTACAAAGCTAAACCCCGGGGTCCCAAGTTGTGGACTTTTCAAACATCAGAGTAGGACCAAAAGAAAGAAAGGGGTAGAGGCTGAAAAGTTGAAGAGGGTGACTAAGAACAGCACATTCCTAGTCACTGGTGGCGTGCGTGGCAACCCAAGTCAACAGGCAACACAGCCCAAGGGACGCGTTCGCGAAGCAAAGCCTGTCAAGGGACGACAGAGACGAAGAGGGGGAGAGTGTTGCAGAGCTAAAGAGCGCACAAAGCAGAGAAAAGGACGGACCCCAAAATTTTTCCGATTTGGTCACACAACTTTTGTATCATAATCACTCTTGTATATATTTTCCGTTGTAAATGCACTAGAGGAGTCCTCTAGATGCATCCCCACAAAAGATTAGTGATTTACCCATGTACAATAGTAGGAAATTAGTCTTTTAGTGAATAAAGTGCCGGTCTCTTGTGTGAAAGGACCAAACTTAGGGCACTAGTATATAAGTCAAAAGTGACTCATTGTAAAGGACTTCTTGTCATTGTGAAGAAGAGCACTTCTGAAATTTCGAGTTTGCCTCTTTCTTGCTGATTTTGATCTTCATTTTGTTCATGTATGTGTGTGTGATGCTTGAAATGCAAGTGTAGGACTGTTGTCTACCCCTTCCCCCTTGTCTTGAGTGGCTGTAGTGTGTGCGTAAGCTAGGAGAAGCAAAAACGCGGGTGTTAGTAATTCCCGTAATTCACTGTTTCTGCCATAACTTGCAGCAGAGTGGTCAGAATTGAGTGAAACCACTACCATTGGATTCGTCTCGTCGAGAGCTTCGAAACGAGTACCCTATTGCCTATGTTCGGAGTTCTGGGCTGGGAGAAAACCTCAAAAAACCGAAACTGCTGAAAAGAGGCTTGCGGCAACACTTCCAGTTTTTCAGTAGGTGTGGGTAGTATTAGTCTTTTCTCATGCTTGAATAGCTAACTCACTTCATTTTCTATCACGTGTGCACATGTCTTCATACACTTGGTAAGTCACTCCTTAGGATTGATAATTAAATGTGTGAAAAGAACTCCACTATATGCACTTGTATGGCAATCGAGGTATAGTCTCATTGGTACAAGTCCTTGAGTCATTGCGGCTTAAGTACACAGGGCGTTTGAGGGTAGAGGTGGTGGTGGGAGGCGGGTTGAGGGGGGCGGTAGACTGAGGGGGGGGGGGGGGGGGCGGGGGATCGAGGGGGATGGAGGGGAAGGGGGGGTGGGGGGCCTGCGGGGTTAGGAGGGGTGGAGGGGGTGGCGCTGCGGGGTGCCGAGGAAAGGAGGGGGAGGGGGTGGAGGGGTTGGAGGCGGAGGGAGGGGGGTGTGGGGCGTTGCGGGGTGCCGAGGAGTTAGGGGGAGGGGGTGGAGGGGTTGGAGGCGGAGGGAGGGGGGTTGAGGGGTTTGGGGGTGAGGGGAGGGGGGTGGGGCGCTGCGGGGTGTCGAGGGAAGGAGGGGGGGTGGTTGAGGGGTTTGGAGGTGAGGTGAGGGGGTGGGGCGCTGCGGGGTGCCGAGGAGTTAGGGGGAGGGGGTGGAGGGGTTGGAGGCGGAGGGAGGGGGGTTGAGGGGTTTGGGGGTGAGGTGAGGGGGGTGGGGCGCTGCGGGGTGCCGAGGGAAGGAGGGGGGGTGGTTGAGGGGTTTGGAGGTGAGGTGAGGGGGTGGGGCGCTGCGGGGTATCGAGGGAAGGAGGGGGGGGGAGGGGGTGGAGTAGTCCGAGGGGGCGCGGGGTGAGGGAGGGGGCGGTGGTGTGAGGTGGTCGGAGGGGGGGCGTGGGAGGGGAGGCGTGGGGGTTTGAGGGGGTCGGAGGGGGGGCGTGGGGTATCGAGGGTGAGGGCGGGGGCGGTGGTTTGAGGTGGTCGGAGGGGGGGGGTGTGGGAGGGGAGGCGTTGGGTTTTGAGGGGGTCGAAGGGGGGGCGTGGGAGGGGGCGTTTGAGGGTAGAGTTGGTGGTGGGAGGCGGGTTGAGGGGGGCGGTAGACTGAGGGGGGGGGGCGGGGGATCGAGGGGGATGGAGGGGAAGGGGGGGTGGGGGGCCTGCGGGGTTAGGAGGGGTGGAGGGGGTGGCACTGCGGGGTGCCGAGGAAAGGAGGGGGAGGGGGTGGAGGGGTTGGAGGCGGAGGGAGGGGGGTGTGGGGCGCTTCGGGGTGCCGAGGAGTTAGGGGGAGGGGGTGGAGGGGTTGGAGGCGGAGGGAGGGGGGTTGAGGGGTTTGGGGGTGAGGGGAGGGGGGTGGGGCGCTGCGGGGTGTCGAGGGAAGGAGGGGGGGTGGTTGAGGGGTTTGGAGGTGAGGTGAGGGGGGGGGGGGGGGGCGCTGCGGGGTATCAAGGGAAGGAGGGGGGTGGGTTGGAGGTGTTGGAGGCGGAGGGAGGGGGGTGTGGGGCGCTGCGGGGTGCCGAGGAGTTAGGGAGAGGGGGTGGAGGGGTTGGAGGCGGAGGGAGGGGGGTTGAGGGGTTTGGGGGTGAGGTGAGGGGGGTGGGGCGCTGCGGGGTGCCGAGGGAAGGAGGGGGGGTGGTTGAGGGGTTTGGAGGTGAGGTGAGGGGGTGTGGCTTGCGGGGCGCCGAGCGGAGGTTGGGAGGGGGTTGGTTGGGTGAGGGAGGGGGGTGCGAGTTGGTTGGAGCGGGGGAGTAGGGAGGGGCGCAAGCGGGTGGGATGGAGGGCGTCCGAGTGGTGTTGAGGGGGATGGAGAGGGTGAGGTTGCGGTGATATGGAAAGGGGGAAGGAGGAGGGAGGGTGGTGGTATGGAGGAGTCGATGAGGTGGAGAGGGTGTGAGATGATCTTCTTCTGTCTTCCCCAGCACAACTGGCCTGTGCAATGAAAAGTAGTATGGAATTCTGATGTTGTTGAAGCAAGTATGAAGAAAAGGCCATATTATATAGCGAGTTTGAATGAGGGAGCACCTCTCAGGAAGGAACGGTCTAGCCTAAAAGGTTGTTCAAAAGAGGGGAGAGCCAAACTTCAATCTCATCCATCCGAGAGATACACAAAGGAAAGGGCATAATTGAAAGATAGTGAACCAAAACTAAGAGCCACAAAAAAATCGACGCCCATTTTTATTTACTGAAGAATTTCTATTTTTTATCGATGAAGAACATTTGCGCCCCAAAATTGCTAGCTGATTATTACTACTTATTAAAATAATCCAAAAACAATTAGAAAACTAAATAAAGGAAAATGCAATGGTTACGATACTTGATAATAAGCCTTGATTCTGGAAATGTTTACTAAAGGTAGGGTGTTGCCAGCGAGGGTTTCCAATTGCACAGCACCCCAATGCAGTATCTTCAGCACGCGAAAAGGTCCTTCCCAGTGAGGGATCCATTTCCCTGTTGCAGTCGTGTGAGGGTTAGGTTTATGGAGAAGAACTAACATGCCTGCCTCTATGTGGTTTTTCCACAGATGTCTATCATGTGCCTCCTTCCGTTTCCTTTGAGTTTCTATCAATTGTTTGGATGCTAGTAGACGAATCTCCTCCACTTTATTTAAAGCTCCTAGCCTCTGATAGACATCACAATCCTTCTTTCCCTGCATTAAGGCTATCTTAGGCGATCCATGTAAAAATTCAAAGGGCTCGATGGGTAATATGCCATAAACCAGCTGGAATGGAGAATATCCAGTGGCCTCTTTGCAGGCTAACCTGTATGCCCAAAGTGTACCTAAGTACGCACTGCCCCATGAAGTGGGTTGCAACATACACTCCTTCCTTAACATTGAAATTAGAACCTTATTGGTAGACTCAGCCTGTCCATTTGCTCGTGGATAGTAAGCACAAGAGGTCCTATGAAGAATTATGTACCTGTTGAAGATTTCTTGTAGGACTTTATTGACAAAATGGGTACCTTGATCAGTACAAATTTCAAGTGGACAACCAAACCTGCAAATGATGTTACTATAAATGAAATCAGCAACAGTCTGGGCAGTGCAATCTGTGGAAGCAATAGCTTCAGCCCACTTTGTTGCATAGTCTGTAGCTATCAGGAGATATTTTTCTCTTTTTGGAAAAGCGGGAGGGTAGATGGGCCCTACAAAATCTAATCCCCACTTCTCGAATGGTTGCCAGGAGGTGGAAATAACTAGGGGGTTATTTCTCTGCTTTGTTGGCTTAGGTCCACACCTTTGGCAAATATCACAAGCCTTTCCCCATTCATCTGCATCCCTGAAAAGTGTAGGCCACCATAGGCCCGCATCCAGTATCCTCTGACTCATAATATGTCCTGGGAGGTGCCCACCACCTGTTCCTTCATGTGCAGAGTGAAGGACTTCCCTCACTTCTTCTTCTTCCAAACACTTCCTGAACCGATCATCTTTGCCTTGTCTGTACAATTGATCTTGGATGAAGGTATATGGTCGACTCTTGATTAGCAGGCTCTTCTTTTGTACAGCACTAGCCTTTTCTGGATACAATCCAGTTTTAATGAAATTTTTAATGTCGTAATACCAACCTTGAGCTTTTACAACAAACAGATGTGCATCTGGAAAGTCATCATGGATTCCACTAGATTGATTCATCATATTTATTCTGGATAGGTGATCTGCCATAACATTGTCTTTCCCTGGTTTATGGACTACAGAAAAATCGAATTCTTGGAACAACAATAACCACCTCCATATTCTACCGGTGGCCTGGGGCTTGTTGAGTAGATATTTCAGTGGTTGGTGATCTGATATAATAATAAATTTTACCCCCAATAAGTAATGGCGGAATTTCTGAACGGCAAAGACCATTGCTAGTGCTTCCCTTTCCGTAGTACTGTAATTCCTTTCAGCCTTGGTCAAGATTCTACTGGCATAGTGAATGGGCCTGTCTATTTTAAATTCTTCACTGGGTTGAGTCAGAACTGCCCCCACTGCGTATGCGCTGGCATCGACATGTATATGAAAGATTTTTGACCACTCCGGGGTGACCAAGATAGGAGCACGCACTAACCGTGACCTTAATGTCTGATATGCTTCTTCCTCCTCTTCTTCCCATTTGAAAGGTACTTCTTTACCTGTGAGTCTAGTCAGAGGTCTAGCTATCTCTGCATACATTTTTATAAACCTTCTATGATAACCGGTATGCCCCAAGAAACTCTGGATCTCTTTAGGAGTTTTAGGTTTAGGTAATTTTAATATAGAACGAATTTTGTCAGGATTTGGGGCCATACCTTTAGCCGATACCACATGTCCTAAAAGGGTTCCTTCCGTCACAAGGAAATGACATTTATTTGGATTGAGCTTTAACTTAGTTTCTCTGCATCTTTGGAAAATATTCTGCAGCTGCCTCAAGTGCTGGTCCAAACAATCTAGATGAGTTTCCTTGGGAGATCCTGAAAATGAAGAGAAGTCATCCATGAAGATTCTAAGTGATTCTAGCAATAAGGGGCCAAAAATGAGATTGACCGTTCTGTTAAATGTGGCTGGAGCATTTCTGAGCCCAAATGGCATTTTTATATACACATACATTCCCCAAGGTGTGATAAAAGCAGTCTTTTCTCGATCCTCTGGGTGTATTGATATTTGATTATAGCCACTGAAGCCGTCCATGAAGCTATATAGTGCATGCCCAGCCACTTCTTCAATGACCTGTTCTGCAAAAGGCATAGGGAACCCGTCTGGAATGGTCACCTTGTTGAGAGCTCTAAAGTCCACACAAATTCTGATTTTATTAGTATTCTTCTTTGGTACTATAACCATAGGCGAAAGCCACTCTGAGTGTTCCACAGGAATGATGATTCCTGCATCTTCCATCTTTTGGATTTCCACATAGACAGCTTCGGCATACTTTGGATTAAGTCTATAACTCCTTCCTCTGATGGGTCTGGCTCCCTCAACCAGAGGAATTCTGTGCTCTCCATAAGATGCAGGCACTCCTTCTAAGTCTTTATAATGCCAGGCAAAAACATCTGCATACTGAGTCAAGAATGATTTTACCTTTTCCAGGAGCTGTGGGTGGCTCCACAACCAAGTGGCCACTAGAAGTGGTTGATTATTGTTTTGGGTGCATAAATGTACTTCTTGGACCGGATTTCTTGTTACCATATTATCATCTTGTGTATCTGCTTCCTTGTCTTCTTCTACTAGCTTTTCGTGCATTGCTTCATAAGCAGGTGTATTTTGGACTTCGATGTTTTCTTCCTTGTCCTGTATCCATCCTGCAGGGATTTCTTGAATTGGGAAAGAACATTCAACCTCAGAGTTTTTTACCTTGTTTTTAGCTTTGAAAACTTCGTTATCTGCTGTTGACACATCCTCCTCCAATTTGTATTTGAGGGGTATCTTCCTGCCCCTTCTGTGGTCAGTGATGGGCTCTCCCAATCCATCAACCTGGACCTTTCCTTTGTCTTCATCATAGCCACCAATTGTACCAGGATTATCAAGAAAAATTCCAAAACAAGAAGAAGAGTTGCCGGCATGAAGCCAACTTAAAATATCCTCTTCTTCCTCGAAATCTATTTGGGGTTGATCCTCCGCTTCTGTTTCCATGCAAATGCTCACTGTTTGCATCATACTAGTGTTTCCTTGATTGTCTGGGCCTTCTTCTAAATGAATTTGTGTCAGCTCCTGCCCTTTCTTTTGTACCCACATGGTGTCCTTACCCCAATCATGAATGATACTGGCATGCCTCAGCCACGGTCTTCCAATTAAGAGAGGAAATCCTCCTTCAACCTGGGGCAATCTTAAAACCACAAAATCCAGGATAAATAGATTACCTTGTACTTCAAGTGGAACTTTTGGGATTACCCCTAAGGGCCTTACTTTGCTCTGATCTGCCAAAGTAACCGTGAAATTTGCAGGTCTTGAAGGGTGGAGTCCAATCCTTTTCATGGTATGTTCGGGCATCAAATTAATGCCAGAACCACCATCTACAATAACACCTTGAAATTCATGGCCCTTGATTGATATTGTAAGCAGAGGGCTTTTATAATCTGTAAGGGGTGCTTCCCCCTTAATTATCCCTTGATGTAAGATAGCAGTCTTAGCCACTAAGCTTGTCGTAGAAGCCTCATCAATTATCTGCAATAATTCTGACCTGAATTTCCCATCCATCTTTATTAAATCAAAAATACTAACCTCCTTCTTAATTGACTTGAGTAGTTTTGAAGCCTCTGATTCTTTAAGAAAGCGAGCTTCATTTGCTTTACCAAACTCTTCTTGAGCCCTCTTGAAGGCATGCCCAATGGCGTCGCTGGTGCCTGTGAGACATTCATTATGGTTTGTGTCTGTACTTGTAGTATCTTTGTCTTCAATTGCAACTCTGTCTTTGTTCAATTCCTTAATTATCAATTCTTGATTTTCTACCACTTTTGCCGTTCCCTTGCTTCTTGTCTGTACTGCAAAAGATTCGAGTTCTTCTAATTGTACCACTCTAGTAGATGGTGAGGGTTCATTCACCTCAGGGAGTGTTTCCTCCTTGAATACAGAGATCATTTGGAGATGGGGTCCGGAAGTAGAGGATTGATTCTTAGGACAACAGTTTGTGTAGTGATCCCTGGCCTCTGGACAGTTCCTGCAAGGAGGTGCATTTTCTGGAAGGGTGCACCTAGATTGGTAGTGCCCACATTCTCCACATCTGAAGCAAATAATTGGCCTTCTAGGCCCATTTGCAAGGTTGGTTCTTGGTCTAGGATTATAGTTATTACCTTGGTTTGTTGCTGTTGCCATTACATTTGCTGGTGGCAAGAGCCCTCCTTGTGTCCAGTATGTCGTTGTTGGCATTCCCCTTACTTGGCATTCATGGGCCTCATGCCCAATCTTTCTGCATAATTGACAAGTCACATTTAGCAAAGGACATTCACTTACTATGTGTCCTTGCTTGCTGCACATGGAGCACCAGAGTCCGTTCTTGATGCCGCCTCCTTTTAGTTCTTGCAACTCCTGCCTCAGCTGAGCTAGTTCCTCTGCTTGGGCTTCCTCTTCCTTTTGGAGCTTGAGGGCTTCAATCTCTCTTCTCAGCTGAGCTACAGTAGTCTCTTCCTCTGTATAGGGCTTATTCCTTTTCAAGCCCTCCAGTTCCCTTCTTAACTGGCTCACTAGGTCCTCCAGTTCTGTACCATATGATGGTTGGGAAGAAGTTGCACCATACTGGTGCCTTATCTGTTCCAAGCGGGTGGCCGTATTGATGAATTCCTCAACAGACGCAGTAGGTAGCACTAACTCTTTTATTTTGCATTGGGTGACCACAGGTAAAGGTTTGGCTAACCACTTCTTGACAAAGAAGTCGTGTGGTGGATCCGGTAGTTTAGCCATTAATGCTTTGGCCCTGGTCACGAATTCGGGGAACTTCTCTCCTGGACCTAACTTTAAGTTTTCCAATTCTTCTATAATGATCTCAGCCGTGTTGCCATGCTGAAATTGATTCTTAAAGGCCTCTTTCATCAAATCCCAAGAGGTAAAGTGATTTTCAGCAAACTGGCTAAACCACTTGTCTGCCAGACCTTCCAATGTGGCGGGGAAGAGTATCAAGAAGGCATCTTCCCTACCCATTAGCCCCCTAGTCTTACATAATGCTAGAAATCGTCGAATGTGCTCATCTGGGTCCTCCTGGGCTAAACCCCTGAAGGAGGGAAATTTTATGTTTAATCTGGAGAGCAAGATTTCTAGGTCCACTTGTCCTGCCATGCTTCCTACCGATGAAGTCGATGAAAGTGGACTCGATGATCTTCTGTTCGTCTTTCTTCTTGTCTGCTTGCACTTGATTCTCAAGGTTTGTGACCGGGTCGCGGTCATGAGCTATTCATAGTCCACTTAAAATGAAACACTTGATGAAAGTATGTACCTTTTGGCCCACTGGAGTAATGTTGTCGACACTGGAATATTGTCCTCCAATGGCAATATATAGTCTCCTATGCTCAAAGCTCCTTGGATGTCCCACCGGGCGTGCCAAATTTTGTTGGGGATTCGGGGACAAGAAGGAGTTTGAGGGTTTGTAGGAGAAAAAGGAGATGATGGAAATGGAATCACAGTGAGAACTTCTGCAAAGGAATACTCTTGGAAACCTTGAATATTGATTATCTTTCAACAATTACAATGACTGCGCACAGTCTAATCAATGACTAAATACAACTTTAGAGAATATCAATTACTGAAGACCAATTATCTCAAGTCCTCTAGCAGCGGCCTCTCCTGCACCAATCCTTCACTTGCTTCCCGCTGCCCTTGTGCATACCTGGCACTAAGCTTCCGCCAAGCTGAGGAATTGGTATCACGGCGCACACACGCAATAGACCTTGGGACTCTTGGAATCCACACCGCCTTCTCTGCACACTTTCCTCTTGACACCTCTTGCACTCTTGAATGTCGTCGCACACTGGAGGCTCTTCTTGCTTCCTCTGAAGCTCCCTCTTGCTTCTCCTCTCAATCCCTCCAAGAATAGCCTTTTTCCTCCTTCTTGAATCCGCCGGTCCCGTGACTTCTAACTGTCATGGACTCTTGGGCTTCCTTTGATGTCCCAAGATTCTCTTTTTAGTTGGCGGCCAACGAATTGCTCTTTGTCCTGTAGTGACTTTAGTGTAAACCCAAAAATTTTAATGGGGGTCATACTTTACTTTCACTTGTGCGTACACTTTTCCGCTTCACATGTCTTCACATTCCCTTTTAATTCTTTACTTTTGCACCTTAAGATTTTAAATTCATTCTTTGAACCTTAAGAGAAAAATTACTTTGCACCCTTAGTTTCAACCGTTTAGGGCTCGACAGGTATCTTTGGAACTTTCTGTTTAGAGCCTACTTTTGGCATATTGGACTCAAGTTCTGGAACCTCATCCTTCACATGATTCCATATCTCATTTTTTGCTTTGAACAGCTCTTCTATAGTGAGATGACATTGAACCTTAGTGTTCTTCACGACATCAGTGTTCCTTGGGACCACTGAGTCTTCATGTCTTACCAATTTTTGTGGAAGCTCTAATTTGAAGAGGCTCAGATTCCCATGGGCCTAGAAATTGAGGCAGTTCTTTTAAGGTATTAGACTCAAAATCTAACCTTTCGTCTTCTTGATGCTCTACTTGATCTTCCTAAATAGATGGAATGTCTTGGGGAAATTGATCATGAAGATCATCAATCTCAGGAATAGGAGGGGGATTACCTTTCTCCTTGGCCCATTTCTCTTCTTGTATTTCCCGCAAGAACTCTTGAGAGTACTGTTGAATTGAAGGAGGTATTCCAACATCCATGGAATTAGGAACATAAGCTGCCATTGGTGGTGAGCTTCCTCTCTCAATAACTGGTTGAGCCTATGGAGGTAAAGAAACTTGTGGTTTGTTTACAAACTACTCTAATCTTTCTAGTAAGCCTTGAAAATGCAAATCCGCTTTAACAAAGTTTGTCTGATTCAACTTTTGACTAGTCTCAAGCATAGCTTGAGCTAGTTCTACCATTTTCATGCACATTTTCGTCCGTTCAATCTCTAAGTCGGCTCTAGGGTAACTCTTGTCTAGGTTTGTAGCTATTGGCCCTTCCTGAAGACGAGTCTGGTAGGCCTTGAACATCATGTCCAAGCCTTATGGGGTTGGATGTGCAAGAGCAGACCCTGGTTGCGGCCTATTTACAATGGGTGGTGGGGTGGGATGAGGTGGAGTAGATGGAGTTTGAGCATGTGAGGGGCTTTGAGAAGCAATGTCATCTATTTTTGTTTTCGCTTCTTTCAGGCTTTCTTCTAGTTCTGATAACTTTTTATTCCACTTGTGATTGGCCTTCTCTCTCGTATATTTCCATGTTCTTGTTTTCCGCTTGCTAGGCTCTCCTTATTCACTTGACTCTGATTGCTTTGCTGGTTTGTCTTGTTTTAATGCTTGTGCCCTAGTATCTGCTTGTACAGGAGCCACATTACTACTACTTTCACTTGAATCCACCACTAAGCCTACCACATTAATGGGTGTGACCTTGGGCACACTAGAGGGGTTCCTGGGACATTCTCTTGGAAGATGTTCTTTGCCACACTCAGGACAAAATCCTTGTATTGTGATGTTTTGTCCTTGTCCCGGAGACGGTGGATGGGGACATTCACGAAGGAAATGGTCGCCCTGACATCTAAAACAAGGTCCTCTAGGCGCTTGGGGTCTCACTTGTCTCAATTGGGGCCTAGGGTTAGGAGTTGTGTACATGACATTGGAGTATTCTGGCTCCCAATTTTGTTCCATAGGTGGTGCCGCATATTGATACGAGTAAACCTCACTATGCTAAGGTGACTCTATGTAATAAGCATGTGGACTACCTTCATGGGAGTAGTCTAAGCTATGAGCATGAGAGTCATTATCTGGTATCAATGGGGTTAATGGCACCAATGCTCTATTAGGATTTTCCTCTCCCACAGCATACTTGACTAGAATCACGTTGGCAAGAGCTGGTGGTTGGTTTCCCAAGACTGGTTGTGGCCTATATGGTGCCTAATATTGTTGTTGTGGTCTATAATATGGCTATTGGTATTGGTTCTGATACCTACCTTGTTGGTAAGGTTGCTAATAAGTTTGTCTGACAGCCTGCCTATTGTAGGGACAATCTTGAGTCGTGTGGTTTGTGTATTTTCTCTCAATAGTGCAATATGGAGCATTCCTTTCTCTAATATTTTGGTTTTGCATTGGGCATACGTTAGCCATGTGGTCCGCTCCGCAGGTATAACATCGGTTCAATGAGGTGACTCTCTGTGTTTGTCTATTTTGGACTCCCAGCTTCTTGGCAACTTGCTCAACTATCTCATCTATTTCTGTGGAGATCCTCGAAGTATGACTAGTAGAACTATCAGAATCCTTATAGAGTTTGGACAATCCTAACTCCTCACCCAAGTTATCTTGTATGTCAATGCACATCCGCACACACTCTTCTATGGATCTAGGCTCTTTCAAGTACACATATGATCTTAACTTTGTGCTCAGTAAGACATCTAAGAACAAATCCACTTGTTTGGCTGGTGTGGGTAACTCTGGAGCAGGGCATCTTTCTAGGTACTGTCTGAACCGTCTACCTGCTAGTCGCACTGTTTCTTGGGGTGTCTGCTTGAAGCTGTGGATCAAAGATGAGGTGTTATGCCTGATACCACCCTTGGAAAATTCTACAATGAATTCCTCTAGCAGTTGACCTATATCACGATGGTTGCGACTACTCAGTGGTTGAAACCAAGCTAAGGCAGTTGTTCGCTTAAGAGTCAAACCAAATGCCTCATATTGGGTAAACAAATCCTCAACCTGTTCAGCTCTTAACACTTATTTGAACTCGGCCACATGATCATAAGGATCTCCTATCCCGTCAAAATAATTCTTCATTGCCTTGATCACTTGAGTGGGTCTAAGGGTGTTTGGGTGTTCTCGGGGTCTAGGCAATGGAAAATCATGTTCATCTCTTTGTTGCCTATGTGCCTGATGTCTCTCTCTTTTAGGTCTTTCATTTTCAAATCTTGATCTATTTCTGCCCACAGTGTGTGCGAAGCTTACCTCAGGTCTCTCTCTAGTTCTTTCTCTCTCGGCTTCATGAGCGTGGGATGATCCTACTCCTTGGAGGCCATGGGAAACATTGGATCTTGGTGGAGGGAAAGTCAATTCACTCTTCCAAGTATATGCATGTCTATCATGTTCTATTACCAAGAACATTTTCTCTGATGTGTTATCCAGGTAGACTGTTGGTGCATTTCAAGCCTTCACACTTGGCTTGGAACCTTGGAAGATTAGCTTGGAACCCTTGAAGGATATCACTATGAGAAGCTAGAACCATAGGAACACTTGCCTATGTGTTATTACCATTTTATCTCTTGTAAAAGTCTAAATGACTTGGCATGTAAAATGATCACACCTACTTGATTAGAGTCGTGGAATTTGGATGGTGTAATTGGAGAGAATATCTCCCTACTTTTAGAGGAGAGATTCTAGGGAGCTTAGATTTGAATTTCAAATTCAAATGATCACCAAATCTCTATAAAAGATGATGTAAAAAAGTCGCGAGTGTGTCACTCACTTCAGCTCACTTCCCGAGGCATTTCATTATTGTAACTCATTGTGTGTGAGTGCTACTTCATAGCCTACACCACAATACCTCATTTAGCTATGCTTGTCATGCTAATGAGATTGTACAACTACATTAATCAATAGAAGTATACACAGTTATAATCTCTGGTTTTCTCTGAGTCATCATCTCCAAGTCTATCAACTTCAACAGGTCATATCTCAGGATCTACTGAACCAAATCAAGTGATTCAAAGCAGATTGGAACCAGCTCTAAGCATAATACATGCCTACAAAATTTCAAGGCCAAAGGATTAGCCATCTCGGAGAAATCTCGCTCGAAGTGCACACTGGTCTGTGTCTGCAGAGTTCCTAAAATATCGGGGGTAACTACAATTTTGCTAAAGTGATTTCTCAGTGAGTAGTTTATCATTTCTTCTCATTTCACTTGCAAATGATAGCTTGATAAGCTAATTTAATATGTCCAGAAGGAATTAGATCAATTGTAAGTGTGCTGGTCACACTGAGTAAAAGACTGAGTAGGTGTCATTACAGAAATAGCAAGTTTTCTAGAATTTTTTGAAGCCTCAAGTAGTCTGTTTTGATTTGATCATTACACATATCAATTGCAAAGTACATATATGCTTTCTTGGTATCATTTGGAAGCTCAAGGTGTGTACTAAGCATATCTGGAATCAAAGGAGGGCTGGTGCAAAGCAGGATTAGCAGCATCAACTCAATCTCTTGAGTGCATCCAACCATCACTCCCAACAGTGGTATCAGAGCAAATAAGGTAAACATGGGAGATGGTTTTCCTTCATTCATTGAAAAATTGGACAGGAACAATTACCAAGCTTGGTCTCTAAGGATGAAGACCTATCTACAAGGAAGGAGCTTATTTGGATACATATCAGGAGATGAGGAATTGCCCTCATTCAAAGCTAGAGGATTACCCACCAAGGATGAACAAGAGAGACTCGACCAATGGTGTGCAAAGGATGCTTTGGCAAGGTCTTACCTTCTTAACTCTATATCTGATTTCCTTTTACCTCATATAAGGAACTGTAAGACTTCCCAAGAGACTTGGGAAACCTTGTCAACATATTTCTCTTCCAACACAAGGGCCAGGAAGAATCAACTATGGATTGAATTCACAACCCTTAGGAAGCAGCCCAAGCAATCAGTCTCAGAGTATGTGACAAAGATTAAAGATGTGGCAGACCAATTAGCAAGCATTGGAGAGGAGATAGAAGAGGAACAAATAGTCAGACAAGTAACAAATGGACTCAAGGCAGATGATAAGTGGGAAAGTTTCACCACTGCAATGGGCCTCTATATGGACATGCATACCCCAGATCTCACAACACTCATGGGCCAACTATTCACACATGAAGCAAAGTTTACAAAGGCAAGAGATCAATCAAAAGGTAACAACCCCTCTGCTCTATATACTGATAAGAAAGTTAAGGATAAAGGTAAAGGGAAGAAACAGGATGAAGAAGGCTCTACCTCCCAAGCTAATTATGCAGGGAGAGGTAGATCATCAAGAGGAAGAGGCAGAGGAGGTAAGTCAGGTAGGGGGAGACCCTACAACTCATCACCATGCAACATTTGTGGATTGTCCAATCATACCTCAGATGAATGCTACAAGAACTACAAGAATCAGAGAGGAAGAGGCTACTCAAGAGGTGGATACTCTCAAGGGAGAGGTAGGTTCAACCAACACCAAGGCTACAATGGATACAACAATCAATACAATTACAACCACAACCACAATGGTAACTACCAAGGTGGATTCAGAAATAGAAGGGACTACAACAATTACACAGAGGAGCAAGATGACTCCCTATTGATCATGAATATGACCTCCAAGGCAGGTACAAATGATGATCATTTATTTTATATTGACTCAGGATGTTCTAACCATGTAGCTGGCAATGTGGCACTACTCTCTGATTTGGAAGAACCCAAGGGCAAACATCAGGTACAGACAGGTGATGACACTAAACATTCTGTTGTAAAAATTGGAAATGTGAAGACATGTGATGGTAACCAGAACCTATTGAGCAGGGTACTCTATGTACCAACCATCACCAAGAATCTAATGAGTGTTGGTCAGATTGTGGAGAAAGGTTTGCAGGTCAGATTCACACAACATGGAGCATATGTGGAGGACCCAAGACATGGATTCAGAAGGATAGCCAAGGGAGAAAAATCAGGTAGATTGTTTACCTTTGAGCTAGAAGACACCAAGAATATTGCTTTATATAATTACAAGGATCAAACACTTTCAGAGTTAGAAATATGGCACAAGAGGTTAGGGCACATAGGTGAAAGAACCCTAAAGCAAATGTGCAGGGATCAATGTGTGCTTGGGATACCTAATGTATCCAAGCAACACATGATTTACAAGTGTGGAGCATGTCAGTTTGGTAAGTCTCACAGGTTGCCATATTCAAGGAAAGGTTTCATGCATGAAGACTACCTAGACTTGGTGCACATAGATGTTTGGGGACCTAGCAAGGACCCTTCCATTTCAGGTTCAAGGTATTATGTGTCCTTTATTGATGACTATAGCAGGTGGACCATTTTATACTTTATGAAGCATAAAGATGAAGTGTTTAATTGTTTCAAGAGGTATCTTGCACTTGTTGAAAACCAAACAGGAAGAAGCTTGAAGAGGCTAAGATCAGATGGTGGAGGAGAGTACTTCTCCAATGAGTTTGAAGATTTCTTGCAGGAAAGAGGCATCAGAAGGGAGATTACTACAAGGTACTCACCTGAACAAAATGGAGTAGCTGAAAGAAGGAATAGACTCATTGTAGAAACAACTAGGTCTATGCTTAATGAAAAGAAGTTGCCAAATTATCTTTGGGCAGAGAGTGTATCTACTGCCACCTATCTCATCAATAGGTTGCCATCCAAATCACTTGATGGCATGACACCATATGAAGCTTGGCATGGTAAGAGACCCTCTCTGGATCATTGCAAAATCTTTGGTTGTGTAGCATATGTGCATATTCCCTCATAGGTAAGGGGAAAGCTAGACCCTAAAGCTGAAAAATGTATCTTCATTGGTTATGATTTGAACCAAAAGGGATACAGATTCTACAACCCAAGAAACAAAGGCTTCAAGGTAAGCAGAGATGTCATCTTTGATGAGAATGACTCTTGGTATGAGAATGAATGCAGGAAGGTTAGTCTACCTTATGACATGGAAGAAGATTTTCCAAGGCTCACAAAGGAGGAACCAATCCAGAAAGAAGACTCAAGCTCAGATGATGATGATACAATTAACCTTGAGGAATTCAAGGCATGGAAGTCCAAAGGAAAGATGAAGATAAAGAAGCTAGAGGATATACCAGAATCCTCAACTCAAGCAATTAGAAGATCTCAGAGAGAAAGCAAGAGACCAATCAGATTTGGGTATGACACATCACTTGTAACTAAACATTCTGTATATCTTGCAAAGGATTTGTTGAAAGAAGAACCAGGTACCTATGAAGAAGCAATCACCAAACCAGAATGGAAAGGAGCTATGGATGAAGAAATGGAAGCTCTCAAGGAGAGTGATACTTGGGACTTGGTACCCAAGAAGGACTCTATGAAAGTGATAGGATCCAGGTGGATCTACAAGCTAAAGAGAAATTCAGATGGAACAATAAACAGGTACAAAGCTAGGTTGGTAGCCAAGGGTTTTGCACAAACCCAAGGCATTGATTATGAGGAGACATTTTCTCCTGTGGCTAAGATGCCAACTATCAGAATATTGGTGAGTGTAGCTGCATCCAAGAATTGGAACATGTACCAATTAGATGTCAAGAATGCTTTCTTGAATGGATGGATATCTGAAGAAGTCTACATGTCACAACCACCTGGCTATGAAGATCCCAAGAAGGTAAATTATGTTTGTAAATTGAAGAAGGCTCTATATGGATTGAAACAGGCACCTAGAGCATGGAATTACAGGTTGACAACCTATCTCCAAGACCAAGGATTTGTGATGAGTAAAGCTGATACTTCTCTGTTCATAAAGAGAAGTAGTACAGAGGTAATCTACTTGTGTGTTTATGTTGATGACATCATCATTACAGGCAATGATGTCAATGGGATCAGACACATCAAAGGACAGATGATGAAGGAATTCAAGATCAATGATCTTGGATTACTGAAGTACTTCTTAGGTCTTGAGTTAGTCTACACCAACTCAGGTATATATATCACTCAAAAGAAGTATGTACAGGATATGGTCAAGAAGTTTGGCTTGCAGGATGCTAAAATCTCAACAACTCCAATGGAGGTCAACCTAAAGCTAAGTGCTCATGAAGGGGATGAAATACAAGACATTACAGGATATCAAAGCATGGTAGGTAGTTTGAACTATGCTACCTTGACAAGAATTGACATAGCATATGGAGTTAGTGTGCTTAGTCAATTCATGCACAAACCAAGGGTACCTCACCTAGAGGCAGCAAAGAAGATCTTGAAGTATTTGAAGGGAACTCAGAACCATGGTTTGTATTTTCCTTATACATCAGATATTGACATTAAAGTATATTCAGATGCAGATTGGGCAGGATGCAAGGATGATAGGAGAAGCACATCAGGTTATATTTGTTTTGCAGGAGATAAACCTATTTCTTGGTCAGCCAAGAAGCAACCTACAGTGGCATTGTCATCCACTGAAGCAGAGTATAGAGGGCTTGCCAATGCCACTCAAGAAGCTATCTGGTTGAAGCTTTTATATACAGAGTTAGGTCTATACACTAGACCTCCAATTATCTTTGGAGATAACACTAGCTCTCTTCACCTTGCAGCTAATCCAATATATCATGCTAGAACAAAACACATAGAGGTTCATTACCACTATGTGAGAGAGAGGTTGCTTAGTAAAGACATTCAATTGACATATGTGTCTACTAATATGCAATGTGCAGATTTACTCACTAAAGCATTGGATGGAAACAAGCTATGCAGATTCAAATCCATGATTGGATTGCAAGATGTGATTGAAGACTAAAGATGAAGACTTAAGCCAAAGTGCTTGGCTTGAGGGGGAGCTGTTGGTGCATTTCAAGCCTTCACACTTGGCTTGGAACCTTGGAAGATTAGCTTGGAACCCTTGAAGGATATCACTATGAGAAGCTAGAACCATAGGAACACTTGCCTATGTGTTATTACCATTTTATCTCTTGTAAAAGTCTAAATGACTTGGCATGTAAAATGATCACACCTACTTGATTAGAGTCGTGGAATTTGGATGGTGTAATTGGAGAGAATATCTCCCTACTTTTAGAGGAGAGATTCTAGGGAGCTTAGATTTGAATTTCAAATTCAAATGATCACTAAATCTCTATAAAAGATTATGTAAAAAAGTCGCGAGTGTGTCACTCACTTCAGCTCACTTCCCGAGGCATTTCATTATTGTAACTCATTGTGTGTGAGTGCTACTTCATAGCCTACACCACAATACCTCATTTAGCTATGCTTGTCATGCTAATGAGATTGTACAACTACATTAATCAATAGAAGTATACACAGTTATAATCTCTGGTTTTCTCTGAGTCATCATCTCCAAGTCTGTCAACTTCAACAGGTCATATCTCAGGATCTACTGAACCAAATCAAGTGATTCAAAGCACATTGGAACCAGCTCTAAGCATACTACATGCCTACAAAATTTCAAGGCAAAGGATTAGCCATCTCGGAGAAATCTCGCTCGAAGTGCACACTGGTCTGTGTCTGCAGAGTTCCTAAAATATTGGGGGTAACTACAATTTTGCTAAAGTGATTTCTCAGTGAGTAGTTTATCATTTCTTCTCATTTCACTTGCAAATGATAGCTTGATAAGCTAATTTAATATGTCGAGAAGGAATTAGATCAATTGTAAGTGTGCTGGTCACACTGAGTAAAAGACTGAGCAGGTGTCATTACAGAAATAGCAAGTTTTCTAGAATTTTTTGAAGCCTCAAGTAGTCTGTTTTGATTTGATCATTACACATATCAATTGCAAAGTACATATATGCTTTCTTGGTATCATTTGGAAGCTCAAGGTGTGTACTAAGCATATCTGGAATCAAAGGAGGGCTGATGCAAAGCAGGATTAGCAGCATCAACTCAATCTCTTGAGTGCATCCAACCATCACTCCCAACATAGACAACTTTGCCTGGTATCTTTGGATCCTTGAACTCGTAGATGATGACTATGCCCAATTGGCTAGGTTGATCTGGTTTGAATCTCCAAAAGGCTTCCTCTGTTTCTCTATTCAAGAATAGTTCTATGATTTTGTTGTCTTGAGGGATCCAATCTAGAGTGATCACTCTAGTCAAAACTGACTTACCTCTAGGAGTCTGGGGTCCTTGTCCTACATTTCCTTGTTTTAGGTCTCCTATCTCATTCTCATGAATGATATTTCCAAACTCATCGGTCCTATCTAGTAGGTTGGTGACCACATACATGGTTCCTTCCTTATTAGTGTATGAACCCTCTTCGAACTTGACCACGGGGTGTTCAAGTCCAAAGGGTTGATCTCGATTTTTGAGTTGGACCATTGATCGCCGCAGGCCATCCTCATAGATGCGAGCACCTAATCGGTTGGTCCGAATATATTCCAATTGTGTCTTATAGGGACCTTCTGGTGTTTGTAGATGGGCAGTTCCTGAGCCACCTGCAGGTTTCCCCATGCTAAAAGACATTTGTGAGTCACTTGTGTCAGAGTTTAGTACGTAAGGACAACCACTTAGTTGTTGTGCCCAAGCCTTAGCTATATGGTTGACACTAGACTGAGAAGATCTTATGCTTTGTCTATCCTTGCCTAGGTGTCTACCAGATCTCAAGTTCATAAGCTTTCGTTAAGAGTCCAAAATTTCCCCTTGGTATGGTTGAAAATCCTTTGGAGTCCCCTTGGTTCCCTAGTCCCACCTGAGGTCAACTTCAAATTAGTCTATCTGAAAATCAACGCATTATCTGAAAATTAGTCTTCCAACGAGCTATAGAGCTCAAAAAATGGACTTTGGATGAAAACGTTATGTCAAATCAGGCTCCTGGGGGTCAAAACAGGCAAACAAGACCTTTTGGAAAAAATCACGACTTTGTGTGAAAATCGCGATTTTGTGAAATCAAGAGAATCGTGATGCTGTGAAATCAAGAGAATCGCGATGCTGTGAAATCAAGAAAATCGCGATGCTGTGAAATCAAGAGAATCGTGATGCTGTGAAATCAAGAGAATCGTGATGTTGTGAAATCAAGAGAGTCGCGATGTTGTGAAATCAAGAGAATCGCGATGCTGTGAAATCAAGAGAATCGCGATGCTATGAAATCAAGAGAATCGCGATTCTGTGAAATCAAGAGAACCGCGATGCTGAACAATCCCCAAGAAATGCAATTTTGAGTGAGAATCGTGTTATGAAAATTGGGATTTTGTACCTTAGAGAATCGTGTTTTGAAAATCGCGATTTTGAAGCCACAGAGAAGCGTGTTTTCAGAAAATCGTGTTTTTGAAAATCGCGATTGCCAACAAAAAATCATGTTTTTGAAAATCATGATTGCCAATAGAGAATCGTGTTTTCACAAAATCGTGTTTTTGGCTGAAAATCATGATTTGTGAGAATCACGATTTTGAGCACAACTAGAGAATCGTGATTCTAAAAATGACCCCAGAATCGTGTTCTTTTCCACAAGCTTTTAGGCGGGAAATAGAAAATCATCTTTTTTTGAAAAAAATTTAAACTTTATAAAAATCGTGATTTTCTGTCAAAATCGCGTTTTTTGGCGAGAAATTCAATTTTCTGAGCACTGAGCAATGGGGAGCTCCGTATGTTCAAAAAATCATGAAGAACACAGGCACTTGCTCTCCCTTTCACTTCCTAACTCCTTCTCACACAATAATGCATGAAAAATGGTATGAAAATGGTGAAAATGCACTAAAAAACAAGAAATTTCTACGAAGAAGAAGATGGAAGAAGATGAAGATGGTGATGATGATGAAGATGAAGAAGAAAAATCAGAAAATGAACAAAAATGATAGTTTTTTTACCTTCCAACGTCGCAAATCTACGATCTTACCATCACAACGCTCGTCCTCGAAGCTCTTTCCCTGGCAACGGTGCCAAAATTTGGTGTAGCTCAAGCATAAGCACCACCTCCTTTACTTTTCAATCCACAGAGACGTGAGGACCGGTATGAAGACCACGAGCAAGTGAAGGCACAAGTGCGTGAGTGAAAGCACATAAACATGCACACACATACACACACACGCGCACAAGGTAAGATCAAAGAGAGGAACAATGGAAAGCCTCGATTGCAAAAGAGTTCTCTTACAAAAGCTCTACTCTCTAACAAGCTAACCCCAAAAATGAGCTCTCTAGCTCTTTTTATAGTTTTTGGACTAGTTTTGGCCCTGTCCAGACCTAGTCCAAAAGCTCTACTCTCTAACAAGCTAACCCCAAAAATGAGCTCTCTAGCTCTTTTTATAGTTTTTGGACTAGTTTTGGCCTTGTCCAGAAGAGTTCTCTTACAAAAGCTCTGCTCTCTAACAAGCTAACCCCAAAAATGAGCTCTCTAGCTCTTTTTATAGTTTTTGGACTAGTTTTGGCCCTACCCAGACCTAGTGTCTGGCCTAGTTAAAAATTAGGTTCTAAGGCTTATTTGAGGGCTCAAACGAAGTCTAAAAATTATGAAAATTGGTAGGATGATACTTCTAATACTCCTCAAGCTCGAGGACTCCTCAGCTTGAACAAAATGGAGTTATAAAAATATGAAATGGTATTTACAAAGGTTTTTAGTGATGAAAATCACTATTTTTGTAGGGATTTCTTCTGAAAATTTGACATACACTTCTTGGAGCTCCGTATGTGCTCCTTCTTCTTATGTGTTCACTTCTAAGATGCACTTATTATGCTTGCCCTTGACCTTGAGCTTCAACAGTAGGCCTCACACACACTAAGAAATGACAATGGATAGCTCGGGATTGATGAGTCCTACCCGTGACTTTTTTCCTTAGAGTTTATATAAGAGTTCACTCTCAATTTGAATTTGAATTCACATTTTGGCTCTCTCTAAAAAGTGATCCTCCATTATAGGACGTATTCCATCAATCAAACCTACTAGCTTTTACGAGATTTGCTTGGTAGGAGTTTTCAAAAGACTCCAAGTCAAATGTGACTTTTACAAGAGGATAAAATGGTAATTAACCACTAGCATTGATCCTATGCATCTTCATATGTGTATGGACCACAAGCCAAATGTGTAGGCTTGTAAATTGCACCAACAGCTCCCCCTCAAGCCAAACATTTTGGCTTGGTCTTCATCTTCAGTCTTCATGTATCCTGTAATCTAAACATTGATTTGAACCTACAAAGTTTGGTTCCATCCAATGCTTTAGTTAACAAATCTGCACACTGCATGTTGGTTGATACATATGTTAGTTGAATGTCCTTGCTTAATAGTTTCTCTCTCACATAGTCGTAATGGACCTCTATATGTTTGGTCCTAGCATGATAAATAGGATTAGTTGCAAGGTGAAGTGAGCTTGTATTGCCTTCAACGATCAATGGTGAGGTAGTATACAAACCCAATTCTGTATACAATAACTTGATCCATATGGCTTCTTGAGTGGCATTTGCCAATCCTCTATACTCTGCCTCTGTAGAAGATAAAGCAACAATAGGTTGCTTCTTTGAAGACCATGATATTGGTTTATCACCTGCAAATGAAATGTATCCAGAAGTTCTCCTCCTATCATCCTTGCATCCTTCCCAATTTGCATTTGAATAAATCTTGATATCCAAGTCTGAAGTGTAAGGTAAATACAAACCATGATGTTGAGTACCTTTGAGGTACTTAAGGATTCTTTTGACAGCTTCTAAGTGAGGTACCCTTGGCTTGTGCATAAATTGACTTAGCACACTAACTCCATATGCAATATCTATCCTTGTTAAGGTAGCATAGTTCAAGCTACCCACAATGCTTTGATAACCTGTAATATCATCAATTTCATCACCTTCATGGGCACTTAGTTTTAGGTTTACCTCCATTGGAGTACTTGCAACTTTGGCATCCTGCAAATGAAACTTCTTCAACATATCCTGAATGTATTTTTTCTGAGTAATATAGATTACAGAGTTAGTATAGACTAACTCAAGTCCAAGAAAATACTTTGGTAATCCAAGATCACTGATCTTGAACTCCTTCATCATCTGGTTCTTGATTTGTCTGATTCCATTGACATCATTACCTGTAAGTATAATATCATCAATATATACAGATAGGTATATTACCTCTGAATTACTTCTCTTGATGAATAGAGAAGTGTCAGCCTTGCTCATGACAAAACCTTGGTCTTGAAGGTATGTGATTAACCTATGATTCCATGCCCTAGGTGCTTGCTTCAATCCATAAAGAGCTTTATTCAATTTGCACACATATGTTACCTTGTTTGGATCCTCATAGCCAGGAGGTTGTGACATATATACCTCCTCTGAAATCCATCCATTCAATTTTTCACATCCAATTGATACATGTTCCAATTTTTAGATGCAGTCACACTCACCAACACCCTGATGGTTGGCATCTTGGCCACAGATGAGAATGTTTCTTCATAGTCAATGCCTTGGGTTTGTGCAAAACCCTTGGCCACCAATCTGGCTTTGTACCTGTTTATTGACCCATCAGAATTTCTTTTGATTTTATAGATCCATCTGGATCCAATTACCTTCATGGACTCCTTTTTTGGTACGAGTTCCCATGTGTCACTTTCTTTGAGTGCTTCAATCTCCTCATCCATAGCTTCTTTCCATTCTGTCTTGGTTTTTGCTTCTTCATATGATCCTGATTCTTCAATTGACAAGTCTTTGGCAAGATAAACAAAGTGTTTAGTAACAAGAGAGGTATCATACCCATATCTGATAGGTTTTTTGCTCTCCCTTTGTGATCTTCTGATTGATTGATTTGAAGATTCAGGTATATCTTCAAGTTTCTTCATCTTGAGTTTGCCTTTGGACTTCCATGCTTTGAATTCTCCAAGATTGATAATATCTTCATCATCTGAAGTGGTGTCTTCATTCTGAGTAGGTTCCTCTTTAGCAAGACTTGGAAACTCCTCCTCCAAGTCATAGGGTAGTTTAAACTTCCTGCATTCATTCTCATACCAAGAATCATTTTCATCAAAGACAACATCTCTACTAACCATGAAACCTTTATTTGAAGGGTTGTAGAATATGTACCCTTTCTGATTTAGATCATATCCAATAAAGATACACTTCTCAACCTTAGGGTCTAGTTTACCTCTTATCTGAGAAGGAATGTGTACATATGCTACACATCCAAATATCCTACAATGATCAAGTGAGGGTCTCTTCCCATGCCATGCTTCATAAGGGGTCATCCCATCAAGTGATTTGGATAGCAACCTGTTTATGAGGTAAGTGGCAGTAGATACACTCTCTGCCCATTGGTAGTTAGGTAATATCTTTTCATTTAACATTGAGCTAGTTGTTTCAACAATCAACCTATTTCTTCTCTCAACTACCCCATTCTGTTCAGGAGTATACCTTGTGGTGATTTCTCTCTTGATTCCTCTGTCCTGCAAGAAAGCTTCAAACTCATTGGAGAAGTACTCACCTCCTCCATTTGACCTTAGCCTCTTTAGGTTTCTTCCTGTTTGATTCTCAACAAGTGCAAGATATTTTTTAAAACAATTGAACACTTCATCTGTGTGCTTCATAAAGTACAATACAGTCCATCTGCTATAATCATCAATAAAAGATACATAGTACCTTGATCCTGATATTGAGGGGTCTTTGCTTGGTCCCCATACATCTGTATGGACAAGTTCTATGTAGTCCTCATGCATGTAGCCTTTCCTTGAGAAGGGTAACCTCTATGACTTCCCAAACTGACAAGCACCACATTTATATATCATGTGTTGTTTGGAAACATTAGGTATTCCAATTACACATTGATCTCTGCATATCTGCTTCAAGGTTCTTTCTCCTACATGTCCTAATCTCTTATGCCAAATCTCAAGCTCTGAAAGTGTTTGATCTTTATAATTGTAGAGTGCAATATTCTTTGTATCTTCTAGCTCAAATGTAAAAAGTCTACCTGATTTTTCTCCTTTAGCTATTCTCTTGGACCCATGATTGGGATCCTCCACAAATGCTCCAAATTTGTTGAATCTAACTTGCAAACCTTTTTCCACAATCTGTCCAACACTCGTCAAGTTTTTTGTAATCGTTGGTACATATAGTACCCTACTCAACAAGTTCTGATTTCCATCACAAGTCTTAACATTTCTAACTTTAACTACTGAGTGCTTGGTGTCATCACCTGTTTGTACTTGATGCTTACCTCTTGGTTCTTCAAGGTCAGAGAGTAGAGCTACATTGCCAGCCACATGATTTGAGCATCCTGATTCAATGTACAAGAGATGGTCATCATTTGTACCTGGTTTTGAAGTCATGTTCATGATCAGAAGAGAATCATCTTGTTCTTCTGTATAGGTGTTGTAGTCCTTTCTGGATTTGAATCCTCCTTGGTAGTTGCCATTGTACTTGTTGTTGTAGTTGTTGTTGTAGTTATTGTTGTACCCTTGATGATGGTTGAATCTGCCTCTTGACTGTGAGTATCCACCTCTTTGATATCATCTTCCTCTCTTATTCTTGTAATTCTTGAAACACTCATCTGTAGTATGATTTGATAAACCACAAATGTTGCATGGTGAGGAGTTGTAGGATCTCCCCCTACCTTGCTTACCTCCTCTGCCCCTTCCTCTTGATGATCTACCTCTCCTTGCATAGTTGGCTTGGGAGGTAGTGCATTCATCCTCTCCTTTCTTGTTCTTGCCTTTATCTTTAAACTTACTTTTATCAGTGTATAGGGCAGAAGAGCTATTACCTTTGGATGTGTCTCCATTCTTGTTGAGCTTGGCTTCATGAGTGAACAATTGTCCCATGAGAGTTGTAAGATCTGGAATTTTCATTTCCATGTATAGATCCATGGCAGTGGTGAAGCTTTCCCATTTGTCATCAGCTTTGATCCCATTGATCACTTGCCTTACTATCTGCTCTTCTTCAATTTCTTCTCCTATGCTTGCTAACGGATCTGCTACATCTTTAATCTTAGTCACAAACTCTGAAATAGCCTGCTTAGGTTGCTTCCTTAGTGTGGTGAGTTCAATCCACAATTGATATTTTTGAATGAGGGCAATTCCTCATCTCATGAGATGTATCCATAAAGACTCCTTCCTTTTAGGTATTTCTTCATCCTTACAGACCATGCATGATAGTTGTTCCTGTCCAATTTATCAATAAATGAAGGAAAACCGTCTCCCATTTTACCTTAACTTGCTCTGATACCATTGTTGGGAAGATGGATGAATACTTCAGGAGGATGAGTAGGTACTGCCAAATCTTGCTTTGTACTAGCCCTTTGATGCTTCAGAGTTGATAAGTGGACCTTCTTATCTTTCCAATGACACCATAAAATGGCCTACGTACTTTGGAAATGATGTGTGAAACAAATGAATCAAAACAGATAACTTTGAACTTCAAGTCTTCAAGAAAACCTTCTATTCTTGGCTAGATACCTGTTGCTTCTTTTGCTCAGTATGATCACCACAGTAGGAATTGGAACAATTTTTACCTAATTAGCTTAGCAAGCTAACTATTCCAAGTGAATCACTTAAAAAGATTAATTATGCTCAAAGAAATCAATTTAGCAAGTAAATCTTTACCCCCGATTTTCTAGGACTGTTGCAGACTTTGACCAGTGATCACCTCGATGGATGTTTTCTCTGAAATGGCTGAATAGAAATCCTTCAAACTTTGACAATATGTAGTAGACTTTGAGCGGGTTCCAAGAAGCTATAGATCTTTGCAGTTGGTTAAGAACTGAGTGAGATATGCTCCCCACAAGTTGACAGACTTTCAGGGACTATGACAGAGAACTCTGAAATAGACAATGTAGATATATGTATTAATGAACAATGTTGTACAATACCATTGGCATGAAGATCATTGCCTAATGGTGTAGATAGGTGTGGGCTAGAGTGTAGGCCTCACACACACTCAGAAATGACAATGGAACTCAGGATTGATGAGTCCTACCGGCAACTTTTTTCCTTAGAGTTTATATAAGAGTTCACTATCAATTTGAATTTGAATTCAAATTTTGGCTCTCTCTAAAAAGTGATCCTCCATTATAGGAGATATTCCATCAATCAAACCTAGTAGATTTTACGAGATTTGTTTGGTCCAAAAGATTCCAAGTCAAATTTGACTTCTACAAGAGGATAAAATGGTAATTAACCACTAGCATTGATTCCTATGCATCTTCATATGTGTATGGACTACAAGCCAAATGTGTAGGCTTGTAAATTGCACCAACAACCACTCTCATGGGGCAACTCTTCGCCCATGAGGCCAAGCTCAACAAAAATGGTGAACCATCAAGAGGTAACAATTCTTTGGCCCTCTATACAAATAAAGGAAAGTCTAAGGATAAAGGAAAGAGCAAGACGTTTGAAGATGAAGGTGTTACTTCTTAAGTAACTATGCAGGGAGAGGTACGAATTCAAGAGGAAGGGGCAGAGGAGGTAAGCACGGTAGGAGGAGACCTTTCAAATCTTCCCCATGCCATATATGTGGACTGTCCAATCACACAACAGATGAGTGCTATAGGAACTTCAAGAACCAGAGAGGAAGAGGATTCCAAAGAGGTGGCTACTCACAATCAAGAGGAAGATTCAATCATAATCACAGTTACAACCATGGCTACAACAACAATTATCAAGGAGGATACAAATCAAGAAAAGACTTCAACAACTATAGAGAGAATCAAGAGGATTCTCTTCTCATTATGAACATGACCTCAAAACAAGGTATGAATGAGGAGCACCTCTTCTATATTGACTCAGGTGGTTCAAACCATGTAACAGGCAATATAGCTCTCCTTTTTGATGTTGAAGAGCCCAAAGGAAAGCACCAAGTGCAAGTAGGTGATGATACCAAGCACTGAGTTGTCAAGGTAGGAAATGTCAAAACTTTTGATGGGAATAGGAATTTGTTGAGGAGAGTTTTTTATGTACCTACTATCACAAAAAATTTGATGAGTGTTGACAGATAGTGGAAAAGGGTTTGCAGGTTAGGTTCAATAAATTTGGAGCCTTTATGGAGGACCCCCAACATGGGTTCAGGAGAATTGCCAAGGGAGAGAAAACAGGTAGATTGTTTACATTTGAGCTTGAGGACACTAGAAACATTGCACTTTATAATTATAAGGATCAAACCTTGTGTGAGCTAGAGATATGGCACAAAAGACTAGGACACATTGGTGAGAGAACATTGAAGCAGATATGTAGAGATCAATGTGTACTTGGGATACCTAATGTATCCAAGCAACATATGATCTATAAATGTGGTGCACGACAGTTTGGTAAATCACACAAGTTAGCCTTTACAAAGAAAGGCTATATGCATGAGGATTATTTCAAACTTATCCACACAGATGTGTGGGGACCAAGCAAGGACCCTTCAATTTCAAGCTCAAGATACTATGTGTCATTTATTGATGATTTCATTAGGTGGATTATCTTGTATTTCATGAAACATAAAGATGAAGTGTTCAGTTGTTTCAAAAAGTATCTTGCACTTGTGGAAAATCAAATGAGAAAGATTTTAAAAAGGATAAGGTGAGATGGAGGAGATGAGTACTTCTCCAATGAGTTTGATGCATTTTTGCAGGACAGAGGTATCAAGAGAGAGATTTCAACTAGATATACTCCTGAGCAAAATGGAGTAGCAGAGAGGAGGAACAGATTGATTGTGGAAGCAGCTAGATCTATCCTAAATGAAAAGAAGTTGCCTAATTACTTATGGGCAAAGGCTATGTCTACTACCACTTATCTTATTAACAGATTACCTTCTAAGTCCCTTGAAGGGATGACCCCCTATGAGGCATGGAATGGTAGGAGACCATCACTTGAACATTGCAGAATATTTGTTTGTGTTGCTTATGTGCATGTTCCATTTCAAATCAGAGATAAATTAGACCCTAAGGTAGAGAAATGCATCTTCATAGGGTATGATATAAATCAAAAGGGGTACAGGTTTTATAATCCGTCCAACAAAAGATTTATGGTCAATAGAGATGTTGTGTTTGATGAAAATGAATCTTGGTTTGAAAGTGAACGTAGGAAGGTCAAATTGCTATATGACTTAGAAGAAGAATCTCCAAGCCTCTCCAAGAAGGATCCAAGCATAATTGAAGACATTAAATCAGATAATGAGGACACCATCAACTTGGAAGAGTTTAGAGCATGGAAATCAAAAGGCAAGGTCAAGATGAAGATGCTAGAGGACATACCTGAGTCATCCAACCAAGCCTCAAGGAGATCACAAAGAGAGAGTAAGAAGCCAATCAGATATGGGTATGATACTTCATTTATCACTAAGCATTCTATTTGTCTTGCTAAGGATTTATCACTTGAAGAATCTTTTTCATATGAAGAAGCAAGTACCAAAGCAAGATGAAAGGAGGATATGGATGAAGAAATAGAAGCACTCCATGAGAATGACACTTGGGAGCTAGTACCCAAGAAAGCATCAATCAAGGTAATTGGTTCTAGGTGGATTTACAAAATCAAAAGGAACTCAGATCGATCCATAAATAGGTACAAAGCTACGCTTGTGGCTAAGGGTTTTGCACAAACCCATGGAATAGACTATGAAGAAACTTTTTCACCAGTGGCTAAGATGCCAACCATCAGAGTATTGGTAAGTGTAGCTGCATCTAGAAATTGGAATATGTATCAACTAGATTTGAAAAATGATTTTCTCAATGGGTGGATTTTAGAGGAGGTTTACATGGCTCAACCTCCTGGCTATGAAGATTCAAGCAAGGTAAATCATGTATGCAAATTAAAGAAAGCTCTTTATGGTTTAAAGCAGGCACCTAGGGCATGGAACCATAGGCTATCAATCTATCTTCAAGACCAAGGATTCATGATAAGCAAGGCAGATTCTTCTCTATTTATCAAGAGGAGTAACTCAGAAGTGATATACTTATGTGTGTATGTGGATGACATCATTCTTATAGGTAGTGATGACAATGGCATCAAACAAATCAAAAACCAATTGATGCAGGAGTTTAAGATCAGTGACCTAGGGTTTCTAAAATACTTTCTTGGACTTGAGTTGGTATACGCTAACTCTGGAATCTACATCCTCAAAGAAAATATGTGCAGTTTATGTTGAAGAAGTTCCACTTGGAGGATGCAAAAGTAGCTAGCACCCCTATGGAGGTAAATCATAAATTGAGTGCTCATGAAGGTGATTTGCTTGAAGACATTTTAGGTTAGCAAAGCATAGTTGGGATTCTAAACTATGCAACATTAACAAGGATTGACATATGTTATGGAGTAAGTGTTCTAAGCCGATTCATGCATAAACCTAGAGCATCTCACTTAGAAGCTGCTAAAAGAATTTTGAAGTACCTCAAAGGTACTCAAAATCAAGGTCTTTACTTCCCATACACATTAGATTTGAACATAAATTTGTACTCAAATGCAGATTGGGCAGGATGTAAGGATGATAGAAGAAGTACTTCTAGCTATTTATCTTTTGCAGGTGATAAACCCATCTCATGGTCTTCTAAGAAGCAACCAACTATTGCTCTATCTTCAGTAGAGGCTGAATACATGGGATTAGCAAATGCTACACAAGAAGCTATTTCGATTAGGTTGCTCTACTCAGATTTGGAACTTCACTTTCATTCACCAATGATCTTTGATGATAACACGTTCTTTGCATCTTGCAACCAACCCCATTTATCATGCAAGAACTAAGCATATATAAGTGCACTATCACTATGTTAGAGAGAAACTCTTAAGCAAAGAGATTCAACTAGCATATGTATCTACAACTATGTAGTGTGCTGATTTGTTAACCAAAGCACTTGATGGTACTAAGCTTTGTAGGTTTAAAACCATGATTGGATTACATGATATTCAAGAAGATTGATGAAGCAGTGAAAGCCAAGATGTTTGGCTTGAGGGCGAGCTATTGGTGCAAATGTTCAAGCCTACACATTTGGCTTAAGCATGGAAGACTTTGTGTGGAACTAGCACTTGATGATTCATGTGAACTATAGCTTGTAACTACTTGATCGTTTACCATTGTAAAACATTAATTCTTTGGAGAATTTTGTAGAAGCTTATAACTCGTGGAGTTAGGAAGAATATTAGCTATGACTTCAAGATGAGGGAATATCTCCTAAATCAATGGAGTCACTTTTTGATTGGAGCCAAAGTTTGAATTCAAAATTCAAACTTAGAAGAAACATATATAAAAAGGCTTTATAAAATCTTATGGTGATGTTCCTCATTCTTAGAGCTCAGTCCTTGATCACCTGTAGAGCTTGAGTAGCTCACACTATAGCTCACTCAGTTCATCATTATTGTGCATCAGTATAATGCCAATTACTTTGTACAATAATGTTCTATAATACATATAGCTCATTGAACATCTTTATCTACTTCTCTGCTATGACCACTCAAAATAGTCAACTTTGTCTGGTCATATCTCAGTGAATACTCAACCGTTCTACATAACCTTTGGCTTGTTGGAACCAACTTGAAGTCTACTTTGGGTATAAAAATTTCAAGGCATTTGGTTCAGGCATCTAGGAGAAATTGGCTTCGAAGTGCTTAGAGTCATCTACTAGTTGTTCCCTAAAATATCAGGGGTAAGATCTATTTTGCTAAAGTTATTTCTCATAGCATAGTTGATCATTTTAATTGATTCCACTTGCAATCATTAGCTATCTAAGCTAATTGAATTCCCCCAAAAGGAATGTTGCCCATTGTTATTGTGTTGTGAACTCTGAGTAAAAGAGCCAGTAGGTGTATGGACTAAAATAGTAAGTTTTTCAACACTAGTTATTCTTGAACCAGTCTATTTTGGATTATTGTTTCAAGGATCAATTCCAAAGTACATAGGTACTTTCTTGGTGTCATTTGCAAGATAAAAGGGCCTACCTTATAACTCTAAAGTGCATCAAGACTGGTACAAAGAAGGTTTTAGTAGTACCACCTCACTTCATTAAGGTATCCATCCATCTCTTCCAACATTATGAACGCGATCTAAAGGCTAAATTGAAGAGTCAATGTGCATCTTGTGCACATTCCTAGTTTGCTTTCAATATTCAAAATTCTCACAAAATGAAAAATTAGAGAAAGATAACACAAGTAAGTAGCCAAAATGAGAAAGATTTTCCATTCCACTACATGGTATATGGCCAAAATAGCCATGCTAAATACAAGCCAAAGGTTGTTGAGTAATAGCTAACAAGTGTTCTTTCTATGATACAAATAAAGGATAAAGTGAGCCAACTTTTCTTCCTTTTGCAATGACCATATTGCTCTTTGATATGCAAAAGGACTAAGCAAGGAAGACCACCTTAAGACCAAGGTCATCAAGTTGACCAACTAACATCAAACTACATGATAACTGAGGTACAAAGTATTTTTAGCCATCAATGAACTGCACAACCACATCTCCAATCCCCACAGCATCACACTGGTAAGAGTCACCAAGTCTCACGATACCAAGAGACTTTGTTGCATAATTAGAGAACCGTTCTCTGTGTGGTATCACATGGAAAGAAGCACCAAAATCTAGCAGCCACGTGGGAAAGAGAACCAGCCATAAAATCCTCAATTGGCATGGTGCTATCAAGTGTCAACACATCAGCATCATCAGAAATATCATTAATTTCTTCAATCTTCTTAGTCGAAGTAGGTAGTGTAGATAGCTATTTAACATGCCCATCAACATTCTATCCTTTACCTTTAGCATTCTTTAATGCATACGAGTATTTCTTCATGTTTCCTTTCTTATGACAATAATGGCATTCAATATCCCTCTTCCTTGATTTACTTCTACTCTTATTCCATTGACCATTCTTCTCTTTGTTCTTGCTCCTACCACGTTGTTGATTCTTTCCTTGGGAAGAATCATGAAAATTATATGCATCTCCACTCTAAGTGCCAACCATAGATTTCTACAAATCTCCTCACTCAAGAGTGGTCCACATATGTCATCATAGACCTATTTACCACCAGGTGCACTATTGTTAATAGCTGTGCAAAACGTATCCCATGATGATGGCAAGATGCATAACAACACGACTGCTTTCATTTCATTATCCATATCCATTTTCTAAGACTGTAACTGGGAGAATATAGCATCAAAATCATTTAGATGAGTAGCAATGCTCTCTCTATCCTTCATGCGAAGGTCATATAATTTTCTTATCAAATACACTTTACTTGATTCAGTTTCTTTTTCATATGTATTGCATAACTTCTTCCAAAACTCCTCTACTCTTTCATAGTCTAATATTGTAAAGTAAACATTATCTTCTAGGTGCAATCGAATGGTAGACATGGCCAGCTCATCTAACTCATCCCAATCATCTTCATCCATGTTAACAGGCTTCTTTGAGATTCCATTTTATGGCTTCCATTGCCTCCTCTGAATCAGCACATCTTTAATCTGATTCTTCCATAGAGCAAAGTTTGTGCCATCAAATTTCCAGATCTCAAAATGGTCTTTTCCTTGCAAGCTATAGCTCCTCCTTGGAACATTGGCACTAGAACCTAATACACCAGACATGACTGAGACCTCTGACCATGATGGTAGAGAACTGAATGGAATGATAATGGAGCTAGAAGAGCCCAAACACCACTAAGGCTCAAAGAAGGATGACCAAGTGTAGGATTTCTGTGGGCGATTAACTTTCACTCTGATACCACTTGTTATGGTCGACGCGGCAAAGGCCCGAACCTTGTCAAGCCTGCGGAATTTGCTGCACCACCGAAAAATTGGTTGCCAAGCTAGAGTGATATTAGAACACCTCTATAATCAGCAGTAGCTCAGCAGAGTTACTGTGACTCAAACATATAAGACTTTGTTTTGAATTTACTGAGAAATTCACTGGGACTTCATCGGACTGTTACTGGACTGTCACCATAATTATACCGGAATCAACTCCTATTCTGTTTGTAATTACTTCAAGTGAGTATACAAGAAGTAAGGAAGTGATGCGTGAACTTCCTTCACTGAGTGAACTCTTTCTGAAGTTTAAGAGAAAACTTCTCCGGTTTAGAATGTCCTTTTTTTGTTAGACTTTGTACTGTGTGTACATATCCATTCCACCGAAATCCTTGACGAACTGATAGTAGAGATGTCTAGCTATAATATAAGCTAACTCTCATACAAACCTTTAATTTACTCTGCGAGATATACTTCGTTGTTCTACCAGAAAACACGTTTTCTGAGAAAACTGTAACTGACAGAAACATTCGTTTATTGAGATAGTACCGAGGGACACGTTTACTAACGAACTGTAACTGTTAACGATTAACGAACTTTCTACCGTAACACGAAAATACTCAGAGTTCTTCACATATGAACAGTGCGTGCAAACTTCCACATGAACATGTGTTTTCTATTAGAGAAGATGTGTACAAATTAACTTGGCCTCTTCTTGCTCAAGCTATGGAAACTCTCCTATACTGAGTAGTTTCTTCTACCATCTCTCTCAGATGAACACCTGACATTTCAGGTTTCTGTTATTCATCTGTACATACGATCTATGGCGTCTTTTGAAAACTTCTCACTCACTCTTTCTTCAGTCTCTATACATACGCGATCTCTGGCGTCTTCTCATTTTTCTCATCTCTCTGTTCTCTCCCTCTCTCTTTTTTTTTTTGACCTCTGTATGTGCTCTATTTATATTGCACGCTCTTCTCACGCACGTTCTAGCTCGCACTTCCCTCTTTTATTCTTATGCACGTTCTCTCTGTATATACAGTTTGATTCGGTGTAACGAGCTCTGATTCTGCAAGATTCTGTACTATACATAACGGTCGTGAATTTGTCCCTTCATTAAGGCTTTTGATTTTTTGAATATTTGATTCCGCTTCTCTTTATCTTCCTTTGTCTGTACGTCAAATTCGTGAGTGATTCTTCAACAGCTCCCCCTCAATCACTAATTTGACTCTTCCTATCTTCATATATTTTCCTTTCTTTTATACCTGCCATTTCCTTGAATCTGCTTGTCTTTGTTCCATCCAAGCTCTTTGTCAAAATATCTGCAATCTGATCTTTTGTCGGAGTGTATATTATTTCTATCTCCTTTTCCATTACCTTTTCCCTCAGGAAGTGATACTGAATTTCTATGTGCTTTGTTCCTGCATGAAATACTGGATTTGCTACAAGATACAGCGAGCTCATGTTATCTCCATGTATGATGGGTATACCTTGATCAATACCCATGCTTTTGAACAAGGTTTGCATCCATATCACTTCTTTAGCTGCTTCTATAAGTCCTTTATATTCTGCTTCTATCGACGATAAAGCCACTATGTGTTGTTTCTTCGAACACTAGCTTACTAGCTTATCTCCTAGGTATATCATATACCCATGTGTTGATCTTGTGTCATCTTGGCTTCCTGCCCAATCTGGGTCACTGTATGCTCTCAGTTTTATATCTGACGTAAAAGGATAATATAATCCTTTCTTTATAGTTCTTTTTATATATCTAAGAACTCTCTGTCCTGCAACCCAATGTTGATCCTTCGGACAATGCATAAACTATGAGAGAACTCCCACTGCATAGCTAAGATCCGGTCGTGTTAGTGTAGCATAGATTAGGCTTCCCACTAACGACTGATATTTCCTCATATCTTTAAACTCTACACCACTGTATTTGCTGAGTTTATGATTTGCTTCAAGCAGTGTTGAAGCTTCTCTGCAATTCTCCATATTAAACTTCTTTAGTAAGTTTTGGAGATACCTTTCTTGCGTAACATATACACCATGATCTGTGTATGTGATTTCCATTCCTACAAAGTATGAAAACTTTCCTAGGTCACTGATCTGAAACTCCTTTTCGAGTAATCTCTTTACTTCTTTAATTCCTTCATCTGAAGTACCTGTGATTATAATGTCGTCTACATAAATGCAAATGTAGATCATACCTTCTTCTGTTCTCTTGATGAGTAGACTTGCATCTGCTTTCGAACTTTGGTATCCAAGTTCACTGAGATATTTCACAAGCCTGTAATTCCAAGCTCTTGGAGCTTGCTTCAGTCCGTAAAGTGCTTTTCTTAATCTGCAAACAAAATTTGGGTATCTAGAACTTACAAACCCTTCCAGTTGTTCCATGTAAACTTCATCTGATATGTATCCATTCAGGAATGCATTCTTGATATCCAGCTGACTTAGCTTCCATCCTTTTGATGCTGCTATAGCAATCATTGTCCTTATGGTTGACATCTTTGCCACCGGACTAAACGTCTCATCGTAATCTATGCCATGCGTCTGAGCATAGCCCTTGATAACCAGTCTGGCTTTGTGTCTGGCTATCCTTCCATCTGCAAGTTTCTTAACTTTGAAAACCCATTTGTTTCCAATCACTTTCTTACCATTTGGTTTCGGAACAAGTTCCCATGTCTTGTTCTCTTCTAGTGCACTAAACTCTTCTTCCATTGCTTCTTCCCATTTCTTCTTACCTTTAGCTTCGTCATAGTTCTACGGTTCTTCATCATCTTTGACCATATATGCGTAATTTTTCTGAGTTATGTACGAGGTATCATAAGAATACCTTTCTGGTTGTCTTCTATTCATGTTTGACCTTCTTGGTTCAAACTCTTCAGGTGTATCTGAATACACATCTTCATCAAATCCCTGTTCATCTCCATTTCTCATACCTAATCTGATCCTGGACATACTTGCCTGCATATAGTCTTCATCTCTATTCACTTGTACAATTGATTTCCCTTTCTCTTTTCTTCTTACTTCTTCTTCAAATTCTTCCGTTGTATGACTTTGATCTGTATATCAGCTTTTCTATTCATCAATGTAACATCTCTGGAAGCAGTATACTGTTTTGTTAGAGGACTCCATAACCTGTAACCCATCTGCTTTTCATCGTATCCGACGAACACATATTTCTCTGCTTTTGGTTCAAGCTTATGTCTGAGTTGTGATGGTACATAAGCGTAAGCTACTGATCCAAACACTTTGCAATGATCAAGTGTTGGCTTCTTCCCCCACCAAGCTTCATAAGGGGTCATTCCATCTAAAGTTGTACACGGTAATCTGTTTACCAAGTATGTAGCTGTATTTACAGCTTCAGCCCAAAGATAATTTGGACAATCCTTTTCCTTTAGAATAGCTCGTGCAAACTCAACTAGAGTTTGGTTCCTTCTTTCTGCTACACCATTTTGTTGTGGTGTATACCTGCAGGTTATTTCTCTCTTAATATCTGCATTCCAAAGATAGTCATTGAACTCTCGGGAGAAGTATTCTCCCCCTCCATCAGACCTCAGTCTTTTAAGCTTTCGACCTGTGAGTCTTTCAGCATATGCATGAAAATGCCTGAAAGCTCCAAACACTTCTGATTTCTCTTTCAAAACATAAAGAGTTATCCATCTTGTTGCATCATCAATGAATAAAACATAATACCTTGAACCGCTGATTGATCCTTCTTTTGTGGGACCCCATACATCTCTATGAATGAGTTCAAGTACTCCATCATGTTTGAATCCTTTCTTCTGGAAAGGTAACCTGTGGGCTTTTCCCATCTGACATGCTTTGCACTTGTGAATCATGTGTTGGTTCTGTACATTCGGTAATCCCAGTACTGACTGATTTGAAATCATAGCTTTAATTCCTTTTTCATTGAAATGACCTAATCTCTTATGCTAGAGATCAAGTTCTGTAATCACCTTTTCACCATGTGTGAGCAACACTTGGCCGATGTTCCCTTGTACTCTTAAAGTAAAGAGTCTGCCTTCTTTCTTACCAGAGACAATCTTATTATATCCATTCTCGGGATCTTCTACAAATACACCTTCATTTGTAAATCTGACCTGAAAACCTTTCTCAACTATCTGTCCTACACTAATAAAATTTTTCGGTATTGTCGGAGCATACAAAACATTGGTTAGCAAATCTGCTCCACTTTTACATTTCACTTTTCCAATTGAATGTACACTATGCCTTGTATTGTCACCTGTTTGAACAGTATGACTCGAACTACCTTTTTCCAATTCTGACATCAGTTCTATATTTCCTGACAAGTGATTAGAACATCCAGAATCAATGTAAAATACCTTTAGGTCTTCGTTATCTGATGTACTGATTGAGTTCATCATCAATGATGTATGACTTTCATTCTGAGTGTCATTTGCGTAGTTGTTGGAGGTGGTGTTGTAGGATTGATTCTGTGCCCAACTTCTTGCTCCACCTCTACCATAGCTTCCTCTTTGATTTTGTCTTCCTCTTTGAAAATTACTCTGATATCTTCCGCTTCTGCCTCTACTGTTACTGTTCTGATTTTGATTTGATCCTTGTTGATTGTGCTAGCAATCATGAGCCAAATGATTACTTAGTCCACAAATCCAGCAAGCCTTTTTGTTGTTATTCTGGCTACTTCTTCCTCTTCCAAAACCTCTTGCTCTTCCTCTGCCGGTGCCTTTACCTCTTGCATAATAAGCCTGAGAACTCGACTCTTCTTCGTCTTTTGACTTACCTTTGTCTTTCTTCTTGTTCTTCATGTACATTGCAGAACTTTGTCCTTTATTTGCATCTCTTCAGGTCTTGCTCATATGTGAGCATCAAACCAAGCAACTGATTTAAATCTGGTACAAAATGATTTAAAGAAAGTTCAATTGAGAGTACGAAAGGTTTCCACCTTTCATCTCCTCTCAAACCTGTTAGCAGTTGCGCTATCAATCTGTGATCTTTGACATCTTCATTTATGGATCCAAGACTATCTGCTAGATCCTTCATCTTAGTAACATAGTCACTAATGCTTTGACTCACCTTCTTTTTGAACGTTGTGAACTCGGACCATAAGCTAGCCTTCCTAGCTTTCGTAGTATTTTGGAAGTGATCTTCCAATGCACTCCATATGTCCTCCGCTTTCTCCAGACCTCTAATGTGCGGTAGTAGATGGTCTGTAACGGTATTATAAATGTAAGCTCTTGTCGTTGCATCTTTCTTTTGCCACAGCTTCAAGGCTTCTAATTCTTCTTTTTCCGGTTGACTATCATCTTCGAAAGTCGGCTTCTTTTCTTCTCCGGTCACATACGTCATTAAGTCCTTACTCATAAGTAAGGCTTCCATGCGCATTACCCATGCGATAATTATCTCTCTCCAATTTATCAATTTGGACATGATTTGCCATGATCTTCTTGTTTCTGTTACTTTCGGTGAACTTTTGAGAATTTTTCTGCTCTTTAGAATCTTTCTCGTTCTGGTTCCACTTGTTGTGGTTAACCTGCTCTGCAATACCAATTTCGGTATGCTAGCTCTGACACCAATGATGGTGAATACTTTGGCTCTCAACCCACTTCTTGGATCTCACGGCTCTGATACCACTTGTGGGCGATTAACTTTCGCTCTGATACCACTTGTTATGGTCGACACGGAAAAGGCCCGAACCTTGTCAAGCCTGCAGAATTTGCTGCGCCACCGAAAAATTGGTTGCCAAGCTAGAGTGATATTAGAACACCTCTATAATCAGCAGTAGCTCAGCAGAGTTACTGTCACTCAAAAGTATAAGACTTCGTTTTGAATTTACTAAGAAATTCACTAGGACTTCACCGGGCTGTTACTGGACTATCACTCTAATTATACCGGAATCAACTCCTATTCTGTTTGTAATTACCTCAAGTGAGTATACAAGAAGTAAGGAAGTGATGTGTGAACTTCCTTCACTGAGTGAACTCTTTCTGAAGTTTAAGAGAAAACTTCTCCGGTTCAGAATGTCCTTTTTCGGTTAGACTTTGTATTGTGTGTACATATCCATTTCACCGAAATCCTTGACGAACTGATAGTAGAGATGTCTAGCTATAAGATAAGCTAACTCTCATACAAACCTTTAATTTACTCTGCGAGATATACTTCGTTGTTCTACCGGAAAACACGTTTTCTGAGAAAACTGTAACTGACAGAAACATTCGTTTACTGAGATAGTACCGAGGGACACGTTTACTGACGAACTGTAACTGTTAACGATTAACAAACTTTCTACCGTAACATGAAAATACTCAGAGTTCTTCACATATGAACAGTGCGCGCAAACTTCCACATGAAAATGTGTTTTCTATTAGAGAAGATGTGTACAAATTAACTTGGCCTCTTCTTGCTCAAGCTATGGAAACTCTCCTATACTGAGTAGTTTCTTCTACCATCTCTCTCAGATGAACACCTGACATTTCAGGTTTCTGTTATTCATCTGTACATACGCGATCTATGGCGTCTTCTGAAAAACTTCTCACTCACTCTTTCTTCAGTCTCTATACATACGCGATCTCTGGCGTCTTCTCATTTTCTCATCTCTCTATTCTCTCCCTCTCTCTTTTTTTTTTGACCTCTCTATGTGCTCTATTTATACTGCGCGCTCTTCTCATGCATGTTCTAGCTCGCACTTCCCTCTTTTATTCTTATGCACGTTCTCTCTGTATATACAGTTTGATTCGGTGTAACGAACTCTGATTCTGCAAGATTCTGTACTGTACATAACGGTCGTGAATTTGTCCCTTCATTAAGGCTTTTGATTTTCTGAATATTTGATTTCGCTTCTCTTTATCTTCCTTTGTCTGTACGTCAAATTCGTGAGTGATTCTTCAACAATTTCAGGAGAGAATTCAGCAGTCTTCCCAGGAAAAATGAATGAATGAATAGTAATGACCAACCAAAAAGAGTATGTGAGATAGATCTGGTTTCTTACCATACCATGCCTCATATGCACTTAAAGCATGTACACCTAAAGTGGGTCATCTATTCATGATGTATATAGCTATACTTGTTGTGTCTTCCCAATAACAGTTGGGCACATTCATCTCGTTAAGCATCAATCTTACCACTTCAGCTATGTGTCTATTTTTTCTCTCTGCAATCCCATTTTGTTGAGGTCTATACCTACATGTATATTGTCTCTTGATGCCATTATGACTTAGAAATTCAGAAAACTCCTTGGAGAAGTATTCTCGCCCTCCATCAAATCTAAGGATCTTTATGTACCTAGCCATTTCCTTTTCAACAAGTGCTTCGAAAACTTTAAAGTGACTAAAAACTTCAACTTTTGACTTCATACAATACAACCATGCCATTCTGGCATGATCATCAATGAAGATAGAAAAGTAGCGAGATTGCCTCCCAATGAGGGTTCTTTGGTCAGTCTCCATACATCAGTGTGAATGAGATCCAACGAAAATCTACTTCTTTGTGTACTCTTCTTGAATGGAAGTCTTGCTTGCTTCCTGAATTGACATGCTTCACTCAAGTGTTGCATACTTTGAGAGTGGAAATTTGCAAGACCACTTACCAGTCCTCTCCTTTGCATATCCTTCAAATCTTGAAGGTTTATGTGGCCAATCCTCTTGTGCCACAAATCCACCTAAGCTATTTTCTTACTGCCAATTGTCGACTAGATTGTATGTGATGGGGGTGGTTTTACCTCGATGGTGAATAGTCTTCCTTCCTTCTTTCCTTTAGCTATCAGATTGTAGCCTTGCTTTTGGTCTTCTACAAAACATCCTTTGTTTTGGAACTTGACTACATACCCACTTTCATCCATCTATCCAATTGATACTAAATTCTTTGTGATTGTCGATACATGTAGCACATATTTAAGACACTTTTAATTCTGATTTTCATCCAAAGGAACATCACCTTTATGTGCGTTCCTATGCTCGGTGTCACCCCTTAATTCTACATGCCCTTATGTGTTTGGTTCATGCAAATTACAAAACATTTCCCTATTGAAGCTCATGTGATTTCAACATCCACTATCAATGTACCATGTGGTTTCTATGCCTTCTCTTCTGCCATCTCTTTGCATCATGGCTAAGACATTATCATTATTTGATGTATTTGAAGTATTCACATCATTACCTTGATTCTTTTTATGGACTCCTTGGTTGTCATTTGAGTAATAGTCCCTTGCAAAGTGTCTTGGCTTGCCGCAGTTGTAGCATTCCTTTGTGCAATCCCTTCCTTGATATTGACCTCCTCTTCCTCTAGCTCTTCCTCTCCCTCTTGATCCATAGCTTTGATTTCTTTCGTCTTGATCATTGCTTGATCTTCCTCTACCTCTGCCTTATCCATTATGTCCACTTCTCTTTCCTTTGCCTTTACCTACATAAAAGACTTGGGCTTCATTGTCCTTTGAATGACCTCCATTGAGGTTCATTTCCTCAATCACCATGAGTGTGACTAATTGCTTGAAATTTGGTAATGAGTCCCTCACATATACCAAAGTAGTGATTGGCCTCCATTTGTCATCATCCCTTAGCCCATTCAGTGTATGAGCTACCAAATCATCATCATCAATGGAGTTGCCTATTGATCCTAAGGCATCTGCAATCCCTTTTACCTTGAGGATATAATCATTGATGCTGCTATTTGAAGTCTTTCTTAAGTTCTTCAACTCATTCTTGAGCTGAATCTTTCATGCCTTTGTCGAGTTGGAGTATAATATCTCCAAGGCCTCCCACATTTTCTTGGATGACTCCAAGTCTTGGATATGACCAATCATGCTATTACTAATGTGTTGAGATAAGATGAATATGACTCTTCTATCTCTTTCAATCCACTCATCTACTTCTTTTTCTTGTGCTTGAGTGAGTGGTTTTGCATATTGAGGCCTAGGCTCAGCTCCACTAACTAATCCCTATAGTCCTTTGCCCATGAGGAAATTGTTAACTTGAAGTCTCTAGGGTTGGTAGTTTCCTTTCTCTATCTTCTCTATTTGGCTAGCATACTCAACCATTGCTTAAGATTCTATGCTTCCTAATCTTCTTTTGAGTGTGACAGAGTAGGAAAACTTCAAATTGATTACCTTCTTATAGCTTTCTCCCTTGATATATAATGAGGAACTTGCTACAAACTTCAAAATCCTCTTTTGGATATTGATGTAGCTCTTTGATCTACTAGAACTCCTTTCGTAAGAGCTTTACTAGCTTTAGATAGTTGCTTTGACTTCCTTCAAGAGTCCCAAATGCTTTGAAATGCTCTCAAACCAGTATTGGGGAAGATTCAACACCCCTATGCAGCTTTGGCATGTTTTAGGCCCTCATAGGTTGTTTTCCATGGTGACCTTAAGTTACTATTTTGTCTCTCTACAAGTTAGACTAATTGTCGATAATATTGTCTGCCTATGTGCAGAGACACACCTTCACTATTTACAACTCCACTCAAATATAACTTTGAGTATAGGCATAAAAATTCATGCACATTGAATAGACTTTATAAGCAAGCAATTGCAAGTGAAAATCACTTGAAATGGATACTTGAAGAAGGAGTTACAACCAAAACAAAGTAGTGCTAGAAACTAGCTCACTCCTCAGAGATGTAGTGAGCAATGGCTAATTACAGAGAAGAATAAGCTAATAAAATGACTAACTAAGCAAGGGGGTTGTGTACAACTACTTTCTTACACTCTATACTAACTCTAGGAAGAGAGTAGAGGTCACGGACTTCTTCTTCATGACTTTGATTCATACATATATAGGTTGTCCAAAAGTGCTCCTACAATTTTGTACTCAATCAACCTCTTTAGCATTTTTGGTAAGCTATGATAAAGGAAAGAGGCTTCTTGATAGCTGAAATTTATATGAAGCCTCTAATTAATAGGTCCACTTGTCATCCATACCTCCTAGACGTTAGGCAAATATTCAGAACATTTGCATGCCAAAACATACCGTGCTACATACCAAACTGTGAAAAGGTACCAAAAAAGTATTGAAAAAGTACCAAAAAAGTACTGAAAAAGTACTAAAAAAGTATAAAAAAAGTACTAGAAAAGTGTTAAGAAAGTTGCCAATAGCTCAGAGTTTAAGGCAAAAAGAAACATCGTCCAACATGATGTAAAAAAAGTTCTGAACGATTTAAATCCTTTTAAGGTTTAAACAATTTTTGTTAAAAGCAAAAAATCATGATGTGGTCATACTATGATCATGTAACCCTTGTTTGGAAGAATAGCCTTCCTTTTTCTTCCTTTCCGTCTTCATTGAATTTTCGCAGTCGAAGCATATACATAGAGCAATCGAGAGATTTCATCATTGCCGGATTTCAAATTGCATGCTTTATGTCGTGCTTTCCAATTTTTATTGACTGAGAGATTTATGTACTTTCTTTCCATTTTTACTTTACTTTTTAGGATGATGTCGTTGGAATGAAAATGGTGAGGGAATGAAAATGAGGGATTGATAAATTAATGACTATTATGGTTGCAAGATTCTTCCGCGTTCAATTATGCATTCAGCTACTTGGCACACATGCGGAAGTGAACTTATGGGAAAGATTGCTTTAGTCTGATTGTACCTTTCAAGGCTTTTATGGGAATGTATGACGTGCTATCAACAGATGTGCTACACATACATTCAGAACTGAATACCCATACAATTTCTTCATATACACATACATTCAGAAAATAGAGCACATACATATATATTCAGAAAATAGATCACATACATATACACATACAATTTCTTCATATACACATACACAACAAGTGGAGAGACTCCATGCTCCAGATGTATTCTACTACTAAATTTATGATGGTCTAGCTTTGTACTTAGTTCTACTGGTTGTTTTGGTCCAGTCCTTTTGGTTGTATTGCCCTCTGACTAGCTCTTTTGTTCTCTATCCTATGTTGGACCCCTCTCTTTCATGAGGTATTGTAATCTTTAAGTGGGGGATCTTGGCCTCTGTACATCTGCACTCTTGTTCTCTCAAAAAAAAAAAAGGAAAACAGAGCACAATTACAATCTTCAGTGAAATGATACAAAAGTGAAACACAATTCAACATCGATACAATGAACCAAATTGAACACAAATCTCTATCATGAATTACCATGATTAATTTATTTTTGTTTAATCTTATCATATAAACACAAACAGACACACACGTAGAAACACATTGTGACATACATATCACTATATTTAAATTTATATAGTTGTATATATATATATATATATATATATATATATATATATATATATATATATAAACACACACACATATATATATATATATAAGTGTGTGTGTGTGTTTATACATATGTGTTTATGTATGTATGTGTGAATTTATGTATGTATGTGTGTGAATTTATGTATGTATGTATGTGTGTGTATGTATGTATGTATGGATGGATGGATGTATGTATGTATGTATGTATATGGGACAAGGAGCAAAGCTATCCATAACAACCATCTTTGGGGACCCATCTACCTTCCAATGCTCCAATCACAGCACTAGGGGATGATTCTCACTTTGATATGTTTCAAAAATATAGAAAATTTAGGTTACATCTATAAATAATTATCTATTCACCACTATCAGTACTATCAAGTGGCTACTAACCCAAGTGTGAGACCATTGAGTAGTCTAAAGTTGCAAATTTCATTCTCTCACTTTCTATAGGTTGTTGGAGACATTGTCTAGGGGCTTCTTTGTTGGGGAAGATTCACCACCCCTATGCAGCTTTGGAAGGTTTTAGGCCCTCAAAGGTTGTTTTCCATAGTGACCCCTCAGTCTTTATTTTGTCTCTCTACAAGTTAGACAAGATGTCGATACTATTTCTGCCTATGTGTAGAGACACACCTTCACTGTTTACAACTCCACTCAAATATCACTTGGAGTATAGTCACAAAATTCACACCACATTGAACAGACTCTATAATCAATGAAATGCAAGTGAAATCACTTGAAATGGATATTCCATGTCTGCCACAAGATTGCACCCATCTGAAGTATTTCAATGATGATGCATCACAATGCGCTCTCTTTCTTAAGAGCTCCACGATGATATCCTTGGAGTAGAAAACTGAGATCCTAGTGCTGCACACGGTACTCCGCACAAAGGGTGTAGAATACACAGAAAAACATAGTACACAAGGGGCATGAACACAGACTTCTTAGGTGTTACAAATGTTGGAGGGATGGTGGATAGATTATAGAGATGAAGTGGTGCTACAAAACCCTACTTCACACCAGCCAAGAACAAGTTGTGGAGAGTGTAGTAGGCCCCTTGAGCTTCCTATTGATCACAAATAATCACATATGTGCTATGGAGCATGATCCACAAATCAATGGATCAAAACAGATAAGTAGAAAGTTGAACCTAGATCATAGACTTGTTATTTTGGTCTCTGTATATGTTCAATAAAGTGACTAGTGCTCTCAACCTACTAGCAATTGGTTGTGTTCCTTTTGGGTGTATCTAATTAACTTAAATAGCTACCAAACATGAGTTATTTCAATAAAAAAGATGGACTATACACTAAGAATGATGCTTAGCAAGTTAGAAGACTTGCTCGACATTTTCGTAGTGCTTTAGTGTGCATACCAAAGGGCAAAGATATGAAGATATCTCATGATTGAAAAGAGAAATAAGAATGAAACTTTTTAACTATGAAGTATATATTATGATGATTCTATAGCACTTTAAATCACATCAAATGATCAACCATGCATTGAGAACAAGATCTGAGAAGTTCACTATTTTGCGATGGTCATAGTAGAGAAGTGAAGTAGAGAAGTAATCAATGTATATGTATTAGACCATATAGAAATACAATGACATTGGAAATAATGTTCAACTGCACAAGGTGAGGGTCGTGAAGGAGCTATGGAATGAGCTCATTAATCACAAAGAATCTCTCTCAAATGATCTCCTAGTCGGGCTCATACATGTGAACCTTTTTTATCCTCTTTTATAGTTGAAGTTGGAGCCAAGCTTTGAATTCAAATTCAAATTCTCACCATAAAGTGAGTCCTAAACTATAGGATTTATTCTCTCATCAATCATCTACCTAGTAACCCAAGATTTGATTCCTCCTAACTCCTCATGAGAGTAGTGTAGCAAGCATAGGTACTTTTACAAAGATAAAAGGTAAAGTGACTTTTACAAGGGAGTGATCATAAATGACTATATAAGATACATGCTAGTTATCCAAGTATGCAGCCTTGGATTCTTTTGCACCAAAAACTCCCCCTCAAGCCTAACATGCTTGGTCTTCAATCTTCCTTGATTTCTTGCAATCCAATCATCATCTTGAACCTGTTCATCTTACTTCCATCCAATGACTTTGTGAGCATATCTGCACATTGCAATTGACACATAGGACAATTGGATGTCCTTGCTAAGTAATTTTTCTCTTACATAATGATAGTGCATTTCAATGTGCTTAGTCTTGGCACAATATATAGGATTAGTAGCCAAATCAAGTGAACTAGTGTTATCTCCAAAGATCATTGGAGTATAAGAATGTAATCCCAAATCTGCGTAGAGTAGTTTGAGCCACATAGCCTCTTTTGTTTTCTCAACCAATGCCAAATACTTTTTGAAACAAGTAAATACTTCATCTTTGTGCTTCATGAAGTAAAGAATTGTCCATCTACTATACTCATTTGTGAATGAAACATAGTACCTTGATCCTGAGGTTGATGTCTCTCTGCTAGGACCCCACACATCTGTGTGCATAAGCTCCAAGTAGTCTTCATACACATATCATTTCCTGTTGAATGGTTGTCTATGAGATTTGCCAAACTGGCATGCCCAACATTTGTAAATCATATGTTGCTTGGACACATTTGGAAGACCAAGCACACTATGATCCCTGCATATTTGCTTTAGTGTTCTTTCACCTATATGACCTACCCTTTTATGCCATATCTCAAGTTCAGATAAGGTTTGATCTTTGTAGTTGAAGAGTGCAATATGTTTGGTATCTTCAATTTCAAATGTAAAGAATCTACGAGATTTCTCACCTTTTTCAATATTTTGAAGCCTTGTTGAGGATCTTCCACATATGCTCCATGCCTTGTGAATCTGGCCTGTAAGACTTTCTCAACAATTTGCCCAACATTGAGTAGGTTTTTTGTTATGGTTCGCACATATAAAAACTTACTCAAAAGGTTCATGTTACCATCAAAAGCCTTGACATTTCCAATTTTCTTAACAAAATGTCTAGTTTCATCACCTGTCTACACTTCATGCTTCCCTTTAGGTTCTTCAAAATCAGATAGCAACCTACATTTCCAGCCACATGATTGGAACAACCAGAATCAATATAGAAAATGTTCTCATCATCTTTACCTTGCTTTGATGTCATGTTCATGATCAATAATGAATCCTCTTGGTCTTCTGTGTAGTTGTTATAATCTCTTCTACCTCTAAAGCCTCCTTCGTAGTTGTTTTTATAACCTTGATTGTAGTTGTGATGATAATTGCTTCCTCCATTGTTGAACCTGCCTATGGATTGTCCATAGCCTCCTTTACGGAAGCCTCTTCCTCTCTGATTCCTTGTGTTCTTGAAGCATTGTTCTGTGGTGTGATTGGTTAGGCCACAGATATTGCAAGGTGAAGTGTTGTAGGATCTCCCCTTGCCTTGTTTTCCTCCTCTACCCCTTCCTCTAGTACCTCTTCCTCTACCTGTGAATTTTACTTGAGAGGTACTAGCCTCTTCTTCATTCTTTTTGCCTTTATCTTTATCCTTACTTTAATTTCTATTCGTATAAAGGGCACAAGATTGGTTATCTCTAGAGTTGTCTCCATTCTTGTTGGGCTTTGTCTCATATGTGAAGAGTTGCCCCATCAATGTGTTGAGTTCAAGTATTTGCATATCCATATAAAGTTCCATTACTATCGTGAAGGACTTCCACTTATCATCATGTTTGATGCCATTTATGATCTTCCTTACTATTTGTTCCTCTTCTATCTCTTCTCCAATGCTTGCAAGTTGGTCAACCACATCCTTCATCTTGGTTACATAGTCAACTACACTTTCCTTTGGTTGCTTTTTCAAGTTTGTAAACTCCATCCATAGCTGGTTCTTCCTAGCCCTTGTATTCAATGAGAAGTATGAAGAAAGTACTTTCCAAGTCTCTTGGGAGGTTAAATTAGATATTGAGATAAGTATATAAGACTTGGCAAGAGCATCCTTTGCACACCATGTAGTTATCCTTTCTTGCTCTTCCCTTTTAGGTTGATGTTTGCTCTTGAATGTTGGCATTTCTTCATCTCCTGAGATATATACATATAAGCTTCTTCCTTGGAGATAGGCTTGCATCCTTAGTGACCATGCTAAATAGTTGCTCCTGCCCAATTTGTCAATGAATGATGGAAACCCATCTCCCATCTTGCTTTGATGTTGCTCTGATACCACTCTTGGGGAGATGGTGGATAGATTCTAGAGATATAAGTGGTGCTGCAAAACCTTGCTTCACACCAGATAAGAACAAGTTGTGCAGACTGTAATAGATTAAAAAATCAAATAATATGCCAAAAAGAACTCCACAAAAATGCCAAAAATCAAGAAAATTTCCACAAATGGGGCTACAACCTCAAGATAATGTTTCACGCTCAAAACCCCAAAGAACTTCCTTGTTGCATCTAATTCAACAAAGAAAAAGTGCATTTGAAAAAGGAAAATAATTCAAAAAAAATCCTAAACATTTCTAAAACTTTCAGAAAGAATCCTAAAAATGTCCAACAAGATTCTTACGGACTGGGTTGTGAGATGACATCCAACTTACATGAAAAAACTTAAATGAAAAGCATGGTATGTGATGAAAATGAAAAAAGAACTAAGTAGAAAAGATCACTAGAAGGGCTATCTATAACCTTGACAAATTTTGTAAGTTACAAGTGGTCCAAAAAAAAAAAATCAATTTTTTTATGATGATAGGTCTTGAGCTTGGAGATGTTGACTAGTCGTAGCACCTCAGGATCCAAAGTCTCTAGCTACACCGCACTCCATTATAGCATTTCTCTAATTTTGTTTCCTTCCCAATGAGGAAGCCACTTGCCTCACAATTGTGGTTGTAAATGTGTTCTATGTAAGAGAACAAGCATACGAGTCTATAATTATCTGCCCATAATTTTTTGTCATGATCTTGCTTCCTTTTGTTTTGTGTCTCCTCCAATTGCTTTGCTTCATCTAGTAGAATTTCCTCTAGTTTATTAAGTGTTGATGGTCTAGTAGAGACCCCTAGATCCTTTCTTACATGCACTAACTCTATCTTGGGAGAGCCATGTAAAAACTCAATGCGTTGAGAAAGAACTACTCCATAAACCAATTGAAAGGGAGAGCTTCATATGGCTTCTTTGCATGCTAACATGTAAGCCCATAGTGTACCTAGATAAGTAGTGCCCCATGCAGTGGGCTTTAACATATATTCCTTCCTTATTAGAGCTATTATTACTTTATTTGTGGACTCTGCTTGTCCATTGGCCCTTGGATTATATGCATAGAAAGTACGATGGAGAACCTTGTATTTGTTAAAAACTTCATTTCTTAACAAAGTGTGTTCCTTGATCACTGTAGATTTCAAGTGGACAACCAAACCTGCAAAAAATGTTGTTGTACAAGAAATCAAAAAATGTTTGTGTTGTGCAATCTGGAGACACAATAGCTTCAGCCCACTTAGTTGCATAGTTAGTGGCAACAAGCGAATACTATCATTCCTTGGAAAGGATGTAGGATAGATGGGCCCTATAAAATCTAGCCCCCACTTCTCAAATGGTTTCAATGATGTGGAGGAAACCAATGGATATTGTCTCTGCTTTGTGGGTTTTGGGCCACATCTTTGATAGACATCACATGTCTGAGCCCTTTCATCTGCATCTCTAAATAATGTAGGCCATCATAAGCAAGCATCTAGGGTTCTATGGTGTAGCTCAGTGATGAGTAGCACCTCCTTTAATGTCAATCCGGGAAGACGTGAGGATGGTATGAAGACCTCGAGCAAGTGGAAGCACAAATGCGTGAGTGAGAAGCACACCAACATGCACACACATACACACACACGCGCACACACGGCAAGACAAAGAGTGAGGAGCAATGGAGTTCTTAGATTACTTTTTGAATGCTCTTACAAGTTTGTTTCAATTATAATGTCACCCCAAAAATGAGCTCTCTAGCTCCTTTTATAGTTTTTGACTAGCTTTGGCCCTGTCCAGACCTAGTGTCCGGCCTAGTTAAAAATTAGGTTCCAGGGCTTATTTGAGGGCTTAAACGGAGTCTAAAAAATACGAAAATTGATATGTAGGTACTTCTAAGGCTCCTCAAGCTCGAGGACTCCTCGGCTTGCACAAAATGGAGCCACAAAAAGGTGAACATGGTATTTACAGGGGTTGTTAGTGATGAGAATCACTTTTAATTGGTGTAAGGGTTTGAAAAATTAAAGGTTGCCTTAGTGCTATATCTGTGTGAATGCTCATAATTGCTTCTCCATGAAGAAAATTATTGGCCTACTTGCCAAATCGTCGTTGACTCCCTTGTCTGCTACTAACACTCCCCCCTCTCTCGCGTCTGTCGTCCCTAACAGACCCTTGTTGGGAGGGTCCTTGAATGTAGTATTCGACAACATCTTGCGCTAAGTGATGTTCGGCAATCCTCAATCCTTTGGCCAAATCGGTTAGTAGAGCATCCCAATCTACCGGCCCGGGAACCTTTGGATGTGGCATTCGTAACTTTTCTGAGTGGAGAGCTTGTTCCACTGCAAACAATTGTAATAAATGTGAGGGCCTGGGAATGAAGATCTCTGAGTGATATTCCCAGAACCCGGTGACAAACATCTCTTCAAATGTTTGTTTGAAGCAGGCCGGTAGGTACTTTATGCGGGCATGCCATGCATAGACAACATTAATGGAGGGCGTTGTGCTCATGTCGTAAACCAGATCCTGATTGCCTTCATTGAATCCGAGCGCAGAGAGATGAGGCTCCTTAACGTTCTTGAAGGTCCGGAAGGTGACTATCATGAGTTCAAAAATTTTAAGACACATCTGTGTCATGACATCTGGTATGTTTTTGAACCTGACGCCCCAATGCCGAATTGTCGATATCATGTACCCTACAGTAGGTTGACCTTTAGGTGGCGCCAAGTAGACATAGTTGAGCCACTTCTCGCAGCCTTTGGTTGTCAGCACCATCTTTGTGTATTCCGGCCATGACCTTCTTCGGAGAACAGGACAGTAGCAGGGATTGTACTTGATATACAGTGGCATGTTATTCCATGTGCGATTCATTTCCGGGTAGGTTTCTAGCAGTCGAATTCTCCAAGTTGGTTGGTGAATATTTCCCTGCTTGGCACTTTCTGGGATATCGTCTGGTGCAAACTGTGTGGCAGAGGTTGGTTCCCGTGAGGTGTGGTGCTTGATTTCAGCATTATAGTCCGCCATTAAGACGCAAAATGGAACATACAAGTCGTCGGAGGTGCCGATCCACCTGTGATGAGAGAGATTCCTAAAATAGTCTGATTTTATGACCACCTCTTCTAAGCGTGACATCGATGCTATCTGGACTGCCACCCTATCATCATGTGTTGTGGCCACTTTTTCCAATTTCTGCATCCATTCCGGAGCCTCTATTTCCAGGGTGTCCATGCTCTCTGCTGTCTGCTTGCCTCCAGGTGCTGGCATCGGAACGTACGGGTCCTCAAAAGTTTCCTCTACTTCGATTGGCACTAGGTCTTCAGGTTCTGGTTCTGCCAAGGGGGAGGGTTGTCGTTCATATACAAGCACTTTCGTTTGTAATTCGTTGAGTTGTGCTTTGAGCGCTGCTACTTCGTCAGTTGTGTCAGCTGTGGTTGGGACTTCTTTGGGTGGTGCTGGTTGAGCTGCCAATTGCCTTCATAGTTCGTCTCTTTCCTTTTCTAAGGCTGCATGGGCTTCGAGGAGATCCGCATGGGTTTCCAATATGATCTGCATATTGTCCGAGGGAATAGCCTTAAATCTCTCCGGGTCAATTTCCTGTGGGGAACCTTCCATGGCTAACTCCAAGTTCTCTTCGTTTTGTGTCTGAAGCCGTCTATTTTCTTCTAGGGCTGCAGACATATGCTTCCGTAATAGAGCCATGTTGCGGCGGAGCTTGAGGTTCTCTGTGATTTGTGAGTGTAGCAAATCATCCATATGTTGTCTTTCTTCTGCATCAGGCTGCGGTGGATTTGCCACAAGTTTCTCATGTTGTTCTTGCAATGCACTAAACTGCTGTTGTAACTGATGCTTTTCTTTCTCTAAATCAGTGAATCTTCCTTGTAACTCCTCATGTCTCCTGAACAAGCTTGTATGCTGAGCATCGAGGTGCTGATAGTGTTGTTGTAACTGAGACATGCACTGATACATATTATTGAATACATTATTAATGGGGATGGATGCAGGGAGGGTGGTATGTGCAGAGGGGAAGGGAAAGGGGAAGGGAAGTGTGAATGCAGTGCTGGAAAATGGTGAGGTGGATGGTGGGGGAATGGGAGATTGTGGTGGTATGGGGGGAGGGAGAGGTGCAATGGAGGGTGATATGTCCATAAAATCCGTGGTGTAAGCAGTAGTGGGAGTGATTGTGAATAGTGGAATTGTGGGTGCAGTGATTGTGGTGAATGTGTACAGTGGTGTGTGCAATTGTGAATGTGAACTACCCGAAAGTGTGAGTGGGGGAATGGGGATGTCAGTAGCTGTCGTTAGGGTTACAGTGTTAGTGGAGGTATATACACGGGAGGTGTTGAGAGGGTGTGTGGGTTGATTGGCGGTTTGTGCTTCAATCATGGTGGTGGGCGCGGAGGCGGTAACGGTGGTTGTTACATTGGTAATGGGAGGTGAATGTGGTGGAGAGGGAGGTGACGGTGGTAAGGGAGGTGATGGAGGTGCACTTGATATATGGGCTTCCTCGGTGTCGTGAGCGGTGTGTGCAGTGCCCGTGGTTGTGGGGGTGCCTTGTGGTCCTGATCCTAATACATTCATTTGTTTCCCTACTCGTGGGGGACGTCTTCCGTATCTTCTTTCCATTCTGCGTGATTGTGCCAGGGCCGTCTGCACTGCCTCAGGTACTCCTAGGGCATCAGAGATCATATCTAGTGTGGCACGATACTGTTCATCAACTCCTTCCTTCTCAAGGATTTGGTGCATGATAGCCTTTCCTGCTGCAAGGGATAACTTGTGTTGTTGTTGGACCCTGTTGATGGTATCGTAGAGCTTTTTCAGCTCCTTTGTATATGCTGGGGCACCCTCTAACTCCTGTATAACTTCTTGCTCATAGTCATGCGCCCCTTCATCAGAAAATCCTTCTTGTTCATCTTCTTGGTCTTCTTCTTCTACATCTTCCACTTCTACCACTTCTGGTTGTCTTGTCTGGGGTTGTTGTGCGGCCGTTTGTTGTCCACTACCCTGCTCTGCCTCAACTTCCGCATTAACGGCTTCAATAATTCTAGCCACTTCCTCATCCGTTAGATCTTCCAAAGTAAATCCATGAGGAAATTCCAGATCAGTTGGCACTGGTGGAAACACAAGGTTAGGGCCCTCTGTGTTGTGCCTGGGTAACCTGATAGTGAAAGGTTGCACTCTTCGAGGAAGCCTTGGAGTTGTTTCTGGTGTTAGGGTTGCACCGCGGGGTTGTGCACAAGGCATCTGTACGGTGCCTCTCATTTTCTTTGAGGGAGGTCCGACGGCTGACAATCTGCGTTGAAACTCCTGTGCTCTGGACCAAATGAGAGCCCTTTGCACCGGTACATCATAGGCGAGACATCTGTAGACGATTCTGGCGAGCGCGCAACATCCATAGAGTACAGATTTCTATTTCTTGTACCATCGTTGATGAGCCATATGGATCTGATCGATAACCCAGTGGGGCATATTGATGGTCAAATCAAAGGCATCCGCTAAGTAGAGGCTAAACCAGATCTTCTTGGGAGGCATTGTGAACCTGTCTTGCGCGGGGAATGCGAAGTGTTGCATGACCATACGTAAATGAATGGCTATCGTGGGAGTCATCGCCACCATGTCCTTTAGTTTTGTCAGATTCCTGTTCTTCATATTATCGGGGACCATAGTCTCCTTCTCCGTAGGAATGTGCATTCCGTGCATATCAAGAGCTTCTCTTACCAAGTTGATAGTCAAGCAGAAACGCTTCAGCTCATTGCCCCTTGTGAGTGAGGGAAGCACAAAGGAGCTGTATCCTTTTTTGTCTTTGCTTGGGGTGAGAGTGCTAATCAGGTATGAGCACCTTAGAAAATCGGGCTTTGGTAGTTGGAACTTGAAATAATCATAGAGCCCAGCCTTCTTCCATATTGGCTTCAGTCCCTCGTTATTCTGTAGCTTTTCAAACTCTCTGGTAAAGAAGTGGTATCTGCCCCACCGTCCATTGAATTCTACCTCGGACTCCCACATGTATGTGCCTTCGCTCAGAGGTCCCGCAACATCACTGAACCAATGTGAGGTTTTGCCCACCGGCATTGTGTGACCTTGTGGAGGATTTTGAATTGGGATGGCATGTAATGCTCTTAATGCCGCTGGTCGTTCCTTTAATTCCTCCTCGACCGGAAGGCTTTCAATATCCACAACTTGGGGGCTGGTGCCTGCCTGGGAGCTGGTTCCTACCGTATCGGCCATGTTACTTCTTGCTGCCTGTCTCTGTGAGAATATACAAACATGTGTTAACATTGTACAGGACAAGAGAGAACCGTTGTTGTTCCCATTACAACATTAACATGAGGGTCGGGAGCGAAATATGGGTTAGTAAGTGCTCGGTGCGAGTGTGTGTGTGGTTAGGAGTTCGGAAGACCTAAGATCTATGAGGAATGATGTAGTGTGATAGTGAGGTGGTTAGTAGGTTGTCATGGATTCACAAATGGGGTCCGGGGGTTTGTTACAAGTCTTGGGCTGCCAAATGCAGTGGATGGATTTTGCTCTAGGTTTCGTAGAGACTCTCGAGAGCTTTATAGGCGTGTCGGCTTGAAAATGAGGCTTTTTAGGGGCCCATTTACAAGTGATTCTATTCGAGCTCATGGGCCTTGGTGTGTTCCTGATTGTTGAAAACGAGTGGATGCCAGTTGTGCGAGTGAATGGATCATACTGTATAGGGTGTGGTCTTGGTGTAGCTATTTGAGCCCGCAAACAAGCCTTAGGCACCCAAATTTGTCTTGATTGTGGGCTAGCCTTCATCGACCTCTTGGGCACCCAAATAGACTTCACATTAGCAGAAGAACTTCTGAAAGACTTCTTATTAGTGTCGTGTTGTTGGTTACTAATAAGAGGCTTTGCCCGTGTGGTTGGCTTGAGTGCAACCGGGTGTTCTCCTTTCCGCACCCACACTTGTTTCACTAGCTGAGACATTTTGCTGCGCAGGTACTTTTGATCTCCGACATAGGTAGTACTCTGCTTCTTCTGCCTTTGATCCACCTTTGGTTGCTGCCTCCCTCTGGCCTTTGGAAAAGAAGGGAGTTCCGTTGTGGTTCTGACTCCTTTTTTGAGATCTTCATTCTTCTGCATCACATAGCCTTGGACAAGAACAGCATGGTCAGCTTCATGTGCACCCCTGGAGGGACCAGGAGTCTGTGCCTTTCCTAGTTCCTTGAGTGCTCCATTATTTAACTCCATTGTAATTCTAGTCTGATTCACCCATACCTGAAGAAGTCCGCTTCTTAGGTTTAAGTTGACTGCTTGGTCATAAATCCAGTCTTGACCCAGGACAAGGGGTTCCGTGAGGTCCTCGTCTTGGCATACTAGCGCTTTAACTGTCATTGCCTCATCATGAATATAGAGTGGAAGTTCCACCTCGCCCATGCAAGGGGTTTCCACGCCTCCCAATCCTATGAGATATGCTTCCACAGGATTGACAGTTAACTGCAACTCTTGACAGTAAGACGATTTAACAGCACTAGTGGCTGCACCTGAGTCAATCAAGGCTCTTATAGTCCTTGCACTCTTTCCTTGACCTATATCTAAGGTTATGAAAGGACGTCGATCAGTTATCCTATGTGAGCTAACACCTGAAACTTCACACATAGCTACGTCATATCCTTGATCTGCAAATGCATCTTGCCTAGGGAGCTCTCTACCTTGTCTTCTTAATTTCATTCTCCTTATGCGCTCTAAGGCTTCCGCTTGAGCTTCTTCTCGAATTCGCTTTTCCTCCTCTTTGCATTTCTTAGCAGTGTTGAGTCGGCTTAGCATTTCCTCAGTGAGGGGTTCCTGATACAACTTGACTCTGCATCCGCTGATATAACTTGGGAGAACATCGCCTTCTAATGTGGCTAGTTGCACTGCTCCACTTGTTGAGATCCTATTGATGATCATAGGTCCGTAGCCTCTCTTTTCTAGCTTCCTTGCATGTTGTTTCAATGTGTAGACTAAAACTAGATCTCCTGCTTTCAAGCCCTTATCCTTCACATGGGCATCAAAGTATGCCTTCTGTCGTTTCTTTGCTGCATATATCCTTGCAGCTGCTCTCAGTCTTGTTTCTCCTAATCGTTCAAGGTCAAAAAGTCTAGAGGAGAGTTCGTGACCCGTCCATTCGTGCTCTTGTGCTACCTTCAATGTAGGTATCAAGAAGTCCAAGGGTAGCACTGCGTTTTGGCCAAATACCATCTGAAAGGGGGTGGCTTGGAGTACTGTTTTGTAAGCGACTCGGTATGCCCAAACAGCATGGTGTAGCTGTTTGTCCCAATCAGAGCGTTTAGTGTTTACTAATTTTGTCAGTACATTGCATAAGATCTTGTTGGTGCTTTCGGCTTGTCCATTAGCTTGAGGGTGATAGGGGGCAGACTTCTTATGTATTACCAAGAATTCTTGGAGTAGATTTTCAATCACTTCGTTCAAAAAATGAGTGCCTCTATCACTGACTAGCTCTATAGGTAGCCCGTATCTAGTGAACACATTCTCAAACAAGAATTTCGCAGTTGTTTGAGCATCGTTCTTCGTTGTGGCTTTTACCTCCACCCACTTAGTTAGATAGTCTGTTGCAACAATGATATATTCTGCATGGGAACCCTTCGCTGGGGGATTAATAGGACCTACGAAGTCTATTCCCCACTTAGAGAATGCACGTCCACCCATCATAGGTTTCAGTGGCATCTCATCTTTACGTATAGGATACTGGGTTCGCTGACAGACATCACACCGTTTCACATAGGTATGTGCGTCCATGTGAAGGGTAGGCCACCAGAAGCCCGCAAATAGTATTGCCTTGATCACCCGATCTGGTCCAAAGTGTCCTCCTGTTACACCTTGGTGAGCAGTTTCCAAGATCTTGAGATATTCGCTTTCATGGACACATAGTCTCAAGTAACCATCTTTACCGCGTTTGTATAGATTATCATCAATAAGTGAGTAATCCTCGGCTTCTTGTTCTAAACTCCTTTTCCTCGCTAGAGTCATGTCTGGAGGGAATGTGTTTGTCCTCATGAAGGATACTAGTGGTTCACTCCAATCTGGCACTATGGACACTTGATAAAGAGTGGCATGTTCCACAAGTGGTTTAGTGCGACAGATTGGGCATTCCTTGCACAACTTTTGGACATCAGCTTCCATAGTCGGCCAATGTACTCCGAGTCTCCTTAGGGTTTGTAAGGTTCGTTGTTTTGAATAGTGTTGCTCTAATGCACCTACATGTGCTAATTGCAACCATTTAGCATACTCATCCTCTTCCACACAACAAGCCAAGATCCCTTGATCCGTGTGCTTGTACATGCTTCCTGCCATGATGTGGTACTTTTGGGCTTTCACAACCTCTCTATTCTGTGTGTTTACTACAGGATGGTTAGGCCCGTATGTCAATACTGGCACCAATGGCTTAGCCCACTGCGGCACCACTTCCAAATTAAACAAGTAAGCATCAGGAAGATCATCTGATACTCCTTGTGGGGCTTCTCCAGATGTGAGCCTAGAGAGATGATCTGCTCTCAAATGAGTCCTCCCTTTTCTCACCACTACCTCAAAGTCGTATTCCATTAGTAAGAGAAACCATCTTACTAATCTTCCTGTATTGCATGGCTTGTTCACGAGGTATAGCAATGCCTGATGATCAGTAAAAAATTTAAACTTATTTGCAAGCAAATAGTGTCTAAATTTCTTGACTGCATATACCATGCCTAAGCCTTCTCTCTCTGTAGTGGTATAATTTCGTTCAGCTGCATTCAATTGTCTACTGGCATAGGCAATTGGAAGATCCATATTACCTTCACCAGTAGGTTGTGCGAGTACACATCCAATAGCATAATTGGATGCATCCACATGAACATGGAAAGGCTTGTTCCAGTCTGGTGTGGTTAAGATTGGTGCTGAACATAATCTTCATTTCAGTTCCTGGAAGGAATTCTCACATTCATCAGTCCACTCAAAGTTAGTCAGCAGTCCGTACATGGGCTTTGCAATGACGGCATACATGTGAATGAACCGGCGGTAGTAGCCACAATGCCCCATGAAAGCTTGTACTTCCTTGACATTCTTTGGCCTGGGTAGCTCTGCTATGGCTCTCACTTTCTCTTCGTCAGTAGATATGCCATTCTTTGACACTATGTGCCCTAGGATCTTGCCTTGCCTGACCATAAAAACGCATTTTTCTGGGTTCAGGCAGACCTGATATTCTCTACATTTGTCAAAGATTTGTCTGAGTTCAGGAATATGGGTTTGTCTAATATTGGAATGAGCACAAAGATCATCAACATAGACTTCTAAATTCTTCCTCAGGAACTCCTTAAACACATGGCACATTAATCTCTGGAAGGTAGCTGGTGCATTGGTAAGCCCAAATGGCATTACTCTAAAGGCAAATATGCCCCATTCTGTGGCAAAATCTGTTTTATGTTGATCCTCTGGAGCAATGGCTACTTGATTGTAGCCCGAAAAACCATCAAGGAAGCTATACACTTCCTTGCCTGCTACTCGTTCTAAGAGATGTTCTGTGATGGGAAGCGGATAGTTATCTCGAATTGTGGCTGCATTGACCTTCTTCAAGTTAATGCATACACGCAGCTTGCCATTCTTCTTAGGCACCACTACGATGGGGGATACCCACTCAGAGTGCTCAATTTCATAGATAAATCCAGCTTCGACCAGTCTATCTATCTCCTCTTTGATCTTAGCAGCGTAATTATCGTTATATGTATAGGGCTTTTGCTTAGAGGGTTTAGCATCTGAGGTCATGGGGATAGTGTGTGAGCATATGTCAGGGTCAACACCTTTCAAATCCTTGTAACTCCAAGTGAATACATCTCTGTATTCTCTTAGCAAGGCAATTAATGCATGCTCTTCTTCCTCTGTTAGGTCATGGCCTATGTACGTGCATCTCTCCTCTCCTTCTTCTAGGGCCACTACTATTTTCTTGGTGGTTTCTTTGTTATCATATGCCTCTCCTGATTGTGCCTCTCGTTTAGGCATTCTTATCATAACTCTCCTGTCGTCTATCTCATACTTCTTAAAATTTTCTGGGACCTCGAACAAGGATTCTTCCTCTTCGGGTGAGACTTCTCTCTTCTTTCGTTTCTTTCCTTCTTCCTTCGAGGTCACATGTGTGGCTAATCTTACGTCATTTGTAAGCTCTCCATGCCTCTGGGGTTGAAATTCTACTTCCTGGAAGTATTCTTCATCTGATGCAAATGGTGGGTCCATAATGATTGACTCTAGATCGGAGTCACTTGCATCCTCAAATGCATCAGGGCTAGGTTCGCATTCTTCTAGAACGGCATCTCCCATGATTGGCTCTATGGAGAAGACTGAAATGTCATAGCCATCCTCATCACCGTGAGGTGTCCATTGTTCCTCATTGATGGCTACATCCATGGTTGCTAAAATTTCTGCCCAGCCATGGGGTTCAAATTCCTCGTCTGGAAAAACCACAGGTGCATAGGTTGGGTCTTGGATTGATCTATGGGTTTCTTTTGCACCTATCTCCCTGGCGTTTTCTCTCTTCTCTTCTTCTACTGCTACCTTGCACATCCATAAGTGGGTGTCTTCACGCATCCATGAGGATCCTGATCCTATGGAATGCACAGATTCCGTATCATCTTTGGCTCTATGGATGGGATTCCATTGGATAGGGGGAACATCTCTATGAGAGTAATCTTTGAGATTCACTTTGGTCGTAACACCCAAGTGTTGCAGGTACAAAGAATTGGTTCCCCAATCCTGTACCACTTGCAACTGTCGCATAAAAGGTCTTCCCAAAATCATTTCGTAGGCATGGTTCTTGCTGAAGTCACATATGGCAAATGTATGCTCAAACTCGACACCACAGGTGGTGAGAGTTATTCCTTCTAGCAATCCTAAGGGTCTCTCAATATGACCATCGGCCATCTGCAATTTCATTCTCGTTGGCCTGAGTGCAGGTTTGCCCCAACGCTTCCATAGGGAAGTGGTGGCAATTGCGACTCCTGCACCTGAGTCCAAAATTGCCTTGGTGGTGTACTCCTGGTAGGTAATGGGAAGATAGGTGTTCCCTTCTTCACCTTCACACATATCTCCTATCTTATCCAAGGGTATTTCTGGCACTGTCCTATGTGATCCTACCTGGGAACAAGGTTTTGCTATCTCTGGTACTTGTTTGGCTACATGTTTCCATAATTCAGGTCTAACCTTGAGTAGCTCTTCTAACTTGAGATTGCACTGCACTTTAGTGTTTTTCACTACCTCTGTGTTCCTAGGTAAAACTGAGTCCTTGTTTCGTACCATGACTGTGGGGGTTCTCATACAAGTAGACTTGGCTTCCCATGGGCCCGTGAAGTGGGGTAATTCCTGTAAAGAATTAGACTCGAAGTCTAATCTTTCTTGAGATTGGGTGCTCTCCTGCTCCTCGTAAATGGATGGGATGTCTTGTGGGAATTGATCGTGTGCATCATCCACAAGTTCAATAGGAGGAGGGATTTCACTTTCTTTAGCCCATTTGTCTTCTTGAATCTCTCGTAGAAATTCTGGTGTGAATCGATTCATAGAAGAAGATGTGTCTGGCTCCGTAGAGTTAGGCACGTAGGCTTCAGGCACATAGGCTTTAGGCACATAGGCTTTAGGCACATAGGCTTTAGGCACATAGGCTTCCTGGGCAGGAAGACTTGCTCTTTCACTTGCCTTGTCCTTTAGTTGAGAGGTGGGTTTCTTTTCTGATTGCGCAATCAGCTTCTCTATTCTCTCTAACAGTCCATCAAAGTGCAACTGTGTCTTCGCTGAACTAGAGATGTTAAAGAGGCGACTGGCTTCAAACATGGTCTGAGCCAATTCCACCATCTTAGCACAAATTTTGGTTCGTTCTAACTCTAGTTCTGCTCTAGGGTAACACTTTTCATGATCAGTTACGTTTGGCCCTTCTTGGATTCTAGCCTGATATGCTTTAAGCATCATATTAAGGTCCTCGGGAGTGGGATCTGCTAGGACTGATCCTACTCTTGGGGGTGGTGGGTTTAGGTGAGGCGGGTTGGATGGAGATGGTATGGAGGGTGGCGGAGGAGGTGATATGTGAGAGTTCGGTTGAGAGGTGAGCTCCACAACTTTGGCTTTTGTTTCTCTTATGCTTTCTTCTAATTCGTTCATTTTCTTTGCCCATTGTCTTTTCATTCTTTCACGGCTATCTCTCCAGGCTCTAGTCCTTTTCTTGGTTATGCTCTCAGTTTCACTAGCTTCTGGGTTCTTTTCCTGATCTACAGATTGGTTTTGCTGCAATGCTTGAGCTCTAGTGACTACCTGTACTGGTGCGGTGGAAGTTACGCTCCCTGTGGTGTCTACCACTAATCCAACAACGGTGATAGGAGTGATTTTTGGCATGTTATTGGGATTTTTAGGGCAATCTCGTAAGAGATGCTCCTTCCCACACTCTTGGCAATAGCCTTGGATCGTCACTGACTGGGGTTGTGTAGGTGGAGGTAAGGGACAATCAAGGATGAGGTGATCTCCCTGACATCTGTAGCATGGTCCTCTAGGGAACGGGGGTCTTACCTGCCTAGGTTGAGGTCTAGGGTTGGGGTTTGCATACATGACATTTGTGTAATCTGATTCCCAACTAGGTTCATTTGGCTCTTCACTATAGTAGGACTCACCATGTTCAGGAGACTGCATGAAGTAAGCCTGGGGACTCTCAACATGCGTAGAATCGAAGCTATGGTCACTGGGATCACTTTCTGAAAGCAAAGGTGTGACAGGGACTATAGCTCTATTCAGGTTCTCTTCTGCCACAGCATACTTTACCGGAATCACATTAGCTGGAGCTGGGGGTTGTTGTGCTAGCACAGGCTGAGGCCTTTGTTGGTTTTGGTAGGGTTGGTAGGTTTGTTGAGGCCTAGCATACTGCTGAGGTGGGTACTGGTTCTGGTATCTTCCTTGTTGAGGGTATGGCTGTGGGTAGGTTTGCCTAACTGCTTGCTTGTTGTATGGGCAGTCTTGTGCTGTGTGATTTGTGTATCTTCGTTCGATAGTGCAGTACAGGCTACTAGGATTAACTTGGGGTTGAGCCATAATGGGACATACGTTCGCCATGTGGTCGCCACCACAAGTATAGCACCTTTTCACAGGGGCAAACCTTGGGCTCTGTTTGCTAGTTACCCCTAATTTCTGAGCTACTTTCTCTGCAAGTTCCTCGATTGATGTGGATTGCGTGGACGAGAGGTTAGAGGCACTATCCGACTCTTTGTATATCTTGGAAAGCTCTAACTCCTCCCCTAGGTTATCCTCAATATCAATGCACATGCGTACACAATCTTCTATGGTCCTAGGGTCCTTCAAGTACACATAAGATCTCAAGTTGGTACTTAGCAATCCATCCAAGAATAAAGCCACTTGCTTAGCTGGTGTGGGTAGCTCAGGAACAGGGCATCTTTCAAGATATTGCCTAAATCTTCGTCCTGCAAGTCTCACGGTCTCTTGCGGGGTTTGCTTGAAGCTGTGAATCAGCGAGGAGGTATTATGTCTTATGCCACTCTTAGAGAATTCAATAATGAAAGCCTCTAGGAGTTGGTCTATGCTCCTGAACTGCCTCTCGTTTAGCGGCTGAAACCATGTCAGGGCAGTGTTTCTAAGGGTCGGACCAAAGGCATTGTACTGAGTGAATAGATCCTCCACTTGTTCAGCTCTCAATACTTGTCTAAACTCAGCCACATGATCGTACGGATCTCTAGTGCCATCGAAGTAGTTCTTCATGGAATTAACTAGCTGAGTTGGTCTCAAAGTCCTTGTGTGCTCTCTAGGTCGTGGTAGAGGGAACTCATCCGCATTTCTGTGATTCCTGTGAGCTCTAAGTATCTCATGTTCTACTCTATTCGTTTCCGTCCTCGTTCTTTCTCTGCCCATTGGGTTGGCAAAGCTTACTTCTGGTCTATCTCTGCTTCTGTCTCTTTGCATTCCATGAGCTTGGGATGTTCCAGCTCCAGGGTGACCATAGGATACATTCGATCTTGGTTGGGGGAAAACGAATTCACCCTTCCAAGTGTAAGCATGCCTATCATGATCTGTCACCACAAAGATCCTCTCCGAAGCGTGATCTAAGTAGGTCACTCTACCTGGGCTATCAGGATCCTTAAACTCATAGATCATGATTGCTCCTATATCAGTTGGCCGATCAGGTTTGTACCTCCAAAAGACTTCGTCAGTCTCTCGATTGAGGAGCAACTCTATGCTCTTATTATCCTGGGGAATCCACTCTGGTGTGATAATTCTAGTGAGAATCAATTTGCCTCGAGGGGTTCTAGGTTCTGCACCCATGTTTCCTTGCTCCAGGTCACCTAATTCTGCTTTTGGGATCACATTTCCAAATTTGTCCGTCCTATCTGGGTGACTGGTGACTACGTATATGGTTCCTTCTTTGTCCGAGTATGCACCATTTTCAAACTTGACAGCTGGGTGCTCTAATCCAATGGATTGATCAGGATTCCTAATCTGTACCACAAATCTTCCTAGGCCGTCCTCATAGATGCTAGCACCTAATCGGTTGGTCCTAAGGTATTCCAATTGTGTTTTGTAAGGGCCTTCTACCCTGTGCAAGTATGGCACTCCTGTACTGCCTGTAGGTCTCTCCATACCTTGAGACATCTCGGATTCACTAGTCTCAGAACTTGGGTAGTATGAGTGGTGGCTCAACTGCTGGGCCCACGACCTAGCTGTGTGGTTGACACTAGCCTCTGAAGACCTAAGGCTTTGTCTCTCCCTTACTAGATGCCGTCCTGATCTAAGGTTCATATGCCTAGTTCAGTAGCCCGATTTTTGCCCAGAGTACAACCTCGTTGCAGATCAATTGGTATCAGTCACTTGATTCTTTCTAGTTATTTATCGTGTTTAAGGTCTTGTCTGATATTACGTCGTCAGGAATACTTGAATGTTTTTCGTACTTTGAGGTTGATCGTTCCACGTTAGATTCTTTTCTTAATGGTCATCGCATCACAAAGAGATTATATTTAATCTTGGACTTGAGTGCATAGGTAGTCTTCAACTTGGTTGATGCCTATCGTTGCCCTAACTTACCTCTAGCACTATTCGTACTTAGCCTGAGCTAAAAAATGACAAAGGGAGTTGAGAATATTCCAACCTTTTGTTTCCTGCTTGGTTGCCCTTGAATGCCCAGGAAGTGTGTTCCCAAGCTTGCACTTACACTTGCTTAGAGCGCCTTTCGATGCTCTCAATAGATCTGTAAGAGTTCCAAAGTTAGCTTTAAGATTTAAATCCCAAGGACAGAACCAATGATTTTCATTTCTGAAGCATAAACACTAATTTGCATAGTGATTTTTAAGAAAACAATTCTAAAGACCCCTGACTTTGATCCCCCACGAGCTTTCCAACAAGCCCTAGAGCTCAAAAAATGGATTTCGTATGAAAAAGTTATGACTGTTCAGGGTTTAGGGGGTTAAAACAGGATTCGATCTGGCTGACAGATCCTAGGATTTTCTCCCAATCACAAGTGTAGGAACCTCCAAAGTGCTAATGGATTGACTATTTTGCCCCAAAATTATCCCAATTTTGAACAAAAACCAAACCCTAATTTTTGGCCGAAAAGCCTGTCAATCGCGATCGACAGGTCTGTCAATCGCGATTGATAGAGGTGTCCGTCGGGCCTGTCAGTCGCGATGGACAGTGTCAATCGCGATCGACGGTGTCAATCGCGATCGACAGAGTCGATCGTGGCTGTCAATCGCGATCGACGGTATCAATCGCGATTGACACGTTTTCCGGATTTTTCGCCAAAATTTCAGTCAATCGGGGGCCTATCAGTCGCGATGGACACGTGGCTACGCGCAAAAGTCAATCAATCGTTGAATTTCAGTCAATCGCGATTGACGGTGTCAATCGCGATTGACAGAGGTGTCGGTCGTGGCTGTCGATCGCGATCAACGGTGTCAATCGCGATTGACAGGATCCTACGTGGCAGTCTGTCGGTCGTGAAGTCTGTCGATCGCGATCGACGGTGTCAATCGCGATTGACAGGGTCTGTCGGTCGCGATTGACGGTATCAATCGCGATTGACAGTGTCAATCGCGATTGACAGAGGCTGTCGGTCGCGATTGACAGAAAAACTCGGGATTTTTCTACTGTTTTAGGTGATTTGGGATGTGCTCATCATGCTTGTGCTAGTGGTGTACTTTGTTTTACCAAATGATCGAATTTTCTGTCGATCGCGATCGACAGAGGCTGGCGACTGCGAGACAGATTCGACGAGTTTCGTACCTGCGCAGCGTGCTGGAGGGGATGATGATGATGATACCTGCAAGAAACACAATAAACATGCAAAAAACAGTACAAGCAATATCGCTCTCTCGCTCTCTATCACAAGTAGAATGAAGGAAATGAGGTGGAGATGGTGATATGATCAAAACTGAAGATTTTCGCGATGATGGAGATGGAGGTGGGAGATGGTGAAGATGATGATGGTGATAAAGATGGTGAAGAAAAAAAACAAGAAGATGGATGAAAGTGAAGAAAATACCTACAACTCCAACGTGTCAACTCTACGTCTTACCATCACACGCTCGTCCTCAAAGCTCGATCCCCGGCAACGGCGCCAAAATTTGGTGTAGCTCAGTGATGAGTAGCACCTCCTTTAATGTCAATCCGGGAAGACGTGAGGATGGTATGAAGACCTCGAGCAAGTGGAAGCACAAATGCGTGAGTGAGAAGCACACCAACATGCACACACATACACACATACGCGCACACACGGCAAGACAAAGAGTGAGGAGCAATGGAGTTCTTAGATTACTTTTTGAATGCTCTTACAAGTTTGTTTCAATTATAATGTCACCCCAAAAATGAGCTCTCTAGCTCCTTTTATAGTTTTTGACTAGCTTTGGCCCTGTCCAGACCTAGTGTCCGGCCTAGTTAAAAATTAGGTTCCAGGGCTTATTTGAGGGCTTAAACGGAGTCTAAAAAATACGAAAATTGATATGTAGGTACTTCTAAGGCTCCTCAAGCTCGAGGACTCCTCGGCTTGCACAAAATGGAGCCACAAAAAGGTGAACATGGTATTTACAGGGGTTGTTAGTGATGAGAATCACTTTTAATTGGTGTAAGGGTTTGAAAAATTAAAGGTTGCCTTAGTGCTATATCTGCGTGAATGCTCATAATTGCTTCTCCATGAAGAAAATTATTGGCCTACTTGCCAAATCGTCGTTGACTCCCTTGTCTGCTGCTAACATATGGCTCATAATATGTGCAAAGAGGTGCCCACCACCTGGTCCTTCATGTGTCGTCTCGATGATGTGCCTTGCCTCCTCTTCTTCCATGCACTTCCTAAGAAGATCATCCTTATAATATCTATATAGTTTGCTTTCAATAAATGTAAAAGGCTTGCTCTTGACTAGAAACCTTTTCGTTTGCACAAAACAACCTTATCTAGATAGCCACCAATCTTGATAAGATTTTTGATATCATCATACCATCCTTGTGCTTTAATTGTAAATAGCTCAGGATATGGGAATTCATCTTCCACTCCAATTGCCTAGTCCGTTAGGATAATCCTAGATAGATCATCAGCCATGACATTTTCCTTCCTAGGTCTATCTACTACAGTAAAATAGAAACCACCTCCATACTCTTCATGTTGCTTGTGGCTTGTTTAATAGATACATGAGTGGTTGGTGATTAGTAATTATGATTCATTTTACCCCTAGCAAATAGTGATTGAATTTTTGGATAGCAAATACCATTGTCAAGGCCTTTCTCTTTGTGGTACAATTATCTACCTATCTATCTATCTATCTATCTATCTATCTATCTATCTATCTATCTATCTATCTATCTATCTATCTATCTATCTATGAAATCTATCTATCTATCTATCTATCTATCTATCTATCTATCTATCTATCTATCTATCTATCTATCTATCTATCTATCTATCTGTCGATCTATCTATCTATCTGTCAATCTATCTATCTATCTATGTCAAGCTGCTGGAATATTATCCAGTAGATTAATTGTAATTAGGAAAAGACGTGCACTGAAAGGGTGTCACACAAAATGTTGTAATGCCTTTCTGATTAATAGATGAGTGTGTGGAAGAGACGACAAAGCATCACCGGACTGTTCTATCTAGGCGATCGACTGGAGTTGATTCTGTCACGAGTTTATCCAATTGTGGTGTCATCTGTATTGTTAAAGGTTCAGTATTGAAGTAAATAAGGTATTGTGTTAACATCTTATTGTGTTAACATCTTATTGTGTTATGGTGGAAGTGCGAGCATAACAGTAATATTAAATGAACAGTAGAAGTTCTACACATATGGTTACGGTAATCATTAAAGGTTGTTATGTGCTGGAAAATGGTAGTTGAATCTCTTGAAATTGTCAGAAGTTAATGAAGTGACTGGGGAAAATACATAAAGGGCCTCTGTATTAGAGACCCTTGACCATCCGAAGAACCCATGTATAGATTGGTTAACAATTTAGATTAACCATAAAATTAACACTAGCACCTGCCATGGGGCATGGAGTAGCCAGCCGGCACATAGACTAGGATTTGAGAAAGAATCCGATGATATATGCATGTAACACATTCCAAAGAATCATACCCAAAGTACAGAAGGGATCAGCATCCTTGGAAATTTCCTAGCGCATTGGGAACACCTCCGAGTGGTAGTAGTGACGGACAATCATCCGAAGGAAAATGAGAAATATGGACTAGTGGGGTGCCACCTCAGCATTTCCTTGTGCAAGGATTACAGGGTATACCAAAAGTGCAACCAACCCCATCCGCGGAAAGTAAGGTTGGTGAATTAAGCATTGGTTTCGGTGGTAGTGTGGAAATTTCCGATGGCAGTTTGTAGAATTTCACTGGTACTTCAGATAATTTCGGGGTTGGTTTGCAGAATTTCGGTGATAGCTCTACTTTGGCTTTTGATTTTGAGGAAGCTAGTGTATTGTTGGATGAAAGATTTGATGAAAATCTCATTTCAAAAGTCAACTACGAGGAATGGCAGTTGGGTGTAGGCATGTGTGATCGACTTACCAATGTCAGATCATCAAAGAACGTGCAAGACGATAGGACAACACAACACCGGTTAGGTTTAATGGGTTCAAATCATTCAGCAGTAATATTTCCTCTTGATTTCAACAACATAAGTGGTTCGCAACAGCAACAGCACCAACAACAATAGCAACAGCAACAACAACATCATCAGCAGCAACAACAACAACAACAACAACAATAGTAGCAACATGCCATACCGCCATAACCGCTATCCGCTGGAGTTACATATACGAAAATTGGAGCATTTCTCGGTGATGATCCGGATGCACATGTGCGAACTTTTGAAATCAATTATGTTGTACTCAACTATCCAGCGGATCCGGCATATAAGGCTATAGTGTTCCTATCTACTCTGGTTAATTAGGCTACCCGGTAGTTAACTGAATATGACATTAATCATTTCGGTCAATATGATGATGTTAAGGATGCCTTCTTACAACGATCTCGATTGAAGAAAAATGCGGCTGAGATCTTTGACTATATGCAAAACAATAGACAATAACCACATCAGAATGTGCAGGAGTATGCAGCTTTATTTTGTACTCATCTACGGCAACTACCATCGGTGCATGCTAACCTACCGGATGACATGATTGTCCAGTGGTTTATTAATGGATTAAACCCTCAACTCAAACAAGTAATGATTATACGATGTATGGGTGGTATGACCTTGGATGTGATAATAGCCATGGCATTACAGTTGGAACATAAAGTGGGCGGGTTCATTGAAGATCTGGAATAGTTGAAGGCGATCAAGGGTACGAGCGAGGATCCATTCAAACAAGTGTATTGCACAAAATGTAAGAACCCGGGACACATTGTTTCTGCTTGTGCACTAAACCAAATGTATTGTGCTATTTGTAATACGATGCGTCACTCCATCGAAACATGTCCATATGATGCTAAAGTACAGACCAGGCCAATCGTAAATGCTATCATATAGGAGTAGGGACAACCGGCTACCCATTATGTACCACCGCATTTGAGGAATACTTCTTACCAAAGTTATAAAACCTACAGGGGACCACGAGCAAACAACTTCGGCCAGACCCAGTGGAACTTCGGTCAATCAGGTGAAGGCATCTCTCTCCCAGCACCAAGATGCCATTTTTCTGTGATGAGATTGGACATATCCGTAGATATTGCAAAGAGGCATCCGATTATGATAAATGACGAAAAGAATGACAACATCCAATGGCAAACATGGTATATATTTCAACAGTAGATACTCAAGCGGCAGTAATTCAAACATGGTCCGGCAGGAAATTACAACCAACTGCTGAGATTTTTGAGCCTGGCATTCGAGAACAACAAAGATTTTTTACCAAAGCTTGTATGTGGTCCAGTCAAGAACCAACTATTTTTCTCGATCCAGTACCTGTGGTCTAGCACACAGTACCGAATCTACCACCGGAAGAACCGGGTCCGGTGAAAGTGTACATCGAATTTGGTATCGAGTACATCGAATTTTGACTCTGTGTGGAATATTCTATCACAGGCATCTATTACAATACCGTTGGAGCAACTGTTAGACTTGGTTCCGGGTGTACAATAACAATTTCAGCAACAAATTAGTCCAGGATCTTTGTGTACACCTGCTACAGCAACTATCAGCCCAGAAATTGATTCTACGGTGGATCATGATGTTCCTTTAATTACGATATGGTATAAAAACCACAAAATTACTCAAGTGTTAATTGATGGAGGCTCCGATGTGAATATTGCAATAGTCGCCCTTTGTAAATGGTTAGGATGGACTCAGATTGAACCTATTCAATTTTTTGTGAGAATGGAAGATCAATCTAGGGTCCATCCAGTGGGTTTGGTACGTGATATATCCAGTATGGATTATAACTTGTTGTTCGAGAGGCCTTGGCTGAAACAAGCAAAATTGTTGTAAGACTAGTCTGCACACGATCTTATTTTCAAAAGTAATCATCGAAAATATGTAGTGCCCTTGGACGAGATGAAGCCTTGTGACCTTCATGCTCGACCTTATGTAGCCGAAACTGTGCATATGTTGGATGGACTTTCCAATGATGAAGAAGAAGCTTTCCTCAATGCTAACCAGGATTTTCTCGCCCTGGGTACAATCGACTTACAAGCGGTTGTAGATAATTGGAATCCGGTCATTTGTTCGGTAGTTCCGATTACAAAAGAAGGGGACCCAGTTCTGGAGCAAGCTTTGAATGCCCAGAATTTACACCACTTATTCGAGTCACCTGAGGATATATCCATGCCACAATAGTTTTATGTACTAGAATATTAGCTCATTACCTGCAATCTAGGAAATGAGGGTACACCACGACCAGTCAAGCTTAAGGCTGGGTTACCGAAAACTTTTCAAAATGATCTACTATAGTTGTTGACAGAGTTTCAAGATGTATTTGCGTGGGACTATCGAGATATGAAAGGGTTGGACCCTCGCATCTATCAACATCGTGTGATGCTAAAGCCGGATGCGCGTCCAAGTAAACAACCCAGTTATCGCATGAACCTCAATTATGCTGCTCAAGTGAAAGCTAAATTGGATCATTTGCTAAAAGTAGGTTTCATCGTCCCCATTGAGCATGCAGAATGGATTTCACCTATTGTCATTGTCCCAAAGAAAAATAAACAGTTGTGTATCTGTGTGGATTACTGAAAATTAAATGCGGCGACCGTGACGGATCCCTTCCCACTTCCCTTTTTGGATATGATGCTTGATGATGTTGCTGGACGAGAAATGTATTCCTTTTTGGATGGTTATAGTGGCTATAATCAAGTGTGCATGGTTGAAACGGATATACCGAAAATTGCATTTATTACAATCTGGGGTGTATATGCGTGTACGGTGATGTGGTTCGGTCTCTGCAATGCTCCTAGTACCTTCCAACGTTGTATGCAAGAAATTTTTTCCCCCTACCTAACCACCTTTATGCGGGTGTATCTAGATGATTTTTTATTTTCTAGTGATGCATCGGCACACCTCTATCACTTACGGTGCTACTTCTCTAAGTGTCGAGAGTTTCGTTTGTGCTTAAATCCCAATAAGTCGATCTTTTCGGTTTCTTGTGGCAAGTTGCTTGGTCATATTATTTCACAACAAGGCATTCAAGTGGACCTAGATAAAGTGCAAGCAGTGTTGAAGGCTCCTGCCCCTATGACCCCAAAAGAAGTTATGCGATTCCTTGGACAAATGCGCTGGCATGGACGGCATCTTCGGTGGCTCGCACATTTAGCTATACCCCTGAATCGGTTGATTACTAGCAATACCTGGCAATTCATGTGGATTGAGGAGTGCCAAATTGCCTTTGATTGATTGAAAATACTTGTAACCCAGGCTCCTATACTGCAAGCACCAAACTAGCAGCTTCGGTTCCATGTTTTTGTGGATGCATCAGACCACGCAATAGGTAGTGTGCTCATGCAACAACACGATAAGTGGTTTCGCCCTGTTTATTATGCTAGTCGATGTTTAGTTGTTGCTCAATGGAATTATTTCGTCACTAATCACGAATGCCTGGGTTTGGTCTATTCAGTGAAGAAATTCCAGCATTACTTACTGGGACGGCCATTTACCTTTCATGTGGACCATGCAGCGTTGGTTTATCTTGTCTGCCAGCAACATTTAGGGGTCCAATTAACCGAATGGGTGCTATTGCTGCAAGAGTTTGATTATGAGGTTGTGCATCATATGGGGTCAGCACATGTGCTGGTTGATTTCTTATCTCGGCTTGATTCCGGTGAACTTCCCGATGGCATTGACGACACTATCCCTACTATCTATGTGACTGATTCAGTCCAGGATGATTGTCAGGAGCTCCCGATGGCACCTTCGTATTATGATACTCTTCTGATCTTTCTCACAAGTGGAAGCTCCCCGACTAATACTTCTACTTCTGCTCGCCGTAAACTGGCGATGTATAGTCGACGGTTTTGGATCATTGTAGGAAAGCTGTATTACATGGATCCATCTGGTGCACTCTTACGTTGTATCCCTCCCCATGAACTTCCTTCGGTTATTGACATGGCCCATTCTACTCCTTTTGGTGGTCATTTTTCGGTCGATCTTACTTACCAGAAAATTCTACATAGTGGTTTATGGTGCCCCACTACGCAGCGTGATATTGCTACTTATGTCGAAACGTGTGATGCTTGCCAATGACCAGGATAGCCTTTACAACGGCATCATTTTCCACTGCAGCGTGTTTCTCCTCTTGAACCTTTTCAAAAGTGGGGCTTTGGATTTCATTGGTCCCATTACACCTCCTGCTACGATTACTAATCATCGATGTATACTTACTTGTACGGATTATGCTACTCGGTGGGTTGAAGCTTGGGCTTTACAGTCCGCCACTGGGTCAGTGGTGGTCAAATGTTTGATGAATGATGTTTTCCCTCGTTTCGGTCTTCCCTTAGAGATTGTTTCAGATCACGGCACACATTTTGTTAATTCCTTAATGCAAGCGCTTACTCGAGCCCTGAAGATTTTTCATAAATTTAGCTCCCCATATTATCCTCGCACCAATGGCCTTGCTGAAAGTACCAATAAAACACTTCTTACCATGCTCAAGAAACTAGTTCTTGAATGTCCGGAGCGGTGGGATCAATTCTTTCCTTCGGTCCTATGGGCTTACCGTACTACTTACAAAGTGGCTACAAGGAATACACCTTTCAAATTGGCATATGGGTTGGAGGCCATTGCACCCATGGAGTTGGTAGTACCTAGCCTACGGGTGGCACTGGATCATAAGCTATTACTGGAGGAATCCTTTCCTTTCCGGTTGGATGTGTTGCGGTCTTTGGATGAACAACGCCTAGAAAGTTTCCTGATGCTACAAGAAGTGCAATTGTGGCAAGCTAAGACACATGATCGCTTTCTCAAGACTCCCGTTTTTACCAAAGGACAATTAGTTTTGTTCTATAATGCTAAGTCTAATCGTTCAGCGGGCAAGTTCAAACTTTGGTTGTTTGGTCCTTACTGTATTGAAGATCAGGTCGAACCCACTACGTTCCAGTTATCCACTTTAACTGGTACTCGTCTACCTAAATCCATAAATGGATTGAAACTTTGTCCGTATTATGCCACAACTTCATCATCTTGATTATTTATTGGTATTTTTATTCTCTGCTCGGTTTATGTCACTTTTGTTGCCTGACTTCTCTTTCCATTATGCACGTTCCGATTGACCGTCTGATCGTAAAATTCCCATTTTATTACCTAACCATGATTAGCCACCACACTATACATCTGGGATTTTGTTAATGCGTGCATGTCATCATTATGTATGCATATTCCCAACTATTGGTGATGATTATGTTTTCTACCCGCACTTCCATTCGGTGTTTTTACTTAATCACATTCTTCTCCCTCTTTGCCACTATTGTGTTTTTGTGCTCTGAGTGTTCTATGTTGTCTTCTGCATTCATGTTCTGTTGCTCGCCATGGAAGCTTTAGCAAATATTGTTACTTTCTATGCTGGCCTCGCTCTTGAATTGAGCGAGATTTTGTGCACACGGGGGCTTTTAGCATTCGTCGAATTGCCATGGCATTCGGTCAAATGTCACCCATTCTTTGCACAGATCATCTCTGCTATAGCCGATACTCCCACGATAGAAACTTGTTGGCCACTCGCATGTCTTAACCCATGCATTGTCATAACCCTAAACATTGTCGCTGAGGGATTCCATCTCCCTCATGAGGGTAGTGTAGACGTGCCCCTCCTATCGATGATGACCATGAAGCAGCTTTTCCCACGTTAGTCCTCCAATGAATTTGCTATTCTTTGTCACCCTGAATCAGAGTGCTCAGCCCTACAATTCCTGGTGGTTGCACTCAACCTCCAAAAACACACATATGGTATCTCCCGACTGTTTTATTCCATGATCGATACCATTGCACGAGAAGCGGTTAATTGGGCTTTGTTTTTCTTCCGGCGTATTCACTGGGAATGTCAAGCGGTGTCCCGACAGATTGCAAAGGGCGACATCCCTCGCACGAGACTCCCTCATCTGCTATCTTTCCTTATTCTGACAATTCAACATGCAGAGCCTCCTCCAATGGATGCTCTTCTATTTCACGAAGAATATGCGCAGGTGATGGAGGTTGAAGACAACGACGACCTCCTGCAGTTTTTTCAGGGGAAGCGTCGCAAACTAAGCCCCTCCCAAAGTCAAGTTCAGCCTTCCTCAACCATCCAATTGTAGGATACCACCTCTTCGGTAGGTATCCTCTCTGCTCCACCATCTCCTAAGGATCAGGCCGCTCTAGACACTGTAATGGAAGACGTTCATCCCAGTGATATGGTCGTTCAACTGCAATCTCACTCGCATGAGCAAGTGCCCGACACCGTCACGGAGGTTGTGCAGCTTGCGGAGCAAGCGCAAACCGAGGAAGTGATGGTGCAGTCGGATGTACAGACTATTACGGTAACAACCCTTGCCCTGTCGTCTTCACCCAAAAATACACCCCCTCCTCTTTCCGTCCAAAGTGCCTTTACCGCCTAGCCCTCCTCCTTTGTCGTGACATTCCTTAGCCCTTGGCCATTCCCAACCCATCCCTTCCTCTCCCGATTACTCTCCCCCTTCTTCTTCCGCAACCATTTTGGCTAATCCCTCTCAACCTATATCTACCTCCATCATCCTTGACTCCTTGGCTCAATTAGCCCAAATTGGGAATTACCTTATCCACCTCTCCTAGCATCTCCCTCACCACTTACAAGTTACCCATCTGTCCCTACGTACGGAGTATCAATCCAAGTTCGATTTACTTGAAGCTTACATCGCACCCCTCCAAGAAGAAGTTTTAGCAGTAAAAGCAGATCCAAGCCTATTGCAGGAGCAGCTACAAACCTTACAAGGACAGTTGACAGAGAAGGATGCCATCATTGCAGTTCGTGATGATGAGATCAGACAACTTAACCAAACAGTGACTGATAAGGAGGATGCTTTGAAGGCTTTAGGTAATCTTTTAGATACAACGTGAACTCAATTCATTAGGGTTGAGCATAATTGTCAAGAGCTAGCCGAGAAAGCCTTACAAGCTGAAGCGGAATTGAAGAAAGTTACTGAAGAACTCTTCCAAAAAAGTCGGTCACTAGAAGAGGAAATAGGTCGGACCCTTAAACTTAAGAAGGATGTCGAAGCAATCTAGAAGGAAAGGCAAGATTTCTTTAAAACCATGCAGTTTCAGTCCCAAGAGTTCAAACGATGAGAGAAACAACTCGGTATCCAGCAGGAGCGCTTATCTCGTATTGATGCAGAGATTGCAGAAATGAAATTACATCGCGATGCTGCACTAGCAAACGACTTCTACATCCAAGAAGCATTTTTGCAGAATCAAGTTGAAGTCTTACTCTCTCAAGTTATAGCTTCCAGCTCTGTGAGGACCGACGCACACCTGGTCGAACCTCAGATTTTGCAAGATCTGTTATAATCCTTAAAACAGAAAATCTCTCGCACCTTTAAATTAGCTAGAACCATGTATATACAAGGAATCATTGATAATTCTTAAATCTTGTAATTTTCCCTCCTAGGTTCGAGTCCACCGTGCATGCCAATGTCAGGCCATCAGAATATTATCCAGTAGATTAATTGTAATTAGGAAAAGACGCGCACTGAAAGGGTTTCATGCAAGACATTGTAACGCCTTTTCTGATTAATAGAGCAGTGTGTGGAAGAGACGATAGACGCGTCGACAGACTTTTCTGTCTAGGCGATCGACTGGAGTTGATTCTGTCACGAGTCTGTCACGAGTTTATCCAATTGTGGTGTCATCTGTATTGTTAAAGGTTCACTATTGAAGTAAATAAGGTACTGCATTAACATCTTATTGTCTTATGGTGGAAGTGCGGGTATAACAGTAATATTAAATGAATAGTAGAAGTTCTACGCATATGGTTACACTAATCCTTAAAGGTTGTTATGCGCTAGAAAATGGTAGTTGAATCTATTGAAATTGTCAAAAGTTAATGAAGTGACTAGGGAAAATACATAAAGGGCCTCTGTATTACAGACCCCTGACCATCCCGAGAACCCACGTATAGATTGGTTAACAATTTAGATTAACCATAAAATTAACAATCTATCTATCTGTCTTTCTATCTATCTATTTGTCTATCTGTCTATCTCTATGTCTATCTATCTATTTGTCTATTTGTCTGTCACTCTGTCTATCTGTCTGTTTGTCTATCTATCTGTTTGTCTATCTATCTATCTATCTATCTATCTATCTATCTATCTATCTATCTATCTATCTATCTATCTATCTATCTATCTATCTATCTATCTATCTATCTATCTATCTATCTATCTATCTATCTATCTATCTATCTATCTATCTATCTATATATCTATCCATCCATCTATCTATCTATCTATCTATCTATCTATCTATCTATCTATCTATCTATCTATCTATCTATCTATCTATCTATCTATCTATCTATCTATCTATCTATCTATCTATCTATCTATCTATCTATCTATCTATCTATCTATCTATCTATCTATCTATCTATCTATCTATCTGTCTATCTGTCTGTCTCTCTGTCTGTCTATCTATCTGTTTGTCTGTCTGTCTATCTGTCTGTCTGTCTGTCTCTCTGTCTGTCTGTCTGTCTGTCTGTCTGTCTGTTTGTTTGTCTGTCTATTTGTATGTCTGTCTGTCTCTTTGTCTATCTGTCTCTCTGTCTATCTCTCTGTCTGTCTGTCTGTATGTTTGTCTGTCTATCTGTCTGTCTGTCTGTTTGTCTATCTATCTATCTATCTATCTATCTATCTATCTATCTATCTATCTATCTATCTATCTATCTATCTATCTATCTATCTATCTATCTATCTATCTATCTATCTATCTATCTATCTATCTATCTATCTATCTATCTATCTATCTATCTATTTATCTATCTATCTATCTATCTATCTACCTACCTACCTATTTATCTATCTATCTATCTATCTATCTATCTATCTATCTATCTATCTATCTATCTATCTATCTATCTATCTATCTATCTATCTATCTATCTATCTATGTATTCATCTATCTATCTATCTATCTATCTATCTATCTATCTATCTATCTATCTATCTATCTATCTATCTATCTATCTATCTATCTATCTATCTATCTATCTATCTATCTATCTGTCTGTCTGTCTGTTTGTCTGTCTATCTATCTGTTTATTTGTCTGTCTGTTGATCTATCTATCAATATATTTATTTATCTAAACATCTATCTATCTATCTATCTATCTATCTATCTATCTATCTATCTATCTTTCTTTCTTTCTTTCTTTCTTTCTTTCTTTCTTTCTTTCTTTCTTTCTTTCTTTCTTTCTATCTATCTATCTATCTTTCTTTCTTTATTTCTTTCTTTCTTTATTTCTTTCTTTCTTTCTTCTCTACTTTAGTCAAAATCTGACTTTCATTCTGAATGGGTCTATCCAACTTATACTCCTCGCTGTGTTGTGGGAGAACTACTCCCACTACATAAGCACTTGCATCTACATGGACGTGGAAAACAATAGACCAATCGAGTGTGAGGAGAATTGGTGCAACCACTAGATTGGATCCCAATGTCTGATAAGCCCCTTCCTCTTCATTATTGCACTTGAATAGGACTTCTTTACATGTGGGCCCCACCAATGGTCTAGCTATGTCTACATACATCTAAATGAATCTCTTGAGGTAGCCCCTATAACCCAAAAAACTTTGAACTTCTTTTGGTGTTTTAAGCCTTGGGAGTCTTAATATGGATATGGTTTTATCTCAGTCAGGGACCATATGCAAACACCACATTTCAAAGGAGAATATCGTTAAAAAATGAAAAGTGTATTAGGATTAAACTTCAATTTTGTTTTCCTCCATCTCTTGAAGACCTGTTGTAGTTTGATCAAATGATCATCCAAGTAGTCCACAGGAGTGTTACTGCAATTACTTGAGAAGAATGAAAAAACATCCATGAAAATTTGAATAGCCTCCAAAATCAAAGGTCCTAAAATAAGGTTCTCTATTTTATTGAAGGTTTTTGGGGCAATTTTTAGTCAAAAAGGCATCTTAACATAGTCCCCTAGGGAGTGATGAAAGCTATCTTTTTCTTATCCTCATGATGGATGGATGTTTGGTTATATACACTAAATCCATCTATGAAGTTATAGAGTGTATGTCCAACCACTTCGTCTATAACCTCTTCTGCAAAGGGCATAGGGAACCCATCTAGAATCGTTATCCTGCTAAGTTCTCTGACATCCACACATATTCTGATTTTGTTTGTATTCTTTTTGGGCACTATGACCATGGGGGATAGCGACTATGAATGCTCCACTAGAATAGTAATTCTATCATCCTCTATGTTGGAAGCAGCTCACGAAACGAACAAGATGGAGTATGTAAAAAGCAAAAGAATGAGACCAACGAGGGTCCCACCCTCAAAGTTTCCACTATCACTATTGATCTAAAAATATTGAACCTCATTAGTAACAACAACAAAAGTGATTTTAATCACTACCCACTATAACATATAAATGCTCGATTTTGCCATGTAATGATCCATTTTGTGCAAATCAAGGAGTCCTCAAGCTTGAGGAGCTTAAGTAGAATGACCTACCAATTTTCATATTTTTTTACATCTTTTGATGCCCCAAAAGTAGCTTAGGATATAATTTTTAACTAGAATAATTAGATGTGAAACCGGTCACATCACCTCAAAAACTTTAAATAGAGCTAGAGAGGTCATTTTTGAAAGCTAGTTTTGGCATGTGCAAGTAAGAAAATTTTTTGTTTTTGGCATCATCTTGCTCATTGGTTCAGCCTATCATGATAGGCAGCCAAAGTGCAAATTTGAAGCATGCATCTACAATAGGGGCATGAGCATTACAGTGCCTCCCTCAAACAGTAGGTAGATTTGCTCACATATGGACCTAAGAACCCAATGGTTAAGACTAAGGAGAATGAAGTAGTCAAATGAAAAAAATATCAAATATTGGTAGGAAGCATTTACAAACAATGTGATCAAGGAATTATAGCTTGTTGTGTAGAAGAACAAGAGCATGACAAATGGTTGCAACTCACACATGTAGGTGCACTAGGGCCACATCAATTAAAACATAGAACCTTATAGATATCGAAGCATTTAGGTGTGTATTGGCCAACAATGGAAGCAAACCTCTATAGGTTGGTCAAGGAGTGTCAAAGCTACATTAGTAGATCTCCCATTGAGTATGCCACATTATACCACTTGTCTTTAGTGCCTAATTGGAGAAGTTCGATATTCGAATTCCTAAGAACAAAAACATTCCCACTAGAAATGATAGTAGCAAGATGAAGGAGTCTAGATTTGGAGGTTCATGACTATAAAATCATTGCTGATAATATCTACAAATGTGGAGGAGACAGATACTTAAGACTGTGTGTCCATGAAAGAGAATACCTATAGATTTTATAAATAGCGCACTGTGTTGCAGGACATATTGGGCCTGATCGAGTGATCAAAGCCATATTATTTTTAGGATTATGGTGACCCACTCTTCATATGGATGCTCATACCTATGTGAAGAGATGTGACACATGTCAATGGACATAGTATTCAATGCACAGAGACAAAATGCCACTGAGACCCATGATAGGAGGATGTGCAATTTTCTAAGCGGGGCATAGATTTTGTAGGACCCATCAATCCCCTGATAGAGGATCTCATGTTGAATACATAATAGCAGCCATGGATTATTTTCAGAAAAATTTATTTTTGAAATTGTCTTTACACCATGTAACAGCTGCACTCCCAAGTGAGAATAGAAAACCACTAGTAGATCTTCTATCTAGAATGCTACCAGCCCAATTGGCATCGGTGTATCCATAAACCTGCAAATCTACACCAATCTCATAAAATAATGCATAATCCAAAGTACCACTCACATAATGTAGAGTGCCCCTTAGAGCATCCAAATGTGGCTTCTTGGGAACCTGCATAAACAGACTTTCAAGTCCACTAGTATAACTTAGATCAGGCCTTGTAACTATGAGATATATAAGACTTCCCACAATTTTACTGTACATAGTAGCATTTTCCAATGCTTCACCTGATGTAGTGTCCAACTTCAAATTCTGATCTAATGGTGTAGAAATTGGCTTACAATCAGCCATACCATACTTTTGCAGCATATTCAAGGCATATTGACTTTGCGACATCCATACACCTATTTTTGTATGTATAAATTCAATGCCCAAGAAATAGTGCAGCACACCAAGATCTTGCATGTCAAATTCCTGCATAAGAAGTTTCTTTACCTCTTTGATGCTTCTTTCATTATCACCACCTACAATCAGGTCATCAACATAAATAGCCACAATAGTGATGCCATCATCAGCCTTCCTTGCATATAGTGAGTGATCTGCATCACACATAGAAAACCCAATGCTAGTTAAGTAATCAGCAATCCTTGCATGCCATGCACGAGGGGCTTGCTTCAGCCCATACAAAGCCTTTTGCAACCCGCAAACATATTCTGGATGCTTTGAATCTTCATATCCTTGTGGTTGGTCCATATATACTTCTTCCTGTACCTCACCATGTAGGAAAGCATTCTTCACATCCATCTGATGCAAAGTCCATCCTTTTGTTGTAGCTAATGCAACAAGTGTCCTGACAGTAGACATTTTAGCTACAGGGCTGAATTTTTCCTCATAATCAATGCCATATGTCTGTGCATATCCTTTAGCTACCAATTGTACTTTATACCTGCTTATGCTACCATCAGCATTATGCTTCACCTTGTAAACCCGTTTGCAGCCTATGGGTTTCTTTCCTTACGGCAATGGAACCAGCTTCCATGTATTATTCCCATAAAGTGCAGCCATCTCCTCATCAAAAGCTTTTTCCCAATCTGCACTTCCAATTGCATCTTCAAAACAAGAAGGTTCAGCATCTTGTATTACCTTGGTCATGTAGGCACAATGACGAGCCATATAACTATCATACGTCAATCGTTGCACTGAATTCTGCATCCTGATCTTCTTGGTCCTGGGTCACTTCTCCTTGTATCATCTGCATGTGCCCTTCTTACTCCTGGAGTCTTCACAGAGGGCAATCCAAGTTCCATCAAGGCTCTTTTCTGAACCGCTTGAATCTCCATCAACATCTTCAAAACCTGCACATGTTTTACTACCAACAAAAAGCTTTTCTTTACCTTTCTTGGATGTATTTTGATGAATTTTCTAGACTCAAATTTTCACGCAATCTTCCACTCCATGGATTTCAGTTGGAACTATTGCTTGGTGATGCATTTGGTCCACTCAAAACTTGAGATTCTGCACTTGATTTTTCAACATTTTCTTTGTCATTTGGTTCAAGATTCAATCCTTCTTTGGCATCTGCATAGAAGCTTGACATTTCATCAAATACCACATCTCTGCTCACCTTCACCTGTCGTGTGAGTGGGTTATAACATTTGTACCCTTTTGGCTCAACGGAGTATCCAATGAAGACACATTTTTTTGCTTTTGGATCAAGCTTCATCTTCAACTCATCTGGAACATGTACATATGCAATATAGCCAAAAACTTTCAGATGTGATAAGTTTGGCTTTCTACCTATAAACTTCTCTTCAGGTGTAACTTGATGTACAACAGCAGTCGGAGTTCGGTTCATGATGTATACAGCTGTATGCATAGCTTCTACCCAATAACAATGAGGCATATTCTTCTCAGCCATCAAGGCTCTTGCTATTTCTGCAATATGTCTATTTTTGCATTCAACAACGCCATTCTGTTGTGGTGTGTGCCTACATGAAAACGTCGAATTCCATGACTTTTTAGAAAATTATTGAACTCATTTGACATGTATTCACCTCCTCCATCAAATCTTAATGTTTGAATATACTTCCCTGTCTGCTTTTCCACCATAGCTTTAAAATTCTGAAAGTGAGTGAATGCCTCACTCTTCTCTTTCATGAAATATACCCATACTTTGTGTGTACGGTCATCAATGAAAGTGACATAAAACTTGCAACCACCCATAGATGTGGTCTTTGCTGGACCCCAAACATCTGTATGTACTACTTCTAGTACATTCTCACTAACATGCTTATCATGTGGAAATGATGCTCTTGACTGTTTACCAAATTGACATGCTGCACATACCTTTTGCATTTCTGCAACTTTGAAATTTGGTAGTCCATGGACAATCTCCTTTGACTGCATCAATTTCAGCCTTTGCAAGTTTGCATGTCCAACCCGTTTGTGCCACATCTCTATATCTACAATAACTCCTGCACCTTTTGCAAACATGGTTGCATTCATTTCAGGAATCTTCACATTTAAGGTGAACATCCTACCCACTTTGTTTCCTTTGGCAACCAATCGTCCATCCTGCTTGTACTCTTCTACATATAATCCATCAACATTGAACTTGACTTGTAATCCCTGGTCAACCATTTGTCCAATAGAAACTAGATTCTTTGTTATATTTGGAACATGCAGCACATCAGCAAGATGTTTTACCTTCCCGTCCTCCATAGACAATGCTATGTTTCTTGTATGCTCAATAGGATGCGATGTATCATCACCTATTTCAACATATCCAGGAACTGGCATTTTCTGCAAACTACTAAACCATTCTGCATGACTGGTCATGTGATTTGAAGCACCTGAATCAACATACCAGACATTATCATTCGATTTTGAAATACCAGCAAACATAATATTCATCATGTGATGTTGAACCATGAACAGCTTCTCAAAATCATCTGCACTTGTGGATGCATAGTTGTTTTGTTGCCTTCTATTATTTTAATTCTTCAACCTACAATCACGTTCAAAGTGTCCAGGTTTACCACAATTCCAACATCCTTTACTATCATTACCTGAATCATTTCTTTGGAAATTTCTGCGACCTCTTTGGCTCCCCTTGCCTTGCCTCCTAAATGATTTTGTTGTTGACCTTGGTCTTGGTTACTGTTTCCTCTTCCACTTCCAGAACCTCTACCTCTGCCTCTTCCTCTGCCAGAGTAGAAAACCTGCTCAGAATTGGGCTTTCCTTGGGAGTTTGAATCCTCACCTAGTTCTTTTCTTCAATAATCAACATGGATACCAAATCAACAAAATTCTGAATATTTTCCCTGGTCTGTATAGAAGTTCTGAACTGCTTATATGCAGCTCCTAAACCACGAAGGTACACTTCCACCTTATCATCATCATCTACATTCACGCCAATAGATGCAAGTGACTCACATATGCTTCTGATTTTCAAGGTGTAGTCACTTACCGACATGCTCTTCTTCTCGAATGTATGCAACTCGTTCTTGAGTTGCAATTTTTGTGCTTTTGTATTGGTCTCATACAGTGTGACCAACCTGTTCCAAGCCTCTTTCGAAGACTTGGCATCTTGTATGTGCCCAATCATGTTATCTTGTATGCTAACAGATAGCCAATACATTACCTTTTGTGCTCCTTGATTCCATTCCTCATATGCTCTTACCTGGTCTGTAGTTTGATTCCTTTGTGGTAATTGTGGAGCATTTTCATTCTCTCCTTTGATGTACTTCGAGTAGACTTTTCCCATCAGGAAATTCTTCATTCTGAATCTCCAAGCATGGAAGTTGTTCTTGTCCAGCTTATCGCTCATAAGCTGACTCATTCCATCTGCATTTGCCATTTCTATAGCAACTCACAACACTACAAAACACTACATGAAGCACTTCTGCTTGAGCACTGTCGGACTATGATGTGACAGTTCGATCTCAGAAAAACATAGTTTTCGTGTATCAACAGTACACGAAATCGCTTGAAATTCCCGATCTGGAATATATGAGTGTTTCCGAACACAACGCAAGTTATAGTTTCTGAAACTGACCTAGTTTTTCTACAGCGCCACCTTGCGGGCTCAAAACAGAGGTTGAGATGGCTCTAAAACTTCAATATGATGGAGGCCTTTGAAAATATTTTGAGGTCTTCTACCTTCACGCCGATTTTTGTAGCAAATGGAGGTCGTTTGTGAATCGCGTTTTCTCCACACCTTGCTACGTACTCTTCACTGTCGCCTTCTCCACGAGGTATCTACAACCACGCTGGCTCTGATACCATGTCACGAGGAAGGAGATAAGGAAGAGAGCTCACACACACTCTCACTCTCAAGGAGAAGCACACACAGATTGAGGCAAGGAAGAATGATCTTCTTCTTCTTCTTCTATTACATAAAAAGGAATGTAGAAGAATGACCTAAAAAATAAGAATACAATACGTGCAATATATAAAGATCAGTACATAAGGAAAAACCTAATGTCTGTGAATGAGTGAGCTAGCAAGAAACAAATGTGCCATCACTCTCGGTAGATAAATCTAATAAAGCTCAATGAAGTATCCCTGACATATACTGGCATGACCACTATACATGTCAGAGAAACGAAAAACTGGTACGTTTCATCCTGGATCATCACATGTTGAGCTTGATATCTCAACACCCACAACAAGGAAGGTACCAAAACCAGTACACACCACAACAATATGGCAGACCACAGCAACCCTACCAGACCCAACAAAGGCCTCATCATGTGTTAGCTCAACAGCCGCCAACTCCAGCCAATGTGATTCCAGTGAAGTACGCAACTACGGAACAGAATCTGAATAGAGCCATAGTGCCAGTAACACCACTGCTTTCAGAGAGTGATCCAAGTGATCATAGTTTCGACTCTACTCACATTGATAGCCCACAAGCTTACTACATGCAGTCACATGAGCATAATGAGTCATATTATTATGCAGAGCCAAGTGAACCTAGTTGGGAGCCAGACTATGCAAATGTCATGTATGCAAACCCCAACTCTAGACCTCAACCTAGGAAGGTAAGACCCCCATTTCCTAGAGGACCATGCTATCAATGTCAGCAGGATCACCTCATTTCAGATTGCCCTATGCCTGCACCTACACAACCCCAATCTGTGACAATTCAGGGTTTTTGTCCTGATTGTGGGAAAGAGCATCTCTTGCGAGATTGTCCTAAGAACCCCAAAAATATACCAAAAATCACTCCTATCAACGTTATTGGGTTAGTAGTAGACTCTACAGGAAGTGTAAGTTCTACTACACGAGTGCAAGTGGTCACTAGAGCTCAAGCTTTGCAGCAAAACCAAGGTTTAGGCTAGGAAAAGAGTTCCAAGGTTAGTGAAACTGAGAGCATAACTCAGAAGAGGACCAGAGTTTGGAAGGACATTCGTGAGAGAATGAAAAGGCAATGATCAAAGAAGATGAGTGAACTCGAGGAAATTCTAAGAGAAACGAAAGCCAAGATAATTGTGTAAGATAATAGTTACGCAATATAACACAGGAGCAGTAGCAAAGAAGATAACAGATATAGAAGAATCTCAACAAATTTCTACTAACAGCAAGTACAAAGATGATGGCATTGTCCACTTATGCGCTCTCAAGGCAGAGCTTAAATGGTGATCTAGACAACTCTAGATAGGGAGATACAAGTAGAGGTATGCGGGCTCAATTCGATGTCTCACGTAGTGCAGAAGTCATGTATATATAGGATCATGGGTGGCCTTTCATGGACGGCTATACATGGGCGGTAGAGCGTGGGCGGCCACCGCCCGCGTAATCGCCATACACGGCTTAGGACGATTGAATCGACCTAACAAATATAAATGATTTCTCACTCCAAAAGGAAATATTCCATGGAATATTCCCTTTATCGTCGTGCTAGGGGCGCTACCCCCGGACCCCCACCAGGGGGCCCCCTGGCCCTCTGGGACCCCCTAGCCAGGGGGCCCGCTAGCCCCCTTGGACCCCCAGCCGGGGCTTCTTCCTGCTGCCTTGGATGCCACAATTGGGGACCCTGGTAACTCCCTTTCCTTACAATGCCTTACATGGTCCAATATGACCTTCCTCCAACATGCAAGTTTGGATTCCCATCAATTGGGTAATGCACGCTTGGCTTCTCCTCATAATGGGGGCCTTACAAAATGTGCATACAATCATGAGGGGTAGACATTGATCATATACTAACACCCCCCCTCAATGTTTACGGATGAAAAATCAAGTAGGTTTCGGTCCTATGCCCATCTGTTGAAGATGCATGTTGAGCTGCTCTCTTCGAAGTGCTTTAGTGAATATGTCAGCACAATTTTCCTCTGTTGGGCAATATTCTAACTCCACAATTTCATCTTCAATTAGCTCATGAATGTAATGGTATTGTACTTCTATGTGCTTGGTGCGAGCATGAATCTTTGCAATAGCCATACAACTTTGATTATCGCACTTGAGTATAGTCGCCATATTTGATGGAAAGCCTAGATCTGCAAAAATTCTCCTTAACCAGACTACCTCACAAGAAGCAAAACAAGTTGCTTTGTACTCTGCTTCAATGGAGGAGAGTGCGAGAGTTGGTTGCTTCCTACTTACCCAAGAAAATATTCCTGAACCAAGTGAGAAACAATATCCATAAACTAATTTTCTAGAATCACAATCTCCAACCCAATCTGAATCACAATATCCTTGGAGTGTATCACCTATGGTATAAAAAATACCAAAATCCAAGGTTCCTGCAATGTACCTTAGAATTCACATTCCGGCATTCTAGTGACTCTCCTTAGGTTTGTTGGAAAACCTGCTTAACACTCCAACAACATAGCAAATGTCTGGTCTAGTGTTGCATAGAAAAATAAGACTTCCAGCGAGCTTCCTATACTTCTTAGCTACTCCTTAGCATCTACATCCGGCAAGTTATCATCCATAGATAGCTTATGATTTACCTCCATAGGTGTGCTAGTTAATTTGCAGTCCATGATTCCAAATGCCTTGAGAATTTCTTTGGCATATTTTTGTTGTGAGATGAAAATGCCATCCTTCATTTGCCATACTTCAATTCCCAGACAAAAATGGAGTAGACCTAAGTCTGTCATTTCAAACTCAGTTCCCAAGCTGATCCGAGTTTGATTGATGAGTTCCTGATGATCTCTTGTAATGATCAAATCATCTACATATATAATGACAACAACTAGCTTGCTATCCCTTTTCATTACATACAAGTTAGCATCAAAAGTACTTCTTTCAAAACCCATATTTTTGAAAAAAAATTCTATCTGTTGGTACCAAGCCCGTGGAGCTTGCTTAAGTCCATACAAAGCTTTCTTCAACCTGCAAACTTTATTTTCTGAATTGGGCACCTCAAAACCTGGTGGTTGAGATACATATACCTCCTCCTTGAGGTGACCATTCAAAAATGCAGATTTGACATCCATTTGTAAAATAGGCCAGGCCTTTTGTGCAGCTACTACAAGTACCATCCGAATAGTTGTCATGTGTGTTGTTGGTGCAAAAGTTTCTTGAACATCAAATCCTTCGATCTATGAAAAACCCTGTGCAACGAATCCTGCCTTATACTTTTCTAATGTTCCATCTGATTTATACTTAGCTTTCCAAATCCATTTAGTACCTATTACCTTCTTCTTTGGCGGCAAGTCGACTAGATCCCATGTATCATTTTTTAGTATACTATCATACTCAGATTGCATTGCCACTCTCCAACCTGGATCATCAAGGGCTTCTTCAATGGTGGTAGCTTCCTTTATCGAGCCCATGATATCTGCCATTAGAACCATGTTAACAATGTGTTCTGAGGCTCTTCTTTGCTCCTCTATTCTCTTTGATCTTCGTAATCCATCCAAGGATGATTCTGGTACATCTACATGTGGATTGTGATCATCAAAGAGCTGTTGTGCCCACTTTGGTAGTGGCTTACGTTGTGCAGCTACAACTGGTTGGATTTTTATTGAGGAAATTTCTCCATCAGATGTTTCCTCCTCCTCAACTTTAACCTGTCTTTTGATAGGCACAAGGTGAGATATTTCTCCGTTTGATGAGATAGTAGATTTACCTTTATCTTCTACTAAGTGTGGTCATTCATCAAACACCACATCTCGGCTGACAAAAATATTCCTTGCCTCAGGATCCCACAACCTGTATGCTTTAGATTCTTCACTATATCCTAGGAAGACACACTTTTTACTTTTTGAATCCAACTTTGATCTTTTTGAATCAGGAATATGTGCATAATAGAAACAACCAAAAATTCTGAAATGCAAAACTAAAGGCTTTTTACCAGAATATGCTTCTTGAAGAGTCATCCCCTTCAGTGCTTTTGTGTAGCTTCGATTGACAATCTAGACTACTATATTGAGTGCTTCTGCCCATAATGAATCAGGCATGTCTTGAGCCTTTAACATAAACGAGCCATTTCAACTACTGTCATGTTCCTGTGCCCAAAAATGCCATTTTGTTGAGGTGTATGAGTTGTGGTAAATTACCTTTTCACACCATGCTCCTTACATTAATTATTGAATTCTGTTGACAAGAATTCATCTCCTCTATCTGTTTTGAATTTCTTCAATTTCCTTTCTGATTAATTTTCCACATACTTATGCCATGTTTTAAATTTTTCAAAAGCATCAGCCTTCTCTCGAATGAAATAAGCCCACATCTTTCTACTATAATCGTCGACTAACAACAAAAAGTATAAAGATCCTCCTAACGCATTTGTAGACATTTTACCGCAGACATAAGCATGTACCAACTCTAGAGGAGCTTGAGATCGATTGTTGGTCTCTCTTGGAAATGCCTTTCGTTGTTGCTTTCCCATCATACAAGCTTCACAAGGTTCTTGCAACTCTGAGAATGTAGGCAAATGAGCAAACTGTTCTTTGCATCTCCTTCAAAACTGCAAATCCGAGATGCCCAAATCGTTGGTTCCATAACCTACTTACATCTTTATCTTCTGTAGCAGTTAAGGCACTCAACTCATACAATTTATCACGTATTATGCCTTTACCTACTACATTACCTGATGAATCCATGGTTTTTGCACCACTCTTATTGAAGTGAACTTCGAGTCCACGATCTATTATTGCAAAAACTGACAACAAATTTCTTTTAAGTGTAGGTACATAAAGAACATTGGATAATTTTTCTCAACACCTAGAGAAGTGATAAAAGAGATGGTTCCAGTTCCTTCCACTCGACACTTGGAGTCATTTCCCACCACTACATTGATGGATTCCCGCAAAGGCACTAGGGAACTATACCAATCCTTTTTACTGGTCATATGGCGAGAAGCTCCACTATCTAAAATCCATGGTTCATCAACATGAGCTTGAGCAGGTGAGCATACCTCTTCAATAGCTACCCATAGTTCTAGCTCTGTGTTGTTTGCAGACTCTTTGTTCTTCCATGATGATTTTATAGTCCCATTCCGCTCATCAGCTTGCTTCTTTCTGCAATCCTTGATGGCATGGCCTTTCTTTTGACAATAGAAGCAACTTCCTATGAACTTTTTCTTCTTTGAATTCTTCTTTGATCCATCAAAAGAGCCTTTACCTTTTGCATTTGCTGAGAATGCAGCATCACTTGTAGTTTGCCGATTCTTCAACCGCATCTCTTCTTCTAAAAGCATAGCACAAAACTCTTTAGATGTGAGGGGAGTTGGTCTTACCTAAGTGTTAAGGTTTGTTACTAATCCATCATACTTTTCTAGAAGAACAAGTACACATCTTCGAGCCAGCTCTTCTGGTGTTATAACAACACCAACTGCAGCCAATTGATCTTGAAGATGTTTTATCCGTTTGATAAAATCTTCAGCCTTTTCAGAATCAGAATACTGATTTTCTAAATTTTGTATCCTAGTGTGGTTCTTGGTCTCATATTGACGAGCCAATATGCCCCAAGCCTCATGTGCTTTAGTAGTATGTTGAACTAAAGTAAGCACAGAATCACTTACACTAGTGACAATTGCACATAATGCATCAGCATTCCACCTCTTCAAAGCTCGTAGAAGATCTGGATCTGGCTGAATCCTCAATCTTGAATTTGCTATATCTTCAACTTGTATAGGCTCTGGATCCAATCCCATCGGTCCCATGACAATGTCAAGTAATTCATAGGAGTCCAAAATTGCAAAAATTTTGAACTTCTAGAGTGGATAGTTGGTTCCATCCAGCTTCCCTTCAGTGAATGCAGGCAAGCGAATTCAAATAGGTGCAACGTTAACATTAGCTGAAGCACCAAGACCAGTGTTCGATGATGAAGCCATCATGTACTCACTCCAATAATCCACTGATATTCTAGTCTGCTAGAAGGCTAAAATAATGATACTTCTCAAGCTATTCAAACCTTATGGCTCTGATACCATGTAAGACAATAGTTACGCAATATAACACAGGAGCACTATTAGAGAAGATAACAAATATAGGAGAATCTCAACAATTTTCTACTAACAGCAAGTACAAAGATCATGGCGTTGTCCACCCGTGCGCTCTCAAGGTAGAGCTTAAATGGTGATCTAGACAACTCTAGATAGGGAGATACAAGGTAGAGGTATGCTAGCTCAATTCGATGTCTCAAGTAGTGCAGAAGTCATGTATATATATATAGGATCATGGGTGGCCTTCCATGGACGGCTATACATGGGCGGTAGAGCATGGGTGGCCACCGGCCACGTAATTGCCATACACGGCTTAGGCCGGTTGAACCGACCTAACAAATATAAATGATTTCTGACTCTGAAAGGGAATATTCAATGGAATATTCCCTTTACCATCGCCCCGGGGGCGTTGCCCTAGACCCCCACTAGGGGGCCCGCTAGCCCCCTTGGGACCCCCAACCAGGGGGCCCACTGGCCCCCTTGGACCCCCCAGTCAGGGCTACTCCCCGCTGCCTCGGACCCCACAATTGGGGACCCTGGTAACTCCCTTTCCTTATAATACCTTACATGGTCCAATATGACCTTCATCCAACATGCAAGTTGGGATTCCCATCAATTGGGTAATGCACGCTTGGCTTCTCCTCATAATGGGGGCCTTACAAAATGTGCATACAATCATGAGGGGTAGAAATTGATCATATACTAGCAAATTGAACTCACATCTCAAACTCACTCTCACACTACTCCACCACCACCATTCCCATCTCCCTCCAATCCACCACTTCCAATCCACCTCACACACTTCCACCACCCCCTAGAGTAGGATCAGTCTTAGCCGATCCCACTCGTGAGGACTTAGACATGATGCTTAAAGCATATGAGGCAAGAATCCAAGAAGGGCCAAACGTAACGGATCATGAAAAGTGTTACCCTAGGGCCGAACTAGAGCTTGAACAAACTAAAATTTTTGCTAAGATAGTGGAATTGGCTCAAACCATGTTTGAAGCCAGTTGTCTTTTCAACTACTCTAGTTTGGCTAAGACACAGTTGCATTTTGATGGATTATTAGAAAGATTGGAGAGTCTAATTGCAAAATCGGGAAAGGAATCCATCTCCTAGGGAAAGGACAAGGCAAGTGAAAAGATAAGCATTCCTCCCTAGGAAGCTTATGTGCCTAGTTCCACAGAACCATACACAGCTTCTTCTATGAATCAGTATCCACCAGAATTCCTACGAGAGATTCAAGAAGAGAAATGGGCTAAAGAAAGTGAAGTTCCTCCTCCCATTTGAAACTTGTGGATGATGCGCATGATCAATTCCCACAAGACATTCCTTCCATTTATGGAGAGCAGGAGAGTGCCCAATCCCATAAGAGATTAGACTTCAATTCTAATTCCTTGCAGGAACTACCCCATTTCACAGGCCCATGGGAAGCTAAGTCTACTTGCATGGGAGCACCCACGGTCATGATAAAAAACGAAGACTCAATCATACCTAGAAACACAGAGGTAGTGAAAAACACTTAAGTGCAATGCAATCTCACTTTAGAAGAGCTACTATGCACATCCAGAGTATGCATCTAGGGACAAACCGCTAACTTACTAACTCACACTCACAGTCATGCAAAACATCTCACTCACTAACTCCCTAACCACATCGGTAGCATGTTCGTCTTCTAGAGGGAACATGAAATTATCTTATTTCTTATGCAATGCTAATGTGGATTTCTTCTTCCAATAGATAAGAATAATATGGCTGATGTAGTAGAAACTAGCTTCTAGACAGGAACTAGTCAGCAGGTGGTTGATATGGAAAGTCTACCAATCATGCCTGAAACGACTGAAAGATCGGAAGAGTTGTAGGCCATTCAGATTATACCTATACAGGACCCTCCAAGTGGCCATACGATTCCTGTCGGTAAATCTTCTCATTGTTTTAGTGAAGTTGCAGGACCCTTGGGAGGAGGATCATACCTTTGGGAGGCAGAGTTGGAATTCAATGGAAAGTGGGGCAAGTATCATTTTTTCACAAGGGAATTTGAAAAGTTACAAAATGCAGAAGGACTCCACCTTGTGTGGGAGAAAGCAAGATTGGATGCATACTTTAGTGCTCAGCTCCCAAAGCCTGACTTCATGAGATGCTACTATCTTATCAACACCTTGACTCCGAGCAAGCACCCAAAAGGTATGAGCACATTTGTGATCCCATCTCTAACAAGGGGAAATGAGCTAAAGAGGTTTAAGTTATCCAACAACTTAGTGCAAGAGTCCCTAGACATGAGAGGCATGCATATACCTATAGAGAAGGAGGTCCTCATGCTCGATAACATGAAGAATCAAAGTCTCATCAAGCTCAAGGACATGGTGGCCATGACACCGAACATCGCAGTTCACTTGAGAATGTGCATGCAGCATTTTGCATTTCCAGCACAAGATAGGTTCACCATGCCACCTAAGAAACTTTGTTTTAGCTTACACCTTGCAGAGACACAGAACCTCACCATCAACCTATCCCACTGGATCGTCGACCAGATACACTTGGCTCACAAGAGATGGCCATGTAAATCAGTCTTGTATGGATGTTGTGCTTTGACAAGAATCATTTACAGATGTTTAGCTTATGAAATTCCTATTCAAAGGTCCTTAATGTGGACTAGAGTCCAGCAGTTCAAAGGCCGAACCTCCACTGGACCCCCTTCCAAGAGGATGAGAGGAACTGTACAAGTTCCTTGTGCAACACTAACCCCCGACGTCACCCCTCCACCTTGACGGATAAGGCCATTCACATTATGACTACCCCGAAAAAGCTCTGAAGGTCCAAATCTGATATTTTTGCCCGTTCCCATGGATCTAGAATTCCCCGAAGGATCATACTTGGAAGAGCTCACCAGTGAAGACTTTGAGCAAATTTTACAGGAAGTGAATCTTGAAGCAGAAGAAGAACAACAAGTGGAAGGAGCTCAACTACAAGGAACAACATCCCAAGTACCCGTTACCACAGTTGGTGTGGAGGAAAAAGAAGATGAGGACGGTGCAGAAGATGAAGAATCCGTAGAGGGTGAGGAAGGGCATGAAGAAAGATATTGAGATGAGCAGCAAGGAGTACCTGAGCTCGTAGGTGCTCTTGCATACACAACCCAGTTGCAAAGGTTATACGACACGATCAGAGTAGTGCAAGAGAGGCATAGACTTTCCTTTGCATCAAGCCAAGCCCTAATAGAACTGATGTTGGTAGATGAAGGAGTGGATCCACAATTCATCACTTCCCTCCAACTACTATCCGAATATTGGGAGTTCAGGAGGCTGTCTACACAATCGTTCGACAATCTATTCGACATGACCAGCGTAGAGTCAATCCACGAACACGAGGAGGAAAGAATATACGAATACCAGTAATCAAACCCACCACTACCATAGAGCCCATAGCTAACCCCACCCCCACCATTGACTTCACTACTGGAACTTTTGTACAGACATCGCCCATCTCACCCCCCCACCCTCCATCTCCCCCTTCTCCACCACCACCGCCTCCCACCAATGAACAAACCGCAGTCGTAACAACTACCATCACCCATACCCCAACCTCATCCACATCCTTCTCCTTTCGTGAGCCATCCTCACAAGCCACCCTCTTCTCTTCCATCACCAATCCTTTGTACACTTTGCCATTTTTGACCCCATTACTAGCCATCTCATAATACCTAGCATTGTGAGATACCCCCAACCCACTGATGACATTCTTGGTCTTCTAGCTTACCCCCCTTCGCATGTAACCCCATACCATGATCGTTACTTCCCTTTCACATCCTCAATCTTTGCCCACACCGTAGCCGCAACCATCACCCCATCCCCCTACATCTCATTCATGGAGGATTTTCTTCACCACCATAATACGCAATTGTTCGGACAACACTTACCCACACTCACTTCCCGACACACACACACCACGATCACTTCACCTACCATCCCCACATACATGGTAGCACCTGCACGCACCACATTGTCAAATCCTATGGACATTTCACCATCCACAGCACCGCCCCCTCCCCCCACTCTTCCATCATCCCCCACTCCCCTACCACAAACCTCACCAATGACCACATCATTGGTAGACACCGCATACACAACCCCCATTCCCAATTGCATTCCCTTTGCATTACACACTATTTCCCCTACATCTCATAATGTAAATAATATGTTTAATACATTTAGTATTCACACCAACTACAACAAACATACCACCAATTGGAAGAGCGCAATGTTGCCTTCCAGGCAGAGTCTCAGTGACTGCGTGCTAGAGTCAGTATCTTGGAGGCTGATCACCAAACATTCCTAGCAAAAACTACCACTTTACAATAGGCTCACAGCGAAATGGAGTCAACGCTGTCAAACATAGATGATCAAACAGTCAAGGACTTAGAAAACATTCTTGAAGCACAGATGCTCATAAATGCTAAAGTACATCAGAATTTAGGACTTCTCCGCAAACACATGGCCGCGGCATTAGAAGAGAACAAGTACCTCCAACAACAAAACCAAGATAACCTTGAAGTTGCTATGGAAGGCAACTTAGGCGCAGAAATTAGTCCAACAAAGTACCGTGTTGTTCCCTCCGAAGATATCAGAATATTACTAGAGGAGCATGCAATTTTTTTGGATTCCTTTGAAAAGTTAGAATCAGAATGTGTTTATCTAAAGAAGCAATTAGCAGATGCCAATACAACTTAGTAGGACTCGACCATCCCGCGACAATCTACAGAAGAATTAGAGGCCCTAAAGAAGAAGGTGGTAGAAATACAAACACGTTTATTACCATATGAAAGGCCACCCTCACCAGTCGAAGAACCAGAACCTCAAATGGTGGAGATTCTTGTCTATGAAAGATATGAAGAGCCATATGAGCAAATGCTAGTACTTGGCGGGCGAGTCACTGCAGAGGGAATAGACACCTTGGATATTGAAGTCCCAGATTGGCTCAAGAGGGTCGACCAAGTGGGACAAACCCATGATGATTGTGTTGCAGTGCAGATTCAATCCTTCACCAATCTGGAAGAAACCGTTCTCAAATCTTCCTACTTTTAGCACATATCCCATCAGCGATTAATAACAACATCAGAGCCGCAATACATGCCTTACTTTCTCTAATTACACGACTATAATGCAGAAATTAAAAGGCATACAGGGAAAGAGCCCACCTTTGCAACACAGTTCGAGCCTGATGAATTACCTCAAAATGCACATGCTGGCTACATCTTTCAACCTACTTGGCGAGAATGGCTATTAACCGACTATCCTGAGATGATGAGCACCTTGGCCACCATGCCATTATATATCATGTATAACCCATCTTATTGCACAGTGGTCCATCACAGATCATGGCAAGCTTTTGCAATCAAAGTATGCAATAATAAAGGATGCTCTGCGTGGGTCAACTATCCATATTTTTCTCCACCTCGAGGGACGCCAACTATAGCATACATAATATCCACCATACGACATTGTTCTACACGCTTAAAGAATGTATCAGACATCACAATGAAGATGTGTATGAAAATATTTGAGCTCATGATAGTCATCTTCAAAACCTTTCGAAAGGTCCACGTGCCATACATCTCCGCCTTTTGATTTTCTGAAGGAAACAAAGATTTAGTATACGACATGAGCCAAACCCCCTCCATGAACATAATCTTTGCATGGCATGTGTGCATCAAGTATTTACCTGCTTGCTACAAGCAAACCTTTGAGGAAATTTTCTCTATCGGGTTCTGGGAATATCATTCTAAAATTTTCATTCCTAGACCAAGACATTTGCTGTATCTCTTTGCGGTAGAACAATCCATTCATGCCGATCAACTACGTGTGCCACATCTAGACATTCTAGGTCCAATCGATTGGGATAAGCTCATGATAGATTACGCATTCAAGAACATCACCTAACCACAGATGTTATTGAGTCTTACATCAAGCAATCCCACCAACAAGGGTCTGTCAGGGACGACACACGCAAGAGAGGGGGGGTGTTGGCAGTAGTCAGAGCATCACAAGAAAAGGGAGCCAGCATAAATAATTAGAGCAAAGAGAAGGGACAAGCAAGCAAAGCAGTCAAAGAAGACCGACAATTAGGCCATACAATTTTTCCAAGATATCTCCCTTTTAATAGTGATTTTCATCACTACATGAACATTGTAAATATCGTTTTTGGTATATTAAACTCCATTTTGTTCAAGTCGAGGAGTCCTCGAGCTTGAGGAGTATTGGAAGTAGCAAGATACCAATTTTCATAATTTTTAGACTTCGTTTGAGACCTCAAATAAGCCCTGGAACCTAATCTTTAACTAGGCCGGACACTAAGCCTTGACAAGGACAAAGCTAGTCAAAAACTATAAAAAGAGCTAGAGAGCTCATTTTTGAGGTTAGCTTGTTAGTGATTTGAGCTTGTGTAAGAGACTTTTTTTTTAGTAATTCAAAGAACTCCATTGTTCCTCTCTTTGTTATTGCCTTGTGTGTGTGTGTGTGTGTGTGTGTGTGTGTGTGTGTGTGCATCTTGTGTGCTTCTCACTCACGCACTTGTGCCATCACTTGCTCATAGTCGTCATACTAGTCCTCACATCTCTACTGATTGACAATTATGAGGTGGATCTCCTCACGTTGGTACTTGCCATTGTGCTAGAGTGACAACACTTTATTATAAAGCTCAAAAATTGGGTCACTAGTAATCACCAGAAGAGATTTGCAATTCTGACAGTGGAGAAAAGAAAACTAGCAAAGCCACCCGTGGATAGATGGGGACCAGCCTTGGACAGATGGGGATCTTCCCTCGACAGATGGGAACCATGCTTGGATAGATGGGGACCACCCTTGGACAAATGGGAACCATCAACTTCTCTACTCCTTTTTGTGGACAAATGGGGAAAATCAACTTCTCTAACTCCCTATCCACACTTTGAGCATGCATGCCTAGATCTATTGTACAGAATGTCTCACTTCTTGATAGGCAAGTCATGCAAGTGTTGGACTTCCCTTATTTTCCAAAATAAAGTGTTCAACCAACTTCTCCCAAACCACCATAGAAGAGTGAACCTCAATATAAGCACAAAAGTCAAAGATCAACCCCTACCATGCCTTGGAAGTGGTGTAAATATCCATCCACTCTAGGTAGGAATTTGATATGGATCAGAAAGGGCGAGCCAACAATGACTCATCCACCACCTCAGTCACTAGTAAAGAAGTAGAGGAGCAATCAAACGCTTCAACTACAGAGACTAGAACAAGATCGACAACCAAAAGTTTGACATGTTTGGGTACCTAAGTGGTCTATGATGGTTGATCCCAACACATCAAGCATCTAGGTGTCTAAGGCTTGCTTAGTTTCTCAAAATCTCCTTCTTGTATTCTCGTTCCCCCCAAAGCTCTAGTATTTCACTCACCCTCCACCTAAACAAAAGGCCATTGTATATGACTACCCATTGTATATGACTACTCTCACAATCATCCTGGAAATGGTGCCTAAACAACCCGAAGACCACTTTCACCCACTAACCTTTAGTCAGATAAATCATTCATTGACCCCTTTTTTTATATGCTTAAAGACACCTATCCTGACCAAACAACCTTCTAATAATGACTCTACCAACATCTTATAACAAAATATGATGACACCAATCATGCATATAAGACCATACACAATCCAAAGTATGCATATAGGAAGTCTTGCAACATCATTAGTATCACTCCACATCATTGAGCTACATGGTACACAAATTAGCATTGGAAAGGGATTATGGTCTAACCATACTAAGATCGGCATTTGTTTCCATGCGAAGATCTTGTCTTTTTGTAGCAGATCCTTGTAAAATGCATACAAAATTGCAATGAAAACAGAAGGTTCATTTGCTACAGGTCCCAATCAGCACCCAGTAGATTATTGCAACTTGCTAGTGGAGGAGTACCTTTTACTACCACCATGGGAATTCGAGGGATTTCAAGGTCCAATGCCCATCAAAGATGCACCTCATAGGAGAACTTATTGCATCCATGCAAAATCTCACTGGTTTCAAGTATAGCCAGGACCTCTTGCTGATGTACAGTACATACTTGAGGCAAAACAAAATTTTAGCAATGTATGGGGAAGATACCAGTTCTTTACCCAAGTGTTTGAAAACCTAAAGAATATAGCAAAGCTACAGCCATTATGGGAGAAGGATGGATTCAAGGAGTACTTCGGATCCTAGTTACCAAAACCAAATTTCTACAAATGCTTCTATCTAGTCACTACTCTTCAGCCCGGATCAAAAAAACAACTTCCAGGTACTTTTGTTTTACCCTCTCTGGTCATTGATCCACCTTTCAAGAAGTTCAATATCACACTTAAGCTTATCCAGACAGTCCTAAATATCAACGGAAGCCATGTTCCCTCAGAGAAAGAGACCTTACTTCCAAAAACTATGAAGAAAGGAGGTGTGCCAAAATGGTCTCAAATTTAGCTAGTACACTGGAGCTATCCATGCCTCTAGGATATGCATGCAGCACTTTGCATTCCCGACACATTACTCAACCTCACAAGTGTATGTGCTTTAGTTTGTATTTGGATAATAATCTATCTTGGACCATCGATCTAGCACATTGGATATAGGAGCAATTATCCCTCGCAAATCATAGGTGGGCCAAAAAATAAGTGATTCATGGATGTTTTCTATTACCAAGATTGTGTATATGTGTCTCACCTATGATATCCCAATGAACACGCCCTCACCAACACCCCACTACAACATTACAAGAGCAACCACTCCACAACTTCACAGAACTAAGTGTATGAGAGGCTCCATCCCTTTTCTACATGTGGAAGCTTCACCATCATCGCAGCCATTCCCTCACCATCACCACCCAGATTGCATCCAATCATACATCCTATTCGCATTCGCCTCTTATGCACACCAACACTTGAAGGTCAAAGGGCGCTTAGTAGAGTGCATCCCACTAGCATAACATCATCCGCACCAATGGGAACCGAACCATTGGATAGAGAACAAGAAGTCATAGAACAAAAAAATCCACTACCACATGAGGATTCATGTTTCCAATTTTGAACATGGATACAGATAAATACAACATAACCTTTGATTTTGAGATGTCAAACGCCCTTAATACCAACTTCCAAATCTTTGAGACCTAGTTTCTTTCATAGGAATATGAGCGGACAAGCCATTCGTGCAGTCAGAATCGCCATCAGAGTGACGGTTTGTGAGCTGAAATTTCAGCACTCATTTCAGTTCTCGTCGAAGTGAAGATTTTGTCACATTCTTGTTCCTTAGTGAAATGGCGGGCAGCAATGACTTGTTTGGCATGCTTCAAGCTGAAGATAAGCTTGATGGGACCAACTATCCGATGTGGTCTTACATGATGAAGCACGTTCTTGTTGCAAAACAACTTTGGAACATAGTGGCAGATGTAGATCGAAGACCGGCAGGTGCTTCTACTTCACAGTCTACTGTCACAGATGGAGCTTCTTCTTCGAGTACAGTGGTTTCTCCTTCTCCACCTACACAGGAGCAGCTTAGATGGGATGGAAAAGATGCTCAAGCTCATGCTTTGATTGCGCTTTCAGTGAAGCGTCATATAGTTCCACACATTCGGTCATGTTCTATATCACGACAGGCATGGGACACTCTTGCTTCTTTGTATGCCGTGCGTAATGAAGCACGTGTTGCATACTTGAGGAAGCAACTTGAGGATGTATGTATGGCTGAAAATGAGTCAGTGGATGTGTATGTGACACGCATCAAGGACTTGAAAGAGCAATTGGCAAACATAGATGAGATCATTCCGGATGCATCACTCATTTCTACATTGTTGAAAGGATTACCGGAATCTTTTGAAAGCTTTGCTACTACACTTCGTTTGGTTGCAAAAGGAAATCCTAATATGTATGCATTTGATGAGGTTGTGTCTCTTCTTTTGCAAGAAGAGCAATCTAGAGTGAATAGGAGTGGTTTGATTGAAGGAACGCAAGCACTTGCTATCTCACAAAAGGGGAAAAGCAAGTATGGTTCAGCTTTTGGTTCATCAAAACCAAAGCCTCAAGCTTCCTCTTCCACTCATTCCTCTAATGATGGTGATTTGCAAAAGAAGAAGAGATGCAAATATTGCCGGAAGGCTGGTCATACTATTGATGAGTGTAGAAAGCTTGCTAAACGCAATGAAAAGAAGAAGGAATCGGGCATGTCTATTGCTAAAAATTCAGCAAATGCAAAGAATGATGAAGCTAACATGGCTCAAGATTTTTGGGCATGTGTTGTTACATGTCATTATGATGCTTCTTTACATTCTAAATGTATGGTTGTGAGTGAGGCTGATTCGGATTGGTTCTTTGATAGTGGTGCTTCAAAGCACATAACATCATGCAAAAGATTTTTTGCCTCTTTGAAAGATGCACCTAAAGGAGGACATGTGGTGTGTGCAAACAATGCCTCTTATCCTATCATTGGAGTAGGACAAATTGAGCTTACGGCTGCAAATGGAGGTGTGATTCTCTTGAAAAATGCATTGTATGTGCCCGGTATCAAGAAGAACTTAATTTCAGTTCCGTTGATTGCCAAAGCTAGACTTCATGTACACTTTGTTGATGATAAGTGTATGGTTCATGATTTCAGCAATGGCGATGTTATCGTGATGTCCGGTACATTATGTGATGGTTTGTATCGCATGGATACATACAAGAGGGCTGCCTCGAATGCCTTGGTTGCTCATACTTCTTCCATGGCTGAAATGGAGCTTTGGCATGCTCGTTTTGGTCATTTAAACTTCAATAGTTTGCTCTACTTGCAAAAGAAGGACATGGTTATTGGCTTGCCTACACTTGAGTCCATTGAAAAGCATGCATGTGAAGGTTGCATTCTTGGAAAAATGCATCGTGCTTCTTTTCCAAAAGATAGTCACACACACACTACAAGAAAATTGCAACTTGTTCATAGTGATATATGTGGTCCCGTCAAGACTCCATCTTTTGGGAAGCATGTATATTTTGTTACCTTCATTGATGATGCTACTCGCCATACATGGGTGTATCCTATGAAAGCAAAGAATGAGGTATTTTCTTGCTTCAAAGCATTTTTAGCTATGGCTGAAAATTTTTCTTCACAAAAGCTTTTGACTCTATGCACGGATCGTGGTGGTGAGTACATGTCACATGAGTTTAATGCTTTTCTTCGTGAAAGAGGTATTTCACACCAATGTACGGTGCCATATACACCTCAACAAAATGGTGTTGCCGAGCGTAAAAATAGAACTTTACTTGAAATGGCACGATGTATGGTTAAAGGAAAGCATCTTCCTCATAAGTTTTGGATGGAAGCGGTCATGTGTGCAAATTATGTGTTGAATCACTGCCCTACAAAAGCATTGAGAGTCATCACTCCTTATGAGACTTGGAATGGTCATAAGACTATGGTTAGTCATATGCGTGTGTTTGGTTGTTCGGCATATGCTCTTGTGCCATCACAACAACGTCACAAACTTGATGACAAGGCAAAGAAATGTATATTTGTTGGTTATAGTGCTGAAAGTAAGGGATATCGGTTGTACCATCCATTGACGAACACAATTATTGTGAGTCGAGATGTGGTATTTGCTGAAAATTCAGTTTTCCCTCTACTTGAATGCAAAAAGCTACCAACAGTTATCTCACAAGATGTGTTTGATACACTAATGCCTTTGTTCCAAAATGGTGCGCTTGACTATGGCCATGTAGACCAGCCAACTGAGATTAGGGGTGAAAAATTCCAGCCAAATAGGGCTGAAAATGTGGATAATTTTCAGCCAAACATGGCTGAAAAAATTCAGCCAAAAAATGTCAAAACTGTTGGAAATTTCCAGCCACATATGGCTGAACATATGCGACAAAATATGGCTGAAACTGAGCATGAAATTCAGCCCACGCATGATGTACATATTGAAGATGTTTTACATAATGAACGCATGTCTATCAAGAGTGCACAATCTATGCCAAAGTGGCTAAAACACACTTTGCAGGACAGCAAATTGAGTGCACCTTTACTTGGTAGAACAAGATCAAGCTCTCACCATGCATCAAGTAATTTTGTGGATTATTCTCTTATTGCTACAGCATGTAATGAAGAGCCACTTTCTTTTGAAGATGCATGTGACGATCCACAATGGATGAGTGATATGCAATCAGAAATGGATTCCATACATAGGAATGGTACTTGGGAGTTATGTGAATTGCCAAAAGGAAAGAATGCCATTGGTACAAAGTGGGTTTATAAGATTAAGAGAAAATTTGATGGTAGCATTGATCGCTACAAAGCTAGATTGGTTGCCAAAGGATATGCGCAACAATATGGCATTGACTATGAGGAAACTTTTGCACCTACTTCACGCATGACTACCATTCGTACCGTGGTTGCATTGGTTGCCCATCGAGGTTGGAAAGTGCATCAGTTGGACATAAAAATAGCCTTCTTGAATGGAGATTTGCAAGAAGAGGTTTATGTGAAGCAACCTCCTGGATTTGCTATGAAAGGGAAAGAGCATATGGTTTGTCGCTTGCATAAAGCCTTGTATGGTCTCAAGCAAGCTCCACGTGCATGGTATGACAAAATACATAAGCACTTGATTGCTCTTGGCTTCACATGTAGTCCGATTGAAAGCACACTCTATGTATGCAAAAATGGGGCTGATCTTATAGTGCTTGTTCTTTATGTTGATGACAAAATCTTGACTGGGTCATGTGATGCAAAACTTGACATTCTTATGGCTGATTTGCAGCATACTTTTGATGTCACTTATCTTGGTCTTTTGAGCTACTATCTTGGCATCCAGTTTGTATCCGTTGAGGGGGGAATTGTTATGCATCAAGCAAAGTATGTTGAAAAACTACTTCAGCATTTTGACTTTGAGGATTGCAAGCCAGTTTCCACACCAGTTGAGACAGGATTTAGATTCTCAGTTGAGGATTCCAGTCATGCATTTGACACTTCTCTTTATCAGCAGGTTGTGGGATGTCTTATATATGCATGCAACATAAGGCCGGATATACAGTATGCAGTTTCCCAGTTGAGTCGATTCATGCATAGCCCTGGCACTAAGCATTGGCAAGCGGTGAAACGTGTGTTTAGATATCTTCGAGGCACTTTGAGCTTAGGTCTCTTTTATGGCAGAGATGTTCAACCATGCTTGCACGCTTTTACAGATAGTGATTGGGCTGGTTGTTATGATACTCGCGTGTCCACTAATGGTAATTGCTTTTTCCTTGGAGATTCATGCATATCTTGGTTGAGTAAGAAGCAACCTACAGTGGCGACATCGAGTTGTGAAGCTGAGTACAGGGCAGTTTTCACAGCTACAGTGGAGTGTATATGGCTGAGACGCCTATTGATGGATCTTTGCATGGAGATTCATGCTGCTATGCATATTCTCACAGATAGTCACAGTGCTTTGGCTGTTGCACGAAACCCAGTGTTTCATGCACGGACCAAACATATTGAGGTGCATTATCACTATGTGAGAGAGCGCCTTCATGCAGGAGATATTGATTTGGTATATGTGCCTAAACAAGATAATGTGGCAGACATATTCACCAAAGCTCTTCCACGGGAAAAGTTTGAAGCTTTTTGCAAAGCTTTCGGCTTATTACCTTGTGGGGGTGATCTGTCACTCCCTGTATGTGTTCACATCATTCGCTCCAGGGGGGTTTGTTACACTTATGTGTTCCTCGTGTAGCTTTGATGTGAACCTTTTCCCTATACATGGGCACGTTTTACTCTAGTGCTGGCTAGAGGTTTTTTCCCCATGTTACCACATACTTGATACTCTCATATGTGGAGGTACTTTGTACTTAGGGATATTATTCAGCTCTTACTTCAGTTCAGTTCATCGATCAATAGAGAGAGCTATTCCAGCCATCGTCTTCTCCGTGTGTCTTGTTGCGTTTGTGCTCTTTGTGTGTGCTTCTCGTGTGTCTCTCGCACTTCTACACACACCCAACATGGACATGGTAGAGGCCCTCAATGTTTTTTCACAAACCACTTCAAAGATTTGATCCTTGACCTGTTAGACTCCTTCCTTGTGCAGGTCAGCATAGCCAAGCTCCACTACCCCCTAACCTCTCCTTCCAATCTACCATTTGTGGAAATACACCCCCACCCATCCCTCCAATCCATATAGCCTCCCTCCCCGAACCCACCATCAGCCCAATCACCACTATCTCGCCCCTCTCTCAAGATGTTCAAATTACCTTTGTAACACCACCACAGTCCCCACCTCGACCCCCTCCCCATACATCTAGACCTTTGAAATACATTGTCCGTATACCCTCACCACCCACCACCACCCTCTCCACACACATCGAAACTCTGCTACCCATCCAACCCACCATCGCACCATTTTCAACATCCACTCATCTCCCACACTTTCCACCATTTCCACCTATACTGCCCTTTTGCATACCTACCAATCAATCATTTACATCATTACCATCATTACCACCCTATCTCTCCCATCCTTTCTCCAAGCCTTCCTCAACCTCTTACTAAATCGATCTTCTCCCAAATAACATTACCTTACTCCAGCCCTCTAGCTCAACCATCATTACCCATTATTTCTTATTTTGCATGTGCATGTTCACCACCACCTATTCCACTTTTCACAATTGACACCTCAAAAACCACGTCCAACACCATGGACATTTCACTTCTACAGCACCCCCACCCACATTTCACACACCACTTCCCACTCCCCCATCATCCACTTCAGAATCACTCACCACCATGTTCACAATAGCATCCACTACTCCCTTACCCTCCCCTTCCCCCTACATCATATACTGACTCCCATACACTCATGCATCCACATTCCACTTACTCATCATCCACCATTGATACCACATTAAATCAAATGTTCACCACTATGCATCAAGTGTGTGAAGAATTCACTTCAATAGGTCAGCACTATCAAGAGTTACAGAGCATCACAACACACTTACAAGCTAGGCTCAATTCCTTGGCCATAGAAAATGCATCACTTAATGCATGCTACGTGGAGCTCAAAGACAACTACCATGCTATGGAAGTTCATTTAGAGCAACAAAAAACAAAGATGCCATTGTAGAAATTGAAGATCATCTCAAAGTGCAGATTGACTAGAATGCACGACTAACACTCAATACGGGACTCCTCCGCCGACACTTAGCAGTTGCACGTGAGGAAAACTAGAGATTGCAAGAACAAAATTGAGATAATTTTGAAGCCATCATGGATAACCTAGAAGCATCTAATCCATTTTAGGGCAATTCCATCTAAAACTATCAATCTTATTCTAGAAGAACATGAACAATTACTTGAAGCCCATGATAAAATTACAAAGGAATGTAATACTTTGTGAAAAACAAGAATGATAGTACAACTAGTTGAATAGAGCAAACCATTCCCCTAGTAGACAGTCACCCCTCCATACATATTGGAAGATCTGAACAATGTGTGAGAGCAAGTCACTACACTCTAGACGCAACAAGTGAAACAAGCAATACTCCAAAGGCCTCATCATGCTCTGGATTTAATCTATAGATTTTTCTCGTTATTGTTTTGGATCCTTCAATCATTGGAATCATGTGTTCCCCAAAACTTGTAGGTAGTCCTTCCAAATCCTTGTAATGCCATGCAAATACATCCGCAAAACTTTTATAAAATATGTTACCTTTGAAAACATCTGGATAATTCCTGAACCAAGTGACCACTTATATAGGACAAGAGTTTTCCTTGTTGCCTAGCTAAATTTATTTGATAGGGTTCATATTCATCAATGTGTCCATAGATTCTTCTTCATCTATGGAATCTTCCATCACTTTATCCCACATAGACTGAGTGTTATATGCAGAAGCACTTTGGATATCAATTTGTTCTTCCTTTTCTTGCATCTATCTACAGGGAATTCATGAATTGGAAACAAAACTTCTTTAATAGATTGATTTACCTTGCAAGTAGTTTCCTTCTTGCTATTTGAATCATATTCATCTCCCTCTTTTATGACATGTCACTAGGTTCACGCAATCTAGCAACTTCTATGGTCTCCTCTTTTTTTATGAACATATTTTGTAATTGAGTCATTTGGAAAAATTCCATAGAAAGAAAATGATTTACCCACTTGCAGTCACACCGAAATGTCCTCTTCCTCATATAAATCCAATTATGAGTTGTTTATCATGTCTTTTTCCATACAAATGCCAATGGTTTGCATCATGATCATATGTCCCTGCAATGTTGGCTATTATAAACTAGCATCTAGGATTCTATGGCTCATAATATGGCCACGGAGCTGCCCACCACTTGTTCCCTCATTTGTTGTCTTGCTAATGTGCCTTGCCTCCTCTTCTTCCATGTGTTTCCTAAGTACATTGTCCCTACAATATCTATATATTTTGCCCTTCACAAATGTAAAAAGGCCTACTCTTTATTAGAAAACTCTTCCTCTGCATAGAATTTTCTTCATCTAGATACTTAGCTGTCTAGATAAGCTCTTTGATATCATCATAACACCCTTGTGCTTTAACTGTGAATAGCTCAACATCAATGAATTTTTCCTCTACTCCAATGGCCTAGTTCTTTAGGTTAACCCAAGATAAATGATCAGCCATAAAATTTTTCTTGCTTGGTCTATGTGCTAAAGTGAAATTAAATGCTTGAAATAATGGAAGCCAGCTCCAGCCTCTACCTATTGCTTTTGGCTTTTTTAATAGATACCTTAGTAGTTGGTGATCTGTAATTATCATGAATTTTACCCCTAATAGCTAATGGTAGAATTTTAAGATAGCAAACACCATTGTCAAGTTTTTTGTCTCAGTGGTATTGTGGTTCTTCTCAGACTTGATTAGGATCTAACTTGCATACTAGATGGTTATGTTTTATATTCCTCATTGTGTTATGTGACAATTGCTTCCATTGCATAGGTAGTTGCATCTACATGGACATGGAAAATTTTAGACCAATCAGGTGTCACAATTATTGGTGGGGCTACCAGCTTGGATTTTAGAACCTGATAAGTCATTTCCTCTTTGTCATCCTACTTGAATGGGACATCCTTATTTGTGATCCTAGCAAGTGTTCTAGTTATGTCTGCATACATCTTAATAAATCTCCAATGGTAATTGGTATGAACCAAAAAACTTAGTATTTCTTTGGTGTGTGAAACCTAGGAAGCTTTAATATCGCAATGATTTTATCGTGTTCAAGGGCCATACGTTTGGAAATCACCACATGTCCAAGAAGGATACCTTCTATCACTAGAAAGTGACACTTGTTTGGATTCAACTTCAGCTTTGTTTCCTTGAATTGTTTGAGGACATGTCATTCAGTATACAAGTAACTATGTAAGATCATGAATCAAGCAACTCCGATCAAGTGACAACAATGTTGAAAGATATCATGTGGTAGAGCTTTGGTCAAAGCATCTGCACACTTATCTTGAGTATGAAACTTCTCAAGAATAATGCACTCAATGGCTAAGAAATCTCTAATGAAGTGATATTGCACCTATATGTGCTTGCTCTTTGCATGATAGATTGGAATATTAGCCAATGCAATGGCACTCTGACTATCACTAAGCAAAAGAGCTACATGCTAAGATAGACCCATATCACAAGCAAGATGAGAAAGCCACAATGCTTCCTCACATGCCTCACTTGCTACAACATACTCTTCTTATGTTGTGGAAATAGTTGTAGATTCTTGAAGATGAGATCTCCAAGAGGTAGCACCTCCAACAAGATGAAAAATGTATCCTAATGTAGACTTACAATTGTCTACACAACTAGCATAATCAGAATTTGTGTAACCAATAATGGATGCTTTCCCTCTACCTAAGCATAGACACTTGTCCTTAGTGCCACTTAGATATCTCAAAATCATCTTGACTGCTCTTCAATGCTTCTTGCTAGGATTAGACATATATGTGCACACAACTTCGACTACAAATGCAATGTCTGGTCCCATAGCTACTATAGCATACATGAGACTACCAACAGAAAACTGCTAAGGAATTTTGCTCATGAATTCCTTTTCCTCATCTCATTTGGGGCAATCACCCTTTCTCAATTTCACTTGTGGGTAAAGTTGTACTCAATGACTTTCCACCCTGCATATTGAACATGTGAATTATGTTGGATATGTATGCACTTTGAGACAAGCATATGCATCTTTTACTCATATTACAAGCAAGTTGCATGCCAAAAAATATGGTTGGCATCCCGGAATCCTTCATATGTTTGACTCAAATTCTTTTTTCGAGTTGCAAGTCATAAGAGGACTTCCTAGCAATCAACATATCATTGACATAAAGTATCAAGCATATCAAGCTGCCTTCTAAGCATCTCTTTATGTAGCGACAATGATCCTCATTTCTTTGAGAGTTGCCTTGAGACTTCATAAAAGCATCAAACTTTTGGTACCATTTTCTATGGGACTGTTTAAGTCCATATAAGCTCTTCTTGAGCTTACAATCTAGACTTTCTTTTCCAAGAACTACATAACCCTCTCGTTGTTCCATATAGATCTCATCTGTAAAATCTTCATACAAGAAAGCAGCTTTCACATCCATTTGGACTAGGTCTAAGTCCTCCATTGCAATGAATCCAAGCAACATGCGAAGGGTATTCATCTTGACTACTGGAGAGTAGATTTCCTCAAAATCAATGCCATGATGTTGCTTGAAAACCTTTCCAACAAGTCGTGCTTTATACTTTGGAGAAGCACTATCTGATGTAATTTTAGCTTATATACCCATTTACATGGTAAATCTTTCTTGCCTTTGGCAAAGGTACTAAATCCCAAGTACCATTCTTGTGAATAGAATCCAATTCACTCCTCATTGCATGCTCCCACTTGACATGATCTTCTGACTGCATAGCCTCTTTATAGTGAGAAGGCTCAACAGCATCTGTTAGCATAACAAAATCCAAACCTAGAACATATATGTAAGGTGGATGCAAGACACATGTAGAGCATCTCAATGATTGCTCGACAAGAACATTTATAGACTCATTTGATTGAACATTTTCTTGACCATCCCTATTTGCAGCATTTTTATGCATGTGAACTATAGGACTAGTATCCACAAACACCATTCTTCTCACTTCAACCACCTTAATGGGTTGTTTATGCATCTTAGACTCGTTCAAAATGACATCACTACTTTTGATCAATGACCGAGTTCCAAGATCTCATAAGCAATATCCGAATTGTCCTTCTCGACCATATCCAAGAAAAATGCATTTCTTTGACTCGTGGTCTAGTTTTTGTCTAAGTTTCTTGGGTATATGAAAATATGATTCACACCCAAAAACTCGAAGATGATCATAATATGGCGGCTTCCCTGTCCATAACTCTTGTGCCACTTTCAGACCTTTTGTAGTACTAGGTGAAAGATTAATCACCTGAATTGAAGTCAATACTACTTCTGCCCAAAATCCTTGTGAAAGCTTTGCATGATGCAGCATAGAAACTACTCTATCTTGAATAGTTCTATTCATCCTTTCAACTACACCATTATGTACTAGGGTATAAAGAGTTGTAAACTCTCTACGAATTCCTCTAGACTAGCATAAAAGGCTAAACTCATGTGAGGTATACTCGCCCCCATTATCTAAATGTTAAGACTTAATCTTAGAACCTTTTTCAGTCTCAACTAAAACAAGACATTTTCTATAGGGAATACCTCATCCTTCAATTTAATAGGATATACCCAGATTTTTCTAGTAGCATCATCTATGAAAGTGGCAATGTAAAGATAACCACCTGATGATCTTGTGGGAATAGGACCACAGACATCTGTATGAATAAGATCGAAAGTCTCAATCAAAGATTCAATGTGCATTTTATGCACATCCGTAGTTTTCTTTTGATATTGACAATGCTCACAAAATGAAAAATCAAAGAAAGATAACATAGGTAAGTAGCCAGAATGAGAAAAAGTTTCCATTCCACTAATGGCCAAGTGTGAGAAAGAGAATCAGCCATAAGAGCCTCAGTAGGCATAATACTGTCAAGTGTCAACACATCAGCATCATCAAAAATAGCATTGATTTCTTCAATCTTCACATTTGAAGTATATGGTGCAGATAGCTTTTTAACATGCCCATCAATAGTTTGCCGTTTACCTTTAGCATTCTTTAATGCATAGCAATCTTTCCTCATGTGTCCGTTCTTATGACAATAATGGCATTTGATGTCTCTCTCCCTTGATTTACTTCTACTCTTATTCCATTGACCATTCTTTTCCTTTTTTTTTATCTTGCCACGGTGTTGATTCTTTCATTGCTAACAATCACGAGCATTATATGCATATCCACTCTGAGTGACACAACCATAGATTTTCTATGAATCTCCTCATTCAAGAGTGCTCCATATCTCATCATGGACCAGTTTATCACCAAGTGCACTATTACTAATATCTATGCAAAACGTATCCCATGATGACGGCAAGGTGCATAATAAACAAGACTGCTTTCATTTCATTATCCATATCCATTTTCTGAGCCCATAACTAGGATGATATAGCATCAAAATCATTTAGATGAGCAACAACGCTATCGGTGTCTTTCATGCCACGTTCATATAGCTTTCTCATCATATATACTTTATTTTGTCCTTTCTTTTTTATATGTATTGCATAACTTCTTCCAAGTTCCTCTGCACTTTCACAATCTAATAATGTAAAGTAAACATTATCTGCCAGGTGCAATCAAATGGTAGACCTGGCCATTTCATCCAACTCATCCCAATCATCATCATCGATATCAATAGGCTTCTTCGAGATTCCATTTATTGGCTTTCATTGTCTCCTCTAGAATCAGCACATCTTTAGTCTGATTCTTCCATAGAGCAAAGTTCGTGCCATCAAATTTTTGGATCTCAAAATGGTCTTTGCCTTGCAATTTATAGCTCCTCTTGGGAACATTGGCATAGACCCAGATCCACCAAATGTGCTTGAGATTTTTGATGCCATGATAATAGAGAACTAACTAGAATGAAAATGGAGCTAAAATAGTCGAAGCACCACTAAGCCTCAAGAAAGGATGAACAAGTTTCAAATTCTGGGAAAAATCAACAATCTCCCCAAAAAAATGGACGAATGAATAGTAATGACCAACCAAAAGGATTATGTGAGAGTGAATGTGGTCACATCAATAAGTGTATCAAGGAGTAAATCAACCGCTGTATAGTTGGCAAAACCAAAAATCTGGAAAAATTTTGTTAGTGTTTCTTCTACAAAAAGAGCATATGACCAGTGTCGAAATCTCATAAAACTGCAAGTATTGATATAGAAATCTGCATAGTGAATCATTGATTCCACTTCATAATTAGTTACCCAAAAGAAGCCAACTATGCTTATTGAGCACATATGAAAACTAGCATACATCTCCTATGGTGAGGCTGAGTAAGTCTTCCACCTGCATCATCGAAGGGACACCGACATCTGGGATTCTCCCAATTAAGAAAGCCTCGCCATGACCCTCTTTATCAACCATGAAAGGCTTTTGTAAAAAATGTAACCACTAAATCATACATAGTGTTTATGTGCTCAATATATGTGGTAAATTGGCATTGAAAGGTTGAGTTCATAGCCTAAACACTATCCAACAACACTTGCCCTTTTCTTTAGGCTCACAAAATATGCATAAACTTATAGTGGTTGTTCCCACCACAACTGAAAACCTTTCAAGAAACCTATAGATTTACTAGTGTGGCTGAAAATACAACCCCAAATCTGAATATTTGTTGTCGTAGAAGTACAAAGAGCACTCTTTTTAATGTTCTTGAACCTGTGTAAAGAGAACTAAGCATGAAAGCACTCCAAAATGGCTCCAAAAATCACTCTAAAAATGCTTCAAAATAGGCTTTGAAAACAAAGAATGAAGCTTTGAGGGCCCAAAATATGTTCAAGGTAATGTGAAGCTTAGTCTTTCCCCTTCCGCAAGCACCACAAGCATGTAGCTTAGTGGCAAGGCCTGTGTCAGTTAAGTGAGCTCAAGGGGGAACAAACTAGGATGGGTGACCTCTCGAGAAGTACCCAAAACCTCCATCTTCCTTGATTGTTGAGGTCCTCCCTCGCATGTAGCCAACGATGCCAATGGTGACCAGTGACTCAGATGACAAAGTATGCCAAGGTCTATACCTTGGTCATCACCTTAGTCGTAAGCCTTGGGTGGGTGGGCAGGTAATCAATTGTTTTCGAAGGTAAGCAACATGGGCCTCATTTCTTGCCTAGTATAAAGTGTCATAAGCCTTGGAGAAATCCTTGGGTGGGCGAGCGAGAGCTAAGCAACATCAGCCTCATTTCTTGCCTAGTATAAAGTGGTAAGTGTATCCCAAACATTATTTGCTATTTTGCAAGAGCAAATGTGAGGGATAATGGCATGTTTGATAGGCAAAGCTATCAATGCATGTGCCTGAGCATCTCTTCCATCCCATCAAAGTTTCTCTATAGTAGGTGCAACAAGAACCATAGCATGAACAAGAATTTGAAGATCTCCATCTTCAGTGCCTTATGCATCACCTTTAATAATTGTATTCATATATGTAGTAGGACGTTTTCCAACACCCTGCATAATATTCCACAATTCTTTTGCCAGCAATACATGACGCATCATATATTAGTTCCATCCAACTTGTCCTTAGAAGCCAACATATGGAATACATCATTGCTTTCAACCATGGCCACTAACTCAAATATCTTGATGCAAAAAAATGATTGTTTCTCAAAAAGTTGAACATAACTTCATTGCTTTCAACCATGGCCACTAACTCAAATATCCTGATGCAAAAAAATGATTGTTTCTCAAAAAGTTGAACATAACTACCTTATCGAGCTTTGTTAAACCTATAGCAAACTTCGAGGTGCTTGTAGTGGCGAGTTGAAACATGTATATATGATTGGCACAAAAGGAAGAAATTGCTTGCACAAGCCCTGAGTATGCTCGCAAATTTTTGTGTGATTCTAAGACAACAAACAAAGGGGTGTCGGGGACACCCTAGATGAAGCAGCCGCATGCTTTTATACCAATTGTTGGAGTTTGACGTCTGCAAAAGCACGTGAACAGCACAAGGAAGAAGAAGCTTGGATCACAATGTATTACCAAGTGAATGTACAAAGATAAGTGATCCGTTAGGGTTGTAATCATATATATAAGCTGAGAGAACAAAAACCTTCTCAACAGGGGAAAAAGTGTCTTGAGGGTCCTAACTGTGTTCACACACATCACTACCAATGTATACCAACAGAGAGCCCATGTCTATCATGTCCTAGGAGGTGGTTCTAATGTAACATAAGCTATGTAAAATATGGTGATAATGAAATTCAAATTAAAGTAAAAATCCTTCACATATGAAGAGACAGCTGAATATGGCTTAAAATCTTCAATTTGTCTCTTAAAGTTGGAATATGCTAAGGAAAATTTCTTCTTGAATCCCTAGAAAAACTTGAGGTGGTGAATGTATTTTTTCCTTATATATATATATATATATATATATATATATATATATATATATATATATATATATATATATATATATATATATATATATATATATATATATATATATATATGTATATGTGTGTGTGTGTGTGTGTGTGTGTATGTGTGTGTGTGTGTATATATAAGTCAATATAGGAATTGGTTTTTCCCAATGTGGAGCCACTTCTATATTGAAGAGATGCACACTAGAGAACCTTCATTTACTCCAATATGGGATTTTACATTAATAATCCTTGAAATTTGGTCATCCTAGGTATATGTACATTTCTTAACCACTACCTCAAAATCATGATCCATGAGGAGTAAAAACCATTCGAATAATCTACATGCTGCTTGGTTTGTTCACAAGGTAGAGACATGCTTGGTGGTCTTCTTTTTTAATTATTTGCCATTGAATAATGGTAAAATTTCTTCACCACATAGACCATTTCAAGACCTTCCCATTGTGTATTTTTGTAATTTCACTTGGCATTATTAACTCATCCACTCACTTAAGCGATGAAAAAGTCTAATTGACCTCTTTTGTTGGGGCTAAGAAAGGATACAACCTATAAAAAAATTGGAGGCATCCATATGAATGTGAAACAATTTGCTCCAATCTAGCATATTGAAGATGGGTGTCATAATTAAGCATTTATTTAGCTTCGTAAAGTCTTCGTCACATTCATTGGTCCATTCAAAGTTCATGCGTAACTCATATAGTGGCTTTGCAATGCACATACATGTGTATCAATCTTTTGTAACAGTAACAATGGCCCACAAAATTCTATACTTCCTTTGAATTTTTGGGTCTAAGTAATTCAATTATCACCTTTATCTTGTCCTCATCCATGGAGATGCCATTCTTGGACACTGGCCTAGCATATTTCCCTATAGAACTATGAACATGCATTTTTTAGGGTTGAGGAAGACTTTGTATAGTTTTCACTTGTCGAAGATACATTAGAGTGGGGCATGTGTTTAGTAAAATCACCAAATTTTTCTCATTAAAAACTTCCTTTTAAAGCTCGAAGTAGAAAAATCAATCTTTATAGCATTTCAAACTTGGTTGGAAAAATTTTAATCTATTTTAAAAGGAAATGCAATTCCTTGCCAATACTATAGCTAAAACCAGCTGAATTTTTTAAAGAAAAATAATTAAGTTTCCATTGCGTTGCATTCCAACCAAATTTTATGGTGAAACCCCTCAATCTTCATATATAGAATCACTTTGCGTTCATTAGGTTTTGATGTGATCAAAAATGAGAAATGCACCATAGGTCCCTTCACATTTATAAAGCCCTAATTTTACATAGCTATCTTACAGTAACAGATAACACACTCTCCAACAACCACCTCTTGAACCGAAATTGCATATCTAAAGAAGACTACTTGATGACCTACCTAACCTGATTGACTTGAAGATCTTCACTCTCCTCACATGAATACTATTCATGAGGATAGACACAATGCATCAAGACTAAGTAATTGGAAATATGTTTGACAATTCTAGGCAATTCACTTAATTGATAGTTACACATCTTTTACTTCAATAAAAATAAAATAAGCTTAAAAAATAATAATCTCGAGTATTCAAAATATCATGTGATCCTCTCAATAGTTGTTGCAATTTTAATATATCTGCAAATTCTTTCATCTTTGCAACCAAATTTCTCTAGGATTCTTCCCTACATTTGTGTTGCATGGATGCACCACAAAACAATTCGATCCATCATGATATGTCTTACCATAGTACTTATAAATTTCTAGTAATATTATTATGATCAAAATTGATAAAAGGGCTCCTTCAACAACAAGCTTCTCAAAGATTTCTCACTTTGTAGTACAAATGTGTTGTCTTTTTAACATTGCTTCAAGAATATTTTGAGCCTTAGTGACCAATATATCAAATGATGGAGGTAATATCTTCAAATACATACCCTTTCTTGTGTAATTTATAGTTGAGCAGATCATTCCTCTTGCTTTGAGATAGGTTGCTCCTTTTTATATAAAGTTGGAAAAAAATAAAAAAAGAGAATAAATTATGCAACCTCATCCAAGCTTCACTCCATGCCATACTAAAAATATGACATATATAGTCATCACTCTAAAACTAAGGCTATTGGTGTCCCAAGTCTCCCAACTTTGCCTCCACTAGTAGAGTTACCTTGACATGAATCAATATGGTTAATGTCCACTTCAATAGCTTTCCATGAATTCTAGTTCATCTATTCTATACCTTGATCTATCATCTATCATAACTTGATCTATCATCTGTGTGTAAGGCAGTGTAATGAGACAAATCTAATTTCTGTAATTCTTTAACTTCAGTGAAACGACTTACCGAACAATTGTAACTTTTCATCTATATACTAATGAAACAAACGTTTTGGGTTGAGAAGAAGAGAGGCGACAAGTCGGTGTGACTCGGTTGGCCTTTGGATTGTCAACCCAGTGATTTTTTTTTTTATTCTATGACTCTATCCTTTTTGTTCTTTGGTGTTAATTGTCAATGTAATCTTTGTGAGATATGTTAAGTTAATGTTTTGATTAAATTTGTTTGCAAGTGATTCTGTATGCACAGTGGTTCTTTAAGTGATTCCATTGTTAGTTAACGCTATAAAGTGGATAATTAATGGAAGTATTAAGTTATTTGTGTGTAATTTTTGCAAGTATCTCGTTCATGTTGCTTTGGTATTAATTTGTAAGCCTGCAGTTGGAAAATAATTCAATCTGCAGGTAACTGTATGATTGTCACCCAAGAACACTTTCTTGTAATCCCTGTTTTTTGGTCGTACGTTGTCAACAAATGCAGTGTAGTTAAGACTTTGGTGATCCTACTGGGTGTGGAGACTAAAAGGAGTAGAGACCATAAAGTGAAGATAGGAAGGCTAGTTTATGCCAGTTCTATGGTTTGCTATAGAGTATCCATGATATCGACAAGATAAAACACCGTACGAGTCCAGACATCCATCTCGAACATCAGTGGAAGTTTTGCAAGGAAAGATCAACCGAAAAGTGTTGGTAAGGAATGAAGGATCATTGACAAAGTGACAAAGTTAAAAAGGGAGTCAATATTTGAAGGAAAAAGTTTAGTAGGATCAAAGAATGCTTTAGATACCACATATTTATTGGCATATGAAGGACAAAACCAAGAAGAATCGATAGATCTTAGTAATATTCCAGTACTGAAATCAAAAGAAAACTAGAAAGTGAAGGAAAATGACATGTAGGGGAAAAAAAACTCGTGGAAACTGAACACCTATTGAAGAAGTAGAAGAATATCTATCTAAGTGGTTTGGAATAGGATGATTGGAGAAATCTGAAGCAATTGAGACTCTAAAGCAGGCAAGCAGAGAATCAGGATAAAGATTTACTCAAACTACCTGTAATACCCGGATCCAGCACTGAAAACCTTCATGTTATGGTGGAAAGATCCAACATTAAGAGAATGGCGAATGATGAACATAGAAGATATTATCCGATGGGAGTCACTTATAATAAGTTTGGAGGATTTCTCGAGGATGATCCAGATGCTCAAGTAGAGGCATTTGAAGTTGATTTCGACGTATTTAAAAGTATGAGAAATTTTACGAATGATGGAGATAAAGCTGGACTTTTCTAGACAACGTTGATTAATGAAGCAACGAAGTGGCTCGTAGAGTAAGATATAGATCATTTCACTAAGTATGAACCTATCATGGACACATTTTTACAAAGATTTCAGTCCAAGAAGAATCTTGCTCAAATTTCTATCTTTTTACAGAACAATAGATAGAAACCCAACCAATCAGTCTAGGATTATGCTACAATGTTTCAGATACATTTATAGCAATTACTAACAAAAAGTAAGTTACCAGATGATGTAATCACACAATGGTTTATTAATGGGTTAAATCTGCAATCGAAACAAATTATGATCATACAAAGCACCGGAGGATTACCTTTAGACACTATAGTGGACTAATCCCTGCAAGTAGAGAATAAAGTAAGCACGTTTGTTGAAGATATCGAATGGGTTGCGGTTGTTGGAGTTAGACGTTTGCAGAAGCACATGAACAGCACAAGGAAGATGAAGAAGCTTGGAGCACAACACACAATACTAAATGTATTACCACTAGAATGATCAAAGATAAGTAACTAGTTAGGGATAAAGGCGTGTATACAAGTCGGGGGGGAAAAAAACCTCCTAAAGAGGGAAAAAAGTGCCTTGGCAATCCTAGTGTGTTCATACACATCACTACCTAAATATATCAACAAATCCCTTGTGGGAGTGATGCAGTGAACAAGGAGTTGGCACTTGTGTATAAGGAAGTGCCAAGCTATGTGGAATCAATCCACAAAAGGAAGTAACCCCAAAGCTTTGCGGAAAAGCTTCAAAGTTCTCCCTAGGCAAAGCCTTCGTGAAAAGGTATGCAATGTTCTCCTGCATGGGCACATATGCCAAGCTCATCTCTCCAACAGAGAACCTCTCCCTCACATTATGATAATCCACCTCAATGTGCTTAGTGTGAGCATGGAACATAGGTTTCCTCGCAAGTGCCAATGCGCTCTGACTGTCAGTGAAGATGGTGGTGGCACAAGACTGACCAACATCAGATAGGCATGTATCTTTTCATACCAAGCATGTGGTGCTTGCTTTAAACCATGTAATTGTTGATATATTTAGGTAGTGATGTGTGAACACTCTAGGACCACCAAGGCACTTTTTTTCCCTCTTTAGGAGGTTTTTTTCCCCCGGCTTGTATATACGCCTATTGCCCTAACGGGCTACTTATCTTTGTACATTCTAATGGTAATACATTCAGTATTGTGTGTTGAGCTCCAAGCTTCTTCTTCTTCCTTGTGTTGTTCGCGTGCTTCCGCAGACGTCCAACTCCAATAATTGGTATCAGAGAAGGTTGCCGCTTCATCTAGGGCATTGTCAACACCTCTCCCGTTGCAGTCTCAGAATCGCACAAATTTTGGTGAGCATACTCAACATGTTTCCGAGATCAAAACAACTTTGATGTGTGGTACCAAAATCGCGATCTGAGCTCGTTTCTACCTCTGAACACACTATCGCAATGCTTGTGCAGGCTATTTCATCTTTTTGTGCCAAAGGTATATACCAGTTTCGGTTCGCCAGTATAAGCGTCTCGAAGTCTACTACAGGTTTAATAGAATTTGTCTGGGCAATTATGATCAACTTTTTGAGATACAGTCAACTTTCTGCATCAAGCTATTTTAGTCACTGGCCATGGCTGAAAGCAGTGATGTATTTCGTATGTTAATCGTTGAGGATAAGTTGGATGGTACCAACTACCCGTTGTGGGCTTATATGATGCGACATGTATTGGTTGCAAAAGGACTATGGAACATTGTGCAGGGTATTGAAAAACGTCCTATCACACCTACAACTGTTACAACTGCAAGTATTGACACTGATGCAAAAGGTGTCGAAGATTATGATATTCTGCATATTCCTGTTCGTGCTGCGGTTTCTGCTACACCTACTACACAGCAAATTCGTTGGGATGGCAAAGATGCCCAGGCACATGCATTGATAGCTTTGTTTGTCAAACGTGCCATTATTCCTCACATTCGCTCTTGTAAAACAGCTAAGGATGCTTGGGATACACTTACCACATTGTACCAAGCTAGGAATGAGCCTGTGGTTGCTTACCTCCGAAAACAAGACCTATAAAGTCGCCACTAGATTTACCCCATTCAAATTGGTTTATGGAATTGAAGCCATTGCACCCATGGAATTAGTTGTTCCCAGTTTACGTGTTTCTATTGATCATAAACTTCTTCCTGAACATTTGATCTACAATCACTTGGATGTCATTCGAGCTTTAGAAGAAGATCAGTTTGCAAGTTTCCTCCTGATGCAAGAGTTATGAATTCGGCAGGCTCGTACCCATGACCAATTTCTAAAAAGACCATGTCTTTACAGTCGACCAATTAGTGTTGGTTTACAATTCCAAGGCTAATCATACAACCAAAAATTTTAAGGTTCGTTGGTTTGGCCCTTATTGCATTTTGCACAAATTTTTCTGGCTACTTTTCAGTTGGAAACTCTCACCTGAGAATTCTTATGCAGTCTCATCAATGGATCTAAAGTATGTTCGTTCCGTGTCCATGCTGATCAATAACGACTTTTAAGAGACTACTTAAAGAGCCTTCCCTCCACTTTTCGCCTTCCCGATCCAATCCATGCATTATGTTCCATAAATGGCAAGTATAATGGCTCATATTATGATATGTTGTTGCCAATGGCAATTAATGATTTGATTTCATTCACCCTCGTTGTTCATGCATACCCCCATGGCCACTTATTGCTATCCGTCTATATTTATCCATTTACATTTTATTCTTACTTTTATGGCGTTCTATAAACTCTGCATGTGTATTCCCTAGCTTGCAATTGTTTGCTTTCTACAAGGCTCGCCTACTCTGCAATGGACACCTTGCCACACTTAGCTTGTTTTGGGGACTCAATGGCCCTGGAGCTCGCCAAGTATTTCTAGATGTGTGGGCTCCTACAGTTTGCCGAGCTCCCATGGAACACCGCCCTCCCCCCCCCCCCCCCCTATACTAACACCCTTGTTTGCGCAATTGTCAACTACCCTGCATCATCTTCCACCTAGCCTATCGCAGCACCTTGGCTCACCACTATTCTAACTGTAGAAACCATCACCTGCAAGCTACACCTTTCCAAGATGCACCGCACTAAAGCCACCCCTCTTCCGCTCGCCATCATGAATGCCCTTTTCCCTTGATGCTCCTCCAACAAGTATGCCATAATGTGCCAACCGCTACCAAAGTGCACATCCTTACAGTTTTTTATGGTTACTCTAAACCTCGAGAAACACTCTTACGGCATTTCTCACCCTATTATTCACTTGGTGGCCGCGAAAACCATCAACTAGGCAGCATTCTACTTCCGTCGAATCCATAAGGAATGCCAGATGGTTATGAAGCAGTTCAGCAAAGGCAAAATCCCTCGTTCTCATCTCCCCCATTTTTTCTCTCTTCTTTTGCCCGATTCTCTAATCGTTGCACCTCAAGCTCTTGATCTTCCTCCCCCATCCTCTGTTGCGCCTTATCCAATGGACAACGATGAAGATGACTCCATAATACTCTGCTTCTCTCATTCTAAGCGTCGCTGCGTGGATGTTGTTGCAGCGGTCGCTCCCAGTTCATCTTCAGAGATGGAGGACACAAGCATTAAGATAATCTCCAAGGAGATTGCGGTTGTCGAAGTACTCTCTTCAATCGCCTCAGCATCCACTCTTCTCGTCCCCACCAGCCTGAAGAGTCTAACACCCATGGACATCGATGATGCTTCTATTTTGGTCGAGAGTTCTCCATTTCTGCCGTCATCACTTCTATCTTGATTGCTCTCCTCGATTGTATCGTGGCTATGGCTGACTTCGAGACTGCTAAGGAGGATCAACAGTCCAACGAACAGTCTGTTCTTTTGTCGGCCATTCCTGCTATCCCGTCTAGCCCCATCGAATCCTGAAGGCCGATCCCATTCACAAGTTAGTCACTAAGATAATGCCACCCGACTCCCCCAATTCTTCTCCTCCATGTCTCTCTCTCGATCAACCACACCCTGAAGACCTCAAGGTCTTGAACACTGACGTTCCGGCACTCCCCATTGGCTCTTCTCTCCGGTTGGGGTATTGGCTCTAACTTTACTGTGGATGTCTGACAAATTCAGGTAGTATCTAGTCCAGGTTGCCGCTCATATCCACGGCCGCATTGCTTCTAAGAAAGCCACGATTCAGAAGGCCTCCCAAGAAAAGTTGGACGTTGCTAAGAATGACCTATCCCACTTGCAAGTTGACATTATGCTTTATCAAGCAACGCGCTAAGGTTGGAGCAACAAATTACAAAAAAATAGAGTGAAATGGATGCCCTACAAAAGGAATTCGCAAACAAACAGGAAGCTTTAACTAAAGTCAATTCTATGTTGGAGAAACAAACTGCAAAGAATGATCTGTTGGAGAAGACTTGCACCGTCCTTACCGCCAATGTGCAGCAGATGGATGATGAGCTTAAGCAAGTTAACGCTCAATTATTTGACACAGATAACAAATTGTGCAACACAATTGGCCAAAATATCCAATTACTCAAGGAGTTAGAAGCTACGCAATGAACTACAATCATTTTTCAATATGAATGAGCACCAAGCTTCACAGATACATAATTAGAAGACTGCCTCACTGATCATGCCACTCAAATGAAACAGGTTGAAGCTTCCGTAGAGCAACCCCGAGTCCATGTCAAGCCGCTTTCCAAAATGAATTCTATTTACAAGAAGCCTTTTTGGAAACCCAAAGTCAACAGTTGGTTGCGCACACCGTCCAAGCCAATAGTTCCAGTTCTAGAACATAAGTATTGGATGCGGATGCGGATGCGGTCAAAAAGCTATTAAAAACATTACAGAATAAAATGAAGCGCAATTTTGAAGAAGCCCACGCTTTGTATTTACAATGTATTACAAACGAAGATTGTTTTACTTAGGGGTTCGAGTCCACTGTGTGTGTCAATGTTAGGCAGTGCAGTAAGACAACTAATTTTTGTAATTCTTTAATTTTCGATGAAACAACTTTCTGAACCAGTGTAACTTTTCATCCATGTACTAATGAAACAAACATTTCAGGTCGAGAAGAAGAGAGGCGATGAGTCAGTGTGACTCGATCAACCTGCTCTCAGCGCGATGATGATTTTTTTTTAATTCCGTGACTCTATCCTTTCTGTTCTTTGGTGTTAATTGTTAATGTAATCTGTGTGAGATATTTTAAGTTAATGTTGTGATTAAGATTGTTTGCAAGTGGTTCTGTATGCACAGTGGTTTCGTAAGCGATTCCATTGTCAATTAACACTATAAAGTGGATGATTAGTGGAAGTATTAAGTTACTTGTGTGTAATTTCCACAAGTATCTCGTTGATGTTGTTTCAGTGTTAATTTGTAAGTCTATAGTTGGAAAATAATTCAGTTTGCAGTTAACTGTACGACTAACACCCAAGAACCCTTTCCTATAATCCCTATTTTCTGGCGGTAAGTTGGCCGCAGATGCAATGTGGTTAACATATCTAAACCGAAGTATTTGGTCTTTTGATCCACCATCCATAAAATCAAACTCATCAAAATGCATTGGTTAAAACAAACTCCAAAAAGTAATCTTAATAAAATTGTGACCCTTATACTTTTATAGTAGGATAAAATATGTGCTCATGAAATATCTATGTCGCTTCTTACATCTTCTATGATACTCCATCTTCTCTGATATCAGATATTGGATTTGTGCACCTCAAGCCTTCTAGAACATACGATAACAGAACAACAATCATTGTACAAATTTAATGAATAAGCATAAGTTCCTACTTAAAAGTTCTATGAGTATGAGCTGAATATATTCATGTACCAAAAAATGAGCAAAAGCTGAAAATAAACTGATCAACATATGGCTGATTTTGAGTCTAACATTGTATTATGAACCGAAAAGGGATAAAAGCTGAATATGACTGAAAAAGATCTTCAACATAAAAGGATAACATGAACTATTCCACAGTTAAAATATACTAAAGAAAACCTCCTTCTTGAATCTGCAACCAAGGACTATAAGAGATACAAAATGATGATCGGCTCGTGTGCATCAAGGTATTTCAGAGTACAAAACCACCCAAACTTGTTTGGACATGACATTGAGATAGGCCATCTATAACATCCTCATTATATACGTTTGATAGTCTCATATGAGAAACATACCACAAAACCCTAAAAATTTGCAAAGCCCTGATTTTATCTAGCTATTTCTAGTGAAGGCCGACATTGTCATCAAGATGGGGCTTATATGTTTTCATTCTCTTTGGTAATGTTTTCCTGCTCCCACACTTTGTGCTTCTCATTCTTCTCTTGCTTTGTCCTCATCCACGTTCTTCTTTGGCCCTAAATCTTGCTTGCATCTCCTGAATAACTACAATATCATTTTTATCCTTCCTGTATGTCTTCTCAAATCTGGGGTAAAGATGATATAGTTAGTTGAACATACAAGGTAGATGAAGGTTCTCTGGTACTCATGATTTGTATTTCTTGTCCATTGCAACAAACATATTCCACTGCTCAAACTAATTACTGATCCTTGTATTTAAAAGATTAGTTATCCTCTTTTGTTCTCACTAAATGAGATTTTGTATTTCCATGCCACATGACAATCAAACCTAACAAATGAAATAAATCATGTATAGCTATTTAAGATATAATGCATACCTACTTACAACACAATGTAAATCATCTCAATTCAGATAGGAGCAACCCCACGAGGATGCACAAATCACAGAACTACTCATTGAATCACTCTAATCGGCTTCATCTTCTACAAGCGAGTACTTTTAAAGAGGAATCACTTAAGTGGAAGGCTCTATCATCTATAATTGGCTAAAATAAGCGAGAAGAGAATTTGCCATGAAAGCTTTGTTGACCATACTCAAATCTCGTCTAAAAAAGCCCCTTCTTTTTCCTGATTGTTGATCTCCATAATTCATCACTTTTGCTTCCATTTCTCATGTCTAATAACTATGTTTATCAATAGCGGTTCGCAGCATTACAACTACGAATAAGACACAAGCATAAAGAACAGTAGGGATTTGATCATATTTATTGGCACAACTTCTATGGTTTCTATACTTTCTTCTCTTTTGCAATTCTTGTCACAAATAAAATCTGCTTATAAACATCCGATTTTAGTCTTTATGACTCATCACATCAAAATGACCCCCATGAAAGTATATAGCCAACATACTTGTCTAATTATTTACTTGAAATAACTAACCCTGTTCGTCCAACTGAGGTTCAGCCCAAAGAAGTGCCTACAGTCTCTCGGGCCATTTTTCATGTAAAGAGTTCAATATTCCTCCAGTGCAATACGGCCATGGCCTTCCCAATAAAAAAACTGCCTACCTTGGGAGCAACTACAGGGAATCACTTAGGCCTTGTAGACTGTCAAGCTTGTATTTTAGGCATCACAAAACCCAAAGGTATATGAAAGGTATATGGCTGCACATAAACAATGATTCATTTGTTTTTGAATATGCTAGTAGACAGGCATCAATTCATGAACCTTAATCAAAATGAGTCGCTTACCGAACAGAAAATGCATATTTGCCGCCAAAGCATGACAACCAATAGGAAAAATGCCACAAATATCACTGATCAGCGTATGTTTCCAAGTGGCATTCCATCCCCTCTCCAAGGCATACGAGCAGTGCAATATTTCATTACTAGCAGACATAATAACAGAACAATCATCGCATGAGAAATTCACCTTTGGGAAAACATATTTTACAAGCCTTGAGGTCCCATTCAACTATAGTACACAATTTCTGTGGCCAAGGTAAAACCACCACGAAAATTTTGAAACTCCTATCAAGCTCAGCTGCTATGAATTTCAAGCATTCCTGGTCTGACAGCAGTCCTGTATCACAGCATGACAACATGATTGCACCTTTATCTTTTAAATCGTTTTACTTCTCTGACTACAAGACGCTGAGCTATCATAAACTCCAAAAAAATGTCACTATACAGGCTGATATGATTACATGGATATTTAATCAGCTTGTCATCTTTCTTGTATAAGAGACAATGAGCGCTCTCTCTTTTATATAGAAGACAATATGTTTCGACTGAGTTAATTATCTCCACTGAAGCTAGCATGTAATCCTGGCCAAATATTGAAACCACTAAACATTGTCCATTAAATGAAGGACGATATATGCCAAGACTACAACAGGGAAATTCCCCGACTGCTTTTCAGCTTCCTCAATTTACTGACTGAATCAGGAAAGCAATTCATCACCCATGTCTTCAGAAATCTTCATTGGTCGAGCACAATCAAAAAAGAGGATCCCTAAACAAGTGCAGATCAAAATAGGTTGAGCATGATGTGCCCCAGAAATATCACCCTAGAGTCCAGTTTCTTTGCTGCCTCATCAAAATTCATTGTTAATAATCTAGTAAGGCACCTGATTCTCTCAAGATTACAAATGCTCCTTAACATGCATGTCTGTTTTTAGCTCACTTTCTTTGTGTATTCAGAGAATCCAAGTCCCTGCTGAAAAAAATTGTTAATTTCAACTGAATGCATCTACATCATTATAAAACACATGATTATAAAACACTAATATTGATGTATTTAGCAACTTTCAAATTATCTTAAAATATCAATGTCTTTATGAACTTCCAAACTTTCTTCTTGATAGGAAAAGATCATTCAGCAACAGGTCATTTATATTCTATTCTGGTGTACTCATGGCTATGAGGAACACAAAACTAAAAAGAATTATATTCTGATGGCTTCAAATTCAAAGACATGTGGCAGTTGCTTCTTCCAATGATAGAATGGTAATAAGCTTATGAAAATATTGTCAATTGGTCTGAACTATTGTGCGCAGTGAATACCTTTAAAGAGCATTCAATTGATTATTGCACACATCATGTAAAACCAGGTGAGAAATGGACAGATCAGGTCAAAACTCTGACAAATTTAAACGAAGCTTCACCCTTGAGCCATGATGCAGAGAACAGATTTTCTACGCTCTCAATCAAAACATCCATGTTTTCACCTCATGCGCGCACTCATACTGCA